>OY776111.1:206296765-208729265 GCA_963675035.1 Allygus modestus
CCCTGTTTATATTAGTAGTATAACCCCTATCTTCTTAGACATTTTCCAACGTTCCTGCGGAAATGATACCAACAGTGTTTATTAATGAGCGTATAATTATTACTAAATCTCTGAAGTGATTGCATTATCATGGGCTGATGACAGGAGGGTAGGTTCATCCCTTTGATTGGTCTGGGTCGATAACAGGGTCTAATTAAATTACAACGGCCGGAGCTGTTATTAATGTATGGATGCCCGGCACACAATGCACTAACTAAAGGCTCAAGTGCCCAACGGCTATTTGGCAGTGTCTATTAAAGGATCGTTAATTACTAATTACCTCGGAGAACACCGTTATTATCAAACCACGGTGGACCTCGGTGACCGCGTCATCGATGTAATGCGTTTCCACCAACATTGAAGTAGCTATATTACGAGTGTAAAGTGGTTAATTATCTTTCGTGTTATCGAGGTGTAAAGTCGAGAGGTTAGGAAAGAGGAAGCACTTGACATCGCTTGCGCTAAGCCCGGAAACGATTGATAAGACGCAACGGAACCGCAGATAACAAAGTCGCGAGTCAGTAGGCGCGGTCGCCATCGGCTGCGAAGACTGCCGGTTGATTGGCGGTGTGACCAGAGGCTCTAATTGGTTCGTTACAATTGTTGGCCGACTCTCCGTAATCCGCAGGGGAAATCGGCGTTTAATTGAAAGCGAACGTTCCCCGCGAAGAACCCAAATGTAGGTGGTGGGTACAGTGTAGGATGTAGATGGTGTGTACAGTGTAGGGTGTACATAGTGTGCAAAGTGTAGGGTGTAGATAGCGTGTCCTGTACAGTGTAGGGTGTATGTGGTGTGTACAGTGTAGGGTGTAGATGGTGTGTACAGTGTAGGATGTAGTGTCACGCGGGGCGATCGTAGGACAGATACCGGTTAATGAAAAGGTTCGATAGGCGCAGGTCCTCCGCTATAAATCCCGGCAGCGCACGGTAGCCGCTTAATTGGAACTGGACGTGTAAAGACGACGCGTTTTAAATTAAATGACATCAATCATGATCTACTTGTCCGGCATAATAAACCGGGCTTGTTAATTTAGAAAACATGAGTTTCTCGGACGGAGGCAGCAATTTAAACGCCTCGTTAGTCGGAGGCACCCGATGTTGCCAATCGGCCCTCGTACTTACCTCTTTTTTGATTTATGTTGACCGCGAAAAATGTAAATTTCCGAGTTATGAACAATGTAATAACCGCTCGTATAGTGCTCGCGTCGCTACTTCTGAATGTGAAATTATAGTGGCGATAAGATACTGCTGTTTGCATAAATGAGTACAACATTAGGTGTTACTTTTGCCGCTTTCTCGAGTGGTCGGAAACTCTTTGTTTGTACCGATTTAAATGAAGTGGCCGCGAGTCTTAACAAGTGGGAAATATTGTGCTCGTCTGTTATGAGGGAAGTTGTTTTGTTGCATTAGTATAAGTTATTTTACCGGTCTTTGCAATTAAGGTTAACGTACGATTTGAGCCACAGAGAGCCACTGAGATAAGCTAATTAATTTATATAATAAAGCGATCATAAAGGGGTTCTTTCTGAGTATATCTGGGTATATACGTTGGGCATTTAAATTGGGTAGGCCTATATCTGTTTTATTCTATGTAAATTCACCCTGTTTAAAAAACCATACTGAATAACCTATACAAATCCTTTGTATGGAAATGCGTTAAAGTAAGAAACCATTGATTGAAAAATACTGTACTTATAAACTTAAGTTATGCGACTGCAATGTAAACAAATCAATGTGTACCTTTAATAATAAATACCCACTTGCAGCGAGTCACTCTCAAAAGGAAGTTATCAACTCTTTAATCTTCTCAAGTTGTAATTTTAATCCGAGCAGTAATTACTAAGATAAAGAAATCAAAATCCTTAGCGCGAATTTATATTTGAACAAAAAGGGACGACTGAGAATATTATTTAATGTCGGAATCGTGTTCAAGGAAACGGTTCATTTCATTAGATCACAAGGAGTGGAATGAGGACCTGACGGAGGAGAGAGAGGGAGATACTGACACGGGTCGTTTATCAGGTGACTCTTATCAACTTAGAGTCGTGATAAGGAGATAAGGGCCTGCCAGCTCGCTCGCGTCAAACACACTAATTAAGCGGCGCCGTACTTTACCGGATTATCCGCCCCCCCCACTTCTGTGAAGGGGTGAATTAACGCCCAATGTGTAGCAGGGACCTTGTCCCGGTTACCGCGCCGCCATCTCTAGGCTGCCGTCAGCTCGTCTCCCCGCTCTCTGTAGGAGCTTGGGAGATGGGGATTTGATAACTAGGTCGCGACAGCGATGTTCACATCGTGGGCCGGTGGCTTTTTGCGCAAGAGAATATTATAAATTCAAGTTTCATATTCGAAAGTATTACTCCATGCAGGAGCACAGGCCTTACCTCTACCCATCAGCAGGAGGTTGAAAGTCCAAGTCCTGATATGTTCCATCACACGTAATGAGCCAAACAATTTTCCATTATGACTGAAATTTTCCAGAAGTGTTTTAAGTTTACCAAAGGTTTTGCCTATTTCCAGGTTTTACAAAGATTTAGTTAGTAGCTCTTTTGCATCTCCTCACGTAGAGAATGTCCTCAATTAGATCAGGGCAATTAGTGCAAAATATATAGACCTAAATATTATAAAAAATGCCAAATTTTCTATTATGAGTAAATTGATTTAGTCACCATATTGAATTTTCCATTCTTTTCGTTATTACATTATGAAATTCTCTTAAATAGTACACTAATTGTTATCAGATTTAGATAGTATCTGTTGATCTTATTTCCTTTTCAGCAATTTAAGACAATTTTACAAATTTATTCAGAGGAAGAGAGATATATTTTAAACATTAATACCTAACCACAGATAGCCTATATTTCAATTTTATCCATATACCTACTTTTACAAATTTACTTTTATAAATATGTCTTTTTCATTAAAAATAGTTTTAAAAACTGTTCGCATTTTGTTTAATGAATCATCATTCAGAACTGGTTGCAGAGAAAAGTTAAAAATAAATATTTGATAAATACAGTGTTGTCCCAATTTACTTTCCCCAATATTAATTAATCTAGCCTACTGACAATGACTTGTGACATAATATGGATCCCCAGGGGTTTTAATTACAACACAATTTCAATATAATATGTATGACTTTGATCTAAAGATAGAACTATTTCACCATAAAAGTAACACTGACAGACGACTCCCTGCATTTTAAGTACTGACAAGTTTTCTTTCAAATAAAAACATGATTTAAGTACTAAATTTTTGTTTTTTAAACTCTAAAACATAAAGGAAACTATTTTTTAATAGATTTATTAAAATACGTTGAAAATTACAGAAAAACAGCATTTTAAAGGGGTAAACGTAAAAAAATAAAAGTTGTATAATAAAATGCATTAAGATTATAGCACAACAGCAAACCATTTAAAAATCACGAATAACATGTTCTCATATGACGTAGAAAGGACACCTGACCCGAGTAGAAAACTTGTTATTTCAATCAAAATACCACTCATGAAGAGCACCTTTTCCAGCAAAGATATTTATTTTTGCAAATGTTTCCCCATTTAAACCTATTTTAACTGGCCTCAATGTGTAAACATATGCAATTCAAAACTGGATGCAAATGCAATAACTTTAACGAAAGCCCTACAAATAAAAAATAAACTCATTTGTAATAGCTGGGCCCATCAGTTTCGACTTTTCCTGAATACAGTTGTCAAACAAACCACACAGCTGATCATATTCCAACATTTTAAAAATGGGTTGTAACTTGACACTTTTTAAAATATATATCCTTAGGAGAGGATATAAAATCTAACACCTTCTACCAATTTTCTTACCGGGACCTGTCATCCATGTATCGATGTACGGTCAGAATCAGAACCAGGTTTGTGGATGTCAGACAGAGATGGCTTAGCTTGATATAAAGTACTATTACAACACGTTAGTCAAATTAACAGTAGGCTATATGAATGGTAAAATGGTAACAATCAATGGTAATTATATATTTGTATTGTACATGTAATAACATTTTTAATTAACAAAATAATATGATATAATTTATTGCAATCATCGTTTCGTATTGGTTTATTAATTGATGGCACGAGTTTTTACTATAATAAAACGAATACTGTGCAGGTTTACAAACCATATTTTAAAATTGAGGCATACATAGGAAAACAATAATACAAAGTAAAATCAGCCAAAGTTTTGGTTAAAGTAAAAGTGCTGTCGCGTCAGTTACCTGCTTGGGCATTCTGACCCACGTAAAATACACGACTCCGACTCTCAGAGAGCCCTTTATCTCGGACGAGTGATGGCCTTCCTTCAAAGAAAATAAATAACTCAAACACAAGAGGCCGGTATCCGATTTCTTCGTATATAAAAGAGAATGTCTTCTATTTAACCTCACAAAGGAAATATTTTTTAAGAATTCTAGTAAAACAATATTGACATTAGCTGAAAAGTCCTCGCAAGAAACATTTGTAATTTACATTCTTATTATAGCATATATTTTGAAATGTATGATGCTTATTATATAACATGATAAAAAGGAGTGATCACAAATCGTAGAACAGAAAAACGTCATTTGTAGGAGTAGTAGCCTATACTTACATGTTATTATTAAATACCACTGGGAGTGAAATGATTGTTCAGAAGCGTTTTATGATTGAAACTGCAATTGAATAAAGTTATTGCCAGGAAAATATAACACTTTTAAGTACCGTAAACATGCGCATCAAAGATGTTTTTTCGTCAAGTTGTGTTACGTTGGCAACTAATTAATGTTTGTAAGACACGCGTTCTCACAGACCGCTTCTTCAAGCCGGTATTGCGAAGAGGCGGAAGGGAATATTACCAGCAATTATGAGGATCCCCGAGTGAAGTGAAGGTAAAAACCAGAAAACAGTTGGACAATGGCGTGGGAAACCGCTCTCACTTTCGTGAAGCGGCACGGGCGAATAAGCAAACTCTCGCGGGATGTTGTGCGGGCAGCGGCCAAAAAGCTTCCTCACACGACCATCGGCTGACAAGACCCTCGCGGGATGTTGTGCGGACAGCGGCCGAGAGCCTTCCTCACAAGACCATCCGCTGACAAGACTCTCGCGGGATGTTGTGCGGGCAGCGGCCGAGAGCCTTCCTCACAAGACCATCCGCTGACAAGACTCTCGCGGGCTGTTGTGCGGACAGCGGCCGAGAGCCTTCCTCACAAGACCATCCGCTGACAAGACTCTCGCGGGATGTTGTGCGGGCAGCGGCCGAGAGCCTTCCTCACACGACCATCCGCTGACAAGACTCTCGCGGGCTGTTGTGCGGACAGCGGCCGAGAGCCTTCCTCACAAGACCATTCGCTGACAAGACTCTCGCGGGATGTTGTGCGGGCAGCGGCCGAGAGCCTTCCTCACAAGACCATCCGCTGACAAGACTCTCGCGGGCTGTTGTGCGGACAGCGGCCGAGAGCCTTCCTCACAAGACCATCCGCTGACAAGACTCTCGCGGGATGTTGTGCGGGCAGCGGCCGAGAGCCTTCCTCACAAGACCATCCGCTGACAAGACCCTCGCGGGATGTTGTGCGGGCAGCGGCCAAAAAGCTTCCTCACACGACCATCCGCTGACAAGACTCTCGCGGGCTGTTGTGCGGACAGCGCCCGACAGGCTTCCTCACAAGACCATTCGCTGACAAGACCCTCGCGGGCTGTTGTGTGCAGCGGCCGACAGGCTTCCTCACAAGACCATCCGCTAAGACTCTCGCGGGCTGTTGTGCGGGCAGCGGCCGAGAACCTTCCTCACAGTTCATCCACTGACCAATCAAAAGTGAATTTTAACGTTTCAATTTATGCGGCTGAAGTATTATTTTGTCTAAATATTAGTGTGATCGTGAATTGGAGAAACCCTTGGAATTTAAAATCCGTCATGTTTTATTAAAACAACATTCATGATCACAAATAAAACACAAATCAACTATAAAAGCAGATTACACTCTGACGATTCCTCCTGAATACATAACTTCGATTGAGGGTTTGAAAACGTGATTCTAAAGTTGAGTAGTTTTTATGTTTAAAAGCGTCCTATTTTAGCTGTAATATTTTTTTTAAATAATCGGTTCACAGTCGGTTGTTTTTTACATGTCGAAATTTTATTTGCTTCTTCTTTTAGTAGACATTATAGAACTTGATTTGTATACATTCTTCTTCTGTATTACAACCTTTCTGTTAAAACTTGGTAATTCCATTAATTAGAAATGCTACTCCAGAAGGTAACCCAAACAATATGGGCAGAAACTACGGTAATATTGAGGTAATGTATTCATGACGTTTTACCCAAGTTTGACACAATTCGCGTAAACTCAATTCGCCAACAGCCATGGAGGTTTGTAGCCCCAACTTGTTTAAACAACTCAGCCACCGCCGAGCCCTACCCCTCGCCCTGTCCGTCAGCGTTGTAAAGTTGCGTGTTTTGAAAGGTATTTTGTTTGAACACTTACGGAATGGTTTCAGTGGGAACGGTTTTGTATACAATTAAACAGGGCAACTCATTGAATCTCCTAAGTCTTTTACTGAAATTGCTGGTTTTTAAATCTATTGAAGGTGATTAAATATTCCGAAAAAATAGGTTTAATAGGGTTTTAATTGCGAGTTTAAAAGGGCGTAATAATTTGTTTTAAAAGTACGAAATTATTAAAAACTGCGAGTACTGGCGAAAAAATAAAATATTTTAATCTCCTGAGATTTTTTAACATTACAATCTTAATACAAATTTTGGGTTTTTGTAATTAAGATCTATTTAGCCTAGGGCCTCTTTCAATTTAATATTTTCACTCCGACACGGACAGAATCGTCAGGTAAATGTTTCTGAAAAAGTTGCCTAAACCAAATGGCCTAAACCAAAAAAATAAGTGGAGAGCTAAGAAAAACTGTTCCCTATATCGAGAATAGAACATGGGGTGCGCTTTTTAATCGATAAAGCCGGTTAAAAAAAACGCAGAAACTTAATTCATAATAAGACCTAGCAGCAAAAAAACGAATCGTATGAAACTAATTACCGCAAAATTATATGATGAAACGTTACGTCATAGAATCAACAAGTTAACTGGAAATGAATAATTACTAAACTTATATTAACCAGATAAAACCCGATGGGCGGTTTCAAATGAGTGCAATCTGTAATTTTTGCTTCGATAAATGTGAAATAGAGGCGAGATTCTCTAATTAAAGATGGGGCGATGATTAAGCGCCTCGCCGAGGAATTAAATGGCCTTAAATGGACCTGAAAGAATATTTATTGAGTCTGAAGCGAGTTTGTAACTTTTAATGTGCTTATCAGTTATACCAGAGGTAATCTTTTGTTGTTCACAGATGAACAGATTTTATTTTGTTCGCTTCAAATCAGCTGTAAATTTGAATTTTTGCCTTAACACAAAATAATGGAATATTTTCAGACAATTGGTAGTAGTTTATACGTTACTGCAATTTAACCATAAATAACCTATCCTATTTGAAAGGTTTTTTTCAGTTAGTAATACAGACTGCAAATAGGTACTAAAGTATTTATGGTAATACATATCTAATACTTTTGTCACCGACTCTCATGAGGATCAGTTCAAATGTACCATTATAATAAGTAGGACATAATTTTAACTAAATGCTCGTAAAATTAAAGAACCAAATGTTTTTATTTGGCCTATCCAAAACAATTTTTGCTTAGCGTGATGTGGGAGCACCAACGATAGGCTACATTTTCCTAAATAAAATAAAACATACAACTCACTTATTAAGCCTTTAGCCATCACACAGTTCAATTTCGAGTTACGCAGGCTTAGCCTTATCGCGATATCCCGTTGGCTTTCACGAGTATCGTGTCCCCCATAATGTCGCCAGAACGAAGTCGTATGTGGCGTTATCAGAGTCGTATTTCTACCGCCAGAGCGCGGCACAGACAGTCGCCAGTTGTGTCAACACAAACACTGTCAGGTGCGCCACTACAACCCAGACTACATCGGCCTACATGTCGTTGTAAGCCTCCACTTCGCTCTGCTACAATAACTTCAACGTGACAACACTTAGCCGGTCTTATATGGGGACTATTGGTGTGTTAAAAAGCAAACCAGGATTTGGAGATGAAAAATATTTGACACGACTAAAAATACTTTACTGCTTTTGACACTTTATAACACTAATTCTTACATCTTCATGATTTAAAAATGTGATTACTTAGAAACAGACCACACCCTAAACATTTATGTTCCAGTGAATTTTATTCGGCAAATTTGAAAACCATGGACTATTTAAACATACGCTTTTACATTTGTAAACATTTAATGTTACAGTCCTACCATGAAAATAACAATAAATAACAAAATCAATGCAAAAAAATGCAAACCACAGGGAAGAACAAAAAATCGGGATGGTGAACGAAGAAGAGGAATTAGGGTTGCCAACTTATATATGCTAAAACTTACATTGATAAACAGTGAGTTTTGTTACTTTTAATCTGGGTTGCATCACAATCTTGTACAACGCATAAAACCAAAAGTGATGTCTATACAAGCCTCCCCCAGGGGCTACGCCAGGCTTATCACCCAGCCTCTTGAGTGTACCTTGCTGTTATCACCTCCGCTGCTACGGTTCCCACACCCCCGAGCACCCGCTAATTGACAAATGAATGCGTTGTCTATCTCAATGTAGCCTAAAGGAATTACAAATTGTGTTTTCTCACTCTACATTCCTAAACAAATATGTTTAAATGAAGCCTTACGTTGTGTAGGCTTTGGTTTCGGGAGTTGTTTATGCATCTGATTATATTTAGTATCAAATAAAGGTACGTTTGGAAATAATTCGGATTGACATTTCCAATGGTGCTGGTATATTATTTAGTTCCGGTCGTTTTAGCGAATTTCCCCTATAGGGAAGAAGCTATTACCGTAGGTGGCATGGTAAGACTTAAGCCCGAGACCATGATAACTTTTTGCTTTGAGGTCCTCAGATGCCAAAAACACTATTCGTTCAAATTTAATATAATATACTAGGCGTCCACACATATATACATACATATATATATATGTATATATATATACATATATATATATATATATGTGCCCGTTACCGCGATAACTTTTGAAAGAAACGCCCGATTTTGATGAAATTTGGCACAAATGTGTAGAGTAACATTTATGACTTTAAGTTCGAAAACCAGATCGATCGGACTATGGGAAGGGGGTTTTATGGGGTTTCAAATTTTCCAAAAATCAGTTTTTTAAATTTTTCCCCCTAAAATTTAAAAAAACACTCAATTTTGTTTATAGCCATTTTATATAGCTTAAAAAAACAAATAATTTAGTATTTTGAATCATTAACCTAGGTTAAGTGGTTGTAGAGAAAAGTCAAAAACCGTGTCCATACAATTTCCCATGTTAATCTTATGGGAAAAATTTCTTTTGGATTTTCCTCAGATAATTTTACTGAAAACTTCACATTTCTTTTTACCAATCAGTTAAGCTCTATAAAACAGTCATTTTGGTGTTTTAAGTGTTGTTCTACGTTCAACCACTGCAGAGATATTCAAAGTACTAAACGCAGTACGTTGTCCAATGTTATCCTTATGGAGAATAAATAAAATTTTATATCTTGATTATTTATGAATGTATATTGATGAAACTTGGTATGTGGCTTCACGTAGTACTGCTATATTGATATTTTTACACAAAATGTATTTTTTGTTGATTATCCCCGTAGCAGCAAGCCTGCATACTCGGCCCCCATTTTATTCATATGGAGAATAAGTAAAGTTTTATATCTCCCTTAGTTATGAACCTAAATTAATAAAACTTGGTATGTAGCTTCACCTGGTTGAGTTATATTGATAATTTAGAAAAAAACACACATTTCTTATCGTCCTTGTTGTAGCAAACCTGCGTACTCAATTATAATGTTATTCTTATGGAGAATAAATAAAATGCTATATGTCACTAATTATAATGAATATATTTTTGTGAAACTTGGTAAGTGGCTCTAGGTAGTAGTGATACCCGTATATATGTACTGGAAATTCGCTGAGTACGCAGGTTTTCTGCGACTGGGGTATTTAATATACGATTTGACAGTACAGTAATAAATTAGGTCGGCGTTATATACAACAGTAACAACACAAGGATCTGGTCCGCCCCTTTACAAAACATTGGCGTGAACATACACAAAATAAAATAAAAAACTAACTAATTAGGCTTAACACCTACGTGACACAGTAAGTGTATACCATGGGTATTTAACTTTTAAAAACGTCATGAGTAAAAAGGCTGCTGAAATTCCAAAGGAATAATACAAATAATATAATACAACTGTGACGGTAATTAAACTTTGTCGAAAAAAGAGTATTAAAACGAACGTAAATACATTTCAATATTTGGTTTGGTTTCATTTAAGCGAAATAATGATATATCCATCGATGGCCAAATGCGTTATTATTATTTACAATAATGATGAGATAATTGATGACTGCAAATGCTTTTCAAGAGTTTTCATTGGAAAGCAATTAATCCGTATGTGATGGATTTAGTTAAATGAATATGAGCTAACACTTTCAGCGGAAATTATTTTATCTCATTGATTGTGGCTTATAATAATTTTAAAGGCAGACTGGGACCAATTTTGAAGTTTCGTTAGAATAATTCTGAGTGTTGTGTACAAGGAATGATAATCCATTAATTACGAATTTGTATAAGAAGGACTATTGTATTACAGAGTAACACACTCAAAAAAAGGCGTTTGGTTAAAAATCAAATTTAAGGTTATGTTTTAAAATGGTCTGACAAATTATTGTTATTTAGTATTAAAATGGGATATAATTCGGACTAAAAGATATGCATTTCATATAAAAGTAGGGCTATGGATTTTGGATTTGTTTGAATAAATTTAATCGATCCACTACGAAAACAACTTACTGCAGCTTAAGATTGATTGCACCGTAATTTAGGATTACTATAAAATAGTGTACGTTTTTGTCTGCAAGTCTTCGACATGACAACAAAACAATAATAAAACAAAATAACAATAAAATAAGAAATACCTATATAAAAAAACGTACGCAGCAAACCTCCGTAATCAGCGAATTTAAAATGCATATATATGCGTCTTAATACAACATAAAGTCACGTTCCAAGTTTTATCAATATGCATTCATAAATAAGCGATTTATAACATTTGAATTATTCTCCATAAGAATAACATGGCGTCTGAGTTAGGTTTGCTGAAACAAGGAACACAAAAACTGGGTTTTTATACAAATATCAAAAAATAAATCAACTAGGTAAATCCACATGACCAAGTTTTATTAATTTATGTTCAGAATTAAGGGAAACGACATTTAACTTATTCTCTATAAGAATGACATGGGGGCTCGCCAGTTTGCTGCTAATGGAACTATCGGTAAAAAATTGGTTTTTGTGCAAATATAAATATACCAGAACGAAAAAATCAATACACCAAGTTTCGACAGGATTCGTTCATAAATAAACGAGATATACCTATACCATCTTTCTTATTCTCCATTTAAGAATAACATTGGACAAAGTACTGTGTTTAGCACTTTCAATATCTCTGTAACCAATTGACGTAGAGCAATGATTAAAATAACAATTTGTTTTTTTAACTCGAATTCAATGGTGAATAATAAAATTTCATTTGGGCCTACTAAAATATTGTATGTAAAAAAACACAAAAACACCTACGTTTTACCATGCCGACTACGGTAATAGCGTCTTCCCCATAGGATAAATTCACTAAAACATTATAACTTAAACCAATTATTTAGTTAAATTATCATTCAAGGAAACTGCTTATTTTCGCAGTCACTGATATTTCATTCTTACGATTTGCCAGTTTATAATTAAAATAACGGTAGATTTGATTTATCGTTAGTCTATAATAAAATAGCAGTAATAAAATATATATAGGCCTAGACCTTTGTGAATAAAAGATCACTAAGAATAAATCGTAAACTTTGAGGTGATATCGAGGTAAATGCAATAATGATGATGTATCCTCTGCTAAAACACGCAATCGATTAGAACAATAATTCCACCGGGAGGCGTCTTTATACGAGAACACAACGTTCGATACCTACGGTGTTTTCCACATTTGACGAAATCTTTCCATAACTTAGTCCATCTGTTTCATTTGAGTATAGCAATCGACGTTAAATTATTATGAACGAAACGATGAATTTAATAATATAGGGCTACAGTTATATTTTCTTACTAAACAAGTTTTCCAACTCAATTTAATGACTACACAAAAGGCAAGTAACTTAGTTCTTATTAGTTTACTGGATACTTTTTTTAAATACTTTCCCTAGACCCACATTTTTCCTACAGCTTGCTTAAAACATGGTAGTCTACAGATTCGTCATACAATCTATCTAGCACGCGCCAAGTTCAGCTTATATTTATGAATATTAAAATATCCTATATTTTTAACGAATTAACACAATTATAAGTTTACTATTTAAAAAATAACCAACTAGCCTACTCGTGAATATAAGCAGTACTGGGCGATAATTTATAAAGCGTATGGGAACATATTGATTCTTTGGTATCTTACAAGAAAGCTAACGGGCGAAGGTGAAGGTAATCCTAGGCTGTAATTTTGACGAGCCCCAAGTCAAGACCTTTCGCCCCGAGATGGAGAGAAAACGTGCGATCTCGCCGAGGGAAATAAATATATGATCGGACTGTAATCTGCCTTGGGGTCAACAATTTCAAACAACATAATTCAGAGGTTGTTTTCATTTTTGTTAATGCAACTTTTAAATATTAACGCGCTAATTTTAAAGATAATAAAACCTAACGACGAAATATCTCCAAATTAAATCCTAAAATTATTAAAATTAAACAAATTTTGGTTAATAAATAAATGTTTAGGTACATTTTTATTTCATTTTAATAATAGCTGTTCAATTTTTGGTTCAATATTGTAACAATATAGATTTTTAATGGAATAATATATCAATTCGCACATAAAGAAATATGTGTATAACATTTGAAATATAGTGTGAAGCACAAACATACCTCAAAGTTAGCCAGTATGATCCCGCAGTTGTCCGCCGGGACAGTGGGGTCAATAGACACGGTGATACCCTCGTAGCCGGTGCGTACCATGGAGATGGGGCTACCGGAGACACCATACAGGAGCACGAGCAAACCACAAAACACAGAAAAAGCCATGGTCAAGTCACAACACAACACTGTAATGGGTCTATATCGAACCGCACATACTGTCGCTAGGCAACGTACAAACAAACTCGCGAGTGTCCAGACTGGGTCACTACAGCACACCGCACGGCTCGAGAGTCGCAGCAATACTGGCGCTCCGCCGCGCCGCGCATCACCCGCCACACGCGCCCACCGCCACGCCGCGCCACCGTCGTGACTCGTCCCTAGCTATGGGCCATTTCCCATGGTCCGGACTACTCTCACTTTTATTTTTAAAGCGAAGAAATAAACGGATCACCACATCTCCGGGGTCGAGGCCCGAGACACCCCCAAGCACTTACACACGCCTAGGACTACGTACACAGTACTTATCTTGGGAGTATTTCGTGTTAACTACAAATTATCGAGATTGGCTTTAAGAAACTAGGAATAACAGCCACGAGGGACAGGCTCAGATTACAGATGTAAGGGAATTACTAAAACATGTTTACAATTCAGTTTTCGTCCTATGTGGGGGACTGGCTGTCTTTTGTTAAATATATCTCTTCATATTATTCTAACAACTTGGGATATGTGTCTGTAACATATTTGTTCTACAGGGTGTTGTGCTATTGACAATACATTGTATACGTTACTAATTTATATTTTCCCATTTAGTCCTGTCATACTTCTGGTACCAAGTTCCGGTATATGGGACCGGAAGGCCATATATCATACTTTTCAAAAGTAATTGCCTCTACTAATAAATATAGTATAAACAGTATCTATTAATTGCATTTCGTACTGAGGTTAATAAATACCTGTAATCAGGTCAATAGAGTTTTGAACAGGTAAATGCTGTGGAACATGTTGCACTAATTCAGTTGGTTTTTGTATTTTTCAATCCAGTTTAATATATAAATGGACAAATAACGGTGAGATTTTACAAAGCTGGCAGTAATAAACTCAACACTGACTGATGGAGCGTACAGCACCGCGTCAGCCGTAATGGCGATTGTGCCTGTGATTCCTCTCACAGAGCTGATCGATGGATTAACTATATTATAAGTTATTTTAGAAATTATTGCGTACATTTACATCACCTGGTTTTTCATTGTGCCTGGCTTTTTGTGTTTGGTTTGATTTTTCCTTCTTGACTGCTTTCACAGTTCGCTGTTTTAGCTTTTTTGTGTTTTTCCAGCGTTGTCTGGATTGCACCTTTAATATTTTGTGTAATTTTGTTATGTTCTAGGTATTTTTTTCTCTCCTGAAGACGGGATCAGATTCCAGATCCCGAAACATTGTGAAATTTGTTTTTACTAATCAGAGATGGAAAATGTCTTAAATAAACTCACCAACACCAACAATGAATTTTAAACAATGAAGTATATTATATGGTGACAACTGTTACAAGTTACTCAAAAAACTCCAACAGTCCAAATTTTTTTCTTATACCCTGTAGTTATAATACACTTACCTAAGTAATTATAATACCTAATAGTATACTATAAGAGGGCGGATGAATTTAATTTCAAACTGGCTATAGAATGGTTGAAAATAAGGATTTGTTTAACTCTATAAATACATTTTCAATTAATTTTTGGTTTGGTTAATTATGAAGATCAGATTTTCATTTGAAAACACTGAGCAGCTGAGTTAGGGGTTATAACTCCTTTTTTATAGTTACTGGAAAAGGGTGGTTAAAACCTGTCTGAGGGGCTATGACCCGTCAGACAGGTTATTGAATACACAGAATTATACAGGGTCATTGAATATACAGAGTTATTCAATGTTTTTAGTCAAAATTAGTATTTAAAGCAATCATCTTGGAAAACGTATTTAATTCTTCATCTTCAACATCCTTCACTATCAGGAAAATAATCTGACTAGAAAAGTGTATTGGATGATGATTTATGAAATCACCATTTGGTTTTACAATGCCCATACACGTTAGAGGAAAAATACGAAATCCCAGTATCATTACTGCCCGCTTTACGATTAAATCCGTAAGTCGGTTGAAATAATTTTGGAACGGTTTATATTTATATATTAACTTACGGTACAACCATTTTATGATATTTATCCTTAATTGTATGCCCTAGAATTTGTACAAGATATTAATATAAATATATTATTAGAAATACTCAACGATGTTTAACAATGCCTGGAATTTAATAACAAAAACAACGTTAGTACAAAGACTAACATTAATAGTACGATAAGCTTATTAATATATCTGACTGACAGTATTTCATTCATTTAGTTATTTACGTTAGATTAGAGTTAAATCCGCAGCAATCCTAATCACCCGAACGTCTCTGTCAGACGCAGTAGCGGGTTAAAGTTAGCACAATGTTATTTAATTAATACTTTACAAGACTGCCAGCTCTCACGTTCGCCTCTCAATTTTTATTTAATATTTTTTATGACTACCCCTGCAAAACGATACCCGAAATAAACGAGTTCTCACGAAGCACGCTAACGTGAGGGAAGTGAATTTCCACATACAAAACTTTTAAAACTCAAAACCGGTGTAAAAACATACATTTATTCCAATTTTATTGATATCGGAAAACATTGATTTTTTGGCTGTTCTGATGCTCCTGGTTTTATTTACCTGCAATACTAGGAATACAATTTTGCGCATTATAAGTTTAGGAGAAGGTCCAGTCAGGCTTGAAAGTAGGCGCGAGGTTGCTGGGAATGATACAAATACACCAACAAATGAATAACATGCTTTTCTAATATAAAAACCTCATATGACAACGTACTGTGTTTAGCCGATATACATTTTCTTTAATAACTCGGTAAATATTTAGGCTAGAATGACGAGAGAGGGCTTAAAACTCTCGCTTCACTAATTCCCATCTTAATAAAAGCATTAATTCTACGCCCGGGGCTTTTCTGACCCTTTTTGGGCCCAAAACTCAAAATTTGAAAGAATAATACCCAAAAAGGGGTTTAGAGTTTTCCGATTGTTTTGCCCAACGAACGTGTCCAACTGATTGCAGAAAGGAAAGTTCCTACCAAATTTGAAACAAATCGGACAAAAATGCGACCGCTAGAGTGCAAACACACACACACACACACACACACACACACACACACACACATATATAATTTTGAACGACCCCCCAAAACGTGTTCAGGGGTCACGTTAGGAACTTCTATGGTGGTCCCGGGCTTAAGTTTCACCGTGCGGGTCATGATAATAATTCACTTTTCCATAGGAAATTCACTAAAAATACGGTATGTCAATCTTCAAAGCATAAATTCAGAAAACCTCTAGTATAATGTATACTCTGACCTTTATAAATAATATTATGGCTATGCAAAACGTAAAAAATACTGTCTCGACATAATCAAAAACTAATTAGAAAATTTAATTAACACAACTTTAAAACAACCTCTAAAATTTTCAATTCATTTTGTAAAAATATAACTCTTGAAATTGAAACAAAAGGCAAACACTATACAATTTAAATTTATTCCAGACAACGAAAAGGATATTACACTAAATGACAAATGAGCGGACTCGTTCTTGAAGCCAGCGACTATGACACCAGAAACTAACAAAACACGCTGTAAATCAACGGTGTCGAACTCAGGCCGTAAAGCAATGAAGACCCGGGTCGCCGGAAATGAAAGGTTTTATGGGAAATTAGAAAGCAGCAGTGAACTGGGAGGGACAGAGGGCGACAGGGGTGTGCGTCTTGCTTCAGAGAGAGAAGGTGTGCGTGTGTCAGACAGAGAGGGGAGAGGTCTAAACTGTGTCGTCGATGTGCAGTCATGCCCGGCAATAAATGCGAAGCCACGTCCATTCTGTTGGAACAGCGACGGACGGACCTCTGCAACGGTACCTGAGGCCTCCACTGACTGACAGTCGATGGTTAGCATTGCAAAGAGTATTCCATTCAAACTCCAGTAAATTAGTATAGGTACTAGAATAGGTAAATGTTTTAGTATTGATATAGGTGTTGTCTAAATGTACGTCAAGTATAATTCCTCCTCCGGAAATCCATTCAATAATAAACAAACATGACCAA
Organism: Allygus modestus; assembly: GCA_963675035.1. Classification (NCBI taxonomy): domain Eukaryota; kingdom Metazoa; phylum Arthropoda; class Insecta; order Hemiptera; family Cicadellidae; genus Allygus; species Allygus modestus. The sequence goes on from OY776111.1 coordinate 206,314,028, forward strand.
CCCAGATTTAATGTTGCATCAATCTGTTTCTGAACTGATTCAGAAAGCACGATAACATATTTTCGTGAATTTTATTCATATAAAATACTTCAAATACATAAATATGGAATTAAAACTGGTATCAAGTCTTGGATAGTTTTAACTTTGATAAGGAGTTCTCATGTACATGGTTCTGCAAACATTTATGTTACAGCATCAATTTTAGCGAATTTCCCCTTTAGGGAAGAAGCTATTACTGTAGTCGGCATGGTAAGACCTAGGCCCGGGACCATGATAACTTTTTGTTTTGAAAACTGTATATATATATATATATGTGTGTGTGTGTGTGTGTGTGTGTGTGTCCGTAAGCACGATAACTCCCGTAAAAATAATCCGATTTTGACGAAATTTAACGTGTAAAGCAGCATTTAGGACTTTAAGTTCGAAAACCAGCCAGCTCGACCTCTCCTAAGGAGTATTTGGGGGGGGGGTTGGTATCCCAAAAATGGGTTTTTTGAGTTGTTTACATATAATTTTTAAAAAAGTCAAATTTTAGTTTTTCCATTAGAATCAGCTTAAAAAGACGCACAATTTGGTGTTTTTAGCATTGCTCTACGTCAAATGGTTACAGAGATATTGAAAGTGCTAAACACAGTGCGTTGTCCAATGTTATTCTTATGGAGAATAAGACAAATTGTATATCTTGCTTATTTATCAACTAATCCTGATGAAACTTGGTATATGCTTCATATCGTTGTGGTCTATTGATATGTGCACTAAAAAAACATTTTTTGGCCGATAGTTCCCGTAGCATCAAACCTGCGTACTCAGCCCCCATGTTATTCTTATGGAGAATAAGTAACGTGTTATCTCCTTTAATTATGAACATATATTAATACGATTTTGTATTTAGCTTTACCTACTTGAGTTATATTGATATTTGTATAAAACCCCATTTTTTGTGTTCCTTGCTTCAGCAAACCTGCATACTCAGCCGCCATGTTATTCTTGCGGAGAATAACTAAAATGTCATAAAAATCGTTTATTTATGAATGTATATTGATGAAACTTGGTATGTGGCTTTATGTGGCTTTATGTGGTATTAATATACATATATATGCATTGGGAATTCTCTGAGTACGCAGGTTTGCTGCTACGGGGGTATTTTACATTTCAAAGCATGAATGTTACCCTTTTCATATGCCCACAGTTTACGATCATATCTAAAATTCCCAAAAAAGCCAAAGGTTTTCCCGTTTGTTTGCCCTGAAAATTTGTCGAATAGAAAATAAATTGCTAATATGATAGCAAGTTGGACAAATACCTATACCGTTCCCACAACACAGTAACTCTATCCATCGTCAATACTCAACCTAGTCATTACTTACTCTGGTCACTTTGTCTGTTAACTAGTAGTTAGTATTTATAGGAAATTAACAAAATCAATTCAATTTTTGTTTAAAACAGAATATTTCGCCCACTGGCAGTAGGGATTTTCTTTGTATTTCAGCTGCCGTATCCTTTTAAATATTCGATTAGTAATTTATTTGGGAATGTTAAGTTTTATGTTAGCAATATAATTTACCTTCCACTCCATTTCCTCCACTCCAAGCGAATATTTAAACATTTATGACATGATGTTGTAACTGTGACAATGAGTTTATTTCAAAAGGAGTTTCATAAAATGTATTTTAATTGTCGTTTGTTCTCTTACTTATTTAACGTTTAAATGACCTTCTTCAACTCGTGATCCAAACGTCTTCTTGTTTCTTATTATTATGCTCGTAAGATCAAACATATTCCTAATTTTATGGTCCTGTACTTCAATATTGGATCCTGCGATCCAATAATTGTTTGCTTACATTACCCTGTCTCTATGTCTTTGAGGTGACTATGTACTGCAAAAATAAGTGCTCACTGATTCAAGACAATCAAACTCACCAGTATGATACTGGATGCAGCAATGATTATCGTCTTGGACAGCACAGGACTGTGGCGTTATTAAGCGTTTACCGCCTCAGTCTGGGGTCACGTTCCTTAATAAACTCACCAGTATGATACTGGATGCAGCAATGATTATCGTCTTGGACAGCACAGGACTGTGGCGTTATTAAGCGTTTACCGCCTCAGTCTGGGGCCACGTTCCTTAATAAACTCACCAGTATGATACTGGATGCAGCAATGATTATCGTCTTGGACAGCACAGGACTGTGGCGTTATTAAGCGTTTACCGCCTCAGTCTGGGGTCACGTTCCTTAATAAACTCACCAGTATGATACTGGATGCAGCAATGATTATCGTCTTGGACAGCACAGGACTGTGGCGTTATTAAGCGTTTACCACCTCAGTCTGGGGTCACGTTCCTTAATAAACTCACCAGTATGATACTGGATGCAGCAATGATTATCGTCTTGGACAGCACAGGACTGTGGCGTTATTAAGCGTTTACCGCCTCAGTCTGGGGCCACGTTCCTTAATAAACTCACCAGTATGATACTGGATGCAGCAATGATTATCGTCTTGGACAGCACAGGACTGTGGCGTTATTAAGCGTTTACCGCCTCAGTCTGGGGTCACGTTCCTTAATAAACTCACCAGTATGATACTGGATGCAGCAATGATTATCGTCTTGGACAGCACAGGACTGTGGCGTTATTAAGCGTTTACCGCCTCAGTCTGGGGCCACGTTCCTTAATAAACTCACCAGTATGATACTGGATGCAGCAATGATTATCGTCTTGGACAGCACAGGACTGTGGCGTTATTAAGCGTTTACCGCCTCAGTCTGGGGTCACGTTCCTTAATAAACTCACCAGTATGATACTGGATGCAGCAATGATTATCGTCTTGGACAGCACAGGACTGTGGCGTTATTAAGCGTTTACCGCCTCAGTCTGGGGCCACGTTCCTTAATAAACTCACCAGTATGATACTGGATGCAGCAATGATTATCGTCTTGGACAGCACAGGACTGTGGCGTTATTAAGCGTTTACCGCCTCAGTCTGGGGCCACGTTCCTTAATAAACTCACCAGTATGATACTGGATGCAGCAATGATTATCGTCTTGGACAGCACAGGACTGTGGCGTTATTAAGCGTTTACCGCCTCAGTCTGGGGTCACGTTCCTTAATAAACTCACCAGTATGATACTGGATGCAGCAATGATTATCGTCTTGGACAGCACAGGACTGTGGCGTTATTAAGCGTTTACCGCCTCAGTTTGGGGTCACGTTCCTTAATAAACTCACCAGTATGATACTGGATGCAGCAATGATTATCGTCTTGGACAGCACAGGACTGTGGCGTTATTAAGCGTTTACCGCCTCAGTCTGGGGCCACGTTCCTTAATAAACTCACCAGTATGATACTGGATGCAGCAATGATTATCGTCTTGGACAGCACAGGACTGTGGCGTTATTAAGCGTTTACCGCCTCAGTCTGGGGCCACGTTCCTTAATAAACTCACCAGTATGATACTGGATGCAGCAATGATTATCGTCTTGGACAGCACAGGACTGTGGCGTCATTAAGCGTTTACCGCCTCAGTCTGGGGTCACGTTCCTTAATAAACTCACCAGTATGATACTGGATGCAGCAATGATTATCGTCTTGGACAGCACAGGACTGTGGCGTTATTAAGCGTTTACCGCCTCAGTCTGGGGCCACGTTCCTTAATAAACTCACCAGTATGATACTGGATGCAGCAATGATTATCGTCTTGGACAGCACAGGACTGTGGCGTTATTAAGCGTTTACCACCTCAGTCTGGGGTCACGTTCCTTAATAAACTCACCAGTATGATACTGGATGCAGCAATGATTATCGTCTTGGACAGCACAGGACTGTGGCGTTATTAAGCGTTTACCGCCTCAGTCTGGGGCCACGTTCCTTAATAAACTCACCAGTATGATACTGGATGCAGCAATGATTATCGTCTTGGACAGCACAGGACTGTGGCGTTATTAAGCGTTTACCGCCTCAGTCTGGGGTCACGTTCCTTAATAAACTCACCAGTATGATACTGGATGCAGCAATGATTATCGTCTTGGACAGCACAGGACTGTGGCGTTATTAAGCGTTTACCGCCTCAGTCTGGGGCCACGTTCCTTAATAAACTCACCAGTATGATACTGGATGCAGCAATGATTATCGTCTTGGACAGCACAGGACTGTGGCGTTATTAAGCGTTTACCGCCTCAGTCTGGGGCCACGTTCCTTAATAAACTCACCAGTATGATACTGGATGCAGCAATGATTATCGTCTTGGACAGCACAGGACTGTGGCGTTATTAAGCGTTTACCGCCTCAGTCTGGGGCCACGTTCCTTAATAAACTCACCAGTATGATACTGGATGCAGCAATGATTATCGTCTTGGACAGCACAGGACTGTGGCGTTATTAAGCGTTTACCGCCTCAGTCTGGGGTCACGTTCCTTAATAAACTCACCAGTATGATACTGGATGCAGCAATGATTATCGTCTTGGACAGCACAGGACTGTGGCGTTATTAAGCGTTTACCGCCTCAGTTTGGGGTCACGTTCCTTAATAAACTCACCAGTATGATACTGGATGCAGCAATGATTATCGTCTTGGACAGCACAGGACTGTGGCGTTATTAAGCGTTTACCGCCTCAGTCTGGGGCCACGTTCCTTAATAAACTCACCAGTATGATACTGGATGCAGCAATGATTATCGTCTTGGACAGCACAGGACTGTGGCGTTATTAAGCGTTTACCGCCTCAGTCTGGGGCCACGTTCCTTAATAAACTCACCAGTATGATACTGGATGCAGCAATGATTATCGTCTTGGACAGCACAGGACTGTGGCGTCATTAAGCGTTTACCGCCTCAGTCTGGGGTCACGTTCCTTAATAAACTCACCAGTATGATACTGGATGCAGCAATGATTATCGTCTTGGACAGCACAGGACTGTGGCGTTATTAAGCGTTTACCGCCTCAGTCTGGGGCCACGTTCCTTAATAAACTCACCAGTATGATACTGGATGCAGCAATGATTATCGTCTTGGACAGCACAGGACTGTGGCGTTATTAAGCGTTTACCACCTCAGTCTGGGGTCACGTTCCTTAATAAACTCACCAGTATGATACTGGATGCAGCAATGATTATCGTCTTGGACAGCACAGGACTGTGGCGTTATTAAGCGTTTACCGCCTCAGTCTGGGGCCACGTTCCTTAATAAACTCACCAGTATGATACTGGATGCAGCAATGATTATCGTCTTGGACAGCACAGGACTGTGGCGTTATTAAGCGTTTACCGCCTCAGTCTGGGGTCACGTTCCTTAATAAACTCACCAGTATGATACTGGATGCAGCAATGATTATCGTCTTGGACAGCACAGGACTGTGGCGTTATTAAGCGTTTACCGCCTCAGTCTGGGGCCACGTTCCTTAATAAACTCACCAGTATGATACTGGATGCAGCAATGATTATCGTCTTGGACAGCACAGGACTGTGGCGTTATTAAGCGTTTACCGCCTCAGTCTGGGGCCACGTTCCTTAATAAACTCACCAGTATGATACTGGATGCAGCAATGATTATCGTCTTGGACAGCACAGGACTGTGGCGTCATTAAGCGTTTACCGCCTCAGTCTGGGGTCACGTTCCTTAATAAACTCACCAGTATGATACTGGATGCAGCAATGATTATCGTCTTGGACAGCACAGGACTGTGGCGTTATTAAGCGTTTACCGCCTCAGTCTGGGGCCACGTTCCTTAATAAACTCACCAGTATGATACTGGATGCAGCAATGATTATCGTCTTGGACAGCACAGGACTGTGGCGTTATTAAGCGTTTACCGCCTCAGTCTGGGGCCACGTTCCTTAATAAACTCACCAGTATGATACTGGATGCAGCAATGATTATCGTCTTGGACAGCACAGGACTGTGGCGTCATTAAGCGTTTACCGCCTCAGTCTGGGGTCACGTTCCTTAATAAACTCACCAGTATGATACTGGATGCAGCAATGATTATCGTCTTGGACAGCACAGGACTGTGGCGTTATTAAGCGTTTACCGCCTCAGTCTGGGGCCACGTTCCTTAATAAACTCACCAGTATGATACTGGATGCAGCAATGATTATCGTCTTGGACAGCACAGGACTGTGGCGTTATTAAGCGTTTACCACCTCAGTCTGGGGTCACGTTCCTTAATAAACTCACCAGTATGATACTGGATGCAGCAATGATTATCGTCTTGGACAGCACAGGACTGTGGCGTTATTAAGCGTTTACCGCCTCAGTCTGGGGCCACGTTCCTTAATAAACTCACCAGTATGATACTGGATGCAGCAATGATTATCGTCTTGGACAGCACAGGACTGTGGCGTTATTAAGCGTTTACCGCCTCAGTCTGGGGTCACGTTCCTTAATAAACTCACCAGTATGATACTGGATGCAGCAATGATTATCGTCTTGGACAGCACAGGACTGTGGCGTTATTAAGCGTTTACCGCCTCAGTCTGGGGCCACGTTCCTTAATAAACTCACCAGTATGATACTGGATGCAGCAATGATTATCGTCTTGGACAGCACAGGACTGTGGCGTTATTAAGCGTTTACCGCCTCAGTCTGGGGCCACGTTCCTTAATAAACTCACCAGTATGATACTGGATGCAGCAATGATTATCGTCTTGGACAGCACAGGACTGTGGCGTCATTAAGCGTTTACCGCCTCAGTCTGGGGTCACGTTCCTTAATAAACTCACCAGTATGATACTGGATGCAGCAATGATTATCGTCTTGGACAGCACAGGACTGTGGCGTTATTAAGCGTTTACCGCCTCAGTCTGGGGCCACGTTCCTTAATAAACTCACCAGTATGATACTGGATGCAGCAATGATTATCGTCTTGGACAGCACAGGACTGTGGCGTTATTAAGCGTTTACCACCTCAGTCTGGGGTCACGTTCCTTAATAAACTCACCAGTATGATACTGGATGCAGCAATGATTATCGTCTTGGACAGCACAGGACTGTGGCGTTATTAAGCGTTTACCGCCTCAGTCTGGGGCCACGTTCCTTAATAAACTCACCAGTATGATACTGGATGCAGCAATGATTATCGTCTTGGACAGCACAGGACTGTGGCGTTATTAAGCGTTTACCGCCTCAGTCTGGGGCCACGTTCCTTAATAAACTCACCAGTATGATACTGGATGCAGCAATGATTATCGTCTTGGACAGCACAGGACTGTGGCGTTATTAAGCGTTTACCGCCTCAGTCTGGGGCCACGTTCCTTAATAAACTCACCAGTATGATACTGGATGCAGCAATGATTATCGTCTTGGACAGCACAGGACTGTGGCGTTATTAAGCGTTTACCGCCTCAGTCTGGGGCCACGTTCCTTAATAAACTCACCAGTATGATACTGGATGCAGCAATGATTATCGTCTTGGACAGCACAGGACTGTGGCGTTATTAAGCGTTTACCGCCTCAGTCTGGGGCCACGTTCCTTAATAAACTCACCAGTATGATACTGGATGCAGCAATGATTATCGTCTTGGACAGCACAGGACTGTGGCGTTATTAAGCGTTTACCGCCTCAGTCTGGGGCCACGTTCCTTAATAAACTCACCAGTATGATACTGGATGCAGCAATGATTATCGTCTTGGACAGCACATGACTGTGGCGTTATTAAGCGTTTACCGCCTCAGTCTGGGGCCACGTTCCTTAATAAACTCACCAGTATGATACTGGATGCAGCAATGATTATCGTCTTGGACAGCACAGGACTGTGGCGTTATTAAGCGTTTACCGCCTCAGTCTGGGGCCACGTTCCTTAATAAACTCACCAGTATGATACTAGTAGTGTGGGTTTGCGGGTTTTGCGCCGGAAGTGACGTCATCCGGTCACGTGACCGGAAGTGCTGAGTCATGAAAGATGTTATCTGGGGCTGAGCCAGTGACGTAGGCGGTTTTGTGACGAAATGAGTTAAAGTTCAAAGTTCAAGGTCACGGGGAGGTAATTTTAAAAAAGTACTACCTCGCACGCGTAAAATCCGATTGTGATTCGATAGTTTTAATTCGATAAAGGTGACACCGACATGTTAGCTGCAGCGTGTGTTAGACAAGACTGAGACTAACTTCACTGCTCCCTCTCTTTTATACCTCTTCATAAGTTAACCCTGAATGAAAGTTCAAGGTCATCCATTTGAATTTTAAAAAAAGCAACACAGCAGTATATAAAATAATATACTGCTGTGTTGCTGTTTTTATTTTTTTTTATTTTATTTTATTTTTTTATATTTTCTTTATTAAACAAACATCTTACAATACAATAAACTTAAGTTTAACATTGATAACTAGAAATACAAACAATAAAATACAAACAGAGACATTATGTACAAGGATGCGTGATGTGCAGAGTGAGTTCCGTCGAGTTGTTGCCGCTTACACCGTGTGATACCAAATACAACGTCCCCGGTTGAATATCTCGCAAATCTTCATTTTGTAGCAGTTGAACAAATCGTTTTGGAAGAAATACTTGAAACTTCGGCTCATCTCCTGGAGTGAAAGGTCCTTCGCTCAATGAAACTAGAATTGCTTCTCCATGTGTGGTTTCCACTTTCTTGATGTTATGAATAATGTAGTGTTTTTGTTCTTTTAGTTCTGAACACTTTTTAGTTAGCAGAAGGTCGGATTTTGAATGAGTGTTGAATTGATCAACCAGTGTTTGTAGAAACTGTTGTGATGCCATCTTCGTCAGTGGTGGTTGTGGTGTCTTCTGTGATGTTGCCTCTTCGGAGTCTCGAATAATACTCGTGCTGGAGCGGTGCTGTCTCCTCGTATTTATAGGCCCCGCTACCCCCACCACATTTCTGTTCTCCGCTACCCCCACCACATTCCTGCGTTTGTTTCAAGTAAGCAGCCAAACGATACGCGTTGTACAATGCACAGTTTGTTTGGCCGTGTTTAAGATCTTTTGCAGCGACACAAATATTACCGAGATTAATGTTAAAGTCCTTACTGATAGTTATATCGAAAACATCACCGTGCGTGTACTTTTGTATCCAGTTCTTTTTTTCTAATCCTCTTGTGTATATATGTGAATATTGTTTGCAAAAGTTAAACATAATACTGTGCAGATTACTGTAGCTTATAAATCCTTCATACCAATGTATGTGATGAAAGTAGTTTGTTATCCATTTGTTTGTACTTTTTGCTTTGGTGTTAAGTTTGTTAAAAGAAAAAGGAGCATCAAACGTGAATGGGTAGGCTACAAATGTAAGCAAGTCTAAAATTACTAATTCCTTGATAATAAACCTATCATCATTATTTCGAAATGCTTGAAATTCTATTACACAAGGCTTTACACTCACTTCTTCATCCCCTCCGCTCATCATGGCACCTCGCGATCAACTAAACTGTTTTCCACACCACGGTAGGTTAAATACCAGGCCGTACAGTTGCAGGCGCGTTGGTGTATATTTAACGTGGGCACCGTCCCCAATAGGCCTACCCCACGTGTGTTCTTCTTTACTAAGTCAAACTTTAGTCTTTTTTAACTTCTTCTTCTTGTGTTTCGTTTTCTTCTTCTTGTTTCTCCGTTTCTTCTTCCTGTGTTGTTTCTTCTGTAGCTTCTGTAGCGATTTCTACAAGTGGTTCAAAATCCTTTAACTTTCTCCACATGCAAACTTCATGAGGTATTCTATTAAAAATAGATGTATCCACAGGTCCGTACACGATGGTGCTATCAGGTTGTTTTTCCAAAGTATCGACCAAATATTCTTTAATAATAGCGCTTGCAAATACCAACTGTCTCATGTACCTTGTAATAGGTTCTGTTGCGTAGTTTAAAACGTAGAATTCTTCACGTGACAGTAGAATCTTATTTTCATGTTGAGTCAAGTCTCTAATTCGCACTTGTAGTTGTCCACGATGTTTAACAATATCGATTTCATTGTCACAATCCAAAAGTCGAATATGTGTTTTCCTTCCACACAAACTGTTAGTTAAATAACATTCTATTAAATGTACATGTTTCAAAAATGACTCCCAAGCATTTTGCGAAAATAAAACCTTTTTTGTTCCATGGTGTAGTATTACTGTAGGGGAATAATTCAATGACTTCATCAATCCAACTGATACACTTTTACTGATGCATGCTGAGATGGGGTAAAAGATTCGCAAAAAAACTTCAGTTAAAATGTGAGGAGGAATATTTTCTTCAACTTTCTTCTTCCTCTTTGGTACTACCTTTGATGGGTCTGCATTACTTTCCTCCTCTCTATCTCTTTTACCAAACTTTAAAAATGCAGTTATTTCCTTGATGATTTCTTCTTCACTAGTATTATCACGTTCCAATAACGGTGCTACCTCTGCATCACCTTGTACAACAGATGGAGAACTCATTTTGTAGAAGATGTTGCCCATGCGACGATAGACGATCAACTGAAGATCTGCATTGTTGCTCCGCTATTTATAGGTTAGCGACAGTGGCGGTGCCGGTGGTGGTACAACGTTTTAAAATACCGTCTTTACGATACCAGTCAACGGTGTGTATGTAACAATTTTATCGTGCAAAATTAAACAATACGCAGATGTATTTGCAGGTACGTTTTCTTGAAATTCCATTTCTATTTTTATATCAACACTAGACGATTTTACAGATTCGTTTTGTTTGGAGCAATCAATTACAACAATCGGAGCTTTCGATTCAAACTGTACGGGAGATAGTAGAGGTGTGTTTGTTTTGCCGTAATATGAATTTTGGAACCTAGCGTACATATCGTATAAAACACTGTACCTTTTTTTATCAAAAGAGATATTAAAGTTGTCGTAGGGAAAGAATTGTGAATTCAGGAACACTTTACAGTTTGTTAATTTACAATGGTCAAATTCACCAGCATTTTCAGTTAATATACTTTTTTTCTTTGTTTGTAATCCAAATATTACATATCTCGCTTTTTCCAAATGAGTAGAAGTTTTTACAGTCCATGTATGCCGTTGTGTTGAAGGTAAAACGGGGTATTCATGAAACTCCCAGCTTCTGAATGGTATTACAATGTCTCGATCTGATTTTAACTTTCTTAATAATGTAATCCTGTGTTCATCATTTAGTCGCAGATGTGGTACTCTCCAAACAATCTTGTCTAATGTTAGTTTCCAGTCTAAATTGGCTTCAGTTGTTCCAGCAGATGCTTTAATAATATCATTATCGTTTGATGACCTTAATAAAACTAGTTCTTGTTTTACATTTATTATTATTCTTCTGTAATCTTCAGCAAATCCTAAAAGTAATCTTAAAGGTACGTAAAAATCAAAGTTTCCCGAAGCGTCAGGAGTAATTATACTTTTGTCTGGTGCAACCCATCCTGCAACAGCTAACAGATTCTTCTCATTTGGTGTTAAAGACGCTAATCCTTTTAATGTACTGGAAATTCCAACCTTTTTTGTTGAATCGACTGTAACTCCTGAAATTTCATATCTAATCTCGTCAAACAAAAATGCCATAGGATTATTTATGAACGGAACAGTGGTTCCAACAGTACCGTCAGCTTTTGTTACTTTTCCTTCAATATATAAATAACTTTCGCATGGAAGAGTATAAATGTCTTGTTGTTGTATAGGAATCCTAATTTCATCGTTATTGTTTAATTTAGACGAAGCGTAAAGGTTGTGCGTGTGATATTCCTTTTCCCATAAGGTCTCGTCGAATGTTGGGCCCTGCGCTATATCCAGTATATCCATTGTTAATGACCTTTAATCCAATTTCTTCTAGAAAACGAATGTTGTCACTTGTTAATCCTTCTACAGCTGATGAGCTACTGACCTCTTTGCTGGTTGGCTCTCTCTTTTTAAATGATAACCCCATTATCTAAGCGGATGATTTTATATGTATTCTTACAGTAATAGCTTCTCCTCGAAAGTCAATAAGGTTTCCGTCTTGATCCACTATGTTCAGCACGATGTCTGAAATGAAACTGGTGTTTAACGGTAGGTACACAAGGTTTTGAGGCTTTTCTACTATCTTGAAACCCGGTGCGACTGATGGGTAGAATGTGTGTAATATATGCCGATTTTCTCCATCTCTGTAGGATCCTTGTATAATGTTACATGTAATGTCTATGCTGTTTACTTTGATGATCGTCACAGTTCTATTCCCAGAATGAGTTGTATTAGGTTCTAATACCTTTGTTTCCTTAGAAAACCCCAATAAACTACCAATTGAACGTTCTTGGCCAAAATCAATATAATACTTAGAAGTAATTTCGGCTTTCATTGTATTGTTATTGCCTTTTATCGTTATATTTTCTTTTCCCATATGTTTTTGTATAACTTCATTTATATTATCAATTTCATAAGCTCCTGTTGGTAAACTGAATTCTTCCAAAGCTGAATATTTTCCTTTATTATCTTTTGTCTTGTAATAATGTATTTTGTTATTAATTCCTTCACTAACGTTTGGAATAGAGTTATATGTTGTTAAATCCAATAATGCGGCTTCCCATAGTCTTCCTTTTTGCAAACGTAGCGCTGGAAACAGAATACTGCGCAAAGTACATGAGTTACCGGTTAATGACACTGTATACGAAAACATCTTAAAGTTGACTAACACTTTTAGCTAAAAAGTCTAAACATAAATGACCGCAAATGGATGTATCATCAGGTTGTTTTCTTGTATAATTGTAAAAAACATTTTCTGCCGCACGAAAGTATTGTTGAAGTTCTTTCGGTGGTGGAAGGTTTCCAAAACTGTCGAAATAATAAATCGTTTCACCAAGTTTCTTGTAACACACCCAATGAGTGCCTAATCCTTCACTATTATCCAAATTTACTATACCAGTCTCATTTTTCCACATTTTAACCGGTAATTCATCTTTCATAAATACTCCTCTAAAAAATGGGATTTTCAAACAAGAAGCATATGTAATCAGTTCTTCATTGGTTAATTCTTTGTTTTTAATTATTAATTGCTCTTTCTTATTTAATACACACGATACGGTCTTAGGTATAGTCCTCCTCCCTTTTTTATCATTGACCATATTGTTGGTTTCTTTTTACCTTTACCACTAGTAGATCGACGTTTTCTTCTGATATTACCTCCTTGTTTCTTAGCGGGTCTTTTCCCACGCCTTCTTCTCTTTCCTCCTCCAAACGTAGTTTTTGCTTTCATTGCTGCTGTTACTGCTAAAGACGATGCTTTTTCACCAATACTCGCGTCACTAGATTTTACTCTTTGCCAAGCTTTCTCAGAAAGTGCTCTATCTGCTATTGATCTATTTTTTGCATCACCAAATTTGGAATACGCTATATCGTGCTGTTTACAAGCCTGATCAAGCTTATTTATTCCAGGATCTCCTCTAGCAAGCCGTTTCTCAAATTTGGTTCCAGGACCACAATATTGATATCCTCCAGGTAAATGTAATTCCACAGGTAATAAATCAATCGCCTTGTTAACTATAGCTCCAACCGGTTTACTTAATAGAGAAAATGCTGTTGATGCTATTCCCCTTCCTCTCTGTAATCTCTCTCGATTATGACTGATGCGTTTAGCCCTCGGCATGACTATTTATAGCCAAACTTACAGTCAGTAGGTGCACTCTATAAATGTTTTACAATGAATGTAATATTAGTCTTGGCTTCTTGTATAATATATACTGTTTAAAATCCATTTATTATATAGAAATGGATTAATTAATTAAATGTAGACATAATAAATAAAAGTAGTAAAAATTGAAATAAGGTGTAATTGAAGATGTTTCAAATGTTTCTCCGCTGGTGATGGTATCGTTGTTTTCGGTAAAATGAATAAAATCTAAATAGTTGTCATGTTCCCTTAGAAACTTGCCACTCAATCGTTGGTAATTAAATAACACATTCCAGTCTAGTTTATCTTTAAAATTGTCAATGTAATTTTCAGAGAGATTTTGATATTTACTTATTACTTCCCAACAGTTATTAAAATTTGATGTCATCTCTACAAGGAAGTTTTCTGAAAACTGTTGTCTTTGTAAAATATGAATCCAGTTAACTCTGTGAAAATAAATTCTTAACATAGTCATTGTGAAGAGGTAGTGTATGGAAAGTTGTTCCCAATCCATATATCTATCAAACCGTTGAACAAAACCATCTGTCAGCACTCCTTGGGGAAATCTCGGCTCTTGAGATATTAAACTCCACGCAGTAATATTGGATTCCATCATCCTCTCTGTATCATCTCTCGAATATAACTGATGCTTTATCCCTTATCATGGGTATTTAAATTCTTTTTTCTCTTATATAATCTTCATCGTTTTCTGTTGGTTCATTAATCACATTCACTTTATCCCCCTTTCCTAATGTCTTGACTTTAGAAGGCTCAGACGGTTTATCTAATTGATTAGGTTTTTCTGGATTGTGTATCTTTTTCCAGTCTAAATAATTGTGGCTGTCAACATCTGAAGCTACAGCTCTTCCTGAAGCCCGATGGATATAATTAAATAAAGCTGCACCAAACCTTTCCATATGTTTTTCATATTCTGTAGTCCATTTCTTGTGTACTATATCAAATATTTTCTTATTTACAGCGTCTCCATCCTGCTCACAATCACCTACATTTGACAATTTTAATTTTTTTACATCATAGCTTGTATCAGTTTCATTCTTTTTGTAAATCGTTAACAATTTTAAAGTCGCTAAATTTACTGCTTCACCATCATAAATGGGATGTTTTATATTGCTTAACCTTTTACCGGAAAATCCCCAATGGTCTTCGTGTACAATCGGGGTTCTTTTATCCATGTATTGTACCGTAACCGCATCAGAAGACAAAAGCGGATCACCAACATTTTGAATTACTTTTCCTTCAAAATTATAATTACCATCAGGTGTTAACGGAAACCCAGCTCTTTTTTCACTATATCCAGATTTTACTCCAAACTCGGAATACCGTCCAAACTTGTCCACACTCATGATGTAACTGAATCGCTATCGTTTAGGTTCTTACTATATATATATATATATATATATACGTCTACTGAACAATTATTTCTCGTTTTCGCAGTTCATCAACCAAAGCTACCCATTCGTTTTCTAAACCAGTGTGCCCGGCTTCCATAGCTTCATGTAATAACCTCATTCGATCAACTAACTTATTTATATCGTTGTAATATATTATATTGGTTTTATACAAATTTTTTAATAATCCCCTTCCAGATGTAGTAGGATCAGTTGTTTTTCTTTTTTTATGCAAAACATTTAATTCAGCAGAAGATAAAGCTCTTCTTTTAATTGGAGCTTTATTTGATTTCGAGGGGAAAAGACTAGATATAATGTTTGTGTATTTTATTGACCTGTTTCTATGAATAGGTAGTTCTTTGGAATATTTTTTTCTATGTGCATTTGTATACTCTAGTATATTTTTAAACAATTGTAAATCCTTTTTAGTATATTTACCAGGATTATTTTTAAAGATGAGTTCAAACAAACCTGTTGTACCTTTATATTTCTTATCACCAATAACTATATCATCATTTTCGTTTATATCTAACTTTCTATCTCCAATCATTAATCCTTTATCCTCTATTCTAGCTCCATATGTATGATAATTTCGATTAGCATGTGTGCCATGTAACATTTTTAATGTATATTTTCTTCCAAGTGTTCCTTTAAACATAATATCTGTGCCTAATTTGCTTAAGTTGGATGGGTTGATATCCTCTTCTTCTGCTCTTGTATCTTCCGCACTTGTATCTTCTGTACTTGTATCTCCTGCAATGTTCTTTTCCCTTAAATCTCCTATATCTCCGCTTTCTTCATACTCGTCGCTTTCTTCAGATGTTTGTAACTGGTCAGAACTTTCATCATTCTGAAATTCTTCTTCATATTTGGAAATTGGTAGCATTTTGTCTCCTTCGAAGCGAATTGAAGGTCTTTCCATATTTTGTGCTAATCGCTTTAAAGGTTCAGTAACAGGTTTGAATGTTGTTTCTAAAAATTGCTCTCTTTCATTTATACCTGATTTTAAAGCTCGGTTTTTTTGTCTAATAGAATCACTAAGTGATTTTATTTCCTTTAATAGCTTTTCCTGGTTAACCATCTTCACACCTTGACGACTTGTACAGTAATACCGCTAATCAGTGTATTAAAACGAATTTATCAAAACCTATTCTATAACGACCATCTTTTATAGCTTGATCTTTCATAATAACCAAAAATCCATACTTTTCCGCCCATGCTTTTCCGCAAAGCTCTTTAAACTTTTCAAATGGCATATCCGCATTCACATGATCGTTATATATATGTTTTAGGTTAGTATCATCTTGTTTGAATACAATTAGAATATTTGCATTATCTCTGATAAGTTGTTTTGGGATTTTGCTATAAGTTTGTCCTATATATATGCTGTCGATGTTATTATGTCTTCCCATGGCAAAGTAGTTTCTAATAGTATCCTGATTTTCACAAGATACATCGTCAAATATAAATACAGAATACGGTTTCGCTTCGTTTGGTTGCATAATGCTATCACTAGCGTTAAATTTGTAAAAATTAACATCAGACACATCAGATAGGATTTTATCCAGCAATTGATACTTTGGTTGATGTAGAGACTTTGAAAAAATATATAGGTTACTAAACCTTAATCCCTGCGGATTAGTGATCAAATTAAAGACAACATTGGTCTTTCCACAGTTTGAGGGGCCACTTACTATACATCGAACAGTGTTTGGAAGTAAACTACCGTGTTTACCATTGTTGATTTTAACGTTATCCACAGTTAAATCATCTATGTTATTAATATTGAATCGATCTTTATGGTGAATAATCTCCATCCTGCTCAAAGGTTAACGATGAAATGAGTTGCTTGTATTAAACCAAGTCCTTTATAGGTATCCATGAATCCTCAGTTTTGTTAAACCCTAACCACCGCACTTTAACTGCGTCCTTTTTTCTTTGTAACACTTTTTCAACAAGATATACATCACCTACTGTTGACTTTAACATTTCATGTCCATAAAATGCACCTTGCAACAAATCTCCTTTGTTATCTTTTAGGATATACGTTTCAGGTACAGTCGGTTGCACTTTATACACTGTAAAAACTTCATTCGTCCAATTGGGAAGGTATTTTTTGGTAAACACTCCCTTATATTTACTAATCCGTACTTTATCACTTACATTAAATTTTCTTGGCTGCATTTTTTCTACTTTAGGCTTTGTATTTTTCTTTATGCGTTTTAATACATCTTTTGCATTTCTTCTATTTACTTTGTTAGGTTTCATACCAATAGTTCTATGAAACCTGTTGTTATAATCATTTATTAATTGTGGTAAAACATCATACCATACGTAAGAACCTCTTTTTGAAAATTGTTTATACAGTGCTCCTTTCAAGGTTCTATTGAATCTTTCTACAATAGCTGCTTTTTTCTCTGAATTTGTAGAATAATGATTTATTTTATATTTATTCATTAACTGTGCAAAGTTTGTATTAAAGTATTCTGTTCCATCATCAGTTTGTAAATGTTTAATTTTGTTTTTATCTCTTTTTATGGCTATTTCCATGGCTTCTGTTACGCTTTTACCAGTCTTGTCCTTTAGAGGCAAAGCGTCTGCAACTTTTGTAAAACAATTAATAATTGTGAGTATATATTTAAATCCTTTGTTTATTCTGCTATGCGGTCGCATTTCAATTAGATCCGCTTGATATAGATCATTTATCCCTTTTATAACAGTATTTCTTCTTGGAAACTTTATTCTTGCAGGTTTGTGTAGTTCATTAATAATCTTCTCCTTCAGGTCTGACATGATGGTTTCACGAAGGCAGCTGATATGGTATTAAATATTCTTTGGTATAAATCTGCTTATATATATATATATATATATATATATATATATACATATAGTTCAAGGTCATTTAAAACTTGTGTAAAAAAAAGGGGAAACACAGCTTAACATTGCTGTGTTTCCCCTTTTTTTACGGAAAGGAAAAGGATAAAGGATCTAGGACGATGAAAAGGTTACTCGTCAATAGGGTTGAGGGAGTAGTGGCCGAATGGTAATGTGTTGATTTTGTCTGGAAGTGTTTGTCTTTTGTCGTCATTACAGGATAGCGCCTTTTTAACTTCAGTCACGCTGTACAGCTGATGGTTAAAACTTCTGATGGTGTTGAATTTAGCTGTAATGATGTTATCCTCAAATAAGCATTGCTTGTAGTGTTCAAAATGCACTTTCTTCTTTAAATATAAACTCTTTACACCTTTAGCTTTCTTAATATAGCTATTCTTCTTTTCTTCTTCTTCTTCTTTTTCATTATAGAGTTTCAAAGAATATAGTTTAGACATCAATGCAACAATCTCTTCAAGCAGAACACCATTAGCCTCATCCTTGAATTTGCCTAGTACTTTTTTGTGTCTGTCATTGTCGTAGTTTGGATGATCTTTTGGATAATCGGAGAAATCAAAGTCGTTCTTGTAAATAAATGTACGCAAATCTTTATACATGTCCAATGTTACTATGCGATATATGAAAGCGTCAGTGTCCATATATGTAATAGATATATTTTCTCTTCCGTAGAACGCCACCATTTTGTTGTAGTGAAAATCGTACATGTGTGTTTTTGAGATGTCCAAGATTGACATGCCTATATACAAAGGACGATCCATCTTCACACTCGTCTTCTTCATGGACACTGCTACAAGTTTTTCATTAATAATTATAGATGTTCCAAAATTTGGCTGCTGTACTAGTTTCTGTAATTTTTTTGCGTCGGTAACAAGTTTAACATTTTTGTGTCTTCTTTTGTTTTCCAATGTTTTTCCAAATATCGCATTATTCATTAATTTAAAGAAATCTTTTTGAAAGTCTGATGTAGCTGCTGCTCTTCTGATGGTATTTGAATCAATGTAGGGTTTCAACCAGCATGATTGAGAAAATTCCAAAACTCTATTAATTTTTGTTAGACGTAGTCCTAATTCGATAGCTTGTTGAACCACCCAAAAGTGAGCCACGTAGCGTTGTTTATTATTTAATGTCATCATTAATTTGGGGTGTTTTCCAATTGGTGAAATTTCTGTTTTAGCAAGAAGTGGAAGGTCATAATGAAGATCATGTAAATTTTCTGGGTATTCAAAATCGCAATCCAAAATATATCCAGTGTCACCATGTTTCGGAATTTGTAAAATATCGCCAATAGAGTCGGGATTAATCCATTTAAAGTTATCAAAAGGAAGTGGGTTTGACATTGCCCATCCGTACAGGTTATTTGCATCGAAATATCCTAAATAGGTTGACGGTTTGGTTTCATCGTAATCGGGTAGGTATTTGTTGTTGGCTTTGACATGTCTGGTAACACTTTGGGTCAATCCGCCTCTTACTCCAGCTTCAACCATTAAAACCATGTCAATGTCTGTTAAAAGTTGGAGTTTGCATTTTGTTTCTTTTAACATGGCTTGCCAAGCTAATCCTGGTGAAGTATACGAATGTAGAGGGTCCAAACCGTATGCAGCAAAACAGGTGTTTCGGAATTCTTCCATTACATCACAAAGAAGAGTTACATCTAGTTTGACATAAAAGTCCGAGTAATCTCCTAAGGTCTTCATATCTAACTCGTTCCATACTCGACGTGCGTGTTGATAGTCCTCAAGTGATATTTCCGAATCATTAAGTTTGTTTTTGAAGTGTTCTGGTGAAGGTAGTGATGTTTCATCAAATCTATGCAGTCCATCGATGTAATCATAGGGGAAGACTCCTTTTCGAAGAACCAAATCCATTTTACTATTGGGTACAATTTTGCTTGTTTCTATCAAATCTGTTCTTCTTAGATTTTCAGATAATTTCATGAGGCTTGAAGGCATAAATCTAAATGAATCAACAAACCTTAATTTAATTTTACCCACCTTTTTTGAAAAGCTTATAAATTTTTCCATTGTAGTAGCCAAAACGTCTATTGCTCCATTATCTCTTCCTAGTTCGGGGATTATGAAGTGCGAATCATAACCACTCAGATTGTGCAGAACTACGGGGATAAAATATGGTAGTTTGTAGTTCAAGTTGCAAGCGTTACAGGCTGCACCTCTGTACGCTCCCGTAAGATGATCATGGTCACGAACTTTAACGTTATCCAGTGTAAAGGTGTTATTACACAAATAACACGTTGTTGTTGAATCATAATGTTGAAGTTCTTCTTCTTCCATAGGTGACATGGGTACCTTTGTTCCATACAGTTCTTCTACCTTTGCAGCTATGTCATACAAATCATCGACAAAGTATTTGGCTGCTTTTTCACCGCGATAAATCTTTGGAGAAGATGATAGTCCATATTTTTGAAGATGGTCTTCAGTCAACGTGGATTTAATTAGTATGCAATAACTGTTTGGTGAATGAAGTTGGTATTTGCTTCTTCTTGTAACGTCCTCTTCTTGTTGTTCAAGCGGATGTAAAGAAGACTCGAAATCAGCGTAAACAACAACAGGTACACGGTATTGTTGTATTACTTTGTCAAATTTTATCTGCGCTCTGCTAGGATGCGGCAATTTAATTCTTACTTCATAGTTTCCATTACATAACCGCTGGTGTTCTACTAACCAATCAGACCCTCCCCTTCTTAGTTCTTTGTTCACGTGACAAAAACATCTTTTGCAAATTGTCATCTTTCTTTTATGCTTAGATAATTGATTAGAAACAAGACTTTCAAATTTTTTGATATACACAAAGTGTGAAATATCACCTTTAGTAATTAATAACAAATCGGTATGATCTCTGCGCTCATTTGGTGTTATACGCAAGGGGTACAAATTGTTTGTCGAATCCAATCCGAAGAGGTTGACAGAAGCTGAAGGATTTTGTTTTTCAAATTTTGAAACGTCTGTTATAGCAACAGGGTAAGTCATCCCTTGGAAATTATATCTATGTTGTACTTCTTCATAATAGTGACTTGGTCTTTCCGGATGAATTGTTACATATTTGGCCAACATAGCATATTTAAAACACTCAGTATCTTGATTTTGTACGTTGACGCAGGATAAGGTATTTCTAATCTTTGTTGGTAGAGGAATGTAGCTACTTCCTCGAATTCCATAGCCGTGTTTGTGTACTCTTAAGTCTAGCCCTGTGATGCTTAACAAATTCCATCCAGAGCCTCTTCCTTCATGTTCTTGTATTTTAGTCATTAGCTCTTCAAAACATTCAGATACGATTGAATCAATATCTGACGAAAACATAATAGTTCGGTTTTTTGTTAAAAACCCTCTCGGTGAAGTTTCATTTTGAATGTTTGTAAATAAAGCATCCATTAATAGTCCAAATTTAATAAAATTTAATCTTTTTAATTCATTTTGCAAAGTGTTGCTTACCAATCCTTTTGCGTTATTTAAAAACTCTTCGAGTTGTAATTTTGCATTGTCAATTTTGAAGTGGGTTACTACATTACCCGGAAGTGCTCGGGCATGTAGTTTTACATTTACTGCTGTTGATGCTGAAGGACGGTGAAGTGTAGACAGAGCATGCGTAGAAGTCGATGCAGCTGATGATGTTGAAGGATGATGAAGTGTAGACAGAACAGGCGTAGAAGTCGATGCAGATGATGATGATGTTGAAGGACGGTGAAGTGTAGACATAGCAGAGGTAGAAGGCGATGTTGATGGTGCATATTGAATAACACTAGGTCTGGAATTTTGGTGTTGAGCTAACATTTGATCTATTTCTTTCAATTCTTCTTCTTCATATTCTTCATTTTGGTTTTTGTTATGTTTCAGTTCTTTATGTATCATTAAAATAAATTCATCCTTAAATGAAGACTTGCAAATATCGCAGCGATGCATAATGTAGGTGCGATCTCCACAAGGGTCAAGGCAATAATGAACAACACTGCAAATACCCCTCTATTTATACCCTAGCAAAAGTAATGGGGGTACGTATTACGTTAAGTTTACTATTTTTTTTTTTTTTTTTTTTTTTTTTTTTTTTGCATTTTATATTTACTATTGTAGCTGGAGGCTACAAATTTCTGTATTTAGGTCAAGGTCATTGAACAAATTTACCAAAACGGGGAATAGAGCAGTAAATGATTTTATATTAAACCATAAACTGATCTATTCCCCGCTCTGTATTTAACTAAGACAATTTTCTCCAACAGAAACATTTGATAAATTTTAAACTCGGATGTGAAGTTGGATTGTACACATTGCATCTTGATCAACTAAAAATTTCATAAAACAATAGGGATCTTCAGTTGTAGATTCATCTTTAACATATTCAATAGTCAACATTGCCGAACGAAGATCTTGTGGAATTACGTCGACTTTTATGAGTCGCCTTTCGAGTTCGAACCGTTTTGTTATTGATGTAAGTTTTATCACATCATCGATATCGATGAGGGGAAAGCTGTAGCAAACGGAGTTTCCTGGTGGGTTCATCATGTCTATATGATAAATATACACTGTTGCATCGTCTTTAAATAGACGTTCCCCCACCATTAAATGTATAAGTTACCCCACTTTTTTAATCATGTAAATGGGTCAAGGTCATACAACGATATTACCAAAACGGGGAATAGAGCAGTAAGTGATTCTCACTATAACCACAAACTGATCTATTCCCCGCTTTGTATTTAAAGTAAACTATTTGAAGACAACAAAAACTTATTCAGATTCTTCCGATGATAATGATGATGATGAGCTCATATCACTAAATAAGCGACGACGAACACAAAAGTTCCCTGTGACTGGATCTAGAACTACATCATCGATATTAATACTGCTTGGAGGGGTTTCACTATCAACAAGGTCCATTTCCTCCAAGCAAAGCAACTGATGATGAAATTCCGGTTCATTATTATCGACATCTTCGTCGTCAGTCAACAGCTCCAACAGCTCCATCTCTCCAAGATATGGTTCACTGCTAGCAAACTCACTCAGTAGTTCAAAGCCACTAAATAGTTCAAGATCACTAAATAGTTCACCTTCCATCTCTGAATCATCATCGTCTTCATCTTCGTTTAAATTTAATGGAATATTTTCAATCAATTCTAGTATAGTCTTCTTAGAAGGGAAAATGTTATCTCTGGGCGACATGATTCCAAGTAGCAGACTGATTTACCACTAATACGAAACCACCTTTTATACATGATTTCGGTGGTGGTGGGGGTAAGTGTTGAAAGTGCAAGTGGTAGGGAAAAGTGATAGGGAAGAGGTATTATTGTAACACAAATGATTAAGTCCTGTAAGTGGGTCAAGGTCACCTTATCCTATTACCAGAACGGGGAATAGAGCAGTAAGAGATTCTTATTCAAACCTCAAACTGATCTATTCCCCGTTCTGTATTCCCCCCCCCCTTTGGCGTTTTATTTAGTTTATGAGGTTGTGTAATAAAGGCACAGTGTGTAGCCTTCTTGTAATAATTGGACAATTTTTTTCTTCAAAGGGATTGGTTTTACATCTATTTTTACTTCTTCTGTTCCACGAATACCCAATCCTTTGACCTGAACATGTTGGTACTCCGTTAACAGTTGGTAAACACGCTGGATAAAAGTATCCGCTTTAGCAGTAGAGTCAATATAGTGGAGGTATACCATGGTAGGTGCTCTCTTGACGCAATTCAGAACCAAAGTGATAATTGTCTCTGTAACATCGGGCTTATATACCCATCGTTTTTTTTTTTTTTTTTTTGTTTTTTTTTTTTTGCTTTAATTACAGGTTTGGAACAATATAAAATGTTATATTAATGTTCCATCCTTTATCGACTAACCTTACCATATTACCAAAGATTTTATATAACTTTCTACTGTAGTTTGTTTCAAATGCTTCATTTTCACTACTATAAACTTCACCTGTTGGTCTCCACATGTACAATTGACAACTAACCTCTATATCAAGATACCGTAGCAGTAATCTCCTTACAGCAAGCACCTGATCAATGTTTTCGACCCGTCTGCTAACTATTATAGTTGCTGCAGAGATAGAAGTAGTGGATGCATTCATTTTCAGCAGAGTACTAATTTTTACCAGCGATGTAGAACCTCCTTTATACTTAGTTTAGGTAGTGGTGGGGGTTAGGAAAAGATATTGTTGTGAGAAATAAGAAGATCTTTCATTATTTTTTATCAAACGAATATTTTCTAAGTCCCAAGGTCATTTACACCAGTTGCCAGAACGGGGAATAGAGCAGTAAGTGGTTCTCACTTGGACCGCAAACTGATCTATTCCCCGCTCTGTATTTTAAAGTAAACAATAACTCTTCTCACTATTGAGCAGCCTTTGTTCTTTGAAGCTCAAGTTCTAAGTCTGCAACCAGGCGAAAGTCTGCATCATGCTCCTCCCATTGTTCAGGAGAACGCGGTTGACCACACCACTTAGTAAAGGCGTACCTCATCGCCTCATTGTACTCCTCCAGGATAACATGATAGGGTCTTGGTTGTTGCGTTGTTGACTGCATCGGTGATGTAGTTTGTTGCGGTTGAGACTGAGCACCATTTTCTGCAACCTTATTAATTTTATAAACCTCAGTCATTTCAGCAGCCTCAACAATCGCGTACAACTCCTCTTCGCTAATTTCCTTTCCCCATGTGTTGCTGTTGACGCTCATGACGATACAACTAATAATTATATTCCGAATCTCTCGCTTAAATACCCGCTTACCCCCTCCCCTCTTTACTGTTGAATAATGTCTTTAATATAATATTTCTCCTTTTTCCATTTAAGTTTTATCTTTGACTTAGTACAATATATCTAAGTCCGTTATTTAGGTCAAGGTCGTTGTAGCATTGTAAAAAAAAGGTGTGGACAACCTATTTACACTCTGCAGCATATGCTACAAATTGTAAATAGGTTGTCCACACTTTTTTTTTTAATTTGGAAAAGACTATTTTTAATTTGGAATACACTTTTTAATCTTTTTTTATTTTAAATGTTTTCCACACACTGAAACCTGTATCATTTCGAATTAAATAGTTCTGTTTGGTAAGTTCTTTGACGTGGAGGTCCATGCCTCTAGGCAACTCTACATAGTACAATTTACCTTCACATTGAACCACCACCTTTGCAAAGCCCTTTGATTTAACAAAAAAGTATCGTTTATTTCTACAAAGCCTATTAATTCGAATTTTGGTTGGTCTCACTGCTGGATGGGGTGTAGAAAGAGAAACGGTGCCCTTGTGATTTTGTTTTAAATGTGATCTGCATACTTCTTCATTTAAAACACAAGACTTAGCACAACGTTCCCCTTTCCTTGCACCTTTTTTAAAACTGTAGCTGCATCTTGGTGCAGGAAGTATAGACTGCCTTCTCAAGGTTTTTAATTGTTGAAATTTCTCTGAAGGAGATTCGTTGTTAATACAGATCACTGAAGGACGGGAAAGGACACTTACAGAAGGTGTAGAAGGTTTGGTAGGAGAAGAAGAATGTAGACTTGCAGATGGTGTTGAAGAGCCTGGTGTAGAAGGTGGAAGAATGCTTGCCAGCGCCTGCTGAAGAAGCGAAGGAGCTGGTGAAGCCAAAGATGGTGCAGTTGTTTGCTCATCCTTCCTCGGTGATGGAGAAGGTGAGCGAGAAGTAGCCGAAGAAGATGAAGACGACGAAGACGATGAAGAAGATGAAGAAGATGAAGAAGCGGACGGGGGAGCAACGAGGTTTTCTTGAAGTGGTTGCGGTCGTGGTGCAGGCTCCTCAGGAACAATGCATGATAATATTAACGCCTGCCGAAGGATGGAAGGAGCTGGCGGAGCAGATGACGGAGCAGGTGAAGAGTGCTCAACCTTCCTCGGCAAAAGTTGCTTCCTACGGTCAGACATCTCGGGAACTGAACTGTACTCGTGATGTGTAAGCAGCAGAATGATTTTACCACTGGTGAAAACCCTCCTTTTATACCCAGTTGTAGAGGGGGGGGGCTTTAGAGGTTAGGGAAGGAATATTGTTGTAATGTTTTACTAAACG
This sequence comes from Allygus modestus, assembly GCA_963675035.1. Taxonomy (NCBI): domain Eukaryota; kingdom Metazoa; phylum Arthropoda; class Insecta; order Hemiptera; family Cicadellidae; genus Allygus; species Allygus modestus. The sequence continues at coordinate 206,339,894 of OY776111.1, forward strand.
AAAATTTTCTAAGTCCCGAAGTGGGTCAAGGTCATCTGAACATGTTGCCAAAACGGGGAATAGAGCAGTAAGTGATTCTCACTTGGACCACAAACTGCTCTATTCCCCGCTCTGTATTAGGAGAAGAGGACTAGCTTAAAGCTCGCAATTATAGGCAAATAAACCTGATAACGGAACACTAACCTCTCCCCCGAAAAAATTATTCACCCAACACACAAACGATATAGTCAGTTAACAACAGTCGCGCACTCTGAAACCGCAAGGACGTTCATCACTGTGTAGGCGTCAGAATACTACGAACCGAAGTACAATAATACCTGACCAAGGTCCCCTTAAGTTTATTTCCCCGATGATGTATCCTCCAAGATAAGCAAAATGGTCAGTTAACAACAGTCGCGCACTCTGAAACCGCAAGGACGTTCATCACTGTGTAGGCGTCAGAGTTTTACGAACCGAAGTACAATAATTACCTGACCAAGGTCCCCTTAAATTTAACCAAAAATAAGCAAACTGACTGAATCTGTTTCTCGTGAGTAAGGGTTAAGATAGGTAAAGTCATCCGGTTTGCGCGCCGTAATGACTTAAGGTCGGTTTTCGTGCCATACCTTTTTGTAAGGGGTTAGGAAAGGTGTTTATTTGAGAAACATAATCCCCCCCTGAGATATTTAAAGACATAAGGTCGGTTTTCGTGCCATACCTTTTTGAATGGGAGCGTGAAAGAAAAGTACATATTTCATTAGTAAATAAAAAACACTTCAAAAACACTTTAAAACCAACACCAAACTAACTACAGTTAAACTAACTACATTTACTAGCAGCAAACTACAAGCGTTATTCTAACATGCTTAATAATACACAGACATGCCTTAAGCTAAAGTAGCATCTCTAATATATAGTGGTACCAACTCTATACTAGAGATACTATTGCGGACAGCGCGGGCAAACAGCTAGCTAGGCTGTCGGCCTGCGACTGCGAACCCTCTGCGGGCTGCTCCCGCTTTTATAGGAATATATCGGGGGAGGGGGGGGGCTTCGACAGTAGTTTGTTCTAACGCTGTATAGCACACTTTGAATTGCTCCAAGTCCGGTAACTGGGTCAAGGACACGTTAAAATATTTTGTAAAATAGCAAAGGTGTTACCTTTGCTATTTTACTTTGGAAGAAATCTGCACTACGTTTAAACAAGGGAGAATGTTATCCGTTTTACGCAAAACTCCTTGCACGATCTTTTGATAAAATGGAAAAGATTAATGCCGGAGGGCGATTCCCATTCCACCAAAATACAATGCATATCATTTCTATGCAACGGTCTCAGCTCTATTTTTACTTTTAATTTAATGCCTCGAAACTCATAAGTAAGGATGGACAGAAAGGCTTCTGAAATAGCAAGCTCGGAAGGAACAAGCCAAGTGTTTACACCTACAGCTTCCATAGCGATATGATGATTTTTACCACGCTGTTGCAGTATATATTAAATTTCCCCTTCCATAAATTTTGTGCTAAAACGTGGTTGTGTACATTGAATGTTTCTTGAATATTTTCTAAGTCCTAATCTAGGTCAAGGACACGTTGAAGATAAAAGCATTAAGTGTTAAGCAAACTACAAAACATTAAATGTTAAGGAAACACATTCCATCTACAATGTTATTATAAAGCATCAAAATATGGTCAGTTTACAACAGTCGTGCACTCTGAAACCGCAAGGACGTTCATCACTGTGTAGGCTTCAGAATACTACGAACCGAAGTACAATAATCCCCTGACCAAGATCCCCTTAAATATATTTAACTAGCAGCAAACTACAAGCGTTATCTAACATGCTTAAACAAACTAACTAAACATGCAAGGGCGCGGATCTCTTAATTGCGCGTCGGGCCCAACGCACACTTAACAGACCTACGCTGCAGCAGGCACTGCAACCCAGTGGGACGTTCATCGCAACGGGCGGCAGGCTACTGCGAAGAGACGCTCGAAATCTCGGGTTATATAGACGGAGAATGGGAAATCGGGATATTAAGGGGAAAGCGGGATAAGGGATAACCCTGCTTCGTTGCGGGATTTTATCCCGCACTTCCAAGAACATTTTTCCCTCGACCTTGACCTTGACCTTGAACATGACCCAAAAGGGAGGGGGGGGGTCCGTCGGGGGGGGGGGGTCCGTCGCGGGGGGGTTCCGTCCGGGGGGGGGGGGCCGGTTCTAAACCAGTCCTCAGCTTTCTACCCATATATGGATAGGGCAAGGTTTCACTTTACGACCTGCTTCACTCTGCCAGCCGCCTCATTCCGGCTTTGGATTGCAACCAGTACACACGTGCTCTATCCAACTCTATCTTATCCATTTTCTTTTCCATCCTATTTACACCATGTCTTCTCCTCTGACTCCTGAAAAACTCCAGCGCTTAAAGGAATCTTTGAAGAGGTCGACGGAAAGAAGGAGCGGGTTTAAGAGACCTTCAACTTTGAAGTCTCTCAAACGGAATCTCCATGGTCATCCGCTGTATTTTGAACAACGACCCTCGACTCAGCCTCGACCTTCTACATCGGCTCAGCCTCGGCCTTCTACATCGGCGGCTCAACCTTCGTCTCCAACACCGACTGTCGATGAGGTGATGCAACGGACAAGGGTGATGGGGGTGAACGACTTGGTGACGCCGTTTGAAGTCTCCAAGGTCGAGTTTCGAAATCTGAAGCGGATGACGGAGTATAAATATGTGGCAACCAACGGGGACCACGTGTTCCTGTTTCAACACACCATCCACTACATCGAGGTGCGTCTGCCGCAGTCTCTCCCACCGCCACCTCCTCTGATACCTGATACACAGGAGTTATTCTTAACCAGAAAAGATGGGAGGGTAAAGTGGGTTTTGAAGAATAAAGTTTGAACTGATCCTTATCCCGACCAACCTTCAGCACGCAAACGGTCCTTTTCAGGACCACCCTAAGCATTTCAAGTTAGGGACTTGGCCTGTACATAGGCAGGAGAGTTTGTTTGTGCAGCCCACTTTGTGAAATTTTCTAAGTCCCAAAGTCCTTGAACTTGACCTTGACCTTGAACATGACCCATGTTGGGGGGGGGGGTACAAAGTTTTTCCAAAGTATGTCATGTGGGTACTCAAATTACGCGAATTGATCAGACGAACAAGGAGGTGCAAACAGAATTTTGATCCGGCCAAGGGTATAGTAGCAGAAGCGAAAAAACTACAAAGTTTGTCCAAAGTATGTCATGTGGGTACTCAAATTACGCGAATTGATCAGACGAACAAGATGGTGCAAACAGAATTCAGATCCGACCAACGGTATAGCAGAAATAGCGAAAAAACCAATGTTTTCAAGGTTACATACTAATAGCTTCTTTAATATTGGGTTAAAGTATAGCGAGTGGGTACTCAAATTACGCGGGTTAATCAGACGAACAAGATGGTGCAAACAGAATTAAGATCCCAACGGTATAGCAGAAATAGCGAAAAAACCAATGTTTTCAAGGTTACATACTAATAACTTCTTTATTATTGGGTTAAAGTATAGCGAGTGGGTACTCAAATTACGCGGGTTAATCAGACGAACAAGATGGTGCGAATATAATTCAGATCCGACTGAGATTAGGGAAGAAACAGCGCGAAAACAACACTTTCAAGGCCTGACATTAATAAATACTTTGTTTATGGATTAAACTACGACAAGTTATTTATAGTTTAAAGTATAACGAGGTAACGTTGTTGTGCGGGTAGGTCGGGTGGGTATCATACACGCTAGCGCTATATCATTATACTTTTAGCTCTTGCAGGATTAACATCTACCTATAGAGTTTGTGTTATTCTAAAGATGTCACAGTTTTACAGAAATATGACGAAGGTGTCCTTCAACAGTCCGCCTGCCACCACCTTCTACTTCTCCGACTGTGAAGATAGAAGGTCTACGCTGTTAGTGGATTGTGAGCGATTTCGCCGTAGAATACTCCAGGCTGAAACATTCTTAGCAAGTTGTCTGCTACGCAAGATGCATCATATGAGTACATGCAATAAATTAGATCACAGTGACTGTTATGATTGCGTAAAAACAGTGTCGAGCAAGAATTGTTAATGTTTTCAGTTACGGAGCTCCGATCCTCACAGAGTCAGAGCTAGACCCTAACTAATGCATGTCCCGTAGTTATTGTGCGATGTGAAAACTTGGTGGGGGAAACTGGTGTGGTGGGGGGTAAAGGCGAGTGTCTATCCTACATGCTTGTATCACTTCAGTATACCTGCGGCTCTTGCATAGTTCACATGGATTCGCAAATACAAGGCACTACTGTTTCTTCCACATGTTCTTCTTTTAATATTGAGCAAGCTGACAATACAAATGATGAAATACAAGTACATGAAGTTTCTAGCACAATATCTACTGATGCAGAAGCAATAATGTCATCCCTAATAGGGTTTGACTAATGATGGTGGATGTAGTAGCAACCATCTGCCGCGCACTTGCCACCTACCGCCTACCATCTGTCGCCTGCCATCTGCCGTCCGCCATCTGCTCCGCCCCACCACACTTTTACCCCCACCATTTTGTTTGATACCAAAACGCTAGCTAGCGAGTAGTCAGTACACCTCCGGCTCTCGACCGGTGTACATCGAGCTCTCTGTTGAAATGTCCATCAAAATTAGGTGTATTCATTATGACTCTATTCATCTGGCGAGGCCGCAACTCGTCCGGATCAACAACATCGATGACAACCAACAACGGGGAACTATTGTAAACATGAATTATTGTAAATAAAGTAATATTTGTAATATGAATTATTGTAAATAAAATAAAGTAATATTTGTATTAGTACTACCTCGCACTCGTATCATTCGATTGCTTCATTCGATAATTTTCATTCGATATTTTATCGAATTAAAACTATCGAATCACAATCGGATTTTACGCGTGCGAGGTAGTACTTTTTTAAAATTACCTCCCCGTGACCTTGAACTTTGAACTTTAACTCATTTCGTCACAAAACCGCCTACGTCACTGGCTCAGCCCCATATAACATCTTTCATGACTCAGCACTTCCGGTCACGTGACCGGATGACGTCACTTCCGGCGCAAAACCCGCAAACCCACACTACTGATACTGGATGCAGCAATGATTATCGTCTTGGACAGCACAGGACTGTGGCGTTATTAAGCGTTTACCGCCTCAGTCTGGGGTCACGTTCCTTAATAAACTCACCAGTATGATACTGGATGCAGCAATGATTATCGTCTTGGACAGCACAGGACTGTGGCGTTATTAAGCGTTTACCACCTCAGTCTGGGGTCACGTTCCTTAATAAACTCACCAGTATGATACTGGATGCAGCAATGATTATCGTCTTGGACAGCACAGGACTGTGGCGTTATTAAGCGTTTACCGCCTCAGTCTGGGGCCACGTTCCTTAATAAACTCACCAGTATGATACTGGATGCAGCAATGATTATCGTCTTGGACAGCACAGGACTGTGGCGTTATTAAGCGTTTACCGCCTCAGTCTGGGGTCACGTTCCTTAATAAACTCACCAGTATGATACTGGATGCAGCAATGATTATCGTCTTGGACAGCACAGGACTGTGGCGTTATTAAGCGTTTACCACCTCAGTCTGGGGTCACGTTCCTTAATAAACTCCCTGAAGGTATCAAACAATCAGAAAACCAAAATCAGTTTATATCTCGACTAAAACCCCTTTTCGTCTGCACTCGGTTGATGAGTTCATGATGAGCCGCCGGGAAAATTAAATTCTAGGTTTTGTCACGAAATAATTTCGGCACTGATATTAGCAGCCCTGAAGGCAGCAGATAAAAAAATAAAACTTGGCATTGTTCTTTTATATAATTTTGTAATGTTGTCATGACTTTGCAATGCAATAATTATTGCCAACTTCAATAAAAAGGTTATTTATTTATTCATTTATCCTGACTTATTGCAATATTTTTCCAAATGTATTCGCCATGTTTGATAACCAGTGTATAATATTGAATTATTAAACATTTGAAAGACCACATTTTACATTAAGCTATGCCACTTGAAATGATGCTTGCAACATCTTTGAAATACTCTCTTTCAAATATAATTGTTCTTAGGAAAGTCATACATGCTACGGAAATTGTATATTGATGAACAGAAGCCCATGTAGGATGTATACAATCACTCAACGGTATGAGGTGTTCATTACTTGAGTTAGTTGTTTGGAAGTGATTAATCAAAATTAGAATGACGCTCTCGGTGTTTCTCCAAGTAAACGAGATTTAATCATTAATATCTTAGATTTTAATGGATATGTGAAGTTTATACTTATGCCATGCTTTATTTAAATTTACGTGGTGCTAAGTAAATTTAAACCTGTATTAAGAAGTTTCATTAGATTAAGAAAAGTTGGCCTTTATACAACAAATACGTATCTTTCTAAAATAAATTAATACCAAAGGTATGTTTAGATAACTTAAGTTTTATAGAAAAATGAAAAACCTGTTTTAAGAGAAGTGTCATTTTATAATATCCAAGAAGCATTGCTTCATGGTATGATTTTTATTGACAGAGATTAATAAAGTAATAGTTTAAAACACTAGTTTATAACTTACAAAGTTAGAAAGAGAATTAATTATATTTATAAAGTATACAATTTGAAACTTTCTTTTATAAGGCTTCATTAAAATTATGATATATAACACCCATTAACACGCGTATTGTTGTCTTCCCAATAATATCAGAATGTCCTTGTCAAATGGCCAAAGACTTAGATAAAATATTTACTTAGTTCTTGTATGGTGGAGTGATATTATAGATGGAGGACCAAGTACAGAGCTAAGAACATATTAGTAAAGAATAAATAAAAAATATCTTGAGGTGAACACAACTTTGTATATAATTATATAAGAGCAATGAATCATGAACATAAACAATAATATTGACACATACAAATCATATCGTATGTTAAAAATGTAACATGAAAATATATATTGTTTAAACACAGTGAATTAGAAATGTCTATATTTATGAGGTGAGTTCACTGAACAGTACTTACTTAACAGTACCTTGAAAGTTAACTGAGGCGGCACTCCATTAAAATAAAAGATCCGCCCTTCTTATTGAAAGAACAGAAAAATTTATGATGATAAATGAGAAGAAACACAAAAACGCATTGGAGTTTTATTTTAAATATAAAACGTAGTCAAAGGACGACGTTGCATGGGTGCCCAATGTTTGAAGCCGCGCGGCGGAGTGCGTACACCGAGCTGCCTAATTACCGCGGAACACCAAGGTAAAATCTTGTAAAAGCCACAAGATATTGAATGGTGGGCACCGCGTGTTCACCGGTGGGGATGTTTTCTGTTTGCGGGGCCGAGGGCAGCTGCCCTGGGGACAGTGGGGTGCTACAGTGCTACCTGAGACACCCCCGCCCCCGCCCCCCGGGGCAAAATATGCACCGGCAGGTACGGGAATGTGGCAGTACGTGCCCAACCCTCCCTTCCATTTGTTCTTTTCCACCCACGCCTTAGACTGGGTTTTCGAGGAAAGGCGATTCTTGCTTATGTTTACTCTTGAAAAAAGAAACAAAGTGCAACGTCAAAAACAATCTGTTTGTAAAAAAGACACGAAATAATTAATTAAGTTTTGATACAAAAATCTAATAGTTGGTCTTGTATATATATATATATATATATATTATTTATAAAACATGTTTACCTATTATCCGTTGCACATATTGGTGAATGAGTGTGTTATTATACTGGTTGCATTTCACTGGTTTCACATGAGAATACAGAATCCAAGAAAGAAAATAATTGAGTTTACTTATTATCGATTGTATAGCATCAATCTGAGAAAGTGATTTAACAACTGTAGGAAGTATACTAAATGATGATGTATCGTATATAAGAAAACACAGCTAAATGCTAAATGTATTTATGAAAATACACAGATTATTTTATGTTTTTAAATTTAGAAAACGAATGTTGTATATATTTATTCAAGTAGCCTAAAAGCTTTATAATTTTACCTGTAAACTTATTTTTAGTTCCCTATGTATAAAAAAATCATGTTTTTAAATTATAAAATGATTATTTCAACTTAAAACATATTTTTGTTTTTGATATACGTATGTGGTCTGATCAAGGCACAATGGCAGATAGATGGTAAGCTACATTTGATTGGGATTACAGCTTGGTGTCTTGTGAATAAAACTATTAGCCGATCAAATTTATTTTTATGTATCTAATTAGTAAGTAATCAAACCGCACGATCTAAGTAACACTTTGAAGTCATTAGCTAACAAATAACCCGAACTTTCAGGGTCTGTTTTAAGTGCAGTTCGAGTTTGAACTCAGAAGGAGTTTTCAGTGAGAAGTTGGACTTAAACTTATTAGTTAATGAAGGAAGGTCACTTAAGGTAAGTCCTGAATTCATTGTCCGAGCGGAGTACCTAATGCAGTTTCGCTCGACAATGCCACCTCTGCTCCACTCCTCACGCCCCATGTAGCCCCCTCTACCTTCCGTAGTGACTTTGTGGTTTTCTTGTGCCTCTTTGTGTTTTATTTTATACGATAAAAGTTAAAATAATACGATACCAAATTCAAAGTATAATCAAAATATGATACGTCATCTAACACATTTTAGAATAAATTAAAACTCAACATATAAATAAACCGTTGCTCATATGGAAATGAACAGTTAGTACGATGAAGAGGATTGATAATGATAGAGGAGTGGTTGGCTAGGATGGACTCCACAGCAGCGTTCCCATCAGTCATGGGTTCAGGCCATAGTTCTAGCAAAGGAGCTTACATCAGGCAAGTTCAACCGTAGAATACACTAACTCACAAATATATACATATATTTAATTTGTATTAACGTATTTCTCTACAGTATAATAAAACACATATATACATTTACATTTTTACAGCAATTAATATCCATATTATTCCATGTTCAAAATCAGATATATTGTTTTTTACATATTATAAAGGACATGAAAGACTCAAAGCGAATGAAGAATGACCGAAAGTGGAAAAATTTAAGGGAGGGAAAAGTTTGAACTGAAAAAGTGAGTAATGTATTTTTGCAAAGAGGACAACTTTGTTAAGGTGATGAAGAAATTCAAGTATCTCACTGTTTCTAAGATGGGGACAAGTGAAAATGATCACACACTGTATATTTCCAGAGAAAATTAAATCTCGAGGAAGGGTTGGAGGTACACGGAGAATAATATTATAGCAAAGTTTAATTAGGAGGTCCTTTGTAAACACTTATCTTACACTTAGACTATCTGATATTGTCATGGCCAGAAACGCTATGTAGAAGTTTTATACACTAAAAAACCTATCTAGAAAATTAAAAAAGAACTGTATATATTATGAGGTATGAGGTATTATGAGGTATATATTATGAGTTTTACTTAACGATTTTGACTGAACTTTGCTCAAGGAATAATGTTCAAACCAGTGTGTGATGAAAGAATTAAATGGATAAATATCGCTGTTAATAGCTGTTAAAGTGATGCAGCCATTAGTTTCAGATACACGAATTGCTTTTAGTAATGCATAGATGCAATAAAAATACTAAGTTTTAATTTTAAGAAATTCAATTTCTTTGTATTATAAATGTATATGTTTTCATCCATAGCTCATAAAAAAGTTTTCATATTATCTATTTTTTATTTTATGCTTAAATTTTAAAGCTTATGAGTTGATCTAACCTTTATCCATATAATATCCCGTCAATGGCTGTACACATTTTCAAAATTGCGTTGAAAATGACTATTCGCAAAGTAAGATGTTTCACCCATTAGACATAATAAACGATATTTCACAAATAATAATCTTTACATTGTCTGATTTACGTCTCCAGTTCTAGCAGGTGTGTATTCGCCGAATTTGTTAAATGTCAAAATATATATCATCATAGCGATTGTTAAATGTTAAAATTATACCTAAATTGTAGCGCAATGCTCCTAGTTCCAAGAAAAAATATTTTAGAGAAGAAAAATTCGAATAATCGGTTTTTCCTTAAACGATCTAGCTTGTTATAAAGATATGTGTATAAGTTTTACTACAAATGAGTGTAACAATCTACATTTAAGTCATTAAGCGCTTGCGCTTTTACTGTATGTTGCAATATTCACATAAGTGGTACTTTAAATGTGATAATAAATTTAATTTCGCTAATAAAAGCTCAACTATACCAAGAACTTTTGAGAAAGCCCTAACTCTGTTACCCAACAACAACATAATAAAGACTTCACCTCTGAGCTAAGTAAGTTGTTGAACGTGGTTTGCTACACAAATAAATAAATAAGCTCGACCAGTATTAGGTAGAATATTATGTATAGAACATTTTATGGCACAACTATTTATTTTGTTTTAAATGTCCACCCAAATTCTACTATTTAAGGCACTATACTCATTTGCCACTCACAGTGGTTGTAAGGTGGGAAATCCCCCTCCATCAACCCAGAGTTGGCTGGTATCATATTATGAATATTCTCTATTAATGAAAGTTAACTTAATGTACATACCAAGGATTAATACACTTAAGAAGTAAATAAGAGAGGAATATATTTGTTTAATTCCCCATAATAATCACACTGAATAACGCCCAACTATTAGTTGTAGAATAACGATTCAAAGTACTAATTTATTCAGTTTATGAGCTTTTATTCATGGTGTTACATCAGTTTTATTTAAAGATTACAGTTTTAGAAAAGATAAAAAAACTGGTTTTGGAACATTTTAAGCCTTGTAATTTCTAAGCCCAAATGTTTCCGGGTGGTGCTATTTTTTTGTAAATTTGACAAACCATAAACCAACCAGCTTTGATTGAAATCGTGTTAGCAGTTATTGAGAAACTTTAATTTGGTATGTTTTTAGCGGTTTTTAGGGGATGGTTACGGTATCCTTACAAATAAACAAATATAAAAAATAAAAATAAAAATGCCTGGGGATTTCAAGAACTAGTAACTATGTAACAAACATGATCAAAATAGGGCCATAGGTGTGGTCCATAAGTTTGTAATCATTCTTTCAGTTATTACCCACCCCCCCCAAAACAAATTTCGTTTCAGGGAGCACCAAAACAATTTTTTCAAAAATAACTCAAAATCAAAAATGTTTACAAAACATTACTTTCACCATATATATTGTTGGGAGGAGAAAATAAAAAGTAGGTAATTTATAAAATATATACACAAACAACGACTTATTTGTTGATTTTTCATAAAAGGTTTTGTAAACCAATAAAATTTCTTAGTGGGTCTGGGCCAATGCACATAAAATAGATGGTCCATCGACCCTTGAATAAAATAAATGAAATAACATAAACGATCGATGGATCATCAGTCGTTTAGGAAATTTAATTTAACTAAAAATATAAACGAGTCTATGGACCATCAGATCATTTTATAAATTAAGTAACGATAAAATATTATATTTCTTTCTGTTGGACCATCGACTCTCTATCCATAAAATAACATATTATAAAGACGTAGAGTCAATTACAAATCAAATATATGGACCATCAACCCCCGAAACTAACATATTTAGAATAATGTTTTAACGGGTCGATGGACCATGTATTTGACGTGTAATCGACCCTACACTTTATATTATTAGATCTTTAAAGGAATGGTTCGATTGCACATCATATAGATGGTAAATCGACCCCCAAATGAAACATATTTAGAAACAAATTATAACGGGTCGATGTACCACCTATTTTATGTGCAATTGATCCTTTACTTATTTCTTTAATATAATCTTAATATTTTTAATTTTGGGGTCGATGGTACATCGAGCCTTATTTTATTTAATTAGAGAAATATACAAACTGGTCGATGGTCCATCACCTCTGTTATAAATAAAACTAAATTTGTACAAATGGTCCGATGGGCCATAGACACTTCCTTAGATATTTAATATTTCTTTCAGTATATCAGTATGTCTATATGATTTGTAATCGAGCATCCCCCTTCTTAGTAATTACCTCTCTAAGTGCAAGCTGCAGGCCCGGCGACACTCAGTGTGGGTGAGTGACTGTAGTGGTGGTGAGTGGGTGAGTAGTGAGTTGCCCCGTCTCGGATAGTAATTACCTGTCTAAGTGCAAGCTGCAGGCCCGGCGACACTCAGTGTGGCTGAGTGACTGTAGTGGTGGTGAGTGGGTGAGTGGTGAGTTTTCCCGTCTCGTGTAGTAACTACCTGTCTAAGTGCAAGCTGCAGGCCCGGCGACACTCAGTGTGGGTGAGTGACTGTAGTGGTGGTGAGTGGGTGAGTGATGAGTTGTCCCGTCTCGGGTAGTAATTACCTGTCTAAGTGCAATCTGCAGTCCCGGCGACACTCAGTGTGGGTCAGTGACTGTAGTGGTGGTGAGTGGGTGAGTGGTGAGTTGTCCCGTCTCGGGTAGTAATTACCTGTCTAAGTGCAAGCTGCAGTCCCTGCGACACTCAGTGTTGGTGAGTGACTGTAGTGGTGGTGAGTGGGTGAGTAGTGAGTTGTCCCGTCTCGGGTAGTAATTACCTGTCTAAGTGCAAGCTGCAGTCCCGGCGACACTCAGTGTGGGTGAGTGACTGTAGTGGTGGTGAGTGGGTGAGTAGTGAGTTGTCCCGTCTCGGGTAGTAATTACCTGTCTACGTGCAAGCTGCAGTCCCGGCGACACTCAGTGTGGGTGAGTGACTGTAGTGGTGGTGAGTGGGTGAGTAGTGAGTTGTCCCGTCTCGGGTAGTAATTACCTGTCTAAGTGCAAGCTGCAGGCCCGGCGACACTCAGTGTGGGTCAGTGACTGTAGTGGTGGTGAGTGGGTGAGTGGTGAGTTGTCTCGTCTCGGGTAGTAATTACCTGTCTAAGTGCAAGCTGCAGGCCCGGCGACACTCAGTGTGGGTCAGTGACTGTAGTGGTGGTGAGTGGGTGAGTAGTGAGTTGTCCCGTCTCGGGTAGTAATTACCTGTCTAAGTGCAAGCTGCAGGTCCGGCGACACTCAGTGTGGGTCAGTGACTGTAGTGGTGGTGAGTGGGTGAGTGGTGAGTTGTCTCGTCTCGGGTAGTAATTACCTGTCTAAGTACAAGCTGCAGGCCCGGCGACACTCAGTGTGGGTGAGTGACTGTAGTGGTGGTGAGTGGGTGAGTAGTGAGTTGTCCCGTCTCGGGTAGTAATTACCTGTCTAAGTGCAAGCTGCAGGCCCAGCGACACTCAGTGTGGGTCAGTGACTGTAGTGATGGTGAGTGGGTGAGTAGTGAGTTGTCCCGTCTCTGGTAGTAATTACCTGTCTAAGTGCAAGCTGCAGGCCCGGCGACACTCAGTGTGGGTGAGTAGTGAGTTGTCCCGTCTCTGGTAGTAATTACCTGTCTAAGTGCAAGCTGCAGGCCCGGCGACACTCAGTGTGGGTGAGTAGTGAGTTGTCCCGTCTCGGGTAGTATTTACCTGTCTAAGTGCAACCTGCAGGCCCGGCGACACTCAGTGTGGGTGAGTGACTGTAGTGGTGGTGAGTGGTGAATAGTGAGTTATCTCGTCTCGGGTAGTATTTACCTGTCTAAGTGCAAGCTGCAGGCCCGGCGACACTCAGTGTGGGTGAGTGACTGTAGTGGTGGTGAGTGGGTGAGTAGTGAGTTGTCCCGTCTCTGGTAGTAATTACCTGTCTAAGTGCAAGCTGCAGGCCCGGCGACACTCAGTGTGGGTGAGTGACTGTAGTGGTGGTGAGTGGGTGAGTAGTGAGTTGTCCCGTCTCGGGTAGTAATTACCTGTCTAAGTGCAGGCTGCAGGCCCGGCGACACACAGTGTGGGTGAGTGACTGTAGTGGAGGTGAGTGGGTGAGTGGTGAATAGTGAGTTATCTCGTCTCGGGTAGTATTTACCTGTCTAAGTGCAATCTGCAGGCCCGGCGACACACAGTGTGGGTGAGTGACTGTAGTGGAGGTGAGTGGGTGAGTGGTGAATAGTGAGTTATCTCGTCTCGGGTAGTATTTACCTGTCTAAGTGCAAGCTGCAGGCCCGGCGACACTCAGTGTGGGTAAGTGACTGTAGTGGTGGTGAGTGGATGAGTGGTGAGTAATGAGTTGTCTCGTCTCAGGTAGTAATAACCTGTCTATGTGTCAGCTGCAGGACTGGCGTCACACAGACTACACTGCCCTTGCTACAGATATCACCCTATAATAAACATGTAATAAACTGTTGCCTAAAATAAACGCAAGTCTGCTAATGTAATCAGTGAAGATTACTTCAGGTAACACGTTTCTGTACAAAAAATAGTTTTCCAGTTTGATATGCATTTTTCATAACAACAGGTAATTTTGCTCTGGGTTTAAATATTCTTAAATTACATTAAATGAGAGCTTGCACGGCTCTTAGAAATGGGAGAATATTCACAGTGAGGACATAGCTATAATAGTTTTGTTACCTCTTTTGGATTTGTAAGGTTTATTTCTTTCATTTGCTTAACAGCTTACGCATCAAAACACATTATTTTCTTTTAAATATGATTAACTTTACATATTTACTTTTATTACATCCACATAATGAATAAAATCCCGTTTCACAAACTAACATAACTGTCTATAATAAGATGAGTTATTTACCCTTAAAATTATATACATGATGATGAGTTATATACATGGTAAAAAAGTCGTAAAATCAGTAAACACATCTTCTGAGAGAGTATTCAAATTAGGGTTCAGGCATTTTGTAGATGTCGTTATGATTCAAAGTGGCTACCTTTGGTTATCGATTATTGGAAATCTTCTTACAGCTCTACACAAAAATACAATATTTCACAGAATAACGTAAAGCCGATACCATGTGAAAAGAGGGAAAACATTTACTGCGAGTGTAGCAGGAACTGACTGACAGACATTTAAATAATAACGATTTTTATTTCACTGATTAAACATTGCAACCCCTAGACAGACAAAACGTGTTATTGCATTTATACAGATTTATTTCGAATCCGTTAACTAAACTACGATTGAAAATTCCCTTTTATTTCATGCGTGTTATATGTTGATAACTTTGGAACGTCAAAGAAAATTATTTATCTTGATAAAACTGTAGATATTTTTATTATAAATAATCTACACAGAAGCTATTGAGTCACAATGCAAACTCCGCGAATTTAGCACGTATAATCTAGTGGACCTATTACAAATAACAATAACAAATTAGTAATTTTATGACCAACAGACAACAGACAAACAGATTAAAAATATACAAACAATGGGGTGTAATCGCTGTACTTACATTATAAAAAAATATTTTTACCATGAAAAAAAGAAAATACACCAGTGCATTGGTCAAATTAAGGTGATTTAGATTCTTAAATACTAATGCGAGTAAAAACTTTTGATTTAATTTATATGAACTAGTGCGTTCATTAAATCATTATTATAAAATGTTTCGAAAGGATTTTAACAGAATGTTATGGATAATATTTGAACTTCCTTTAGGGTTCTTAAAAATACTAACGGTAATGTATTCACCATTTCGCTTTTATGTTGCCGCAATCTACTGAGATTCACCAGATCGACCGTGAACACCGTATAATAATGTTGTGGTGTCCAGAACAGGATCCATCTGCCATTGGTCATTGGCCTGCACTAATATGTTGGTTAAAGGATCAGTCGGTCTTAGTCAGGAAGAAGGCTACACAAAGACACTAATAATTCGATTATATTCGTCGCCTTAATTGTGTCGGCGCCTGAAATAGTGGTTTAATGCATACAACTTCTAAATTACGAACACTAGGTCCCTTTGGTGTAGTCGAAAGTGTCAAACAGATTATGTACATGTAGGCTTGACAGGTAATCAATCGTAAATGAATTCGTGATGACACTAGAGGCAGTGACTGGCCTGTAAACAGGTTTGCTTCAACGTAAATATCGTCTTAGTAACCCTCACGAGATGCCCTTTCACTGCTCAAAGCTTAGAGACTCAGCCTCAATGTTTGCCGTGCTGAAGCTCGCTGATGGTTGCACCTAGAGTCTCTCACCTATAACACATCGTCCCGAATGGGTCTTGCTACCCTCTATAACTGAGTAGGATAAACACAGGATTAACTAATAATAGTATGTGTGTTAAATCCCCTACGGGAAACACTTTAATAATCACGACATCTCTTTGATTGAGAAAACAAGAAGAATAAATTCGTTAAAGTTCCTTTAGCCGTCCAATGTTAAAATATAAAAATTAAACGTCAACAATAATAATTATAACGAAGACGAATTCTTGTCTAGGTATGTTGAACAGCACGAATCGCAAATAATTAAATTTGTGATTAAGTAAACATCTTTCCTAACACCGAAGAGTTATTAACCTTAATAAGTTAAATAGTAGCTATGGAATAGTCTACCTACAAAACAATTATTACGAAACCAGTTTGAAGGTAGGAACGAATGTTTCGTCACATCCTCGGCATCAAAGGCGGTACACCTTGACCGCAGACACGGATAGTGTAAGTGAAGAGTTTCTCAGTGGAGTGACATATCACAGGGTCTAGTTTCATCGGCACTTCTGAGTTGTGTTACTCTGCTCCATCGATGCTCTGCTCACAAGGCTGATTGCTACGTCAGCACACAATTATCATGCAGATCAGCCTCAGCAGGAGCTGTACCATGTGAGCTGGGTCGGTGGGCTCAGCAATAGTTGCGTCATAACTCCTGAGTTGTGTTACTCAGCACACACGTCTCATGCAGACCAGCCTCAGTAAGAGATGTACCATGTGAGCTGGCTCGGTGGGCTCAGCAATAGTTGCGTCATAACTCCTGAGTTGTGTTACTCAGCACACACGTCTCATGCAGACCAGCCTCAGTAAGAGATGTACCATGTGAGCTGGGTCGGTGGGCTCAGCAATAGTTGCGTCATAACTCCTGAGTTGTGTTACTCAGCACACACGTCTCATGCAGACCAGCCTCAGTAAGAGATGTAACATGTGAGCTGGGTCGGTGGGCTCAGCAATAGTTGCGTCATCACTCCTGAGTTGTGTTACTCAGCACACACGTCTCATGCAGACCAGCCTCAGTAAGAGATGTACCATGTGAGCTGGGTCGGTGGGCTCAGCAATAGTTGCGTCATCACTCCTGAGTTGTGTTACTCAGCACACACGTCTCATGCAGACCAGCCTCAGTAAGAGATGTACCGTGTGAGCTGGGTCGGTGGGCTCAGCAATAGTTGCGTCATCACTCCTGAGTTGTGTTACTCAGCACACACGTCTCATGCAGACCAGCCTCAGTAAGAGATGTACCGTGTGAGCTGGGTCGGTGGGCTCAGCAATAGTTGCGTCATAACTCCTGAGTTGTGTTACTCAGCACACACGTCTCATGCAGACCAGCCTCAGGAAGAGATGTAACATGTGAGCTGGGTCGGTGGGCTCAGCAATAGTTGCGTCATCACTCCTGAGTTGTGTTACTCAGCACACACGTCTCATGCAGACCAGCCTCAGTAAGAGATGTACCATGTGAGCTGGGTCGGTGGGCTCAGCAATAGTTGCGTCATCACTCCTGAGTTGTGTTACTCAGCACACACGTCTCATGCAGACCAGCCTCAGTAAGAGATGTACCATGTGAGCTGGGTCGGTGGGCTCAGCAATAGTTGCGTCATCACTCCTGAGTTGTGTTACTCAGCACACACGTCTCATGCAGACCAGCCTCAGTAAGAGATGTACCATGTGAGCTGGGTCGGTGGGCTCAGCAATAGTTGCGTCATCACTCCTGAGTTGTGTTACTCAGCACACACGTCTCATGCAGACCAGCCTCAGTAAGAGATGTACCGTGTGAGCTGGTTCGCGTGACGGCATACCGGTTGTTCTGGCGTGCAACACCCAAACAAATATTTCTTAATTACCATCGCCCCACACACGACGGATAACCACTCGAAATATTTTATTATTCTTGTTCAAAAGAATATTATAAGGTGTTTTTTTGTAACCCTTATCTATAGTCAATGCCTTAGAGCTGGTGTTTGGTGCATTCGGGTCACCAGTGTATTATAAATAACTAGACTTAACGCTTGGTCTTGAACCCTGAATCAATGTTAATGTTGGACAGTTGATTTTGAATTCTAGTTTTAGTAAATGTTTTTGCATTGGTTATTCAACAGAAGGGTAATTGTATTTATAAAGTTAAAATAACCACTTATAAGTTGTTACAATAATTGGGAAGTAATCTGTTTCTCGATATGTATTTGAATTTTTCGGATTGCCATAATATAGCACTAGATATAACATCAGTATCATAAATATAATTTATTTTCGACTGGTGACTTCGGCTCTAAACAAACATACAGACAAATAGTCACGCTTCGAATAAACAAGGACTGTGGACGGCTCGTGGCTTTGGACTGTTGGTATCAAAGGTTGAAGACAAATATGAAAAACTAAAATGCTGGGAAACTTTCTTGGTATAACAATAAATCATTGATTATAACAAAAATATCAACGAAGTTACCGAATAAATCACATCTTAAATTCTAAAAGTTTAAACAAATTTTTATTTGATTTTAGTGACTGATTAGATTTTATCATACAGTATTATTATTTTTATATAACACTGTTCTATATAACAACGAATATAATACTTTTTGTGGAGAACAATGGTTAAATATACTTTATATTTATATCCGGCCTATAACTATACTGGGAACAACTAAAAACATGTACATAGGAATTTTATTATCTACACAAACACTCGTGGGTAATATAAACCACGACAAAACAACACGCACTATATTAAGAGAATTCCCAAAGAAGCGACATGGCTGCGGGTTGTTTTCTTAAGTCGTCTAATATTCATATTGCCTCACTTTGCGGAGTATATACGAGTATTGCTACCATTCTCGTCATGCTAAGTGTAAAATGAGTCTCAACAGCCAATCAGTAAGATTGCTGCAACGTGTGCCACTGAGTATAACTAAGTATTTCGCACTTTGTGGAGTATACTTGAACATTACTGACACTCTCTACTTAATAAGAGTAAAGTGAGACTCAAGAGCCAATCAGTGGGAAAGCTGCACCGTGTGCCACTGAGTATTAATACGTATTCATAATTTTGTGGAGTATCCACGGACATTGCTACAATTCTCGACATGCTGAGTGTAAAGTGAGTCTCAACAGCTAATCAGTGAGATTGCTGTACCTAGTGCTACTAAGTATAACTAAGTATTTCTCACTTTGTGGAGTATACTCGAGCATTACTGACCTCTCTACTTGCTGAGAGTAAAGTGAAGCTCAAGAGCCAGTCAGTGGGAGTGCTGCACCGTGTGTCACTGAGAATTACTACGTATTTATCATTTTGTGGAGTATTCACGAGCATTGCTACCATTCTCGACATGCTCAGCGTGAAGTGAGTCTCAAAAGCCTATCAGTGGTATTGCTGTACCGTGTGTCACTGACTATTACTACGGATTTCTCTCTTTGGAGTACACACGAGTATTGCTAACACACTTGACATGGTGAGTGTATAGTAAAGCTCAACGGCCAAACAATAGGGATTGCTGCATCGTATACCACTGAGTATTACTACGTATATCTCACTGTGGAGTATACACGAGTACGGTTAAAACTCTTAACTTGCTGTGTGTAAAGTGAAGCTCAACAGCCAACCAGTAGGGATTGCTCCATCGTGTGCCACTGAGTATTATTAAGTATTTCTCACTGTGGAGTATACACGAGTATTGCTAACACCCTACACTTGCTTAGTGTAAAGTGATGCTCAACGGCCAATCAGTTGGAGTGCTGAAACGTGTGCCACTGAGTATTACCATTAGTATTACTACGTATTTCTCTATGTAGAGCATATACGAGTATTGCTAACACTCTAGACATGCTGAGTGTAAAGTGAGGCTCAACAGCCAATCAGTGGGAGATCTGCACCGTGTGCCACTGAGTATTACTACGCAATTCTCACTGTGGAATACGCGAGTATTGCTAATACTTTTGACATGCTGAGTGTAAATTGAAGCTCAAGGGCCAATCAGTGGGAGATCTGCACCGTGTGCCACTGAGTATTACTACGTAATTATCACTGTGGAATACACGAGTATTGGTAATACTTTTGACATGCTGAGTGTAAATTGAAGCTCAAGGGCCAATCAGTGGGAGTGCTGAACCGTGTGCGACTGAGTTTTACCATTGGTATTACTACGTATTTCTCTCTGTAAAGTATACTCGAGTATTGCCAACACTCTAGACTTGTGAGTGTAAAGTAAGGCTCAACTCCCAACTAGTAGGTTTGCTGCACCATGTGCAACTCAGTATTACTTCGTATTTCTCACTGTGGAATACACGAGTATATTGTTAACACTCTAGAAATGCTGAGTGTAAAGTGAGGCTCAACAGTGAATCACTAGGATTGCTGCACCGTGAGCCACTGAGTATTACTACGTTACTCTCACTGTGGAGTATACACAAGTATTGCTAATACTTTTGACATGCTGAGTGTAAAGTGAAGCTCAGCAGCCAACCAGAAGGGATTGATGCACTGTGTGCCACTGAGACTTACTATGTAATTATCACTGTGGAGTATACACGAGTAATGTTAGCACTCTTGACATGCTGAGTGTAAAGTGAAACTCAACAGCCAACCAGTAGAGATTGCTGCATCGTGTGCCACTAAGTATTACGACGTATTTCCCCCTGTTGAATACACGAGTATTGCTAACAGTCTTGACATGCTGAGTGTAAATTGAAGCTCAACAGCTAACCAGTAGAGATTGCTGCATCGTGTGCCACTAAGTATTACGACGTATTTCCCCCTGTTGAATACACGAGTATTGCTAACAGTCTTGACATGCTGAGTGTAAATTGAAGCTCAACAGCCAATCAGTGGGAGTGCTGAACCGTGTGCGACTGAGTTTTACCATTGGTATTACTACATATTTCTCTCTGTAAAGTATACTCGAGTATTGCTAATAATCTATAGATGCTAAGTGTAAATTGAGGCCCAACAGCCAATCAATAGGATTGCTGCACCGTGTGCAACTGATTATTCCTACGTATTTCTCACTGGAATACACGAGTATTGCTAACACTCTTGACATGCTGAGTGTAAAATGAAGCTCAACAGCCAACCATTAGTGATTGCTGCATCGTGTGCCACTGAGCATTACTGCGAATTCCTCACTGTGGAATACACGAGTATTGCTAACACTATTGACATGCTGAGTGTAAAGTGAAGCTCAACAGCCAATCAGTAGGATTGCTGCACCATGTGCAACTTAGTATTACTACGTATAAATAATTGTGGAGTATACACGGTTATTGCTATTACTCTTGACATGCTGAGTGTAAAGTGAAGCTCAAAAGCCAACCAGTAGGGATTGCTGCACCGTGTGCCACTGAGACTTACTACGTATTTATCACTGTGGCGTAAACACGAGCAATGTTAACACTCTTGACATGCTGAGTGTAAAGTGAAGCTCAACAGCTAATCACTGGGAGTGCTGCATCGTGTGCTACTGTGTATTACTACTTATATCTCACTGTGGAGTATACACGACTATTGCTAACACTCTAGAGATGGTGAGTGTAAATTGAGGCTCAACAGCTAACCAGTAGAGATTGCTGCATCGTGTGCCACTAAGTATTACGACGTATTTCCCACTGTGGAATACACGAGTATTGCTATCACTCTAGAGATGCTGAGTGTAAAGTGTGGCTCACCAGCCAATCAGTAGGATTGCTGCACCGTGTACAGATGATTATTACTACGTATTTCTCACCGTGGAATACACGAGTATTGCTTAAACTCTAGACATGCTGAGTGTAAAGTATGGCTCACCAGCCAATCAGTAGGATTGCTGCGCCGTGTGCAACTGATTTTTACTACGTGTTTCTCACTGTGGAATACACGAGTATTGCTTAAACTCTAGACATGTTGAGTGTAAAGTGTGGCTCACCAGCCAATGAGTAGGATTGCCGCACCGTGAGCCACTGAGTTTTACTACTTATATCTCACTGTGGAGTATATACGACTATTGCTAACAACCTTGACATGTTGAGTGTATAGTGAAGCTTAACAGCTAACCAGTAGAGGTTGCTGCATCGTGTGCCACTAAGTATTACGACGTATTGCTCACTGTGGAATACACGAGTATTGCTTCAACTCTAGACATGCTGAGTGTAAAGTATGGCTCACCAGCCAATCAGTAGGATATCTGCACCGTGCACCACTGAGTATTACTACGTATATCTTGCTGTGGAGTATACACGAGTATTGCTAACATTCTTGAAATGCTGAGTGTAAAGTGAGACTCAACAGCCAATCAGTAGGATTGCTGCACCGTGTGCCACTGAGTATAAAATTGAATATATCACTGTGGAATACTCTAGTATTGCTAACACTCTAGTCATGCTGAGTGTAAAGTGTGGCTCACCAGCCAATCAGTAGGATTGCTGCACCGTGTGCAACTGAGTAATGGCATCTTTTATAACGTCGTTGGTGATAGAACGTCTGACGTTTTTTTAGCGTCTACTGTACTTTAGGGTAAAGCGACGTTGCAATAAAGCTGATAAGGGCTCTTGGTTTCCCTTGTTTGCAGAGCTACGACTACACGACGGTTGTGCAGCTGCGAGTGGTGGTGGCTCACTCGTGTAGACATAGTCTGCACGGGTTGGCCGGGGGAAGACTTGATGGGGGTTCGGCAGCCAGTGGTGATAATATTGAACCCGCATTAACAATGGATTAGAACGCACGATAAATACAATTTTGAACAATTTTATATGAAATAATTCCGTTTAAATTATTTTTAGCGAATTTCCCCTATAGGGAAGAAGCTATTACCATAGTCGGCATGGTAAGACCTAGGCCCGGGACCATGATAATTTTTCGTTTTGAGGTCCCCTGACCCCAAAAAACACCATTCGTTCGATACTGTATATATATATATATGTGTGTCGGTGAGCACGATAACTCTCGTAAAAATGATCCGATTTTGACAAAATTTGGTAAAAACATGTAAAGCAGCATTTATGACTTTAAGTTCGAAAACCAGTCAGATCGACCTATCCGAGAGGGTATTTTGGGTTTTGTACCCTAAAAATGGGTTTTTTGAATTTTTTACGTATAATTTTGGAAAAAGTCAAATTTTAGTTTTGACCATTCGATTCAGCTTAAAAAAACACACAATTTGGTATTTCGATCATTCCTCTACGTCAATTGGTTACCGAGATATTGAAAGTGCTAAACACAGTACGTTGTCTAATGTTATTCTTATGGAGGAAAAGAAAATTTTTGTATCTCGCTTATTTATGAACGTATACTGACGAAACTTGGTATACAGCTTCATCTCGTTGAGGTCTATTGATATTTGCTCCAAAAAATCTTTTTTTGCATAATTCTCCCGTAGCAGCAAACCTGCGAACTCAGTCCCCATGTTATTCTTATGGATAATAATTAAATGCTCTGTCTCCCTTAATTATGAACATAAATGAATAAAAACTGGTATACGACTTCACCTAGTTGAGTTATATTGATATTAGCATAAAAACCCATTTTTTGTTTTCCTTGTTGCAGCAAACCTGCGTACTCAGCCCCAATGTTATTCTTATGAAGAATAATTAAAATTGTATATATCGCTTATTTGTGAATATATTTTTATGAAACTTGGTAAGTGGCTTTATGTAGTATTAAGACATTTATATCTCCATTGGAAATTCGCTGAGTATGCAGGTTTGCTGCGACGGGGGTATTATACTAGTATGAAGTAGAGCACATACGTCAAAAGGAAAAAATGGAGTGAATTCTTATTGCTTATGGGCTTTCCTAAAGAAACTACTAACCTATTTTTCAGTAAATCAGTATAAACCGATATCAAACTGAATCCCTGGGCTGAAGCAACATAATTCTGAGGTTCTCTCGTGGTAGGTTTGTAATAGCATAACTTTATTAAGGGGGCCTCCAGACACGACACATTTCGAGTTTTTACCTGCTTCTCCCATAACGAATACCTAGTCATTTCAGTGAGCAGACTTTTCATGTCACAAATGGTTAACCCATATAACTCACAGAATAATAAATGTAGGAATATTATTGAACGATTTTATTTATGTCGTAATTCTAGCACTGAAATCGCTATGTATTTTTCGCTATATAAAATTATCCGTAAATCCAAAATTTTTGGATAATCCGTTGATAGGCAGAATTTGGAAGTTGACCTTTTGGGAGAAGCAGCTGAAAACTTGATATGTGTCGTGACCGGAGCCCCCTTAATAAAGATATACAATCAGAAAGCTACCAAGAGAAGAACGTCAGATGGATGTCGTTTCAGTTTGTTACTTTGATTGACTAAAATATACTGGTACAAAAATCTGCTTACTTTTTAAAAAATGTGGAAATTATGCTACGGTTACATTTTGTGATCAATATCAAACAGAAAAAAATAGAATGTATTTTATTTTATAATACAAGAGGTTTTTTATCTCATAGTAATATGTAAGTTGATATTACGGGGGACTATTATTTTAACTCAAAAGGAAACTCGAACGTAACTCAAGCTACCACTGAAATCTTAACCATACACTCCGTTACGAAACGAAAGTACTGTATCTTATTTTGAATGCCTTGAAATGTACGTTTACGTGTTGCATATGGTGTGGTATGGTATGGTGTAAAACAAGTTTTATTCACTGAAACGGGTCAAAATAAAGGCAGTTAGATGCGGAGGGATTAGCGGCTGGGACTCGATGCAGACTAAGACTAAACGACTGGGCTTCTAATGAGATTCGACAACGCCCTGCTGTCGTAGTCGTGCAGATGTATGTATTGCCCACCAGTGGCGCCAGGTCACATTCAGTCGTTTAGTCATACAACCGTGGGCTTCTAATGAGATTCGACACCTCCCTGCTGTCGTAGTCGTGCAGATGTATGTATTGCCCACCAGTGGCGCCAGGTCACATTCAGTCGTTTAGTCATACAACCGTGGGCTTCTAATGAGATTCGACACCTCCCTGCTGTCGTAGTCGTGCAGATGTATGTATTGCCCACCAGTGGCGCCAGGTCACATTCAGTCGTTTAGTCATACAACCGTGGGCTTCTAATGAGATTCGACAACGCCCTGCTGTCGTAGTCGTGCAGATGTATGTATTGCCCACCAGTGGCGCCAGGTCACATTCAGTCGTTTAGTCATACAACCGTGGGCTTCTAATGAGATTCGACACCTCCCTGCTGTCGTAGTCGTGCAGATGTATGTATTGCCCACCAGTGGCGCCAGGTCACATTCAGTCGTTTAGTCATACAACCGTGGGCTTCTAATGAGATTCGACACCGCCCTGCTGTCGTAGTCGTGCAGATGTATGTATTGACCCCCAGTGGTGCCAGGTCACATTCAGTCGTGTAGTCATACAACTGTGGGCTTCTAATGAGATTCGACACCTTCCTGCTGTCGTAGTCGTGCAGATGTATGTATTACCCCCCAGTGGTGCCAGGTCACATTCAGTCGTGTAGTCATACAACCGTGGGCTTCTAATGAGATTCGACACCTTCCTGCTGTCGTAGTCGTGCAGATGTATGTATTACCCCCCAGTGGTGCCAGGTCACATTCAGTCGTATAGTCATACAACCGTGGACTTCTAATGAGATTCGTCACCGCCCTGCTGTCGTAGTCGTGCAGATGTATGTATTGCCCCCCAGTGGTGCCAGGTCACATTCAGTCATGTAGTCATACAACCGTGGGCTTCTAATGAGATTCGACACCTCCCTGCTGTCGTAGTCGTGCAGATGTATTGCCCCCCAGTGGTGCCAGGTGACATTCAGTCGTGTAGTCATACAACCGTAATTTAGAACTATTGACTGAAGGTATTCAAGCCAATATTCAAACCTCAATAGTAAACGTAAGCATTATTACGCTATCGCTCGAGATTCTGAGAGTAAAGCCAGGCTCAACAGGAAATTACAGGGATTATAAAGTAACAAATCTATTTAATAATCTCATTTTTTATAACTTCTTGCAAAGTACCACATAATTTGTTTGTCAGGTTACCCTTATTCTAGAGAAATATGCGCTACGTAACACAAGTCGAAGAGGGGTGTGTTCTCCAGTGTTATGATGTGTTAAATGAGATAGAGGTGAAAATATACGAAAAGTGAAACAACGTTATACTTGCAATGGTCCCTTAGCTTGTCATCTCTCTAAACTGAAATGACAAAATTAGTATTGCAACGTAATTAGACCCATGAAACTTGTATTATATTACTATGAATACCGGGAAGACTGAGTCATGCTCGGTGATGTGTGATTAGTCTCGTGGGTGAAAAAGTTGCCTATAAGCAATCTTTATTCAG
Organism: Allygus modestus; assembly: GCA_963675035.1. Classification (NCBI taxonomy): domain Eukaryota; kingdom Metazoa; phylum Arthropoda; class Insecta; order Hemiptera; family Cicadellidae; genus Allygus; species Allygus modestus. The sequence goes on from OY776111.1 coordinate 206,366,144, forward strand.
TGGTTCTAGTCACTGTTTTCAAGTAATCACTCATACAATCATACATTGCTCGTATTAGAGTGTAGGATTAACCTTTATGATACCAGTAATGGGAATTAATTTATCAAAAATAAGTTAAGTTACAATTCTAGTACAATTTGCTTACAAGATATTATATTAGAAACCCTTTTTAATTATCTTAGCAACAAGTAACAACTAATAGGTATGATGTTTCATTGAATAATGTTACATTTGTCAACGGAAACCAAATTAAATTTCCGCCTGACAAAATGGAATCAGGACATGACGGTTTGTTTTAAGAAGACAATTTTGGATCAGTAAAAAAGTGCGGTCGACTATAAGACAAAGTGCGGTATAACTATATATAGACAAGGTCCTAAACAACATTCACAATAGAGAACAGAAGGGCTTGAAACAAAGCAGATAAAACTAACGGTCAGGCGACGCCCTTGTTAAGGCCAATGACAACACAAGGGTCGGACGCGGCAAAACAGGGTTTGTTTGGATTCCAAGGGATTATATGCTTACTCATGTAGATCTAAGCTATGAAATGAAGAAACCTTTAGGTGTTATTCATGAAAGGAATCCCTATTGTATGAAATTAATCAAAACATTAACTTATAAGCGCCAGCGGCTTATTATCTGCCGTTTTTGATTCTAATCAAAAACATAGTTTCAGTACAAAAATGTAGGCTGTAGGATCTAATTCAAACAAAACCAACGAAACAACATATACTCCAACATTTACATTCCAAATCCGGCCAGTTTTATTAATATTAAATAAAATGTAAACCAGGTCAGACCTTTACCTATCAATTATGTAGTTATTGTTTTAGTTACCGTAGACAGTAATGGTTTTTAACTGTTTGTTTTCTTGACAGTTATCTTCCAAGGAAAATGTATTCAATGTATTATACTTTGACCTACAGATCTTTTAAGAGTCTACAAATATTTTTATATCACTGTTTGCTAATAATTTTAGAACTGGTATTATCCAGTATAATATCCAGTATTACTGGATACATATTACTACATATTACTGTGGTAATATACATATTACTACATATTATTATATGACAATATCCAGTATTATATAACTGGATAAGTTTAATTACTATGGTTCATCTAGAAATTGCAATATTAGGGTTTAAAATACTGTGTTGGTTAGATGGGAATGAGGAGGCCAGTTTGTATTCTGTTCGGAGGCGAATCCTTTTGAATATAAAATTAATTAAATCTAACTTCACAAGATAAAGGGTCACGACCCTACACTTTTTTCGAGAAAATTTACAGAATGAGCCCATGGGCTTCCAAAATCCTTTTCCATTTTTGACTTGAAATAATCTGAACCTATAGAAAGACTAGTACCATGTCAAAATTCTTATTTTAATATAAAAATATAACTGCAAGCATTTTGGAAATTATACGGCATTGTTGATAATTCAAGGACGATAGTTCATATAAAGTGTATATATTAAGTCTTATATGCTAAACATTTTAATTTTGTTTAAAAAATACAACCATTTACCACCAATCACAATATTTTACCACCAGAGTGTTAAAGAAACAATCGAAGGGTTGGCGTTTGGGTGCTATGAAGTAATAACATGATCCATATTTTATAGGTAAATTCGCAACAAAGATGTTAAACACGTTTTAAAACTTATTATTTAGACCAAATTCTTGAGGAAATTGTCCTGTTCTTGGGCTTAAAAAGTAATTAATTTTGTTTTCTCATATTAATAGATTATAGACAAAACGTCTCCGGCCACAATACCCGCGTTCGTTTCATCTTCGGAAGCTGTTAACAGCTGATGGAGTATAAGGATTGAATCAGTTCCCTGAATAGCACTTTTCGATTAACCTCGCGGTTTATTTAGAACTACTTAAAAGCAAATGTTGGGGGAATGAGAACGGATGTTCTTTGTAGTTGGTTGTTATACGTTCTCAGCCGCATACGAAGTAAACAGGCCAGCGGAAAGCAGATGTTGCAAGAAGTTTCAATTATTTCTTCTTTAAAAAAAATTTAATTGTTGAATGGACTCGGAGAGGAATAAACAACATGTTTTCATTACATTTTAAGATCTGCAAGCAACCCAGCCAAGTTTGGAGCTGTCGGTACAGTATACACTGTATGATTCTGCTTTAGAAGAGGATTTCCCTTCTTGTTAATGTTTAACGCGTGTAGTATAGCCAAGACTATAATGCAAAATACTGTTGCCTACTTAGTCCGGTCACTCCGGAAAATTTGTATAATTTTAAAAAGAGTTCTAAATATCGACCTTTTTTATTAGTGAGAATCGTGTGTATTAGCTATCATCATCACTACATCTGTTTCATGGATAAGCTTATGCAGTATTCAAATTATATTTTCTCTTTTGGTCAGTCATGAAATTCTCTGAGAGTCGATAAAAAAGGGGAAATACAAAAAAATAATTGTTTTTAGGTCTTTAAATCTAATCAGAAATTCCATTGAGCGAAAAATGCTCTATTATATTTGTGTTAATAAGTTGGCAACACAATCCCTGGATTCAGACGAATAGAGTCGGATGTAATTCAATTCCCAGAGCTCTTTGATCAAAAGTTGATGAGTTTATTCAGCTTAATGAATGTGAATATTACTGAAGTTCAATCGAAACAGAGGAATGTGCTCGTTGCTAATTAATGTTTTACTTTTTTAGATGAAGCTCTATTATTAAGAATGCATGGCCCTTGCGCGCTTCATTTTCATACGAAACGTATTTAAGTTAACTCTCTTAGTTTCATATAATACTACGCGGAGTAAGTTTCTAGTATTTATATATTGAAATATACGCATTGGTAGTTGGTTGAGGGGCTGCGGACTTCGTGCGGTAAATAGAGTAATTTTAAGAAATCAGTGTCAATGCACCTCTTTGATGAATATTACATATGCTAGTATACTAATTATTATTAGTATAATTATATTATTTGTAAGAAACATTAAGAGGGAAAACTAAAGCAGAAAAAAGCTATTTTTAAAAGAATAAATATTCATATATAACTTATAATTTATACTTTTGGTATATGATATCTAGATAATTATTTTGAAGCACATATTTATAATGTTTCCTTGACATTTGCACACATCTCATTTTCTGAAAATTTCAACGTTATATGTACTTTTAAATCTAGAGAGAGAGCTCTTTCAAACTAAATAAACTTAAAATGAGAATATTTTTGAAATATAAAATACAAGAGTAGCATTGACATTTTTTATTGAATTTAGTTTGTAGTTTGATGTTAACGTACTTATCGTAGCATAAACCTCTGAAACGTAATATTAATCCTATGTTAACGTAATAATCTTTATAGCACAACCTTAAGGACCTGCAACATCTTTTTATTAGTCCTGCATTCTCACGTGGTGCCACAGATTGTTCCACAGGGTGGACCGGAGCCTTGAGACATTGCTCATCGTTTTTCGTTCGATTGCGAGCCAGTCATAGCCCACAGCTAGAGAATTACTCGGCCTGGTCTAGTTTCAATTTCCATTACCCGGGACCGGATTCCCGCGCTCGTTGCACCGGATTATTCCGTCATTTCCCTGCGATCACGAGGTGGTGGTGGTGGCTGTACCCTGCACCGGTCACCGGACTGTACTCGAGATCGTGCCCTAGAACACTCTCCCAGTCACGACGTAGATCCTCCATTTACACAGCTCTCAGCACCAGGCTCCCCGAAGCTCAGGCTCTCCGCTAGCTCATCTTCGCACTAGGCGATATTCTCTGTCCTCATCAATCCTCGTTGTATATTAAACACTGCTCTTTGTACGTTCGTGACCAGTGGTGGGTGGTGGGGATGAAAGGGGGGAGGTGCGGAAGGGGTGCAGGTGCATCCGCGGGAATTAAATTTTTGCGAACCGTTAAAACGCACTGTTGGAATAGCGACTCGGGTCGACGGTTTATTTGCAGCACTGTTGGAACAAAACTGGTTAGTAGTAAACAGCTCCAAGGTCCCTCGGGATCTCTGGACTGCTCGCTACGACAATTCGGAGATCAACATTGGTGGAACCTGTCATTTTTTACAGAATGTAGCGTGACTTTACTATTATGACAAGCAAGATGTTTGAAAGAAAGACAACATCCTCATGTTTTCCCGACTGATCAACAGTATTGTGTATATTTGTAAGGCCCTTAGTCGGGCGTGCTTAATAAATTAGTTGAGCATATAAATAAAACACCAAACTAAAAATAGATTCTGTAATTATTAGGATTGGCAGATTTGTAATTTCTAGGATTCTGGAGCTATAGCCATCCTTGTAAATGTGATTCTATTCAAAAAATTGTAACAGTTACAGTAATATTTGTAACTTAGCATTCAACTAAGCATTTAACTTGCTCAACATTTTAACAAATATGAAACATAACACTCACATTTGTCAGAGGTCTCTCTCTCCCCGTTTATAAGCAATATATAAATACATATACACAATAGGTAATTTATAAAGAGTCAATTAAGTCCCGGAACGGCTTAATATTTCTTTTATGATTACAGATAAAGCAACGAAACTTCGCAAATCAACAATCGGTAAATTTTCAATCGGAGATTTTTGACGAAAATTTATTTTTTTACCCCTTCACGGAAACGGTCCAAAAGGATAATGAATAAATTTTAAAATAGCAGCATGGGTCAAGTTTGATATCAAACTGTAGGGCTTTATAAGATTAATTCAATGCTGCAAACTCGATCTCAAAACGATAAACGGCTGGTTAATGTTTCCAGAAATTACAATGTTGGATTAGTTAAAAGATGAGCTAGTTGTCGTTTTGCATTAAATTGATACAGTTTCCAATAAACTAATTATTGCGGCAGGAGACTCTTCCACTGAGAAAATGTCAAAAGGAGTCCGAAGAAAATTAAATGTAAGCATACAGCAAGATGCACATAAAATAAAGGGTTTTTATAAGAGCAGAACAATGTACCAATCCACACTTCAATGGTCAAGGAAACCAGGGCCTATGACCCTACAACTGTAACTAACTGTTACAACTTGTAACTATGACAAGATGTGTACAAACGTGTAAAGAATCACAACTTGTAATACGTTGTTCTAAAATCACAGGTTTCCATAGGAAATGTTTAAAACTTTCGAATAAAAAAACAATGTGGTAGTTATAATCAATCGATTCGAATTAATTTTGTTCTTACGATTCTTAATGGAAAAAAATAACTTAGATTATATCACTGAATATTTTTAGCCCCCCAAATTATTGCGCGGCTTACGGTACCTTAACAGTTGTAGCCTATAAAGCATTTTCTGAGATCTTAGATTTTTTAATATAGGAGGGATGTAAAATATAACGGGAAATATAATTCACAAAGCAAAAATAGCACAGTTCAAAAGAAAGGTTGGCTTTATTACGAAGTAATGGGTTTAATGGCACAGTTCCTGAACACAAAGCAACAAAAGGTTCTGACCACATACTAATGATTGTTTGTAATTGTCTTTTATATCTGTAGGATTACATTTTTACGTTAAGTTGAATCATTAATTCTTAATAATTACTTCAATTGTATAATGCTCATTTAATGCAAACTGATGTATAGTGTTAATTTAGGACTGGATGCCATTTATTACAACTATTAATTAAGCCAGGATGAAAGCGTATTGTTTCCATTTTAATAACACGTTTTCTTCAGATATTTTTCGGGCAAATATCCTTGAACATTGCATTTCAAACACCTTTTCAAGAGTAAATTAACTATTTGTTTCGTCCTCATCTAAACTGGTTATCAAAACTAATTCCAATAGTGGTTACTTACAGGTTTTCTATTTTAAACATTAAATACGTTTTTTATCCTATAAGTCAAAATTAAACACAACATCAAATAAATTAAGTGGTACGCGAAAGATAATATTTCAGAAGTGTATATTACAGCATCAGTCAATGAAGTCAGTCCGGGAGACCCTAGGGATATCAGGGACGCTGATGGAGGAACTATTGGCGAAGACAAATACGCCAGAGTAGAATCCTCATGGAAGTGAGAAGAAAACAAATAATAGTTTAGGAATTATAACGTTAGATTCAAATGTCATGATGACTATACACGGAGAACGAATAGGAAAACTAATAACGAAAAACCCCTTTCGAATATCATCAGTACAAAATTAGACAGGTGATATTTCATCTTTAACCTCATAAAAAATAAATATTGTAAAATAAATTTCCTAACTGTGTAACGAATACGCACCATTCTACATTGCTTTATCTCGCTGGGCCCGTCAGGTAGAACTTTCTAACTTGTTGCGCATAAAACTTGATAAAGTTTGTTTCAAGTTGTTTCAGACGGGCTTGAATGATTTATTACGGTCGAGGTAATATGGACTTACATCTCCGCTTATTAATTATATCGTAACGGTTACAAATTTTAATCAAAGTTTACTCCTAACAAAACAAAGTCGGTCTTTTGGTTTATGTTACTATTTTATGTGAAGTAATGCAAGGTTTAATACGTAAATATATTTTTCAACCTATAGCGTGTATTAGGTTATATTCTCATTGGATGTTTATCAATATTTTTTTGAGAGACAAAGTCATAAACTACGTCTGATCATTATTAAGGTTAGAAAAGGAATTTGTTATACAAATAAAATATTTATAACCGCAAAAATATTTTTACAAAACGTAGGTTCATTAATCGTTTCAAACTGAAATTTTTAATTTTGCAAAACAATTTTATTTTTTCTATTGGTGAAAACTTTGCCAGTGACTCACAATTCCTATTCAAGTAGTAAATTGCTTAAATAACCAAACATAGTTACAGCATAATTAGACTTGTAGAGATTTAAAAATAAAGTGTTAAATAATTGTAGATCTAAAATATAAAAAAATTCAATAACATAATTTATTTAGTTTATTTTGTACAGTGCGATATAAGCGATCTTCAACAAGTTTGCAATTCTTTTATCTAAAAAAAGGTTTATAGAAAGAAGTTATTTTTATATTATGTGGTCTTGTTGCTAGATTGCGACGGTTTCTATAATTATGGACTAGTATGATACAAACTCCACTGTTTTCCACAAAGTTTCGCAAGTCAAACTGAGTTATTCTACAAACGCAGTAGCGGCATGGTTTATTCAGCAGTCAGATGGATATGAACTCATTCCGAGGATCCACTGATGTATTTCTATGTCCTTGCGAATTTTATCTGTGTCAGTTTCACATACAATTGCTGATGCTTTATCAACCATTTTATTTCTAAAGTTATAGCTTTGGTATATAAGCTACTTTAAAAGTAGGTAAAAAGAGTTAAGATAGATGCAATATAAATCAAAAAGACAAATGTGACAGTTGCGAGGACTGTAAACTAGCCGAAAATAGTTACGAGTTACCTTTATTTATCATTTGCTTTGTGACAGCTACTAAATACTAGGACTCTAGTATTTATAGAGCCTATACGCGCTGGAGTACTCGGGCAGGGTTGTAGCGCTGTTTGATCGTTTATATTTTTTATTGTTTTTACAGTTCTGTTTTAGCTCATTTGAGTGATTTATATCAATATTCGTCTACGTTGTTGCCATTTTATTCCAGGGATCCCCAGGTGGCCGAGATAACTTCGACTTGCCAAACATTCCTCCTCAGCCAGCTACAGAACCGGCGACATCTGAGGGTAAACGACCCGCGGGATGACGGGGACAGTTCCTGCACGTCCCGGTCCCGGTCCCGAATCCCGTGTCTCATTGTGCCAGGACACAGGCGCGTGATTCTATCCCATGATTTAACGGGAAGATTGCCTCCAGTGCGGGTTCACTGGGCATTCCCACCGCCCAGCGCCCAGCGCGGACCGCTGCTATGCTCTAATCAAGGGTAATCGTTCGAGTTCGATTTCACCTCAGTTTGGCGGCCCAGATTGTCGGCAGATAACACATCGCTGACCCAAGCTCGGCCTAGTCAGTGTCTCTCCACTCTCAGTGTGGTTTCTGATATGTGTGATGTCCTCTAAGCGTTTGTATTTAGTTTAACAGATTGGCCGTTTTAACTCCCATGGTATTGAAAAAATTCAAGTCTGCTTCATTTTACCTGCCGTAAAATTCATAAAATAAATCAAAATCTGTGACAGTATTTCATTTCTGATGAGTGATAAAGTTTAAGGTCAAATTATTTGTTAATTAGGTTATAGATAATACTATTATAAAACATATAATTTTAATAATCAATACGGTTTTTCAATCCTGGTTATTTCGACCAGATTAAATATTAATCAAAGTAAGTAACAGTCATTCAAGTAATACTCAGTTGTTAATTTCTGAACACTTTTTAAAGCGAACGCAGTTTAATTTTACAGAGAAGGGGTTCAGACCGTCATGATATATTACGTAATTGCATTTTCACACCCCGGAATTAATCAACATGCTGATATTAATTAAAGTGGATAAATAATCCAGCGCATGTTGCCTGAAAAATAAATATTTCATTGGTGTGTTCGATTTTATTTTCAATTTAAATTTCGTCTCTCTTTATTGTTGGTTAAAAAATGTTTCATCTTAGTTACCAAATAAACATTAATTTATATTTCAAACATTTTGTCATTGTGTCTTTGTTTTACTTTTTTAAGAATTTGTCAAAATCGAGAAAATTTAAAAAGGAATCAACTACGGTATTATCATGTTGTCTAAACGACAAATGTTTTAGAAATGTTTACACATAAACTATTATACAAATTCATACTTTAGTTGTACCCGTTTTACAACTTGTAACCTATATAGTAAGGCGTTATAATACAGGTCCCGCCCGATGCCGATGCCGCCGCACTGATGTATGATTCTCGAAACCACAGCCCAACTCATCCGAGCGGAAGTTTCACCAACGTAGCTTCTTCGGTCCTGTTTATTTAATGACGGAGACTTGAGTCGTTATGTTACAACATTGTGAATCAAACTTTGTTTTTAATAAAATAATCTTTGCAAATACTCTTACTTTAAATATGGTTAACACTAATGGGAATTAATAATTATACCTAGCAATAAATACAGGCTAAGACATTATACCTAGTACATTTACTCTAGTTTACTGTACATATATACCCACAACCACGACCTCGCAGGTCTTGAGTGATAGAATGTGTTTTGTTTTACAGTTAATATATAAAGAACGCAACAACTGCCGCATACATTAGGCCTACCAGCAGAGGCGGAACGTTCTGTTTATTTACTGTAATTAACACAGTAAGTTACCTGGGAGAAACTAAGTTCACTTAGCTCCACATTAATGGCTGGCCCATTTTATCTTCTAATATTTTACTTTTCTTTATTTTAACATTGCTAAAACATTTTATTTTTTATATACCATGCTCTTAGTTTGAATATAGTTGATTTAAAACCAAATAAAACTTGTAATAGAAAAAACATTAACTTAAATAGCCTAAAATTTGGTTTTCTCATAAGCACTTCTATACGGAAAAGAAGACCCGATTTGGGATCCCATTTTTTAAACCTTATGTTGTTCTAATTTGTAACTGTAACCACATTTTTTAATCGGTTTGATAAAATTCGTCTTAACTCTTAATCCTAATAGTTATCACAAAATGGGTTAGATAACTTTTCTTTTGGAAAATAAACAGAGACACCAATGCCACAATGTTTTAGTCTAATGCACGATAGCAATTTAAAGTAATATCTAATACATTTATGGTGGAAAATAAAATTGTTAGTGCTGTACTTTTTCTCAATAACTAAAAAATATTAATGAAACAGCAATAACTTACAAATTTGCATGAACCCATATCCGTTTGATATTGTGAATATATATATATATATATATTGCATTGTTAAACACTACTTAAGGTAGAAAAATTAAATCGGTTGTTTCAATTTAAGTCCGGAATACTAGAAGATGACAGCCTGGTCTCGGAAAAGGATGGAATTAATATTTATTGACAGCTCTTGAATAAACCATGAAGCATTCTTTGCGGAGAGTAACTGATATTTACTTCTGCAGCATATAATGGAGATCATATAGGATACCATTTGCATTGGTATATCCCCACAAGCAAATTATTAGCAATGACTCAGGTTATGTTGGCCTCAGTTAAAGCATTGAATAAGTAAAGGCTATTGATTATGGACTAATAATAACTAAGTGGTATTGATGAAATCCTCATCTTAATTTAAAGCACACACATGTTGGTCAATGTTAGAAAATATGTTCTATCTTGTCCTTCAAGTCCTCAAACGAAGTTATGAATATATTATTTTTTTTACTCACGTATATTATATTACTCATGGCATCACTAACGAATCACACTATAGCTTAGCTGAACGTTATTTAATAATTTTACCCAATTAACTCAAACTGATAGCACATTTGAACTCCTTTGTGGTAAAAAACCACATAAAAACCCATATTATTATTAATGTTACAGCGGAACTTAAAACTGTGCGTAGTTACCGTCTTTTTAATTCCAAATAATACCAGGCACAGCGTCAAAGGTTTCGGGTACAGTCACTATAAGAACTTTTGGGTAAACCGGGAAAGCGCCAGTTATGCGAGAGTCAAAAAAGGTAAGCTTGGCACGCACCTGGAAAGCGCCAACGGGTAATCGGGCGGATGATGGAATGTAAACAAATAATAAACGCTATGAATTCTTATTCTAATTTGGGCTCTAAACTCATTGGACCTTTGGCGGACCACAAACGGCGCCTGTGAAAGTTTGCATAGCAAGTTAAAAAGTCACTTCCTTCTCCCCACCCGAACATTTTCATCTTTCTCGACACCCTGAAGGAGGTCCAGATAGATGCCTATATTGGTATGAATACCGCTGAAAACGGAGGATATAAGCAACGAAGGAAGAAAACCCTTGTGCATAGGAAAAAAGTATGTTGATAGGAAACTTTTACAGCTAAAAACGGAGAAATTGATAAGTTAAAATTTTTGTATTGTGTGAATGTGAAGATGGGCTGATTGCAAATACGTAAGTCAAATGTGGCTGTTTCAATATTAAAAATGTTTAAAATAAAAACTGGTTTTATTTTGAACTGCTTGACTTTGATTTACATTTAAGTCGTAGTCTATATAATTATTTTAGATAATCGCAATTCAAAGTAAAGGTAAATTTACTTGTATACAAGTCAAATTAAACGAATAATGCAGGGAGAAACTAAAGTAAGTCTATTGGTTTGAATCGTAAATGAGTAGTGAACACCTTTATTATTTGACCACTGCTGGGGTAGTTTTCAGAAATATTTGTGACAAAAGGAAAGCCGCACTGGCGCTTTGACGGTTAGTTTTAGAGGGGTAGATTTGGCAGTGGCGCTTTGCCGGTGTACTACCTGGCCTAGTGGCGCTTTCCCGGTGGACCGGAACTTTTTAGTCCGTACAATAGGAAGGTTTCACAATAAAAAACAAATACCCCCGTCGCAGCAAACCTGCATACTCAGCGAATTTCCAATGAATATGTAACATAACACATTAAAACACCTAACAGGATTCATAAGAAATATATCCACAAACAAGCGATATTAAAAATATTAATTATTCTCCATAAGAATAACATTGGGGATGAGTACGCAGGTTTGCTGCAACAAGGAACACAAAATAATAGGTCTTTATACAATATATCAATAGAACTCATCTTAGTGAAGTCACATACCAAGTTTCATCCATATACATTCATAAATAAGCGATATATAACATTTGAATTTTTCCCATAAGAATAACATGGGGATCAAGTACCTAGGTTTGCTGCAACGGGAACCATAGGTGAAAAATTGTTTTTTGCAAAAACAATAATAAACCACAACCAGATGAAGTCATATACCAAATTTCGTCAGTTTATGTTCATAAATAAGCGAGATACATGATTTTTCTTTCTTCATAAGAATAACATTAGACAACGTACTGTGTTTAGCACTTTCAATATCTCAGTAACCAATTGACGTAGAGCAATGATCAAGATACCAAATTTTTTGTTTCTTTATGCTGAATTCAATAGTAAAAATTAAAATTGATTTAAATAAAAATTATATGTGGAAAACCCAAAAAACCCATTTTTGGGGTACAAACCCCCCCAAACCCCCCTTCGGATAGTGCGATTCGTCTGGTTTTCGAACTCGTTCAAATAAATAGTACTTTACACATTTGTACCAAATTTCATTAAGATCGGACCTTTTTTACGAGAGTTATCGTGCTTACGGACACACACACACACACACACACATATATATATATATATATATATATATATATATATATATATATATATATGCATATATAAAATTTGAACGAATGGTATTTTTGGCATCTGGGGACCTCAAAATGAAAAGTTATCATGGTCTCGGGCTTAAGTCTTACCATGAGACCTACGGTAATAGCTTCTTCCCTATAGGGGAAATTCGCTAGTATACTTTGTCAAGTAGAAAAAAGGCAAACAGATTAAAAATATATACTTTTTTTATACTGTAAACATTTCATTATTGACATTTTAGGTGGACAGATTGGTCATTTTTAAGTATATTTTCAATATATTATTTATTTTCAAATAGCATAAATAAAAAATACACTATATATTTTCTGTAAACCAGAGTCACAACTGTACAAAGCTGACTCTGAGTACTGTAATCTGGTCTCATGTGTTACAGACCGTTGGATTTTGACCATAACCTGTTGTAAAGAAATGTTAAGAAGTGAAAATAAAGCGATATAATATTATCGAGGATAAAAGTAAATTAAAATCTGCCATTATTGAAGTTGTAAAACTCTCTGGTCTATATTAGACATATTTTTGACCTATAATATAGGCCAAACGCTTGACTGGGTCTACAATTCAATCCACGAATACATAAAAAAGAGTTCGGACCCTCATTTGTCATTGGGTGTTAATTAATAATGCCTTTGAAAACCTACACATATTTAAAGGTTTATTATCTGTATCAATTAATGTATTAGTGATAGAACCTGTACTAGTGATAATGTGAGCCAGTGACCTTGAACCATGGCAAGGTCAGCGAGGGTGGAGTCCCATGGAGCGACGCTCTGGATCCCCTATTGTTGCAGTTGCAGCCTATCCTGTGAATCGTACTGGCTCTGGATAGGCGATAGGTCAGGGCGAACACATCTGCAAGGTACAATAATACCAAGTGTTTCCTGCCTATTATTCTAGAATATATGTGTTTGGTTTTAATACTAAAGCATAAAACAATTGAAACATAAAAAAATTAAAACATATAAAAATGGTCATTAATTAGTTAATTGATTGTTAATTAACAATTATCACACGAAACAATTTTTTTCATATACAGTCCAAATATGGTTTATAAATAATCGGACCGCTAAACACACTTTAACTTATATTTTAGGCCAATTTGACTTAAACGTAACAAATCTGAGATATTAGTATTATTAAGACTCAGATTGTGAATTCTAAATCTGTGTAAATAACTTCACCCAGCAGTTTCGATTGTTCGCCTGATTTAAGTTTTGTAGTAAAATCAAATCACGTAGCTGATCACATTCCAATAATAAAAATGTGTTTAACTTAATTCGTGCTCTTGGGAGAGGTTTCATCAAAATACTAGCAATGTTCCGTAAGAGACCTTTCATTCAAATATATGGTTTCGGTTATGGTTTTCTTCACAGTTCCTTAGACAGTTTGGCTTTACATTATAATAGCACAACTCCGAACCGGTGTTATTTGTTTTTATTTTATTATACCAGTTATTTACAACTACACCGTTTCAAAACATATTTAAGCGAAAATCCCGCCATTGTTGATTCCAAAGGTGGGCCAGATTAGAGGGGTGTAAATTTGCAAACATGGCGGCCACATTTTACGCAGGAACATTAAATCCGGCCGTAACAATAACGGTTGGAGAAGCGGACTCATCGCACCGCGGACTGTGTTAATACTGGGAATGTATTGTGACAACAGTCTCTGACTACAGCCCCGGCTAAAAGTAAGGCTATTCCTCATATCCACTAAACCCTTTACTCAAACCTTAGACAAAACATAAACAAATTTTTATTAATTAGTTAATTGATAGTTGGTTGACAATTTTCACACTATAAAATATTGTTTTTCATATACAGTACCAACCAGATATTGTTTATAAATAATCGGTCAGCTAAGTAAACTTTAACTTATATTTTAGGTTTTCTCCCTGTTAATTACTTTATTGCACGTAATAAATTATTAATTAAAGTTATGCTTGTACCTGATTATAATAAAAAAATATTTTTATTAATTCTAAAAATGGTTATAAAAGATACTTTTTTCTTTCTACGTTCGTCGGGGGAAAAACATAAATATAATCTTAAAACTCGACCTTGGTAAGGAAAATAAATAATTTGTTAAACAAATTTCAAATTTGTTTGGTTTTATTTACTCAGTTAATTTTAAAAGGTTGGTAGCCTCTTTTTGTCTTACCTTGCCCGTCAACATAGTACATATCTGTGCGTGGAACTTAACCAGCAAAGGCCCAAGGGGCCCTGTACAGGCTCAAGGGGTGTGAGCCGGTACAGTACGAGTTGTTGTAAAATAAACCTGAGAATTGACAAATTGAGAATCGATTGTTGTGAATTGCCTTTTATCACTTGGCAGGACCGGGATTCGAATTCACGACAGGGCTCTGCCATGGTTTTGAAGTCCTCCTTGTCCGCTTCGCCAAAACGACTCACACACTACAGTTACGGTTACAATGCTTTAATGTTTTAGCGTTTTGTTAAGGTTGTTAAGTAACAACAAATATTAAATACGTATTTATTACCGTTGGACTGATTGCAGTTCCGTAAAAATGTTCAACGCCTCATAATACTTAGTTACTTAGTACTTAGTCAGTTGGGATTTTAAATTGTATTTCGCATTAAATACTTTCCCTGAGACAGTTCAGTGAGACTACAAGGCCCCTTGCGGAGACAAATTCAGAGGTAAATGAAGAGGACAGGTCGGAGCAAAACAATACCGGGGGAAGGGCAAGTGCCAAAGTTGGACCATATATCCGGGAGTGCCGATGACACCGGCACGCCCCTATTGTGGCCGGCTATTATCACTCCTGTATTAATTATTGCCAAAATCAAGCGGCATTGTCACTCGCCGCATAAAAACTGCCAAGTTGTAGTTCCGGCAACAATGGTGTTGGTGCCTCACATCCGGTGGATATTGTCAGTGATCGACAGACCGCGGCGGCGACCCTCTGCCTCTCCTAGAGGCGGCAAACAGCTCGTGCAATTAACATTCATCGATCAGTACTAAATATACTGCGACAAAGCCCTCATACGGGGTTACCTTGAACTATTCGCTGACTAGTTATAAGTCTCACACAAATTGTCAGTGTTCCTGCAGGAAGTTTACTCGGGCTCACTCTACATAAGGAGGGTTTGTACATTATTTGCAGGTTTTATTCAATTCTTTGCCTCTAATCCGAGACTAAATTTACTGTGTGATTTTGACTTGTCCACTAGGCCAAGAAATAAATTAGAAAAAGTTACTTTCACCTTAATACATTCTTTTGCTTGGATGCAATGCAAAAAAATATTTGGCTAAACAATTGTTTTAATATTGATTGAGTTTAATGACATAAAAAAGACAAATAAAACAAAAACGATAAACAATTACAATATTTTATACAAGCGAAAAACCCTTCCACATTTTTGATAATTTCTGATATATATAAAACGTCCAAAATGTTAAAATAAAATATAAAAGCTATATTTATACATAATTCTGTAAGCGAAATTTTTAAGTCAAAATTGTAGGAGTTTGGCAAATCGCAGGATGATGCGGGAAACGGCTAAAATTAAATTCTCAAACCCAGGGACTCGGGAAAAATAGCAGAATTTACAAAATCTTACCAGCAAACGAGAAATAACGTAAAACATCCCCCCTAATAAAAGCATAGGAAATTAAAAACATCTGCTTTGTTTACATTAAAACATGTGATTAAGTATCTACTTTAATCATTAACTGACATGTGAACCTTCTTAAAAAATCAGATAAGGCAGTGTATTGGGTCAAGGTTAGGGGATATGGCTCCTTCAAGCCACTAGTTTATAACTAAATCTATTAATTTTTATATTTTTTATTTATCAGATTGGATATAGAGACCAATCTGATAGATAGACCAATTAATAGTTGGTTTATAAATTACTAGCTGTTACCCGGCAGACGTTGTCATGCCTTTGATTATTACCAACTAAAACCAATATCACCAAGATCACCTGCTCAAGTAAACATGTCATTAGCTTTTATGAAAACAACAATATATTTCCATAAGGTTTATATGAGAACCCTTTTGGGCCTCTTTGGAGAACCCAATTGAGTTAGGACGAAATGGATGACTTAAAAACCTTCTCCGTGAAATTTTACATATATATATATATATATATATATATATATATATATATATATATATATATATATATATATATATATATATATACCAAGTTTCATGGCAAACGGTCCAACGGTGTCCGAGTCCATAAACTTCAAATATATAAATATATATATATATATTGTTTGTTTGTTTGTTTATATATATATATATATATATATATATATATATATATATATAAACAAACAAACAAACCAACATCATTTTTTATAAATATAGATAACTAGCAGATGTCTCGATCTCCGCACGGGGATTTAGCAGGCATAGAGCCAGACGTTTAAAAGTTTATTTAAATGATAATCAGCTGACTAACTAAATAAAATATAACTCCATAAGGTTAACATTAAAACTTTGAAAGCCTGCGGGGCGAAGCTCCGAATGTGTAGGTTTTTCAAACCCTGCAAAAGGAACATCTAGAGAGAAAGAGAGTAGTGGGGGTTTGCCGGTGCTGGCTCACTTGATTAATTGCTTCCGGAAGCGCTGCGTCATTAAATACGTCATCTGAGGCTGAGCCAGTGACGTAGGCGGTTTTGTGACGTAATGAGTGAAAGGTTAAAGTTCAAGGTCACGGGGAGGTAATTTTAAAAAAGTACTACCTCGCACGCGTAAAATCCGATTGTGATTCGATAGTTAATCGATAATAAATATCGAATAAATATCGAATGAAACAATCGAATGATACGAGTGCGAGGTAGTACTATTACAAATATTACTTTATTTACAATAATTCATGTTTACAATAGTTCCCCGTTGTTCGTTGTCATCGATGTTGTTGATCCGGACGAGTTGCGGCCATCACTTCGCTTTCTGAAGAAAGACGGTAGATACTTCGATCCCTGCGCAGAGTCCATGTTGTGTTTTTGACACCTATCTGTTCTGTTAGGTGTTTGCATTTCATTGCTGTCAGGAGGAAAGAATACGTGACGGCAATGAAATAGAAACATCTATCAGACCTTGAGTGAAATGATATTGTTATTTTGTGAAGAGCGTCTCGGAGAGCTCGATGTTCACCGGTCGAGAGCCGGAGGTGTACTGACTATTCGCTAGCTAGCGTTTTTGGTATCAAACAAAATGGTGGGGGTAAAAGTGTAGTAGAACGAAGCAGATGGTGGACAGCAGATGGGCGGCGGCAGGTGGCAGGCGGCAGGTGGCAAGTGTGCGGCAGATGGTAGTCCCCCACTACACCAGTCCCCCACTACACCAGTCTCCCCACCAAGTTTTACATCGCACAATAACTAGTTTACATGTGTTAGTTAGGGTTTAGCTCTTAGACTGTCAAGACCTTACCTCCGTAACTAAAAACCTCAATAATGTTTGCGCTTCAACGCTGTATAAGTATAACAGCTACTATGATCTAAACCGGTGCATGTATTCATATGGTTCTTTTTGCGTAGCAAACAACTGGTTAAAAGTGTTTCAACCTCAATTATTCTTCGACGAAACCGCTCATTGTCCACTAAAAGTGTAGACCTTCTGTCTTCATCGTCAGGGAAGTAGAAAGTAGTGTCAAGGGGACTACTGAAGGTCACCTTCCTCATGTTCCTGTAAAACTGCGACATTTTTCAGACCGTCTAGGTAGATGTTCATACGACAAGAGCTGGAAGAATAATGATGTAGCGTTATCGTGTATAATAGGCATCTACCCCCACCACAACGTTACCTTGTCCTTCAAACCATCGTTTTTACGCCACGGATGCTATACTGTTGGTTAGATTTAAATTTAAATTGCACCTACTTGTTCGCCTTGTCAAGCTGCGTAATTGAAGTACCCACATGTTAGACCTTGAACCAAAAACAAAGAAGTTATTTAGGTTTGTCCTTGAAAATAGTTGTTTTTTCGCTGTTGCTGCTATACCCTTTGTTGGATCTGAATTCTGTTTGCACCAACTTGTTCGTCTGATCAATCCGCGTAATTTGAGTACCCACTTAATATATTTTAAACCGTAAATAAAGAAGTTATTTAGGCTTGCCCTTGAAAATAGTTGTTTTTCGCTGTTGCTGCTATACCCTTTGTCGGATCTGAATTCTGTTTGCGCCAACTTGTTCGTCTGATCAATCCGCGTAAATTGAGTACCCACATGACATACTTTTCACAAACTGTGTACCCCCCCCCTTTTTTGGGTCATGTTCAAGGTCAAGGTCAAGGTCAAGGACCTTGGGACTTAGAAATTTTCACAAAGTGGGCTGCACACAAACATAAGACTAATAGTCTCCTGCCTACGTACAGGCCAAGTCCCTAACTTGAAATGCTTAGGGTGGTCCTGAAAAGGACCGTTTGTGTTTGAAGGAGATGGTGGATAAGGAGCGGTGAGCGGTAGTCAGTGTTTATTTTTCCTTTGTAACCCACTTTACTTGTCCCTTCTGCCGTACTAAAATCAAGTCGCACTTGGTCTCAGGAGGTGGCAGAGTGGACCTTGGAAGGTGGACCTTGACGTAACGGCCGCCGCCAAAGAGGTGTTGGAGTAGGTACTCATCATCGCTGATCTTCCCCACAAGTAGATACTCCACGTTTAATTTCAACTGCGCAAACTTGACGGCGACAGACTCCAGCGGCGTTACCAACTCGGTAAGTTTCACCGTAGCCGTCCTCTTCATTATCTCCTCAACAGTTGGTGGCGGCGATGAAGGTCGAAGCGATGAAGGGCGAGGTGATAGCGATGGTGAAGATGCAGTGGACGTCGAAGGCCGTTGGTCGAAGTAAAGTGGGTGGTTTCGAAAATTCTTCCGTATGCAAGATTTAAAAGAACTAGGTCTTTTGAATCCGCTCCTTTTTTCCGAAGATTTCTTCAAAGTCTCCTTCAAACGTTGCAGTTTCTCGGGTGTAATGGGAGAAGACATAGCGCAGAGGTGTATTCAGTTCGCAAGGCAAAGCTGGAATGAGGTACCAGACGGAGCAAAGCGGGTCGCCAAGTGTAACCGTGACATTTCCATATACGGGTAGAAAGCTAAAAACCGGTCTACATCCGGTTCCCCTTCCCCCGTGACGACACAACCTCCCCCCCCCCCTTTTGGGTCATGTTCAAGGTCACCCCCCCCCGTGACGTAACATCCCCCCCCCGTGACGTAACATCCCCCCTTCCGCTTCGGTGACGTCACTTTGCCTTTATAAGCGGGAGCAGTCCGCAGTCTCGTCGCAGTAGCTTGCCGCCCGCTGTTTGGGTATACGTCCCAGTGGGTTGCACTCTGCTGCAGCGTAGGTCTGTTAAGTGTGCGTTGGGCCCGACGCGCAATTAAGAGATCCGCGCCCTTGCATGTTTAGTTAGTTTGTTAAGCATGTTAGATAACGCTTGTAGTTTGCTGCTAGGTAATGTAGTTAGTCTAATATATGTTAGTGTTTGGTATCGGTTTGAAGTGTCTTATTTACTAATGAAATATGTACTCCCGGCCCTACAGGTCCCTCAACAACCTTGGTCAAAACTTGGGTTCGCAGCAGCCTGACGCCGGGTGTTTGGGTCTACGTCCCACCGGGTTTCAGTGATACTGTTGACCTTTGCAAAACCGACCTTGGTTGTTCTTGTAAAAGTAACGTTAACTGATTAATTTTGTTTACATAGTTGATGGTAAAGTCTTTATTTTCAAAGTAATGTATCTTGCTTCTCATCCTTTTCCTAACCCATCTAAGGTATGGCGCGCAAACCGACCTTGTGTCAATACGGCGCGTAAACCGGTTGACATTTCCCATCTTAGCCTGAGAAAACTGTGTAAAATATAAAGTCAGTCTCTTGTTTAAAATCAGTCTCTTGTTTGTTGTCTTTTGTCCCCTTCCCAAATACAGAGCGGGGAATAGAGCAGTATGTTATGCTCTATTCCCCGCTTTGGCTTCATGTTCAGATGACCTTGGGACTTAGAAAATTCACGTACAAAGCGGGGAATAGATCGGTTTGTGGTCCAAGTGAGAATCAATTACTGCTCTATTCCCCGTTTCAATAATATGACCAAACGACCTTGACCCACTTCGGGACTTAGAAAATCCTCGTATTGTAATATATCCCCCCCCTGACGTAACATCCCCCCTTCCGCTTTGGTGACGTCACTTTGCCTTTATAAGCGGGAGCAGTCCGCAGTCTCGTCGCAGTAGCTTGCCGCCCGCTGTTTGGGTATACGTCCCAGTGGGTTGCACTCTGCTGCAGCGTAGGTCTGTTAAGTGTGCGTTGGGCCCGACGCGCAATTAAGAGATCGGCGCCCTTGCATGTTTAGTTAGTTTGTTAAGCATGTTAGATAACGCTTGTAGTTTGCTGCTAGGTAATGTAGTTAGTCTAATATATGTTAATGTTTGGTATCGGTTTGAAGTGTCTTATTTACTAATGAAATATGTACTCCCGGCCCTACAGGTCCCTCAACAACCTTGGTCAAAACTTGGGTTCGCAGCAGCCTGACGCCGGGTGTTTGGGTCTACGTCCCACCGGGTTTCAGTGATACTGTTGACCTTTGCAAAACCGACCTTGGCTGTTCTTGTAAAAGTAACGTTAACTGATTAATTTTTGTTTACATAGTTGCTGGCAAAGTCTTTATTTTCAAAGTAATGTATCTTGCTTCTCATCCTTTTCCTAACCCCTCTAAGGTATGGCGCGCAAACCGACCTTGTGTCAATACGGCGCGTAAACCGGTTGACATTACCCATCTTAGCCTGAGAAAACCTTGTAAAATATAAAGTCAGTCTCTTGTTTAAAATCAGTCTCTTGTTTGTTGTCTTTTGTCCCCTTCCCAAATACAGAGCGGGGAATAGAGCAGTATGTTATGCTCTATTCCCCGCTTTGGCTTCATGTTCAGATGACCTTGGGACTTAGAAAATTCACGTACAAAGCGGGGAATAGATCGGTTTGTGGTCCAAGTGAGAATCACTTACTGCTCTATTTCCCGTTCTAATAATATGATCAAACGACCTTGACCCACTTCGGGACTTAGAAAATCCCCGTATTGTAATATATATTTACTCGTTACAACATTATTACCCCCACCGTATAACACTTGCACTCCCCACCACTATCAGTATGTATAAAAGAGGGTCCCCCAGCACTAGTAAAATCATTCTTCCTCTTGTGCTGTTATACCTCACACCATGGCACACATTAGGAAGCAGACACAACCTCTCAAATTGAAACCTTCTGCTTCGTCTTCGCCCGCCTCTACCACTCCGTCTTCTGCGGTTCCATCCATCCTTCGGACAGCCCTGATGTTAGCTAACATCGTCCCGGAGAACTGTCCACCACTACCTGCTGCGTCAACGACTTACACAAGTCCTTCACCTCTTCCGTCAACTTCTCGTGCTGTTTCTCCAAGTCCTTCACCTCTTCCGTCAACTTCTCGTGCTGTTTCTCCAAGTCCTTCACCTCTTCCGTCAACTTCTCGTGCTGTTTCTCCAAGTCCTTTGTCAACGTCTCGTGCTGTTTCTCCAAGTCCTTCTACATCTTCAAGTTGTTCTACATGTTCATCAAAGTCTTCCAAATCGTCTGCTTCTTCATCCTCATCAACATCAAGTTCGAGACCAAGCCAACCAGCCACCCAATCATCTTCTCCAACCAGACCTTCAGTAATCTGCACATATACTTCATCTCCTTCAGAGAAATTTAAACAACTTAAATCTGTACAAAGGATGTGCATGCTTCCTGCACAACAATGTAATTATATATTCAAAAAAGGTGCTAAGAAAGGTGAACGCTGTGTTAAACGTTGTATTTTAAATGAAGAAACGTGCAGTCTTCATTTAAAATTAAACCATGGCGCATCTCCTTCTTCACCACGTGCAACAGTGGTGCCAATTAAAATTCGAATTAACAGGCTTTGTAAAAACAAACGCTACTTCTTTGTTAAAATAAAGGACTTTGCAAAGGTGTTGGTTCAATGTGAAGGTAAACTGTACTATGTAGAGTTACCTAGAGCCATGGACCTCCACGTCAAAAAACCTACCCACAAGGACTATTTAATTCGAAATGATACAGGTATCACTGTGTGGAAATCATTAAAATAATAATATAAATAAAAAGACCAAAAGTTTATTCCAAATTAAATAAAGCATTTTTTCCAAATTAAAAAAAAAAAGTGTGGACAACCTATTTACAATTTGTAGCATATGCTGCAGAGTGTAAATAAGTTGTCCACACTTTTTTTTGCAATGTTACAACGACCTTGACCTAGATAACGGACTTGGATAATTTACACTAAGTCAAAGATAAACTTAAAAGGAAAAAGGAGAAATATTATACTAAAGTCATTATTCAACAGTAAAGAGGGGAGGGGGTAAGCGGGTATTTAAGCGAGCGATTCGGAATATAATTATTAGTTGTATCATCATGAGCGTCAACAGCAACACATGGGGAAAGGAAATTAACGAAGAGGAGTTGTACGCAATTGCTGAGGCTGCAGAAATGACTGAAGTTTTTAAGATTAATAAGGTTGCGGAGAATGATGCTCAGTCACATCCGCAACAAACTACATCATCGATGCAGTCTACAACGCAGCAACCAAGACCCTATCATGTTATCCTGGAGGAGTATAATGAGGCAATGAGGTACGCCTTTACAAAGTGGTGTGCACAACCGCGTTCTCCTGAACAATGGGAGGAGCACGATGCAGACTTTCGCCTGGTTGGAGACTTAGAACTTGAGCTTCAAAGAGCAAAGGTTGCTCAATAGTGAGAAGATTTATTGTTTACTTTAGAATACAGAGCGGGGAATAGATCAGTTTGCGGTCCAAGTGAGAACCACTTACTGCTCTATTCCCCGTTTTGGTAATTTGTTCAGATGACCTTGGGACTTAGAAAATTTTTGTTTGGTAAAAAACAACATTAAAATATATATATATCTCCTCCCTAAAACTTGCACTCCCCACCACTTCCATTGGGTATAAAAGAGACACCTTATCGATGATAAAATCAGTCTGCTGCTTGTGTTCGTTCACCTCAGACACCATGGAGCACATCAGAAAACCAACTTCTGCCACCTCTTCTTGTACTGTTTCATCCTCTGCTGTCCCATCGATACTTGTCCAGGCTATGATTTTATCTCACATTCTTCCAGAAACAGGTAGTACGTCACCAAACTCCAACTCGAGATCTCTCAAAGCCAAAAGAAGCAATGCTAGTTCTCGGAAATTGAGAGCGAGAATCGCTGATCGATATAAAATATTAAAAACCATATTACCATCCTCCAATCCGTATGATTCTAAATTATCCACTATAAAAAATACAATAAAGTACATTGCAAACCTTCAATCGCAGCTCCAAGATCCGCTTTCAATTCGCGAAGAAATCTCGAATACCCCTCTACCTTTTGAAGCAGTTTTCCTTAAAGAGGATGAGTTGGCGGATGAACATTTCTTCGCTGAAAACCCTTCAGCCTACAAACAAATCTTCCTCATGGATGAAGATCAGGATGCGTAAGCTTAACAAATTAAAGACTTTTAAAATACAAAGCGGGGAATAGATCAGTTTGCGGACAAAGTGAGATCCGCTTACTGCTCTATTCCCCGTTTTGGCAACAGGATCAAACGACCTTGAGGACTTAGAAAATAATCAATTGGTACAAAAAGAAAAATATTAAAAATCATTATTATTTCTTTACAACAAAATCCCTTCCCTAACCTTATTACTCCCACCACCTACAGCGAGTATAAAGGGGGTCTCCATTGCCGGTAAAGATCATTCTGCTGAAAATGACTGCATCGGCTCCTTCTATCTCTGTAGCAACTCTAGTAGTTAGCAGAAGAGTTGAAAACATCGATCAGCTGCTTGCTGTAAGAAGATTACTGCACAAGTATCTTGTCATAGAGGTTGGTTGTGAACTGTACATGTGGAGGCCAACAGGTGAAGTGTATAGTAATGAAAATGAAGCATACAAAACAAACGATAGTAAGAAGTTATTTAAAATTTTTGCTAATATGGTTAGGTTAATCGAAAAGGGATGGATAATCAACATAACGTTCTATATCAAACCAAACCTTTAACTGAATCAAAAAAAAGGAAAAAATTTAAATACAGAGCGGGGAATAGATCAGTTTGCGGTTAAAGTGAGAATCGCCTACTGCTCTATTCCCCGTTTTGGTAATATAATCAGACGGCCTTGACCCACTTACATGATGGGTATTAAAGCGCGATGTTGCAGAGACCGATTATTACAAGAGGGGTTTGTTTTGTGTCTTTATTACACTACACGTTAGGTTAGCGACTTTTTCCCAAACAAGACATTGAACCAGCTATATTCATTGTAAAAGGGTGGGGGTAAACATATATATATATAAGGCAGTCGGCTTCGGAGTATAGTTATTGTTCAGCTATGGATAGCCCAGGAGGATCGTCTAACTTCGATGTTAAAGGAAAGGAGGAGAATGATAGAGAGAAAAGAAGGTGTGCTAGAGAGAGAAAAAGGATTGCAATATTGAATGAAGCCTATAATTTATTACGAACAAAATTACCTTTTCTCGAACCGAACGCTTCAAGACTTTCTACTATAAAACACGCCATAAAATATATTGATATGTTGGTAATGTTATCACAAAATACATCGTTTCAACTGCCTGAAGAATTGCTAACGATGGAAATTGATCAACTTTCTTCAACTAACTAAGAGACTTTGGAAATACTGAACAGCGGAAGACAGAACGAGGAATAGATCAGTTTGTGGTTAAAGTAAGAATCACTTACTGCTCTATTCCCCGTTCTGGTAATAGGTTAAGGCGACCTTGACCTACTTACAGGACTTAATCATTTGTGTTACAATAATACCTCTTCCCTATTACTTTTTCCTACCACTTGCACTTTCATCACTTACCCCCACCACCACCGGAATCGGGGTATAAAAGGTGGTTTTGTATTAGTGGTAACATCAGTCTGCTACTTGGAATCATGTCGCCCAGAGATAACATTTTCCCTTCTAAGAAGACTATACTGGAAATGATTAAAAATATTCCAGTAAATATAAACGAAGATGAAGACGAAGACGATTCAGAAATGGAAGATGAACTGTTTAGTGATCTTGAACTACTAAGTGAGTTTGCTAGCAGTGAACCATATGCTGGAGAGATGGAGCTGTTGGAGTTGTTGACTGACGACGACGACGATGATGATAATGAACCAGAATGTCATCATCAGTTGCTCTGTTTGGAGGAAATGGACCTTGTTGATAGTGGAACCCCTCCAAGCAGTATTAATATCGATGACGTAGTTTTAGATCCGGTCTCAGGGAACTTTTGTGTTCGTCGTCGGTTATTTAGTGATATGAGCTCATCGGAAGAATCTGAATAAATTTTTGTTGTCTTCAAATAGTTTACTTTAAATACAAAGCGGGGAATAGATCAGTTTGTGGTTATAGTGAGAATCACTTACTGCTCTATTCCCCGTTTTGGTAATATCGTTGTATGACCTTGACCCATTTACATGATTGAAAAAGTGGGGTAACTTATACATTTAATGGTGGGGGAACGTCTATTTAAAGACGATGCAACAGTGTATATTTATCATATCGGTATGATGAACCCACCAGGAAACTCCGTTTGCTACAGCTTTCCCCTCATCAATATCGATGATGTGATAAAACTTACATCAATAACAAAACGGTTTGAACTCGAAAGGTGACTCATAAAAGTCGACGTAATTCCACAAGATCTTCGTTCGGCAATGTTGACTATTGAATATGTTAAAGATGAATATACAACTGAAGATCCCTATTGTTTTATGAAATTTTTAGTTGATCGAGATGCAATATGTACAATCCAACTTCACATCCGAGTTTAAAATTTATCAAATGTTCCTGTTGGAGAAAATTGTCTTAGTTAAATACAGAGCGGGGAATAGATCAGTTTATGGTTTAATATGAAATCATTTACTGCTCTATTCCCCGTTTTGGCAAATTTGTTCAATGACCTTGACCTAAATACAGAAATTTGTAGCCTCCAGCTACAATAGTAAATATAAAATGCAAAAACAAAAACAAATAGTAAACTTAACGTACCCCCACCACTTTTGCTAGGGTATAAATAGAGGGGCATTTGCAGTGTTGTTCATTATTGCCTTGACCCTTGTGGAGATCGCACCTACATTATGCATCGCTGCGATATTTGCAAGTCTTCATTTAAGGATGAATTTATTTTAATGATTCATAAAGAATTAAAACATGACAACAACCAAGATGAAAAGTATGAAGAAGAAGAATTGAAAGAAATAGATCGAATGTTAGCTCAACACCAACATTCCAGACCAAGTGTTATTCAATATGCATCATCATCATCGACTTCTACGCCTGCTATGTCTACACTTCACCGTCCTTCAACATCATCATCTGCATCGACTTCTACGCCTGCTCTGTCTACACTACATCGTCCTTCAACATCATCAGCTGCATCGACTTCTACGCATGCTCTGTCTACACTTCACCGTCCTTCAGCATCAACAGCAGTAAATGTAAAACTACATGCCCGAGCACTTCCGGGTAATGTAGTAACCCACTTCAAAATTGACAACGCAAAATTACAACTCGAAGAATTTTTAAATAACGCAAAAGGATTGGTAATCAACACTTTGCAAAATGAATTAAAAAGATTAAATTTTATCAAATTTGGACTATTAATGGATGCTTTATTTACAAACATTCAAAATGAAACTTCACCGAGAGGGTTTTTAACAAAAAACCGAACTATTATGTTTTCGTCAGATATTGATTCAATCGTATCTGAATGTTTTGAAGAGCTAATGACAAAAATACAAGAACATGAAGGAAGAGGCTCAGGATGGAGTTTGTTAAGCATCACAGGGCTAGACTTAAGAGTACACAAACACGGTTATGGAATTCGTGGCAGTAGCTATATCCCTTTACCAAAAAAGATTAGTGATACCAAATCCTGCATCAATGTACAAAATCAAGATACTGAATGTTTTAAATATGCCATGTTGGTCAAATATGTAACAGACAATCCGATAAGACCAAGTCACAAATATGAAGAAGTACAACATAGATATAATTTTCAAGGGATGACTTACCCTGTTGCTATAACAGACGTTTTAAAATTTGAAAAACAAAATCCTTCAGCTTATGTCAACCTATTTGGATTGGATTCGTCAAACAATGTGTACCCCTTGCGTATAACACCAAATGAGCGCAGAGATCATACCGATTTGTTATTGATAACTAAAGGTGATATTTCACACTTTGTGTATATCAAACAATTTGAAAGTCTTGTTTCTAAACAATTATCCAAACATGAAAAAAAGATGACAATTTGCAAAAGATGTTTTTGTCACGTAAACAAAGAACTAAGAAGGGGAGGATCAGATTGGCTTGTAGAACACCAACGGCTATGTAATGAAAACTATGAAGTAAGAATTAAATTGCCGCATCCTAGCAGAGCTCAGATAAAATTTGACAAAGTAATCCAACAATACCGTTTACCTGTTGTTGTGTATGCTGATTTTGAGGCGTCTTTACTTCCGCTCGAACATCAAGAAGAAAACGTAACAAGAAGAAGCAAATACCAGCAGCACACACCAAACAGCTACTGTTTGATGATAAAATCGACACTGTCTGAAGAACATTTGCGAAGATATGAATTAACAACAACACCGAAGATATATCGCGGTGAAGAAGCAGCTCGAAACTTCGTCGATGACTTATATATCATAGCTGGGAAAGTTGAAGAAATGTACAGAAATGTGGTACCGATGATTCCTATGAATGAAGATGAAATTCAACGACACGACTCAGCAACAACATGTTATTTGTGTATTAACACTTTTACACTGACCAGCAGTAAAGTGCGAGACCATGACCATCTAACAGGAGCTTACAGAGGTGCAGCCTGTAACTCTTGCAATTTAAACTATAAACTTCCAAACTTTATCCCCGTTGTTTTACATAATCTTAGTGGATACGACTCCCACTTTATAATCCCAGAATTGGGCAGAGATAATGGAGAAATAGATGTCTTGGCAACAACCATGGAAAAATTTATAAGCTTCTCTAAAAAAGTTGGTAAAATAAAACTAAGATTTGTTGATTCATTCAGATTTATGCCTTTTAGCCTTGCAAAATTAACTAAAAATTTAAGAAGACAAGATTTGATTGAAACAAGTAAAATTGTGCCTAATGATAAAATGGATTTAGCTCTTCGAAAAGGAGTCTTCCCCTATGATTACATTGACGGACTGAATAGATTTGATGAAACATCACTTCCTACACCAGATAAATTCAAAAACAAACTTAATGATGAAGAAATAGAACCTGAAGATTATCAACATGCACTTCGAGTATGGAACGAGATGAATATGGAGACCTTAGGGGATTACTCAGACTTTTATGTCAAACTAGATGTGACCCTTCTTTGTGATGTGATTGAAGAATTTCGAAACACCTGTTTTGCCGCATATGGATTGGACCCTTTACATTCGTATACTTCTCCAGGATTAGCTTGGCAAGCTATGTTAAAAGAAACAAAATGCAAACTCCAACTTTTAACAGATATTGACATGGTTTTAATGATTGAAGCAGGTGTAAGAGGTGGATTGGTTCAAAGTGTTACCAGACATGTTAAGGCCAACAACAAATACCTTCCTAATTACGACGAAACTAAACCAACAACCTATTTGGGATATTTCGATGCAAACAACTTATACGGATGGGCTATGTCAAACCCACTTCCATATGATAATTTCAAATGGGTTAACCCCGACTCTATTGGCGATATTTCACAAATTCCAAAACATGGTGACACTGGATATATTTTAGATTGCGATTTTGAATACCCGGAACATTTACACGATCTCCATTACGACCTCCCACTCCTCGCTAAAACAGAAGTTTCTCCAACTGGAAAACACCCTAAATTAATGATGACTCTAAATAATAAACAGCGCTACGTGGCTCACTTTTGGGTAGTCCAACAAGCCATCGAATTAGGACTACGTATTACAAAAATTAATAGAGTTTTGGAATTTTCTCAGTCATGTTGGTTAAAACCTTACATTGATTCAAACACCACCAGAAGAGCAGCCGCTACATCAGAATTTCAAAAAGACTTTTTTAAATTAATGAATAATGCGATATTTGGAAAAACATTGGAAAACAAAAGAAGACACAAAAATGTTAAACTTGTTACTGACGCAAAAAAGCTACAGAAACTCGTACAGCAGCCAAACTTTGGAACATCTATAATTATTAATGAAAGACTTGTAGCAGTGTCTATGAAGAAGACGAGTGTGAAGATGGATCGTCCTTTATATATAGGCATGTCAATCTTGGACATCTCAAAAACACACATGTACGATTTTCATTATAACAAAATGGTTGCCTTCTATGGAAGAGAGAACATTGGCATTAGCTACATGGATACAGACGCTTTTGTGTATTGGATTATTACAAATGATATGTATCAAGATCTTCGTACATTTGTTTACAAAAACGAATTCGATTTTTCTGACTACCCAAAGACCCATCCTAACTACGACCAAGACAAAAACAAAAAAGTACTGGGCAAATTTAAAGATGAAGCAAATGGAGTTCTACTTGAAGAGATTGTTGCACTTATGTCAAAACTGTATTCCTTAAAACTATATGATGAAAAAGAAGACGAGAAGAATAGCTATATTAAGAAAGCTAAAGGTGTAAAGAAATTATATTTAGAAAAGAAAGTTATTTTTGATCAATACAAGCAATGTTTATTTGAAGATAAAGTCATTACAGCTAAATTCAATACAATTAGAAGTTTTAACCATCAGATATACAGCCTAACAGAAGTTAAAAAAGCACTTTCTTCCAATGATGATAAACGACACATTCTTCCAGACAACATCCACACTTTACCATTCGGCCACTACTCCCTCAACCCTATTGACGAGTAACCTTTTCATCGTCCTAGATCCTTGATCCTTTTCCTTTCCGTAAAAAAAGGGGAAACACAGCAATGTTAAGCTGTGTTTCCCCTTTTTTTACACAAGTTTTGAATGACCTTGAACTATATGTATATATAAGCAGATTTATACCAAAGAATATTTAATACCATATCAGCTGCCTTCGTGAAACCATCATGTCAGACCTGAAGGAGAAGATTATTAATGAACTACACAAACCTGCAAGAATAAAGTTTCCAAGAAGAAATACTGTTATAAAAGGGATAAATGATCTATATCAAGCGGATCTAATTGAAATGCGACCGCATAGCAGAATAAACAAAGGATTTAAATATATACTCACAATTATTAATTGTTTTACAAAAGTTGCAGACGCTTTGCCTCTAAAGGACAAGACTGGTAAAAGCGTAACAGAAGCCATGGAAATAGCCATAAAAAGAGATAAAAACAAAATTAAACATTTACAAACTGATGATGGAACAGAATACTTTAATACAAACTTTGCACAGTTAATGAATAAATATAAAATAAATCATTATTCTACAAATTCAGAGAAAAAAGCTGCTATTGTAGAAAGATTTAATAGAACCTTAAAAGGAGCACTGTATAAACAATTTTCAAAAAGAGGTTCTTACGTATGGTATGATGTTTTACCACAATTAATAAATGATTATAACAACAGGTTTCATAGAACTATTGGTATGAAACCTAACAAAGTAAATAGAAGAAATGCAAAAGATGTATTAAAACGCATAAAGAAAAATACAAAGCCTAAAGTAGAAAAAATGCAGCCAAGAAAATTTAATGTAAGTGATAAAGTACGGATTAGTAAATATAAGGGAGTGTTTACCAAAAAATACCTTCCCAATTGGACGAATGAAGTTTTTACAGTGTATAAAGTGCAACCGACTGTACCTGAAACGTATATCCTAAAAGATAACAAAGGAGATTTGTTGCAAGGTGCATTTTATGGACATGAAATGTTAAAGTCAACAGTAGGTGATGTATATCTTGTTGAAAAAGTGTTACAAAGAAAAAAGGACGCAGTTAAAGTGCGGTGGTTAGGGTTTAACAAAACTGAGGATTCATGGATACCTATAAAGGACTTGGTTTAATACAAGCAACTCATTTCATCGTTAACCTTTGAGCAGGATGGAGATTATTCACCATAAAGATCGATTCAATATTAATAACATAGATGATTTAACTGTGGATAACGTTAAAATCAACAATGGTAAACACGGTAGTTTACTTCCAAACACTGTTCGATGTATAGTAAGTGGCCCCTCAAACTGTGGAAAGACCAATGTTGTCTTTAATTTGATCACTAATCCGCAGGGATTAAGGTTTAGTAACCTATATATTTTTTCAAAGTCTCTACATCAACCAAAGTATCAATTGCTGGATAAAATCCTATCTGATGTGTCTGATGTTAATTTTTACAAATTTAACGCTAGTGATAGCATTATGCAACCAAACGAAGCGAAACCGTATTCTGTATTTATATTTGACGATGTATCTTGTGAAAATCAGGATACTATTAGAAACTACTTTGCCATGGGAAGACATAATAACATCGACAGCATATATATAGGACAAACTTATAGCAAAATCCCAAAACAACTTATCAGAGATAATGCAAATATTCTAATTGTATTCAAACAAGATGATACTAACCTAAAACATATATATAACGATCATGTGAATGCGGATATGCCATTTGAAAAGTTTAAAGAGCTTTGCGGAAAAGCATGGGCGGAAAAGTATGGATTTTTGGTTATTATGAAAGATCAAGCTATAAAAGATGGTCGTTATAGAATAGGTTTTGATAAATTCGTTTTAATACACTGATTAGCGGTATTACTGTACAAGTCGTCAAGGTGTGAAGATGGTTAACCAGGAAAAGCTATTAAAGGAAATAAAATCACTTAGTGATTCTATTAGACAAAAAAACCGAGCTTTAAAATCAGGTATAAATGAAAGAGAGCAATTTTTAGAAACAACATTCAAACCTGTTACTGAACCTTTAAAGCGATTAGCACAAAATATGGAAAAACCTTCAATTCGCTTCGAAGGAGACAAAATGCTACCAATTTCCAAATATGAAGAAGAATTTCAGAATGATGAAAGTTCTGACCAGTTACAAACATCTGAAGAAAGCGACGAGTATGAAGAAAGCGGAGATATAGGAGATTTAAGGGAAAAGAACATTGCAGGAGATACAAGTACAGAAGATACAAGTGCGGAAGATACAAGAGCAGAAGAAGAGGATATCAACCCATCCAACTTAAGCAAATTAGGCACAGATATTATGTTTAAAGGAACACTTGGAAGAAAATATACATTAAAAATGTTACATGGCACACATGCTAATCGAAATTATCATAAATATGGAGCTAGAATAGAGGATAAAGGATTAATGATTGGAGATAGAAAGTTAGATATAAACGAAAATGATGATATAGTTATTGGTGATAAGAAATATAAAGGTACAACAGGTTTGTTTGAACTCATCTTTAAAAATAATCCTGGTAAATATACTAAAAAGGATTTACAATTGTTTAAAAATATACTAGAGTATACAAATGCACATAGAAAAAAATATTCCAAAGACCTACCTATTCATAGAAACAGGTCAATAAAATACACAAACATTATATCTAGTCTTTTCCCCTCGAAATCAAATAAAGCTCCAATTAAAAGAAGAGCTTTATCTTCTGCTGAATTAAATGTTTTGCATAAAAAAAGAAAAACAACTGATCCTACTACATCTGGAAGGGGATTATTAAAAAATTTGTATAAAACCAATATAATATATTACAACGATATAAATAAGTTAGTTGATCGAATGAGGTTATTACATGAAGCTATGGAAGCCGGGCACACTGGTTTAGAAAACGAATGGGTAGCTTTGGTTGATGAACTGCGAAAACGAGAAATAATTGTTCAGTAGACGTATATATATATATATATATATATATATATATATATATATATATATATAGTAAGAACCTAAACGATAGCGATTCAGTTACATCATGAGTGTGGACAAGTTTGGACGGTATTCCGAGTTTGGAGTAAAATCTGGATATAGTGAAAAAAGAGCTGGGTTTCCGTTAACACCTGATGGTAATTATAATTTTGAAGGAAAAGTAATTCAAAATGTTGGTGATCCGCTTTTGTCTTCTGATGCGGTTACGGTACAATATATGGATAAAAGAACCCCGATTGTACACGAAGACCATTGGGGATTTTCCGGTAAAAGGTTAAGCAATATAAAACATCCCATTTATGATGGTGAAGCAGTAAATTTAGCGACTTTAAAATTGTTAACGATTTACAAAAAGAATGAAACTGATACAAGCTATGATGTAAAAAAATTAAAATTGTCAAATGTAGGTGATTGTGAGCAGGATGGAGACGCTGTAAATAAGAAAATATTTGATATAGTACACAAGAAATGGACTACAGAATATGAAAAACATATGGAAAGGTTTGGTGCAGCTTTATTTAATTATATCCATCGGGCTTCAGGAAGAGCTGTAGCTTCAGATGTTGACAGCCACAATTATTTAGACTGGAAAAAGATACACAATCCAGAAAAACCTAATCAATTAGATAAACCGTCTGAGCCTTCTAAAGTCAAGACATTAGGAAAGGGGGATAAAGTGAATGTGATTAATGAACCAACAGAAAACGATGAAGATTATATAAGAGAAAAAAGAATTTAAATACCCATGATAAGGGATAAAGCATCAGTCATATTCGAGAGATAATACAGAGAGGATGATGGAATCCAATATTACTGCGTGGAGTTTAATATCTCAAGAGCCGAGATTTCCCCAAGGAGTGCTGACAGATGGTTTTGTTCAACGGTTTGATAGATATATGGATTGGGAACAACTTTCCATACACTACCTCTTTACAATGACTATGTTAAGAATTTATTTTCACAGAGTTAACTGGATTCATATTTTACAAAGACAACAGTTTTCAGAAGACTTCCTTGTAGAGATGACATCAAATTTTAATAACTGTTGGGAAGTAATAAGTAAATATCAAAATCTCTCTGAAAATTACATTGACAATTTTAAAGATAAACTAGACTGGAATGTGTTATTTAATTACCAACGATTAAGTGGCAAGTTTCTAAGGGAACATGACAACTATTTAGATTTTATTCATTTTACCGAAAACAACGATACCATCACCAGCGGAGAAACATTTAAAACATCTTCAATTACACCTTATTTCTATTTTTACTACTTTTATTTATTATGTCTACATTTAATTAATTAATCCATTTCTATATAATAAATGGATTTTAAACAGTATATATATAATACAAGAAGCCAAGACTAATATTACATTCATTGTAAAACATTTATAGAGTGCACCTACTGATTGTAAG
The DNA here is from genome assembly GCA_963675035.1 of Allygus modestus. Lineage (NCBI taxonomy): Eukaryota > Metazoa > Arthropoda > Insecta > Hemiptera > Cicadellidae > Allygus > Allygus modestus. Next base: position 206,400,731 of record OY776111.1, read on the forward strand.
TTTGGCTATAAATAGTCATGCCGAGGGCTAAACGCATCAGTCATAATCGAGAGAGATTACAGAGAGGAAGGGGAATAGCATCAACAGCATTTTCTCTATTAAGTAAACCGGTTGGAGCTATAGTTAACAAGGCGATTGATTTATTACCTGTGGAATTACATTTACCTGGAGGATATCAATATTGTGGTCCTGGAACCAAATTAGAGAAACGGCTTGCTAGAGGAGATCCTGGAATAAATAAGCTTGATCAGGCCTGTAAACAGCACGATATAGCGTATTCCAAATTTGGTGATACAAAAAATAGATCAATAGCAGATAGAGCACTTTCTGAGAAAGCTTGGCAAAGAGTAAAATCTAGTGACGCGAGTATTGGTGAAAAAGCAGCGTCTTTAGCAGTAACAGCAGCAATGAAAGCAAAAACTACGTTTGGAGGAGGAAAGAGAAGAAGGCGTGGGAAAAGACCCGCTAAGAAACAAGGAGGTAATATCAGAAGAAAACGTCGATCTACTAGTGGTAAAGGTAAAAAGAAACCAACAATATGGTCAATGATAAAAAAGGGAGGAGGACTATACCTAAGACCGTATCGTGTGTATTAAATAAGAAAGAGCAATTAATAATTAAAAACAAAGAATTAACCAATGAAGAACTGATTACATATGCTTCTTGTTTGAAAATCCCATTTTTTAGAGGAGTATTTATGAAAGATGAATTACCGGTTAAAATGTGGAAAAATGAGACTGGTATAGTAAATTTGGATAATAGTGAAGGATTAGGCACTCATTGGGTGTGTTACAAGAAACTTGGTGAAACGATTTATTATTTCGACAGTTTTGGAAACCTTCCACCACCGAAAGAACTTCAACAATACTTTCGTGCGGCAGAAAATGTTTTTTACAATTATACAAGAAAACAACCTGATGATACATCCATTTGCGGTCATTTATGTTTAGACTTTTTAGCTAAAAGTGTTAGTCAACTTTAAGATGTCTTCGTATACAGTGTCATTAACCGGTAACTCATGTACTTTGCGCAGTATTCTGTTTCCAGCGCTACGTTTGCAAAAAGGAAGACTATGGGAAGCCGCATTATTGGATTTAACAACATATAACTCTATTCCAAACGTTAGTGAAGGAATTAATAACAAAATACATTATTACAAGACAAAAGATAATAAAGGAAAATATTCAGCTTTGGAAGAATTCAGTTTACCAACAGGAGCTTATGAAACTGATAATATAAATGAAGTTATACAAAAACATATGGGAAAAGAAAATATAACGATAAAAGGCAATAACAATACAATGAAAGCCGAAATTACTTCTAAGTATTATATTGATTTTGGCCAAGAACGTTCAATTGGTAGTTTATTGGGGTTTTCTAAGGAAACAAAGGTATTAGAACCTAATACAACTCATTCTGGGAATAGAACTGTGACGATCATCAAAGTAAACAGCATAGACATTACATGTAACATTATACAAGGATCCTACAGAGATGGAAAAAATCGGCATATATTACACACATTCTACCCATCAGTCGCACCGGGTTTCAAGATAGTAGAAAAGCCTCAAAACCTTGTGTACCTACCGTTAAACACCAGTTTCATTTCAGACATCGTGCTGAACATAGTGGATCAAGACGGAAACCTTATTGACTTTCGAGGAGAAGCTATTACTGTAAGAATACATATAAAATCATCCGCTTAGATAATGGGGTTATCATTTAAAAAGAGAGAGCCAACCAGCAAAGAGGTCAGTAGCTCATCAGCTGTAGAAGGATTAACAAGTGACAACATTCGTTTTCTAGAAGAAATTGGATTAAAGGTCATTAACAATGGATATACTGGATATAGCGCAGGGCCCAACATTCGACGAGACCTTATGGGAAAAGGAATATCACACACACAACCCTTACGCTTCGTCCAAATTAAACAATAACGATGAAATTAGGATTCCTATACAACAACAAGACATTTATACTCTTCCATGCGAAAGTTATTTATATATTGAAGGAAAAGTAACAAAAGCTGACGGTACTGTTGGAACCACTGTTCCGTTCATAAATAATCCTATGGCATTTTTGTTTGACGAGATTAGATATGAAATTTCAGGAGTTACAGTCGATTCAACAAAAAAGGTTGGAATTTCCAGTACATTAAAAGGATTAGCGTCTTTAACACCAAATGAGAAGAATCTGTTAGCTGTTGCAGGATGGGTTGCACCAGACAAAAGTATAATTACTCCTGACGCTTCGGGAAACTTTGATTTTTACGTACCTTTAAGATTACTTTTAGGATTTGCTGAAGATTACAGAAGAATAATAATAAATGTAAAACAAGAACTAGTTTTATTAAGGTCATCAAACGATAATGATATTATTAAAGCATCTGCTGGAACAACTGAAGCCAATTTAGACTGGAAACTAACATTAGACAAGATTGTTTGGAGAGTACCACATGTGCGACTAAATGATGAACACAGGATTACATTATTAAGAAAGTTAAAATCAGATCGAGACATTGTAATGCCATTCAGAAGCTGGGAGTTTCATGAATACCCCGTTTTACCTTCAACACAACGGCATACATGGACTGTAAAAACTTCTACTCATTTGGAAAAAGCGAGATATGTAATCTTTGGATTACAAACAAAGAAAAAAAGTATATTAACTGAAAATGCTGGTGAATTTGACCATTGTAAATTAACAAACTGTAAAGTGTTCCTGAATTCACAATTCTTTCCCTACGACAACTTTAATATCTCTTTTGATAAAAAAAGGTACAGTGTTTTATACGATATGTACGCTAGGTTCCAAAATTCATATTACGGCAAAACAAACACACCTCTACTATCTCCCGTACAGTTTGAATCGAAAGCTCCGATTGTTGTAATTGATTGCTCCAAACAAAACGAATCTGTAAAATCGTCTAGTGTTGATATAAAAATAGAAATGGAATTTCAAGAAAACGTACCTGCAAATACATCTGCGTATTGTTTAATTTTGCACGATAAAATTGTTACATACACACCGTTGACTGGTATCGTAAAGACGGTATTGTAAAACGTTGTACCACCACCGGCACCGCCACTGTCGCTAACCTATAAATAGCGGAGCAACAATGCAGGTCTTCAGTTGATCGTCTATCGTCGCATGGGCAACATCTTCTACAAAATGAGTTCTCCATCCGTTGTACAAGGTGATGCAGAGGTAGCACCGTTATTGGAACGTGATAATACTAGTGAAGAAGAAATCATCAAGGAAATAACTGCATTTTTAAAGTTTGGTAAAAGAGATAGAGAGGAGGAAAGTAATGCAGACCCATCAAAGGTAGTACCAAAGAGGAAGAAGAAAGTTGAAGAAAATATTCCTCCTCACATTTTAACTGAAGTGTTTTTGCGAATCTTTTACCCCATCTCAGCATGCATCAGTAAAAGTGTATCAGTTGGATTGATAAAGTCATTGGATTATTCCCCTACAGTAATTCTACACCATGGAACAAAAAAGGTTTTATTTTCGCAAAATGCTTGGGAGTCATTTTTGAAACATGTACATTTAATAGAATGTTATTTAACTAACAGTTTGTGTGGAAGAAAAACACATATTCGACTTTTGGATTGTGACAATGAAATCGATATTGTTAAACATCGCGGACAACTACAAGTGCGAATTAGAGACTTGACTCAACATGAAAATAAGATTCTACTGTCACGTGAAGAATTCTACGTTTTAAACTACGCAACAGAACCTATTACAAGGTACATGAGACAGTTGGTATTTGCAAGCGCTATTATTAAAGAATATTTGGTCGATACTTTGGAAAAACAACCTGATAGCACCATCGTGTACGGACCTGTGGATACATCTATTTTTAATAGAATACCTCATGAAGTTTGCATGTGGAGAAAGTTAAAGGATTTTGAACCACTTGTAGAAATCGCTACAGAAGCTACAGAAGAAACAACAGAGGAAGAAGAAACGGAGAAAAAAGAAGATGAAGAAAACGAAACACGAGAAGAGGAAGTTAAAAAAGACTAAAGTTTAACTTAGTAAAGAAGAACACACGTGGGGTAGGCCTATTGGGGACGGTGCCCACGTTAAATATACACCAACGCGCCTGCAACTGTACGGCCTGGTATTTAACCTACCGTGGTGTGGAAAACAGTTTAGTTGATCGTTAGGTGTCATGATGAGCGGAGGGGATGAAGAAGTGAGTGTAAAGCCTTGTGTAATAGAATTTCAAGCATTTAGAAATAATGATGATAGGTTTATTATCAAGGAATTAGTAATTTTAGACTTGCTTACATTTGTAGTTTACCCATTCACGTTTGAAGCTCCTTTTTCTTTTAACAACCTTAACGCCAAAGCAAAAAGTACAAACAAATGGATAACAAACTACTTTCATCACATACATTGGTATGAAGGATTTATAAGCTACAGTAATCTGCACAGTATTATGTTTAACTTTTGCAAACAATATTCACATATATACACAAGAGGATTAGAAAAAAGGAACTGGATACAAAAGTACACGCACGGTGATGTTTTCGATATAACTATCGGTAAGGACTTTAACATTAATCTCGGTAATATTTGTGTTGCTGCAAAAGATCCTAAACACGGACAATCAAACTGCGCATTGCACAACGCATATCGTTTGGCTGCTTACTTGGAACAAACGCAGAAATGTGGTGGGGGTAGCAAAGAACCGGAATGTGGTGGGGGTAGCGGGGCCTATAAATACGAGGATCCAACACCGCTCCGGCACGAGTATTATTCGAGACTCCGAAGAGGCAACATCACAGAAGACATCGCAACCACCACTGACGAAGATGGCATCACAACAGTTTCTACAAACACTGGTTGATCAATTCAACACTCATTCAAAATCCGACCTTCTGCTAACTAAAAAGTGTTCAGAATTAAAAGAACAAAAACACTACATTATTCATAACATCAAGAAAGTGGAAACCACACATGGAGAAGCAATTCTAGTTTCATTGAGCGAAGCACCTTTAACTTCAGGAGATGAGCCGAAGTTTCAAGTATTTCTTCCAAAACGATTTGTTCAACTGCTACAGAATGAAGATTTGCGAGATATTCAACCGGGGACGTTGTATTTGGTATCACACGGTGTAAGCGGCAACAACTCAACGGAACTCACTCTGCACATCATGCATCCTTGTACATAATGTCTCTGTTTGTATTTCTCTGTTTGTATTTTATTGTTTGTATTTCTAGTCATCAATGTTAAACTTAAGTTTATTGTATTGTAAAATGTTTGTTTAAAAAAGAAAAGAAAAATAAAAATAAAATAAAAAAAATATGAAAAAAAAATAAAGAAAACAGCAACACAGCAGTATATTATTTTATATACTGCTGTGTTGCTTTTTTTTAAAATTCGAATGGGTGACCTTGAACTTTCATTCAGGGTTAACTTATGAAGAGGTATAAAAGAGAGGGAGCAGTGAAGTTAGTCTCAGTCTTGTCTAACACACGCTGCAGCTAACATGTCGGTGCCACCTATGAACAATTTATTTTTCGATAACAATTTGAAGACATATTGTTGCGAGTTACAATGCTTTAATATACCAGGCGATCAAGTTGACGGGAAAGCTTGTCGTAAGTGCAAGTGTTTTAGCTATTGCATATGTAGATGTAAAACGTATCAAATGAACCGACAAGATAAAATACAAGAATTACGCCGAAGGATTGCATTACTGTGGCGGCGAATGTAGTAGCAACCATCTGCCTCGCACCAGCTGCCACCTGCCGCCTGCCATCTGCCGCCCGCCATCTGCTCCGCCCCACCACACTTTTACCCCCACCATTTTGTTTGATACCAAAACGCTAGCTAGCGAATAGTCAGTACACCTCCGGCTCTCGACTGGTGAACATCGAGTGCTCTTCACAAACGTAAAACATTATATTAAAATGTCCATTAAAATTAGGTGTATTCATTATGACTCTATTCATCTTGCGACTTACCAAGACCTCGAGGTGTTTAGTGAAGAGTTAAGACTTCTTATTGCGTCCGGTTACGATTTATCTTTGGAACTTTACGCATCAAAAAACAACATGGACTTTGCGCAGGGATCGAAGTATCTACCGTCTTTCTTCAGAAAGCGAAGTGATGGCCGCAACTCGTCCGGATCAACAACATCGATGACAACGAACAACGGGGAACTATTGTAAACATGAATTATTGTAAATAAAGTAATATTTGTAATAGTACTACCTCGCACTCGTATCATTCGATTGTTTCATTCGATATTTATTCGATATTTATTATCGATTAACTATCGAATCACAATCGGATTTTACGCGTGCGAGGTAGTACTTTTTTAAAATTACCTCCCCGTGACCTTGAACTTTAACCTTTCACTCATTACGTCACAAAACCGCCTACGTCACTGGCTCAGCCTCAGATGACGTATTTAATGACGCAGCGCTTCCGGAAGCAATTAATCAAGTGAGCCAGCACCGGCAAACCCCCACTACCAAAGAGCTTTTCATTGATAGCAAACATGTATTCAAAATAATAATTTTAGGGGTCTAAAATCGCCGAACAAAAATCAAGAAATTCTTTTAATAATATAGATTATTTTAGTATGGGAGAAGATTGAAAAGAAAACTATTTTATCATGAACGATTATCCTGAACGGTTTAATACACGGTTAACAGATTATCTAGAACCCTACAATCCGTCATTAACCAGAAGATTGCATTTTCTACCCTGTTTAATAGAAAGCTTAATATGTAGGGGCAACTTTGCATATTGGAAATTTGATTAGTCAATTTAATCACATATTGGACAGTGGCGGTCAAAAGGGAACTAATTATCTGATGGGTCGGGGACCAAAACCACGTATAATGCTGGTATCTGAATGCAAGACTCGGGCCTGGCAGTGGTTTGTATGCAAGGGGTGGGTGCCCAGACATTAACCTCTATCACTTTGTATATTCACCTCACTTACTCCAGCTATTAATGCCCTCAGTTGTTTTAAGATTTAAGTTACTTTTATCTTTGTTTTCCTGATTATTCATGCAAATTGGTGCACCAGAAAAGCGCTGAGTAGAATTTAAATGTTGTCAAAGTCTGGTGGGGATGGTCATCGTCGTTTGGTTTCACTTTCACTCCTTCTTTTAAGAATTGTGTGAATGAACAAAAACAAACAGTTTTTTGTTAGTTATAAAGCACGTTTTAGCATTATTTGGGAAGCTCTAATCAATCCTTCACTACACAAAAAATATCCAAATAAATTATTCATATAAACGTTAAACAAAATTCCATATTGTCTAAAATTTAATTTTGCTCCACAAAGCATGCAAACAGTGATATTTGAGCACTCTGTTGCAAAAACACCTAATGTAATAGAAATACATAAAAGAGATCGCTTCCCGTGCTCTCTGGCTCTGTGATACCACAATGAGGGGTTGCAGCTTCAATTTGCATCATCATCCACCTTTGAAGCATGCAAATTACTATGGGAGAATTAACGCTCGAAGTTGCACGAGAACAAATCATTTAATATTACGTTACTACCTAACTTTCCTACTTGGCCACTCATCCAAGCTGGTTCTTGGCCTCAAAAATAGCACGGTGCCATATTTATCATCAGTTATCCATTATGTCTTCTGTAACTTTAATTCTTCTCATCTATTTTATTCTCATCTATTTTTGGACTTTGTTCTCACCAGCGAAATCTTGGTCGTTCCAATGGTTGGAAATAAAAGTAATTCAATTCTGAAGTAGGTTATTTCTGAAGCAGCCAATCTTGAATCATTTTGAAATCGAACAAGTTTGATTTTCTGTAGAATTACTTTTTAAGGATATTTACAAATGGTCTTAGACCACGCTTAAATTAGAAAGTCAAGTTAAAAAATGTCTATAAACTGGAAGAAGTGATAAAATTTTCAAACTGTTGTGTAATTACTTGAAGTTCCATGAATAAGCTCTCCCATGACATCAGTTCGGCAGGTCATCCGGGTTTCCGTCAACAAGTGAGGCAGTGACGTGAGTGTGTCAGCTGGTCCATATGGTCCAGAGCCACCTTGCCACACCACGCTGACGGTGTCACCGCCTCCACTCACATGTGTCGCACGTGGCTCCTCATGTTACCCCCGCGGTCACTCCCAGCTGCAGGAACAGGAAGTCGCATGTGCTTCCTCCCCAGTATCCTTGGGGACGCGGTTTTTACCATGTTTTGGCTATAATTTGGACCAGACTTCACCCCGGGCCCGAATCTCCTGACGAATCACACCTGTGGGATGTCGAGGCAGTTGCATTTCCGGGTCAGATTAATATGGCAGTGCTGATTTATTCATGGGAGTTAAACCGTTGAACTCAAATAAAAAAATGATCTTCTTTAGTAACAATTGAATAGTTTAGTTTCTTATTGGCTTTTACCTCTTTTGGGAGGAGTTTGATAATAAGAATGTAAATTGAGGAAATCTTGAGAGTGAAATCATAAACTTGGGCAGTTCAAAATGAGATAACATTTTGGATTTAAATTCATAAATTGATGGAAAAAGTATATCGGTTTTCATCCAGGAAAATAATGTCGTGCAGTTCAAGAGCCACTTTAATTAATTGAAAAGCATTAAATCTAAACGCGGTACACATAACGGCATGTTAAACGAATGGAAGGTATGTAGTTTTTAAAACCCTTTCATAATAAAAGATTATTTTAAAAAGTAAAAGGATGTAGAACGATAAAAGGGTCAGTAAAGGTTGATTAAATGTAAACGGCACCAGGGTCACACCTTTGCCTTGCTTAATGTGTTTGGTGATCTAGGACAGCCTCTAACCGCTTTACACTCACCAGGGATCGTCGAATATAAAACTAACAAATATATGTAACTGGTTTGAAAATATAAATTGCCGAGCTCTTTCATAAAAAATATAAATAAACTTGCCACCATGGAGAAACGCATATAAAACATATTTTGAGTACAATTTTAACGTAAAATATACTTATCGTTTGAAGTAAAGATGCAGTCATATTGACTGCTGGTTTACAAATAGTAAACCCATAATACAGGATCCATATAAGATGTTTTCAAACTTTAACTTTGATTCCTTCTCTTTTATTAGGGATAGGAGTTTATTGTTGACCTTATATAATAGAATGGCTTAGCATAGCTATTTTTTAGCTGTAGCTTTGTGTCTGTTGTCTGTTTATAATGAGATGACCTAGCTCAACGGCCACTACTCAGTATAAGAAGTAAATTAATTCTAGAAAACGCAGAAACTAAACACCGTAAAATTATTTGGTTAAAATCATTTATGAAATTTATACTGGGCTTCAGATAAATACGAAAAAATGTATATTTTCTTAAACTCTACAATATTTATCAAGAAAGAGTTGACTTCGAGAAACCCATCAACTATAACATCGTATGTTTCAAAACAGAGATAGTTGAAAGAAGTTGTGGAAAAGTTCTGCTCCGGTGGGAACTATTATCTCAACTTTGTAATATTACCAACTTTGTATATTTTCAGCAATTAATCGTTTTTAGATAAGGGATACACTGATGTTTATTATCATGTTAAGTCTGTAATTCATGGCCAGTTAAAACTGCTAAACTTGTATTAAACAGATGTTTCCCAGATATTTAGTTTTTCATATTTGTCTTCAACCTTTGATACCAACAGTCCAAAGCCACGAGCCGTCCACAGGCCTGGTTTATTCGAAGCGTGATTATTTGTGTGTATGTTTGTTTCGAGCCGAAGTCACCAGACAAAATAAATGATATTTATGATACTGATGTTAGTTATATTGCTATATTATGACAATCCGAAACATTCAAATACATAGAAAGAAACAGATTACTTTCCAACTATCGTAACAACTTATATGTGGTTATACATATAATAATATTTATAATATCATATTTAAAAATATAATTTTATAAATACAATTACCCTTGTCTTAAATTAAAAATGCAAACACATTTACTAAAACTATAATTCAAACCAGCAAACGAGAAATAACGTAAAACATCCTCCTTAAGAAAATCATGGGGATTTAAAAGCGTCTGCTTTGTTTACATTAAAACGTGTGATTAAGTGTCTACTTTGTTTACGGTAAAGAGGAAAGAAATCAGGTGAGGAAGAGAATTGGCTGCATCAAGTCACTAGTTTATTATAAAAGTTAAAAAGCTAAAGTTCAACATTAATATTTTTCAGTGATAAAATAAACTGTTTACCTTCAATATCCTGTTGTTTTGCGTTAGGCTACAAGTTTCGTGGCAACAGGTCTTTAGGCAGCATCTTAAAGTAGATTTGTCATATGAATTTAAAATTGAAACACAACAAAATAAAGAGATACATTAACACATACACGTCACATTAACACAACGCAACACAAAAGGATATTGAAAGGTAAAAGGTTTATTTTATCACGGATTTAAACATCAATATCCAGCAGTAAGAAAATGAATTAAGTTAATATTTCGTTATAAAATTGTCTTATAAAGTGAAGACAAATACGCACGACACACTACACTGAACGCATTTTTTTTATTCCATGGGAAGTTATGCATCTGCTTTATATTTTGACAACTTCCGAATAAATATTAATTGTTTACTTTGCATATTGCTTGTTTCGAGCTTTATTTCTCTTTCCAATGGTTTGCATAACATTCCGAATCAGTTGTGCTTTTAACATTATGAATGGTTCCTATACACAACAGGTTTTGATAGAATAGTTTACATATTTGCTCAGCTCTAATATTTACATATATAACAGCTATCCTGGCTGCTTGACTAAATTTAATAACAAAATTATAGTTTCTTATTTATTTAATTTGTGTCCATAGCGTGTGTATTATTTTGATAATTTTGTGGTTTTGTCATGGACGTAAGAATTGGGTTGAATGTAAGCTACTTTATACTTACAAATTAATGTACCGTAAACATTATAAACACACACTGGGCCATACGGAGGTAATATTACGAGCTACCTCCGTAGTAAAAAAATAAATCAAAATAAAGCTAATAAACAGAAGAGTCGGAATACCCCAGATTCACCCCAGCCGTCAACGTAACATTTTGCCTGAAAGTTGTCAGTCGGCTGTTGCATTATTTATTACGTTCCATTAACTGATGCACCTGCTCTTAAATTAAATGGAAAAACTGTAAAATATTCAAAACGTTTTCGTGGCTGTTGGGAAATTTAGTTTATTCCCTATTTTTATCAAGTTTTGTCTATCTTGTGGCTTACTTCGATTGACTTGTTGATATTCTCATCTATAACTGCTGTCCAGAAATGTTAAGTTCATATGAAACAAATTTGTGAATCGAATGAAGCTACATAAGTTGATTGTGTACGGTATTAAAGAAACCGCTATCCTTAAACAAAACAACAAAACATAATGAACCCTCTTCGCAAACCGATTTCTAAGTCCTCGTGAGTATTTTCCCAAGTCAAACCTTGTCTACTTTCATATGCTATTTAAGTTTATAAATAAACTATTGTAATAAACGTTTGTTGACATCTGTTTCTAAACAATCAGTTATAGAATAAGCTACACAACCTTCAAACAGACTTTATACTTGTTATACACCAGATTTTAGTCACCTATATATAGTTTCTTGAGTAGCATAATACGTGTAGTTACAATTAACAGGATACATACAACAAAATTGTGTGGCATTTGCTCTTACTAGATTTGTATACGTTTTAAAATTGTATTTAGAAAATTACAGTATTGAAAAGGTTTTTGGTTATATAATAAGAGTATTAAGATAGGCTATTGTTTTTGCTTGTCAGACTATTAAGATTGTTCCTGATGCCATGGCGCGGCGGTGCCCCGAGTTCAGCATGATATGTGTAAAATACCAAGTTTGGTTATACTACTATTAAAGCCAATAAATTTAACAATCAGATTTTTGCATGCATTTGCAGTTGTAACTAGTAAATATATTTTTGCTTAAATAACCTGCTGATGAATTTTAGTCCCTAATTATTACATGCAACCTTACTGCGTGCCATGTTGCTATTTACTAAAAAAATGCATACATTTTGAAATTGTATTACTACACAATGTATATCAACATATAAATGTTTAAAATATACTATACTTAAAAATAGTTGAATTTAGTTTATATCTTCTTAAATAAAAAGACATTACATTTTCTATTGTAATGATAGCAGTTATTATTAAACCCGGCGATATTTAATTTGGTTAATTCGAGTTGCGCCGAGGGATTAAAGAGCGATGTTGTGATGGCGAGAGATACGTTTATAAGAGATATAAACCATTTATGACGTAATACGTCATTAAATGATCCACAAGTAGTGATATATAGTGATATGTTACTGCTAAACCCATAAATATCGATCAGTTACTGATTTTCATAATAATTCTTGATGAATTCGTACATATAAATACTTTTTTAATCTGTAATATATATTTTTAGCGAATTTCCCCTTTAGGGAAGAAGCTATTACCGCAGTCGGCATGGTAAGAACTAGGCCCGGGACTATGATAACTTTTCGTTTTAAGGTCCCCAGATGCCAAAAACACTATTCGTTCAAAACTAAATATATGTGTCCGTGGGTGCAATAACTCTCGTAAAAATGGTCCGATTTTCATGAAATTTGGTGCAAACATGTAAAGAGCCATTTATGACTTTGAGTTCGAAAACCAGCCAGATCGCTCTATCCAAAGAGGTATTTTGGGGGGGTTTTGTACCCCAAAATGTTATTTTTTTTTAGTTTTCACATATAATAATTTAGTAAATCTAATTTTAGTTTTCATCATTTAATTCAGCTTAAAAAAAACAAACAATTGGTGTTTTGATCATTGCTCTACGTCAGTTGGTTACAGAGATATTTAAAGTGCTAAACACGGTGCGTTGTCCAATGTTATTCTTACGGAGAATAAGAAAAATTGTATATCTTGCTTATTTATCAACTTATCCTGACGAAACTCGGTATATTGCTTCAGACCGTTGTAGTTTATTGATATTAGCACGAAAAGCGATTTTTTTGCTGATAGGTACCGTAGCAGCAAACCTGCGTACTCAGCCCCATGTTATTCTTATGGAGAATAACTAAAATGTTATATCCTTTAATTAAGAACATAAATTAATTAAACTTGGTAGGTGGCTTTAACTAGTGGAGTTATAAAAAGATTTGCACAAAAATCAGTTTATTATGATCCTTGTTCCAGAAAACCTGCATACTCAGCCCCCATGTTATTCTTATGGAGAATAATTAAAAATGTCGTAAGTCGTTTATTTATGAATGTATATTGATGAAACTTGGCATGTGGCTTTATGTGGTATTACTATTAAGATACATATACATGCATTGGAAATTCTCTGAGTAAACAGGGTTGCTGCTACGGGGGTATTAAATGGTTATATAAATTCGAACATATAAATTAATAATGTTTAGTAAATGCACTATAAATAATCTTTCTCGTGATCTGTGATGCTCTTTTATAAATAATATTTTCGAGGCATCTGTTGGCATGTGATGGTGGTGATGATGGGGGGGGGGGGGGTGAGAGGGGGAGGGGCGAAGTGTTCATAGATGGTTGAGTGCAGCCCTACATAACTCTTCCTTCTCGACTATTTCTGCCCCAAACAACATTTACATTTTTGACACCAGGTGATCCACTTTGATCTACAGCGGAAACCTCTCTGTCTTAAGTATCTAGACACATTAAGCAATACCATAAAACTTGTTCGAGTTTTAGTCATCGCTAGCGCTATGATAACGAATGAACGAAAGTGATATTTAATTTGATGAAGAAAAAATATAACTTCGCATGATTACTCTATGTAGTATAGTTATTAATCAATTAATTTGTAACAAAACTTTTATCAACGTCGTCGCAAGATTCGTCATATAATAAACACTATTTGTGTGTGGCATTATTATTAAATATAGAGACTTCCAATTTGAGAAAGCGACCTAAAGTGGGTTTAAATGCTACCGATAAACAAACGTTATTAATGCTGTCTAACAAGGTAATGTGACGGTAATGTATGTAACCTAAGGTGACCAGATCTGTAGAAGCCTAAAGCGGGACATAGTTTAATTAACCGGAATATCCCCCCCACAGAAATGGGGGGTCGGTGGTCCTCTCTGGAAGGTTTGAGAAAATTTGATGCCGGTAGCGAAATTGTACGTTTTGTGCACTTTTTGCCCAAATATTACTTAGTATTTTAACAACAGGTTTTGTAATAATATTAATAAAATAATTATACAATACAGAACCATCACTATGATATGCAAAACGTAACTAATAAAAGAAAATAACAAACAAAATTACTGATAATCGTCAGAAGAGAGAATAGCTTTCATTAACTTTAATCTTAATTAAAACTGAACTCAGCTTAAATTCACGTTACTTTTTAGCAACAACATACATTTATTTGTTTATAGTTTTAACTAATATTTGTTTATAGTTTTAACTAATATGACTTATTCTCATTCCATAAATTGTTCATGGCATTAAAACTCTTTCCACTGGTGTACAGGTAGAGATTGGTGTACAGGTGGTGTACATAGAGATTGCACTAGCTCAGTTAAAAGGTAGAACCCGGTATCTTTTTTGCTTCAAAGTATTCAACAGAATGCTGGTCGACCAGAGTCTTGTATTCGACATATTAAAATAATGATATTGGTTTTTATCAATCAATGAGTATTGTCATGTCAAACTGCTAAAGCGGGACATTAGGCTGTCCCCACAGAAATCGTGGGGTCGCCGGGACATACCTCGCTAAAGCGGGACTGTCCCGTCGAAATCGGGACGTCTGGTCACCTTAGTGTAACCCCTGCTTTGCTGTATATTTCCATACGCAGTGCTGTGCAAATGAACATGCTAAGTTTTGTTAAATATTATTGAACGGTATCCTATAAAATAACCATAACCCAACTATGTTGCTACTCTTTGAGTTATTCAAACATAGTATTCTAGGTACCTCAACACATTGTAAAATAAATGAGACCCAGATACATGATGTATTTGTGATATTAAATTGATAGCAAATAAAAACAATATCTTTGAATGAAAAGGATTATATTAAAATGGTTTCCAAGAAGACGAACACAGCGAGCGCATGTTTGTATTGCGTTGCATGTCAGCACGCCAGCAGCAGGGAAGAAAGTTTAATTTACCTTTGATTGATGGCGAATAACTTTGTAATCCAACATGATCATTGGGAGCCGCTTATAGCTTTGCTACGTAGCCTGTGGCTGGTTATACTAGGATCGCATGTTCTCTATCATCTATTTAAACTATCAGATACGATGTGTTGCACTGGGATAGAGTGAAAATGTGATGTTTTTAATACATTTTTCCAAATTTGCATGCATAGTTCGATGGTACAGTAAAACTAATATTTCATTATTTCATAAAAATGTTTTATTATTTCATCAAGAGGATAGCAACTAAACATTGTCCGCCGGATCGGCAAGAGCAAAACCTTGAACATTATGAGGAGGTTCGAAACTGGATTCAGCTGTTATTTGTCATTAAATTATTAATTAATTATATATTTTAACAAAAGACGATTGATGATAAAATAAATATCATTTTATTTGGACCGTTCCCTATCAAAACGCTGGAAAATGCCATTGGCCTGGACTCACTCAAAATGACAAAAAACAAACATAAACAAATCCTCTAGTGTGCTGAGTTTAACATATCCTTTCATATTTTAGCGAATTTCTTCTATTCCCCTACGTAAAAGGAACTTTAATCGTAAAGATTCGTGGAAGGGAAAAATGCGTATAGCGTATCGTTGGCAAATATATGATTTTTTTATTGTAATTTATATATTGTTATCTTTAGATTCCAGAAATAAACCATTTTTCTGTCGGAAACTCATATGTAACTACAGTAAACACTATTTGCTCTAATTTTGTACATGTGTTGATATGGAGAAATTTCAATTTTCTTTTCGTTTTTTGGGTGCGATGGACCGATCTTGATGACATTTGGCACAGGTATGTAAAGTTGCATTTATTTGAACGAGTTAGAAAACCAGGCGGTTCACACTATCTGAAGGGGGTTTTATGGGGGTATTGTAAACCATATATATTTACTATATATGTGTCCGTGAACGCGATAACTTTTGAAAAAACGTCCGATTTTGATGAAATTTGGCACAAATGTGTAAGTGACAACCATGACATTAAGTCCGAAAACAAAAAACGATGGAACCATGGGAGGAGGGATTTAAATTGTCCACAGAATCCTTTTTTTATTTTCACTTTAAGATTTAAAAAAAACACAATTTTGATTTTGACCGTTTCATAGAGCTTAACAAAAATAATTTATATTTGAATCATTGGGCTAGGTTAAGTGGTTGCGGAGGAATTAAAAAAACCTGTTCATAAAATGTCCCATGTTAATGTAATGGAAAAAAGGTTTTTAGCTTTTCCTCAGTTAATTTTACTGAAAAGTTCACATTTGTTTTTACCAATTCGTTAACCTTTACACAAAATAATTTTGGTCTTTAAATCGCTGTTCTACAACCAACCATTGCAGATATATTCAAAGTGCTAAACACAGTACGTTGTCCAATGTTATCCTTATGGAGAATAAATACAAATGTATAACTCGATAGTAGGGGGCATTAGAGTGTTCAAAACCAGCAAAGGCGCGGTGAGGATGCGAGGATGCAAGGCCCCCCCCCGTGACGTCAGCCCCCCCCCGTGACGTCAGCCCCCCCCCCGGCCGCCAGCAGCACTTTTCGTGATGACCTTGAACATGAGGAAAAAACTTTCGAAAATTAATAATCAGCCTATTTATCCACCGATTCCCACGGGACTTTTTCCAGAGTGTAGGCCTATCCCCAGGGAAGCGAATGACGTAAGAACCCCATAGATCCACCATTAAACAAGGCCGCTATTAATTTATAACCGCGTTTTCCTTATGGGATCTCAGCTGTTTACCGACTGATTTTGACGAAACCTCACCACATGTCAGGCCATGACCTAAGAAAACCATCGCTTAAAGAAAATTGAAAATCCACTGTTAAACGGGCCCGCTATTAATTTTTAAATGTGTTTTCCTTATAGGATCTCGGCTGTTTACCGACCGATTTTGATGAAACTTCACCACATGTTGGGCAGCGGCTTAAGTAAACCATCGCTTAAAGAATATTGAAAATCCACTGTTAAACGGGCCCGCTATTAATTTTCAAACGTGTTTTCCTTATGGGATCTCATCTGCTTGCCGACCGAATTTGATGTGACTTCGTTACACGTTGTATGCCGGCTTGACTAAACCAACCTGCAAGCGGCTCCGCGATGTCACGTGTCGAGGCGCGTGCTAGGGCCTACGTGACTGTCCCAGCCTGTTTACTCATTAGCGGCCTTCAGGACCCCTCCGTTCTAGAAGGTTCCGGCAAGTGCGTCGCATGAGGCCTCCTCCTGACTGGAGTGCTATGTATGAGCATGTCACGTGTCGAGGCGCGTTCCAGGGCCTACGTGACTGTCCCAGCCTGTTTACTCATTAGCGGCCTTCAGGACCCCTCCGTTCTAGAAGGTTCCGGCAAGTGCGTCGCATGAGGCCTCCTGACTGGAGTGCTCCCCGTTAGCGAAAGACCACCTCTCACGTTTCTGGAAGCTTCTAGAAGGTTCGCTGAAGCGTGCAACCTGGGTATAAAACCGAGGTAGAGCCGCGCGACCTCAGTGTTGTTCGAGACGTCACCATGAACGGAAACGGAGTCAGCGCAACCGAAGTGGACCAAACGATCCGCTCCTTCCTAGAGGAGCTGAACGCAATGAACGATGAGAACGCCAACGCACCGCCAGTTCAGCAGGGATGTGCGTCAAAGAAGAAAAAGCTCGATGGGTGGACTGTAAAGAGGAAGGAAGTGCCTATCGATTCCCCGGCACTGTGCTGGTCCGCTGGCGGATATCAGTACACTGTGAAGAACCCTACCAACAGCGGTAATGTACTGTTGAAGATGAATGTGTTCAAAGGAGGTTGCCCCACGTTCAGTTGCGGCTTGTACTTGGACGAGGAGCGAAACGATGAAATCTGCATATGTCTAGAGGACCTGCTATCCAGATTGCAAAACCTATGGCTGGCAAATAGCGAGACGGGAGAGTCAAGATACGACGGGATCACTAGGACCGCTACTCCTCTACCCACCTGGCGAAAGACCGATTGCGTCATCTCAGGGAAAACCAAGAGGAGCGCACACTCCAAGCGCGATTGCGTCATCTCAGGGAAAACCAAGAGGAGGGCACACTCCAAGCGCGCTACCCAGTAAACGAGAGAGCGTGGAAAATTCCACTAAGCAGTTAATAACCGAGATGCTTCTAGAACAATCCACTTGTTTACGCAGTAAAGCTTTCCATTACGTCAGCCTTCCTGGAATTGAGCGTGGAAACTTCCACTAAGCAGTTGATAACCGAGACGCTTCTAGAAAAATCCACTTGTTTACGCAGTAAAGCTTTCCATTACATCACCCTTCCTGGAATTGAGCGAGTAACTATGTCATCATGTTGTTGATACGCGCGAGTCGGCACGTAGACACTGCCAATAAAAGGCGACTCGGTGGCGAGAGCCGGTCATTCTGCATCCAGCCGCTGCGCCATGCTCAACACGGACCAGAAGATGGACCTCAGGACAGCCCTCAACAGCTGCAAGGCCGCGGGTTACACTCGCATCGCGGATCTGCGGGACAACGCGGTGTACCCGATTCGCTCATTCGAGCGGGTGGATACACCGTACGGCGAGGCGATTATGGCCACCATGGAGGGTCTCGTCGGCGACGACCCGATCCGGATTTACATGCCCCGGCGGTACCTCACGGTCCTGGACGACAACGCCATCTCCCAGTACAACGTTGGCGTGGGGTCGAGGACGAGCCTTGTAAAGAGGAGCGGCCCTCCTGGCAGCAAATCTCCTTTCCTGGAATTTGTATAAATAAATGTTATTTCCTATTCCTTTATTTCCTTCAATAATAAAAAAAATTAAAAAGAAATAATAAGAAGCAAGAAAAAGAACCTTTAGTTACAAGAGCCGAGGTGGCGGTGCACGGCAGTCAGTAGACGCCATGGACTTGAGGTGGAAACACCCGTTCACCGCCATCGTGGCCGGGCCTTCGGGCAGCGGCAAGTCGCACTTCGTGGCTCGCTTCATAGAGCACGCCGACCGCATGTGCGATACGCGGTTCGCCCGCATCACTTGGCAATATGGCAGCGGTGGCGGCAAGAGCCGTGCGGACTCTGCCGTGCGCTACGTAGCCGGCCTGCCAGACCTGGACGACTACGACGGTAGCGAGCCCGCCCTGGTCATCGTCGATGACATGATGCGCGAGGCTGGTCCCGGCGTGGCGGACCTGTTCACCAAGGGCTCGCACCACCGCAACATGAGCGTGTTCTTCATCACGCAAAACCTGTTTCACCAGGGCAGGGGCCAGCGCGACATATCGCTGAACGCTCACTACATAGTGTGCTTCAAGAATCCCAGGGACCGCGCTCAGATCAAACACCTGGCCCGTCAAGTATACCCGGAGAACCCCAAATTCGTGGAGGAGGCTTACGCGGACGCCACGCGTGATCCGCACGCCTACCTGCTCATAGACTTGAAACAGTCTACGCCAGAAGAGATGCGCGTACGTTCAGCCATTTTTCCAGACGACCCGGTGAACTACGTGTACCTGCCCAAGAAGAAGTGATAAATAGGCCGAGCGCGCGCCAGCGTCAGTCATCATGTCACACCGCGTGAAGAAGGACGCGGCGCTGCTGAGGGCCCTAATACACGCTACGCCCAAAGAACGCAAGGCCCTGTTAAAAGCGTGCGACAAGAGTCGCATCAAGTCATTGTGCGAGTGCGCGTATAACGTGCTACGCGGAAACGTACCGCTTTCTCCCTGCCTCAAACGCAAATTGAGCAAACACAAACAGGCGCTCAGACGGCTGGTGAAACGCGGCGAGGGTTGGGCCAAGAAGCGACACTACCTCGTCCAACGGGGCGGAGGGATCTTCCTACCTCTGCTGTTGAACGCTGTTCTGCCCGTTCTAGCGCAGAAGCTAATCGGACATGGAGTACGCTAGGAAAATGGTGGTTGTACCGCAGGAGCTCATCGAGAGATTGCGAGAAGGACCGGGACCAGGGTCGGGACCAGAACCAAGAGGAGGAGCAGGTAGCGCCAATAAGCCAGCCAGCCTGGACGCTGAGATGCATCGCATATTGAGCGACAAACGGCTGGACGATACGGAGAAATGGAAACAATATCAGCAGGTGTTACAGCGGTTCCTGCACTTTTCCGCGGCTAAACGTCAACCCATAGGTCTGTCAATCATCGAGGGTGAGGAGAGGGGGGAGGAAGCGGCGGGAGGTCCGAGTCAGATGAAGCACGAGTCTAGCGCCTCGGCGGAGGAGGACATTGTGGAATCGTTCTCAAAAATCTACAGGTCGGTGGCGCGCAATTTGTTGCGATTCATGACCCGGCAAGGCAGCCCCATTGCCTGGGACGCCAGTGGGGCGGTGTACGTGGACAAGGTGAAGATCCCTGATTCCAATATAGTGGACATCGCGCACAGCATAGTGAGAGCGCGAAGGGCGGACCGATTGCCTACCGGCTGGCATCAAGTGATGGCCGCCTTGAAGGACATGAACGTGCCCAGAGAATACGTGAGCAATCCCACGGCGTTGCGTTACTTAGGCGTGGGGCTGGACTCGGCATCGAGCCCCTGGGGAGACACGACGGCCTCCTCAACACCCCTGTCACCGAGGTTGACACCGATACATGACCGCCTGAGACCGCGACCCCCAGCGGCCAGGAGAAGGATAATAACCGAGGAACCCGACCGGGAATCGTCATTGGACAACTGGGAGCCGTTCACACCGTAATGGAGAAGTTGTACTACGACCCGAGCCAGCCCGGGTCCCTCGGCGGGGTGGCCGCCCTGGCCAGAGCCGCGCGCCTACCGAAACGTCGGGTAGCCGACTGGCTGCGCGCCCAGGACACCTACACGCTGCACAAGCCTGCGCGCAAGCGGTTTCCCCGCAACCGCTACGCCGTGTTCGGGCCCCGGGAGCTGTGGCAGGCGGACCTGAACGACATGCGCGGCCTGAGCCGGTACAACGACGGAGTCAACTACCTGCTGACTGTGATAGACGTATTCAGTAAGCGGCTGTTCGCGGTACCACTGAAGAGGAAAAGCGGGCCTGAGGTGGCTGCTGCGTTCGAGAGGATATTCGCTGAGGCGACTCCTCGCTGCCTACAGACCGACAAGGGGACGGAGTTCACCGGGGCCGCGACCAAGCGAGTGTTCAAGAGTCACGGTGTCAACTACTTCACCACGCAGAACCCCGACGTGAAGGCGGCGGTGGTGGAGCGAGTCAACCGCACGCTCAAGACCCGCATGTGGCGCTACCTGACCTACAAAAACACGTATCGCTACGTGGACGTGTTGGACAGGCTTGTGGACGCCTACAACCGCAGTCCGCACAGGAGCCTGGGTGGTAGCCTACGACCCGTGGACGCGGACAGCGGCGATGGTCAAACGGTGTACAAGGTGTGGCGTCACATGTATGGAAAGGCGATCCGGCGACACAAGCCCAGGTTCAAGCCGGGCGACACGGTGCGCATAGCCAAGGAGAAGGGCACGTTCGCCAAAGGTTACGAGACCAATTGGAGTAAGGAGCTGTTCGTGGTGGACCACGTATACGGGTCGCATCCTCTGCCATTGTACGTGTTGCGCGGCCTGAACGGGACGCCGCTGGAAGGGCGCTTCTACGAGCACGAGATGCAAAAGGTGACGATCGCCCCGGACCGCCTGTATCAAATAGATAAAATACTGAACACCGAGGGGCGAGGCTCCAGTAAGCGCTACCTAGTCAAGTGGGCCGGTTACGGAGAGGACTTCAACTCGTGGGTACCCGCAGCGGACGTGCAACAGCTGCGATGACGAGGCATGACCAGTTTTACCTGACGTTGCCCAGTAACAGTTCAATGAAGTACTATCCCAACAACATGGTGACAAACTACACGACCCATCTACCCTCGACCGTTGATCTGTCAGACGGCGAGTGGGAGGTCGCTCTGGCGGAGGCGCACTACCCCTTCTCTTTTCTGACCGTCGGTGAGGGAACCTACATCAAACTAGTGCTGGGAATGAGGGACTCGAAAGGCGGGTTGGCTGTGGTGGACAAGTTGTTAATCAAAGTGGAGCCGGGCAATTACAGTAGTACCGAGGAACTCGTGCACGCAATCAACAACCACCCTCAAATGAAGAGTAACCTGTGCACCTTCTCGTATGACGAGAGGTCCTCCAGGGTGGAATTGATGTCGACGTCTTCAGCCGTTCAGAGCCTCAAACTGAGCCCCAGTTTGGCGCTACAGTTTGGCTACGAGGTGGATACGGATATCGTCAAGCGTCACAGGTCCGTGAGGCCGGCTAACCTCTTCGCCGGTCTGCCATCACACATGTACGTGTATTGCGACCTGGTGGAACCCCAACTGGTGGGCGACGCTGTGGCGCCACTACTGAAGATCCTCAACATCGACATCAGGAATTACACGTACGGTGCCAACACGACAGTGTATATAATAGACCCGCACTACGTGCCGGTGATTAAAACCTCATTCGAGAGCGTGGAAATCGATTTAAGGGATAACCAAGGGCGACACTTGCCATTCCACTTCGGGACCACGTGCATGAAGCTTCATTTCAGGAAAGAGAGGCAGCGGCAATGAATCCGAGCGATCCCTATCTGGCGTATTACCGCCACCAGCAGGCGGGCCATGGCGTATCCTCCGTATTCAGAGGAGCCGCTTTCCAACGCGGACACGGCATCGGCAGTTTCCTAGGCGGGCTGATGCGTACAGTGGTCCCTTTGATCAGATCCGGCGCATCGGCGCTGGGCAAGGAGGCGCTGAGGTCCGGTGTGGGCTTCTTGGGCGACGTGGCAGCGGGCACAGCCGACCCCCGAGTCGCGGCCAACACCCGGCTCAGAGAGTTTACCGGGTCGCTGAAACGTAGGGCCGATGAAAAACTGGATCGCGTGCTGAGCGGTGGTGGCGCCTATAAGAGGAGGCGTGTACAGCAGGTTACTCCTCAGTCTCTGGCGAATCTCCTCGGAGCGAGGAAGAAGAGCGCTGCGCCCAAGAGGAAGCCCGCAAAACGTGTCGCTAAGAAGAGGAGAAGCAAGAAGAGTGAGAGTACCGTGAAGGACATTTTTGGATAATGGCGTTTCTACATCAGAAGTCGTGCGAGTGTGTCAAGACCGAGTTGGACCTGTTCTCGCTACCGCCCACGCAGACTAGTATAGAGAGCGGTAAATGGGTGCAGTACAAGCCCATCTCCTCCCTGACAGACGACTCGCCTGTGGAGTTCATAGTTCCGGGTCACGGGGACGAGTACACGGATCTGTCACAGACGCTACTGCATGTGAAGGCTACCATTAGAACGGCTAACGGAGGCGCTGTAACGGGTGATCAAGCGATAAAAGAGGTGGGTCCGATTAACAACTGGCTGCACTCGCTGTTCAGTCAAGTGGACCTGTACCTGAACAACAAACTGGTGTCTCCTCAGAACAACACGTACGCCTATCGCGCCTACCTGGAGAACCTGTTGTCCTATGGCGGTGATGCCAAGACATCGCACCTCACCGCGGAGTTGTTCTACGAGGACTATGCTAGGTACATGGACAATACTGAGGAGGATAATGCCGGGCTCAAGAACCGGAGGGAGTTTGTCAAGGGCAGCCGGTACGCGGACATGGTCGGACATCTGCACATCGACCTGTGCAACCAGGAGAAGTTCATGTTAAACGGCGTGGAGATGCGCTTTCGCCTGATCAGGTCAAAGAACTCATTCTCCATCATGTCCAAAACCGTGACAGACTACAAAGTGGACATCGCCGAAGTTAACCTGTTTATGCGCCGCTGTAAGATCAACCCGAGCGTGCTGTTGGCTCACAGCAGGACGCTGGAGTCGGGTACAGCCAAATATCCCATTACGCGCGTGGAAGTCAAATCCTTCACGCTACCCTCCGGTATCAGCAGCAAGACTCTGGACAGTGTGTTTCTGGGTCAACTGCCGAAACGCGTTATAGTTGGCCTGGTCAGCAATCAGGCGTTCAACGGGGACTACAAGAAGAACCCGTTCAACTTCACCCACAGCCACGTGAACTTCTTCGCGCTGTACATAGATGGTGAGCAAGTGCCATGTAAGCCGCTTCAACCGGATTACACGTTCGGTCAGGAGTTGTGCGTGCTCGCCTACCACACGCTGTACACTGGCACCGGCATCAATTTCTCAGACTGTGGTAACGAAGTCAGTCGCAACGAATACCCCTACGGATACTGCCTGATGGCGTTTGATCTGACACCCGATATGGCGGCCTCTCAATCCAGCCACTGGAACCTGGTGCGCAACGGTAACCTGCGCATAGAGATTGGGTTCTCCGAAGCCTTGGCGGAGGCGTTTAACTGCATAGTGTACGCCGAGTTGGACAACGTCGTGGAGGTGGACCGTCATCGCAACGTCACAGTCGACTTTGGCGGGTAAACGAGTTGCCGCGCGCTCAAGGCCACCGCGGACCGTTAGGTGATGGCGGCGCGCGCACCCAAGGTTATCCCGCTAGGCGCGCTCCCGCCAGCGCTCAGTCGAGTTCTGTCAGCCGTACGGGATGGACGTGCCACCGCCAATCTACAACGAGCCACCGCCAGCGCGCTGTCATCACGGAAGCGTGGTGATGGATATGCAGTGTTTTAAAGACAGTGATAATGACTTTCTACTGAAAGAGGTTTGCGTGGTGGACGTGACTACCGGCACGCTGCTCCTACATCACATCGCCCGCCCACCCTTCAGTAAGGACCTCCTGACTTCCGAGAAACAGCGCGAGAGCGCCTGGGTCACTCGCCACTGCCACGGCTTGGAGTGGGACCAGGGGGACATCGCGTACGTCGCCCTGCTGGACAAGCTGCGCTCCTGCCTCATCCACCACCCCCTGGTCTACGTCAAAGGATCGCAGAAGAGGGACTTTGTTCAACGCCACCTCATAACCGAGCCCGCCGCCACCACCGCTCAGGACATGGAGGATCTGGGCTGCGGGTCGCTCAACGGTCCGCCCACCTACCGGACCCTGCGCTGTCGCCACCATAAGAGCTCCCACAACCGTTGCGCCCTTCATAACTGCATAGTATTGCGGGACTGGCTCGTGGCTAACGACACACTGGACTCGTCCACCTCGAGCTGCCTGTGCTGCTTCCGCCCACGATGAATACCGTCCAGATCAGAGAATGTCTGGTGAGTATCCCCGGACTGAGGAACGTTGCGGTCTACGCCTCTGACCAACTACCGGACGTGCCAGTCAAGCCTCTCACCGCCATCGTGTCCAACACGGTAGCACACACCGAGGGAGGCGAACACTGGGTGGCGTTTTACTGCTCGGAAGAGGACAGACTCGAGTACCTGGACAGCTACGGAAGGCCGCCATACCAGGCCGACTTTCAAATGTTCCTGAGGCGTAATCCTCATCACCGCCACTACGTCTACAACAGGTATCGACTCCAGGGCTACGATACTTCTGTTTGCGGCTACTACTGCCTCACTTACCTGTACTGCCGGGCTGTTCTCCGCACGTCACTCAGCGACTACGTCCAGCTCTTCGACCCTGCCGCTCCCGCCGCCAACGACGCTCTGGTCCGCAGGCTCTTCCACTCCATATTCGCTTAAAACTAATTTGTAAGGTTTTTGTAGTATGTGTATGTAACCTTATTACTGTACAATACATGCCTCATAATGATAAAGCTTGTGTTTTCATTTCTCCTTTCTCCTTACTAAATTTAAAAAATTAGCAAAACTGAGGCAGCGGGGCTGGACCTCAGGTTTATATACCAGCGGCGCGTGTCACTGGCTGAGCCCCCGCCAAGCGGCAGTGAAGGTCGCCAAAGAGGGCGCGTCACGAGACCCCTCGGACATCAGCAAACCGCTGAGTAATTCGAGGGTGCAACCTTGAGCGTCAGCAAACCACTTAGCAACTCCTTCCTGGGCAACTCCTTCAGGGCCGTCCCCGACACGCGCCGCCAATCGCTCCCGGTTGGCGGGGGCTTTTTAAGCTGCACGGTTCGGGCCAAACGGCCCATAACGCCTTTCCGAGCCTAACGGCTTGTGAGATTTGAGTGAGCAAAGGGAGGAAATAAACAACTCGGGTTCATGCTGTACATAAAGCTATTATATTTTCTTACAAATACTATTTACAATTTTTTCTCTTATAACTAATATATACAACTAGACGGGGAATTCCTCTTCTTCCTCGTCTTCGTCCTGGCGCTGTCCCTCCTCCTCCTCACCGTCCACTTCCATCCGCTGCGGATCTTCTCCTCCTCTCCTGGCTGGCGGTAGCGGCGGGACGTCCTTGTGTCCCCACGGCAGAGTGTGGATGCCGTCGGGGAGGACGCACCGCTTGTCGTCGGTCGGGCTGAGGCTCAGCTTGTCCACTTCCACGGTGTAGACCCGGTGCAAGTGGGACTGGAACCGGACGTTGGTGGTGTGCTTCCGGACCCCGTCAAACAGGCACTCTCTGTAGTCGTCGGGGGTGATGACGTTCTTGACAACGCCCTTTCCCACCCCCTTGGCCCGCTTGAGAGCCTTGCTGCCGCCTGTCGCCGCGTCCTCGATGTCCATAAAGTACAGCTTGGACCGCAGGCCGAGGTACTCGAATAAGGACAGGCCGTTGCACTCGTCCTTAAACTTTCCAATGACCTTGGCGTTGACGGGGCTGTAGCATGGGTGGGACCTCGGATAGCCGCTGGTGTCGAAGTCGTCCAGGTGTTCCTTCATCTCGGCGTAGACGTCCTGGGACACGATGTCAAAGACGAAGCTGTCCGTGTCCATGTAGTCCACGGTGAGGCGGTCACCGTAGCGCTCCTTCATCTTGCGCAGGAACTCGTACATGAGCCACTTGCTCAGCTCCAGGACTGTCATGCCTACGTAGACGGGCTTGTCCAACACGATGTTGACCTTGGACAGATGCACCAGGGCCACGTCCTCCGTGTAGTACGTCCGGTCCAGGAAGTTGGATCTGGCGACGTACTTGGAAAACCTCTCCGGGGTGCACACCAGCTTCACGTTGAGGCGCTTCCGTACATTCTCGATGGTTTTGCCGAAGACCGCGTTGTTCATGAGCTTGAAGAAGTCCTGTTCGAACTTGGTCTTGGCCCTCTTCCGCAGCTCCGTGTTCATCAGGATGTACGGTTCCAACCACCGCGACTGTCGAAAGGAGATCGCCCGATGCACCGCGACCAGCTCCAATCCGTTTTGCAACGCCTGCTGCAAGACCCTGTAGTGACAGATGTAGTGCGTCTTGTCGTCCAGGGTCGTCAACAGTTTGGGGAACTTCCCTATCGGCGGGCGCTTCGTCTCGCAGCAGTAGGGAAGGTCCTTGTGCAGGTCGTGTAGGCGCGCGGGGTAGCGGAGGTCCACCTCCAAGATGTAGCCTCGATCGGCCTCTGCGTCCAGCGCCGCAATGTCCAACGCCCGGATTTCCTCACGGCTGAGCCACTCGAAGTCTCCGGTCGGCAGGCGCTGGGACATGGCCCAGCCGTAGAGGTTGTTGGCGTCCAGATACAGGAGGAAGCGCGTGGGCTCGTCCGGGCGGTAGTCCGGGCACCTGTCGTGGTTGGCCTTGGCGTAGCGGGTGATGGCCTGAGAGATGCCTCCCCGGATCCCCTGCTCCACGAACAGGTACATGTCAAAGTCCTGCAGCGTGTCCAGCTCCACACCGCAGGTCTTGAGCATTACGTCCCAGGCGTAGGACGGCAGGGTGTAGTAGTGGGCGGGGTCCAGCCCGTACTCTGCCGACGAGGTGTCGCGGAACTGCTCAAAGACATCGGTGAGCAGGGCGATGTCGCATCGCAGGTACTTGTCCGCGTAGTCCTTGAGGTGTCGACACTCGAAGGCTCGCCACACGTTGAGGGCGTGCTCGTACTCCTCGTCCTTGATGTCCTCCAGGGTCATGGAGTTCCTGAACGCCTCCTTGGGAGGCAACTCCCTGGTCCTGTACAGTGTGTCGTAGGACGTCACGAAGTCATAGGGGAACACGCCCTTCCTACGCACCAGGTCGAACAGCCGGTCGTCGGGGAAGCGCTTCCTCGTCTCACGCATCCTGTCCGTGGGGAGTCCCGCCGCCAGGTTGGCCAGGCTCATGGACAGGAACCTGTAGGTGTCTAGGAAGCGCACCGCGAAACTGCTCTGTCGTTGGTTGTCCCCGGGCTGACCAAAGTGGAATCGCTTGGTAAAAGCGATGTACCGCTCCTCCGTGTGGGCCAACACGTCCACGTCGCCGGGGTCGATGGCCAGCTCGCGCACTACGAAGTGGGCGTCGTAGTTGGACAGGTTGTGGAAGTAGCAGTTGATGTGTCGCTGCTCCCGGTACCTGAGGTTGCACGAGCGGTGGGCGGCTCCTCGGAACTCGTAAGGCGGGGCGTGGTTGTGGTCCCGCACCTTGACGTCCTGGTCCGTGAACTCCTTCCCGCAGAGGTAGCAGTGAGTCGCTGCCAGGTACTCGTCCATCTCCTGCCGGGTCAGAGAAGGGTGCAGAGCTCTCATGCTGAATAGGAACTCCCACAGCGCCAGCACGTCCATCTTGAGCCTCTCCATGAAGACCTTGGACGCATCAGCCCCGAAGTAGACGCGGGGCTCGAACTCCTCCAGGCCGAGCGAGTCCACGATCTGGTAGGCGAAGGCGTACGGGACGTGCAGTTGCAGGGGCCTCGTGCCGGGCGGCGCTTCCGCAGGGTCAGCGGCAACGGGCTGCAGAGCACACTCAAAGTCGGCATAAACGCAAAAGCGCTCACGCCGAGTGTACTCGGGGTGGGTGAAGCGGATCTGCTGCTTCTGAGACATGTCCAAGCGGAGGGGAGCCTTGGCGGTGCAGTATCGCATGTGCTCCTCCAGACGCTCGGCACCGGACAGTTGCAGCTTGTTGGGCTGGTTGTCGAAGTAAGCGAAGCATCACTTACACACGTGGATAGCGCTTTTGCGGGACGTCAGCTGGGGTCGCACTAGCCTACTCATGTTTGCGATGTAGGCGTAGTGACTGTCCCCGCCAGTGGTCACGTACAGCAGGTCCCGGTGATCCTCCAACTCCCGCTTGCAGATCTTCAGCGGGAACACGCGGTCCTGGAACTTTGGCGATCCGTCGGGGCGTCTCCCCACCATGGCGCGCTCGATCCCGTACACGTTGATGCTGATGGCGTTCTTCCTCTCGAAGACCTTGATGTCCTTCACAGCCACGGGGAAGCGTAGGCCGACCCAGTCGTAGCGTGCCATGACGTCCGGTGTGTACGATGTGGGCCTCTCCGGGTGTTGCGCGACGAACTTGGCCAGGACGGCATACGCGAAGCACATGTCATCGACGTTTTGCACGTTGATAACGGCGCGCGTCTCGCAGATGGTCCTGGGAAGCTGGACGAACCGAGCTCCGCGTTCTCCCAACGGGGTGTAGAGGTTGACGCGGATCTCCAGGTCGCGTATCCGGAGATAGCTCCACCCGCTGCCCACTAGCAGGCACTGCTCCTTCTCTTCCTCCAGCTTGTGGAAGGACGCCGACAGGAAGTCCTCCAAGTTGGACGCGGCGGTGAGAGGCACGTTCTTCGTCTTGAAGGCCCGCAGACAGGTGGCCCCGTGGACGTTAGCGAATTCGCATTCCAGGAACATGTTGACCTTGATGTTCGGGTGTCGGGTCCTGACGTCGGTCAGCAGTTCCAGGACGCTGTCGAACAGCAGCACCAACGCGTCCTCCACGGTCAAGAAGTCCTCCATGGGCCGGGACAGGCCGAAGGTCAGGAGGCGTCCGCGGAACGCCCGTTGGATGGGGCGGAACGTGGGTAGTCCGCCACCACCCACCATCCCGTCAGGTGCCGTGCTTGGTCCGGGCTGGGGCTCGCGGCTGGGTCCGGGCTTGGGCTCGCGGCTGGGTCCGGGCTGAGGCTCGAAGCTGGGTCGGGGCTCGGGTGACAGAGTGGGCAGGCGCGGCATCTCGTCCACAACGAGGTTCCTCACGATGGGGCAGTTGTGGGCCTCGTGGTGGTCCCGGTTGTAGCGCCGGGTGAAGCCTCGGTCGCAGTAGGCGCACGCGAACCTCATACCGCGGTGGGCGCTCGCCATGTGCCGCTGGAGGTACGCGGCCCTGCGGAAAAGGGTGCCGCACTCGGTGCAACGGGCCTCGTTGACGTGCACCAGCTGCACGTGGCGCCGGAGCAGGTCCTCGCGGGCGAATCGCCGCCCGCACGCGTCGCACTCGGGCCGTGGGTCTCTGAAGGGTGGTGTTGCAGCGGAGGAGGAGGAGGAGGTCGAAGCTGACGGGCTCGCACCGTGGACCGCTTCCATATGGTGGCGCAGATCCTCGGGACTCGCCAGGGCGACAGCGCACAACGGGCACGGACGGCCTGTGAACAGGAAAATAAGTCCTATTAGTGACCCTGATAAACACGAGGGTGAGGAACTGGCAACCTCTTCCTCATCTCAATCGCCAGTTTGAGCCCGGTAAATACAAGGGTGAGGAATTGTATAGAGGCTTGGCGACCTCTTCCTCATCTCGAGCGCCAGTTTACCCGGGTCCAGTAATACAAGAGTGAGGCACAGAGGCTGGCAGCCCCTTGTTTACTACTTGAATCTGTTTACTCGACTAAAGCCGTTTACTCTCTCGAAAACAAGTCATTAGTACTAGCGGTTTCTTGTTTAACATAAAAACCATGTCTGGCGCTTGATCGTGAGGATGGGTGAGGAGCTGTATAGAGAAATAACGACCTCTTCCTCATCTCAATCGCCAGTTTACCTAGGTCCAGTAAATACAAAGTTGAGGAATTACACAGAGGCTAGCAATCCACCTTTTCTTGTTTAACATAAAAACCGTACCTGGCGCTTGGTCGTGAGGAGTAGGAGGATGAACTGCGGTGAGGTGGCGTCGCAAGTTGTCGCTTCGCCCGAAGTGTCTACCGCAGACATGGCACTCGTAATGACGGTCGTTGTGGGCGGATGCAGCGTGACGAGCCAGGTTTCCAACGTTTGTGAAGACGCGTCCACAGACCTTACACATACGAGGAACAGCCATCTGCAACATCGGGTATCTATACTCTCCACCCACCACAAAGGCTTGGAAAGCAAAAACCTAATTTTATTTCCCTCAAAAAATTTTAGAAGAGTGGAAATGAATCTATTTTAAATTTTTAAAGTTTGACTCATTAATTTTAATCGTTATAAAACATAACTGTTCTAAGGTCATTACAAATCCACTCGTCTCCATCTGAAAAGAAACAACGACAAGGCTCAGTGTACTGGGATATGTAAAAGTTTAAATATTAATGTTAGATAATTATTTCGCTCAAACATTTAACGAATCGTTTTCCCTAAAACATAATGCGAATTATTCAACTTCTATTAATGGGCCAGACCTCTCTTTACACATTATGACTTCAAAATTGCTGAACGATCATACCTTAAATGAGAATCTTATTATAAAGGGAAATGTAATAGTCTTCCACACTACAACTTATAAGAGCTACATATACTTACGTTTAAAAAATCTCGGAATATGGTTCAGTAAAGACTAGCACAGCACTGAAGTAGAACATCTACATACACTGAGCTCCAAACACAAACTGAATGAAGGAAGCAATGACAATCACTGAAGTAACATAGCTACGTACCGTACAGTAAGCGGTGAAAGTAGTAAACAATTCTCGGAACCGCTAATGAGTAACAGGCTGGGAGAGTCACGTAGGCCCTAGCACGCGCTTCGACACATGACATGCTCATACATAGCACTCCAGTCAGGAGGAGGCCTCATGCGACGCACTTGCCGGAACCTTCTAGAACGGAGGGGTCCTGAAGGCCGCTAATGAGTAAACAGGCTGGGACAGTCACGTAGGCCCTAGCACGCGCCTCGACACGTGACATCGCGGAGCCGCTTGCAGGTTGGTTTAGTCAAGCCGGCATACAACGTGTAACGAAGTCACATCAAATTCGGTCGGCAAGCAGATGAGATCCCATAAGGAAAACACGTTTGAAAATTAATAGCGGGCCCGTTTAACAGTGGATTTTCAATATTCTTTAAGCGATGGTTTACTTAAGCCGCTGCCCAACATGTGGTGAAGTTTCATCAAAATCGGTCGGTAAACAGCCGAGATCCTATAAGGAAAACACATTTAAAAATTAATAGCGGGCCCGTTTAACAGTGGATTTTCAATTTTCTTTAAGCGATGGTTTTCTTAGGTCATGGCCTGACATGTGGTGAGGTTTCGTCAAAATCAGTCGGTAAACAGCTGAGATCCCATAAGGAAAACGCGGTTATAAATTAATAGCGGCCTTGTTTAATGGTGGATCTATGGGGTTCTTACGTCATTCGCTTCCCTGGGGATAGGCCTACACTCTGGAAAAAGTCCCGTGGGAATCGGTGGATAAATAGGCTAATTATTAATTTTCGAAAGTTTTTTCCTCATGTTCAAGGTCATCACGAAAAGTGCTGCTGGCGGCCGGGGGGGGGGTGACGTCACGGGGGGGGGTCGGGGGGGGGGTCGGGGGGGGGCTGACGTCACGGGGGGGGGCTGACGTCACGGGGGGGGCTGACGTCACGGGGGGGGCTGACGTCACGGGGGGGGGCCTTGCATCCTCGCATCCTCACCGCGCCTTTGCTGGTTTTGAACACTCTAATGCCCCCTACTCTCGATTATTTATTGATGTATATTGATGAAACTTGGTATGTGGCTTCACGTAGAAGTGGTATATTGATATTTGCACAAAAAAATGATTTGTTGTTGATTATCCCCGTAGCAGCAAACCTGCATACTCAGCCCAAATTTTATTTTGACGAAGAATAAGTAAAGTTTGATACCTCCCTTAATTATGAACATAGATTAATACAATTCGGTATGTAGCTTCACCTGGTTGAGATGTATTGATATTGCAACAAAACTCATTTCCAATCTTCGTCGTTGCAGTGGACCAGCGTAATAGGCCCTTATTTTATTCTTATGGAGAATAAATAAAAGGTTATGTTTATCTTATTTTTATGAATATTTTATAAAGTGGCTTTATATAGTAGTGAGACACATATTTATGCATTCGCTGCATGTGCAGGTTCCCTACGACGGAGTACTTTTCTTTTATGGTTTCGTAAAATATGGTACTATCATATAGAATATACTATAAACAGTCAGTTAAATGTTCATTTGTTTAACGTTGGAAATATTTGTTAACGTATTTTTAAACATATATATTAGTAACTGAATTTGGAAGAAAAGTGATTGATCAAACTTCAAAATTTGAAAAATCTGAAAATATTACCTATATGAAGAAATAAGTTGTATATTAAAAACCAAAATTAATTGTACTCGTACAAATTAAATAATGCAATAAGTATAATAACTATATGATAGGTAATTTTTAATGATATTTTAAATTAAGATAATTAAATGCAATAAAGGCTTCTTGATTCTTGAATCTAAGATAAAGGGAACATAAAATATGCATTAAATCTGTGTGTAGGGTCTACTATTGAAACTATCAGTACAGATATTGCGTTTACTTGGGTTAAAATTAAAATTAGCGAAATGATGTACTTACAAAAATAGTGAAACCATTTAAAGGAGACAACATATTGTTTTTTTTACAAAGTAATGCTGAACAAATGACAAAGCTTTTGGATATTATTTTACAAAAACTATTTATGACAATGGAATCAAATTATTATTGAATATTAATTGCTAAAAAGATATGCTGATCATCTGCATTATCATTTTGGTTAGTAGGCGGAGTATACCAAGCAGGTGTCATATTTTTACAGATTTTTAAACAAGGAATTAAAATATCTCACTGATTATTCAAAAACTGTCCATCATTTTTAATTGCAGAAATTCTCTCCAAATCATTCGTCAGCTCTATCACATTTATATAAAAAACTAAAACTAAAACGGAAAGTAATACAACTTATTTCGTACATTATTAAATAACTGCAGTATTGTAACTTTATTACATACAATATATTTATTTCTCAAAATGTTTGCAAAAGAATACATTTACTGCAGTATTGTGATTCGCCACCAAAGAATGTTAATGAGATAATATTACATTTCTTATGTTGTTTTGCAAAAACCAAAGTATTGTCCTCAAACTGTGAAGGAACTTTCCCAGTTGTTTATGCAGGACTGAGATGTCCGCACTGGAAATATTATTTATCTTCCCGCCTTCAGTGTTATAAATAATATATTATGAATGCATCTGCAGTTACTGCAATTTGTCATAGCTGTCTTACCAACT
Source organism: Allygus modestus (assembly GCA_963675035.1). Classification (NCBI taxonomy): domain Eukaryota; kingdom Metazoa; phylum Arthropoda; class Insecta; order Hemiptera; family Cicadellidae; genus Allygus; species Allygus modestus. The sequence continues at coordinate 206,434,987 of OY776111.1, forward strand.
TTACTTTATTTGAGCTTTAGTAATACAGTTAAATGTTGTTTTTATTTGAATTTAATGACATCCTTTTTATTGAAATCAATGGCTATTAAAATTAAACATATATTTATAATCAAGGTTTTAAGAATAATAATGCCTAGAAAACAACTTTCCACAGTAATTTTATAAGTGCTAACATATTACCTTAATAAAAACCATAATCGGCCTAAAATATATCCTATGTTTAAATTTATATTTAATGAAGACTGACAATAATTCTACAGCGTTAGCGATAGCATGTGCCCTGCTCATCGGTTACGTTCGCAATTATTTAGTGTAATAGAGTATGTTAAAGAAATAATTCATATTATGATGTTGATAAAGTGCTAAGACTGCGAACATAACGCATTCTCACAGCAGGGTACCGATAATCCACGGTACAATTTACGTTTCATTTATTTTAATTTCATATAGTTCGACAGTAATTAAATTATTTTCTAACCGTCATAAAGTATGTTTCATTGAATACATTTAAATATATAACGCTGATTACATAACATACTTAAAGTTTTATCTTCCTCGCAAGTTACTTACTACGTTACTACGTGCAGTGGGTTAAGTCTTATAAGTAATACTTATATTACAAACGATAGCCTATTGTTTAATATTTGAACTAATTTTGATTAATAAATGTCAAATTAGAACATTGATGGGCTTCAAAGTACCTTGACAAAGACACTCTGAACTCATTTTGATTATTACTATGTTAAGACGAAACAAAAGACAGATTCAATGGCAGGACCGTAATACGACCTAGTTCAAAGGTCACTATATTAGCTCTATTAAAGTGATAGCGATGGCCTTTGTTAAAGCCATACTCACCAGTCATTATTGAAATTGGCTTCTATTGTATGGCAAGTTGGAGATTTCCTGAGATACTGAGAGGCACCGTTATGCCAATAGCTCGTCATCTACGAGTGGCAGATTGACTCGTGGCTGAAATATGTTAGCATGATATTGCAATTAGTACTAGATCAGGGATTACGTGCGGCTCCACGTGGGGCTTTGTAGATTAGGTGGTTTGTAGTACGCAGTTCGATCAACTTACTTCTAAGAGTTGTGTGTTCATTCCAAGATTATTCTATGGACCTTTAACGTTTTTATATAAATAACACGACGAACATTTTAGAACCCTTAAACATATGCTGGGGGATAGAACATTAGTTCTACGTTTGAAATTTTTAAATTCTCATTGTCACATTATTTATCGAAACAAACTGATAAATATTAAATATTTGTTATTGTTCAAAACAAAATTAAAAGAACATTAATCCAAAAATGAATTTTTCAGTATTGATGAATCTATAAATCATGGTCCAAATGTTAATAACAATATCGTATTGTATTTTGATTAATCATATTTATTACTATTGCAAATTATTTAATTAATTACACTAAGATTAATTATTTTACTTTGGTGAATGAAAATTAAACTAGGTTGTGCAATTTTTATTTAAAATATTTGTTTACTGAGTTTTGTATCTATATTAATAATTACAACTAGAACTTTTGTTTGGTTTTAACATTGCTGATGACAGATGTTTATTGAAATGGCAATAACAAATATTATTACATTATTATAATTATCTGATATTTCGTTAAAATTCGTTGAAGAAACTGTCGTGGAACCCTCACTCGAGTTGGTCATGTTCATGGTTCATACAGCCACCCCGCGTGAGGCCACTAGCTTCTGAACACGAGTTGAGGGTCATGTTCATACAGCCACCCCGCGTAAGACCATTAGCTTCTGAACACGAGATGAGGGTCATGTTCATACAGCTACCCCGTATGAGGCCACTAGCTTCTGAACACGAGATGAGGGTCATGTTCATACAGAAACCCCGCATGAGGCCACTAGCTTCTGAATGCGAGATGAGGGTCATGTTCATACAGCTACCCCGAATGAGGCCACTAGCTTCTGAACACGAGATGAGGGTCATGTTCATACAGCCACCCCGCGTGAGGCCACTATCTTCTGAACACGAGTTGAGGATCATGTTCATACAGCCACCCCGCGTGAGGCCACTAGCTTCCGAACACGAGATGAGGGTCATGTTCATACAGCTACCCCGCATGAGGCCACTGGCTTCTAAACACGAGATGAGGGTCATGTTCATACAGCAACCCTACATGAGGCCACTAGCTTCTGAACACGAGATGAGGGTCATGTTAATACAGCCTCCCCGCTTGAGGCCACTAGCTTCTGAACACGAGATGAGGGTCATGTTCAAAAATCCACCCCGCGTGAGGCCACTAGCTTCTCAACACGAGATGAGGGTCATGTTCATACAGCTACCCCGCATGAGGCCACTAGCTTCTGAACACGAGATGAGGGTCATGTTCATACAGCTACCCCGCGTGAGGCCACTAGCTTCCGGAGTTCCTTCTGCACACGAGTTGAAGTCCTGTTTTAAACTTCCTCGTGGAACATAATCAGAAAAAGAACAAAATTTCCGGAATTTATGAAGATTTTTTAAGAATACCCGGAATAAACTTAATACTGGTGCATAATAAATGCAGAATTAAACAGATGTAAACCTATTTAATCGAATGAAAATTAAAGGTTGTTCTCTTGTTAAAATTATCTGTTGATAAACCTTCCAGCGCAAAGCACAACAGCGCAGTTGATTGATCAAATGAAACAATTTATATTGTAACCCTATGAACTGCAACTGATGGTACCGTTACTCCGTAATTGAGACTAATGAGACATATTTGTTTAGAAAACTCGTGAAAACTCGTTAGGCAGACGTGAATAGATGATGCAAATACTGTCAAGTTTTTTACTAACAAAAACGATTTTAAAATATAAATTTAATGTAAAATGTGACATTTGCGTAGATATTTTATGGGATAAAACTTAAATAATTATATGATGAGTTAGCTACTAATATGCCAAAATTGTTTAGTAAAAATAGTTACGTTCTCTTGTGGCTTTCATATTCACAAATTATATATATTTTGTTATATGTCATACACTGGTTCCACTCGCGACTGAGATACTATTACATTGATCTCTCTTACTTTTAACTTTATATCGGTTATCAGCCTTTGGCAGAAAAAAGACTTCATCTTCATCTCCAATGGCAGTGGAGTTTTGCATGTTTTTTTTTTCTATCCGGTGTCACTTTATCATTCACCGTTGCCAAATGAAAGCTGTAACCTTCTCTCGCCCCGAGCTGAAATCCCGCGAGCGTGAAGTAAATATCAGGGCTACTTTACAAATTAGCATAAAGGATAAAAGATAACTCCTTTTCTAGGAGTTAGATTGTGGGTCTTTGTGCGAGTAGCGATCCAGTTGCCGGATCGATATCCCACTGTTAATAATAAATACCCCCGTTGCAGCAAAGCTGCATACTCAGCGAATTTAAAATGATACTTCACTACGTCATGAAGCCACATACCAACTTTCATCAAAACATATTCATAAATAAGCAAGATATGATATTTGATTTATTCTCCATAAGACAAATATTAGGATTGAGTATGCAGGATTGCTGCATCAAGGACTACAAAATCGGGTTTTTATGCAAATACCAATGGATCACCACCAGATAAAGTAACATACCAAGTTTTACCAATTTATGTTCACAAACAAGAAAGATATCACATGTTTCTTATCCTCCATATGAATAACATTATAGCTGCTGAGTACGCATGTTTGCTGCCATGGGGATCACAACAAATTGGGTTTTGTATCAAAATATCAGCAAAACCCAACCACATAATGAATAAATGAATAAATGAAATTCATTTTCACAAGTGTATACACATAATATGCTCTATATAAACTAGGAAATTGACTGTTCACCATGTATTGTGAACAGTCAATTTGAGATTCAAAACTGATACTGATTAAAAACTGATCTCGCAACTTGTAAGTTGCGTGATCAGTTTTTAAATCAAAGATAATATAAAAAAAAACTAAAATAATTTGAGTCTAGCATATTCGTAATAACAAGTTAACAGTCGCCACCTGCAGTGTTTGTATGATTACATAAACTAAAACAAAAATACAAATAGTTTACAAGTTTCTTATAAACTAAAAGAAGAATCATATCGAGTATAAAAAACAAAAGCAAAAGAACACAACTAGAATATTAAGAACTATCAGGATAATACATTGCTCATAAAACTAAAATCATGATGACTTAAGAGCCATTATGTAGTTTTTTGCAAAAGGTATTACAACTTGGGATTTCTCTTAAGGTGGTAGGTATAACACTCATTTTTGTCATAGGAAAAATAAACATTTAAAATGTTGTATGTATAAGGTGGAAAATTCCTATGTTTGCTGGAGGGACTAAATTAACAGTTGGGAGGAGGAATAGTAGACTTACAATAAAAAAGCTTGCAACAGTTTTAAAGCAAGTTTTTTTGCAATTTTTATTATTCACAAAGTTGATTTAAATTACGAATATTTTTGAGCATATTTCTATTACAAGTATAACAATTATATTGAGATGAAAGTAGGTAATGTTTGTTAAAATATTTAGGTGCCAAATATTGAAAAGACTGCCGACATAGATTTTTGTTTAGTTTATGTGTTCTAAAATTACCACGAGTCAACACCAAGAACAAAGCACCAAGCATTATGAAGCCATACACCATTAATATATATTTAATTATAAGTGAGATGTAACATTGTACTTACTCTCCGTAAGAATAACATTGGACAACGTACTGTGTTTAGCACTTTCAATATCTCGGTAACCAATTGACGTAGAGCAATGATCAAAATACCAAATTGTTTATTAAGCTAAATTTAATAGTGTAAACTAAATTTTGGATTTAAAAATGTATATCTAAAAGTAAAAAAAAACACATTTTTGGGGTACTAATCCCCCCCATCCAAACCCCCATCCAACCCCCCTTATAATGGTACGATCTGTCTGATTTTCGAACTGATGAAAATAGATGCTGCCTTACACGTTTATACCAAATTTCATCAAGATCGGACTTTACGAAAGTAATCGTGCCTATACGGACACACATATTATATGAATTTCAATTAATGGTGTTTTTGGCATCAGGGGCCTCAAAACGGAAAGTTATCATGGTCCCAGGCCTAGTTCTTACCATGCCAACTACGATAATAGCTTCTTCCCTATAGGAGACATTCGCTAGTAAAATAATGATTTATTAGAAGAAAACGTTGTACCTGTATGACATTTCAACGAATCTTAGCATAATTGAGTAGGCCCTATTTACCGAGCCAGAGAAACACTAGGCTGCTTGCCACAGCTCCGCAATAACTAGTGAACGATTACATCACTGATTATAACTTGTACAAGTTCTATGATTACTGCACTGAGGTAGCAAGCAGAGAATGAAACGTAACAGATATATGTAAAAAACATCTTCCCCCTTCATGCTTTAAGATCTGAGCAGTTTGTAACAAGAGCAAGAAACAATTATAGTAAGGAAGATTATTTAGACGAACCAGCCGGAAATGTCACAGAGAGGTGAAGTAATGTTTTTGGAGAACACTTTCACAATATTTGGTACAGATCGAAGGCTCACATTCAAATGTGCACGACTGTAATGTTTTACGAATTTTTATGATTTTGATTAACTAAAGTCAAGATAACAATATTTTCAAGTTATAACATAAGACTGTATTGCATGAGGTGACTTGTCCAGAAGTGGATTTAGAAGGTCTTCACAAAAGAAAAACTGATTGATGAGCTGATATTATTTTATTGTTACGCCATGATGTTGTAACTAATGTCTGAAATTTGAACTAACCAGACGCATATTTGGAACATCTGTTATTCACAAAGTGTATTTAAATACGAATATTTTTGAGCATATTTCTATTGCAAGTATAAAAATTTATTGAGATGAAAGTAGGCCAGACTCAAACTACATGTACCCTTTTAATTTCGTTTATACGTGCAGTACTTGCATGTTAAATAACTATTATAAAATATCACATACATTTATGTCGACATATAAGCAAATAGCAGACCTACAGGCCGTGCCGTGAATAAGGTATGAACTTACTTGCAGTCTACAAAATGCATACAGTAATATTAATTGGTATCTACATGAATTTATCATCTGAGTAATTATGCAGAAGGTACCGGTAATTAAGGTGGATTCTTAGATTAATTGTTTTCCAGCAGGCAGCTGGAAAAAACAATTCTGCATACGATTTTTGTAAAAAAATGTGTTAACAAATTATTTAGTAATACTCAATCAAAGCGTTTTTATGAAATTGTGTAATGTGTTTTATTTGATAAAAAAAAATAAAAAAAAAAAATAAAATAAAAATAAAATAAAATAAAATAAAATGTGGGCAGTAATTTAATTTTAAATTACGAGTCAATGGCATTTTAATAATCCTCAAAAATGTATATACTTTTACCCTTAATGACGCACCGCAGGCTACGAAACGTACATCGAAAAATCATTTCTACACTCTGCCTCGTAGCCGATAAGCTTAGGATTAGGAGCTTACGAAATATTATAACTTCAGCTGTGTTTGCAACTAACCTTATAATTATATTCTATTTTATTTCACTTGATTTTGATATGCTAAATAAGTACAAAATGTACCTTAGCATGATTTTTAAAAGCGCTCAACTCGATTATTAAATATGTATTAACTATAAGTAACAAATTTAACACTGCTTCAATTTTATTTGTTCCCATTCAGGGGAACAAATTAAGAACTGTCACACATTTTTAAAATATATGAATCAAGCTTAGAGCAAATAATATTGAAATTGGGAAAGTAAGATGAGAAATATTTCCAAGTACAACCTGAATATTAACGCTCAGATTAAAATTAGGGAAAACGATGTTCTTTCTTCACACCGCATTAGTAACAAAGTGAATTTAACGATCTTTTTAACTCCGTTTTTTTTACACTTTCATAAAAAATGTAGTCCAGCAGTTCATGTTTTAAAACATATTAATCAGATCCACGGGATTTATAATATATAATTGTAATTGCTAACCACTTTAAAACAGCTTGATTCTGTATAATGGCACTGCAGTACCTTAGATTTTCATCCATCAACTAGGAAGAGTTATAATAGAGTATATTTAAAAAGGCATTGAGAACCACTCTTGAAAAAGCTGAATTCAGCAAAGCTTTCCACACTTGTATAGTTTGCAGATATTAATTTTACCTTCTCTACTTATGTATAAACCATAACATTTGTAATTAATAAAATGTAATCCCAGCTCATACGGTTAACAAACGAAATAGACATTTTAGCAATGCATAATGGATTAAAAATATATAAACAATAACCTGAATTTCTATTTACAAAATTAGCGATAGTTTGGCAGACATTTGTAAGCAAGCCTAGTTCAAAATTCACTTTCTTTTAGACAAATTGTATAATGAAATTCCAATTTACTTACTCTGAACACATTACCAATCACATCAACAACCTAATTCACGCTATCCTGTCTAAACAGTAAAAATTCATAAACTATCGTATCCTTAAAACTCTTTGTACTAGAGCGTAATTAGATTTAATGGAAAGACTGGTTTCATGCTCTATGATGAGGGACCACATGACTACAACGAAGGTAGTATAATGATGAGGATACAAATGAATCCTTTTTAACCAACCCGAGGAGATAATGGGTCACATAGGCTAGGCTACACTCTACACACCCTACACCACATCAGATACTCAAGACTATTGTCTCTTCTCTGTTTTTCCGCATATGAGGGGATCTTAGTGTGCATCATGGGATATTAGGAAGGGTATTTTAAACACCGTGTAAAGTTACACTGGTAAAGGTGTTCTATTAAACCTCTCGCTGTAGCTTTACATCACTGCTTCTTCTGTTTTGACTGAAAAGTGCAAGTTTAGATCCATAAGTTTTAATTTACACTTCAAAAAATGTAACTTCCTACCGATTGTAATGAAAGAGGTAAGTGACTATCTATTTCGTGTAATGTTAAATCAGATTTAGTGTTACATAATACCTAAACCTTTACACTGCTGGTATATTGGGATGGTAATCAACACTTTATTCGATTTTCCGAGTAACCCGTAATTGAAAAATATTAATAATTTTTGTAGGCTAGTAGTTTAAACGGTAAGTTTAAGGCTAGTATTATAAAAAAGAAAACCGCTTGAGGCAGCAGACGCTGTCACCGACCGATAGACACGGGTACACATTCTTGGGACCGGGCGGGGAGCATTACCGCCATAGTCAGATTAGCCAGTGATCAGCTGACATAGAGGCTTCACACTTCACACTTCACACTTCACAACGACTGATGGCCTCTCGTTTGTCAGTCATCACACGGCAGGATTCTGTGTGCTTTATTGCGTCTCATTCATCTCATTCTTTCCCACATATGCATGGTGGGAAATAGTGAACGACCATCTACAGTGAATGTCAAAGAACAGGTTTCTACTTTAACAGCTGTTTAAGTAATTTTTTACTGTCTACGCCAGTGAAATTTTACTAACGTTTTTAGAGGACACCGGTCCAAATGTTTAAGACATGTTGGCCCCGGGACTCGCACTCGTGAACTCTTGCGCCGAAATCTAAAACATTACCATTCGGCTACACAAAACGATATTATTAACTACATTAGCTAAATTTAACGACATATCAACTATTATTAGCATTATATAATGATTCAATAAATTTAGAAACTATTACTAATTCTTCAATAGGACGAAAAATATAGTGTACTTACAATATAGTAAATGATAACTAGTAAGGTTTACGCAACAAATAAAATGTCTAAGAAAAATATAAAATTATAAAAGAAGAATAGTGAATATTGTCGAAGATTCCGCTATTCATAACTAATAATTCTAGAAAATTAAACTACATAGATTTACGAGTTTATAAGAAAGTTTACAGAATGAAAAATCAATCGACGAGCAATCTCACAGAGGGTGCAGTAAATATTAGATGGTGCGTCATGTTACGTAACATTCAGGGTAATTGCGGCATCAATTACAGCGTTTGACGGAGCGGAGCATGAATTACACAAGTGGAGTGATCATCAGCGACTGTGCTTCAAACAGTCTATCGCTATCAATAAATCTCAGACTCTAGTTGGTTCAATCAACTAACAATTATAGATAATTAAATAACACTAATTTACACTCAGTGTTGAAACTCAGTGTTGAAAGCCATCCTTGCATGCAATAAATTAAACTTACCTTACATTTACATGTAATGATGCTAAATATTTATTTATTAAAATATTTAGTCAAAAATTGTAGATAAATAAATAAGACTATCCGTTTTGTTACGTTTTAGGTTTTAAATTTTTTAATGATCAATTCCAGAATCATAAGAATAAAGAATATTCTTTGCTGATGAATAAAACAGGCCCAAGGATATCTTGAGACATTACAAAGCATTCTATCAAAGGCTGTAAAGGTGCTCAGGATAGATGTAATACACCAATAAAATACACATTGTTTATGTCTTAGTTTTCTTTTTGTACTGGGAATCATATTGAAATTATGTTAAAAGAAACAAATTCACTCAGAGAGCTTATTTTATTTGCCTGTTATTTTTTAAACGTTCTGCTATGATGTATCGTCTATATTGTTTTAGATTACTGCCACACAAATTTAATAACATGATGATATTTGGACTAATGGTGTATTGGAATAAAAAAATCAACAATTAAAAGCACAGTTTTTATTTGCCTTATAAATAAACATTTTTATGAGCCGATCCTTGAGAATACCTGTTATATTTTATAGTAACACCAACTATTTTTTGTACACGTTACGGCTTTTAAAATTTAATTATTACCTCATAACAAATATTATAACGGAAAAAGTAAAATCAATTTAATATATCTTAATCTTTTGTACCTGTAGAGAATTAATTTAATAAACAATCAATAATGCTGGCCAACAGAAAATCTTCAATTATAAAGGAGAATTAAACTAGTTTATAGAAACAAAATATAGTTAAAATACCGTCCATGAGAAAGATGGAATCAAAGGAAACTTTAAGAGGAAAAAGTGGAGTAAAATTCAAAGAGTTTTTCATGTTTTAATTACATGTATGTCTTATTTTTATTATTCAATTGTATACTACACATATGTGGTATTTGATAGATGTACAATCGATTTAATTTCGCTTTATGAAAATTAAACCTCCCCCTACATTGGTTGTAACTAAACGTTTTTGATCTAAGTATAAAACAAATCTCAGGAACTTGTGTGAGTGTCACCCGCGATGCGAAGCAAGGCCCATCCCCACGTCTTCAGTGGAGGTTTGTGGCTGCCGCCCCGACGCGACACCTGGAGATAGTAGGCCCAGAGAAGCATGGCCAAGCCCCACGTCTTCAGTGTAGGTTTGTGGCTGCCACCTCGACGCGACACCTGGAGATAGTAGGCCCAGAGAAGCAAGGCCAAGCTTCACGTCTTCAGTGGAGGTTTGTGGCTGCCACCCCGACGCGACACCTGGAGATGGTAGGCCCAGAGAAGCAAGGCCAAGCCCCACGTCTTCAGTGGAGGTTTGTGGCTGCCACCCCGACGCGACACCTGGAGATAAGTAGGCCCAGAACTAATGGGCTCACCATAACTCAGGACCGTGACTCTGCGGGCCCCGAGCGGATAAGCTGCCCCCGGCCCACAAAAGCCACCCTTTAGTGACTCCGTTTTTTAACCCTCGGACACCTTAGAACGTCTCACGTTTCTGTATTCTATCTCCGTAACGAAATCGCTTAATCCTCTAAACCCATCCGTCGGGTTAGCGTTTAATCTTGTATTTGTGTACACTTTGTTATTTGATACCAGCGCGATTTCTGTAAGAAGAAAGAGTTTTATTTTACAAAAGTCGCAAATAGTTATTGTTATCCAAGATATATTTATGTGAGAAGGAACTGGGGGCTGTGTAACATTGATGTATTATCAGGCACGGACTACTGATGTAAATAACCTATAGGGATATTTTGTAAAGAGTCTTCAAAAAGTAAACGATAAGGGGAATTAAAACATGGAAAAGTGAGTAACTTTTCCTTTTTGTTTAGGACTAATCCATCATTAGGTATGGTTAAAGTATTCCATTACCCAAAACACTTCAGTATCATTAAATGAACTTAAACATCAATTAATAATTTCTGAAGATTCAACAGCTTCTTCACTTTTATCTCACGTTAAACTTTGCAGCAATTCTGAAACTAGTTATTCCTAATTAATGAGTAGCTCAAACAATTTCAATAATTTTCATTGGAACTCGCCTAATTTCCTTATCCTACATATTAAAACACAAAATTAAAAATCTTCCGGAAGAATGTGTGAGACTTCTACTGGACCGATTTACACGCGGGTGCTATCAAATGAAAGGAAATAACCCACAAACTTTCACATTTTACCTTAAATGTTGGTATCTGGTCGATAACTATTTAAAAAACGTGATTAAAAGTTTTCTTAAGGCAATTTAACATGGCGTCAAATTTCAACTTTGCACGCCTTTGGTCAGTTCACTTCAGGTTTCCACTGAACCGTTTTACACGCGGTTTGTTTTAAATGGAAGATCAATCTCTCTATATTTGCACAATCTACTTACATTTTTTAAATAATTTAATTTAGAATACAAAAAATAACATTTTAAAACCTATTTTATCACTATTTTAACTTTCTCTAACCAGCTGATTATTAAAACACGTATATTGTGTATCTAAGAACAGACAAGTATCAAAAGGAATCAGCTGGCTCATAGAAAATCTTTAGTGGTCAGTATCTGTCAACGATACATATATTGTAAATACTGAAGTCGATTCAGGCTGACCCAAAGAAGAAGATAATATTTATTCTCATATGTTGTAATTATTATGGTTTATTTGTCTCAATCTGCAATGTATACATAACCCTTTAAGTAGTGAATCTCTTTTTATTAATTTTTAGTTTCCCTCCTTGAGCTGAGAGTAAACAATAGTTCTGATGTTCGTAGGCCTATTATTTCTCCATGGCTCCTTGAGGGGCTTCATTCAACCGATCAAATGTCAAAACAACGTTTGTTTTGTAAAAAATACATGAAAAACAAATCCAACAATTGGCAAAGTTTTCAGTCCAGGCGACTGGATTTAATATGTCCGTAAACGCTATAAAACTATAAAATAATAAGCGTGATTACGTCAAATCGTGGCTCTATCATGTTTGGGGTATGAAAAGAAAACACCTTCAAGTTTGGCACGTGGATTTTTCATTTGATTACATATATTCAAAAATTAGCTTTTTAAATATAGAACAGCAAATCTAGCTGCTCAAATTCAAGAAAATTATTTTTCAATTCTGGGAATATCCAGCTTATACCGTCTTATTAGTTTACATTGAGATGCCAGTCCAGACGTTTTCTTAAAATAGCTGATCTTTCTTCCGTACTATTTGTTAGTATCAACAGCTGTTCTTAAATGTTAAATTATATTTATTTCTATTTTTCCATAAGATTAAAATTGGAACTTTGAAAGCCCTGATGGCTGAAGTCTTCCAAACCCTCAAAAGGCTAAAGCCAAGCCCCACGTCTTCAGTGGAGGTTTGTGGCTAAAGATTTATTTATTCAAATATTTAGTCAAAAATTGTAGATAAATAAATAAGACTATCCATTTTGTTACGTTTTAGGTTTTAAATCTTTTACATCTAGACGCCAAGGACATTCAAATCAGCCATAATTTTAAACCCAATAAGGCGATTATTTGCAATGTATACATAACCGAATAAGTAGGGACACGCTTATGGAAAAACGATTTATAGTGATAACTTCGCCCCCCAAACACAGATAAAGTCACAATAGCATATTTGACTATTCAGACCGGATTTTAGTGTTTACGAATAATTTTAATTGTAAAAATGTATCGGCTGGCTAAAATATATTGGCAGGAATCTGTTATTTATTTGTTTGTTTACAAACAAATATACTTATTTTGACGTTTTAAAGGTAAAAAGTAGCGCGCGTGGCGGGATCAAGGTGAATTAGTATCGAATACAAGTGTACCATCAAATACTCACCCTTAAAATATTGTATCCGTCGAAATTCGACGGGTTACCAACTAGTATAATGTTAAATTACAAAATTAAAATTATATAATGAGCCATGATTTTCTTCCAATCGTTCAGTCTCCAAACGACGGTGCCTCTTTTTCGCTTCAGTATAGAACGACCCAAACCCAACCCTGGTCGGTCTCATTATTACAACAAAGATTGATCTTTTCTTAGAACGCATTACTAATTAATAGTCCAATGAAAAATCTTTGCTCATGAACAATTTGATGAAACTCACATCGACGCAACTCAGCTAATCTGTATTCTTTTGGAACCTGAACTAACTATAGTACAAACAAGGTGTTTGTATATAACCGTATAAGAAAAAAGACAAATACTTTATCCCTTTATTGTTTTTGCCCAATTCAATCGAATGATTACTGCGTCATTTGACATACTGACTACAAATAATGAAGAAGAGTAAATAGAGTAAACTGACGGGGTTGGCTGTCAAAATACAGGGTGGCCTAAAAAAAGGTACTCATACAAAAACCAACGTTGATCCACTGTTAATGATAACATTTGGTGTCTGATGAATGTCATGATATGTACTCAGGTAAATAAACAAAACATGCGATTCCTTGGTTGGGAGAAGCCGACTGAATTTAAACAAAGACCACTTCACTCGCAAGAGATAACAATTTGGGCCATTTCCAGGGTGTTACATTGGACCTTATTTCATAGAAGATGACAATAGCAATCCAATTACTGTAACCTCATTGGTGTACAAAAACAGATAATTGATATATTTCACGCTGATTTGCAGTCATTTTGTGATTTCAACAATTTAAACCTACAAATGAAAATATTCCAACAAGATGGAACAACCACACATTTGGGACAAGGAAACAAAGAACTTTTTATGGAGTTATTTTATCAGAATTCAGTGTCTCGTTCAACTGACTTTCCATACCCTCCAAGAAGCGCAGATCTTTCACTTTGTGATGTTTTTTTGTGGGGAACACTGAAGGAAAAGTGTTTCAGGCCAGCAATTCATAGTATCAAGGATCTTAAGCAAAACGTTCATCTGTTTTAATGGATATCACTCCACAAGAATGTTCAGGAATGGTTGCAAACATGCTAAGACGTATGGAATATGTAATAAACAATGGTGGGAAACATGTAGAGCATATAGTTTTAAGATAGAGTCAGTTTTGAACAGCTAATACATAATAATTAATTACCGTTAAATTATGAGTACCGGTACCCTTTTTTTGGACCACCCTGTATTTTATAAACACATATTCGAAACTCATGATAGCGATGACATTGTCGTTAAAATTCCAACGAGATATTTAGCTATATTCTCAAATGCCTAAAGTTGGATTAGCCTAGTTATCCTATAACTATTTTTTATTTTTTATACTGCTCTAATGGGTAAATAAGACAGAAAAAAATGATATTTCAAGAATTAAACTCAAGAAAAGCATTGTATAACATGCTGAGCTTAATACCAAATCGAAACTCCACTTCTTACCAAACAAATAGGCCTCCACACAGACTGATGACGGCCAGGAAGACAATTAGACGTCATCGCGAAAAAAAGGTTTTTATTTACTAATGAACAAATATTTCCAATTATTCTATAATTTGAAAGATTTGACTCGATTAATACCTTCTCCATATATCTATGAATAGGGAAAGCAAAAGTACGAGTATTATAATTTTGTTACACAGTAAAAACAAATTACTCATACATTTTCAAAATACTCGATTTATATCTGTTGACGAAACACGCGAGGAACGTTTGTGGATTAGCAATTTAATTTCTTTATGTGGCCTTTCGCAAATGTTGGAGCTGGTCATTTGGGGTGCGCGTCGCTCATGCAGAACATTCGGTGTGCTTTAATAATGAAACTGGCCAATGAAAAGGGCTCTCTTTGAGCCCGCATTGGCGAGCACCGACTGTTGATTTTACTGCCCTCTGCATGCTGCTGGATATGCTCCCTGTTTGATATCCCATCTAGAAACATCCCGATAGTATATCATTGAAAATGTCCTAGTATTTAGTGGTAAATGGTTCAAACTTATATGAAGCGCTATGCACAATTAATTATTTACAAAATAAAATATCAATTTTTTATCATATTTTAATTCAAACCAAATCGATTTTAAAATACAAAGTTTTAGAAAATGTTTCAGTTCTTAATGCAGTTGTGTATTGAACATATAAATCAGTTTGGTATAAAAAAATTGTGATAATTCGACAGTTTTTTAGATCCAATCATAATTTAATGAAAACAATAAATTATAATAAAAGGAATTCTGTTTACATCTTAACGTAAGAATGATGAATCTTTGAGACATTCTTTATTTCAATAAAAGAACAAAGCCACAACGAACTATTTATAATCAAGCAAATAAGGAGTTTAGTGGGACAGAAACTGACTCCAATAGTACCACGTTTCATTTGACGTAAAATGTTAAATGGGTAGATTGTCGGTAAAGTGATAATGAATGTATGTTTATTTTCATTCGCTTTTTAAATCTTCGGGGATAATGCTTTATTTTAGGCAACCCTGTCATGTAGTTTTCATCATAGGTTAAACTTATTACTATCGGAGTACTTTATACTTGGTGTTATGCATTTTATATAGTGAATTTATTAGGTTCTAATATATGCAAACTTAACGTAGTTCTAGGGGGGATTTTTATTTAAACAATAAGTTTTTGGTGGTTTAATTTTTGTCTTCTTGATGTAATTTTTTCTCGTGTAAAATGAGGTAATAAACGTATGTTTGTTCTATTTGAAGTTTTTGAGAGTTACTCCCTCTCCCCCCTCTGCATGAGAGCAAACTTATTTGTTACTTGTTGTTTCCATTTATAGGCTTAATGGCGTTGAACAGATCAAAGTGCTGAAGTAGTTTCAGCCACTGTAGAATATGATTGGTTGGGAGGGGAGGGGTCAGAGAGTTACACAGGGGGTTACATTGCCTGAGGTGTTCAACAATACTTTCCACAGAATAAAAACAATGCAGAATCAGATCATTCTTAAGTGTTGCTTTAAAATCTTTGTCATCAACAATGGATGAAATAAAGTTAGGCAACATTTGTTAACATTTTACACCAGCGTAAAGAGTTTTCCTTTTGGAAGAGTCTGTGAAAGGTGGAGAATTTTGATTTGAACCGAGTGTTGTGAGTATGATTTCTTTGACATAGGTTCATTAATTTTTGATTCCTATCTTATGAAGTAACTCTCACAATGCTCCCAAGGAGCGAGCCCAAAGATGACCCTAATGACCTTTTTTTGCCAGGTAAAAATTTTCCCTATGCGAGTCTTGTACCCTACCCACAAGGCGATGGAGTACATGATGTGAGATTCCAAAAGACAATTCTAGAAACCTTTAAATTGCAGAATTTACAAACTCTTCTCAACACAAACAGCCCTGAGGCAAGCTTTTTTCTATTTTACCGATTTAACCAATTACCAACTAAATTATAATATCAAATTTAATCCAACTAAATCCAATTTAACCAGTTTAATCTAATTAAACTAATTAAATCTGACCTTCATATCTGTGACCCCTCATATCCAAGAGAGTAGCACCAAGCACATATTAAATATCTTCAGTTGAAAAAATAGGAAGGATTGTATGGTCCATACACATATTACTAACGCATTAGGAAGGAGGGGTCCGGTGACGCGTTACGCTACATTATTTGGGGAGGGAGTGTCTAAATCAACGTTCCGTAAGTAATACATTTTAAATATAATGCTAGAAAGCTTTTAAAATTTAAAATATGACTTCTGTTTTTGATCTCATATTAGCACTTTCGTATTTATTACGTATTTATGTGACTATGGTGTCCTTTAACCTTTGTTACCAACAAGTTGTTTTGCATTTGTGGTAGTTATTACTTTAATTAATTACATTTTAGCTGGGTTAATTTATTTCTTGCTGGAATCCATAAAATGTTACCTAACCTAGCACTTCTAATCATTTTCATCATCGTTTTATCGTTTTAGAGTTTGTTCACCAAGAGTTTTTTATAAAATCTAATTTTGCGTTGCTTTTAAAGATAACATTTTTATTATTCCATTTATTTGCCACAAATAGTAAAACAAATTTATTTTTATTAAAGAAATAAATCAATATATAATAAAAATACAATTTTATTTAACGATATGGAAAATTATTCATTATATAATGTTTAGAAGATTCAAGCTTTATAAAATGTACTATGATTGCGTTACGTAGTACAAGAGAGAGGTTGAGAGTACGTGAGAAATTGTTACGGAGTGTTTGGCTCTGGTGTTATCTAGGGGAGGGGGGTTTGAAATTTGTTTAAACTTGTTACTTATTATGTGCAAGGCCCTTACTTAATTTTCAACCACCCTTCACGAGTACATATAGTACCTTTAGGAACGTGCCTGCAGAGGCTTGCTGGCCAGTTATCACTCGTAAGATAAGCCGCGGGGCCGCCCAAGGTCTTATGACATGATGTGGCGCCATTTCCTCTTCCTCCTCCTCCGTGATCAAGAGTTGCTGTTCCCACCCTTGAATGCTGTCACAGGGCAACAACAATTAACAATATCCGACCTGACGTAACGTAATGTGCCGCTGGGACCGCCGGGGAAATCTGTGAATTACCCAGAATTATTCTCGGAAAAATGTCAGAGAAAATTTATGAGGACAATGAAACTATATACTTTCCTTAATCTTAAAAAAATATAGCTGTACTTGTTAACTGTGTGATTACATACAACATTCGTGTTTTTTTAAACTATTTGAAGATGTACCCTCATGATATTGCACACTCGCCAATTCCACTAAAAGAGTAATTTCTCGATTATTTATTTATTAAAAAGATAAAAAACACATCACCTAAAAATAATACCAAGTTTTAATTCACTCCGATATAATAAACATATGCGATATAATAGATTAATAAAGGATAAAAAACATTACTTTTCTAAAAATATTTGAAACTAAATTATATTATTGATTATTTTTAAAGAGTTGACTGTTTTCTGTTAAAACTGGTTTAATCTACTCTGTATACGTATGATTCGTACGAGAGAACAGTTAATCACGTGTCAAGATAAATCAACCAACCAACCTACAGCTTACGTAAACTGAGAGACCAATACATTTTATAAACAGGTTGTAATGGCAATAACATACTTAAACATCGGAAAGTTTGTTAGGCTAAAATTATCGTCTACAGTTACAATTGAAATATCCGTTTCATTTCAAAGTCAGGGAATTTTCGCTTCTGACGCGTATTGTTTACTCCTAGACTTGGACATAGAGAATGAGTTTTTATCCTCATACAGTTGGCAACAAATGTGAAATGTGTCAAGCTCAGTTCGCTTCAACAAACCGCCGGACAGACATACAGACAGCTGTGGAATTCCCACTCGCCGAGGAATTTCTTTATGACAAAATGGCGGTTGAGAGTATCTTGAGGCGGTTTAGTACTGGAGTGGTGTGATAACCACGATACCATCCATTCTGGGGTTTACAGCTCTTGCGGGTTAAAGCTTTTACATTTCTTATACTTATAAAATGGATGTATTTCAAGTTATTTTATACTATTCGATGTTTTTTCAAACCATTTTAAGTTGTCTTCGATATAAATTTAAAAACCTCTAATAAATGGCATTATAAATAAAAACATAATTGAACAAATTAAGTTATAAATGAAAAATACAATCGTTTTCAATGAAGATGTGTAGGCTTTAACCACTCGGCGCACGCTTTCTGATTGTAATAGCATTGTGATTGGTTCAAGTGGTGTTGTTTTGGGGTAAAATGGGATCTTGTCCTCTAATCACATCTAAAAGGGGAAATAGATCAGCGCTTCAAGTATCTCATCCACAGTTATGTCCACGATATGTTTAAAACAGTTTTGGACAACTTATTTAAACAACTTTTCACTTGTTATAAGACTATACAAAAAATAGATGAGCAAACGTCGTAATATATTTCCATTTAACCGTCCATGACGAGAAACGCTACGGATAGAGCTAACCCGGTGGATGCATGAAGTTAAAGCGCATTCCCCGAGGCATAATGGCCGTCGGTGCATCGCAAGCTATTCATGTAACTGCAACGATGTGCATTCGAGTGACGCTCACGCCACCTGGCTATAAAACAGGCTCCTGTTCAACTTACATGCGTGCTCATAGTCTTTATAAACCAGTTATTTGAATAATATTGTTCGTTGAGAAACTAATAATGGAAAGGTAAGTAATAAACGCTTAATTGTGACGATGTTTATAACATATTTTTTTGCCGTGCTCTAATTTTAAAGTATTTTATAAAAAGTATTTTTGTTTGAGCAGCTTGTTCAATGCTTGATTGTATCCTTCTGTTGCTTAGTGCGCAGTAGTATATACAACCCGGCAGGATTAATATACCTACAGTCTTACTTATACGACTCCCTAGGGGATAATTAAGTCAAATATGGACTGATGTTCATATAACCATATTCTAGAAAAAGATAAGGTATTTAATTAGAGAAATAATATTCCAATAGTAAATCAAATCACCAACAAAGATTTTAGTCAATCAACAGAATTATAATCTTATTACAAAAATATAAAAACAATATTATAAACCCTCAGATTGAAAATGAACTTGTAAATGGTACTATCTTTGCTTTAAATTTTAAAAACCCTTTGATACATTTTAAGAAATCTATGAACCAAACATTTATAGAACAATAAACAAAGAAAGACTTGTAATTAAAGAAGTTCACCCCATAGAGTTTAACCTGTTAATATTATTGATTAAAAATACATTTTAGGGCTTATACATTAGTCTTATATAATACAGTTTTGTAATTAAAGTTTATTCCTTAACATTCACCTAATCAAATCTTAATGGCTTGCAGAGAATTCAAATTATTCTAAATATTTCAAAACTTATTCTAAAATACATATCAGGCGAACTAAGTAAATGCATGGAGGAAAACATCCATGCATCCATGCATTGACCAAACCTGTATGCATTCGATTTTATAAATCGTACGTATAGATAAAAAGTGAGATGTTAATTTAAATTTTACTCATGTATTAATAATATAGATACCTCAGATGAATTAAAAACTAATCTAGTATACAATCCTATGGTAGTCTTTCACATTAAAATCCATTTTGGAACCACTAACAATGTTTCAAGCCTGGAGCAGTATATATTAAAAACTAATCTAGTATATAATCCTATGGTAGTCTTTCACATTAACATCCGTTTTGGAACCGCTAACAATGTTTCAAGCCTGGAGGAGTATATATTAAAAACTAATCTAGTATATAATCCTATGGTAGTCTTTCACATTAACATCCGTTTTGGAACCGCTAACAATGTTTCAAGCCTGGAGGAGTATATATTAAAAACTAATCTAGTATACAATCCTATGGTAGTCTTTCACATTAACATCCGTTTTGGAACCGCTAACAATGTTTCAAGCCTGGAGGAGTATATATTAAAAACTAATCTAGTATATAATCCTATGGTAGTCTTTCACATTAACATCCGTTTTGGAATCGCTAACAATGTTTCAAGCCTGGAGGAGTATATATTAAAAACTAATCTAGTATATAATCCTATGGTAGTCTTTCACATTAACATCCGTTTTGGAATCGCTAACAATGTTTCAAGCCTGGAGGAGTATATATTAAAAACTAATCTAGTATACAATCCTATGGTAGTCTTTCACATTAACATCCGTTTTGGAATCGCTAACAATGTTTCAAGCCTGGAGGAGTATATATTAAAAACTAATCTAGTATATAATCCTATGGTAGTCTTTCACATTAACATCCGTTTTGGAATCGCTAACAATGTTTCAAGCCTGGAGGAGTATATATTAAAAACTAATCTAGTATATAATCCTATGGTAGTCTTTCACATTAACATCCGTTTTGGAATCGCTAACAATGTTTCAAGCCTGGAGGAGTATATATTAAAAACTAATCTAGTATATAATCCTATGGTAGTCTTTCACATTAACATCCGTTTTGGAATCGCTAACAATGTTTCAAGCCTGGAGGAGTATATATTAAAAACTAATCTAGTATATAATCCTATGGTAGTCTTTCACATTAACATCCGTTTTGGAACCGCTAACAATGTTTCAAGCCTGGAGGAGTATATATTAAAAACTAATCTAGTCTATAATCCTATGGTAGTCTTTCACATTAACATCCGTTTTGGAATCGCTAACAATGTTTCAAGCCTGGAGGAGTATATATTAAAAACTAATCTAGTATATAATCCTATGGTAGTCTTTCACATTAACATCCGTTTTGGAATCGCTAACAATGTTTCAAGCCTGGAGGAGTATATATTAAAAACTAATCTAGTATATAATCCTATGGTAGTCTTTCACATTAACATCCGTTTTGGAATCGCTAACAATGTTTCAAGCCTGGAGGAGTATATATTAAAAACTAATCTAGTATATAATCCTATGGTAGTCTTTCACATTAACATCCGTTTTGGAACCGCTAACAATGTTTCAAGCCTGGAGGAGTATATATTAAAAACTAATCTAGTCTATAATCCTATGGTAGTCTTTCACATTAACATCCGTTTTGGAATCGCTAACAATGTTTCAAGCCTGGAGCAGTATATATTAAAAACTAATCTAGTATACAATCCTATGGTAGTCTTTCACATTAACATCCGTTTTGGAACCGCTAACAATGTTTCAAGCCTGGAGCAGTATATATTAAAAACTAATCTAGTATATAATCCTATGGTAGTCTTTCACATTAACATCCGTTTTGGAACCGCTAACAATGTTTCAAGCCTGGAGCAGTATATATTAAAAACTAATCTAGTATACAATCCTATGGTAGTCTTTCACATTAACATCCGTTTTGGAACCGCTAACAATGTTTCAAGCCTGGAGGAGTATATATTAAAAACTAATCTAGTATACAATCCTATGGTAGTCTTTCACATTAACATCCGTTTTGGAACCGCTAACAATGTTTCAAGCCTGGAGCAGTATATATTAAAAACTAATCTAGTATACAATCCTATGGTAGTCTTTCACATTAACATCCGTTTTGGAACCGCTAACAATGTTTCAAGCCTGGAGCAGTATATATTAAAAACTAATCTAGTATACAATCCTATGGTAGTCTTTCACATTAACATCCGTTTTGGAACCGCTAACAATGTTTCAAGCCTGGAGGAGTATATATTAAAAACTAATCTAGTATACAATCCTATGGTAGTCTTTCACATTAACATCCGTTTTGGAATCGCTAACAATGTTTCAAGCCTGTAGCAGTATATATTAAACAGACCTTCATTCATATGCTGCAAAAACTGTTAGTTAAGGTTGGGCGTGTTCATTGAATCGTTTAATATCTTAAAAATTATTCAATACAATGTAAAAATATATTAAATCATGTAAAAACATTCCTTAAGTTTTGTTACAATTACATATATTTTTATTAAGAGACGATTAAAAATATATTGTAAAATATAATATTATTAGCGAATACAAAGAAGACACTGGGTGAAAGTGACAGACATATCGCTGTGAGTAATGTCAAACCCAAGTTGTGCTGCCAAGTGCGTTGAGTGCTCAGAACAATTAAGTGAGAGCCGCTGTAGCGGTTGCATTATTTAACTGACTCCAGCGTTAGTTCTAATTGCGACAGAGAATTTGTGCGTCCATCTCCCGTCAACACTTTGTTGGCGATGGTTTCTTCGTGTGACAAATTTAATACTATTTGCAAGAGCTTCAAGAGCATACGTCATAATCCGACTACTAATCATTCCCCCTACAAACACTAGTTGAATGACTTACTGAATATGTGAGCAAAATAACATCTAGGTGATATTATGTTCACAAGATTTAAAGTAAAAATTAAAAAAAACAGACACACTGCCATTTTCAGAGGACGCTTTTGATCATAAATCTATTGATATACAAAAAATGAACAATACCCCATAAATATGTGTGTGTTTTTTGTGTGGCAATAAAACACATATAGATTATGAAAATCCTGTCATCATGGTTCCTATTTTGCACTCGTTCTCTGATTATCTCCAAGGTGGTCATATAATAGTTTAAAAGTTTGTATAGTTCAGAAAGGAAGGATTAAAGGATCTATTATCCACCCCTTCCAAATGATCAAGTTGCAGTTAAAAGCGTTGCAGTTCCAGGGTATGTTAATTTTTTGCGGCAATGGATCTTTAAAACCACAACTTTACTTACAACTTGGCTAACTTTACTTACACTGTTTACTTAGTATAAGAAATGAGAAATTAAGGTTTTTGATTCATAAAGCTGACTGGCTTGCTATAAACATTTTTAAATCAGTAAACGCTTGACCTTGAATAACCACACAGTCACAAAAAATACATAATTGGGCTGATATTATGAACATATCGCATGCATTATAAAAATACAATAAAAATTACCCTTTTCATAAAACCGTATTTTATTAATAACCTTGAAGCTTCTATTATTTTGAACATTCAAAAATGAATACATTTTTATTCTAAAATGTGTTTCAACAGGCGAAGAAAGGCAATGAGAACGCCACTTTTAAACGCTACAGTTAAGCTATTCAAAATTATTTTCAGGCTTTCATTAGTTGTTGTTTAAAGACGAATTTCATTGAATAGTGCTGTACAACAATTAATTTTAAAATGTACGGAATAAAGGTGCATTTATCTCCATCGGAGCTAAATTAAAGTGGTAATGTTTTTAAATAATGCCTTACGTTCTAACGTATTTTTTGTGTGCAATTTCGATGGTTTACCTAGTATTTTTCCAAGACTGAAAGAAACTAAACTCGCTCATCGTTTAAGATTTTAATTTTACTCAAAAAACGCATTAATATGAAGAAGTGGCTTTTAGCTTTTATCACATAAACCATTATACAAAATGAAACATTTATTATACAAAATACAAAAATCGTAGTAAATCGTATAATAATCGTAAACAACAGTTTTCGGTTGTCCAAATAGCTGTATACCGTGTCAAACTTAAGCAGCTGATAAAGGTTATCAGTACAGTAGTACTGACATTGGTCACGTCACGAGCTGCAATATTGATCAAGGGCAAGGAAATAGACTCAGAGAATTGGTTAGCTTTGTTTATCAAACCGATAATGGAAAGAACCGTTATGCGTTTGGTAACATTTGGGCAAAGTGACAACGTCTTTGAGCACGTGTCAATTTGTTACGATGACCAGTCATTTTTATGTCTGCAATATTTGTCTCGTTTACGGAAACCAGTTATTTACGTAATATAAAAAAGTGAATAAATAAAAGAGTTTTTAGAGGGAGCTAAGAGCACAACGCACGTGAGTGACATCTGCCAGCAGTAAATTTCAGGTATAATGTCAGCTGTTAACCCTTCACCCTGTCCTGCAAGTGACAAGTCCGCTGGCTCACATATGCTTATGTAGTACAATATTTATCCCATTGTAAGAAATACAAAATTATTTAATATCATATTTTTTATTCATATATTTAATAAAAAATCTTTATTAAAACGAGACTGGGTCTATTGCACATCATATCGATGGACCACAGAACCTTAAATAAACATATGGTTTGAACGTTAAAGCTTCCATTAAAACGCTTCAATATAAAGTTGATTTATTCCGCCGATATACAAAATATATTAAGTTTTCGTCCTACAATTCACATTTAATTATTTAAAGTAGTCTATATTAATATTTTTTAATGCGAGCTACTTGTTTTGGCTTAAAAACAGCTCGATATATTATAAAAACACTTTAAAACATAGTTAACAGCTAAAATGTTATACTCGTAATGAAGTATATTCAAATATGTTTACTTCATGACAAATAAATTACACTTTTTGAACTAAGAGAGCAATCTGTTAAACGTGGATGCTTTTAACCTCTAAAAGTAGAGAAGTATGAATTCAATGTTATACACATACGTCACTGTTTACAAATTTATTTTGCTACATTTAATGGATTTAATGGAATAATTGCATCAAAACGGTAATTAGATTTACGGATATTATTGGGTTCAACTACGTCTAGCTTGTTTTTATTATCTATCACCTCGATATATACTATTTACACAAAACCCCTTCCTAACAAAATATTTTCAGTTGATTTGTTCTTTCACAAAACCCCTTCCTAACAAAATATTTTCAGTTGATTTGTTCTTTCACAAAACCCCTTCCTAACAAAATATTTTCAGTTGATTTGTTCTTCACACCAGCTGCTTCATACCAACCGAAACAAATAGCTGAATGCTAAATTTAATTTGTTACTAATTGCATCCGCGATGGGATGATGATAAAACGTAAGTAACATCTTTGCATTTATCTTTTATGAGAGTAGTCAACAGTAATATTATGATAGCTTTAAAAAATAATGCGATAACTTGGATTGAATTTTAAATAAAATAAAAGGTGTTGATTCACAATAATAACAATATCTGTCAGTTTACGCAGATTTGGTTATATTTTTGCTTAATTATTTATTATTTGACGTGACTTAGTGAATAATTTATGCATCCTGCATTCAAGGGTTTTGAGCGATACCGATGATTGTAAGTGTGTGTAGGAATGGCTTAGGGTCTTGCACGTTACCGATGAGTGTAAATTTGTGTAGGAATGGCTAAAAGGTTTTGCACATTACCGAGGAGTGTATGTGTGTGTTGGAATGGCTAAAAGGTTTTGCACATTACCGATGATTGTAAATGTGTGTAGGATGGCTGAAAGATTTTGCACATTACCGATGAGTGTATGTGTGTGTAGGAATGGCTAAAAAGTTTTGCACATTACCGATGATTGTAAATGTGTGTTGGAATGGCTAAAAGGTTTTGCACATTACCGATGATTGTAAATGTGTGTAGGATGGCTGAAAGATTTTGCACATTACCGATGAGTCTGTGTGTGTGTGTAGGAATGGCTAAAAGGTTTTGCACATTACCGATGAGAGTATGTGTGTGTAGAAATGGCTAAAAGGTTTTGCACATTACCGATGAGTGTAAATGTGTGATGGAATGGCTAAAAGGTTTTTAACATTACCGATGAGTGTAAATGTGTGTAGGAATGGCTAAAAGGTTTTGCACATTACCGATGAGTGTAAGTATGGCTTAAGGTCTTGCACGTTACCGATGATTGTAAGTATGTAATATTTTGTAGTTTTAATTGTATTTATATTTGTTTGACAGAACTAGAGTACACTAGATTATGTTTTTAAATTTGCAGTAAGCTAATTTATGATACGATTTGTTTCTTATACAAATCCGGTAATAATAAAAGGCGTAAACAATATATTTATAGTAAATAATTTACTCCACTAGGGCAAAGATTTTCTTTTACAAATAAATACTAAAACTCATCTGTAGCCTGGATGGTGCGAAGGGAGAAACGTAGAAAGCAAAGAACTTTTTAACTGCTCTTCGAACTGGAACACAAATAGAATTGTAAAAACCTTTTTTTATAACATTAAATAATTAAAAATTGTTTTCATTCCTCACATTTGGTTCTTTAAGCTCTTTACGGACAACTGTTTTGCATTAATACTTTGATAGATGTTTAACTAACATAGTAAATATGACTAGGGGACGTTTTTATAAAAAAAATCTCTAAAATAAGCACAAACTTAGCCTTAGGATGATTACTTAAGATTCAGGTGACACATTGAGTATGGCTTAGTATGTGATCAGCTGACCGCGTCAATATCAACTTCTATAACATTTATAGAGATCACGGTAACTAAAGATTACACGCTGTTAACGTTCATGACTTATGGTGAATTTACCATCGGGAATCCGTTAAAACCTATGGAAGTGGGGTTCTAAATGTGGGATCCATATATATTTTTTCCTAACCATGATGCTTGGGGGCTTACAATATAAATCAGTAGTTGAAGGTAGAAACTGCACATATTTTTAAGGGTTCAGGTTCTTTAGACCTTTGGAGGATCTAAAGATTAAAGTTTTACAATTACATTAGTAATGGGTAATAAACTGATTAATTCCGTAACATTTAAGAGACTAATTTTCAGGTAGTTTTTTCCTGTTAAAAATTCTGCTTATTTAATTTAACGGTTTTCCATTTATCCCATAAAAAACCATGTCTACATACAGTAGGGGGGTATTCTGTGGAGGAGTTCTGCGTGGGTTTCAAAAGCAATCACGCTACCTTGGTTTCTTAGACACCCTGCTCACAATAACACAGTTAATATATGCAATACTTTTTTAAACCCATTACATGCGATTTTATTAGTATATTTGTAAAGAATGATATATATATATATATATATATGTATGTATGTGTATATACAGAGTTCCTTATACAGAAATGAATAGTAAAGGACAAAAAGCAGTTTCAACAAATAATAAGAACTTTTAGTTACCATGGATACGTTGGGCTCTTGCAGAGATACG
The DNA here is from genome assembly GCA_963675035.1 of Allygus modestus. Classification (NCBI taxonomy): domain Eukaryota; kingdom Metazoa; phylum Arthropoda; class Insecta; order Hemiptera; family Cicadellidae; genus Allygus; species Allygus modestus. The sequence goes on from OY776111.1 coordinate 206,462,384, forward strand.
TTAAATGTGTCTGATGTTGAAAACGTATTGAAAGTTAATTGTCATTCACCATATTTAATCCGCAAGGGACATGGATGTGAGAAATACAAAGAAATATATAACATGACATATGTTGTAATATAAGTATCAATTTTAATGTTGATTCCTTCTTTCAGCTGCTCAGAGCGAGTGGTAAAACAATTTAAGTCCTCGGTTTTCATTAAAACGCAATATGACACCATGGATGTGAAGTACGTTGTGGTTTGAAATTAATGGTAACGATTATAGTCTTTAAGATGGTATTCATTGAATGAAACCTTTTGAATATTGTCTATTGACATGATTAGATAAAGATTGATATTATCGATCTAACTTATTAATTATATTTACGGTGTACTCAAGAATGAAAATTTGTTTCGTGAATTAAATTAGAATTGTAACCTAAAACTACTAATATTTCATTGAAACGAGTTAACCATAACACTTGAGACTATAAACCATCAGCAGGATTCTAGTCAATTTTGTGGTCCCTATAAATAGGATTTTTCATTAAATCCTTTAAGTAATAACAATACGTAATATTCTAATAAAAAAATTGTTTAGACCCTATAAACTAATTAAACTCCCGATCCCGACTCAAGACACAGTGGCGACTGGATGTCTTGTGGGCAGTGATCTCCCAATGTACACCGCAGTCAATTTGTTTGCCAACTTGCGCGTGACTTCTCGCTCGTCATAACGGCTTATTTCATATAAATAGGATGTTTTATATTAAAGCTCATTGATTATCAGTCAGTCAGTCAGTTTTATGGAATATATAGAATTATTATTATTATTATCTTAGCTTTGAAGGGGATTGATTTTACAACACCAAAAGGAAAGCAGGCAAGCCCCGTAATACTTGAGGTCTGAATAGGCCTACGACTCAACCATCCACTCCCATCATCTCCTGAACTAAAATACCCCCGTAGCAGCAAACCTGCGTACTCAGCGAATTTCCAATGCATATATATGTATCTTAATACCACATAAAGCCACATACCAAGTTTCATCAATATATATTCATAAATAAACGATTTATGACATTTTAATTATTCTCCATAAGAATAACATGGCGGCTGAGTATGCAGGTTTGCTGAAGCAAGGAACACAAAAAATGGAGTTTTATACAAATATCAATATAACTCATGAAGGTAAAGCCACATACCAAATTTCATTAATTTATTTTCATAATGAAGGGAGATAACACGTTACTTATTCTCCATAAGAATAACATGGGGCTGAGTACGCAGGTTTGCTGCTACGGGAGTCTTTGGTACAAATTTATTTTTTTGAGCCAATATCAATGGTCCACAACCAGATGAAGCCATATACCAAGTTTCGTCAGTATACGTTCATAAATAAGCGAGATATAAAATTTTTATTTTCCTCCATAAGAATAACATTAGACAACGTACTGTGTTTAGCACTTTCAATATCTCGGTAACCAATTGACGTAGAGAAATGATCAAAATACCAAATTGTGCGTTTTTTTAAGCTGAATCCAATGGAAAAAACTAAAATTTGACTATTTCCAAAATTACATGTAAAAAATTCAAAAAACCCATTTTTGGGGTACAAAACCCCCCCGAAATACCCCTTCGGATAGGCCGATCGGGCTGGTTTTCGAACTTAAAGTCATAAATGTTGCTTTACACATTTATACTAAATTTCATCAAAATCGGATAATTTTTACGAGAGTTATCGTGCTCACGGACACATATATATATATATATATATATATATATATATATATATATAGATATATATATATATATATCTACAGTTTCGAACGAATGGTGTTTTTGGGGTCTGGGGACCTCAAAACGAAAAGTTATCATGGTCCCGGGCCTAGGTCTTACCATGCCGACTACGGTAATAGCTTCTTCCCTATAGGGGAAATTCGCTGAAAACAAACCATGTATCAATTTGTTCCTTAAAATTTTATGACGATTAAGATGGACACTTCTGCAAAGGTCAAACATCTTCACCAATTATAATATGAAACCACGCAGAGTTCTGAGGTGCTTTTGTGTACGTCTATGATTATGACTTATACCTAATGGTTTAAAATGTGTAAGAAAGAAACTAAAAAATGATTGATATCATATTAAAATAATCTGATCATCATAAATAAGTACATTTAGTTTTGTTCTGTTTGTAAATTATTTTGTATATTAAGCTTCGATTCCAGGTTGGTAGAAGCCATCGGTTTAAATAGAACAACTACGGTAAAATATGGACAAGGACGTATGGAACAGTTATAAATTGTTTCGAGATCCCTAGTTCAGACCGTCAGGTTGAATGAGTTATAGTCACTTATTTGATCAGCTGACAGGTTCATTTGTCAACTTTCATCTGGGGGTTTGTTGAGTCAAATATTGCCTACGTTTACAGAATGGAGTCAGTTGTCATAACGTTTGTCGCTTTTAAAATATTTTCACAGTTTTTAAAAGTAGATTATAAAATTGTTTTCACCTGCCAATTGCAGTTAGAGGTTTCTTTTAAGTTTCGCTAATCTTAATATTCTGCAGAGGATTCTTAGAATATCTGATGAACTTTATTAATGTTATACAACATATTTAAATGTTTAACTCTTGACTATCCGTTGTTATTTGAGAGAGTTAACTGTTAGGTAAACAATTGAACAATAAATTAACTTTTTGCTGTCACCTGCTGGAAATTTCTAAGAAACATTGCTTTCCTAAAACGGAGTGACAAATTGTATTTAACAATTTCTTCTTCAATTTCTTGATTAGATCAAAATCACTCAATATGTAGGATCGCAGTTTTGTTTTAAACGATCAAGTATTTTGGTTTTCGGCTTGGACGGTTAGGTATAATCTCCTCCAATTAAGTACGACACCAAATCTAAAGTTGAAGCATTAAAAACCTGCATTTCCAGTAGATTCTAATCTTCAGAGACTGCTTGCGGATGAATGTCTTCTTAACCACCGTACAACCATAAACACAGAGTAAGATCGGAAGAGAAGAAGACAGTGGCGAGAGAACTACGGAGGAGAATAGTGTGAGTTTTACAAGTCGAAATGACTTGTGGCTGTGCAGCAGCAATCAACTGAGCTAGGTACACGCATACTTTCCCACTGATAGAGGCCGAGTGGCAAACATGGCGAGGATGATCGTGACTATGTTGCTAAGGAGAGGAAAGTTGTCTGGAGTGTCGAGTATCATACGGAGCCTTCCGTGATGTACACTGTGACTCTCACGGAGCGCGATAATGTGCAGAGTTATAACAGCAGCTGACGATAGAAAGCTGCGAGTATCTTGGTTGGGTGAGAGGCCACTTTTCTTGTAAGATTTGAATGAAAGTATGTACCTTGTACATAAATTCAAACTAGTAGGATTGGAAAGCGGATTTTATATTTGCATATTTCTAACTTGAAGACTGTAGGTTATAAACGAATTCAATAAGGTCTTTTGGACACACAGTTTGTGGTTTTTAAGTTTGGTTCTTATTAGGTATTTTGGAAAACTCTCAGAGATCCACTCCCAACTTAAGTAGTGGCAATATAAGGGTTTAGGGCCACAAAACCCACTTGCGGAAACCTTTTGGCGGAGAAACCCCCACGGGATTCCGCCAACTAAAAACAAACTCCAAAGGATCAATTTTTGCGCACTTGCTAGATCCCTGCCTATTGAATAATGCCAAAAAATCACAAGTCCCATTACCGATCATAACATGTCCAACATCTATCAATTGTAGTAGTGTAAATCCAACATTTTTATGGATGAGGCGGGGGCGGTGGATCGAGATATTTCCTCCGGAAGGATTTTCCTCCGGCGGGACGGATTATGTAAAATGGTTTATAGTTTGCATTTATATTTTATATTTTACATTTTAAAACATCCTCCCCCAATATAAATTTGAGTAGTGTATTTCGGATCTTTTTATGGAGGAGGCGGCGGTGGATAGAGATTTTTCCCCCGGCAGGATTTTCCTCCCACGGGACAGATTTTAAAATTTTATATTTTACATAAAATGCAAAATAATGTTATATAAAATATAAAATAATTTTATAAAATTAAAAATAAAATCATAATTTTGAAAGATTAAACTGGTACATTTTCTCATTTTAGAGCTAAATTTTTTTCTTATTTTAGAGCTAAAATTGTTTATTTTTTTCTTATTTTAGGGGTAAAAAACTTTTTTATTTAAAACAAATGAAATTTTAAAATTCTCAACAAAGAGAGTATATATAGAATTCCAAAAATCAGCATTTTCATTCCAATAGAAAATGTTGTCCTGTGCACAGTGCTCCACGTCCTGCTCCAACAGAAGTAATTTAGTGCACCACTACAGAACAGCGCACAAAGTTGTTCCTAAAATTTGTAAAAAGTGTCATCAGATATTTGATAATAACAACAATTTTAAAATGCTTATGTTAGAGAACCACAACATTTGTAAAGTGTGTAAGAAAGTCATTAATCGCGACAAAAACCGCCACTACCACTTCTGCGATAAACGACCTTACAGTGTTTTCAAATTTAACGGTGCCCCCGCCTGCGGATATATTAAATACCCTTCAAGCCTGTCCCCTACTAATAAAATGGACTTTGGTAAGAAGAGTAAAATTTATAAAACAGACAACAGATCAAAGCTGTGAATTAATGAACGAACAGGAATGTGTTGCAGATTTCAGAAACCTTACAACTTTATCTATTGAGAAAAAATTTAAAATCTCAAATAAAAAATGCTCTTCTAAAGATTGACACGACTATGCATAAATACCATGCTCAAGGCAGCGGATGGATTTTTGACCATAATAAATATTAGCAGCTTCACGTTTATAAATATAAACCCCTAACACCAAAGTCATACATCTCCACACCAGAAAATATAAAATCAAAACACGATGTTTTAAATATTAGAAACAGTGATAATACATGCTTGTTGTGGTGTATATTAGCAGCTTTACAACCATTAAATCATGGAAAACACGCTAATCGAGTTTCATCCAACGAAGATTATGAAAGCGAATTAAATATGAAAAATATAAAATACCCAGTAAAGCTATCCGACATTGACAAGTCTGAAAGACAAAACAACATTAGCGTCAATGTATTTGGGGTTGAAGGCAAGCAATTTATATCTCCATTAAGAATAACCGAAGGCACAATACTCCCATAAACCTGTTGCTATTACAACGAGGTCACATTAGCACACTAATGTTTAATCCGATATTTTGATAAGTTAATGTTTAATACTACAAAATGTTCGAATAAGAAATATTATTGTTATTTGTGTTTAACAGATTTTTCTGTAAAGATAAGCTGGAAAGTCACAGCAAATCCTGAAAAGACTATGATGCACAAAGGGTGCAGATGTCTGAAGAAGAAACTTTAAAATTTACAAATTACAAATATAAACTTAAAGCGCCGTTTGTTGTATACGCAGATTTTGAGTGTTTTGTAATCTCTGGTATGCACACCACATCGGGCTTCGCATACGCTGTCGTAAGAGATGGGGAAATAGTTAGTGAAGAGTTGTACAGTGGGGAAATGTAATGGATGTGTTTTTCGAGAAAATATTCAAAACCTATGACTTTATTAAAGATCAAATGGCAGAATATTTTCCACTCGTAATGACCCCGGAACAAGAGGAATCTTTCGGAACTCGAGTCAATGTCAATGCGATGAGACTCTATGCCTTGATAAAGTCCGCGACCACTGCCACTTGACAGGACAGTTTAGAGGTGCCGCCCACAACAGCTGCAATATAAACTACACCCAAACAAAGCAAATCCCTATATTATTCCATAATCTTAAAAATTACGATGGTCACCTAATATTGCAAATTTTGGGTAAAATTAAACGCAATTTGATTGCATAGCGAAATATATGGAGAAATATATTTCATTATATATAGATGATCTAGTCTTTCTAGACTCTTATAGCTTTTTATCATTCCCCTTGTCCAAATTAGCTTCAAATTTATATGAATTTAAATTTAACCAAGAGCCATTGCTACATCGTAAGGGCGTATTCCCCTACGAATACCTAACTGGACCAGAGAAATTCGCAGAGCCTCTATCACCCATGGAGACGTTTCACAGCACTTAAGAATACACCTCCCCAGCTGAATACAAGCAAGCGAAAAAAGTCTGGGCACATTTTAATATAAGCAATGTAAAAGAATACCACGATTTGTAACTTAAAACCGATGTGTTATTGTTGGAAGATGTATTTGAAACCTTCAGGAATTTATGTTTAAAATACTGTAAGCTCGACCCAGTCCACATGTACTCCCTCCCAGGACTATCATGGGAGGCGTGTCTTAGAACGACAGGGGGGAAATTACAGCTATTTCGAGACATTGATATGCATTTGTTTATAGAAAGCGGCATTAGAGGTGGTGTATGCATGATATCGACGCGTTATGCAAAAGCCAACAATAAATACATGGGAGAACATTATGACCCTAACCAAGAAAGCACTTACCTCGTATACCTGGACTGTAACTTGCTATACTCCACAGTCATGCGCGAGGCTCTTCCCGTAGATGGATTCCATTGGACGTGTGAGAAGAATTATAAATGTGAATATCAAAATGATAACTTTGGCTATATAAAAATATATGATGGTTTATATTAAAATAAGATAAAAGTTTGCATGATTTGCACAACGACTATCCGTTGGCACCAGAAAGGGTTAATGGAAGATTAATATCAAACTTGAATAATAAAACAAAATACATATTACACTACAAAACACTACAAAAATATGAGGAACTGGTGTTGGTGGTAACAAAATACCATAAAATATTATAGTTTAGGCAATCAAAATGGCTTGGCTTTATTAATTATAATATAAATAAACGCAAAATGGCTAGAAATGATTTCGAAAAAGACCTTTATAAATTATTAAACAATAGTCTATTCGGGCGCACGATTATGAATCAGCGCAAGTTCCGTGATAATGTCTTGTGGATGAGTCAAAACTCTCGTATGTAAAACAGCTGAGGTTTGATTGTAGTAAAAAGTTCTACAATAATTTGCAAACAGTACATTTAAATAAGTTAGTTGTTATGTTTAATTAACCAATCTATTTAGGAATTACCAATTTAGATTTAAGTAAACTGATCATGTACGATTTCCACTATAATTATATGTTTAAATTTAAGAATAAAAAGTTCTTAATGATAGATGCAGACAGTCTTACATATTCTATAGTCGCAGAGGACTTTTACAGATAGATCTGCACCACTTTGATACCTCTGCATATAGAAAAGATAATTTCTTATACTCTGATGCAAATACCCCCGTCGTAGCAAACCTGCATACTAAGCGAATTTCCAATAAATATATAACATAACACATTAAGCCACTTAACAGGATTCATAACAAATATATTCACAAACAAGTGATATTTAAAATATCAATTATTCTCCATAAGAATAACATTGGGGATGAGTACACAGGTTTGCTACAATAAGAAACACAAAATAATGGGTTTTTATGTAAATATCAATATAAATCATCTAAGTGAAGTCACATACCAGGTTTCATCCATATACATTCATGAATAAGGGGTATATAACATTTTAATTATTTTCCATAAGAATAACATTGAGACCAAGTACCTAGGTTTGCTGCTATGGGAACCATAGGCGAAAAATGTTTTTGCAAAAAACAATAAACCACAACCAGATGAATTCATATACCAAATTTCGTCAGTTTATGTTCATAAATAAGCGAGGTATAAAATGTTTATTTTTCTCCATAAGAATAACATTAGACAACGTACTGTGTTTAGCACTTGCAAAATCTCAGCAACCAACTGACGTAGAGCAATGGTCAAAATATCAATTTTTTTAGCTGAATGTAATGGTGGAAATTACAATTTGATTTAAATAACAATTACATGTGAAAACCTAAAAAAATTTTTGGGGTACAAAACCCCCCAAACCCCCCCCCCCTTTAGATTGTGCGATTCGTCTGGTCTTCGAACTCGTTAAAATAAATGGTACTTTACATTGTGCCAAATTTCATTAAGATCGGACCTTTTTTACGAGGGTTATTGTGCTTACGGACACACACGCACACACACGCGCGTACACACACACACACACACACACACACACACACACACACACACACACACACACATATAAATTTGAACGAATGGTGTTTTTGACATCTGGGGACCTCAAAATGAAAAGTTATCATGGTCTCAGGCTTAAGTCTTACCATGAGAACTACGGTAATAGCTTCTTCCCTACGGGGGAAATTCGCTAAAAGGTGATGGGTAAATTTAAAGACGAATGAAATGGCAATATTATGTACGAATATTGTGGTTTAAGGACAATACTATATTCTCTCATTCCTCTAAAATGGTTATATGAAAAGGAACAAAAAAATCAGAATGAGTTGGAAATTAAAAAGTTATAAGTGCAGATATAGCTACGGTAAACCATATTTTAAGACACCAGCATTACTTAAATAGTCTTGTAACGGGGAAAGATTACTATGAGAATGTTACGAGAATCCAATCCACAGACCATCACCTAAACACGTTAACGATTAATAAAAAACGTAATCTCTTTTGACGATGGCAAGAGGTTTATTGTAGATGGAATTAATACGCTTGCTCTTGGTCATTATAAAATTGATCAAACATACATCTGTATTTCCTATTATTCTTAGACCTTTCCTTATCTATTATATAAACTCCAAATTTAGACCTTTCCCATCATTGGTGGCAGAGTTTTATAAATTGTTTAAATGAAGAGTCATTCCCCACATGGTTGTTATCCACGTGTTTTAAATTTAAATCATCTTGTTTAAATAATAAAAGGAAAATTAGTGTTATCTCTTAAATGTTGGTGTACTTTACTATACGATTGACATAAATAAAAACTATTAATGTGTTTATGTCGGCCCATTGCAAAAATGATGTGATATTTGGACTATTTATATTATCAAACAAAACTGACTGTGATTCTACATCATTTAGTGTGATTTCACAGTCAGTAAATGTGTGTAATTTCATATATTCGTCACAAAAACTAAATATTTATTTTATTTTTTAAGTTTGTCTTGTTCTTAAGATTTAGATATTATATGTAAATTTGTAAATTTTAATCCTTCCATTTTACAATTAAATTATAAGTTACAATTGTCTTACCACTTCCACTGGGTCCACATATAACACTGCGAATATTATTAGGAAATAGACCCGAGTTCTTTGGAATATTTTCTTTATATACTATTTTAAACCTGTTCTTTTGTTGTATAAATGACATTTTTATATAACGAAAATGGTTAAGAAAAAGAAATGTGATGAAGGATTATTCTTAAAACCCTATAGAGGTCGAGGGTTGTTAAGTACCCTTATAAACAACCTTCCATACCCATTACACATCCCATCATATTCTAATTGTGGTCCTGGAACTAAGATACGTGAAAGTTTAGCTAAGAATGTATCTCCAAAGAATAAGCTAGACTCTTATTGTAAAGAGCACGACATATTTTACATGAATAATCCCGATACAGCCGCTCGGAACAAGGTAGATATGAGATTAGCGTACCAGGCCTGGACTAGAGTTACTGTAAAAGACATAATTTGACCGAAAAAGCAGCAGCGTATGCTGTGACAAATTTGATGAAAGCTAAAGCAAAGATGGGAAAGGGGATTAAAATGTATTAATAAAAAAGATGGACAATTTTCAGCTGTCAGAGGCCGCAAAAGACGTGCCTCACTTTCGAGGAGTGTACCTAAAAAGCGAGTTAAAAAATCAGAAACCACTCTTTTACTGATTTAGAAAATCAGTAAAAGAGTGCGGAATAGTTAATTAGACAGAACATCCAGGAGTACACATTGGAAAGCATAATAAAAAATCGCATTTAGGAGTTTGGAGCTACACGAACTCCCATCATATCTCAAAACTACGAGACATACGTGGTCAGGTAAACCATCTTCAAATTCTGAGAAGCCTAGATATATTATATTTGGTTTCCAAACAGGTAGGGACAATAGTGCGTGAAAAAGGACTGACAAAATTGATCACTGTAAGTTGAAAAATCTTAAAGTGTTTTTAAACTCTGAGTATTATCCTTATAGTGGTTTAAATCTCGACTTTGAAAATAGAGATGCCTCTAAAGCTTACGAGCATGTGCGAGATCTTATGTGTAGTTTTATAAGATTTAGAGAGAGTTACTACAATACCACCCCAGATCCTATGATTAGTAGAGTTGACTTTATAAATAAATATCCCTTAATTGTAATAGACTGTTCTAGACAAAATGAATCGATCAAAGAGGGGGTTGTAGATATTAAAATAGAAATTGAAACCGCAGAAAATGTGCCAGTAAACTAATTTGCATATTGCTTAGTAATACATGATACAATTGTTGAGTAAAAGCCTTTGACAAACGAGATATAAACAATACCCCCGTCGCAGCAAACCTGCATACTCAGCGAATTTCCAATGAATATATAACATAACACATTAAAACACTTAACAGGATTCATAAGAAATACATTCACAAACAAGCGATATTTAAAATATTAATTACTCTCCATAAGAATAACATTGGGGATGAGTACACAGGTTTGCTGCAACAAGGCACGCAAAATAATTGTTTTTTATGCAAATATTAATAGAACTCATCTTAGTGAAGTCACATACCAAGTTTCATCCATATACATTCATAAATAAGCGATATATAACATTTCAAGTATTTACCATAAGAATAACATGGGGACCAAGTACCTAGGTTTGCTGCTACAGGAACCATAGGTGAAAAATTGTTTTTTTTTGTGCAAACAACAATAAACCATAACCAGATCAATCCATATACCAAATTTAACCAGTTTATGTTCATAAATAAGCGAGATATACAATTTTTCTTTTTCTCCATAAGAATAGCATTAGACAACGTACTGTGTTTAGCACTTTCAATATCTCGGTAACCAATTGATGTAGAGCAATGATCAAAATACTAAATTGTTTGTTTTTTAAAGCTGAATTCAATGGTATAAATTAAAATTTTATTTAAATTAAAATCACATGTGAAAAACCCAAAAAACACATTTTTGGGGTACAAAATGCCCCAAAAACCCCCCTTTGGATGGTGCGATTTATCTGGTTTTCGAACTCGTTCAAATAAATGGTACTTTACACATTTGTACCAAATTTAATCAAGATCGGACCTTTTTTACGAGAGTTATCGTGCTTACGGACACACACACACACACACACACACACATATATATATATATATATATATATATATATATATATATATATATATATATATATATATATATATATATATATATATATATATATATATATATATATATATTTGAACGAATGGTGTTTTTGGAATCTGGGGACCTCAAAATGAAAAGTTATTATGGTCTCGGGCTTAAGTCTTACCATGAGACCTACGGTTATAGCTTCTTCCCTATAGGGGAAATTCGCTAAAAATGAAAACAAATATTCAACAATAATTAATTGACTCTGTAAAACAATTAAGAGAAAAATATAGAGCTTTTAAACGTGGTAAATTTCTAGAAGCCGAGGAGAGGTTTCAAACATTCCAGCCTTTAATAGACCCCTGCAAGAGTTGGTTGCTTCTAAAACTCATACAGAGAGGCAAATTCTCCCAGTGATTTTAGAAAATACCCCGTCTAGAATCAGGGGCGGATCCAGAGGTCATGTTCGGGGGGGCGGTCACCGAAATTTACCCTTCCCCCTTCCCTGTGGATGGTCCCTGGCACCCCTATTATTGTTTTTAACTATATGAAATTATACAACGAATGAAATTAATTCAACATAATGTATCAATAACCTTGTACTCAAGAAAAAATCAATCTTAGCTTTATAAACAAGCTAAACAAAAATTAACATTCGTTCTACTGCACCCGACCGTATATAAAAATAAAATGTTTAGGCATTACACTTTCTTTACGCATCTGTAGTCTAAGAACAAGTAAGATGCCTAAATAAAAATTTATTTTTGTATTTACCCACGCGAAAAATTATTTACAAAACTTATTTGAAATGTACAACATTGAACTATATTACGCGAAGATACAGTTAGGAATGAGGCTGACAGCCAAGGTCAACCACCTGAAAAATTAAAATGTCGAACCACATTTTTACAAAAAAAATCACTTGGCTTATGAGCTTCTGTTTGCACGCAATTTAATCTTTGTTTCCTCTTATTTCATTACATTGCACGCAATTTAATCTTTGTTTCCTCTTATTTCATTACATATAATTCGATTCACTTTTTTCTACTAGCCTAACCACTGGATATTTATTTCCCAGCAACAGATTACGAAAAATTAAAATGTCGTACCACATTTTTACAAAATAAATCACTTGGCTTATGAGCTTCTGTTTGCACGCAATTTAATCTTTGTTTCCTCTTATTTCATTACATTGCACGCAATTTAATCTTTGTTTCCTCTTATATCATTACATATAATTCGATTCACTTTTTTCTACTAGCCTAGCCACTGGATATTTATTTCCTAGAAATAGATTACGCAGTTTTAAACAAAAATCAAATCTAACCTGTAAACAAAACACCGCTGATAGCAAACGACGGTAGACGGGCGAAATCCACTGAGCTCTATATTATATCTGGAGTCACCACTCTGTGGTTAAAAAGCGTGCCGCTGTGTTTATGGTCGTTATGTTGGCCAGATGTGTTTTTGACGCTTTGGTGGTATAGTTATTTCATTTCCTACTGGTTGAAATTTTGACATCGTCCACCCAATGCATTTTCATTGGTCCAGTTAACGGTAAGGTGACAACACACTAGAGCAAAAAGTCAGTGTTGACGGCACGTTTTTGAAAAATATTTAGGCAGAGAGTAGTGACTCCAGATATAACATAGAGTTTAGTGGTGAAATCCAGTAAAATTTAATCACCGAATACAATTGTAGCAACCTTTGCTTCTAAAATTGACCTCGAAGACCATACACTGCATTTTCGGTCTGTCAACTGGCAAAACTGCAACAACTTTGAGATACTTTGGAATATCCATGTTTTTGTAAGACGATTTTAGGTTAAATACATGGATCTAAGTAATGTGTTATATACTAAAATGAAAGTTTACAATTTCACCTGCCTAATGGTGTATATTTGATTTCATTTAAAGAAACGTTTAGGTTCGTTAGTTTGAATTTTAATGTAACCATGTAAACGGGAGCGGCAAAATTTGACTCTCGGAACCGAAAATAAAACACAAAAATTCTTAGGTTTGGGGGGGGCGACCGCCCCTACCGCCCCCCCTGTCTAGAATACCAAGAATAACCCGAATGACACCGCACAAATTAGATTTTGGTCTTTTAGCGTCAGAATATTTTGGAAATTACCTTAATAAAAGCGGTATTACAGACACCATATATGGTATAAGGTGAGAAACAAATACACTTTTTACTGTAAATCAGGAAGTTGAAATTGCTAATGATGATGTTACAGTTGGAGATATAATTTATAAAGGGACAAAGGGGCTTTTGGAGTTGTTAACTTGAAAAGAACCTGTAAATTATAGTGATGCTGATTTACAAACTTATAAAGAGATTTTGGAAGCCACAAATGGACATTTAAAGGGTTAAAAATCGGGTGCGGCGATGTCAAGCAATGACCACGCTAAATATGTAAAGATAATTAAACCCTTGTTTAAGACTGCCGGTGGAGGTTTGAGGGAGGTGACTCTGCATAAAATAGACTGTGCATATTGGGATGATCCTAAAGAACTTGTAGATAGGTCAAGGCTGCTTTGGTTAAGCCGATTATCGGGAAATTCTGGAGTGAATAATGAGATCGATTCTATTATATAACAATGGAGAGAAAGTGGAATTATATATTAAATAAAAACATGTTTATAGATAAATGTTATCGCATGTATAACCCATATACTAAACCAGAAGCTAGAGCATATAAGAAAGCAACTTTTAAATTAAAAGATATTAGTTTGAATGGTTTAAATTGTAAAATTGGTAGTGTTACAGATGGGGAGTTTGTTGATGATGTATCGACTTTGGGGCGGACATTAACCAGAAAAGATGATGCTTTTGTACAAGGTCATACTAAATATTAATTTTTAGAATCCAAAAGTAATAAGTAGAACGCTAATAAGCGCAAAACTACTAATGTGAAAAGAGGCGAAAGTTTAGACGATGTACCCACATTAGAGCAGACTTTAATAAGAAAATATGGTGTTTTTGTACAAGATAACAATAAATATGAATTTTTAGAATCGGAGAAAAATGTTTGGAATGCCAAAAAGCGAAAAATTAGTAATTTGTTCACTGGTAAAGATTGTGGCGATGCTGTAATCGTCTCGCAAATACCAAAATTAGATTTAATCTTTTGGGATTTTAACGATAAAAGGTTAGTTCGTGTTAAACATGGTATTGATGAGAATGACTGTGTTACAAAACATCAAACTGTAGATTTAGCTGGTCTTAAATTTGACGCCAAAAATAAGCAATTCACAAACATTTTAACTGGAACATTGGCAAATGATGTGGCAGTTGTCAATATAATATTACAAAAGGGTGAGAAAAGCATAATAAAACAGGGGATAAAAAGTATAACATATTGACATTAGATAAAAAAAGATGTATGGGATACAGAAGACAAATTCATAAAGAATGTACCCAAAGGACTGATATTTGTTGAATATCACAGGGCTTGAGGTTCGACAATACAAATGAAAATTATATATTTGATATTTGTTTAACACCACAGCTTTGAGGGTTTACAATGAAAGTAATAAATTTGTACAAGACAATAATGAAATCGATTTGATGATGTACATTCCTAAATTGTTAGTTGCAGACTCTACATCTTTAAGCGGATTTAAGACTTTAGATGGAGAGGCATATTCACAAAAAAAATGTATATCAAAGAATGACTGATGGTATGTTAGTTCCTGGCAGTGGAGATGTTTTTGAAACAACGGAGACTGGTAAATACTTTAACATCAAAAATAAAGAATAAAAAGGAATGGAAGAAATTGCTTACGAATTACATAAGCCTGCGAGAAAGAATTTTGGTAGAAAGTCTTTTAAGATGTTGGGTATAATCAAAACTGTACAAATAGATTCAATATATATGCAGAATTATGCTAGATAGAATTCAGGTAATAAGTATATTTTAACTTTAATAGACACATTTTCTAAAACGCTTACAATAGCAAAAGTTAAGAAAACAAAGCCGGTGACTTATATTTTGAAAAATGAAAACGGTAATATAATTAAGAAATAATTAAGGAATATAATCTGAGGAATTGCTAAAGACAAAATATAAAGATATGTTTCGGAGGAAGGGTGATTTATTATATGTCAAATGGCTCGGTTTCCCAAGTAGCCAGAACTCGTGGATTTCCGCAAAGGATGTATTAAAATAATTTGGGGAAAGAATCCCGCCACTACTACATATTGGTTTTAAATTTATTTTACACAATATTTGATGGGATAGTTTTAAAATATACATATTTGTAAAATTATACTAGCAAATGTCCCGTTCTCCGCACGGGGATCTAGCAGGAATAGAGCCAGATGTTTTTTAAAGTTTATCTACATTACAATCAGCTGAGTAACTAAATAAAATATAACTCCATAGGATTAACATTGAAACTTTGATAGCTCGTGGGTTAAAGCCCAGTGGTCAAGAATTTATGAAACCCCCAAAAGGCACATCTAGAGCTTTCGATAGATTCCAAATATGTATACATAATAACAGATTTAGGGGACAAAACTCGCCGAACAAAATTAAAGACATTATTTTAATAATATAGATACAATTATTTTATACTTTATGTACGATTATTTTACATTTTATATAACATTATTTTAAATTTTATGTAAAATGTAAAATTTTAAAATCTGTCCCGCGGGAGGGAAATCCTGCTGGGGGAAAAATCTCTTTCTACCGCCGCCTCCTCCATAAAAAGATCCGAAATACACTACTCAAATTTATCTTGGGGGAGGATATTTTAAAATTTAAAATATAAAATATAAATGTAAAATATAAACCATTTTACACAATCTGTCCCGCCGGAGAAAAATCCTGCCGGAGGAAAAAATCTCGATCCACCGACCCCGCCTCATCCATAAAAATGTTGGATTTACTCTACTGACTTAGATCCTTTGAACTCATTTGCAATCCTATCTATAAGTTTCTTATTTATTAAAAACATCTAAATGACAGTGACTTATAGGTTATAAATCAAAGTATACAAACTAATTATGTAAACCCTGAAGTACAAAATGGTACCATGGCTTCCTTTATTAAGTTTATATTGAACCTAAGCAAATAGGAGGACAGCTAAGTTTGAATTTCGTTTCTATATATCGTTTGGTTCAAACTATAAGGCCTAACTGAAGAGGTATACTTTTAAACAGGTAATACAAACTCTCAAATTGCTCATAGCGAGTCGCACAACTTTTTTAATTCCCGAAGCAGACAAAAACCAATAACAAGAGCATATTAAATTCTGACTTTTATTGCCGAACACATGATTAAAACTTTTGTCCACAAGGACTTAATGTAAACAAATTATGACAATACGTATAGTGTGCTTTATTGTTATGGGAGAACTCTATAACATTTTGTTTGTTGCTCTTTAACATAGGTAAATATAAAACGTTATAGGGTCCTGATTGTAAGTCTCACAGGACATTAATGAATGAGATTGAATAGAAGTATTTTTAATACGGTGCATAGTATAACCGTTTAAAAATAAAGTTTTGTTTTAAAGATAAATATAAATATTTTTATTTTTATTCAAGTTATTTATGATTTGAGTTATTTTATATTTTGTTTTTTTAAATAACTCATTTGTATGTAATTTGAACCATAATTTTATGAAGTATGTACGAGAGTTCTTTCCCCTCTCTCCCCGAGCGATATAGATTGTCCAATAGAGCGAGATTTTTAATCCCAGCGCAATTCCAGAGCTAATGCAGAGAGCGGCCAAGGGCACATCGAGCAGATTGGTAATCTATAGAACTCCAGATTTTTAAGTTCTTAATATATATAGTTACAGTTTATAAATAACTTCAATAGTGTTAAATTTATACTACTCATTGTGATTTGTATGGTTGTCTAACCTGTTTTGTAATGTAATAAAATACCCCCGTCACAGCAAACCTGCATACTCAGCGTATTTCCAACAGAAATATAAATGTCTTATACTACATAAAGCCACTTACCAAGTTTCATAAAAATATATTCAGGAATAAACAATATATACAATTTTAATTATTCTCCATAAGAATAACATTAGGGCTGAGTACGCAGGTTTGCTGCATCAACGAACACAAAAAATGGGTTTTTATGCTAATATCAATATAACTCAACTAGGCGAAGTCATATACCAGTTTTTATTCATTTATGCTCATAATGAAGGGAGACATAGCATTTAATTACTATCCATAAGAATAACATGGAGCTGAGTACGCAGGTTTGCTGCTACGGGAGCCTTTGGCAAAAAATTGTTTTTTGAGCAAATACCAATAGACCACAACCAGATGAAGCCATATACCAAGTTTCGTTAGTATAAGTTTTTGGGGTACAAAAATTCAAACCCCAAAATACCCCTTCGGATGGAGCGATCTGGCTGGTTTTCGAACTAAAGTCATAAATGTTACACGTTTATACAAAATTTCATCAAAATCGGATCATTTTTAGGAGAGATATCGTGCTTACGGACACACACACACACACACACACACACACACACACACACACACACACACACCCACACACACACACACATATATATATATATATATATATATATATATATATATATATATATATATACAGTTTCGGACGAATGGTGTTTTTGGGGTCTGGGGTCCTTAACACGAAAAGTTATCATGGTCCCGAGCCTAGGTCTTACCATGCCGAATACGGTAGTAGCTTCTTCCTTATAGGGGAAATTCGCTAAAAAGAAACTCATATATAAACATACATAATCTAGCCTCATTATTTTCTCAGCGAGTATATGGACTACATGCTGGTATTTTAAAAGAGGAAACCCTGTTTACATTATTAACATATGTTCTGCAATCATAGCAGATCATCAGATTTAGACAAAGGTTTTTCATTTGCATTAAAAGCAACATTTATTCCGTGACACACATTGTGTATGGAATCAGTGTTTGTGATGAATCAGCAAAAGTGAATTTAACTGTAATTTCAGTTTTCCTATAATAATGATAACGATATCTAACTTCATGATAAACTATAAGTACACCTAAACAAATCTCATAACGTTGTTTAATGAGACCAAACCTTCGTAAAATAATCTTGATAACCGTTAATTTTTATCGTAAACCAAATTGTCATTCCTACCAATGTAAACTGTTAATTCGTTTATGTATTAGAAACGAACCTCCTACTTTTCAATTTTCTGTGTTGTGATATAAGATAAAAGCGATGGTTTTCTTAAATTTCTTATTGCGCACGACTTTGAGATAAATCCTCCCGTAGCAGCAAACCTGCGTTCTCAGAGAATTTCCAATATATATCTATATCTATAAAAGAGGAAGTATGTATGTATATATATGTATATGTATGTAGCCTATGGACTCCGAAACCGCCCGACAGATTGTAATGAAACTTTCAGGCATTATTAAGCATTATTCAAGGATGGTTTGTGTGAAGTTTGGTGCGAATCTGTCCAAAGGTCTCCGACCCAGAGGGCATACAAGGGTGTAGTGTCAGGTTTCAGAAATTTAGTGTTTACAAAATTAACAGCTGTAATTAAAAGTAAACAACTTAATTTGGGCGCAGCAACGCGTGCCGGGTAACTGCTAGTATATATATATATATATATATATATATATATATATATATATATATATATATATATATATATATATATATGTATATATATGTTTGTATCTTAATACCACATAAAGCCACATATCAAGTTTCATCAATAATTCATAAATAAACGATTTATGACGTTTTAATTATTCTCCATAAGGATATCATGGCGGCTGAGTATGAGGGTTGCTGAAGCAAGAAACACAAAAAATGGGGTTTTATACAAATATCAATATAACTCAAGAAGGTAAAGCCACATTCCAAATTTTATTAATTTATGTTCATAATTAAGGTAGATAACACGTTACTTTTTCTCCATAAGAATAACATGGGAGCTGAGTACGGAGGTTTGCTGCTACGGGAACTATCGGCCAACAAATCTTTTTTAGTGCAAGTATACCATAACAATATGAAGCAATATACCAAGTTTCATCAGGATAAGTTGATAAATAAGCGAGATATACAATTCGTCTCATCCTCCATAAGAATAACTTTTGACAACGTACTGTGTTCAGCACTTTCAATATCTCTGCAACCATTTAACGTAGAGCAATGATCAAACACCAAATTGTGCGTATTTTTAAGTTGATTCCAATGGGAAAAACTAAAATTTGACTATTTAAAATAATATCTAAAAAACAAAAAACAAAATTATGGTTCTAATAATCATAATTGTTGTAAAAAGATTTCACATTATGATATTAAATGTTCACATAACACATATATACATAGACATATATTTTCGTATTTTTTTAAACTTATCCGATGACCCTCACTTTGGCAATACAACATAACAAGTTTTACTAGCATCAATAACTTTTGAAATAGTTTAGTAAACAAAGGAATGGGTTAAAAAGATGTATATAATGATATTATACATGTAAATATTAGTATACTAGTGCAAATCCCTATTTACTACAGTTGTGGAAGACATATTTAATATAGATTCACTTTACGAATATTCCTTCAGAGGGACCAAATTATGAACTTAATAAATATAAAATTCATTTAATAACTGTCTCTTATGCTTATCAACCAATTAAAAATACATGGTATACAAATGTACGTTTACAATATGTGGAGCGTAGCCATAAAATACTCGGTTTTTCTACATAACCTGAGTGAAGAACCGTGCAGACTTGAGTGCTTATTAATCTCGCTTTTGTCCCCAAACACAGTCATCTGACTGTAACATAATCCGCACGACAAGCACACCGGACCAGACCGCGATAAGACCATGATAAGACCCGCTGATAGCGAGGCGCTGGATACGCTCTCGTGTCGCACGCACCTGCCCGCCCGCGCCTGTCGCGCAGTGCTTTTCATTTGCAGGTGTAGAATTCGAGAATGATAAAGTTCACCTTATTTCTAATATATTCCTTGAATTATTAAAAAATTGATGTTTCATATAGAAAATAAAACGGGGTGTATGCGAATTCGTGGGACCCTTTTTGCAGATTTGTTTCTTGGGTCAAAACGAACATAAAACAGCATCTCTCTAAAATGGCTAGATTTGAGTCTGTCGGTGTGTTTGTAGTTTTTACAGATGATTTTACAACTCAATGGTCATTACTTATATAAACCAAAAACGTAGCTTACATTTGTTTATGTTAGTGTTTAAAACAACTTCCATTTAAATCTTGGACCATTTCAAGATGGCGGGCATTTAACAATAAATTTAATACCTATTACAAACTTTACCTTGTTTGCTGTAAAAAGATAAAAAATAACTAATCTATTACTTTTGTACTGTAATAATCGACACGATTTAGTATTACTATCAATGCTTTACGAATACAAGAGGTCACTGTAACAATAGTGTAATTTATTTAGTGACAAGTTAATGATTCGTTAATGACAAGTTAATTTGTAAAAATTACAAGTAGCCAAACAGAAACAACATATTTTAGACATATTTTAAAATGTATTTTATGTTTATCTTGATCTAAGGAACAAATCAACAAAAAGAGTACCAAGAATCTAAGAGTTTTCAAGCTACAATTAAATTTGTTTATCTTGGTTACCACGAAATTCTGATTTATTCATCTTCTCTTAAGAGTTATTCATTTACTCTTAGTAAAATAACTAAAAGACTAATATTTTTATTTGTTTTTAAGGAAGTTGTACACATTAATTTATATTTAAATAAATGTTAAACCGTGAACAGAATGCAGAATATCCCTAAGAATACTCGGGGAGTAGGGAAGAATTTACGGTTTAAAATGAGCCTCATATTCAGCGAACGTCTGCGAATTATCACCTACTTAGACACCGGCAAACCATAAAGCCAGGGGTAAGGCAAAATTATAGAAAGACGCCATCAAATGGAAAAGAAAGAGAGGAGGAGTGTGAGTTTTACGAGCTTTAACAAGTCGGAATGAGCCTTGACACAAATGATGGTGAGGGGGGCAAACCAAGCTGCTCCAGTCGCTACTCCGTCGGGGACAGGTGAGGAGTCGTATGTTCAACATCCCTCAATAGTTTTCTTATCAACGCATTCTCCATTGTAACTATTGACAATTTAAGGTAAGATCGTAAACATTTCAAATTATGGTACTTTAACCCATAAATCTTTACAAAGATAGTAAATTCCCAAGAAACATAATTTTTCCTACAAGGAACAAAAAATTAGCAACAAATTACAAACAAATATTTGTTTTACTTGACATTCCGTATACCTATAAGTTAACAAAATAATATTGTACTCTGTGGTAAATTTGTGAGATTTTATTCATGAAAATAGTCATTGTATTAACTGACCGCTAAATTAATTCTCTTAGTGTTTTTACATAAGAGATTGATGATAATTTGATCAAATATAAACTGTTAAAACTATAATGGCCTTCCGGAATATGAGTGCTAAAACTAAGCAGATTAATTTTCAATGGGATTCTTAAACGAGATTACTGTATAAACTACAGGCAGGTTTTGCATGCTACAAATATGTATATGGAAATGTAACTAAAATAAACATGGAAAATATTTCAATAAGAGGAGAATATGTCGAATCCTGGGGAATGGGAAACTCATGGTGTATGACAATCTCAACGCCTGGACCTCTTACTTCTCTCCTACAGTTAAGTTACATAGTAAGTAGGGGTTTTTATAATACTACCGTCGCAGCAAACCTGCGTATTCAGCGAATTTCCAATGAAATTATATGTCTTAGTAACACATTAATCCACTTACTTAGGATTCATAAGAAATATATTTACAAATAAGCAATATTTAAAATATTAATTATTCTCCATACGAATAACATTTGGGATGAGTACGCAGGTTTACTGCCACAAGGAACACAAAATAATGGGCCTTCATGCAAATATAAATAGAGCTTATCTAAGTGAAGTCACATACCAAGCTTCATCCATATACATTCATAAATAAGCAATATATAACATTTTAATTATTCTCCATAAGAATAACATGGGGACCGAGTACCTAGGTTTGCTGCTACGGGAACCATAGGCGAAAAATTTGTTTTGTGCAAACATCAATAAACCACAATCAGATGAAGCCATATACCAAGTTTGATCAGTTTATGTTCATACATAAGCAAGATACAAAATTGTTCTTTTCCTCCATAAGAATAACATTATACAACGTACTGTGTTTAGCACTTTCAACATCTCAGTAACCAATTGACGTAGAGCAATGATCAAAATACCAAATTTTTGGTTTTTTAAAGATGAATTCAACGGTAAAATTAAAATTAGATTAAAATAAAAATTACATATGAAAACCCCAGAAACCCCATTTTCGGGGTACAGAATCCCCCTTCGGATAGTCCGGTTCGTCTAGGTTTTGAACTCGTTCAAATAAATGGTTCAAATTTAATGGTAATTTGTACCGAATTTCATTAAGATCGGACCTTTTTTACGAGAGTTATCGAGCTTACGGACACACACACACGCATATATATATATATATATATATATATATATATATATATATAAATATAAATATATATATATATACATTAAAAAAATGTGACGAATTGTGTTTTTGGAATCTGGGGACCCCAAAACTAAAAGTTATCATGGTCCCGGACCTAGGTCTTACCATGCCGAATACGTTAATAGCTTCTTCCCTATAAGGGAAATTCGCTAAAAAGCAGAGAGAAGGTGGCATATCGACTTTGGTTGCATCATGATCACTTGGCGAAGAAGAGAGCAGTAGTTTATTTATTAGAATAGTAGTTTATCATTTGGGATTTGACGCTCTTGGCATTGCATTTCTATACACCACAATTGCTATTGGACCTGTAAAATGGAATTATCCTGCATCGACGACAACTGGATCAGACTTATACTATTACAAATAAATCATCTCTTCTCAAACAATAATTACTTATTATTTAGTTTCATATAATTAATGTAAATAACCAATACCCTACGTTAACCATAAATCTATATAAATAAAGCAGAGGTCTTGTTTGTTAGTGGATCGCCGTACGGCTGAACTACAAGGAGTTAAGGCATGACATTTTCAGGGTAGGTTCCTTTAGGTTACAACTGTTGTACCTGGCTCTCAGGTTCCTCTAAATCCTGTAGAGCTACTCCCCGTGGGACATCCAAAATTCTAATGTTAATCAAATGAGACCATACGGTTACAATTTTCTGCTATTTATTTAATGTTATTCAAATAAACAGCTGTGTTTTTAACTACATTTTATATCCGTGTCAAACCGGTATAATCAGCTAGTATTAAATATGACAAGGATTCACTAATTATTCCTATTTGTATTTCTATAAAATATTTTAACAATTTTAAGGCTGTCTAATGTAAAATAAATTGGTTAAAAAATAAATATTCGTGTAGTTTTAAAAGGTAGAGTTGGTTTTATTGTAACTATCTTAGCCTATGGGCTTTTACATCTGATTCTGTTAACAATCAAATAATCTTAAATGTTATTGCTGATTAAATTGCATAGTTGAAAATGTGCTTTAGTTTGGCTCTTTAAAAAAATGTATGTCCCAAGGAGAGGTTTCATTGAAAATAAAGTAATGCTCCTCGTATTTGCTTGGTATAATTAAATTCGATGAAGCCGGTTTTCTCAAAAGTTCCTGGTTCGGTTTAGATCGTATCTACCTACGTACAGTTATATATTAATATTATATAGAATACAATTCATTATATAAAAGATATAGTTACTATAAATAAACAATCATATGAATGGAAGGTACATGTTAAGTATGATTGCGGAACTTGTTTCGATGCTCCTAACTGAGGAGGTTTACTTTTAATCAGTCAAGACCTCCCTCCCTACGATTGCTGAGCGCACAACTTCTTTAATCCCCAGTGCAATCAAAATGTAATAACAAGAACACATATACCCAGCTTTAATTTTTTGACATTATTTTGCAAATGTATTTGGAAAGGAAAGTAGATAGGGCAATACAATATACAATTATGTTTTTTTATATTTTACTACCTTCAGTAGTTCCCATTAATGCCGTCCAAATTTGTCTTATACGAAATTCCCGGTTTGCATTGCACTGTTTCTACAATTGCTTGCGGTATGTATAGAACAATGTGTTGTTGGCGCTGTTGTTGACACACATTACTGCAACTCGACCCGCGGTAGGCGCATCACCCCGGTAGACGGAGTTGCATCACTTGTTGTCAACAAACTTTTCAATATTATTTCGACAAAGATTTGGTGACAGCATTCGTTTTTACTCCATTAAAATCGGGTTGTCAACATTTGTTAACAGTTAAAAGCTAACAACATTGGATGACAGCAATACTTGACCACTTTTGCTGCCAACATTTGTTGTCATGGGACAAATAAAGTACTTGGCATCACTAGTGGCTATTTAATAGGTGTTTGAATGAATAAACAAAAAAGAAACACAAAACAAACCAAAACTAAGAGTGTAATACGTTATACCAATCCAAACCTTAACGGCGCATATTTATCATTTGCCTTAATAATGTAAGGTGGATTTAGAAATTATCATTTGGTATATGTGTATAAGAATACCTATTTTTAATAGATTGAACTGGCAATTTTTGAACTGTGGACAAGAAAAAAATGAACGTTACAATACTAACTTAGTGAAGCCATTTCAGTTGTTGATAGATAACAAATAAACAATTATAATTTCAGTAATGTTATGTTTAGAAAATTTACAAAGTATTTTTAACCTACTATGTCAAACATCTGATCTAAGTGTTTTAGTAGCAAGGGTTTCTATGATATAACCTTCAAATAGTTTTGATTAAAATAAGTAAATGATAACTTAACTTGGTTAAGTGATACTTTCTGCCAAGTTAACCCCTCCTGCCGAGCATTTTGAGTTCAGAGAGTAGTTAAGTGAAGGCCGCTGTATCATTTGTATTATTTACAAGATCCCAGCGGCAATTTTTGAAATTTAGTTGGTGAGGCACATTTACCTATCAGGATTTGCATTTTCACTCTTGTTGAGAATTACTTATATACTGTGGATGATTATATATAATGAAAGCACTACATGATGCATGAGAGATTCCAATACTCAATTACATACATTGAATTATAAATAGACTAGATGCCCATGCGCAAAACCGAATCAGGGCCAGAACTCGCGGTTTCCACTACCCCACTAACACCTGTAACTATATCTACTCTTAAAAAACACAGTCATAAACTTGTTATCTCCTGTTTTGAATCAATTAAACTTGTCGGTAAGATGGCGTGACCAGTAAGTTAAAATGTAAATTTAAGTGAAAATCACTCATTAAAATATAATTGGGATGGTAATTTGATTAAAATGTATTTTCACGATCATATTCGTAACAATGGGAATGAAATTTGTTTATTACACTTCATGAATCATGGAGGATCGAAGCTTAAAATGGTACAAGGTCAATAATTGAGATTTATTGAATTTGTTTATGTATAAAGGGAGAAAATAATACAGCGCAAAACATCAGTTTAGTAATAGGATATTTGATTTTTAAAGCGATATTTTTAAGTTCATGCATAGCTTTGGGGCATCATAACTAATGATAATATTTAAACTAGAAAAGGGATACACTTTTTATTTATATTGATGCGAAGACACAATTTAACGGGCTGTCGATGGTTTTCCTCTCCCAGCCATCAAATTAATCTCTTTAGGTTAGCATATAGTTATATTTTTAAGAGATACAAATTTAAAACAAAAACGCCAGAATTACATTGTACACGATTTCACCACATTATATATTCTCAAACGATACTCATTCTATAAATAGGTGGAATTTTATTCTGTGGAGATCAATATTGCAATCAAACGTTCAGTACCGAGATACGACGTTGCAATTTTGCGGTACATAACGCATTCTGCATTCAATCTGCTTTTAGTAACTTGCCTCTAACTCTGCATATGCTATTATTTTCACAGTTTATATGCGTCCCTTATTAAATGTTATAATTAAATAATAATTAATAATGTGAAAATTATTCATAGGGTTTTCTTATGGTTATATCTGAAAAAGAAAAGTTTGGTATAAATATTTACTAAGGAAATATTTTAGGAATGTCCAACTTATTGAATACTTTATCCATAGTGGATTTCAACATTTGTTTCCATTCATTAAATCCTTCCATCTTATTAGTGAATTTCCTGTGTAAAAGTGAACTGTTAGCATTAACTATTAGCACGGTGAGACTTAAGCCCGGGACCATCATATAAGTTCCTAACACGTTTTGAAGGGTCTCTAAAAACGTTATATAAATGTATATGTATATATATATATATATATATATATATATATATATATATATATATATATGTATGTGTTCGCACTCTAGCGGTCGCAGTTTTTGCCCGATTTACTTCAAATTTGGTAGAGACATTTCTTTTTATAATCGGTTGGACAAGTTAAAAACAATCGGAAAACTCTAATCCCCTTTTTTGGGGATTTTAAGTTTTGAAATTTTGAGTTTTTGGGCCCAAAAAGATCAGAAAAGCCCCGAACGTACACTTATTGCACATTAAATTATGGTACGTAAAAAGCCAAAGATTGTAAGCCCTCCCTCATCATTCTAGCACAAGTACCTACCGAGTTATTAAAGAAAATGTTAATTGGCAAAATACAGTACGTTGCCTTATGGGGATTTTACACTGGAAAAGCCAGTTTTGCATACCTTAATATCGTTTTATCACCCCCAATACTCCAATAACAACTTGTTATCCTGACTATATCTTCTTCTAACTTTATAATGTACAACATTGGCATCCTATTAATGAATTTAAATATAACCAGGAGCATCAGAACAGCCAAAAAATAACATCTTTCAATTTTCAACTAAAAATGTAACTAGCGTTCGTTTAAACCCTTTATTTGATCTTTTTGAGGTTTTAATGCGGAAACTAACTTCATTCACGTCAGCATGCTGCGTGCGATCTCGTTTATATAAAGACAAATTGTGTAGTGGTTCGTCCATCTAGGATAATCGGCTTTAATCTACCGATTTAAATCCGATTACTGTATTAGATACCAATAAGGATCGGCAGTAAATCATTTAAAAAGGAGTACTGTCAGGACTTTTGACCTTATACAATTTTATTAATGAATTGTTCCTAAAGTTAGCTCTAGATTTTCTTTATTTACTTCAGTCCATGCATGCATACTTGGCGAGTCATAGGTGAACAACAAAAAGTGGCTGGAATGCATAAAACCGCATATACTTTGTACTAGCCACACAACAAATAAAAATTATAGATTTGGTTGTATACAAAACATCAGAACTCTTATCATGTTTAGATAAAACAATGCATACATTAATCACGGAGGCAAGTCCGGTGGTGGCTGCGATCGAGATAACGGAGCTAGTAGTACTTCTGGCCCCCCCACTCCCTCTTGGAGCACCGCCAAAACATCCTCATACCAGCACATAAAACGGGCTTCTTCTTCTCTTTATTTATACTTTATTTCGTAATAAGTTAACGTAACCTTTCTTCTTCCAATTGCTCTTTTATTTAAGATCTTGGTGGTTGATTACAGTTTCAATTTAGTGTTTATGGTCGAATTCAGGGATAAAATAATGCAATTAAATGGAACGCCCTACACAACAAAGCAAAGTGTGAAAGAGGTATTCAACAAGGCTCATTCTGACAGGTTGGATGAGTTTGACACTCAATATTTCATCAGTTGGCCGCTCTATTTTTAACTTAGGCCAGTATAAATAACATTTGCAAACTGTCGCAAGTTGGGATGAACACTGTTATTTTATAGTTTAAAGTGTAATTTTACTAAATTAAACTAATTTTTGACACTTTTTTTAAAAAGGAAATCTAGTTTAGTTGCACCTATCAGATCTTACTTAAAAGATTTTATGAATATTAAAATGATAAATAAATCTGATAAGCAAACAATACAAAACTAAATTAAAGATTAGTGACAGTGGATTATGAAAATACCCCCGTCGCAGCAAACCTGCGTCCTCAGCGAATTTCAAATGCAACATATTTGTCTTAATACCACATAAAGCCGCATACCCAGTTTCATAAAAATATATTCACATATAAGCGATTTTAATTATTATCCATAAGAATAACATTGGTAATGAGTACGTAGGTTTGCTGAAACAAGGAACGTAAACAATTGGTTTTTATGCAAATATAAATATAATTTAACTAGGCGAAGCCACATACCAAGTTTCATCAATATTCAATCATAAATAAGCGCCATATAACATTTTAGTTATTCTCCATAAGAATAACATGGGGGCTGAGTAAGCAGGTTTGCTGCAATGAGGAACAAAAAATGGGTTTTTATGCAATTATCAATATAACTCAACCAAGTGAAGCTACATACCAAGTTTTATTAATTTTTGTTTATAATTAAGGGAGTCATTACATTTTACTAATTCTCCATAAGAATAACATGGGGGCTGTGTATGCAGGTTTGCTGCTGTGGGAATAATCAACAAAAAATCATTTTTTGTGCAAATATCAATATACCAGTACTACGTGAAGCCACATACCAAGTTTCATCAACATACATTTATAAATAATCGAGATATCAAATTTTATTTATTCTCCATAAGGATAACATTGGACAACGTACTGTGTTTAGCACTTTGAATATCTCAGCAACGGTTGAGCGTAGAATCACAATTTAAACACCAAAATGATCTTTTTGTGGAACTGAACAGATTGGTAAAAGCAAATGTGAAGTTTACATTAAAATAAACTGAGGAAAAGCCAAAAACCTTTTTCCCATAAGATTAACATGGGCGATTTTGTGAGCAGGTTTTTTTGGATTTTCTCCGCAACCACTTAACCTAGGTTAATAATTCAAAATACTATATTATTTGTTTTTTTAAGCTCTATAACATGGACAAAACCAAAATTAAGTTGTTCAAAAAGTTTAGGGTGAAAAATGCAAAAAACTGATTTTTGAAAAATTTAAAACCCCCATAAACCCCCCTTCCCATGGTCCGATTTTTCTGGTTTTCGAACTTAAAGTCATGAATGTCATTTTACACATTTGAGCCAAATTTCATCAAAATCGAACGTTTTTTACTCAAGTTATCGCATTTACGGACACACACACACACACACACACACACACACACACACACACACACACACACATATATATATACATATATATATATACATATACATATATATAAATTTGAACGAATAGTGTTTTTGTCATCTGGGGACCTCAAAACAAAAAATTATCATGGTCTCGGGCTTAAGTCTTACTATGAGACCTACGGTAATAGCTTCTTCCCTATAGGGGAAATTCGCTAAAATATATCTAGTCTATGCGATTTTACTTACTCATAATTTAATAAATAAATTTGTCCTTATTTTCTAATTAAGTCGCTTAAACATTCAATATATCCAGGTAAGGTATAATAATTGAAACTACCGACGCAAGGTGAATACTATACCCAATACTAAAATACACATCTTTATTTTTAATTCTCTAAGCGAAATTTGTAAGTCAAAATTGTGGGAGTTTGGCAAATCGTAGGATGATGGGAGACGGTTCAAATTAGACGGTTAAAGTCCTGATCCCAGGGTCTCGGGAAAAATAGCAGTATTTCCAAAAAGTTGCCAGCAAACAATAAATAACGTAAAACATCCCCCATAAGAAAAGCATGGGTATTTAAAAACGTCTGCTTTGTTTACATTGAAACATGTGAATACTTTGTTTTTGAACTGACATGTGTTCCTACTTTATTTGTTATTCTTCTCAGCAAGTAAAGAATAAAAGAGTCAGATGAGGCAGACTATTGGAGCAAGGTTAGGAGCTTTGGCCCCTTCAAGCCACTAGTATGATAACAAAATGAAAATAATCATAGCAAAATATTCTGTATCAAACTAAAAAATGTAACGCAATAAATGGCAAGGTTATAGTAATGATTATACAGGCCAGAATTGAGGCCTGGCAACACATTACTAATTATTTATAGTTGATGTTTAACCAATAAATATGTCTTGATGTATTTTTAATTAGATTTATTGATTTAAAATAATCATATATTACTAGGAGTACGCTCTTATATCGCGTATAAGGATTGAGTGATCGCGTAAAAAAAAAAAATGTTTCAATTGACAATATACCTCATGGGCCCTCCATTATAACTGCAGCTTGACAATGACATACAAATCCAGAACATGACAAACAATGAGGCCTGAAACCTGTCAATCAGTCAGACAAAGTGCATATGAAGTAGTTACTCACCCCTCAGTCTCACTGAGGGCTGTATCATCTAGGCCCTCATAATAATATTAGCTGAAGATTTTGATAAAATGTAATATGTTGGCGGCAATAAAGGTCCCCAATCAGTGAGAGCACGTGGTTTAAAAGTAGTTATTTACACTTTGGTTCCACTGGAGGACCCATCAGGATATTTATTTTATTGTAGCTTAATATTGCAGTAAAAATCTATAAGTATAAATACAGAACTTGATGAACACAAGTAGTTCGTTTTAAAATCAGTCAATTGGTTTTGAATGCCTAAATATTTTAAACTCTAATCCAGAGGTTTTAATGTAACACATTAACCTTACTGGGGGGAGGGGGGCTGTGCCCCCCAGGCCTCCCATTTTTATTGTAGCTTTATACGGTTGTTCAAATACATAGGCAACCTATAAATGCAGAACTTAAAAAACAATAAGGCTTAAATCATTCAATTTGTTTTTAAGAAGAATAAATTGCCTCATTTTAAAAAGAAAAGAAAAGTAGTACCTTATGTTAAATATAATCTAGGAAGAAATTAAAACTCTTTGACCCACTTCTTAGAATCCACGAGTCATTGTGTCAAGGTCCAAGATTTTGTATACATCGTAATATATAAATACCCCCGTAGCAGCAAACCTGCGTACTCAGAAAATTTCCAATGCATAAATATGCATATATATATGTATCTTAAAGCCACATAAAGCCACATATCAAGTTTCATCAATATACATTCATAAATAAACGATTTATGACATTTTAATTATTCTCCATAATAATGACATGGCGGCTGAGTGTGCAGGTTTGCTGAAGCAAGGAACCCCAAAAATGGGGTTTTACACAAATATCAATATAACTCAAGTAGGTAAAGCCACATACCAAATGTGAATAATTTATGTTCATAATTAAGGGAGATAACATGTTACTTATTCTCCATAAGAATAACATGGGACTGAGTACACAGGTTTGCTGCTACAGGAACTATCGGCCGAAAAATGGTTTTTAGTGCAAATATCAATAGACCACAACGATATGAAGTAATATACCAAGTTTCATCAGCAAAAGTATATAAATAAGGGAGATATACAATTTATCTTATTCTCCGTAAGAATAACATTGGACAACATACTGGGTTTAGCACTTTCGATATCTCTGTAACCATTTGGCGTAGAGCAATGATCAAAACACTAAATTGTGCGTCTTTTAAAGCTGATTCCAATGGAAAAAAACTAAAATTTGACTTTTTCAACAATTATATGTAAAAAGCTCAAAAAACCCACTTTTGGGATTCAAACCCCGCCCCCAAAATACCTCTTCGGATAGGTCGATCCGTCTGGTTTTCGAACTTAAAGTCATAAATGCTGCTTTACACGTTTATACCAAATTTTGTCAAAATTGGATTAATTTTACGACAGTTATCGTGCTCACGGACACACACACACACATATATATATATATATATATATATATATATATATATATATATATATATATATAGGCCTATATACAGTTTTTGAAAGAATGGTGTTTTTGGCATCTGGGGACCTCAAAATGAAAAGTTATCATGGTCATGGGCCTAGGTCTTGCCATGCCGACTACGGTAATAGCTTCTTCCCTATATGGGAAATTCGCTGAAATGGATCCCTATTTCCCTTGGTCACGCCATTACTTGAGAATTAGTGGACCAAATTGAATAATTATTTCTTGTTGAGTTCGTTTATGTCAGGACAAGGTTCTTATAAAAGACAATTTTTAATCTGACCTAAGAGCTCTGCGCCACAGGCCTTCAAAGTTCGTATTGATTTTATCTAAGTTCAGTTAGTTACACCAAGCAGCTGTAAACATACTTGAAAGGCATATACATATGTTGATTATAGTAATAAGAAGCTACTTGAATGGAAACTCTCATTTTGGAAATAAAAAGAGTACTTGAATGGCAACTCAAACTCTGTTTCAGCGAATTTCCCCTATAGGGAAGAAGCTATTACCTTAGTCGGCATGGTAAGACCTAGGCCCGGGACCATGATAACTTTTCATTTTGAGGTATATATATATATATATATATATATATATATGTGTGTCCGTGAGCACGATAACTCTCGTAAAAATGATCCGATTTTGATGAAATTTGGTATAAACGTGTAAAGCAACATTTATGACTAAGTTCGAAAACCAGCCAGATCGCTCTATCCGAAGGGGTATTTTTGGGGGGTTTTGTACCCCAAAAATGTTTTTTTTTAAATTTTTACATGTAATTTTTGAAAAAATCAAATTTTAGTTTTTATCATTGGATTCAGCTTAAAAAACACACAATTTGGTATTTTCATCATTTCTCTACACCAATTGGTTACCGAGATATTGAAAGTGCTAAACACAGTACGTTGTTTAATGTTATTCTTATGGAGGAAAAAAAATTGTATATCTCGCTTATTTATGAACGTATACTGACGAAACTTGGTATATGGCTTCATCTGGTTGTGGTATATTGATATTTGCTCAAAAAAATTTTGTTTGCCAAAGGCACCCGTAGCAGCAAACCTGCGTAATCAGCCCCATGTTATTCTTATGGATAATAATTAAATGCCATGTCTCCCTTAATTATGAACATAAATTAATCAAATCTGGTATATGACTTCACCTAGTTGAGTTATATTGATATTAGCATAAAAATCCATTTTTTGTTTTCCTTGTTGCAGCAAACCTGCGTACTCAGCCCCAATGTTATTCTTATAGAGAATAATTAAAATTGTAATATCGCTTATTTGTGAATATATTTTTATGAAACTTGATAAGTAGCTTTATGTAGTATTAATGAAAGGGTTAAAGGAAAGGATCCGAATATTTTCTTTCATTAGATCGTTAAGAATAAGTATAGCCTATTAAAGTTTGTTAAATAGCCAAAATTACCCGTCACGAATAAACACACCAGATTGGAGAGAGGATTCTCTTGACTAATGCAGGGTGGTGTGAACTTTAAAATTCCATGAGAACGGAAGGGTACACTTTCATAAACGGAACAATACACAAAACCGAATAAATTTATCGATATATTGATTAGATCGACTGTAAAATATTTTATCATCTGTATGTTAGTTATTACGTAATATTTGTTTTTTAGTTTTTTTATCAAATAAACTTAAAATAAAAATGAAATAAACCTTACCTGCATAAACAAAATAATTGATTTATAAAACATAAAACTAAAAAACAAACAAATTAAAAAGGTTTCTAGAAAATGTAAAAAGAACATACGATTTCCATAGATCCGTTAAAAGGTTGCTCCCGAGAATACATATTTAAGTATTATTGGAATCAACGTTTCTTACCTGGAAACATTTCCAGACAATATCTTCCACATCTTTGAGACCGAACATAACCGAATAACCTAAATAATAGCTATACCGTATCGAACAATTTCATTTTGTTTTAGCGAATTTCCCCTATAGGGAAGAAGCTATTACAGTAGTCGGCATGGTAAGATCTAGGCCCGGGACCATGATAACTTTTCGTTTTGAGGTCCCCAGACCCCAAAAACACCATTCGTTCGTAATATATATATATATATAATATATGTGTCCGTGAGCACGATAACTCTCGTAATAATTATCCGATTTTGATAAAATTTGGTATAATCGTGTAAAGCAGCATTTATGACTTAAAGTTTGAAAACCAGACAGATCGACCTATCCGAAGGGGTATTTTGGGGGGGTTTTGTACCCCAAAAATGGGGTTTTTGCATTTTTTACAAATCATTTTGGAAAACGACAAATTTTAGTTTTTTTTAGAATCAGCTTAAAAAGACGCACAATTTGGTGTTTTGATCATTTCTCTATGTCAAATGGTTACAGAGATATTGAAAGTGCTAAACACAGTACGTTGTCCAATGTTATTCTTATGGAGAATAAGAAAAATTGTATATCTCGCTTATTTATCAACTTATCCTGATGAAACTTGGTATATTGCTTCATATCGCTGTGGTCTATTGATATTTGCACTAAAAACACTTTTTGGCTGATAGTTCCCGTAGCAGCAAACCTGCGTACTCAGCCCCATGTTATTCTTATAGAGAATAAGTAACGTGTTATCTCCCTTAATTATGAAAATAAATAAATAAAATTTGGTATGTGGCTTTACCTTCTCGAGTTATATTGATATTTGTATAAAACCCCGTTTTTTGTGTTCCTTGCTTCAGCAACCCTGCATACTCAGCCGTCATGTTGTTCTTATGTAAAATAATTAAAATGTCATATAAATCGTTTATTTATGAATGTATATTGATGAAACTTGGTATGTGGATTTATGTGGTATTAAGATACATATATATATATATGCATCGGAAATTCGCTGAGTACGCAGGTTTGCTGCTACGGGGGTATTTTATATGATCGCTCCATCATTTATGAATATGTACCCGAATGAAAAGTTTCTGATAAACACAGAACCTTATTTGTGAATGCTACAGTAAAAATCTTTCAGAAAAAATAATATAGGCTATGAATAAGTTATTGGTCCAATACTTTCTATTTCAACCGGTTATGAATATGCAACAGTTAAAACTGTTAACACACTGTGGTGGTCAGGATAAGATTAACGCGGTTTAATTATAGAGCTTTGTCACTTTTGTTAAAAAAGTGAAACCTCACTGGAAAACATCTAGCCAAAGAATAATAAAGACTAATATAACTTGTGAAGAGGGGATTTGATTGGTTAACATATTTGTTGCCATGAAGATCGGAGGGTATAGAGCGTCAAAATGGCGGTCAGCATGTAAGCACAGTTTTTTACCCCAGACGAGACCTCAATAGATATATACCTCGTTGGATACGATAGGATTTGTTATTAAAAAACAACATAAGATAACCTAACCTAACACACTGTACAAGATGGGTGGTAAAAAAAAAATACCATTTCAACATCGAAGGTCACTCTTATCACTGACTTTGGCAAAAAATCAATTCCTAGGTTCTAAAATATAGAAAAAATAGCTAGGATAAACTGAAAAATACCTGAAACTCATTCCGTTAATATCAAAATAAAATTATGGCCCCTATATAGTCCTGACACAGACTTGCTTGCTACATTGGGAAATACACCCGCTATTGGCTAAATACACGGCTAATTCATGTACTTCAGAACTTGACGTTAAATTAAAACATATTGTCAATATTAGCAAAGTATGTACATACCACTAACTGTCTGTACGTTGTCTTCAGTTCCTCAATTGATAATCATCAAAAGTCCACATTTCTGATCCCAGTCATGGCCATGACGCCTCTAGCTTCCATGAAAAAACCCCTAAGTGCGAGGCCTTTGTAGGCGCGAGGCCTTCGTAGGCGCGAGGCTCTTGTGCGGCTGCATCTGTCGCACCGCCCTAAGGACGGCACTGGGTCCTATCACGTTAAGTAGATACCTTGGGTTAGGTAATGTGTATGAGGTGGTGTGGTCTGTCGGATTCATTTTAGTATGTTTGGCCATTCCAAGTAGGTCTACAGCTTACCTCAGCAAACTTCTCACAAAAAGCGAGTGGACATATGTGAGATTTTGTAAATCCCAAATATAGGCTAAGCTAGTCCTCTTCTAAAATCCTCCCTAATAGACAACCAAGGCCTATATATGGATACTTACAGCAAGGCTAAAATTAGAATGTGATGGTTGACAAACAATAGCATTGGCCTACCGTATCTACATTATATGAAAGTTAAATAGGTATGGTAACTTAGTCTTAAAGAATACCATTTAATCTTCATATATTATTAAAACGTTGTAGACAGTATTTCATGTATATTGACAGCATCAGAAGTTTGTTTTTAGTTACATCTTTCTTATATAGGCTACATGTTACTTATGAAAAAAACTGTAGGCTATAGGCCTAAACCAAAACCTCAGGTCTAAAGTTATTCCCACAGATTATTTAACCAGTAATGGAATAATGTTGTCATTCTCGCCGATGTCACTTTTATCGTGTTAAATCCAACTAAACAAACCACAGTCTTATTTACAGATATGTATGAAACTACCATGGAAACGTATCCATAACTCAGAAGGTTTACATTTGATTACCGGTATTCTTACAATGTAAATTAAAATATTATTATTGAGCATGAAGAACGTCACGTTTATAGTTTATGATTTTCGAACAAGATGTTACAACAAATTATCAAAAAATAAACTTCTAGTTCGTAATCGTAACCTCAAAAAAGTAATGCCAAACATCAAGATGACAGAAACTAAAGAATTTTGACTGTTGTAAAGAGCCTGTGTACGGTGTGCCACTAAGGTCAAAAGTGGTAGGGTAACTTACTGAAGAATGTTAAAATAATTATTAAAATGTAATAATAATTCGACAATCTCCGGTATAGTTTATCAGAATCATTAAATCGTCAAAACGTTAACCTTAAAAATTTCATGACAATCCATCGACCGGTGGAAATGGAGAGCGTATTAGGAATTAGATTTTTAGACTGAGGTATAAGGATTTTCGCTTCGCTTCAATCCAATAAGATAACTTTATATATGAAATTATAAGGTTTCCACCAAACTACATAACTTAGGTAGGTACCGGTAAACATAATTCTCTCCCCTTTCTGCTTGTGGATATTACGTGACAGGTAATATTAACAGATTGACCAACCTTAATATTTTAACATTAGGGCCTAACTAAGTAAGCAAATAATCTGTTGATAGCGATATTGTAATATGGCGATACAAAATGTATTGACGCCAAAAGTTCTACTGCCGTTGTTTATTGTGAGGTCTGTATTTGAGTTTAAGTTTTTTTTTTACCTCATGTACATTTTAGACAATCACTTAACTTATCTGTTAGTTTATTTATTTGAAATCAGCAAGTATGTTTACCTACAGACATGATTGATTGGTGAGATTTACATGGTTGCTTATTAGTACGTTAACTACCTTGGGTTGGGTAATGTTTATAAGACAATGTGTTGTGGTAGGTTGATTTTAGTATGTTTAGCCATTCCAAGTACAATTAGCCTCGGCAAACTTAAGTTTACCGCAAAAAGCAAGTGGACATTGGTGACATTTAGTAACTCACAAATGTAAATATAAGGTAGACCTATCATAACATTCCCCTGTATAGACTACCAAGACCTACTTATGGTTAGAATGAATTTACAGCAAAGCTAAAATTAAAATATATTTATGAAGATTGACCAACTTGACGGTTGGAAAACAACAATAGCATTGGCCTACATTAACCTATATGAAAGGTAAATACTTAGTCAAAGGGTACTGTCTGTTATGACAATTCAAACGTTGTAAGTTTATTAATAACATAAAAAGTTAGTTTTTAGTCACACCTTGTATTATAATCATCCATGTTATGGCTAATATACAAAACCTGAGTATTATTCGAACACAAACTATCTGCAAAAGAACACAGATACAAAACCACCAAAGATGTATGGTTGTGTTTAGTAGTGCTGAATAATCTTGGCATTCTCCGCGATGAAATATTTTATCGTATGAAATCCAACTTGAACCACAGTGCTTCACATAAGTTATGTGTATCGAAGTCACAAGGTATAACATCCCTAACTTACAGAATGTTTACATTTGATTATTGCTAAACCTTAATGAAATTGTTATTATTATTGAATTCAAAAGAACGTCACGTTTTGAATTTAGAACAAATTAAATAAATAAACTGTGTGTAACGTAACTTCTAACCTAAACACAAACAACAAACAGCGATTGCGAACAAAACTAAATGACAGCAGCTGAGCTGATGTATTTTGACAGTTCTCCAGCAACACGGTACCACAAAGCTCAAAATATGTACTGCATTAATGTTAAATGGAAAAACTAACAATTATTAAAATGTAATAATAATTTGACAATTTTAGTTTATTTAAAGCATTAATTCATCAAAACGTTACCCTAAAAATTTCATGACAATCCATTAAACCGTTAAAATGTAGATAGCGTCACACTACTTCGAATTCCAAACTGAGTATAATGATTCTCTAACGTTCATACAACAAACATATAAGCTATTAAATATTAATCAGTGTTAAACATAGCAACCTAATTAATATACCGTAGCCTATCGAACAATTTCATTTGGTTCTTTAATTTGTTCTACTTATGAAAGTATACCCGAGCCGAGTAAGACCGAAACCATATTGGATTTGCCTGGGTAAATTAAATGTAAGTTAAAAAAAAGTCAAAGCCTATTTTTGATTTAAAATTTGTATCACTTTACCCTTGTTTCTGAAAAACAAATGTGATTTCCAAACTCTAGAGGTAAATTTACATGAGGTTAGTTCAATGAAAATGATCATTTTCAATCGAAAAGTAGGCCTAGGGTGAACTTGTGCTAAAAGGCACAATTATCCAGAGACTAAGTTTTACCTTACCGAACAATTTTATAAAATGTTTATTTTGGATAAAAATGAATAAATCTAGTCAAAAATTGGATTAAAACAGTGGTGTATGGGCATCATAAACTATGCCTAGAAAATTAAAGTCGATAGGCATACCTTACCTTAATATTAACCTCCAAAAAGGACCAAACTTATTGAGTTTGCCTTATTGCCTTATTGAGTTTGAATAAACAAGTTCTGGTAATGCAATTATCATTTTGTAGGAAAATAAATTTATATTAAACTTCAGTTTTCAATCTGACAAAAAGGAAATAGGCTAGTCCCAGAAAATGTTGAAAAGTAATGTGCCACATAAGTTTTAATAACATACCATCATAGTTAAAAGCACGATGTATAGGTAGCTATAGTTTGTTCTGTTTTCTGTTCTTACAAATGTTAATTATTGTAATATTGTAAAGTTGCATTGTGATAGCCGCCAAATAAAAAACCAAAACATTAATTTTATTTGGTAACTTACCGTAAGTTTTATAAGCGAGATAATAATGTTTTTAACAAATTAAGACTTTCTACTGTTAATGAGTGGAAATTATAATGTAAATAATTACATATATTAGCGTATAATCACTTTAATAATAACTTTAATAATTTTCTTGTTGACATCTTTACTTTCGGTTAAAATTCTGTCGTCTGGAGTCTGGACTGGCCAAAGTCCCATTAATAGTGCAGCGCTCAGCCTGCATTTCTTTACATAGAGTACGGTACCAATAAAGTTATTTATTATAATAGTATTTAAAATAATAATGCATCTTTTAATTAGTATAAAATAAAATATACATACAACTTTTAAAAGCTAATAAAATTTAAATCTTAGTTTTTGTGTTTCAAGTTACGAAAAGAAGTTTTTTCCTAGTCAACATGAACATGAATAACTACAGTTCTGTAGTGAATCTATGGCGCTGTGACTTACGTTACTCTATAGTTGAAACATAGACGTTGGATAAATATCAACGATTCAAGTACCACTAAAATAGCTCCCAATGTTAATCTTATGGGATAAAAAATAGATTTGTTTTAAAGATAATTTTATTATCACTTAACCAAATATTCCCAATAACGAACTTGACCGAGATTTCGTACTATAGAATCTATCTCTAAAGTTTGAAGTGGATCTGTAGAGGCGTTTTTGAGTTATTTATGTCACAGACACGGCAGTTCGAGTTGATTCTCTTACCACTGTAAGCAGTAAAGTTATGTATAAGGATTTCGTTTCACTCAATCCAGTTATTACCTCTGTATTTGTTTACATATAATTGTCATGCTGAACCAGCCGTTCTTTGTTTATGTTTATGTTTTTGAGATGTAGAAAATGGATTCAATTATAAAATATCAATCTCTCTCTATCTCTTAGTATTTCTTTATTATACAGTAGTTAGTGATGTATTATATCTCCCATTATGTATTGTTGTTGCCTGTATATTAGACTCAATCCAATCCACATCATTCAAACAAACACCACCTCCAAAGTAAAGAGAGAGAATAATCCTGCACTATTTGGGTTAAAAACCATCTCCTTTGAATAACATAATTCAAGACCTTCAATTCCTAACTAAATAACTAAAAGTGAACTGAAAATTGAAAACTTTCTACGGAAGTGAGTTTTAAGAAAATAAAATCCTGCCGATTTGGGGTCAAATAGCTGCAAACAAAGCAGTTCTAGCGACTGTTTGCAGAGCAAAGAAAGAGGTTAATACTGTAATAGCGTGTTCACCTATAAGTTGCTTGTTTCTTTTTTGATGACAAATCTACTATTAGGAAGAAATGCTAGTAATTAAAAAAAATCTTAATCGATATTTGAAAAAAAATAACATAAACCTGCCCATTTGTAATTTATAGTATTATCAAATGCAACAAAGCTTTATTCAATCGCTAATCTAGGCTTTAAATTATACTAAGCAGATCTTAGTTACTTAAAATGTAATTCTTAAATGTAAATTTTATTATTAGCTTAAGGTAGTTAAAGTATTGGTTAAACTAAACATAACACACAACAAAAAATATTGGTCCACACACAAACACGGGAATTAAGTCCCTTACCTGCTTTGAGGTTACTAAACCATCTCACAATTGTATAGTTATTTGGATAGTGTATTTAAAAGCTTTGGAATATATCAAATTAAAAATAAATAAACATTTTCCGTGCAGATGTAGTTGGAATTTATTATTTGAAACAACAAAAGCGGAAACTCATAAATTCCACCTCTAGGACCCGTTGTGTAACAGACTGAGAATGTTATTCTATTTTTATTAATCTTAATCTGATAAACTCTAAATATTAAACATATTTTTAATGAATTTCGGTACATTGTTAACAAAGTCATAATTTAATTTGTAAACAAAAAGGTTTAGTGTTTTCAGCCAATCCCAACTGCTTGGAACGGGCCGCACAACTTTTTTAATTCCAGGTGCAATCCAAAACTCTTGCCAAGAGCCCATACAATCCCGACTCGTATTGCTGGACAAATACTTAATTTTTTTCTTCCAGGACTAGAGAGATAAATGTAAAATTAACTTTCCTAGCTATATATATATATATTATTATTATTACTACAAACACTTAAACTCTTTGTCTTCTTGTGCTAAAGACTGTAATGAATGGTGTAATTTCATACCATTAGTGCTTGGAATGATACATGTTTTATCGTGGTTGTTATTAATAAGGGCCCGCCAGTTGATCGAAATGCTAGTTGGTCAGCTACCCTTTTCAATTCTGTATCTAATAACAAGTTCATTTTGATTATACATTACTATTTTGATTATAAATTTGAAAAGTAAGAGTGCAATAACTAGCAAAAATGTTTAGGGCTGGGTTATATGTCGCGACAGTTCATATTTACAACGGTGGGAAGTGGTGTCAAGGCCGAGGAAAGGAAAATGTCGCAAACCGATGGGTGAAATAACGTGAGGGGGCTCCCAGTCACGATACATTTTGCTATTTCACCTGCTTCTCTTATAAGGCTTTTCTTGTTTACTTTCAAATACCATCCCTTCTCAACGGATTATCAAAATTAGTTGATTTAGGGTTCATTTAAAAAAGGGAAAACATACCTAGCGATTTCATGGAGCAGAACATTGATGTGAACAATGGTTAACCAGTAAAAATATCGAAAATACTAATATTTTTGAATGTTATTGCACGTTTATTGAAAAATTTTGGATTAATTATGGTCAACTTTCTGTTTCACTGAGCACATTGTTGTATGATTATAGTTGTAATCATTTGTTCCAATAGTCAAATATTAGTGTCGCGTACCATTGTTACAAAGACAATAGTTGATTCCTGCACTGCAAATGAACCGTCAGATAATTTTATTGGACGGTGTAGTCATTTAAGACGGCTAAATGTCTTTAAACGCTCTGCGCTCGGGTCGTGGCGTCTACGAAGAGATGTGTGCGAAATGCTATCTGGAATTGATTGTTTTCGTGCATTTCATGTGAAGTCTTTTTGATTTTGTTATCCATCGGCTCCAAAACAAATTTTACAAAACCACAAATTTAGTAAAAAAAAAACAAATTTAGTATTGACCACTTGAAAATGTTGTCACCGCAGCGAAATGTGCCGTTATATCCTAAACCAAGCATTTATCTGTTAGGTGTTGAGGTATTCATCTATTTTAGTTTGATTTAACTGATTTACTAGTAATTAGTTAAATAGTAAAGTAGTTTGTACACTTTAATAATATAAAGGTAATTTAGAAGTTGTAACACTGGATGGTGGTATCTTAGTGACACCGCTGCGCTGGGTCCGGACCGTGGTCGTGGATGACGACGCACTATCAGTGAATGCGTTGGACGTGAGATGTCGTGTTGATGCAGGCAGAGTCAACACGGCCGAGGTGTTTGCAAACCCCACTGTCAACATCCTTGGCGACGACGACAGCTGTCCGTGTCCTCCTGTGGGTACAGCCTTCCTGTTATCAATCTTATCTTCTTACCTCCATTTGTATAAGGCTATACGAATGAGCTGACTAGCTTACAGTTTTTCTTATCTTATTTCAACGAGTTGGTACAACATTAATCATTTCTCGAGCTTTAAGATTATTGCAGATCAGGTCTAGAGCAATGTGCCGAAGTATACTAAGGAGTAAACAAGTTAATTGAGAAGCAAACAAACTAAATTGGTGTAGAAATTTAGAAGTGAGCATATGCGCCGAGCAGTTTGCGACGCGACGCGACTAGTTTCTCTCAAACCATGTGCTTTACTCTGAAGATAAGTGGAGATTGTCTTAGCTGCTCGGCGATTAGTGTTAAGAAGAGTCATTCTTTTAGAAAAACTAATAAATATACTAGGGAAGCTATGATTACATTCTAAATGCATTTTTACATTATCTCCCTGCGAAAAGAAAAGTGGGTATAATGCTTCATATTAATGGTTAATGTTCAATTTAAATGTAATTACAAGAAGGGACTATTACAACGATTTTGCATTCATTAAGCGTAGATGGGGAAACTTTTAGAAATCGAGCTCGTCCGTAGGAAGAAATTTTTTGAAATCTGTCAATGCAGTTTAAAAATACGTAGCCACAAAATAAATGACAAAATACGAATGCAACACCCCACGGTGCATGCGCATCTACAACTGCATTGCCTGGAATTGTCACAGTGAAACCAGCGGAACCTCGCATGTCTAGTGCCAGGG
This sequence comes from Allygus modestus, assembly GCA_963675035.1. Classification (NCBI taxonomy): domain Eukaryota; kingdom Metazoa; phylum Arthropoda; class Insecta; order Hemiptera; family Cicadellidae; genus Allygus; species Allygus modestus. Next base: position 206,505,942 of record OY776111.1, read on the forward strand.
ACAATTGTTATTCCACTGTTGCTAATCACCAAAAGGATATCAGTGTGTCCTGTGTCGTGCTTTCTGCACTCGGCAGTGATAATCGGCTGCTGGCGGGAAAGTGGCCCGAGCATGCGCGCTGTCACGCGCCGCGCCGTAACGCGAAGATAATGGTGGGAAATTGGAAGTGCCACCACGTACTGAGGCAGGCGCGGAAAACAGCGAGAAAACCAGCTGTTGTTTTGTGTTGCCGTGTCTCAGTAATGAGTAAAAAGAGTAGGTGGCGTTATTGCTGCGTACCGAGAACAATACCGCCACCTTGAGTGGAAACTTGCCCCATTTTTGGAATGACATAGTGCTTATTGTAGAAAACGTTCTGCTGTTGCGGTAAAAAATATGTGACAACTAAAATATGATAGGTGAATGTAAAAACACTTATTTTAACTTTAATTTTAGTTTTCTTTACAGATAAGTAAGTAAAACACATTTTCAATTTTGTTTTGACATTTATTGTCGTGAGGTAGTGTGATATTATAAAATAAAAACTCTAAATATCTATACAAAAGCTATTTTAGGTGCTTGGTCAATTTTTAAACTACGGTATTTAAGAGAATAGTACAATGTACTTGATATTAATAATAAACAAATACATCGATGTATGAACGTTTTCAAGAAAAAAACTGAAACGCAAAACATGCCATCCATTCCTTAAAGTACTATTGTTATTATCTTGATTGTTATTATACATGATAACATCTAAACTATAACCATGAAAGTTTTGAGTAAAAAAGATATAGCTGGTCTATAGACTTAAAAATGTGTTATTAGCTGCATCGTTGCAATTGCATGGCCACTACACTCCTTGGTACGCGAGGTGAGTTACAACGTGTCAAGTGTCGAGGGCTGTGAAAGTACAATGTGCCGAAAGATATCGACGAGGTGTTTGTCTGTCTGTGAGTACACAAGTGATGAATGTGGAGAGTTTACACCACGGTTCTGCACAATTCTCCGCCCTCCTTCATCCTCCCGCGCCGCTCTTAGCAAAGGATCCTCCATCACAAGAATTAAGGATTTACACAAGTAATGAATGTAGGGAGTTTACACCACGGTTCTGTACAACTCTCCGCCCTCCTTCATCCTCCCGCGCCGCTCGTAACCAAGGATCCACCATCACAAGAATTAAGGGTTTACACAAGTGATGCACGTGGAGAATTTACACCACGGTTCTGCACAAATCTCCACCCTCCTTCATCCTCCTGCGCCACTCGTATCCAATGATCCTCCATCACAAGCATTAAGGGTTTACACAAGTGGTCACTGTGGAGAGTGTAAACCACGGTTCTACACAACACTCTCCACCCTACATTGTCCTCCAGTGCCACCACGCTGTCACAAGCTCACATCGTAAAATCGGATAATTGAAACGAATTCGCCAAAACCAAGGTTCTGGTTAACAAAGAAAGAAAGCTCAATCATCCGTAAAACGTACATTTTGTACAACAAAACATTTTATTTGAAGAAAATAAAAAAAAACTATATACCTTTTCAAAGCAAAACCAAAACAATAGTTTAGTATGTAACGTTATACGCAGATTTTATATGAAAAAGAAACATTTCGCGATTTCAGATATTAATAAAATGAGGAACAAAATGTATGAATTAATTTATATTAATTTAGTTATAATATTGATGGAGTATTAATTTATGCACACAATAATCATTATGTTTTGGCTGAACAGTAAGGTCCTGGTAGTTCAGTGGGTAGCGACCCCGGGGAAATTCATGAAGGTAACAAATGCGACTGTCGACAAATTGTGTCGTATATTCTTGAGCCGTTTCCATACCAGCGATTCCTTTCAACTTTTAACACTGATACAGACATTACTATCTCAGTTAACTTTCACACGTTCATTTGAATATAATGTCGATGTTTGTACTGCGCTGTAATTCACGACCCAACCTCAACCACAATGTATTCGTATTAGTTCAAATGTACATTTTTATCTTGATAATTCAATTGTTGCCATGTTAGAACTTGTATCAAAAATATCATTAATTTGTCTAGTATATCTCGTAACCTAAAGTGGTTTTGTGTTTTTTGTTGTTGTAAATAACTAAAGAGTGTACATCTACTAAAAGGGTAATAAAACTGAAAAAGGAGCAGCATTATTTAGAGGAGCCACAAGGTTTGGAAGCAACATTTTTTTAATAATTTATGTCATGAGGGAGCCCTGGGGAAATCCCGCCTCGGTCGGGGTGAAGATTTATGCAGTGCTTTGTAAATGGAGGGCGACTGGGACTTAGTTGTTATCAAACCCCAATTACTATAAGATTGCACCTGACACTTTCTTTCTGTAGTGTTGTTTGTGGATTCATACAATGTATGATGCTCTATATATTCATTACTGTGACAAAGGTGCCATTAAATTGGCATAGTGATTTTGTGAGTGGTTGAAAAATAATTACGTTTATGAATAACAGGGATGTCATTGTTTTCGTACTTATTCGGTATCATGTGGTAATAAATATAAAAATTGCAGGTAACCTACTCAGTTCTTATAGTACTTCATGTCTGTCTTATTCTTCGCTTAGACTTTTCTTTGGTAGGTATAAAAAGTAAGTCCTTTCGACTATTTTTTTATAACTTGCGAAAATTTAAGTTACGTGCTATTGTTTTTCAAGTATCATGTATTTTCAATGTTTTCATTTATTTTGTTACATATATGTAAGCTATATGGACATACTTTTGTAGTGGGATGATATTACTACTAAGTGGTTCCTTAACACTTTCGCTGCTGCAAACATGTTTAAACATGAAATTTGCATAAGTTTCTATGTTGCAAACAAAAACCCGATCGGGGTCCGCCGCAGCCAACGCGTTAATTTGAATAAGAAGTCTATTGCAGTTTCAACCCTCTGGGGTCATAGTCATCACGGCATTATATACCTTATATAGGATTTGAAAATATAATAAAGTGTTTTTGTACACGTACATTATCGCAACACAATAAACACGAACACAGGGAAGGGGCCATAAAAATATTACGTAACGCATTTGCTCGTCATTTCAGACCTCCCTCTTCCTAATGTAAAAGACCATAACGCTTGACCATACCCCCCCTCCCACTGTGTTACGTAACTCAATCGTAGTAGGCTTTAAATAGCTGAAACCTTTTAAACATAGTTTTATTAGCAATATGGAATAAAGATTTCAGTGAACCATTAAGCTTGAATTGACTTACTTTTACAACATTTGTATTAACTTTTTTCAAAGCAAAATGTATACAAACTAACAAGACTGTTACTAATAATATAAACAACAAAAAACTGTTTGCTCGGAGCGGCTGCTGTGACGATCGTTCAGCGATCGACGCTCTGCGATCATTGCGCGCTACTGAGTGCCATTGTTCTGTATTCCTCCGAGCGGTTGACGCTAGCGGCTCTAGCGTCTTAAGCGTCAGACGCAGGCCCGACCGCTCTCGGACCTGTTGGAGACGCTGCAGCCGCGCATCTGTTGTGCTGTTGTACGCGTGTTCAGCGCAAAATAAGTGCTACCAATTTAGAGAAGTTTACTTATTTTATCAAGAGAAATTTCTTGAGGCGTTAGTACTTTACCTTTCAGTTTATATTTGTGTAATTTTCTGTACAAAGATTGGCAAGACAAGGATATTATTTGGTTACCAGAGTCTCACAAAAAAGGAATGGTCTGTTTTTGCGGTATGACCCATTCTTCCGAAAAACTCCATCGGAACTGATAGTTGACTATTTAATCTATGTCTTTACCAAACTGATTAAATGAATAATTCGAGTGATACACAGAATTCGAAAATCGTGTTAATAAGTCGAATGTCTAATTTTGGTGAGAATAAACTTGAATAATGTACTTACAAAAATACTATATAAGTATTACAAATATTCCGGGGAAGAATCTCTACCGGATCTGGACCTTTTGCATGGGGGTGATTTCATACACACCATAACCTCCCCCCCATGTGGCGGAGTCCCGTTTTTTCCTTTTGCTGATCGATCACTGCTAACTTTAGGAAACTATTTTATTAAACTATACCTGAAGCCTCACTTTTATTAGCCATTAAACAAATATATCCATCAAGGAAAAAATTAGGTAAATTACAATAAGACCCCTGCTGGAACAATTGAGTAACATTAACATAACCTTTTCCATACGAAAGAAACTGATTTCAGTGACTATCAAAGGGCTATACAAATATTACGTAACGCACTATAGGGGGGAGAGGGCACGGCATAACGTTACACTGTGTTATATAGGTGGGTTAGGCTCAGCGTTACGTAACTCACACATATTAAATATAATAGTTACAAATAAACTTGCGTTTCATAATCTGATTTAGTGGTTTTTTTCCTACTTTTTTGCGTATTTATTTGTCTACTTTTAATTCGATAAACAAATTTTGTTTCATATTTATGATAGTAATTAAAATTGTTCACGTTTCATCTGGGTTAGTTTGTTGTCTGAATTAAAAAAATATTACTTAATAAAAAAAGGTGGAGGAAATGCTACTTCTATGTTGTCGTTTACCTCACACCTTATCATTATCGTTTTCAGATTTTATAAGAGTTTATCATAATATAATTTTTTTGTTAGTTTAAGGAATAGGTTTTTTTATTTTTGTATTCATTTGCTACGAATAATATGATAGATTTGTTTTAGAAATTATTAACAATAACTCACTGAAATGTTTGCAACATTGTTATGTTCAAACGATTGCAGCGTTTTAACATTTACTATGATTGTGTTATGTTACTTGAGGGGGTTGGGGGGGTGGGGGTTACACTCAGGTGTTACGGTGTGTTATGTGGGAGAGGGAGGGAGCTTGAGATTACCAAAAATGCGTCACGTAATATGTGTATGGCGCCAAGCTCACACAAGACCGCACTAGCAGTGATAGAGCACAACTGCCGACGCGGACGCTAGCGATTGGGGTGGAGGAAAACAACACGACGATCACCGCCCGGCGTCTGTCTCTCAGCGTTTGACGCTCAGTGTCGATCGTTGAGCGATCGTCGCAACAGCCGCTCCGAGAAAAACAGACCTTAAAACGTATCAAATTTAATTTATAACTAATACAAAAACAAAACTACTTAAAAAACTAAAGATGAGGGGGGCACTGCGCAATAACTGCGCAATACTGTATCAAGTCAAGATTTTACACTCTAAAACAACACAATACCCCCGTAGCAGCAAACCTGCGTACTCAGCGAATTTCCAATGCATATATATGTATCTCAATACCACATAAAGCCACATACCAAGTTTCATCAATATACATTCATAAATAAACGATTTATGACATTTTAATTATTCTCCATAAGAATAACATGGCAGCTGAGTATGCAGGTTTGCTGAAGCAAGGAACACAAAAAATGGGGTTTTATACAAATATCAATATAACTCATGTAGGTAAAGCCACATACCAAATTTCATTAATTTATTTTCATAATGAAGGCAGATAACACGCTACTTATTCTCCATAAGAATAACATGGGGCTGAGTACGCAGGTTTGCTGCTACGGGAGCCTTGGGTAAAAAAGTGTCTTTTTGAGCAAATATCAATGGTCCACAACCAGATGAAGCCGTATACCAAGTTTCGTCAGTATAGGTTCATAAATAAGCGAGATATAAAATTTTTATTTTTCTCCATAAGAATAACATTAGACAACGTACTGTGTTTAGCACTTTCAATATCTCGGTAACCAATTGACGTAGAGAAATGATCAAAATACCAAATTGTGTATTTTTTTAAGCTGAATCCAATGGGAAAAAATAAAATTTGACTATTTCCAAAATTATATGTAAAAAATTTGAAAAACCCATTTTTGGGGTACAAAACCCTCCCAAAATACCCCTTCGGATAGAGCGATCTGGCTGGTTTTCGAACTTAAGTCATAAATGCTGCTTTACACGTTTATACCAAATTTCATCAAAATCGGATAATTTTTACGAGAGTTATCGTGCTCACGGACACATATATATATATATATATATATATATATATATATATATATATATATATATATATATATATATACAGTTTCGAACGAATGGTGTTTTTGGGGTCTGGGGACCTCAAAACGAAAAGTTATCATGGTCCCGGGCCTAGGTCTTACCATGCCGACTACGGTAATAGCTTCTTCCCTATAGGGGAAATTCGCTAATTCTTCCCTATAGGGGAAATTCGCTAAAACGTAGGTGTAAAGCAATACAGAACTTAGTCAAAACACGTTATGTATTATTTTCAGTTTTACTGTTATTAAAATAGTAAGACGGAAGTAATTTTTATATAACCAACTAACTGTAACCTTGATTTATATATGAATTTGATTATTTTTTAATTTTGAAAGATTTATAACATTATCAATATATACGTGAATGCGCCAGCTCTTGGGGTTAATATGTGTGAGTTACGTATCGTTTATCTGAACCCCCCCAACCTCCACCACATAACGCAGCATAACGCCACGCCATACCACCTCACCCTCCTTAAGTGCGTTACGTAATATGTGTATGACCCCGAACACGTATTTTACATTAGAAGAAATGTTTAAAACATTAATTAATTTCAAATCCGCCTACTAAATAAGTGTGCAGGCACATCTAGACACATCTTTTACATATTGTTCATTACATACATATATTGCCTCACGATTTTGTTGACTATAAAAATATATAAAAATTAATGACAGTTAAAACCAATATTTATATAGTTGAAGCACTACGAAAATGAGGTAAAGTTTATTCTATTCTGTAATAACACGGTGTTGGTTTGATCATAAATTAAAACTAACCACTTCCATGTCAAATTAAATATCACTTCAATAACTGTTTGTGATCCAGGGGGTTAAGTCATCAATTCTCATTGTAAATTGTATTCACAGAGTTTCAACATTTATCGCTGAACAGAGGCTTTAAATAAGTGAACATTAATTTTTCATAGTTGGTATTGAAGCCCTGAGAGAAAAGCTGAAAATTGTTTGAATGTGTATTTATTGGGTTTGCCATTATTCACTTTCAAAAACATGTTGCGTCCGAAATTAAAACGCTCAAACGGTGTCTAATTCAATACATTCATAATAACTACTTGTCTTAATTACCTTTAAGAGACAGAAAATTACGATTAAAAGTCCTAGGTTCATTACACTCGGGAGCATGGTGGGAGACTTGGCACATGGCGAGGGCATGGCGTGCCACCGTCATGTGAGTGGGTCATGGGGAGCATGGCGGGAGATTTGACACATGACGAGGGCATGGCGTGCCGCCGACTGGTACGTGGGTCATGGAGAGCATGGTGGGAGACTCGACACATGACGACGGCATGGCGTGCCGCCGTCTGGTGCGTGGGTCATGGAGAGCATGGCGGGAGACTCGACACATGACGACGGCATGGCGTGCCACCGTCTGGTGCGAGGGTCATGGAGAGCATGGCGGGAGACTCGACACATGACGAGGGCATGGCGTGCTGCCGTATGGTGCGTGGGTCATGGAGAGCATGGCGGGAGACTCGACACATGATGACGGCATGGCGTGCCACCGTCTGGTGCGTGGGTCATGGGGAGCATAGTGGGAGACTCGACACATGACGAGGGTATGGCGTGCCGCCGTCTGGTGCGTGGGTCATGGAGAGCGTGGCGGGAGACTCGACACATGACGACGGCATGGCGTGCCGCCGTTTGGTGCGTGGGTCATGGAGAGCATGGCGGGAGACTCGACACATGACGACGGCATGGCGTGCCACCGTCTGGTGCGAGGGTCATGGAGAGCATGGCGGGAGACTCGACACATGACGACGGTATGGCGTGCCGCCGTCTGGTGCGTGGGTCATGGAGAGCATGGTGGGAGACTCGACACATGACGACGGCATGGCGTGCCACCGTCTGGTGCGTGGGTCATGGGGAGACAAGTGGGAGACTCGACACATGACGAGGGCATGGCGTGCCGCCGTCTGGTGCGTGGGTCATGGAGAGCATGGCGGGAGACTCGACACATGACGACGGCATGGCGTGCCGCCGTCTGGTGCGTGGTTCATGGAGAGCATGGTGGGAGACTTGACACATGACGACGGCATGGCGTGCCACCGTCTGGTGCGTGGGTCATGGGGAGCATAGTGGGAGACTCGACACATGACGACGGCATGGCGTGCCGCCGTCTGGTGCGTGGGTCATGAGACCAGGCGGAATATTGTAGCGATGTTTACTAACAATAGGCAGGATATTGACGTTGTGTTTTAGTACAGCCAGACAATTGTTGATCAGTTTTAATTTAGTATTTTATCATTCCAGCAAGAAAGTACTACCCCTTCTCTAAGATACCGGCTTTATCTTAACTTTGAATTATTGACTTCGTTGTTTCTTTGTTCGTGCTGAGAGTTTACCCCGTGGCCTCACCACCCTCCATCACCTTCGTCCTCATGGCCAAGGGTCCTTTATCATCACTATTGCTAGTGTGAGGGGGGAGAGCTCGAGCACCAATTAGAGAAAACTCCGAGTCATTTGAGATGGTCTTAGTTGGCAGCAATAGAAAATTTGTGGCTATGTCAATGACTGATAAGAGCAAGTATTATTGGACTCATTGAAACAACATAAGGCAATTTATTGAAACAGTGGCAATCATATAAAGGAAAATCACTATAATAAATAATTACAATCAACGCACAACATGAGAGCAACTTGAATCATTACCATATTGTTTTATAAATAAACCTGTAGTAAAGAGAAAACCCCCTATATCATTACCGGAAAGGTATATAAGAATTACATTATAATACATTTAATCAGTAAAATCTTTGGATTTATCAAGCAGAAGAACAACAATTTACGGACCGCGGTGTCGAGATAGGACCAGCAGTTTGTAAACACAGAGCACAAGGGACTAAACCTTATTGGTTCTGAGTTAGGGTTCTAGCTCTTGAGCTGTGAGGGATTTCAATTTATAAAAACCATCACTTGGGCACATGTTATGCATCACCAGAGTCTCATGAACCGCTGCCCTAGGTTGTTGTAGAACTGTTGTAAAATCTGCCTAAATGTGGTAATTACTAGTAATGTAGTAATACATATATCGTGCATAGTTATTAGAGAATGTCATGTTCTCTCTGTATTCACGCTTGGCCCGAACCAATAAAACAATCCAGAAGTCACAAATACAGAAATATCTGTCAAGGAGGAGTACATGACACCGAAAAATCTGTGAATTTAATACGAATTTACGAATTTAGAAGATGTATTTTAGTTTATTATGAAAAAAATCTATTTTCCTATTACTTAATTATGGCATTCTGGTTTACAATAAAACAAAATTAAGCCAGGGTAAACTCGTTAATAACTGAAAAACACATGAATCTCTTATTGGTTACGAATTATATGAACAACATGTGATTTTTGATTAATAAATAAAAACTATTTACTCCATAGCAACCTTGGTCATTCCATTCCTAGTTGAACGATGATTTTTTTCAAAATTAAAAAATCAAAAGTATAAGAAAACAAATATTTTACTGAAAAAAGAACGCTAAACCATAAACACTCTCCAGTGAGCGGAGGAACCTCATGGGAAATGCTTCGTGTTACAAATGCCCGGTCATTTTCATTCGACCGCATCACACAATATTTTAAAACCTTTGTCAAAAGAAAATATAGAGAAAACATTGAGGCCAGACCAACAGCGCAAAATCTTTCACAAACTTGCAAATAAATGTTTGAATTATTTATTTAAAGTTTACCAACGGAAGATTCGTTTATCCATGAAGATCTGCTCAACCAAGTTGACTTGGTTAGTGGGTTGTTAAAGATAAAACTAATGTATGCAAGTAATCCATACTTTTTGTATTGAATCTGACTTTGAGTATTTTAAGGGATCTTTTAAATGCAATTAGTGTAATATGAACCTTCTTTCCAAATAATTCAAAAATAACAATAGTGTATTCCATATGAAGAATTTTCATCTTATACCAATTGAGGCAGAATAATTATAATTATACTCTTACTATCCCTTCTAATGCATATATTTATACGTAAGACGGAAAATGGCTACATTTGGTTATGTTCTACATAAATATATGCAAATAGCCCAAATGTTGCATTCTTAGTGCAACGTATAATACAAATGGTCTGTTTAGTTTATTTGTGAATTTTTTTATAAATTGGTAAGAGGCAAAATAAGGTTCGGGTCTTCACAAACTTTTGTATAAAAACTAGTTTAAATAAACTTCTTACATAACTTCTTTAAAATATCATGAGGCTTACATTTTTTTTAGAAAAATCTGGAAAATTATTATCAGAAATAAAGTGTTTAAGTAAGCAATTTAATAAATGTTCTTAATCAATTGACACATTAGTGTTGAGTACGCTGGTTTGCTACGACACATGTGTGTTTTTTTAAATTTAGTCTCATAGAAAAAATTTGCAAAGTTAATGTGCCCATTGTAAATAATAAATGCGCTGCAAGATTTGTTTGGCTGTTGGTTGAACATTCCAGAAGGGTATAACAGATGCCCCGTTCAAGTATTGACAACTAGCGGTGGACGATGGATGGGGTTCGTTCAGTGGAATTTATCCATGTCAAGTCAATCCCTGTCTAGTCAGTGAATGAAAAGCACCACTTTTCAACGTAGGTGAAAAATTAATAAAGAAGCCTAATTTCGAAGCTTTGAATTAAAAACAGGAACTTGACTTTATAATTAGTTCTCATGTTACGATATTCATCGGATGACACTATGCCACTTCGTGGACTATGTTCTGCAAGTAGTATTGTTATAACAATTGTTTTCAGATTATTACCCAAATTAATGAGTAATAATTGTAATATGTGTAAAGTTTGTACACATATGTATGTATACAATTTATGTGTGGATACCATTTTTACTATTGTCACGTAAAATATTAAAAAAATATTAGTTCCAATGTCCAGGTACACGCTAAGCCAGGCTATCCTTTGCGTACAAACATGTAGAAGAATGTTAACTTCAGATAAACGATTTCATTTTCACTTCCAATCCAAACAATTGATAATTTATAATGCCTACACTATTAAAGGCATGGATGGACCGTTTAAATTTGTGATTTTTTAAGAGGCTATTAATTATTAAAGAGTTGGTATAATTCATTCATACGATTTTTATAATAGTTTTTCAAGTTCAAGACATTTCCTCACAACACAAAATAAGAAAAATTAGTTAAACTTATTGCCATAGAATAACTTGATTGTTGTCCCAATTGATATCTTCAACTAACATACATATCTGCGGGGAGTGTTACAGTAGAGTCCAATGGGCCCAGTGGGTAGTGGCCCTCGGGAAATTCATGAAGGTAACAAATGCGTCTGACGACAAACGGTGTCGTATATTCTTGAGTCGTGACCAGCAAGCCCTTTCAACTCCGACCACATTCCTCATCCGAACCATCTTTGTATAGTTTTGTTAAATTTAAAGCTTGATAAAACTACTACGTACAAATATACATGCATTGAATGAATGTATCGATATAAGTTTTTAAGAGGAAATTCGTTATCCTTTCTACATTATACATTTTTCAATTTAATTATGACATGACGCGTAAGTTATTTTTAATTCTTTGACTCATATTCAGTCTGTCATTTTATGGCTCGCGTTAGAAAAATAAGTCACGTTCTAACTTAAAAGGATGTGAAATAAAATCGAAGTCAATTTAAACAATAAGTTCAGCTTATAAAAGCCAGATAGGTATTTTACGTAGATCATGTAACTGGCCCCATATGGTGGATTTATTTCGTTCAACTAACCCGCTGCATCAAGATAAAAGTTGTTACTAATATATACGGGCTTAACAACATTTACATGTTATGCTACATGTAAAAAACCGTCTTAATTTTTGTTTTAACTTAGACGGTGAAGTATTGCATGATTTGCCCATGGAGCAACGTTTGTAAAACAAGATGCAGCCCTTTACTCCCTAATTTTTACGAAAGATTATTGTACATTCATATCTTATATTACACATTTGTTTAATATTTGTACACATTTTCCTCTGCATCACCTAAACGGACGGATTGGGTAGTAATTCTAATGCATCATTATTCCTTATTTTAATAAGTAGTTACAAAACTGGAGTTTCACATAAATAATCTTCTTTGAGTAAATAGAAAAGTTATTCCATAACACCACCGTTATCCTACCTCAGGAATCCGAACCACAGCCTTTCAGATTACAATGCGTATCCTATGTACACTACGTTTCATTAGATAAGATTATTACTTAAATGTATGTTTTAAAATACAGATACTTTTACGAGACCACAACAGGATTAATAATACTACTGTATCAAATTAGCTAAAGGTGATTTTACTCAATGAGAAGAAAGCAGCAAGTGCAACAAATTCAAAATCCAAGATAATATTTTTTAAGGTTATTAAATATTTCATTCTCAGTACAAAACAGTTAACACTGGCAAAACCATGATGGGGCCTGGCAGTCTTTTAGCGAATTTCCCCTATAGGGAAGAAGCTATTACCGTAGGTCTCATGGTAAGACTTCAACCTGAGACTATTATAACTTTTTGTTTTGAGATCCCCAGATATCAAAAACTCTATTCGTTCAAATTATATATATATATATATATATATATATATATATATATATATATATGTCCGTCACCTCGATAACTTTGAAAAAAACATCCGATTTCGATGAAATTTGGCACAAACGTGTAAAGCAACATTCATGTCTTTAAGTTCGAAAACCAAAAAGATCGGACCATTGTAAAGGGGGTTTTAAATTTTCCAAAAATCAGTATTTCGCATTTTTGACCCTAAAACACTCAATTTTGGTTTTGATCAGTTTATAGTTAAATGTTTGCGGAGAAAATCCAAAAAACGTGTTCATAAAATCTCCCATGTTAATCTTATGGGAAAAGGTTTTCAATTTTCCCACAGTTAATTGTACTGTAAACTTCACATTTGCTTTTACCAATCATTTCAGCTCTACAAAAAATCATTTTGGTGTTTAAATTGTGATCCTACGTCCATTCGTTGCAGAGATATTCAAAGTGATAAACACAGTAAGTTTTCCAATGTTATCCTTATGGAGAATAAATTAAATTTTATATCTTGATTATACATGAATGTATATTGATGAAACTTGGTATGTGGCTTCAACTAGTACTGGTATATTGATATTTGCACAACAAAATTATTTTTTTCCCATAGCAGTAAACCTGCATATTCAGCCCTAATGTTATTTTTATGGACAATAAGAAAAGTTTTATATCTCCCTTGATAATGAACATAAGTGATTACAACTTGGTACTTGTAGCTTCACCTGGTTGAGTTATATTGCTAATTGCATAAAACAAATTTCTTATATTTCTTGTTGCAGCAAACCTGCATACTCAATCCTTATGTTATTCATATGGAAAATAAATAAATTGCTGTGTATCACTTATTTATAAATGTATTTGAATGAAACTTGGTAAATGGCTTTATGTGGTAGTGAGAAACATATAAATGCATTGGAAATTCGCTTAGTATGTAGGTTTGCTGCGACGGGGGTATTTATTATTGTTTTCGTCCAAGAGTGTATTGTTTTGTGAGTCGTTAATAATACTTGTATGATGTCGTTAAGTTAACACGCGTTTAAAGGAATAGAACAATATTAACAACTACAATTATAAATACAAATTACTGATGACTTATTATAACTGATTTACGAATAAAGAAGGAACTACTTAGTACTTCAGCAACACCTCAATAGGCAAATAGTTTTTGGAATTTCCTTTAACTTAATTAAAATATTCATACATTTTATATTTTTCATTATTAAATAACGTCAAATTTAGGTAATTAAACCAAACTCAGAGATAGCTCTCCACAATTTTGATTTAATAACAGAGAGTCCCACACGCCCTCTAGTTACAAAATACTGCATTAATCTCCCCAACACGGTGAGCCAATTTCCCCAGGCGCCCCTCTTCATCAATCATTAAATCTGTTACCTTTTGGTCACTGTTTTAAACATTATAGAACTGTTTATAAAAATCGAATTTAAAAAAATATTCATATTTTTGCTGGAGTTTATACAGAATGTGGCTGTTTAGTTAATAATAAATATATTTCTACCTTGAACTTCGAATAGTAAATTGGTCAATGTACAAAAAATTGATTCGAAAAATGTTTTATTATGAATATATGTAATTAATATTACAAAGTTTACACTGAGCTAATTTTGAGATCGAGGACTACGACCAAAAGAGTTTGCCGCTCTTAACAGTAATGGGTAAAAAAAAAAATAAACTGTCGTATTTTCCAAACTGATCTATTATTGTTGTTAAGAAGCTTTGGTAACTCAACTCCTACTTCCACTGTGTAGATTTACTTTACAAAATATTGTGACGCGATACGCTGTGGCCTTAACGACTAGAAGACTCAACCTGGCACATTCATTGCGAATTATATGGGGATTATCTCGACGGAGCCCAATTTTGATTTTTTGCCCCTATTTTTCCTTAAATATGACCTTAAAGTATAAAAAACCATTTCAACTTTTTAAATTAACTAATGATCTGGCTGTAATTATTTATAATGTGATTTAAGCTTCTACGTGTTTTATGAATTAACATGTGTTAAAACTTTCCTACTGACTTATTTTCCTCAGCATGTAAACAGTGGGCAGCATATTCACATCCACACAATAAAATATCAGGGATTATAGTCCCTACAAGTCGCTAGAAAAATACATTTTAGTGTGTAAGATAAACCTGTTCGGGAATGAAGAATAGATAGTTAAATAACAAAGAGATGGCTGTTAGATTTTAATTTTTAAACAACAGTAAAACATAAAACCACCGGAACCAATTCAATTTATTAGAGTAGTCGATTAAGGCAAAAGGAAATAAATAAATTGTCCTAGTTGTTATAAAATGCTATAATTCCTTACTGCAAAGCAATTAAAAGTTATTACAGGAACTTAATACTAATTAAGAAAATATATAAATAACACTAGTTTTATGGCTAAATTACATAAAAAACATGGTGATATTCAGTTAAAAACCAATATTAATATTCAAAGCGTATGAGCCTTTTAAATAAAATTGGTTTGTAGAGGCCTGATGCGCATATGTATACATTAACTGTCCAAACGACAATGACAAAGATACTTAGCACGGAACGTCACGGTGTCTCTAAAAACTAGCACATTCCGAACCTTAAACGTTTTTAATGGAGTTTCAATACAAATTCTCCTATTAAATATCTAATATAAACGGTTAAAGAAAGATAGGTTGGTTATACATATTTATATCTTCCTCATTTTGCAACACTTCCTTGCTCCCAAAAATCGTCACTTCTGGAACAGAGTAAACTGTCGATGGCAACAGAAATAGTCTGTAATCTACTCAATGGGAACGTTGGTAAAGCTGAGTTTTATTTCAAGTAAACCGTTTTGAGCTAGGAACACTCTCCAGTGAACAGCGGGACCCATGGGAAATTCTTTGCGTTACAAATGTGTCCGACCACAAATAGCCCTCATGTTTTTATGACGCCATATCATTCGAAATTTGATCTGAGTAAAAAAATAAGCTATTAGAAGTTGTCGTTTAAATCTACTTGAAACCTACCCAAAATATAAAAAAATAGTATTTTATAAAAAGTACATCAAACTTGAAGGAATTGATTTTGATTTTGATTCTGCTGAGTTGTTAGTTTTTAGAGTTTTTTTCAAAGGTACATCAACGACAATAGCTGCCTTCTACAGACCACCCAGTCAGAATGTAAATGATTTTAACAATGAATTAGAACAGCTGTTGTCCTTAGAAATACTAAAAAATGAAAATAATATTTTAATGATTGGTGATGTTAACTTATGTTATCTAACTCACATGTATGGTTCAGATAGTTACGTCAATGTTTTATATTCCCACGGCATTGTTAACACTATTGACAAACCAACAAGAGTTGAATTTTATAATAATAACTTAGTACCAACTTCTCTGGATCATGTCAATGTTTCAAAGATCTTATAAGTCATTCATTGTAGAAGAAAAAATTGTGGACCATTACTGGACAGGCTTGAAAATAAAACTAGGCCTTAGTATAACTAATCCAGTACAAGATAGTATAAGTTATAAGGAAATATTAGTCACACAAAAAGTAAATGATGCAATTAAAAATGTTAACTGGTGATATATTTTAGATTTAAGGGACCCTAATGAGATTTGTAATGAAATAGTAGGCACTTTTGAAGAAGTATATAAACAATGTTCAGTTAAAGTTAAGTCCAAAAGAAATTCAAAATCCATGGTTTAACAATGAGATTAATTTCAGGTAGTTTTGGTAATGATAGAAAAACATGGGAAATAACTAATCAATTTATTAATAAAACAACTAGACCAATAATAGAGACAATAAAACCAATTTTAAGGTAAAAGGAGATAATAAAGTTACAAATTTGACTGAAAACATTAAGGGGAACTTAAAAGAGACTATTGAAGAGGTTCACCATCAAATGGTAGGCCAACCTTTTGATTTATCACAGAATTTTAATAGTGAAATGTACAATATAGGAAATAGAATTAGTATGAATTTAATGGCAATTAATGAAAAAAAGTTATATTCTGCTGTAAATAGGCTTAATTATAAGTCATCAGCTGGACCTGACAGCATAAGGCCTCAGGACATAAACAACAATTTTAGGTATTTGAAGCTGTTATTAATGCATTTAATTAAAGGAATATTGGATACAGGTGTTATTCCTAAGCTTATGAATGTATCTTACCTTAGGCCTATTTGTAAGAGTGGTTCCAAGCGAGATTTCAGTTGTTATAGGCCGGTAGGATCGGTCTCAGCAATAACAAAGATACTAGAATATGCACAATAGATACTAGATAAGATACTAGTTATGTGCACAATTGAAATATTTCTTGTCTCAAAATGACATTATTAATAAGTAAGTATCAATATGGTGTTATCCCTACACGATCTACAATTGATTTGTTGGAACTTCTAACCAATGATATTAATAGCACTGAAGCACTGAATGAAAACAAATTTGTTATAGCTGTAGCAACCGATCTCACTAAAGCATTTGATCTGGTGGATTACAATACAATGCTGGAGAAACTAAGAAACATAGGGATAGGAGGGAAATTGCTGAATTTCTTTGTAAATTATTTTAAAGACAGAAGATTGCAAGTTAGTATAGGTAATAGTGTTAGTACTGGTTATGACCAAACTTGTGGCTTAATTCAAGGTAGCATTCGATCACCTACCCTTTTCAATACAAAAGTAAATGATTTAGCTAATCTCAAATTTAAAAGTAAAGTGTTACAATATGCTGATGATAACATTTTCTATTTAGTTCATACTGACCTATCTATAGGCCTAGATTATATACAGCAGGACCTATATCTAGCAGTTAAAATTTTTTTAATAATTCTATTAAGCTGAACGCACAAAAAACTAAAGCTATAGTTTTTAAAAATCCTGAGTTATTATAAATAGGAATTTGTGTATTAGTTTACATTGCCACTCAAAGGAGTGCTTGAAAAAGGAAAGTAGCCCTAGGCCTACACTCAACTGCAAATGTCAATCATTGTTTTTCTGTCAAAATATAAAGCACCTAGGTATTTATATGGATGCTGATATAAAATTCAGTACGCACATAACTGTAATAACACAATTACTTAGGGAAATGCTGTACAAATGCTCTAGGTTAAGTATTTTCCCCCCTGTTAATATTAAAATAATTATCTATTTTTCAATGGTCCAGAGTATTGTGTATTATGGAATTTATATTTATTATTTGTCACCAGATTATATAAAATTGCAGTTGAGGAATGTTTTAAATCGAATAGGAAAAGTGTTTTTTAACAGCATTCCTCAAAATCTGTTGGGAATATTGTCATTTGAAGCATTGGCTAAATATACTAATTTATGTAGGCATTTTTTTAATGAAGAATATTGAGCAATTAATGACGTAGGATACAGCTTAAGGTATAGACAATACAGAGCCGAAAGGCACTTTAATAATTATGGAAAAATAATTCCAGAACATAGAATACCAGCTCTGTTAAATTATCTACCAATTGAGTTGAAATCATTGAATAATCAAACTTAAATCAAACTGAAGACATATTTTACAAACAACCCCTGATTAGCAAGAAAATGTAATGACAACCCTAGATAATGTAATATACATAGTTATAAACAATTTTAGTACAAAACATGTTAACAAAATAATACTTACTTAGTTTAGTAACAAAATAAGATGGTAATCCAATTAAGCTAAGCACATATTAACAACAAAAACAGAGAACACATAAGGAATCAAATAGTAAACATGCTATAGGCTATAAGTATGTTTCATTTATTAAAGGTAACTTTTATTTCAAGACAGTTGAGAGCTTATTGACGATATCTGACATAACCTCAAAGATGTTGTTTTAGTGTCGGTTAAGCAATGTTCTCGGTTTGGTGGTGGGGGTAGGAGTGCATGGAGTAAGCAAACATGAGTTGTTGGTAATATGTGTTTGGTAATTTTGTACTGTACATAATGCATGAAATTAAAGTTTCTTTCCTAGTGAATGTGTATGAATGATTAAAATATATTGTTATGTAAAAAATATACATATATTTATTTTTGATTATGTTTAGACTTGTTATTAATATACAGATATTTATTTATATTTGTTAATCTTGAATGCTATTGTATTGTACATCTTTCTGTTTACAATATCAAGACAAAACTTCTCCGTTATAAAATGTTGAACCCATTTATATTAAACTAATTTACATTATTTATCGTTACTAAAAGTTTTTGAAATTTGCATTTACTAGATATAATTTTTCCCATCAAATAGCTAAAAAGCTAGAGAGGTCAAGCATGGCACTTCAGTGTACACAGAAATGTGCATGCAAGAAATAAGCAAATTAAAATTGAAAAAATTATTATTATCATTGCTATGATAAAGAACAGCAATGTTGTTTTCAAAACAAATTAATTTAATGTTTTATATAGATGTAATATAAATAATTTAGAATGCACGTAAACTACATTCAAGCCCTCTCTCCCTCAAATAGCTTTCAGCTAGAGACATAATGATTCACTGAACTGTAAATAGATAATTTGAATGCGAACAAATAATGAGTTTGAAATACTACTATTAGTAATAACAATATTACTATTAACATTGTTATTATATTAAATGACATATCCAGGTACAGACACATTCAGGATACATGGAATGTCATTAGGCATAGCGTGACATAGTCGAGCTCAACTGTCAAGGTAAGCTGCGGAATATTGTAACGATGTTTACTGACAAGAGGCTAGATAGGTTACCAGAACAGAATTCTGATACACTAATGATATAATTTAACTATATGTTTTCAGTTTGTATTTCTACTAGTATGCCAAATGCAACAGTAAGGTTTTACTAATAAGTATTTTCATTGTTCCTTAGACGAGTGTGCTCAATATAATTTATTATAATAGTTTATTTCATAAAATTACAAATCTATCCTTCACTAATACCAGCACAATTAAAAATATAATTAGATGTTTGTTTGAGATTATTTTCCAGAAAATGCACTGTTGATCATTGACATCCTGCGGCCCGTTGGGGGTCGAGGTTGTCTGCTGGAAGTATTCGTCTTAGTTGTTTATTAAGCTATAAACGAGCCAAAAACATTTGATAAGATCAATTTTAATGTCAGAAATATAGAAATTTAGTCAGAAAACTTCAATAAAAGAGTGACGCTATCAAAACCAACCTTAATCAAAAACCTTAATGAGTTTTATTGGATGAAATCCCAAAGAAATACCTCGCTAAAATTGATATTAAAGAATTATAGTTTCATGCAATATACAACAACAATGAAATGAAACTGTGGTTTAGTTGATGAAATAACATGGACAACCCATTTCATATCTCGTTTTATGAATGAAGTTCAAAAGAGAATGAATAACAAAGTAATATTTTTAACGGATTTTTCATCAAGAGAATTGATAGAGTTTATATCTGGATGAATTTGTACTTTAGTTATTAGCGTACATTTGCTGGGTGCTCGAAACCCCCTTTGAATAATTGATAATATTAATATTCAAAGCAAACATAAATAACAAGTACTTATCAAATTATGTTTTATAATGCTTAGTTTTACAGTTGAAATTGTATTACTCTAGAACCACTAAGAATACAAAGATAAACCGTTACACAAAATAAGGTATCCTAGTAAAATGTGTTTAAATGAATTATGAATAGAATTTTGAAAACGATATTCGGGTAAATGTCACTTCAAATTACGATAGTTAGAAATTTAAAATTGTATACAACTGTTATTACCCAAAAAATACAAAGAAATACATTTCTTTCAACTGTCCATTTTATTTTCCCAATGTATGTACAGTATTACAAGTATTATGTAAAATGTAAGTGTATGTATTTTCACGATAGCAATTTTAAAATGAAAACAATATTTTTTTACATTTTGTACCCAAGTACAGTTTTAAAAAGGATAACATATGCGCAGTTTTTCATATTTGTATTTTCAGTATTTCTGGAATCCAGCTAACCCTAATTAACCGAATTTAACCGTTAATTGGATTAACCACCCCTTGCAGGCAAAAAGTGGAGTTCACATTAACCACCCCCCTAATTCGAGAATTATTAAGGCCTTTGAGAACTAATTTATAATAGAATATGTATAATGATCTTTAGAATTATTTATCTTTGAGTTTTGTTGCAAAATGAAGGCCCGATGGTCTACTGGGCAAGCGACCAAGGAGAAGTTACTGAAGGTAACAAATGTGGATGTGGTGGTGGCGTCATGTGTTCTGGAGTCGTTTCCAACTTTGACCACTTATTACTATGCTGAATTAAAGTTAATCTTTTTGTCTGAAATTAATCTTTATGGTTTTTATTTGAGTTATTTGCATTTAAATTTACCTTATTTAATGCAAATTAACAATAAACCTCATCCACATAGGAAAATAGAGCTGTTCACTTTTAACACATTAAAACAAATTTAATAGAAGTAACAGCCTTTGAATTGATAATTGATATACCCTAGATTAATTTTATAACACTATCAATGAAACTAAACTCTTTTCGGAGACAATAAGTAATTACGAGATTACGAGATACTTCATTGGTTTCCGTTTTAATTGTTGGTTTGAGGATAAATATCATAATCCCCTCCAGTCGAATAAACGAACAAATTAATTAGGTAATAAGTAGTTTGCAGAGTACAACACCCTACAACTACTAATGAGCGAAAATGTAAACGATGTTGAGTAACAAATGTATAAATAACTACTTGTTTGCATGCAAAGTTAATTATGAACCTCGCACCAAGTACAAGCAATTATAGATAATAAATAAATATGTGTTTCCGTTTGTTTGTTACTCAACAGGATTCGATAGCATGCTGTAATTCTAGCTAAGGGACATAAGTTACAGTTAGTAGCAACAATTTTTGATAATTTATGTCGT
Organism: Allygus modestus; assembly: GCA_963675035.1. Classification (NCBI taxonomy): domain Eukaryota; kingdom Metazoa; phylum Arthropoda; class Insecta; order Hemiptera; family Cicadellidae; genus Allygus; species Allygus modestus. Next base: position 206,527,413 of record OY776111.1, read on the forward strand.
AGGGCAGCTCGTGGGAAATCCGCCTTCGGCCTCGGTGGAGATTAATGCAGTGTTTTGTAAATGGAGGGCGACTGGGGACCTGGTTATTAAACCCCAAGTACACCACTGCCAGAGCATACCACACTTGGCTCATAGCGGTTTATAATTCCGTCTGTTGTTTTCTAGTCTTGGTTCAATGCAACATCTGTTCAAAAGTTCATAAGTTGAGGTGTACTCTGTTAACGTGTCGATATTCATCAATTGTTAATCGATTCACGGCTTTCTGTATGGGATTTTCTTTCTATTACAATTACATTTTCTGATATAAAAATTGTGAACTATGAAAATTGTGAAATTTTTCTATTAGTTTAGGATTTACTTTTTCGATTCACGTTGGCCTCAGGCCTGTCTGTGGAACGTATTCCGTTAAAAAAGTGGCGAGGCGTTAGTGCAGTAAATGACTGCTCTTAAGCATACAAATTTAGCTAAATAATAAACAATTATTAAGGTCCAGCTATTAAATGGCTGAAGTCAACCTAAACCCACAATTAGGCTAAAGTGATTTCCACATAGCACAATAGGACCATGATCTTGTACTTTTCAATTAAATATAAGTTTGATTTAATTTGTTGTTTAGTTGCATTGATAATATTATAGAAAAGAGGAAAATTCGGCTAAAACTATTCAACTATTTTGTTGACAACATAAGGGTATTATACATATATATGTACTAAACTACAAATTTCACGACATCAACCGATACCCCTTTCTTACATTAGGCTCGTTCATAAAGTAAAACTGTTTGTCCTAAATATTTTAGTTACTGCAACAACAGGATACCTTCCCAACAAGGTTCATGCTAAAGAGTGTTACCTCTGACCAGGGACGTGGAAGTTTCTCAGATAAAGCGGGAAGAACCCTCCGAACCTTGCTCACGACATCAATTATGAAAACTTCTCCCGTTAACGCCATTTTGCGGCTGGAATCTGGCTGTTAAAAGCGGTGAACGTCCTTAATTCGAGATTGGCGGTTAATTATGCACAAGTGTGCCCGGCTAAAGTGCAATGAGGAGAGAGATGTATAAAACATCACTTCTCGGTACCGTTGATTCAAAAGTAAACTCTTAGTGGCTATTAAGTGGAACTATGCGTATTCTACTAAAACTGACATTTAAAATAAATTTGGTTTTACGAGTTGTTGTTTTATTAAACTTTACATAAGATATTTTAGTTTAATCTAACTAGATTGGTTAAATATTTAAAAAATAAGTGAAGAAATATGTTTATCAAACCAATCATCTGTACAAATCTTAAATACTTCGATTTTTATTCTCTTTAATTATTTATTGAACAAGAGAAATCCTTTTCAATCTGAAGTAACTAATAGCCTATGTAAAATGTTGTATTTGCCATTAATTGAACATTGTAGCATACAAACTAGTCGGTGCCGCTTGAATAAGCAACGACGTGGTTTCTCAACAAAAGATTAGCATTTAAACCATGATTGGCTTTATACGTCTTAAAAAGAGTGTTAGTATAGTTTACATGACATAGTATGATAACTTCACTGCATGCTAACACACGTTCTATGAGTTCACACTTGTGAACTGATACTAACCGTGAACACCCTACATCATATGTCGGTTACGTGTTCCTTATTTGGGCTAAACTAATGCTCCTTAAAACAAATATGATGAAATTGGTTTCTTAAATAGGTGTCAAGGTAATTAAGGTAGGTAAGCATTAGGTAATGAAACATTAATTCTATATTGAATTAATAAAGTTTCAACTGTTGAGAATGCGCAAGAGGACAATATCAGCTATAACCATCCCACTTGCTGAGCCCGTTCTAATGGGCTCGTAGCCATTGTTGCAGCTCGTTAGTCTCACACTCGTTGGTTTGATTTCACACTCACTTTAAACTATTAATTATTAGGGAGGTAGAATACCACTCTCAAAACACGGTCGTAACATCGTATATCGTTAACTTTTACGTAATAATAATTGCATTTTGCATTATATAGAAATAGTCAGCAATGTTACTCTCGGAATTATTTTAAATATTATCCTTAAGGAACCAAAATGGTTTAGATATCAACAATATATAATTTAATCACGGCCAAATATATTGCCAGTTGAGGGCGTGGTTTACCGGGCTATCAACCGAGATCAGCCAATAGTAGACGTGCTGCATTGCCAAAACTCCACACCAGCTGATCGGAATAACATTACAGTGATATTTTTCTATGGAGAAATGGCAACAGTGACAGCGAACAGCCATGCTATTGGCCACAGCCCAACTGTCAATATATTTGTCCGCTATTATAGTAAATAGGTAACGCGATCTGTTATTTATATAGGCCTAAAACTGTATAATCATTTAGCAATGCACTTAAACTGTAACATTTATTAAATCATCCCTCTTTAGTGGGGAGAATAATGCACTATTTGATAATGAAAGGTCACGCGGAACTCGGCTTGTTTAATCACAGCTGTGGCAAATGTGGCTTTGCCCGTTCCAGGAAACACTCGCACCACGTCACAGTATGTCACATAAAACCATGATTGTAGTGTATTTTGTCACTGAATCAAACTAATTAATCGATTCATCTATTAATGTAACATTAGGCGTTAACAATTTGTTTCGCAAAACTATAATAAGTGCTTAAGTGCTTATAATGGTTTTGTTTTGTTTGATAGTGCCTGTAGTGTTTTACCGATACTGTTGTAAGTAACCAGTATTTAATACCGGGAAGTTGAACTAACAAACCGAATAAAATACATCATACAGGGTAAGTGGCATATGACTTAAAATTTACTTTTAAGAGGGGGCTCCAACCACGAAACATTTGGCTTTTCTACCTGTTTCTCCCATAAAGCCAATGTTAACTTTCAAAGACCGACCCTTCTCAATGGATCATCCGGTATCGTTGAATTATGGCTCATTTTAAAGAACCAAAGAAATGTCTAGCGATTTCTATGAGCACAATTTCGATATCACAATTAATAATTGTTCAATCAAGATCCAAATATTTCGATTTTTATAAAGGAATTATTTGTGGTATCGAAATTTTGCTCAGTAAAAATCGAAAAAAGTATAACAGGTATTTCTTTGTTATTCAAAATTGTCATGAATCAAAAATGTCAGATCATCCGTTTAAAAGGGTCGGGTTTTTAAAGTTAACCCCTTTTGGGAGAGGCCAATACTGGCCTGTGACTGGATTGATCTGTTAAACATTTACAATATATTTTGAAAGCACCTTTAGTAATAAATAGAATCTTTAAGGACTGTATCAACACTATAAAAATAGAAACAATCACATTATTTTCCATATTTTTTAAATAGGCTTAGAAATAATGATTTAAAAAATTTTGTTTGGTATTAAAATAGCTTCAAGTTATTAGATGAAGTACTGTATTATAATAACACGTTATTAATGTTTAATCTATGTTTCAGGAAAATGCTTGTACCATCATTAGGTTAGGCCTGTTATCTAGCTCTCTTGGTGTACGAGTTGACTCCCCCACGCAGTTAGGAGTCGGGAGGGAAGGTACCACCATGCACGATCTCAAGATCAATCGGGATAAAACATGTTTCATCTACCGAATTTATTATTTTGAAAAATTATTTTTGACGTTGACAACCTCAAATACTCTTACAATAATCTCAAGCCAAACACAGCTAATTAAAATTAATAACAAACATAGCTGATATAATTATTTTTTGCAAGATTACGCAATAAAACAATATTACTTTGGAAACCAAACTATTTATAAAAAACGTGATTCTACTAAACCTTCTTAAGATAAAATAACAAGAAATCGTATAAATATGCGATATTTATAGATCGCTTTATAAACAGGCTCTAAATATAACTCTTATATTTTTATAACTAGCATGGCAATACACAAGAATTAAAATCTAAGAGGAAGCAACTTTTCTTCCAATCAGTAAACATAACAAATACAAATAATAAGTATAATTACAAAACCGGTTATTTTAAGAAACCCATAACCGCATAGAAAACCCCGCCAGTGAACTTAGAAACCCCTAGGGAAATTCTTGGCGTTAGAAATGTGTCTGGCCACAATTGGCTCCCTTAGTTTCTTGAGGCCAAGTCATACATTCGTTTTAACCGATGTAAAAAGTGTGTTTGAAATTAATTTTAAACAATTTTAATCACGTTTTGAAATGATAACAAATGTTTAAACCAGTACTATTAGGTCTCTAGCTTTATGAGTTGTAATTATAACAGCGTTGTATTATGCAGAAAAGTATAAAAATAATGGTCCAAAGGCAAAATATATAAAACCAAATGCATAAATTTGAACATTTTGAGGAGATAAAATACGTATATTTACATAATTAATAACATTTTAGATTTGCTTATATCTGCTTTGTACTACTATTAAAAATGTGTCTTTATTAACTTGCAAAAATGTAAATCAGAGGAAACTTCCACTGCAACGGTATTTTTGTAATACTCTGGCCCATCAGTTCCCTTCAGGAAGTTATTAATTTTTCAAATACTCCGGAAGAAATTATTTAAGGATCCTTGAAAGTTTGATACCCAGGCCACAACCTAGGAGGGGTCGGCTGATTATGAATAATGTATGGTGTAGGTAAATTTAGGAGGGGAATGTTTCCACTATACCACGAAATGGGGAGATTAAAGCTGTGTTTTGTAAATAGAGAGGGCGGTCTGGGTTAGGGTTGGGGCTGGTGACAGATTTGTGTTATGTGTTGAGGGTCTGCTGTGCTGAAGAATGCCGCACATCCCTTTCAAGTGTATTAGTAATCATCCATGAACGTTTCGTAACACAACAATTACCTATCTGTTTTTATTATTGTAATGTGCTTTAGAGAGCCTTTGGATATGATTTTGTATTACAATTTCATACGAAAGTCGAGACAGCTGAAAAGGGGTATTCGTATTTTTTAACTGAAGTGAGAAAAATATTCTTGCTAGAGGTATTAAAGATATTTAAATCTTAAACTCGTCTAGAAATGATTCACATCTATTACGTGCCTAATACTAGGTGTACGCTCATTCCTCGCGTATAAGGATAATTGAAAAACATGATCAAACTTAAATCGAGTCTCATAAAAAATTCAATATCTGATTTGAGTAAAATCATCAGAATACATTCCGTTATCATTTAACTGCCGCCAGAATTCGGATTTGATGTCTATAGAGTATGGCTATAATTTTATTCACTTCTCTGACAATCAATTGTCGCGGTAGCTGAGGGGTATCGCACTGGCTCTTGGAGCGTAATGTCGCAGGTTCGGATCCCGCCGTCAACTTAACATTTTATCCGTAGAAAAACATACATACATTTATCACTTGTTTTTATCAAAGTAAATGTTGTATAAATACGTAAATTTATTTATTTTTAAAATAAATTGGAGATTTCAGGAATGGTTTGTTGTTAGGATTGGCATGGGTGCGTTATCTTAGAAGAAACAGAGTATTTTGGGCTAAGCAGTGACTTTAGCAGTGTTGTTAATTTAACTTTTAAGAGAACAGCGAGTTTCCTATATGAACTAATGTTAACAATTTCTTTAGGCCAAGTCAAAATATCCAAGGATTAAAAATAAATCGTCAGGCCCAGTTATTTAGATGAAAAAATGAGATTTCAATATATTGTTTCAATAGCCTAGGCTATCATGAAATTAAATGCTATAAACATGGGTTGGCCCAAGTCCGTACATGAAACTTCTAAAATGACAAGTAGCCTAAGTGTATATGCCTACATTTTATAGTCATAGGTCCAAGTTTATGATGAAAACAGCTCAGTATAATCCAAACCTAGGATTTGTCAAATCATTTCAGTTAACCTGTACAAAAGGCTTAGTTTGGTTAGAATAGTTTAAAGCTTTTGTTTTGGTTCGCTACAACATTCCTGGTAATGTGTTTAAAGTATTTTACAACAGTTATGTATTACCAGTTTAATGTCGGCTTACTCTTACTGTAATCCAACCCTAGGCTATGTCAAATCATTCAAGATAACCTTCCAAAAAAGGCTGTTTGGTTCGAATAATCTATAGCTTTTATTGTCGTTACCTACTACTGTAGGGTTCCCGGGAGATGGGTCCCAACATGGGGTCTTATGGGCCTAAAATCTGGCTTCTGATTGGTCCAATTAGGTCACGTGATTCAAGATGGCGGCGCCCATGGTGGCGTTCCCGCCAAATTTGCGCGCCAAAAAAAATTTGCGCCAAACCTAACCTCACTTTTCATCCCTCCAAAGTGTTACCAACTTAGCAGAGCTAATGTACCATACATAATTATATGTATCATATATAATTATATGTATCATATATAATTATATGTACCATATATAATACTACAGTGTATAATCATATATATACGTACCATAATAGTGTATAATATACCATCACCAGAAAGGTAAGTGGCTATCTAACCTCACTTAGCCAGTGTTGCCACTCTAAACGCTACCTATAAACCTAAATCAGTTACGCAAAATTATTATATGTATTATGTCAAACTATCTAAAATTATTATATGTATATATTACGTCACGCTACGATGTGTTACCAACCTATGGCAATGTATATTTCGCAAGCAAGTACAGCCAAACCATTATATAAAACCATTACATGTATATATACCAGAAAGTACCGCTAACTCAAAATATAAAACTATTACATGTATATATCGCAAGAAAGTGTTGCCAAAAAACTAAAAATCGCTTATATCTCGAAAACGGTAAGTCCTAGAGTCATTTTGACCCCAGAAAACTGCCTACTACGTAGTGTAGGCACTCCAGGGGGGTATCTACCCATATGAAAAGTCTTAACCAAAATATTGCGGGTTGCATCTCAAAAAATGAAGGGGCAAATTTTCAAAATTAAATATCTCAAGAACGGCTTGGCCGATTTTCACGAAACTTGGCATGTATGTACCTGTTAACCTCCGCTACATATTACAAAAACCTAAACTCTGTACTGCAGGTAGTATCAAAATAATTGAAGGAGTCATACTTTAAAAATCAATATCTTAAGAACGGGTGAGACGATATAATTGAAACTTGACATGTGGATACTTGTTAACATCCTCTAACCTTCAATTTTGTTTGAGGGTAGAAGAGGATTGTTTAGGGGATGATGGAGGGTGTAAAACTTTAAAATTTAATATATTGAGAACGGCTTGGCCGATTCTAATGAAACTTGGTATATAGGTACCTGTTAACCTCCGCTACTATTTAAAAAAAAAACTTAAACTCTGTACTGCGGGAAAGTATCAAAAGATTGAAGGAGCTATATTTTAAAAATCAATATCCCAAGAACGGCTTGGCCGATTTTAATGAAATTTGGTATGTATGTACCTGTTAACATCCTTTACATCTTACAAAAAACTTAACCTCTGTACTGCGGGCAAGTATCAAAATAATTGAAGGGGTACTAATAAATACCTTAAATCTCGCAGCATAATCGGGGGGAACGCGGTGGTCTAGTGGTTAGCGCCTTGGACTACGGTTCAGGAGGTCCCGGGTTCGATTCCCTCTTTAGGTTCTTCATCAAAGGTATTGTAAAAGTCGGGTCTTGCCCTTCCTTTACCTACTGGAATGTTTATCCGTGCTACATCTACTCTAAACGTGTCACTGCTGGTAATTGATTCAGCGTTGCTTTGAATTATGCCCCCAAAAATCTCCCAAAGGACATTGCAGGGAACATAGCATGATCTAGGCTAAGTAAGGCAAACTCCCACAGGGGGAACTTTTTTAAAACTACAAACTAAGCTGTAATAGAACAAAGAAAAATACAACCCAGAATAAATCCGAGAGGAGTCGTGGCGATTATATAGCCAGGCAGTGTCTATGGTACCATCACTCAGTGTCTTGAACATATATGTAGTGCATTCCTAAACAAACATCAGCTTTTAAGTATTGAGCCCAAACCTACAGTGAAAGACAGTGGTGACCTACAGTGGACCACAGCGCCTATATTACTTCACTTTAGGGTGTTTACTGTTTCATTGTATAAAATATACCATGCCAGATACTCTCTCAGATCCTAAAGAGTTTAATCTGGTTTTACACTGTGATGCTTGCGGGGTCATCACAACACCATCTTGGAGAGATTGTCGCTGTTAAGGTAAGATATTTATCTATATTATTAGTTAGAGGTTTCTACCTCCCCTGGGGAATCATTTACCTTTGTCGGAGACTTCTAAAAGTGTTAAGCTTCCGCTGGACAGTATCGCTTGGGAGGTAAGACAACATACCTCACCAAATAAACTGAAAGTAAACATAATAAGGAAAGTTTTATAATGCCAAAAACATGAAGACGGTGTATTTTTAGAGTTAGAATTACTGTGGAGTGACGATTGGTCAATCACCAACTCCCTTCAACACACAAACTCTGCTCATCCTGAACCAGTCAAGCTCACTTCATGATGAACACTCCGCTTAGCCTAACTAAACCTTTTCTTAAACAAATCTGTTCTGACAATAAATTACTTGACAACATTGTAAAAATAAATGCCCCCTACCTTATTCAACACAATATTATATTTTAGCACAGAAAAAACTACAATTCAGCACTACAGTCCATAATACCGTTGGGAAGGAAGGAGGTATTGCGAATAATGCATTACGATAAGTAAATGAGATTATAAAAGACGGATACATTATTCATTAATAAATATTGTTCTTTTTTCATTGTAACTAAAACTGCTATTATTAGCGTTTCCATATTTTTATATTCTAAAATCCCAGCAATATATTTTGCTTTAAACCACGGATTGTTTACAATTCTGTTCTTGTTTGACAGAGATGGCACCCTCAAGCTCTCGAGGCAAACGTGCGGTAACAGTTTAAAGTCCCGCTCGGGTATTCTACCAGCCGACCGATTCAACCACTCATATATTACAATTGCCAGAGGCCTGTGGCTGGAGGATTGTTGAACAGCTGCACTTGTGTGAGTACATTTTATTTTCCCATCATTTAAATTTCCCGGTCAAAATATTTCAAAGTCCGTTTAATTGTTTGCCAGGGCCGTGGTGTATTTTGACGGCGTAATAACTTGACCAATCGTACCCAATACCGCTAAAAACTGCCCCGGGGGCCTTGATGTACTTGGCCTGCAACGTTTTAAATCCTTCGGTCAGATACTTCCAAGTCAAACGTTTCCCTGCGGCCAGTGTTTCAGCCTAGATCCATCGAGTCTCCACCGTCTAGGACCCCGGGCACTCCGTGACACGGTACCTCTATCACTACGCAAGTCAGAAAAACACTAACACACAAACTACGCAAGTCAAATCAGAACTACAAGTTACCAAAAGTTAACTCTAAGGAAGGTAGAAAACACTACTCTAACCAAAACCGCATTAAAGATCAAGAATAGAAAGTAAGATTACTGTTACCCAGCACATACAAATACAACACTACGCCTGACACATGGAAGTCAGGGTTTGTTTAATTCCTTTACTGTAAACTACCAAATCAAACAATTGAATACAAACACAACACTAATAGCCAAGTCAGACAGTTATACTGTTTAGAAACCTCAATATACTAATTACAGTAACTTAAAGGAGAGAAGAGGCTTGTAAAAACCAGCAGAAAACTACAGGCAAGAAACTGATAACCCCACTCCACGGGTTTATTAACCTGCTTGCCGGGGACCGTGTGGTACTTTGTTCATGTAATTTCTCGGTCAACTATGTCCAAGCCCGCTGAAGTTACCTTTATCGGGGGTTACATTTAAATTGACCGAAACTTCTTAAATTTCTCGGTCATTTACTCCTGCCTCCGCTGAAGCTACATTATAATGTGTTACATTTCACCTTAACGGGGATCTTTTTAAATTTATCGGCTAAACACTCCTAACCCCGGTGAAATAATTTTGAACGCTCACGTTTCCACACCACGGTAAGCCTTTAGGCTAGGCCGTAGGAGCGTCGGCGCGTTCTTTTTGGTTACCCAGAGCTTCCCCTGGAGGCCTAACCTCTGGGGTGAGAGGCCCCAACCATCGCCTCTCACAGTAGTAGCCACTCCATAACAAAATGCTACCTCCTTTTATTGTTTATTTTATTTTATTTTTTACAAGTCCCACCGTGCGGACTGTTCCAAGAAGTAACCTGGGTGTTAGCCAGGCCCTCAATCTACTAAACCCTTCATCACACATTCAGGTTTACGGGGCTTTTCGTCACCCGCGCCAGTGACCTTCATTCAGGTTTACGGGGCTTTTCGTCACCCGCGCCAGGGACCTTCATTCACACACACACACACACACACACATACAGTGGGAACTTGTGATTTTAAAGAAAAATTACATTTAAAGTGAACTTTCATCTTTCATATTTGTGTAAGTAAGGTAAAACTTCTCCGGCAACAAACTTCTTACTAACAGCCTTGCCTCAGGAGTAGTTGATTTTAACATCAAAGAACATAATCCGGCTTCGTTTATGAAAACCGTTGTTTTCTCAATAGGCCCAACGCCCTGTTTTTGGGCGTCAGAAAAACTACCAAAAGTTAATTTATCGCTATCATCTACATGTTTCCGAACTGCACTCCAGCCATTAACATGTTTTAGAGCAGTAGCTACGTCTTTAGCTTTAAACCATGGCTTTCCTTCATTATCAAACAGAACCAATACTGGTTTGTTATTGAATGTATAGAACTTGGCAGCCATGTCGCAATTTACTCAATAGTACAGGAAAAAGGAGCGCAGAAGCACGTCTAATCAGTACCGCGACTTGGAGCAGAATGATGTAACTGTACTAGTGACATTTGGTATATACAGGAGTAACGCTGCTCCATAGGGAAAGGTGCTACCTTTATCGATGGTAGCGTCATGGAAAATGGATGAGTGATACTTCAAGATTTAAAAAAACAGGCAGTTCCGTAACACTACAAAATACATTTTTAAAGTAATCATCAAAAAACTTCGGCGTTAAATCTGGTAAGGGCATGAACGATATATCTCTTGAAATATCACAATGCATTATTAATACTTCAATGTAGGTGATTGATGAGGAGTCCTCCGTTATCTTATCTACTATATACTCCGAAAACACCAAAGGGCATTCCCGTGCATTTATTGAACCGTCAAGTAAGAACTCATACTTCAAGCATATAATGCCATATTCTGTATCTTCATTTAACCTACTTGTGTAAAAGGAAAAGAGACACCTCCTGGTTAGCGGTTGTAATATGTTCAACAGGCATTCTACAAGGAGAGAAATACAGGGTAAGACACAGGCACGTCCGTTCAGTACCGCGTCTCAGAACAGAACGAGTTAATAGAGGTATATGCACTCAGTACCCGCGTGAGTGGCAGCTCCGTTAAGCAACTCTTTGTTTTTAAAGCCGGAAGGCAGGGTATCGTGATCATCATTAAATTTTCTCTTGGGTCCTGTAATTTTAAACTTTTTAATTTCACTTACTGTAACGACTTCTCGTCTCTTTGTTCTCCTGATTCTGTTTTCTTCAATTTCTAGTATTTCAGCAGCTTCACTGAGGACCATCTTTTTTTTCTTTAGCTGCTCAAAATTTAATGTTTCGGAGGTTTTTAGGTTGAGGGCGAGGCCCTTGATTTTACACACAGATTCTAGTTTTTGCTTTTTGGTTGACCAAACAAGGTAAGCGTAAGTTTTAGGCCCCCCAGAAATAAACTCTACGATATAAGAGCCGGGCCCGTACTCGTCTACTAACTCATCACTCATTTCCCCGAGGTAATCTCCCGTAGGGACCCTGTACAGCCCTCCCCTGTATAAATAAATACATGAGTCCATGCCATAATACAAGACCTGCCCTCCAAGGGCATCCAAGTGTTCATAAAGTTTAAGTCTTGCATGAATTCAACAGTGGTGTAGGCCGCAATTACAACATTTCCAGTTCTTAGAGCCTCATTGGCGTCATCAACATTCTGCCAATTAACTAATAAAACCTCTTGGTTAGTTATTTCAACAAACTTTACTTTTATTCCTGGTTGAGTTAACGATTTGAAAAATTCCTTAGAGTCTCTCACAATTGAAGTTTTGTCATGTTTTCGCGTTGACCAAACATGCCCCAAAATGAATTTAACATTAATTTAGCTACCGACCTGAGTCCTCCATTTTTAGCAATTTTGTCCTTGTCCAGTTGAATACCCTCACGCTCAAATAAATCAGAAACATACTTGTCTTTATCCTCCTGTGTTTTACACCAAGCGGGATACCCTGAAGCTTCCTGCTTTACTTTCAAGAATTTATTAATAAAATCTGTAAAAAGTCCACCTTTCTCGTATGTGGCGACTTCATACTCCCACTACTCATACATGTCCAAAATCACATAACCTTTCTCTACAGCTTTTCTAATTTCACCTATGGTCCATGTTCCTACCATTGCCCTTTCCTCACTATCATCAAAACATTCCCCTTGGTTTAAAGTCTCCCCGCAAGTTCTGCACAAAACAATTTATTATTCATTTTAGCGGGGAGTACGGGATGATACAAGTTGTAAGGAGGTAGAATCCTACATTTTAACAAGCCCTCTACTTCAAGACCTCTCTCTCGGCACTCATTTCCAACGTAAACAGTAGGATGACCCACGGGATACTTACAATATTTATTTACATATGGGTAGAGGGATCAGACATCAACATACTGGATTGTTTCTCCCTCTTCACATTTACAATACGTTTTAGTATTACCCATCCTACCTAGGATTAAGTGGAAGTGTGTTTAGAATGGACAGTTGGATCAGGTGATTTAATTTATTGTCCTTCTTCAAAGCTCTAAACTCACACTCCCACATTACTACAACTTCATAGCTATTAAATTTTGCCATTTTGGACTTGGTTCTCTCGTAACGGAGATGCAAACTGTTTGAAGGATCCTCCGGCAGAGGTTCTTCTCTGCTGTATTGATAACATTTCGGGCAGCCGTGCCAATAACACCCGTGAAACTCATAAATTCGCTCACCGTCAAACCCATCTACTTTCATTCCTTTAATTTTTACTTCTTTACCCCGGCCCGCATGTTGAATCTTTACTCCACGTTTCTCCTCCTCCCATGTTAGCCACTGTAAAGCAACGGCTGACTGATTGTCTGCAAGTCGGTACCCTGATTTTGTTATAAGTCCAATAGTATTTTCTTTTAAGAAGTTACGGCGGAAGGCCACGTTACATGCGCTGGCTATTGTTATAGCCTCAGGAAACGGATCTACGTTACACTCTTGAAGAAGCATGGCTCTAAATTTAATACACGCTTGAGCTAGGATTTCTACGTCTAAAATACAGTACTCCAAGATTTATTTTTGAAAATCAAACACGTAGTCTTCAGCGACTCGTTCGTCATACCATACATCAAAATCATCGTGTTTCTTTTCAAACATAGACTCGGGGCAATAGTATTTTTTGTCGGGCATAGGACCAATATAATTTTGGTTTGCCAGAGTGTTGAAAATATGCGGGAAGTAGCCCTTCTTTTTCTCGGGAGACAGGTCGAAGGCTTTAGGGAGTGCAGAGAGGGCCATGGGAAAGTAGCTAATTGAGTCCACAAACCTTACGTTTGCTACTTCAATCAAAATAGCTTTAGTTCCCCGAGGCGTTATTTTTGGGGTAAATTTAGTATCTTCCATGATGTAGAATGAATTGGAAATCAAAACCCTGCCCATTGTGGGCAATTACACAAACATCTTTAAATTTTTTAGAATTTCCATTACATAGTCCATAAACTGTTTTACCGGTTCTTTTTCAAATACCCTTTGCCGTTCCGAGCAAGTTTCACACTCACCCCCATTAATACATTTAAAGCAGTACAGTTGAGAAACGCACAAGTTTACTTTATGAACTTTCTGTTGAGGGCCCGTGGGAAGTGACTCGTCTTGGCGAGTCTCCAAGTCAAAGAAAATAAACAAAAAATTAAGCTCTTTCGGTGTTCTCCTATCTACCCTCATGAAACACTGATGCGCGGGGTCTTTGAACGCTTCGCAGGGTTTACAGTAAACTTCTCCGCATGCGTGAACTGTCTTACGTTTTTTTTTTTGGATAAATCATTTTGTTACAGTCGCGGCAGAACTTTATAGTTTTACAAACTTACCCTTGATGGGCTACTAAACACCGCTCGTTTTTGAATTCTTTTTGCTTTTTATTATGGTTAGTGTATGTAATTTAAGACGTTGAAGAATACTTGTAATACCATGCTTATAAAAACAGGATTCTTTCAATTTCGATTACTTTGGGAAACTTTCTATGCATTTAATTGTTTAGAAACCTCAATATACTAATTACAGTAACTTAAAGGAGAGAAGAGGCTTATAAACACAGACAAAAAAAAGCCATACCCCTATTCCAAGGGAAGCGAAACGCTCCCTTTTGATAACATTACACCGGAAGTTGTAGGTCCAATCTGGACCCACTTTGAACTGATTCTAAGTGTTAGACACAGCTAAACGTCGGGTCCAACGTGTTTGAATTAAATTAACGTTCTGAGAAAGAGACAGTAGGGTATTTTTGTAAAGTTAAAAAGGTACAGAGATTACACACTTTAGATTTCAGATGTGACTTTTTGTTGTAGTTAGTTGCTTGTAAAACTCTGTTCTCATGCTCTATTCCAGTGTCGGCTTCTTCGATATAACAACAATCAGAATATATACCCTGTCTTAAATACCTGCAGTCTGCATTCACAAGTAAAAAGATTTTAATGATCAACACCAAAACTAAACTTAACGAGGAGTTGACCACATCAAAAACATGAACAAGAGTAAATCTAAGAAGACAACAAGCAGTGACATTCGTTCTTTATAAGGACAGCAATTATGCAGTGTTTTCTCCTCGGTAGTTTTATTTTTGTTTCCCCTGAAACCAGAGCAGCATCTCCCTTTGACGATGTTATTCCTTGGTCATTTGTATCCAAGTCCGGTGAAACGACGTGGTCGTCCTGCGGTTTTACGGTGTAATCTCTCGGTCAATTGTGTTCAAGTCCGGTGAAAAGGGTCTACCAGGGACCGAGATGTATTTTGAGGGTGTAATCTCTTGGTCGATTGTGTTCAAGTTCGATGAAAAGTGTCTAACAGGGTTAAATTTAACTTGACAGTAACTTCTTAAATTTCCTTGTCAAACGTTTGTCGCCGGATCTGTTAAAACACCAGGGAAACATTTAACTGTGCCTAAATATTTTAAATTTCCCGGTCAAACATTTCCGAGTCCGCTAAAATCTGTTTACTGGGGACCGTGATGTATTTTGACGGTGTAATTTCTTGGTCGAACGTTTCCGAGTCCACTGAAGTTACTTTTATCGGGGGTTACATTTAAATTGACCTAACTTCTTAAATTTCTTTGCCAAACGTCTGTCACCGAGTCCGCTAAAACTGTCCACTAAGGAAACATTTAACTTTGCCTAAATATTTTAAATCCCCCGGTCAAACGTTTCCAAGTCCCCTCCCCTCGACGTTATCATGAGGATGGGTCACACGCTCTGTACTTCTCACATCAATATCAGTTATGGAGCTGGCTTGCACAGATTTTGTGGTATTCTCAAATTTTCACGCACCCTTACGGATGCTTAATGTTTGTCATCCGATACATGTTGTGTAGGTGACGCCTCACATGCAAATCGTGTATCATTATTGACTCCTCCCTTGCCTCTGGGTCGATTAACGTGCAGATAGTTTGTGTGTGGTTTGATTGCCACGTTTGCCATTTGAACTTCTGCACTGGTTGGCTGGAAAAACTTTTTATAAAGGTACGTGTCAAATATCTTTAACTCCGGTGAAACCAGGGAGAATACAACTCGGCGGAAACCTTTCAAAATTCAGGGCCAGTGAAAACTGTCCAACTGAGACCATGATGTACATTTCCAGGAGCATTTTACATTTTCCGGCCAAACATTTTCGAGTCCTCTAAAACTGTCCACCAGGGACAATGATATACATTTTGCCAGGAATGTTTTAAATTTTACGGCCAAACATTCCCGAGTTCGCTAAAACTGTCTACCGGGGACCGATATGTATTTTGATGGTGTAATCTCTTGGCCGATTGCGTTCAAGTCCGATGAAAAGTATCTAACGGGGGCCGTAATGTATTTTAACGGTGTATTCTCTAGGTCAATTGTGTCCAAATCCTATGAAGATTGTCTACTGGGGACCGTGGTGTATTTCTATGGTGTGATATCTCGGTCAACTGTGTCCAAGTCCGATGAAAGGTGTCTACCGGGGACCGTGGTATATTTTGACGGTGTAATATCTCGGTCAATTGTGTCCAAGTCCACTTAAATATAGTTTTTAGAGATCGTAGTGCACTTTGACAACACTTGAAGATTTGTTGCTTTTTAGTATGTAAATTAAGACGTAGTGATTAAAGGAATACTTGCAATTTATGCTTATGATAGCAGGATTACTTTGGGAGCTTTATATGCATTTAATTGTTTACAAACCTCTATTAACTTAAGGTAGAGGAAAGGCTTGTAAACCCAGCAGAAATATATAGTCAAGAAAGCTATACTCTTACCCCTTTGATAACATACACTTGAAGATGTTCTACATGGTGGGTCATGTGGTTGGAGGTATGGGGAGCGAAACGTTCCCCTTCATAAGGATTCTAAGTGTTAGTCTCTGCTACTCTCTGGGTCACTGGTTTTGAATTAAAACTAATATGTAATACAGAGACAGGTGACTGCAGTTTACATTTACAAGTCAAAATATTGTAACCAATACCAGAACAACTAAAATTATCGAGGAGACACAACAAGGACAAGAGTACATATCAACAGACGATTAAAGCATAAAACGCATTATTTATAAAGGCAATAATTATGCAGATAATCTAAGAAACTTGATCAGCCGTGTCTCATCGTTAGGTTATGTTATGCTCTGTTAAGTTAGGTTTGTGCATGGAAATATGAAACATCGTCAGTCGTAGTTAGGTTTATTGATGCAGGTTTAAGTTAGGTTTGTCGATGCCAATTTTTGGACATCAACAACGCGCGCGATCGTTAGGTTATGTTATGCTCTGTTAAGTTAGGTTTGTGCATGGAAATATGAAACATCGTCAGTCGTAGTTAGGTTTATTGATGCAGGTTTAAGTTAGGTTTGTCGATGCCAATTTTTGGACATCAACAACGCGCGCGATGTTGATGTCCAAAAATTGGCATCGACAAACCTAACTTAAACCTGCATCAATAAACCTAACTACGACTGACGATGTTTCATATTTCCATGCACAAACCTAACTTAACAGAGCATAACATAACCTAACGATGAGACACGGCTGATCAAGTTTCTTAGATTATCTGCATAATTATTGCCTTTATAAATAATGCGTTTTATGCTTTAATCGTCTGTTGATATGTACTCTTGTCCTTGTTGTGTCTCCTCGATAATTTTAGTTGTTCTGGTATTGGTTACAATATTTTGACTTGTAAATGTAAACTGCAGTCACCTGTCTCTGTATTACATATTAGTTTTAATTCAAAACCAGTGACCCAGAGAGTAGCAGAGACTAACACTTAGAATCCTTATGAAGGGGAACGTTTCGCTCCCCATACCTCCAACCACATGACCCACCATGTAGAACATCTTCAAGTGTATGTTATCAAAGGGGTAAGAGTATAGCTTTCTTGACTATATATTTCTGCTGGGTTTACAAGCCTTTCCTCTACCTTAAGTTAATAGAGGTTTGTAAACAATTAAATGCATATAAAGCTCCCAAAGTAATCCTGCTATCATAAGCATAAATTGCAAGTATTCCTTTAATCACTACGTCTTAATTTACATACTAAAAAGCAACAAATCTTCAAGTGTTGTCAAAGTGCACTACGATCTCTAAAAACTATATTTAAGTGGACTTGGACACAATTGACCGAGATATTACACCGTCAAAATATACCACGGTCCCCGGTAGACACCTTTCATCGGACTTGGACACAGTTGACCGAGATATCACACCATAGAAATACACCACGGTCCCCAGTAGACAATCTTCATAGGATTTGGACACAATTGACCTAGAGAATACACCGTTAAAATACATTACGGCCCCCGTTAGATACTTTTCATCGGACTTGAACGCAATCGGCCAAGAGATTACACCATCAAAATACATATCGGTCCCCGGTAGACAGTTTTAGCGAACTCGGGAATGTTTGGCCGTAAAATTTAAAACATTCCTGGCAAAATGTATATCATTGTCCCTGGTGGACAGTTTTAGAGGACTCGAAAATGTTTGGCCGGAAAATGTAAAATGCTCCTGGAAATGTACATCATGGTCTCAGTTGGACAGTTTTCACTGGCCCTGAATTTTGAAAGGTTTCCGCCGAGTTGTATTCTCCCTGGTTTCACCGGAGTTAAAGATATTTGACACGTACCTTTATAAAAAGTTTTTCCAGCCAACCAGTGCAGAAGTTCAAATGGCAAACGTGGCAATCAAACCACACACAAACTATCTGCACGTTAATCGACCCAGAGGCAAGAAAGGAGTCAATAATGATACACGATTTGCATGTGAGGCGTCACCTACACAACATGTATCGGATGACAAACATTAAGCATCCGTAAGGGTGCGTGAAAATTTGAGAATACCACAAAATCTGTGCAAGCCAGCTCCATAACTGATATTGATGTGAGAAGTACAGAGCGTGTGACCCATCCTCATGATAACGTCGAGGGGAGGGGACTTGGAAACGTTTGACCGGGGGATTTAAAATATTTAGGCAAAGTTAAATGTTTCCTTAGTGGACAGTTTTAGCGGACTCGGTGACAGACGTTTGGCAAAGAAATTTAAGAAGTTAGGCCAATTTAAATGTAACCCCCGATAAAAGTAACTTCAGTGGACTCGGAAACGTTCGACCAAGAAATTACACCGTCAAAATACATCACGGTCCCCAGTAAACAGATTTTAGCGGACTCGGAAATGTTTGACCGGGAAATTTAAAATATTTAGGCACAGTTAAATGTTTCCCTGGTGTTTTAACAGATCCGGCGACAAACGTTTGACAAGGAAATTTAAGAAGTTACTGTCAAGTTAAATTTAACCCTGTTAGACACTTTTCATCGAACTTGAACACAATCGACCAAGAGATTACACCGTCAAAATACATCTCGGTCCCTGGTAGACCCTTTTCACCGGACTTGAACACAATTGACCGAGAGATTACACCGTAAAACCACAGAACGACCACGTCGTTTCACCGGACTTGGATACAAATGACCAAGGAATAACATCGTCAAAGGGAGATGCTGCTCTGGTTTCAGGGGAAACAAAAATAAAACTACCGAGGAGAAAACACTGCATAATTGCTGTCCTTATAAAGAACGAATGTCACTGCTTGTTGTCTTCTTAGATTTACTCTTGTTCATGTTTTTGATGTGGTCAACTCCTCGTTAAGTTTAGTTTTGGTGTTGATCATTAAAATCTTTTTACTTGTGAATGCAGACTGCAGGTATTTAAGACAGGGTATATATTCTGATTGTTGTTATATCGAAGAAGCCGACACTGGAATAGAGCATGAGAACAGAGTTTTACAAGCAACTAACTACAACAAAAAGTCACATCTGAAATCTAAAGTGTGTAATCTCTGTACCTTTTTAACTTTACAAAAATACCCTACTGTCTCTTTCTCAGAACGTTAATTTAATTC
Source organism: Allygus modestus (assembly GCA_963675035.1). Classification (NCBI taxonomy): domain Eukaryota; kingdom Metazoa; phylum Arthropoda; class Insecta; order Hemiptera; family Cicadellidae; genus Allygus; species Allygus modestus. The sequence goes on from OY776111.1 coordinate 206,546,980, forward strand.
AAACACGTTGGACCCGACGTTTAGCTGTGTCTAACACTTAGAATCAGTTCAAAGTGGGTCCAGATTGGACCTACAACTTCCGGTGTAATGTTATCAAAAGGGAACGTTTCGCTTCCCTTGGAATAGGGGTATGGTTTTTTTTTGTCTGTGTTTATAAGCCTCTTCTCTCCTTTAAGTTACTGTAATTAGTATATTGAGGTTTCTAAACAATTAAATGCATAGAAAGTTTCCCAAAGTAATCGAAATTGAAAGAATCCTGTTTTTATAAGCATGGTATTACAAGTATTCTTCAACGTCTTAAATTACATACACTAACCATAATAAAAAGCAAAAAGAATTCAAAAACGAGCGGTGTTTAGTAGCCCATCAAGGGTAAGTTTGTAAAACTATAAAGTTCTGCCGCGACTGTAACAAAATGATTTATCCAAAAAAAAAAACGTAAGACAGTTCACGCATGCGGAGAAGTTTACTGTAAACCCTGCGAAGCGTTCAAAGACCCCGCGCATCAGTGTTTCATGAGGGTAGATAGGAGAACACCGAAAGAGCTTAATTTTTTGTTTATTTTCTTTGACTTGGAGACTCGCCAAGACGAGTCACTTCCCACGGGCCCTCAACAGAAAGTTCATAAAGTAAACTTGTGCGTTTCTCAACTGTACTGCTTTAAATGTATTAATGGGGGTGAGTGTGAAACTTGCTCGGAACGGCAAAGGGTATTTGAAAAAGAACCGGTAAAACAGTTTATGGACTATGTAATGGAAATTCTAAAAAATTTAAAGATGTTTGTGTAATTGCCCACAATGGGCAGGGTTTTGATTTCCAATTCATTCTACATCATGGAAGATACTAAATTTACCCCAAAAATAACGCCTCGGGGAACTAAAGCTATTTTGATTGAAGTAGCAAACGTAAGGTTTGTGGACTCAATTAGCTACTTTCCCATGGCCCTCTCTGCACTCCCTAAAGCCTTCGACCTGTCTCCCGAGAAAAAGAAGGGCTACTTCCCGCATATTTTCAACACTCTGGCAAACCAAAATTATATTGGTCCTATGCCCGACAAAAAATACTATTGCCCCGAGTCTATGTTTGAAAAGAAACACGATGATTTTGATGTATGGTATGACGAACGAGTCGCTGAAGACTACGTGTTTGATTTTCAAAAATAAATCTTGGAGTACTGTATTTTAGACGTAGAAATCCTAGCTCAAGCGTGTATTAAATTTAGAGCCATGCTTCTTCAAGAGTGTAACGTAGATCCGTTTCCTGAGGCTATAACAATAGCCAGCGCATGTAACGTGGCCTTCCGCCGTAACTTCTTAAAAGAAAATACTATTGGACTTATACCAAAATCAGGGTACCGACTTGCAGACAATCAGTCAGCCGTTGCTTTACAGTGGCTAACATGGGAGGAGGAGAAACGTGGAGTAAAGATTCAACATGCGGGCCGGGGTAAAGAAGTAAAAATTAAAGGAATGAAAGTAGATGGGTTTGACGGTGAGCGAATTTATGAGTTTCACGGGTGTTATTGGCACGGCTGCCCGAAATGTTATCAATACAGCAGAGAAGAACCTCTGCCGGAGGATCCTTCAAACAGTTTGCATCTCCGTTACGAGAGAACCAAGTCCAAAATGGCAAAATTTAATAGCTATGAAGTTGTAGTAATGTGGGAGTGTGAGTTTAGAGCTTTGAAGAAGGACAATAAATTAAATCACCTGATCCAACTGTCCATTCTAAACACACTTCCACTTAATCCTAGGTAGGATGGGTAATACTAAAACGTATTGTAAATGTGAAGAGGGAGAAACAATCCAGTATGTTGATGTCTGATCCCTCTACCCATATGTAAATAAATATTGTAAGTATCCCGTGGGTCATCCTACTGTTTACGTTGGAAATGAGTGCCGAGAGAGAGGTCTTGAATTAAAGGGCTTGTTAAAATGTAAGATTCTACCTCCTTACAACTTGTATCATCCCGTACTCCCCGCTAAAATGAATAATAAATTGTTTTGTGCAGAACTTGCGGGGAGACTTTAAACCAAGGGGAATGTTTTGATGATAGTGAGGAAAGGGCAATGGTAGGAACATGGACCATAGGTGAAATTAGAAAAGCTGTAGAGAAAGGTTATGTGATTTTGGACATGTATGAGTAGTGGGAGTATGAAGTCGCCACATACGAGAAAGGTGGACTTTTTACAGATTTTATTAATAAATTCTTGAAAGTAAAGCAGGAAGCTTCAGGGTATCCCGCTTGGTGTAAAACACAGGAGGATAAAGACAAGTATGTTTCTGATTTATTTGAGCGTGAGGGTATTCAACTGGACAAGGACAAAATTGCTAAAAATGGAGGACTCAGGTCGGTAGCTAAATTAATGTTAAATTCATTTTGGGGCATGTTTGGTCAACGCGAAAACATGACAAAACTTCAATTGTGAGAGACTCTAAGGAATTTTTCAAATCGTTAACTCAACCAGGAATAAAAGTAAAGTTTGTTGAAATAACTAACCAAGAGGTTTTATTAGTTAATTGGCAGAATGTTGATGACGCCAATGAGGCTCTAAGAACTGGAAATGTTGTAATTGCGGCCTACACCACTGTTGAATTCATGCAAGACTTAAACTTTATGAACACTTGGATGCCCTTGGAGGGCAGGTCTTGTATTATGGCATGGACTCATGTATTTATTTATACAGGGGAGGGCTGTACAGGGTCCCTACGGGAGATTACCTCGGGGAAATGAGTGATGAGTTAGTAGACGAGTACGGGCCCGGCTCTTATATCGTAGAGTTTATTTCTGGGGGGCCTAAAACTTACGCATACCTTGTTTGGTCAACCAAAAAGCAAAAACTAGAATCTGTGTGTAAAATCAAGGGCCTCGCCCTCAACCTAAAAACCTCCGAAACATTAAATTTTGAGCAGCTAAAGAAAAAAAAGATGGTCCTCAGTGAAGCTGCTGAAATACTAGAAATTGAAGAAAACAGAATCAGGAGAACAAAGAGACGAGAAGTCGTTACAGTAAGTGAAATTAAAAAGTTTAAAATTACAGGACCCAAGAGAAAATTTAATGATGATCACGATACCCTGCCTTCCGGCTTTAAAAACAAAGAGTTGCTTAACGGAGCTGCCACTCACGCGGGTACTGAGTGCATATACCTCTATTAACTCGTTCTGTTCTGAGACGCGGTACTGAACGGACGTGCCTGTGTCTTACCCTGTATTTCTCTCCTTGAAGAATGCCTGTTGAACATATTACAACCGCTAACCAGGAGGTGTCTCTTTTCCTTTTACACAAGTAGGTTAAATGAAGATACAGAATATGGCATTATATGCTTGAAGTATGAGTTCTTACTTGACGGTTCAATAAATGCACGGGAATGCCCTTTGGTGTTTTCGGAGTATATAGTAGATAAGATAACGGAGGACTCCTCATCAATCACCTACATTGAAGTATTAATAATGCATTGTGATATTTCAAGAGATATATCGTTCATGCCCTTACCAGATTTAACGCCGAAGTTTTTTGATGATTACTTTAAAAATGTATTTTGTAGTGTTACGGAACTGCCTGTTTTTTTAAATCTTGAAGTATCACTCATCCATTTTCCATGACGCTACCATCGATAAAGGTAGCACCTTTCCCTATGGAGCAGCGTTACTCCTGTATATACCAAATGTCACTAGTACAGTTACATCATTCTGCTCCAAGTCGCGGTACTGATTAGACGTGCTTCTGCGCTCCTTTTTCCTGTACTATTGAGTAAATTGCGACATGGCTGCCAAGTTCTATACATTCAATAACAAACCAGTATTGGTTCTGTTTGATAATGAAGGAAAGCCATGGTTTAAAGCTAAAGACGTAGCTACTGCTCTAAAACATGTTAATGGCTGGAGTGCAGTTCGGAAACATGTAGATGATAGCGATAAATTAACTTTTGGTAGTTTTTCTGACGCCCAAAAACAGGGCGTTGGGCCTATTGAGAAAACAACGGTTTTCATAAACGAAGCCGGATTATGTTCTTTGATGTTAAAATCAACTACTCCTGAGGCAAGGCTGTTAGTAAGAAGTTTGTTGCCGGAGAAGTTTTACCTTACTTACACAAATATGAAAGATGAAAGTTCACTTTAAATGTAATTTTTCTTTAAAATCACAAGTTCCCACTGTATGTGTGTGTGTGTGTGTGTGTGTGAATGAAGGTCCCTGGCGCGGGTGACGAAAAGCCCCGTAAACCTGAATGAAGGTCACTGGCGCGGGTGACGAAAAGCCCCGTAAACCTGAATGTGTGATGAAGGGTTTAGTAGATTGAGGGCCTGGCTAACACCCAGGTTACTTCTTGGAACAGTCCGCACGGTGGGACTTGTAAAAAATAAAATAAAATAAACAATAAAAGGAGGTAGCATTTTGTTATGGAGTGGCTACTACTGTGAGAGGCGATGGTTGGGGCCTCTCACCCCAGAGGTTAGGCCTCCAGGGGAAGCTCTGGGTAACCAAAAAGAACGCGCCGACGCTCCTACGGCCTAGCCTAAAGGCTTACCGTGGTGTGGAAACGTGAGCGTTCAAAATTATTTCACCGGGGTTAGGAGTGTTTAGCCGATAAATTTAAAAAGATCCCCGTTAAGGTGAAATGTAACACATTATAATGTAGCTTCAGCGGAGGCAGGAGTAAATGACCGAGAAATTTAAGAAGTTTCGGTCAATTTAAATGTAACCCCCGATAAAGGTAACTTCAGCGGGCTTGGACATAGTTGACCGAGAAATTACATGAACAAAGTACCACACGGTCCCCGGCAAGCAGGTTAATAAACCTTGTGGAGTGGGGTTATCAGTTTCTTGCCTGTAGTTTTCTGCTGGTTTTTACAAGCCTCTTCTCTCCTTTAAGTTACTGTAATTAGTATATTGAGGTTTCTAAACAGTATAACTGTCTGACTTGGCTATTAGTGTTGTGTTTGTATTCAATTGTTTGATTTGGTAGTTTACAGTAAAGGAATTAAACAAACCCTGACTTCCATGTGTCAGGCGTAGTGTTGTATTTGTATGTGCTGGGTAACAGTAATCTTACTTTCTATTCTTGATCTTTAATGCGGTTTTGGTTAGAGTAGTGTTTTCTACCTTCCTTAGAGTTAACTTTTGGTAACTTGTAGTTCTGATTTGACTTGCGTAGTTTGTGTGTTAGTGTTTTTCTGACTTGCGTAGTGATAGAGGTACCGTGTCACGGAGTGCCCGGGGTCCTAGACGGTGGAGACTCGATGGATCTAGGCTGAAACACTGGCCGCAGGGAAACGTTTGACTTGGAAGTATCTGACCGAAGGATTTAAAACGTTGCAGGCCAAGTACATCAAGGCCCCCGGGGCAGTTTTTAGCGGTATTGGGTACGATTGGTCAAGTTATTACGCCGTCAAAATACACCACGGCCCTGGCAAACAATTAAACGGACTTTGAAATATTTTGACCGGGAAATTTAAATGATGGGAAAATAAAATGTACTCACACAAGTGCAGCTGTTCAACAATCCTCCAGCCACAGGCCTCTGGCAATTGTAATATATGAGTGGTTGAATCGGTCGGCTGGTAGAATACCCGAGCGGGACTTTAAACTGTTACCGCACGTTTGCCTCGAGAGCTTGAGGGTGCCATCTCTGTCAAACAAGAACAGAATTGTAAACAATCCGTGGTTTAAAGCAAAATATATTGCTGGGATTTTAGAATATAAAAATATGGAAACGCTAATAATAGCAGTTTTAGTTACAATGAAAAAAGAACAATATTTATTAATGAATAATGTATCCGTCTTTTATAATCTCATTTACTTATCGTAATGCATTATTCGCAATACCTCCTTCCTTCCCAACGGTATTATGGACTGTAGTGCTGAATTGTAGTTTTTTCTGTGCTAAAATATAATATTGTGTTGAATAAGGTAGGGGGCATTTATTTTTACAATGTTGTCAAGTAATTTATTGTCAGAACAGATTTGTTTAAGAAAATGTTTAGTTAGGCTAAGCGGAGTGTTCATCATGAAGTGAGCTTGACTGGTTCAGGATGAGCAGAGTTTGTGTGTTGAAGGGAGTTGGTGATTGACCAATCGTCACTCCACAGTAATTCTAACTCTAAAAATACACCGTCTTCATGTTTTTGGCATTATAAAACTTTCCTTATTATGTTTACTTTCAGTTTATTTGGTGAGGTATGTTGTCTTACCTCCCAAGCGATACTGTCCAGCGGAAGCTTAACACTTTTAGAAGTCTCCGACAAAGGTAAATGATTCCCCAGGGGAGGTAGAAACCTCTAACTAATAATATAGATAAATATCTTACCTTAACAGCGACAATCTCTCCAAGATGGTGTTGTGATGACCCCGCAAGCATCACAGTGTAAAACCAGATTAAACTCTTTAGGATCTGAGAGAGTATCTGGCATGGTATATTTTATACAATGAAACAGTAAACACCCTAAAGTGAAGTAATATAGGCGCTGTGGTCCACTGTAGGTCACCACTGTCTTTCACTGTAGGTTTGGGCTCAATACTTAAAAGCTGATGTTTGTTTAGGAATGCACTACATATATGTTCAAGACACAGAGTGATGGTACCATAGACACTGCCTGGCTATATAATCGCCACCACTCCTCTCGGATTTATTCTGGGTTGTATTTTTCTTTGTTCTATTACAGCTTAGTTTGTAGTTTTAAAAAAGTTCCCCCTGTGGTAGTTTGCCTTACTTAGCCTAGATCATGCTATTTTCCCTGCAATGTCCTTTGGGAGATTTTTGGGGGCATAATTCAAAGCAACGCTGAATCAATTACCAGCAGTGACACGTTTAGAGTAGATGTAGCACGGATAAACATTCCAGTAGGTAAAGGAAGGGCAAGACCCGACTTTTACAATACCTTTGATGAAGAACCTAAAGAGGGAATCGAACCCGGGACCTCCTGAACCGTAGTCCAAGGCGCTAACCACTAGACCACCGCGTTCCCCCCGATTATGCTGCGAGATTTAAGGTATTTATTAGTACCCCTTCAATTATTTTGATACTTGCCCGCAGTACAGAGGTTAAGTTTTTTGTAAGATGTAAAGGATGTTAACAGGTACATACATACCAAATTTCATTAAAATCGGCCAAGCCGTTCTTGGGATATTGATTTTTAAAATATAGCTCCTTCAATCTTTTGATACTTTCCCGCAGTACAGAGTTTAAGTTTTTTTTTTTTAAATAGTAGCGGAGGTTAACAGGTACCTATATACCAAGTTTCATTAGAATCGGCCAAGCCGTTCTCAATATATTAAATTTTAAAGTTTTACACCCTCCATCATCCCCTAAACAACCCTCTTCTACCCTCAAACAAAATTGAAGGTTAGAGGATGTTAACAAGTATCCACATGTCAAGTTTCAATTATATCGTCTCACCCGTTCTTAAGATATTGATTTTTAAAGTATGACTCCTTCAATTATTTTGATACTACCTGCAGTACAGAGTTTAGGTTTTTGTAATATGTAGCGGAGGTTAACAGGTACATACATGCCAAGTTTCGTGAAAATCGGCCAAGCCGTTCTTGAGATATTTAATTTTGAAAATTTGCCCCTTCATTTTTTGAGATGCAACCCGCAATATTTTGGTTAAGACTTTTCATATGGGTAGATACCTTGGAGTGCCTACACTACGTAGTAGGCGGTTTTCTGGGGTCAAAATGACTCTAGGACTTACCGTTTTCGAGATATAAGCGATTTTTAGTTTTTTGGCAACACTTTCTTGCGATATATACATGTAATAGTTTTATATTTTGAGTTAGCGGTACTTTCTGGTATATATACATGTAATGGTTTTATATAATGGTTTGGCTGTACTTGCTTGCGAAATATACATTGCCATAGGTTGGTAACACATCGTAGCGTGACGTAATATATACATATAATAATTTTAGATAGTTTGACATAATACATATAATAATTTTGCGTAACTGATTTAGGTTTATAGGTAGCGTTTAGAGTGGCAACACTGGCTAAGTGAGGTTAGATAGCCACTTACCTTTCTGGTGATGGTATATTATACACTATTATGGTACGTATATATATGATTATACACTGTAGTATTATATATGGTACATATAATTATATATGATACATATAATTATATATGATACATATAATTATGTATGGCACATTAGCTCTGCTAAGTTGGTAACACTTTGGAGGGATGAAAAGTGAGGTTAGGTTTGGCGCAAATTTTTTTTGGCGCGCAAATTTGGCGGGAACGCCACCATGGGCGCCGCCATCTTGAATCACGTGACCTAATTGGACCAATCAGAAGCCAGATTTTAGGCCCATAAGACCCCATGTTGGGACCCATCTCCCGGGAACCCTACTTACTACATTACTGGTAATGTATTTTAGGTAATGTAGGCAATTTTTATTATAAATTTAGTGAAAATATAACCCAGCAAATAATTGTCCTACAAAAATAAATTTTAAGGTTGTTCGCTTACTGTGACTAACTTCATCAACGCTTTCTAGACAAATTGAGGCTTTGTAGGCCTATACTTTTTACACATGACAATCACAATATTACCAATTGTTTAAGACAATGTAATAAAACAAACTATTTTATAAGTTAAGTTAATATCTCAGTATCTACAGTCATCTATTTTGAAAAGTTATTTCGAGGTTTTCGATCCTCCACGCTCTACTGTTACAATCGTTGCCTCCGACGACTGACGGACTGACGATATTTACACAGAGTAGGCATATTAAGGGAATATTAACTGTATGGATATTTTGTTTAAAACGTACAATTAATAATTTTATAAAATAAGAAATATGCTCACAACTTTAAAAATATACTTCGATTTATCCCTCTTAAGTGTTTTTTGTTGGTAAAAAACCATTTGTTATCCAGTATAGCAAAGTATACCTTAGTAAACTAACTATTGTTACTCTGTTGTTGAAACATAGACGTCGGCTAAATTTTAACGATTACCACTAAAATGGCTTCCAATGTTATTCTTATGGAGAAAAAATAATTTTGCTTTTAAGATAATTTGATTAATACTGAACGAAATTATCTGAATAACGAACTTGACCGAGATTTTGACCTGTAAAGTTTTTCTGGAAAATAAGTTTAACTATGGAGGCATTCTCGAGTTATTGTGGTCACAGACACGCCAGTTGAGTTGATTCTCTTACCAGTCTAAGCAGTAAAGTTGTGAATAAGGATAATTTCACTTCGTTCAATTATCCAATTAAATATTAGAGTTACAAACAAATATCTATTCGCGATATTACTACCTCGCTGACTATTTTCTTCATATTTTAATTAAATTTACTTACCTCATTACTTTACTACAAATTAATTTGCAAGTACGCAAAGTTAAAATTAATATTTTATACCAAACTAACTTCCATTAAACCAATAATAGTGTTTTCCAGAAAAGTAATGCTGATAAAATATGGTATTTTAAATTTATTGGTTAGCAATTACTTGAGTAAAATCAAGTTGTATCCAAAAGATACTTATACAGTTGGAATCCTGAATTAGTTTGGGAATGTATATAAAATAAATTAATGTATGTGCAACTTTGAGAAACATATTTGTGATTAATGAATAGTCTTAAAGCGTATTAAAAAGGTTTTCACATTTATTTAATCCTTCAAAAGTTGGTAAAGTTATTCTTATGGGATAAGAAAAAACCTAATCCATCTATTAAAATTTTAAATCAATATAAAAGAGAATTGAGCAGTGTGATAGGCCAGGACAAGCTGTCATGTGAAGGCGGCTTGGCACTGCCGATTAAACTGTTTGACATCAGCGCAGGTGGATTGTAGCAGAAACGACAACATGAAAATAAACGGGATCAGGAAACTGACACATACTTTCTCCCTTTTAGCCCAACTTTAAGGAATAAATAACTTTTTATTTACTAAATATATAATACAAAGCACGGTCGAATGTACAGAAAATCTTGTAAACAAGTTGTTTTAAAAAACATCCACCCAAATCCCTGCTTTAGAGGCACTACAGAATCCATTGCTACACTTGTGGTTTTAAGATGGGAAATGTCTTCTATCCCCCCCCAGGGTTATTAAAGGGCAACATATTTCGAATTTCCTCTCCTGGTCAATGCCAACTTGACAAGCATATCAGGTTTGAATGAAATTGATCAGTAAATAAGAGAGAAATAGTAATTTTTGAATTCCCCATAAGAATAACATTGGACAACGTACTGCGTTTACCGCAAAATGAAAATTTAAATTTTCTCCGCAACCAGCAATCATAGAATAGTAATTCAACGTACTAAATTATTTAGTTTTTTTAGCTCTTTTTAATGGTGAATAGTAATATTTTTTTATATATTTTTTTAATCCAAAAAACTGAATTTTTGATGTTTTAAGTCCTGTAATTTCTGAACCTGAAATTTTACAGAAATGCGGGTGGTGTCATTTTGTTGGAGAACTACAGTTATACAATCGACTAAAGTTTAATCAAAATCGTAAGTGCCGTTTTTGAGAAATTTATTTTTCAAGTTTTTTGCGGTTTTTGGGGGATAATTACCCTTAAAAATCAAAAATTCAAAAAATGAAATAATACCAGGAGATATCGTCGATTAGTACCTACATCCCAAATTTCATAAAAATCGGCCCATTGGTTAGGGCTCTAGCTCTGTACACATCCACACAGACACACACACACACACACACACACACACACACACACACACACACACACACACACACACACACACACACACACACACACACACACACACACACAAACCCGCACGCACGCACGCACGTTTAAATTTTGACAAAAACAATACTTTCTCCATACACTATGTATAGGGGGAGAAAGTAAAAAGAGAAGAAATTTATGATGCATTTTTGTACTGTAAGCATCTACCGTAGATTGACATTTACACTAATCCAAACACGATTTAAAAAATAACCATGTTTTATTCCATAAACTAGCTGGCCCCAAAGACTTTTTGCTGTCCTAATGTCATTGAATTTGTTTTATGTCAAATGCTCGTTCATTTTTAAGATGAGCTCATTCTCTACGCTCACTAGCCTATTTTTATATAATAACCTTCTGCATCAAAAAAAGAGTTTGAGTTGACATTTAAGGTAAGACAGCGGTAAACATTTTTTTAAAAATTATAATTTGTTATATTATTTAATTTTGTAGAACTGAATTTTCTGAACTCGTAGATACAAAATATTGTGGAAGAAAAAAATATTTTAAATTTTACAGCAACTTTTATTAACCCTTACGGCCAAATTTACCCTGCCCAACGCCCTAATATTGCTTGTGCTGCAGACCTGACTGGAGGCTGTTCAGGCCTGAAAAACACAAAACTTGCTATTAACATGTATACAAATATTATTAAATAAATCTAAATGTTAGTTCAGTTGAAAATATTGTTCATAACATTAAACATGATCCGATTTTACAAGAAAAATTAATACCAACAGCTTATTGTCACACTAATGTGTAGCTTATAAATAATATACCTACTGTGAAAGATAAAATAATTCTTCATAATTAAACTCCCATTTGCTATACACTTGGCTTTACAGCTGTCAGTATATTTTATTGGTGGTTGACCTGCAAGTGTAAAAGGAGGATGTGTATCATTGTGTCCAAGTATCATTCTGTCCAAAAGAATAATTACTATTCATTGTGTCCAAAAAGAGTAATATCTTCCGTGCATTCTGCACAAAACTAAATAATTATTATAAAATATGCTGTTCGTTGTTTTCAAAAGAGATGCTTGGTCATTGTGTCCAAAAGTAAAGACAAAACATAAATCATTGTTGTTTATATAATTTGGACAGAATGAACAGTTGAAGTATTTTGTATTGTTAAATATTACCTGTGCATTGTGTCAAATTTGCTTATCCTAACTAACTACGTTTTCTGTTTTGACTTTACTTTTGGACACAATGACCAACCTTCTCTATTGGACAGAATGACCCTAAGACATAATGATACACCACCTAAAAGGTAAGAACAACTTGTTTCTTGTTTCTTGTAAATTTCTAAAAATAATTACAACAAAAGTTTGTTGATCCATTTTGTTAGCCATGTATTTAAGTAGATTTGTTATTTCCATAATGAACATATGTTTACGCCTTTCAAGTATGTTTATATATAATCCCTATAACAGATCTTTGGTGAATCTAACTAGCTAACATACTAAACCGACTTTTGTTACGTGTTTAGATAAGCAAAGTAAACAGGAGTCTGTCTTAAACTGGGAATTTATCGTCGTGTCATTCCGTAAAGAGAGCATACGAAATATACCAAATAGAAAAACTCCTATTACCGAAGCCAGTTACTAAACGAATTCTGAGATGAAAAAGTAACTATTCAGAAGATCGCAGCACGTCTTGTAAAACATATCAAAGGGCGTATTCTTAATGGGAACCAGTTTTACTCGGACATTTCGCGTGGTGGTTCATCCCTAATTTCTTTACCTTTTGACGTTCTACACCTTCCATCACTTTTAATTGTACGAGTATAGTTTAATCAAATCCAAGCATTCTCAATGCAAATTCTTTCGCCTTACTTCTCCAGCCATTCGGAGTGCGGCGGGCAACAGAAGCGGCCTAGTCGTGGTCGGACAGACCGGGTCGCCGCCTCCACTTCACGCATGCGTGGTGCCGCCCGATGACGGGTACATGGTCAGTGCCCGGTAACTCGAGATTCCGACTACCGAGCAGTGTTGGATTTCTATCAGGATGCCATCGTCGCTTCGGCTAGTTTGACTTTTGAGATCAAACGGTCCAGAAACTCAATTAACCGAGACGACTCGCCCCAGTGGCGGAACCTTGGTCTGTCGCTCTACTCACAGCTATCTCGTGTCTTCTTTCCTCAGTGTTTTCCTTCTTTCAGAACTTTTTATTTTGATAGATTTTTATTTATATTAACTTGAAAAAAACAAACCGGTCAATACTGATTGTGTAATCTTGTATTCAGACTTAACAACCTAATATTGTGTTACACAAACGAGATAAATTAAAATTAATCGGCCTGAGCCCTGCCGTTCATTATCTTGAATGGAACCGTAAGACGATTTAATTTCTTGTCAGTTTCAAAAGAAACAAAACTTTTCAATGCATAGGGAATACCACACAAACGATGTCATGATATCGAATTGTTATATATAATATGTGATGCGTTTTATATGCAATCGGATTTATACACACAAATTGAGCATTTCGCCCACTAACTCTACGCACAACAAATGGAAACTATTGCAATATAATGTACAATCTTCAACATATTATAATAGTTGTTTTTTATTAAAATCTTTTGTTAAAATGAAATAACTGAAAGCTGACATTTTTTATTGACATCTTCAAGTTATATACAAAAGATTTTCACAGGCGAATGCAGTAACGAAGCCTAACAAAGTGCCCTGGAAAACTGTTTATAACACTATTACGGGTAGGAAAAGTATAATTCATCAAATAAAATTACAACTATTTAATTTGTTTACGAAATTTAATTTTAAAATCATTAACGTAAATGTGACATGATTTGTACATACCAAATTTCAGAAAATTCATAAAGTTAAAAATACTTTAAATTTATTTTCTTCTAATTAAATCTTGTTCTTTACTGTTCAGTTATTTATATTTTGTGACCAAAGAATGGAAATAATCAGTAGCTATGATTTATTCATATGACAACAGTACGGTTACTGATGATGATTATTCATCCTACTAATCGATTTCTAATTAGAACTATACTATTTAAATTGTTTAACAACTCTGTCATATTACTATATAACTTATAAGGAAGTGAATTCGTATAATGATTTTAATTATACAATTATAATTAATTTAATCTCTTACGAGTTACTAAAAAGATTATTTGGATAGTCTTTAAAAGCGAACAATGTTTAGTTATATAATTAATTGTTAGCTTTAAATAAGATTACATTTGGTATAATTAGAACGGCTGATGATCAATCTAAACTTATTCCGTCAGAAGGCAACTTGACTTTTAAAAGCCAAGTGATATGGCGTTTGTGTAGTTATAAAACATCTGGTTGGTGGAGTTCCTGTGATAGAGGTGAATTATATACAACATTCGTGACACTACGGTTAGATCGCGCCACAGTTAAGGTGGTGCAATGATTTTTGGCCATGGTGGAATTTCGAATTTTTTAAAGGTGCAATTTGTTGAGATGATTTTTCCTAACAAGAAAAAAATATTTTAAAATTTTTTTTAATGCTAATTTTGTGTTTGTAGGTCTCCAAAGTAGGCGATTTAGCGCTTACTCTTTTGACTTTATCTCAAACACGGTTTAAGTTAAGAATATGAAATTTTGGGTGTTAATCAATGAAAATGTGCTACAGGGGCTAACACATTTTATATATAAAAAAAATAAAAATTAATTTTATGTGCTGCGTAATTTGTAAAATAAAAAATACAAATTATGAGTTAATTGAAAATACAAATGTGTTAGCCCCTGTAGTTAAGTCTAAGGAATAAAAGGGGTTTTATTTTATTTTTTAATATTAATATTTGTAGGCTGTAAAGTCAAAAGATATTCCCGCTGTAATGCCTACACAGCTCAGCCGGCTACCCGCAGCGCTCCATCGCCCCTCTCCTCCTCACATTTCCCCTCCGCTCATGATGCAGCCCCGCCCCCGCTCTTACCACGGCCGCCAGCTGCTTTCGCTTTGCCGCGCGCCGCCGCTGTCCACTACCTGCATCTTTGCTTCCTCGGCACTAATGTCAGATTTAAAAGCCATAGTTAAGAGGGCTCTAAACCTTCGCCAAACGGCTGAAAAACACACCTCCGTATTACTCAAATTCTGAGGTTATTAAAGCACCTAGCGACCTCCAGTGAACGATAAAATGTTTCTCATGAAATTAACTAGGTTAACAAAGTTATTTTAAGGTTTTAAGTTATTGTTATACGTATTTTATTCGGGGTTAAACTCAGTGAAAATTGACCATTTTCTACTACGTAAATGTCAAACAGTTAAGATCAAATTAGAAAGTTTTTCTGTTTTAAAACCCTTATTAGTTATTCAAGATCATTTCCCGCTAGGCAGGATTTCATAAAAACCAATATTTATCTCATAAATCGAGTAATTTGTGAGGGTTGTTTCTGAAAAGCGCTTCGCAAAACACCCCCGTACAGAGGACGCTCTGGCGAGCGACGATGGAACTACCACCGCCAATGAGACATTCGTCAGTGTCGCCAACCTCTGTTTCTCTACCTATTGGGACATCGGACGACGTAATTCCCCAGAAAGGTCCTCTGTGTCCTTGCTTCAAACTACTCTAAAGACACAATATTTGCCCGTCGTACCATACCGTCCTTCTTGATGATTATAGCTAAATCAAATTTCAAATGCCATTATCTGGGCTTTTTACCGTTCAAGAATGTGGTCAATATCATTCAATATAATTAAATGATTAAACCTAATATACTTTAATACACCAAAAAATTTGAATAAAATTAATCCTTCCTTAAACAATATTTTTTCTACAAAAATTAAGATTGTTCTAGTTATTAATGTTTACAGTTGATACAAATAGTAACAATTATATTTAACGTTACCAAGTGCAATCCGTGTTACATTGGTTTTCGTTAACCGTATAGTAAGAAGGTTCTCATTAACAATCATAACTGTAACTCGGTGTAGGTACAATGTGGCTTTAGCCAACTTCATCACAATCTGTTTCATGTCATTTTCAAGGTGTGTGGTTTTAAAATACTTGTATAATGCGGCGCGGCGGCTGCGCCGATTTCCAAGAGCACTGAGCCGAGAGGTGACGAGGCGCCCCTCGACCAAGGGTGGAAGTGCATCACCTCACTTCCTGGAAGATCATCCCCTACAGCATTTTCCTTGTCCGCAAACCTTCAGTTCATCAGTTGATCTTTGTGACAGTGAAAATACCCCCAGTGTGTAAAAAGGCAGAAATATTGCCATTTCGTCATGTGGAAACCTCAAGGAATGAGGATGGAAGCGTTTGGATCATGATTATTATAACAGATGATAATAATAAACCATAGTCTGTTATCATACTCAAGATGTTTTATTTCTGTTTACTAGTGATAATAATGCGGAAGCGGATTGCAGACGATGATATGAATCATATTGTCATACTTTATCCCTTTTATCATATTATCTATGTTTTACTTTCTCCCCTCGCATGTATAGACATAGTGTAATACGAAAAAAGAGTCCCTGGACCAAAAATACTAAATAATTTTGTCTGGTCAAAAGAATGTTTTTTCATTCTCGCAAAACCGTAGACCTTACAAGTAACGATCGAAAGGGGTACCAAAATCGGATGGGGGCGCATCATATTTTTCTCCCTTATTACATATAATAGCAATATTAAACTCGAATCATTACAACTTCAATTAAAGATGAAACCCCAGTTGAATACTCTCCAATCCCCAAACCATATTTTTCCTCATCTAGGAAGTACGTTAAAATAATCGAAGAGAGCCGGTTAAAACAATTAGTTGCATCATGTAACTTGATATTTTAACATTGCAATTTTCTTTCAAAGTATTGCAAGTTTTATCCAGCACCCTCTCAATACGGTACCAATCAGAATACCCTGAAGTTGTCACAAATCGATAAAGGTCAAAACAACTTCTCAATTTGGAATTGAGGGGAGCGGAGGATTTGTTATCTGATATGTAAATTTAATGTTTAAATATAATGAAGGTGCAACATGGTGAATACACAACTTTCTTCCCAATAATGCCTTTCAACAACTTAATAATACTAATATACAAAAAATTAACAAAATCAGCCGGGTTAATATTACATATTTACAATTTATTTATTTTACAACTACGGATTACGCACTCCACCCGCACCCCACGACCCGTCATGAGCGCCTAGCGTTTCCCCCCTCCCCCAAAAAAAAATGTGCCGCGCCGTGCTGGAGCACGGCTCGCACTGCCCTAAAGCCGGTACTGATTATTACCATTTTATTTTAATTGATATAATTTTCCTTTTTATTACTGAAATGTCTTTAATTCCAAACGAAGTATTTTGTATCTTAGTGTGAATTTTTATCTTTAAAACCATAAACTATAACCAATTCAATGTTTATTAGTGATTGTTACATCGGGCTACTTTTCATGTTTTTTATTAACAGTTAAAATGTTGCAGTCTAACCTAATCCCAGAAATTCTGTAGCATATTACAGTTGTAATACACCCTTTCTATTTCTATTATTAAAGAATAATTAATTATTAGACGTTAAGGTGTTTATCTCACAAACAATATTTATTTCAAAATTTCATAAAAACAGATGATATGAGTTTTGGGGCTAACAATGAAGTAAGTACATGCAGATGGGAAATTTAAAATGTTAAAAAATGAATACAATTAAAATGGCGGCTATGAGCTTCTCTTAAATCTCAGGGGTGGTTGATCGAACTGGCTCAAAGATTATCGAACATTTAATAAAATTAAAATACATGAAAATGAATACCAATTATTTAAGATTTGTGCTGAATAAAACTTTACCAATATGGATCTCTGAATGAAGTTAATTTAGGTTAAAAAGTCCACTTGATTCATTGTCTAGTAATGTAGGCCAGACACAGAAATTGTTCTTTGGAAATTACTCTTGACTTACTATGATAAATAGCTTGCTTCTATTGAAATTGATTTGTATAATGATATTAAAATTTGATCTTGATGAATTTGTTTTTAAAAAAATTGTCCAATAAATTTAGTTCTTCTTCGAAGTTCTTAGTTGTAGGGCCGAAAGTTTATGGAAAGTTCTTACCAACTGGATACTATTATGTTCTTCACTCAGTAATAAATTTTAGCTTGAGGTGGCAAAAAGGGATGGATAATCTACTGAGCACTAGTGGCCTACTAAAAATTAGGTTTTTGGTACCTAATATACTGATTTTTATTGGGAAGGGGAGAAAATAATGAGCAATGCTCTTACTGGGGTGCTTTCACTGCCATGGTTGGATTCAGAAGAAGGAGGAAGAGGTCTCTGGGCTTGGTGATGGATCTTCAACAATGCTGACCACATTTTCTTGAAGCGTTTCACTGTTGTACACTGCACTTTGGTTTTTGGAATAAAATTTTAATAGAGATCAATTTTGAAAATTATTATATATAAAATTATTTATCTGAGACAACCTTTTACATTAGTGTTATTTCTAGGTATTTGATTAAATGACTATATCTAATAAATTATGTTTGAGTAGGTGATTAAAATTGATAAATTGTATTATTTGAGATAGTGGCAGATCTGAGGGGTGGTGATATGGGCCTATTATATTAAATGGTCCTTTGAGGAAAAGTAAGTATTCAGGTATAGCCTATTTTACACAATTAACATTTAAGGAACAAATTATAGAAGGATTATTAAGAAGTTATGAAACGAAACCAAAACATCAGCCTGCCTCCTGCCACTGGCGGCATCGGGAGTTACCGTTGTTCGTTCAACTTCCCCACGAATCCATGGATTCCCTTTCGGTTGGCAGTAATGCGAAAAACCGGTTTAGAGGGTGGCTCGCCTAGCGCGGCCACTTGTGAAAATTGAAACTACGTGGAGCTTTGTGGGACACAGATCGTTGTACTCCACTGTGGCCACGGACCTTTAGAGCCACCTTAAATTCTGAACTTGTATGTGTATGCTCGACTATTTATTCTGGCGTCACAACGATTCTTTTATTTTGTCATTACTAATTTTTTTAACCTTTAATTATAAAGCATACTTTGATAAAGAATGTAGGCCAATTTGATAAAATGCTTGTTTGTTTATCCGCAAACCAATTATAAATTGAAACTGATGAATCAGTTATGTTAACGTGTTCCAATGAAAACAAAGCATACTACAAGTCCTAAAAATACTACTGTAGCTGGGTTTATAGCAATAGCATGATTCGGCGCGCTCAACTCCCCTAAAGATTTCCCGCCAAGAAGGTTGCCGCCATACAGAATTTTCCCCACTCCCCACTTTAACGTTTAAATTTTTCACCCCATCTTTGATTTAGTTGGTGTGTTGAAGTGCTACAAAGCATGTCGTGTGCGGTACGTTGATTGTTCATTCCGATATTAGTGGCACGATATTGTAGCAAGTTGTGAATAGTGTAGTATTGTGAGTAGTGTAGTAGTGTTTAGTTGTGTGTAGATAGTGGTGTAGTTTTGTTAGTAATGGAATAATTATTTAAAATTATAAAAATACAGTCGTGGCAGCGACAAGAGACAAAGAGTCGGGAAGGCAGCGCGATAATCGGGTCGTCGCCGATAGGGATGGCAGCTGGAGAAACCGAGGAAGTGCCCCTAGCGTTCAAAGCAACCGGTGACCGAACTAGGGACGTTGCGATACTGGCTTGGACCTTTATTTGGTATCGATACAATATCGAAACCAATAAATTATCGATACCCGATACAAACGGCAATAGGCCTATGACACTACTCGGTACATATAGACTACATTCCGCTCAGTAGTCTGATTCAGCTCATAGCTCTGATATTTATGAACGTAGGCCTAATCATATCTTCAGATAAGTTATATCTCTTTAATCTTCCATGCAAAATTAAGTCCACCAATACATAGTTGTAATACAAAACTAATAAGAGTTTTTTTAGTATACCTTATTAAAAAAAAGATGATTTTTTTACTGAATTACGGCACCAATTAATTTTGTATAAAATCCGCGCAAGAAACAACCAATATAAATTAAGGCTCTGGTCCACCCCTTCCGCACAGCTAGGAAATTGTTTGCAGGATTCCTCTTTACAGCTGCTACATAAACCTTAAAGTAAAAGTATAATATTAAATACCCCCGTCGCAGCAAACCTGCGTACTCAGCAAATTTCCAATGCATTATATTTGTCTTAATCCTACATAAAGCCGCATACCAAGTTTCATAAAAATATATTCACATATAAGCGATTTTAATTACTCTGAATATCTCAGCAACGGTTGGGCGTAGAATCACAATTTAAACACCAAAATGATTGTTTCGTGGAACTGAACAGATTTGTAAAAACAAATGTGAAGTTTACATTAAAATAAACTGAGGAAATGCAAAAAACCTTTTTCCCATAAGATTAACATGGGAGATTTTATGAGTAGGTTTTTTTGGATTTTCTCCGCAACCACTTAACCTAGGTTAATAATTCAAAATACTATATTATTTGTTTTTTAAGCTCTATAACATGGTCAAAACTAAAATTAAGTTTTTTAAAAATTGTAGGGTAAAAAATTAAAAAAACTGATTTTTGGAAAATTTAAAACCCCCATAAACCCCCCTCTCCATAGTCCGATTTTTCTGGTTTTCGAACGTAAAGTCATGAATGTCATTTTACATATTTGAGCCAAATTTAATTGAAATCGAACGTTTTTAGCGAATTTCCCCTTTAAGGAAGAAGCTATTACCGTAGGTCTCTTGTTAAGACTTAAGCCCGAGACCGTGACAAATTTTTTTGAGGTCCCCAGATGACTAAAACACTATTCGTTCAAATTTATATATATGTATATACAGGGTGAGTCAGACCACCCGTCCAGCATGTATAATGAGAGAACAGTTTGTAATAGAGTCGTCAAACAAAATTCTCCCCCACTAAAACGCATATGGGCTATCTATTAAAAAAAATCAAAATCTATGTACAGAATGTTCCAAAACTGAAGGCCACGGGTTCGAATCTCAAAATTTTCTTATGTAAACATAGAGAATATTATGCATAATTTTCAAGGTCTCGTTAAAATAAACATTTTGGCGAAAACAGAATTCACTTATCTTTATTCGTTTCAAAATGGCGGCCATTTTTATGTAAAATATTGACATTTACGGAATACCCTGTATTTTCTAAACCACTACGCGTACCTATTTCCGACTTAAATTTCTTACTCGTGATAAAATCAGCTTTACTCTAGTATGCTGAATGACAGACTTTTTTGAGAAAATCTATATTTAAAAAAAAAATATTTTGAAACTACCCATATACCCAAAATTAAAAAAGTCAAATGGTAGTATGTCAAAAAGCATACCAATGAAAAGGTCTTGTAAATCCTAGCAACCTTCTAATTTACACCAACCTTGTATCTCTTTTCGTTTTTCTGCAATCAGCAAAAAACATTTTTTCCCATATGAAATGCATGTTAATTTTCATAACACTTGCATGTATTCTCTGTCGACATTCGTTTTATGTGTTATGTACAATTAACATGCATTTCATATGGAAAAGTAATGTTTTTTGTTGATTGCAGAACAACTGAAAAGATACAAGGTTGGTGTATATTAGAAAGTTGCTAGGATTTAGAAGACCTTTTCAATGGTATGCTTTTTGACATACGCTACCATTTGACTTTTTTTGAATTTTGGGCATTTAGGTATTTTCAAAATAAATATTTTTTTGAAATATAGATTTTCTCAAAAAAGCCTGTCATGTAGCATACCAGAGTAAAGCTGAGTTTATCACGAGTAAGAAATTTAAGTCGGAAAAAAGGTATGCCTAATGGTTTAGAAAATACAGGGTATTTCATAAATGTCAATATTTTACATAAAAATGGCCACCATTTTGAAACGAATAATGATAAGTGAATTCTGTTTTCACCAAAATGTTTATTTTAACGAGACATTTAAAATGATGCATAATATTCTCTATGTTTACATAAGAAAATTTTGAGATTCGAACCCGTGACCTTCAGTTTTGGAACATCCTGTACATAGATTTTGATGAAAATATTTTTAATAGATAGCCCTTATGCGTTTTAGTGGGGAATAATTTTGTTTGACGACTTTAGACCAAACCGTTCTCTCGTTATACATGCTGGACGGGTGGTCTGACTCACCCTATATATATCTATATATATATATATGTGTGTGTGTGTGTGTGTGTGTGTGTGTGTGTCCCTTGCTGCTCCGCAGCATTGAAATTATAAATGCAAAATTATAAGAATGACGGTAGTAACATAATAATCAATTTAAGTAGGCCTGGTAAAAGTTGAATTTGTGTAATAACAACTATTGACTTACACAACAAATTGAAATCACAATTATTTGTATATTGTTGTAACTGTATTGTCTGTAAATATGTAATTTTGTATTTTTCACAGGGTATACTGATGTTGTTTAATATTTAGTTTTAAGTTGTACAACTGATATTTTGTTTTATTATTGAAAATCAAAATTGAATCTTTGATGACACTCAACTGATGTATAGGAACTTTCCTTTATCACAGATTCACCGAAAATTCAGGGAAGTTCCCAATCACTGATGTACGTATAATTATTATCAATAAATTGAAATAACATTTATTTAAATATTGATCTGTAAATCTGTAAATTAGAACTTTTCTTCAGGGTGTACTGGTATAGTGTTTTTTATTTAGTTTTAAGATGTAGGGCCTACAACTGATATTTTGTTTTATTTGGTTTTTGAAAAACAACATTGAATCTTTGATGAAGTTGGGGGAAATGCCTCGGTTCACTAATTTTTAGATTGGAGGAAAACTAAAAATTTATCATCAAAATATGTATAATCATAAAAATTGTTATGTTGAGATATTTAAAGAATTTGTCCTTGTAAACTGAAAAATGGCTCATAAAATATGTTTTGGTTGTTATGAACCATAATACAACACTGAACTGGATGTTTTTAAGAATTCTGAAGTGATTTTACTAAGGTTTTCTGTAACGGAAAAACTTTATGTTGCGTGTAAATAAATTGTGATTTTTCTCAAATGCTTTACTGGTTTACTGAATCCTATTTAGCTTACTTCTAAAGTTTGTGTGCACTTTAAAAATGGTGGCGTGTAGGCTAAAAACCAGAAACAGCATTTTGTCTGTACATAAATTAGAATCCAGATATTTGTTTAAATTTATTTGCGTTTTAAAATCACAGAAGAAAAAAGTTTCACTTCAGTCAGTAACTTAGACGATAGCCTATATATAGATAGATATGGGTATAAAGATAACACTATGAAAAATGAAAACAATTATTATTAATAGAATTTTTAATATGTGACTTACAATAATTTGAAGTTTTTACAAGACCAACAAATTATATGTTAGTCAATATTTTTACATAATTATTTTACAAATTTTTAATAAATACAAATAATTAATTGTTAATATACGAAACATCCAGTTTCCTCTCTTAAAACTACAAGCCAACTTCTCTGTACAAGTAAAAAAAAATGTTTCTGCAAGTGGACATGGCCAGGCTCCATCAATGTTGGCATAGGGAACCTGCGGTTGCGGCGCTCCAACAGCGGGCGATGGGCTCGGACGGGTAGTCGAGCAGCAGCAGATCAGAGCAAGACAGTCGGGGGTTTGGGGGTAAGGGGGGAGGCAGCTCTCAAAGAAAGAAGCGGCGAAGGGGTGAGCAGGCAAACGCGCCCCTCCACTTTCCCTGTCCACCGCACCGCTCCTAGCGCGACGGTGCTGCGCCCTGCGCGGAATTAGTTTACTACAGAGCTCATTGCACCACCTTAATGCAGAGAGACATTCCAACAACCTCATTGAACCTAATACATACAAAACTACTCACATTCATTATTTAAGTTTGTGAAACTTGTATCGAAACATAAATAGGCGGAGTTAGAAGTTTTTTGATGGGGGACCCACTTCAAGATTTCTTTATCACTATATAGATATGGAAACTTGTTTCAGCGTTGTAATTTTAATTTTGTACAGTTCGAATATCCTCGCATTTCCAGGAAACATGGTAGGAATTATTATATAGTCAACTTTACTGTTATAAGGATAACACATTGCCTGATAGTAAAACCATTAAGAATCAGCGTTTTATTGCTAAAATGAAAACAGTAACCGCATCAAATTAAAAATGTGAAATAAAAGACCTAACCGACTTAAACTTAGTATCCTACTCCTAGGCTCTGTATTTAACACAGTAATCAGAATATAACAGAAAAATATGTCTATTTAAATGATACAAAAATTTAATGACATGAATAGTATACCTAATCTATTTTATAGAACTAAACAAGAAATTATTTTATTCCTAATAAGAGCATGGAAAGGCAATAACTGTGCGATTAAAACGTTCTTATGCATAGACGTTGAACAATTTCTACTTCACTTAAAAATATTAACCACTCCATAAGTAAAGACCATAAAAGAAATTCGTAAAAGTTCTAAAAACTCTAAAATGAGATAAGTTTAAGCGATCAAACTTGGTCTTTTGTACGAAAACACAAGACATTATGTAACACAAAACGATACAAGTGTACGAGGCCTATTTAGGATATATATCCTTCTGACACTTATCTTGATTACATACTTCAAGACAATAGACTACTATAGTAAATAAATGTAAAAATAGTTTTAATAAAAACAATTTTATATCACAATTTTAAACCATTCACATTTATATTATACTAAAAAATAGCAAACCTAGGTTTTCAAAATAGTTATTCTGAAATTATGTTGAGTATAAAATCTACTGTGTATTATCGCCTGTATTGTTACAAATATATACGCGTAACAAATAAGTAATATCGCGTTTATTTTGGCAAATGTTTGCGTTAATACATTAACATTTACATTCGTAATTATATCGGATACTGAAAACAAAACTACTAAGTTATACGATTATTGAGAGTGTAGATCAACAGGTTCGTGCTTACGCGCAGCTCCTAGACAACTTTCGATTGGCGCTACGACGCCGACGACGCTGCACGGCGGACGTATTATCCTGTACAATCGTATCCTACACAAAGAGAATTGCAGAGAAAACGTATCAAACCACATAACACACTTCGGATTGTAAATTAATATTTAAAGCCATCATTCTTATATGGTTTTTTATGATTCACATTTTAATAACTGAGGTCCTATTCAAGAACTGAAACAAATCAATTATTCATTAGAGGGGAAATATTTTAATTTTTGTTGCTAAAAGTTAGAGAGGCAATGCTCTCACAGCCCTCCCTCTGACCCCGCCTGTGATAACAAATAAGAAAAGATGAACTTTTATTTTTATGACTTTCCGAAACAATATAGATTATTAAATACGGGAGGCGTTACTGTAAAATATTACTTACTAGTACAGGAGATGGTTTTAGTATACCTGGTTTAGAACGCGCGGGTGATAAACTTACTGCTCATTCATGCTTAATTCATTATAATGTATCTCATTCTATTGCTACTTCATTACTCAAAGAAATTTAGTAATGATTTTCTCCCATTACTTTTTCCCCAATTGCGTTCCCCTGCATTCACACTTGTAAAACGCGATTTTACAATATTTCACTACATGGGCATTTAACTAGGGGGACTGCTTTAGTCATAAATGAAATCAGGGCCTTATGTGCGTCATGTATTGATGTTTACAGTAGTTCTCAACCAAACATATTACATTTACCCAGCCAACGGTTACATGATTACTGTTTTGAAACAAAACACAGCCTCTGATATCATATCGGAGCAGGATTCCTAGAAATATTAACTTAATAAACATGACTACCGTCCGTGTCATATCGGGATATGGGTAAATTCAAACGTTTGAATTTTCGGCGTTAACTTCAGGATATTGCATACAATTTTTTATGATAAATGTAAATAATCGAGACGCCAAAACAAACGAATATGCCAAATTAGTTATAAATCTTTTTACCAGGATGAATATAATTGAATATATAATAATGAATATATGAATATAATTGGTGGTTCGATAGCAGAAATAGACAATATTTGGTTCATACACCACAACAAATACTTCCAGGTTTATGTAAATACTTAACTTATGGAATTTTTTCAAGCGATTCATTATTCTCTACAAATGAAAACTTAGAAATGTAAACTTAAGAGGTAACAAATTCTTAAAATACAATTTACTTACATTTATTATAACAACATACCCACTTAAAAAAATCTTCAGTGAACAAAATTTCCTTACTGATATTATATTGCTTACAGTTGTGCTTTAGTTTAAAACTATTCATACTAGTAAGGGCTTCTTCTAAATCATTAATGTTATTTTTAGGATCAGTCCCTTGTGTATGTACAAATGGGATTACTGGTTATCTTTAAAATATATACTGATTTTCAGCATAGCTTTATAAGTTTGGTTTGCATATCTTTACACATGACTAATAATAATACTGCAAGCTATTCTATTTATACGTCTTTTGTGTACCTTTTAAAATTGTATAATAATGAAGAAAATGATAAGTTTAGTTGGTAAATTGTAATAGAGCATTAACAACCTCCTCACAATTTCTTTCTTTTTAAATACTAAAATGTTCTTAAACAAGATATTAACCAAATTGAAACTTTTTTTAATAAATAAAAACTCCAATGATAGGTGGGTGGGTGAGTGGTTTGACGTCCAGGTCGTCGTGATCAATCTCATTATTGGAGTACTAGTGATGGCGATGAATAATATATACACTTTTGTAGGGTGGAATGTCACGCACGGATTACAGCTTTATCATCGAGTCCCGTGCTACTGTACACTTTTCTACTGTCAGTGATAATAGCAGAATAATTTATATTGAGTTTATAGAAGTTTTAGTGGTTAAGTTTAATTTTCCTCCTTAATCCGACTTGAAGCTTAAAGTTGACATTACTAATCACATTGTGTTTTAAATACCAAGATTTATTTTATAAAGAAGCCATTAGTTCTGCAATTTGTTAACCCCGAAGAATCTATATTATTAAGTAGTAGTAAAATGTGGCCTTGGCTTTAGAAAGTAACAGAATCTTGTATTTTTGGTTAAGTTCTCTCAGAACTGTTAGTTGCTCTCGTAATACAATGCAATTGTTACGTCACGCTCTTTGGTGGGTGGCAGTAATATGTGTTACAAGGCCTAACAAAAGACCCTCTGAATCTCACTCTATTTAGTAAACATTTCATGGTGTTAATGTACTTTAGTACAACCTTTTTATTGTAATGTTATACTATAACAACATTCGATGTAATAGAATATGTAAAATAACAAACAAAAATTATAGCCTACATATAACCTTCTTATAAATTAGCTACAGGTTGGTAATATTTAACCTAGACGGTTTAACACAGCCAATTACCATAGATTTGTATAGATGCTTAGAAGTCAAGAGTTATCTATATATTCGTGTATAAGAGTTGGTCTTAACAAGAACAACTTTGAACATTTAAATCCAATGTAAATCTTTACGTAATTTAGTTTATTTAATGATATGGTTTATGTAATCAAGTTTATATGGTATAGTCCCTCAACCTTTGTTTTGTTTAATTTAAAAGTATTTATAGAACCTTCGAAAATTGTATTATTTTATCAGTGAGTGAAGGTTTGGTGTTTTATTTCAAAATAAGTTAAGGTGTTTCGTGTCTAACTTGAAGGATCTTTTTGAATTTCGTAAATTCATAACCCTACAATTATTCACATCAAGATTGCCATCTTAGTAAATTTTATTTTATATCTGACTTACGTGAACGTAAATAAAATTTACTCTTAAAGATATTCTTCAAACTATTCTTGTATACAAGAAAGAATGGTCTCTGAAGGTTGTCACGTGTTCCATTTTAACGCAACAACTCCTGAACCGAGTGAGCTGAACTCGTGCATAGTATATAATAGCTAATATAAATGTTATATGTTACATTTAGCTTGTAATTAATATAAATCGTACATTAGTCATATCCCGGGTTTTAAAGCCACCCTTTTCAAGCCCTTTAAAGTTACGATGTTATTTTTAGGTCAATTTTATTTTGATGTCATGGAAATGATAATGAAACATTTACAAAACATCTGGAGTTACGAACAAAAGATCCCTGTTTATGATCAGAACACCAGCTAGTCCCCAGATAAAATCTTTGCCGAAACAAAAACATCAGTCAGTGTATTGTTATATTTTATAAAATTGATAGATTTCCAAAGTACACAACCACTAAGGTCCCAGGAGTCAAGCAGGGTTGCCACGGGCGGGATGCGGTCTGGACTTCGGTCTTCTGTGTGGTTATCCATTGATTTCGCTCCGCCAATCCATCAACTATATGCCGAGCCTGCTCTATTAAATATACTTATTTTTGTAAAAATTTATAGTAATCTGAAGGTATAAATCTAGATAGTCAAATAAACACTTGAAACTAAAAATTATTGTATACGTCTCCAGGAATGAATAAATACTGAGCATACCATTAAAGTATAAAATATTTGTCTGTTCATATACAAACAACAGGTTAATAACAATTTATATTCATTATAAGTTTAAAATTTAAAATTATATATTATTTTTCGGTTATAAAATCTACTCAAAGCTATTAACATTTTCCCTCAGTATACATTTCAATTTACATCTTGTATCAAAACGAAACGGTTTCTGTTTAGTGCTTAGCAAATTAAATACAAGGATTTGTTGTATCTCCAATTACAGTCATATTAAGTCATTTATGAATTGGTTATTTTCAACTAATTAAACTTCACCGATGGAGGTAAAACAAAAATTCGCAGTATAATTATTGATCTCTACTGATCTATATCTAATTTTATAGTTTTGCCGTACAGTTAATTCGTTATAAACTAAGTACTAACACATTTTATGCAACAGCTGATCACGTCATCAACATTTTATCAATTTTTACAACCCTGTGTTTATATCATTATAAGTGTTAGCGGCAAGAAAGCGTAATTTCTCGAACCTAGGAGAGAGACCTAGCATAGGCTGTGTGACACCCATTCTGTCGTGATCGATCCCGTTATTGGAGCAATAGCGAGAAAGAGAGAGAGAGGAGAGAGATAAATAATAAACACTCCTTGCAAAATGAAGGTGTGGCGCAGATTATCAGGTCACTTTATCATTGAACAGCTTCTCACAACACAATAATAAACTATATTACCTTATAAAATAATTATTCCGACTCAGATTAATACAATATAGTTGTAGACCAATCAGTGTATCGAAATTGATAAGGATGATACGGAAAATAATCAAAGCATAAAGATATTTGTATTATTTACAATTAAAGTCGAATGAAATTTTAAGTCAGGATACATTATTTTATGTCTAACAGTTTATTCTCCTGAAATATCACAAAAATTACTCTTTTGAAGTTTATTGTATAAGGGTTATATAAAAATTCAAAAGTATGTCACTCTATATATCTCTCAGTACAAGCGGTCAAGCCACAGACAGATTGTGGGTATGTTGGGATCTCTGTCATGAAGAGATATATTGACATGTCTACGAACCTTTAGTGTCTATTGAGGTTCTATCAACACAAGGAGCTCATAGATGTACGAATCAAATCAAATAAAATCATTCTTTATTATTTAAATTAAATGCAGCAATACAATATAAATACATAAAAAAGTCCCACATGGGTCACAAGGACCTGTGCGTGTGACGAGTTCTGATCTGGCTGCGACTGGAAACTGATCACTCTTTATAACATTCATAAAAAGACTATATACAAAAAACAATAATTATAATGAAAAAAGTTTTGGCTATACATTTATTGGAAATTTAGAGGAAAACCATATACAATGACTGCATTTCTGACCATAGATTGTGGCAATTTAGATAACAACTTGTTCAAGATTTATTTATAATTACAATGATAAATGCAAGAAAAAATTAAATTAAAAATACCCCCGTCGCAGCAAACCTGCGTACTCAGCGAATTTCCAATGCATGCATATATTTCTCACTATCACATAAAGACACATACCAAGTTTCATAAAAGTACATTAATGAATAAGTGATCTATAGCATTTTATTTATTCTCCATAAGAATAACATTAGGGCTGAGTACGCAGGTTTGCTGCAACAAGGAACACAAAATATGTGTTTTTATGCAATTATCAATATAACTCAACCAGGTGAAGCTACATACTAAGTTTTATTAATTTATGTTCATAATTAAGGGATATATAAAACGTTACTTATTCTCCATAAGAATAACATTAGGGCTGAGTATGCAGGTTTGCTGCTACCGGGATAATCAACAAAAAATCAATTGTTCGTGCAAATATCAATATACCAGTAGCACGTGAAGCCACATACCAAGTTTCATCAATATACATTCATAAATAATCGAGATATCAAATTTTATTTATTCTCCATAAGGATAACATTGGACAACGTACTGTGTTTAGCACGTTGAATATCTCTGCAACAGTTGGACGTAGAATCACAATTTAAACACCAAAATAATTTTTTTGTAGAGCTGAATTGATTGGTAAAAGCAAATGTGAAGTTTACATTAAAATGAACTCAGGAAAAGCCAAAAACCTTTTTCCCATAAGATTAACATGTGAGATTTTAAGAGCAGGTTTTTTGGATTTTCTCCGCAACCACTTAACCTAGATTAATAATTTAAAATACTATATTATTTGTTTTTTTAAGCTCTATAAAATGCTGGAAACCAAAATTGAGAGTTTTAAAAATTTTAGGGTGAAAAAAGTGCAAGAAACAGAATTTTGGAAATTTTAAAACCCCCATAAACCCCCTTTCCATGGTCCCATTTTTCTGGTTTTCAAACTTAAAGTCATGAATGTCTCTTTACACATTTGAGCCAAATTTCATCGAAATCGGACGTTTTTTACTCAAGTTATAGTGTTAACGGACACACACACACACACATATATATATATATACACATACATACACATACATATATATAAATTTGAACGAATAGTGTTTTTGACATCTGGGGACCTCAAAACAAAAAGTTATCATGGTTTCGGGCTTAAGTCTTACCATGAGACCTACGGTAATAGCTTCTTCCCTATAGGGTAAATTCGCTAATAAAATAAAATAAATAAATACAACTACATTAGATTACGATATTTAGAAATTTGACTAAATTTTCATAAGCTTCAGAATAACAACAACAAAATATACATTTAATCCTTTACAATATGTACAATATGTACAATATGTAAATTTAATCATTCATTGATTTTAACTAAATGGACACAAATATTTTATAATATAATGACTTTTGCTTAGTATAAATTTGAAAAAAATTCCAAACAATATTGTTTGGTTATGTGATGAACGGTCATACTATTACGTCAAATTTACATAGGGCGAATAAGATAATACTAAGATAATAGCTATATTTTCTGTAAAATGCCTAGCACCAGACATAAATCAGGGTTCGCTGTTGTGCAGAGTGCCGTTTTATGACTCACCTCCTGGGTCTGTCGCAGTGAGATGCGAGCTGCGATAGAGGCCTTGTGGGTCGTGTTTTACCAACATGACTTTTCAGTAAAATACGAATGGCTTCTTATTTAAATAAAATATAGCTTTTATCCGGGTTTTTATTTTTGCGGTATATTTAATTAATACCTTTTAATTGATGAGCGAAAATCTTAAAGAATCCCTTTTTATTTACGAACAAATTTGTGACGTTATTTCCATATTTGTATTAATTATTTTCTCATTTTATCTTATCATGAAATAGAATAACTGTACAGCTGTAAATATATCTGTTAGTGTTTTAGCCCTGATCTGATATTTGCTGTTTCGTGTTTTGCTGTCAAACATGTAACAATACATCTTCTTATACTTCATTCGTCTAATTAAAAGTTATTATTATTACCTATTCATTAACATGGTTGATAAGGTAATTATTTGAAACTATTTACCTTTAATTCATTATACAACTACCTGTGTATTTGCTTTTTATTAATTTTTTATTAACTTGTTCAAAAATTTATCTTGCGAAGGTTTGATAAACTGCATCTTTATGTTGCATATTTATTGTTTGTATATTTATATCTCCTTAGAGGATATCAAACTGGATATGGAACTTTCAATTTTAGAATTATTGCTTATTTTATAAATGTTTGCAACTGGATACAGAATACCCATTTCTCCAGTTAAAACCAACAGAAACTTACGTTGGTCTTAATTTAAGTATACAACAAAAGTAAGAGTATAATTGTAAATATGTACAATTATACGTTTTAACTATCTATCTAATACTCAATACTATTTTACTTTTGTTACCATTGTTTAAGCCTACTTTCTAAAATAAGGTGGCAATAAAATTAAATACCCCCGTAGCAGCAATCCTGCGTACTCAGAGAATTTTCATTGCATGTATATGTTTCTCACTACCACATAAAACCACTTACCAAGTTTCGTAAAAATACAGGAATAAATAAGTGATATATAGCATTTTATTTATTCTCCATAAGAATAACATAGAGTACGCAGGTTTGCTGCAACAAGGAACACAAAATATGTGATGTTATGTAATTATCAATATAACTTAACAAGTCGAAGATGTATACCAAGTTTTATTAATTTATGTTCATAAATAAGGGAGACATTACATTTTACTTATTCTCCATAAGAATAACATGGGGACTGAGTATGCAGGTTCGCTGCTGCGAGGAAAATCGGCAAAAAATTATTTGTTTGTCAATTATCAACATACCAGTGCTAGGTGAAGCCACATGCCAAGTTTCATCAACATACATTCATAAATAATCGTTTTATGAAATTTGGATTATTCTCCATAACGATAACATTGGACAACGTACCGTGTTTAGCACTTTGAATATCTCTGCAACGGTTGGACGTAGAATTACAATTTAAACTCCAAAATTATTTTTTTGTAGAGCTGAACTGATTGGTAAAAGCAAATTTGAGGTTTACATTGAAATGAACTGAGGAAGAGCAAAAAACCTTTTTCCCATAAGATTAACATGGTAAATTTTAAGAGCAGGTTTTTTGGATTTTATCCGCAACCACTTAACCTAGATTAATGATTAAAATTGCTATATTATTTGTTTTTTTAAGCTCTATAAAATCGTTGAAACCAAAATTAAGTGTTTTAAAATTGTAGGGTGAAATATGCAAAAAACTGATTTTTGGAAAATTTAAAACCCCCGTAAACCCCCTTTCCATGGTCCGATTTTTCTGGTTTTCGAACTTAAAGTCATGAATGTCTCTTTACACATTTGAGCCAAATTTCATCGAAATCGGACGTTTTTACTCAAGTTATCGTGTTAACTGACACACACACACACACACACACACACACACACACACACACACACACACACACACACACACACACACACACACACACACACACACACACACACATATATATGTCTAAATTTGAACGAATAGTGTTTTTGACATCTGGGGACCTCAAAATAAAAAGTTAACATTGTCTTGGGCTTAACTCTTACCATGCCACCTACGGTAATAGCTTCTTCCCTATAGGGGGAAATTCGCTAAAACGTAAAGTTGCTATCAAATGCTTATTAATAAAGCATTTAGGGAAGCGTATTCGTAATACTAAGTTAATAATTACCTATAGAAATAAAATACACTTTATCCTAACAATTTCATGTCCATATCTGTAAGAACAATGAGAGTGTTTTGTTCTACGAGTATTTCGGCTCCTACCTGTATAAACAACCAGACGAGAACTTGATTGGTAATATTGCGGCCCGAGTAGGCCAGACCACAGGCTGCTGCGGTTTGGGCTCTGATAAACATTTATGTGAATCAATCAGATTTGGGGATAACGAGCCGTTGTGTGCACAGATTGGGAAAAGGCAACGCATAAACACGTTGTTGTAGGTTAAAGAGTATGGCTAATAAACAGAGGTTTCCCTGTGGTATACTTGGTTAGGTGGCGTGTGATTGTGGTACAACTAACCATAGAACACTTCGTTTGAAAAATATAGTTATCCTAGGAAAATTTAGACCAAAACATAGAACAACTTTTTATTAGCATATTACGTGTTGTTATTACTTACGGGATGTAATAAAAGACGTCTTACAACACTTAAGATATATTTACACTTATACTGATTCACATCCAAACGGTAAACATATATAAAATATGGTACTAGGCTATCGATTTCGACCAGTCACACCAGTCATCATCAGGCCAATGAGAGAACTGACAGAATCAAAATGGCGTTTTTGTTTATATCCTATTATATCCTACCGGAAGTTCCGGATACAGGTTCCTAAATATGCCTGTGGTTTATGATGACTGGTGTGACTGGTCGAAATCGATAGCCTAGTACCATCTTTTATATATGTTTACCGTCTGGATGTGAATCAGTAATTGTAAATATATCTTAAGACGTCTTTTATTACATCCCGTAAAACATAGAACAAATAAACACAATAGTATAACAAAGGTGTGTGTATACATTAACAGTAAATCTTTTACTTTTGCACGATTGTTACTGTCTAAACAGAACAAAGTAACATAGACGTATTCCTTGTCTGACGACTCATTTCTTATAATGTTCTATATTTAAAAGTGAATAAAAAAATA
This sequence comes from Allygus modestus, assembly GCA_963675035.1. NCBI lineage: Eukaryota > Metazoa > Arthropoda > Insecta > Hemiptera > Cicadellidae > Allygus > Allygus modestus. The sequence continues at coordinate 206,581,197 of OY776111.1, forward strand.
ACAAAATTTGCTATAGGTAATCCCATTTAATTAGCATGCAAAAGTCTATTGTATTATTCATTTTAACTATGAATATTTAAAGAAAGTACAGATCAGGTAGAGTATTTTCCAAGATATATTTTTTAACATGTTCCAGTTGCCTGTAAACATTAGAGTTGTTATTATAAACATTCTACAGATCGCATTAAAGGGGATTCTGATTTAAATAAAGCTTGGCAAGAAAAACGGATCCTGATCTTCAGCTGACAGAGATTTAAAATAGGTCAAATCATTCCAATCTCAATCATCCGATTTACCAGTTATCGTAGATTTGAAAGAGGAATAAAAAAATATTGATTTGAACTATTATATGTCAATATCGTTTAAAGATAAGGAAAATGACACATTAAAACAGACCACGATACAGATATAACGAGTGTATTTATAAGTTTAACATTCCCAACGTATGTTTAGTTTTTGGAAAGCAGTCAATGTTGAAACGGGAAAATACATAAAGAAATAGATTTTATCAAACGTGACTGCGAAGAATAAATGAGCCCCAGAGATAGAAGGTGTGGCTCACGTGACCCCTTCTTATCATATCCCTTATCAGCAGCCCTATACTTCGCCGCCGCAAGACTGACCTGAGCCGTAAAATCCTTGGAAATGATTTATGCATTCTCCTGGGGAATACGTGAGGTTAATTTTACATGTAAACAAAACAAGGTTTATTAGCAAATAATCAAGTTAGTTAGAGGGTGTTTGGTGGCAACACGTTCCCCTACAACCTTAAATAGCCTTAATTAACATAAGTCAGCCTTTTACCGCCACTAGCTCCTAGTGCCCCTCTCCAAGCATAACATCTAGATGTAAAGATTTCATAGATATTGGTTACTGGGCGGTAAAATAATTTATATTAATTCCTGTGAAATCACTTTTGAAAAGTAAACATTACTTTCTTATGAAGTAATAGTGTTAATAATTTTGTATTCTCTGGTTGAAATTTTCCGTTTGAGTGACAAAGAAGGCAAACAATTATAATTTAAATATTTTAAGTTACTATTTATGTTTTAAGTGCACACTAAAAAGAAAGAGTCATTCCATAGTAGTGCTGCAGTGATAGGGGGCTATGGGAGATGAAGCTTATCCCTGTCACATTCCCATGGTCTAGCTGATATGCGCAACGTTTTCCCGTTTGAAAGTAACCTCTGATTATCTTCCAGTGTCCACATGAACATGATGCTCGCACGACCGTTGCTGGCGGTTCCTCGTCCGTTACCGGGCGACAATAAGTGCTCCACTGACAGTGACGGTGACGGTTCAGGCTGCTGACGACTCCATCCACATCAACGCCCACACTGTGCCGCATTATGTCAAGCCAGACAGGTTTCTTTTCGCTCTCCAAATTAAAAAGAAAATGGGTTTTATTTTATTTTTTAATACCGTTTGGTCTTATGAATGTTAGATGAACAACATAAAAGAAACATTGTGTCCAATGTTTTTATAGACGAAAGTTTCCGGATAGATTGCATAGGCTCTCTAGTGATTCTTTATTGTTAATCGTCGAAATTTGTTGATGATCTGAGTGCTTTAAAATCCAGCCCCACTTTAGTTACAAAATTTATTTTCATTATTTCTTGTTGAAAAATTTACAAAGTTATTTCAGCTTCCTTCGTTGTTCGAAGAATTTTATCTTTAGAAGTTCACGTACATTGTTGTCATGCTGTAATATCATAATTTATAATTCTTCATCTTAGTTAAACAAAAAACTTAGCCTAGAATTGAATAGGAGTATTAAACTCCTTTAGGAGTTCAGTAATCCCAGTTTGAAAGAAAACATTTACAAATGTTTCATCCAGTAGTATAACTGATGGGCTCCAATGTGCCCAAAAAACAAGTTGCATTAATTATCCCTCAAATATTAACAAAGGGAATTACTGCATACCAACATTATAATAATGCTAACACAGTTTTACACTGCATAATCCATCTATAAAAACTATTATTTGTGTGGAGTGAAAAATAGCTGCAAATGAACAAGGTGGGCAAGTCGGTTATAAAATTAGGCGCTAGCAGCGCCACTGGGCATTCATTATTCACTGACCGCGAGTAACCAACCATCAATAAGCGTTAAGACCTCCGCCCTTCCACAGCTTCACTTATCTTTGCCAGCTTCTTTTTGCACAAGTTAGAAACACGTTTACTGGTCGGGTTGGGTGTTTAGATAAACCAATTTGGCTTTGGTGTTGTCACGTAAAAAATCTACGGGGCTTCGGTGTTTGAGCACCGTGGAAGATTAAGTTGGCACAGGTAGCAACAAACAGCACGTGTTTAATAATGAACTATTTCATAAACGGCCTTTTACAACTCAGACAACACGGTTACTTGCTTTAACGCCCTTGTCAACAATACTGGTGAAAATTGGTAGTGCTACTTCTACAGTATTTACATTTACTGACATATAAATTAACATTGTATGACAATAGCATGGCGAATGTAAGCTGTTCTTTGGACTATAACCTAACGTTTTGCTCAGCAACCAAGATGTTTATTATCAGGTAATGATAACAAAATTAGAGAGAATACTCATCCCTCTAGTCCTGCTTAACATGTTATTTTTCTAAGTTTAATCTTTTATAATTGATTTTTTAAGTTTATTATGTTGTAATCAAATTTCACGTTTACTTAATAATAAATACTCTTCCATTATTTTGAATATGTAGGATAATTGGTCACAAATTACAGCAACCTCCCCATAATAGCTATTCTGACATTATATTAATAGCTAACTATCTGCAGATATTTACAGTGATAAACTACTACAGTAAAAAAATACAAAATTTAAGTTTAGAAATGATATTAAATATTATTAAATTATTTAATAAAATATACATAAAAGAAATACTGACTGAAGCGATGTCACAGTCTGTTGATGACAATTGCAATACTTTCCGTTTTTGGGGTTGGAAATAAATTCCTTTAGAGGTCTTCCAATTTTTTTTAATAACAAATAATACAAAAACAGTCAATACAAGCCTTGTTGGCCAAATATGAGAAGGTGCAGAAGCTAGTAAAAAAGTCAATACAAGTCCGGTTGACCAACTGCGGGAATGTGCAGGGGCCAGTAAAGAAGTCAATACAAGTCCGGTTGACCAAATGCGGGAATGTGCAGGGGCCAGTAAAGCAGTCAATACAAGTCCGGTTGACCAACAGCAGGAAGGTGCAGGTACAGGAAGTTAGTACAGTCCTGGTTGGCCGAATACGGTGAGATGCTGGGGCCAGTAAATAAGTCAATACATGCCCTATTTGCCAACTGCGGGAAAGTGCAGTGGCCAGTAAAGAAGTCAATAGAAGCGCGGTTTGCCAACTGCGGGAATGTGCAGGGGCCAGTAAAGAAGTCAATACAAGTCCGGTTGACCAACAGCAGGAAGGTGCAGGTACCAGTAAAGAAGTTAGTACAATCCTGGTTGGCCGAATACGAGGAGATGCTGGGGCCAGTAAATAAGTCAATACATGCCCTGTTTGCCAACTGCGGGAAAGTGCAGTGGCCAGTAAAGAAGTCAATAGAAGCGCGGTTTGCCAACTGCGGGAATGCGCAGGGGCGAGTAAAGAAGTCAATACAAGTCTGGTTGACCAACTGCGGGAATGTGCAGGGGCCAGTAAAGAAGTCAATACATGCCATGTTTGCCAACTGCGGGAAAGTGCAGTGGCCAGTAAAGAAGTCAATAGAAGCGCGGTTTGCCAACTGCGGGAAGTTGCAGCTGCCAGTAAAGAAGTCAATACAAGCCCGGTTGGCCAACTGCGGGAAGGCAACGGCCAGTAAAGAAGACAATACAAGCCTGTTGGCCAATTACGGGAAGGCAACGGCCAGTAAAGATGTTTATACAAGCCCGGTTGGCCAACTGCGGGAATGCAACGGCCAGTTGGTTCCCTGGTCGGTTAAAACGGGGAGCATGTTAACCCAAGGTTGATATTAGTAATATATTTGATCTAAAGGCTATTTCAGTTGCTACCGCCCCCCCCCCCAAAAAAAAGAAAAGAAATTTCTCTGAGTGTTTATTAGTAATTAAAACTGAATGTGAACAAGTACTTTAATTTTATAGCAGGCTTATTCCCAAATAGTTTCATATACAGAATCAACTTTCAGATATACTGTTCCCCGATTATTTTTTGAAGGCAAACCGAACCAGTCAGTCAGAAGGACGCATTTATATTGAAACATTTAATAAAGTTGCCAGAGCAGTGGTTAGCCAGCTGTGAATAAACTGACGAATTCATCTTCTGACAACCGTTATTCTATCTGCTTCGAAAATGATTATTTAAATTAAAGATACTAGTGAAACCTTTACATTAAATCTTAACACATAGTCCAAAAATTAATTTATAAAATATTGAAATATTTTCTTGAAATATATATTTTTATTTTATTTTAATCATTTTATTTTAAACATTAACATTTTTTATACTTGCAAAGTTAGTTAATCTGTTACTGTCAATTGTCGTGTAATACTAACCTGCTAGTTAGTGATAATAGTATTCACATGTTTTTCTCTCAAACATAACACCTCTATAAGCAGAAACAAAATTGAAACTTCAATAAATATAATTATGGTCTAAAAGAAAATACTTATTTTTGACATATTAAACCTATTACAATTGACCAAAATATGGTCATATTATGACTAAATATTTTACACAAGAAGTTAGTGGAAAATATAAATTTGAACAAATTATTATTACACATTTTCGTGTACTATCACAGAAGTAGTAGTGTAACGAATTTCTATTTATACTCAATATGTTCAACAGGCCTAGTTTTTGTTTATACTATTCTACTTCAAAACAATCAAAATAACACTAGAGAAAAATAGAAAATTGCTTGAATTCATTTTCATCGTAATCATTTTTATTAAACTTGATTTTTCCGGTAATGTTCATGGATAAACTAGAATATCTTACAAATATGGTATATTTGGCAATTTGCACAATCCCATGTTCTACCTTCGAGCTTTGAAACCTGTAAGCCCTTAGGAATTAACCAATAGTTTTTCAAAGTACCAGGGTTATTGTAAGAAATTACTTTACTTGATCAGATGATTACTTATACACACGAGTTCATATTAGTATTCCCTCGTTGGTTCATGATTTAATAAGTAAACTTGAGTTGGCGTATGTTTTACTCTTGAAAATAACAGCATATTATAAATCATTGATTATTATACACATCGACATAACTTGCTCCTGTCAGTGTAGTTTTATTAATTGAAGTACTTAGAAGGCAATTTATATTTCTTGAAACAAAAATTAAATTAATCTTGTGGAATATTGTGATTGTTATTACTGATAGTAATAGGAGAAACGATATATTTGGGTCAGTGACTAGACGAATAAGTGATTTTAGTGCTTAGCTCCTAGGTACAATAAATATCAAAAACCACCTAAAGTTTAAATACAAAAATATATAAAAATTCCGCTTTATAAAATATATTGGGTTGGTCTCCGCTCCTGCGGCCGCGAAGCACTGGAGCACTGGAGCCGTTTAATGTAAATTTCCCCAGGGTTGGCTCGTTATCAGGGATTTTACACTTTACTTTGTTTTTGTTAAACCCAATTGCAGCAATAACAGTCGACATTCATTTAGGCCGAGGTTATGTGATCCTATGTGATTCAAATTTCATGATTAAACCCAGGGTTGTAAATGTATTGTAGTAAATTATAACGAGTTTGTTACAAATATAGATCCAATTGCTTATGCTTTAAAAAGTAAAACTTTAAAATAATGACCAACGAAAAATTTCTACCCATAAACAGCGTATTTATTGATAACAAGTGTCCGGGACCTCCTAGTGGCAAATTTATACTGTGCTCACATTATACAATCATGTAGATTTTGAATGAAGAAAAAATAGGGATAAACCAAAAGTGATTGACAGATTTTAAAATGTAATACTCGGATAAATATGTTAAAGTAATTAATATAATTTACTAACGACGAACACCATCTGTAATACAAATAATATTGATCCTAATGACTATAGTATAATTTAAAATTGTTAAATTTATATTCAGATTATTAATCCTTTTCAATATCTTTTCATCATAAACAATGAAAAAATTATTATTTTATACTAGTAGTAATTTATAACGACAGAACTTTCTCTGAATGATTTTCTAATGTTACGAGTTCTGCTGCTCTAGAATGAATAACTTGTAAGGGAATCGACAAAGGTTCCATAGGAGATCTTTCATTAATTTCTCCCGATCGTACCCAATGTCATCGTACTGTGTTCCCGGAGACTACTTAACGACCCTTCCTCGAGTATTATTCAAAATTCTTCTTACTTCTGTTATGCCTTTCTTTCCATAGTTGCCAAAAGAAGCTCTGATCACCTCAGTTAATACTGACGATCGAGTATTAATATATCCATTCCCTAATAGTGCCACGACAACGATACGACGCGACGATGCAAACAAACGATTGCCGCCACACTACCGACTGTGAAGACAGGACGAGGACACCACGCTCAACATCGAGGGCCGGTTGAATAGATGGCAACAAAGCTTATTTGACCGACCGTGGCGGAATGAATTCTCAGAATCTCTCGTCGGTTAGATTAAATTTGTTTACTTTGAGCTTGTGACCCGTGCATGTTTCACCAGACAATTGAATAACTGAATTGATAATTTTTATAACAATAGCGTTGATACACATGCAGTGGTTTAATGAGCTCTGCCGCATTGCTTTAAATGTTGTTAACAATATTAATGAACTGTTGTGTATCGGTGTACTTTGGTTTAACTAATACATTCGATTGCCGGCTGGACAGGCCATGAAGGAAGTGTTTTTTTATTATATTCAAACTACTTCTTTATTAAGGCTATTTTTAGCGAATTTCCCATATAGGGAAGAAGCTATTACCGTAGGTCTCATGGTAAGACTTAAGCCCGAGACCATGATAACTTTTCATTTTGAGGTCCCCAGATGCCAAAAACACCATTCGTTCAAATTTTTATATATGTATATATATATATATATATATATATTTATATATATATATATTTATATATATATATATATATATTATATATATATATATATATATATATATATATATATATATGTGTGTCCGTAAGCACGATAACTCTCGTAAAAAAGGTCCGATCTTAATGAAATTTGGTACAAACGTGTAAAGTACCATTTATTTGAACGAGTTCGAAAACCAGACGTATCGCACCATCCGAAGGGGGGTTTTGGGGGGGGGGTTTGTACCCTAAAAATGGGTTTTTTGGGGTTTCCACATGTAATTTTTATTGAAATCAAATTTTAATTTTCACCATTGAATTCAGCATAAAAAAACAAACAATTTGGTATCTTGATCATTGCTCTACGTCAATTGGTTACTGAGATATTGAAAGTGCTAAACACAGTACGTTGTCTAATGTTATTCTTATGGAGAAAAAGAAAAATTGTATATCTCGCTTATTTATGAACATAAACTGACTAAATTTGGTATATAGCTTCATCTGGTTGTGGTTTATTGTTGTTTGCACAAAAAAACAATTTTTCACCTATGGTTCCCGTAGCAGCAAACCTAGGTACTCGGTCCCCATGTTACTCTTATGGAAAATAATTAAAGTGTTATATATCGCTTATTTATGAATGTATATGGATGAAACTTGGTATGTGACTTCACTTAGCTGAGTTCTATTGATATTTTGCATAAATCCCCATTATTTTGTGTTCCTTGTTGCAGCAAACCTGCGTACTCATCCCCAATGTTATTCTTATGGAGAATAATTAATATTTTAAATATCGCTTGTTTGTGAATATATTTCTTATGAATCCTGTTAAGTGGCTTAGTGTGTTATGTTATAATTCATTGGAAATTCGCTGAGTATGCAGGTTTGCTGTGACGGGGGTATTTATGTTTTACATTGTAAAAATGAACTCCATAAATCGAGAAACAACTCTCACCCTTTTAGAAACTTAGTTTACTTTTTTACCAATGCTCACAGTTTCGTTTTAATAAACGTTTGGATTTTACTTAATTTTAATTTAGTGAAAACTATTTTACAAGGTTCCATGTAATTATTAATTTCTAATTTAATTATCATAGACGGTGTGATTTATTCTTATTTGTTGTTTAATTGAAAATATCCAATAACTCGAAATATTAGTTATTGGATTTATACTTGTGCTCACCATTAACATTTTTAAAATGGTTGGAGATTCATATTAGGTTAATGGTGCGAAAAATTCGGAATTGTGATGGAGCAAACTAAATGGCAGTGAGACATTTTAACTAAGAATGTTGTGTCCTAAATTTTGTTATCTTGGAATGTAATGGAGTTATGGAATTTTTGTTCTGGTTAAAATCAGGAGTTTGAGGGCAGCGATAGAAAGCGTGTGAATATTTTGTATTTATTACTGTCATTTTTGTTGACCCACAATTGATAACAACTTTGTTAATTTAACTTACTATGTATCTCTAACAGTTTTCAATATCCCATTGGCGAGCACAAAAAAATAACGCACTGTATAACAATTATAAATGAGATTGAAATATAAAAGAGCAGTCCTGCACTACTATCTAGGGGTTCAAGTCAACCTCGGCCTTTCCAGGGGACTCATGCTGCAGAAAAATGTGGCTCAACTCCACGAAGAAGGACCCCAGGTTCCTCCCTTGAGTGTACGGGAAGTACAAGATGTCACCAAGGGCAGAACGAGTTTTATTACTTTATTTTACACTTAAAATGTTTCCCGCAGGCTTCTCCCCGCAAATGATTTTTAAAAACCATGACAGTTGTGTGTGCTGCATTCTGTGGGTAACCCTTGGAACTAGTACGAATCATGATCAACTGTTTGTATTTTCATCAGCTCAAACAAAAATAAATTTCCATAAAGAATACATGAGAACTGGAAGTCCCGTGGGACAGAGCCCTATAGAATTTTCAAAACGAAAACAGGTCTATGTGTTTGTTTGGTATATAAGGAAAATTCCTGTAAATTTTCATGAAAATCGGTTCAGTAGTTTTTGAGTGATTGAGGAACACACAGCAGGCAGAGAGACAGACAGACAGATATACACACCATTCCATTTATATATATTAGTAAGGATATATGGTCCCTCATTTGAATATTTTCTGCTGTGATAAACTTTAAAGGTAACCATAACTTAACAGTAAGAAAATGTCTTTACGGGTTTAACATTAGGATTGACACTGTAAAGTCTCTAGGAACAGTTCAAATACTGTATATTTTTAAGTTGGGGGAAAGGAGCGCTGTAGAGGTCTGCAGCATTACCGTGATATACCGTAAATATATCTCAGTTAAAGAAACAAATTGAAAGAATTGGTTATTTCTGTATTAACTCTCATTCAAAGTTAATGTAGCCGCTGTAAAGCGAAATCCTGCAAACCCTTTCATTGTGCTAAGAGGCAGGCAGGGGTTAACTAGAGCCTTTTAATTTTCTATTACTTAAAAACAAGATACAGAAATTGTTTTCTAATGAATCGAAAAACCTTAACGGAATTGTTTATACTTGCCGACTATTGCCAGAGCAGTTGAGCAGTTGTCAACACTCGGTTGACATGCGTCTAGCCCTCGCGTGACTACGGAATATCATATGTCAACCCCCGATTGCGTCTGGAACAGCGCCGGATTTAGTTCCAAAGCACTTTCGCACATTTTCGAAACATGCAAGGGGCTTTCGAGTTTTGTAGATATAAAACAAACATTGTTTATTGTCCCTTTCCATGGGTAGTGAGATTAAGTTTTCTTAACACTAATGGTAAGAAATATGATTGGCATTAACATCGGTAGTTGAAGTCCATATTGTTTCTTAAAAGTTGTTTTCTAATAATCAACTAACTACGTATTGTAAGAGAATTTTAATTATCCTAAAATCATTTCCCTTACAATTTCTAACCAAACTAATGAATCTTTCCTTCTTCGAACATTAAACCTTTCTTAGAACAAATTCCTTTCTCAGAAAATAGAGCCAGTACACCTATCCCTTTTGACCCTGAACCCCATCACCATAAGATCCATCCACTTTGCATAGTACCCGTGAGAAATGCTGATCCAATACTAACTCCAACTAAAGACCTCCCCATATCATATTGAACCAATAGCCTTCTTCCTCTCCATGAAAAATTTTAATTAGGCAGCCAATGACAACGAACCACAGATTTGGTGTGGAAGGGGATTGAAGGAAGATTAACAAAATTATATTAGTCTGCCAAGATCATCCAACAACAATGAATTAGAAAATTAGTAGTGCGGGAGCAATGGCCTTGTGCCAAAAATGGGCAATTCGAATTTAAGTGAACTGTCTGTGTAGTGAAAAATATGGATAAACCAAAATATACAAGTAACTATTTTAAATTTATTTAAACGCCTTATTTAACAATGAACTGGTGAATTTGGTAATTACATTATGTTTAAACCTTTAAAATTAATACATGATTTAACTCAATGCAGAAATATGATACAACTCTATTAGATTTGCATTTAATTAAAAATAGTTTGTTCAAGTAATATTAAAATCACAGAAGTGTATTACAATTTAGAATTATAAGAATAATGTTTGAGATGTGAAATTTCATTAATTTGTTTTTATTTTGACAGTTTACTATAAAGATAAATTAAACTTTTTTTTATATTTATATACAATTATTGTCATAGTTAATTCATTCTTAAAGAAAATATATTTTTTAAATCCTAAGACCAATTTAAGTATCGCTGGAAACATTCACAAGAGTTCATAATTATCAAATTGTTGTAACTGTATATTTTGATTTATATTATACTTGCTATTGATCAGAAACGTAGCATTAAATTATTTCTGATCCTAAACTCTCCAATAAAGTGATTAGTAGTAAACCTCTCACTAATTCCAAGTGCTCTCAATTTTATAATTTACTTTAAGTATTAATTTTGTACAACCAAGCGAACTATCTTACAGTATACTGTTATAAATCATCTGTTTGTTCTAGAGAATTGTCACATAGTGAATGATTATTGAAAGAAATAGTAGTTTCTTGCTAGGATACAATATGTTAACAAAAACTTCTCATCCCCTGCACTAATTACTTTAATATAAAATAGTTCAAACAGTTTCCAATAAGAACAGAAATTCAATATTTCAATTGCCGTGTGCATATTTGCGGTAAAGCCACACTCCCCGTACAAGTTGGGTACATCCGATATTTGATCAATACCCTGCCGGTCAGTCCCCTCGAGTCCCCCGGCGACCGACCTCGTCACCCGGCACCCGGTGGTGAGGTGGAGGACGGAGGCCGAGGGCGCGGAATGGTTCGCCAGCCAGGTTACAGACGACCGCGCATCGCTGCCACCACTCGCTGAATAATTAAATTACTGTCGGTCCTGTGGCTAATAATACCTTCCACGCAGCCACAAGTGTGTTTTAGTATTTCAATAAAGGGTTACCCCTATGTGCGTTAATTGTAGTATAATAAATATACAAGGAGGAATTAAAATATATATATACTGTACTTATAAAACGGGTCTGACTGGTCAATTTGTAATTTTAAGAAATTATATAAATTTGCTACGTAGACGATGCAAATAATAGTTAATACTGTCCTTATTCTTTCTTTTGGTAAAAATCCAACTTTTGAATAATTTTGGGCTGTGATCCACAAGTGAATATGCAATAAATCTACTTACTCAGGAATATTGTAGTTTCACTGAAATTAATTACTTAAATAAAACGTCGTTATACTGCATAATTGAGAAATATGTAAATCCTGTATGGTGCAAAATTTAAATGATTCTGTATGGTCAACAACACATTGGAAATGTTAATCAACTACGTTATTCACATGTCACAGTCACTTACCGCTCCGGGTGCAATACTTGTTTAAAATCAACGTGCTTTTCGTGAAGGTATGAGCAATCTTTTTTACAGCATTTTAGTAATTTTACAAAATATATCTATTACAGTAACTAATTATTTAAAAGAAATCCTGCTCTTTGTTCACCCACTTCCTTAATTTAATACTTAACCAATTTCGATGATTCCTTTTTTAATTTAAAATCTAATTTCAAGTTCTAAGTCACTGTCGAGCCAGAATTTCGATTTAGGCTCCAGGGCTCTGCCCCCCGGGACTTCCAAGTTCCCATGTCATTCATATGGAGGAGAGTTTTATTTGGTTTACGTCACATGTGTTTTTTCTTGATTCAATAAACAGCTGTTATAAAGATTAAATCATAAAATTGTTGCGGGGGACCAGCTCGTACATATTAAAAAATTCCTGCTTTTTGTTTACTTACTTCCTGAGGTTAATATTTACCCAATTTTGATGATTCTTTTTTATTTAAAATATAATTTCAAGTTCTAAGTCGCTGTGAAGCCAAAATTTCGATTTAGGTTCCAGGGCTCTGTCCCGAGGACTTCAAAGTTCCCATATTATTCATATGGAGGAGAGTTTTATTTGGTTTATGGCACATGTGTTTTTTCTTAATTCAATAAACAGCTATTATAAGGATTACATACGCAAATTTTTTCGGGGAAGCAGCTCGTTATAATATTATTATTGATTGTTGATACAGACAAACAAATTAATACTATTTTTGTTAAATGATCGGAAATACCTTTTACCTCCAGTCCTGGTTTTTAGTAGATTTTCTGTGAGGGGTGGGGGCTTCATTTTAGCAGGTTTTTTTGTATCGGTGTGTATTGTTTATGTTCATATTCCCGTGTTCGGTTTTACATTTCCAAGAATATGTTCCCTACCACTAAAGTGATTCTGACCGAAGCAGTAGACATGTAACGTTGCGACCGCAGGGCGGGTAGGCTGTGGCAGTTTATTGACGACGGGTTCTTTCTCCCTGAATAATGAAAACAGCCTACCACAAACAACGCAACCACTAGGGTGGTAAGAGGCCAGCTGTATCATTTAAACTACTCCGATATTGTGGAACAATCCACCGTTACCGATATTGGGAAATATTCAACACTAGAAGGTATGAAGTAGTTTAAAATTATAAATATCGAGAACTTATCTGAATTATAATGAAATGAGACGCAGTTGTATACCAGTAAACTGCTTTATAAATCCGGGCATGTCTATGACCGGTTTACATTATTTTTATGTAAAATATATGCCATTAGCAAAACTATTTAGTACCAACATTTAAAAATACCCCCGTCGCAGCAAACCTGCATACTCAGCGAATTTCCAATGAGTATATAACACAACACATTAAAAGACTTAACAGGATTAATAATAAATATATTCACAAACAAGCGATATTTAAAATATTAATTAATCTCCATAAGAATAACATTGGGGATGAGTACGCAGGTTTGCTGCAACAAGGCACACAAAATAATGGGGTTTTATGCAAATATCAATTGAACTCATCTTAGTGAAGTCATATACCAAGTTTCATCCATATACATTCATAAATAAGCGATATATAACATTTTAAGTATTTTCCATAAGAACAACATGGGGACCAAGTACCTAGGTTTGCTGCTACAGGAAACATAGGCAAAAAATTGTTTTTTGTGCAAACAACAATAAACCACAACCAGATGAAGCCATATACCAAATTTCGTCAGTTAATGTTCATAAATAAGCGAGATATACAATTTTTTTTTTCTCCATAAGAATAACATTAGACAACGTACTGTGTTTAGCAATTTCAATATCTCGGTGACCAATTGGCGTAGAACAATGATCAAAATACCAAATTGTTTGTTTTTTGAAGCTGAATTCAATGGTAAAAATTAATATTTGATTTAAATAAAAATTACATGTGAAAACCCCAAAAAAACATTTTTGGGGCACAAAACCCACCAAAAAGCCCCCTTCGGATGGTGTGATTCATCTGGTTTTCGAACTCGTTCAAATAAATGGTACTTCACACATTTGTACTAAATTTCATTAAGATCGGACCTTCTTTACGAGAGTTATCGTGCTTACGGACATATATATATATATATATATATATATATATAAATATATGTATATAAATACATATATACAAATTTGAACGAATGGTGTTTTTGGCATCTGGGGACCTCAAAATGAAAAGTTATCATGGTCTCGGGCTTAAGTCTTACCATGAGACCTACGGTAATAGCTTCTTCCCTATAGGGGAAATTCGCTAAAAGTAGTGCTTCTCTGATATAGTTGTTGGTCTGACAGTTTACATGCTCAATAAAACCTATGTAGGCAATATAGGGTTATTAATTTATAATCTAAGTCAATTTATAAGATTCCCATAATATTTAAATAATTAGGTAAAGATTATTAAATGCTACTGATTATGTCTGTTTAAAAATAGTCTATCAATTTTATTTTAGTCGTAGACTCCTATAAGTAGGCTTATTATACTTCCAGGATTAGTCCGGACAGTCCGGGATTTTAGGCTGTATCCGGGAAAATGTCCAGGATTGGATAGTGTTCGGGATTTTGGGGCTGGAAGCAAGTAGAGTGAGTGGGACATTTCACTGTGCTATGTCTAGCGGCCATTCAACGAGTTGTTATTTACACTCATCGTTTTAAAACTATAACATTGCATAGTGTTGTTCCACCTCCATGTGTTGTTCTTGTGTTGTGTATTTCGTTTATAACTAAAAACAGTACTGTTTATGTTAAGCAAATAAAACCCTTGATAGGTTTTGAATTTTGACCTATTGTATTTAGTTACCAAGGTTGGCCTAAATCTGGCTGTGGGTTTAGAGTTATCATTTTTATTGTATGCTGACATTGGCCGAAGATGTATAAATATCACTTCGCCTATTGCTTGGAAATGTAGCTTAATGACAATAATATTCTTATTTGTTTATGCCTGAAAATGAATCCGAAAAGAAAATGTGTTATTAACGAAAAACTTCAAAGCGAATACAGATGTCTCAAGGTACGTGAAAATAGAGGTCGTTTACGATGTCCGCCATGTAGTTCAGAATTTTCCGTAGAATACACAGGACGCGGACGACTCGACATTGAAGATCACATGAAAAGTGATCAAATATAAATACCATATATTTGAACTGTAATTTTAGTATTATTTTTCATTTCTTAACTAACAAGCTCTTTTATCACCTTATCATCTCACAATATGATAATAATGCCCGGGATTAGGTTTAGAACTTAGGACAAATGTCCGGGATTGATGTTCAGAAATGATGGTAAACCTACCTATAAGTAGCATGGACAACATAAAATTAGTATCACCGATCTGTGACATTTTAATGATGTTCTTAGTAGAACTCAGTACCTACTACGTAATAAATACTAGTAATAGCATAATTTTACTAGTTAATTATAACATGGCCAGGCTAGCCAAATTTCCCATTCATATTATCTGAAACCAATTGATATTATTTTTGACTTAGTCTAGGTTTGTCAATAAATTATACATCAAAGTTGATAAGAACTATTGTACTTACAATACATGACAATCGTTTCTGCTAACAATTAAGTATTCATATTTGAATGCCGCGACATTTTGCGGTGTTAGGACGCGGACACAGGTGACCTGGGAGTCGGAAACGGAAGCGGTGTTATATTGTTGGACTCTATATCCGGTTCCGGCTAGCAAGGGCGCGTCACAAAAGCGGCAGTGGACCGGGTGAGTCCATTATGGCAGCATCCGCGCTTCACAGGGCAAATGAAACACTGAATCAGTGACCTGTCGCTGTCATCATGATGGCTTCATTCTACTCGGCAGACTCGCCAAACAACTCCATTACCCGTTTATAACATTTTATAAATCAGGCGGTTTCCTTATTTTGAGAAATGTATGTAAGATTAGCAATGTTCATAGTGCTGAGTGGTTGTAAATATTGTGGTTTATAATAACTTTATCTCAAAATAAGTTTATTTATTTAAAAACTTCTTTTATTTCTTTTAAGGGCAGTATTATCTTGCCAATACCTAAAAGGCTCGAGAGTTTTGTCAAATAAAACTTGGACATCAGGGATGAAGAACTCTTGTTTGACTTCTTGACGGTACTCTCAAGACGCAAATGTAAACAAAAATATGTATAATCCTAAACATATTTTGTAAACGAATAGAATGTTGCTTTCGAATTTGATGCTGGATAATAGCTTAAACAAATTTATGCGAGTATTTTTTATCACGTCTAATTTCTTCAGAGTTTTTTCTGTGCTTAGGGATTTTATTTCACTACTTCCATTCCCTAACATTTACTACTTATTAAATAGCTATCGGAATTTATAAAGCAAAAACGCCGGGACAACAAATGTAATCTCAAAGAAATCTGAAGACAAAGAAACAATAATCTACTAAACTTTAAGTAAAGTCGTAAAAACAAGTTAGGGATCTAAAAGACTACCCTTTAAGACAACAAAAGTGAAATTAAAGGCGAACGCGGAAAGTGTAGCGACCACCTTGTAATTATGTGAGATCGCGTGTACCGAGCCACCCCTGTACACGTGCACGAGCGTGTGTGTGTGCGTGCGAGTGCACGTGTGAGTTTAGGGGCGCGCGCGGGGCCAGGCGCGGCATGTTACGGCGGTAGATACAATTAACACACACCACACCACCACTGTAACATTATTGATCATTGTAGGCACTCACGAGTCCTCGGAAGCTCCTGCTATCTTTACTAGAATTGAATTGAAGGATATTTAACATCTACATCACTTCCACTTTTGACGTTGAACAAACACGATCAACACCTTTAGGCAAACATGGTTTTAGATTCAATCTCGTTTATAGCCTTCCATAACACCCATGCCTCTTAACCCACGATAACGATATCTGTCCTCCACTGTACACAATGAAAAAAGGGAAATAGTCGCATGCTTAACTGAGTTATTACATTTTGTAAGCGTGAAGGAGTGTTACTTCCTTAAGCAGAAATTTTCCATTTTTATTTTGTAATATAAAATAACACTTTATATCATGTCTCCTAACGCTTATAAACTGAAATAAATCAGTTAAGCTGATGTTTATTTCCCTTTTGAATTCATTATACTTAGTGGAAGGTTCACAGGCAATTGAATTTTTAAGAGGGCTTTGGAGAGCGGCCATGTTGGATTTTACCTCCATAAGAACAATGTTAAACTTAAAACCATATATCTCGCTTATTTATCAACATACGAATATGAAAGATGTCTAAAATTAAAGGTATTTTGATGACGCAGATGGTTTGCTCGCTATTTTCTAAGCAAAATAATACATTTCCAAAAAAATAGTAATTTAAAGTCTATATTTTTATACATATTTTGTAGTTTTTCCTAGTCATTAAAAAATCAAAACTTTATAAAGATTCAAACAAAATTTATTCCAAATCAATAGGTCAAACAGTAACAAAAAAATATGCTTTTCAGTAAAGACATGTTTTGTGCGTTTTAACATTGAAATAGCCCGTAGCGCTAGGGTCAGCGACGATATTTCTTCTGACTCCAACGTCCTCTTAACATAATATCAATGACTACATAAACTACAACTGATAATATACAAAACATGAAAACAAGTAGCTACACATGTTACTGTATTACTGTTAGTGATTTTTTCTTGATTAGTTACAAATTTTGCATGTTTGGTAAATTTAATTAATTAATTAAATCTTTTGTTCTCCTATTTATAACAAAATAATTACTTTAGTAGCATGATAAGTGTTGTTACAATAAAACAGGATGAATAAACTACGTCTCACAACACTACACAATATAGTACCCTTATACTGTTCTTGCATTCAAGACGGTAAATATACACAAAATATGGTACAAAGCTTGTATATTTACCGTCTTGTATGTAAGTAAAGTATAACTGTAAATATATATTGTAGTATTGAGAGACGTAGTTTATTTAACCTAATCTACCAAAACACAAAAAATTCGAATTAATAATCAAAAGTTATATATTCAGTATTTGAAGGGTAACTTTAAAACAATTCTTCTTGTGAATTGTGAATATATACTATTTACTCTGTTATTTTTTAACAACAGATTAGAACTCAATAGGAATAAAAATAAACTACTGACGAGAATATTAATATGATATAAGGATATAAGCTAGTTTACAAATCATAAATTCGTGCTATAATGGTGTCCTACCCCATAACTTAAGTAGAAACTGGGACAAACAAGCCGCACATCAAAACATGCCATTCGACCATTCTAATGGTTGCAACAAAACAACACCACTCAGCTGCTAAAATCAACACTGGGTCGATAATAGTATGGAATCAAAAGCAGCAAGGCGAACAACAATAATAGGGGGAAATTAGGAATAAACAGTGCCAGGGCCAAGAACACAGCACAGCTGTACACCACAATCGCAGGTCTCCAAACATCAACATCTCACGAGTGTTTACGTGGAATCTCGGCGGGTGGTTGTTATACTAGGGGAATGGGGAATGGGGCGTGCACTTATTACTTATTTAAGCCAATCCGGGGCACACAAACTCTACATGGAGCTTAATTATATTTGCAGTTGCATCGCATGTCGTATTAATGCATACCGTGTACCTCCTCCCCCAGCAAATAAACAGCCTTTCGTACGGGACCGGGACAGACGGGTTGATTTCCCACGAGATGTGGGGATGTGGGGGGGGGGGGTATGAGGAAGGGGAATGTACCACATGGTGACCACGTGAGTACCTAGTACCTGCTACTGACACACGATGCTCAACTCTGAGATGACAACCAGGGACATATGTCCGGACATTACCAAGGTACAAGGGGTTGAAGGGTGAACTGATAATTCACTGAGCTGTGTTTATTGCACGACTCCGACTTTACTTTGTAAGAGGGTGGTTCGTAATTATTACTTTAGGGGCTTCTGAAGAGAAAATTACACTCCCCCCTGCCAGAATGTTATGCAAATTGATTTTGTAAATGTTTGAAAAGACGACGTTTCATTACAACTTACGTGATAAGTTTATTTCAACAAGTTCGAAGAGGGGCGAGTTAATAAGACGATGAATTTTTTAGAAGCGTCATCAGTGAGGGAGATATTTCATGTCACAGGCAAGTACGATAAGATCTAAGGAGTATTACATGAGACCTTTTAGTACGTAATGAATTGAGAATTAGAGAAACTCAAACGAGTCAATCGAGCTACTCTTTTAAGAACGCTCTTCTTATATGTTTATAACTTAACAATGAACCGTTAGCATGAGTTTAGTTTTAACTTTCAATTCTGAATACTGACACAAAACATGTTTGGACAATCCTAAAAAACGTAAATTCCTAATTGTTTTCCACCTTCGGCAATTTTGGAGGTAAACAAAAAGAATTAATTGTTCAATCGGAGGGGCAAATTAGCTCCGAATCATAATAGACTTATAAATTCCAACATTTGAACTGATAGGTTGGTAAACAAATGTGTAATGTAGGGTGGGGAAAACATTGTTATGGCGATCTGTAAATATAATTAAAACGGGAGATTGTTAGATGATTACAACGTATAATTACGAGGGTTGCTGGAGCGGAGCCGACAACCGATCGGTCTCGTAGTCATCACCTGTTATTATTATCGCCGGTTTTTGCTCGTTACCGCCATGTCGGTTATTAACCAATGCCTTGTTCAGATATCAGTTCCTACCTGATTTCATCTGATTGAACATATCGAATACTTCATGTAAACGCAGAATTAAAAAGTAATTTTAAGCAACGAACAAGTTTACGAGGTGTTCATTGAAATCGGAGGAAGTAATTTGCGTTTTGTTCGTTGAAGTAAGTTTACACTCCGTTCAAACGTGTGTGCTTGAAGAGATGGTTTTGTGTGAGGACTGAAGCTTTTTGAAGTTGAATTAAAGGTCCCATGTTACAGTTACAAATATTATAACAGGCATCATGTATTGTATTTTTACATCTGAGTAAACTATGGTGTCGTCGGCCCGTTCTACTGGGCCGATTTTTATTACGTTTTTTACTAATTGGTAACTATGCATATGCAATTATGCATCGCGCTTGGGTTGCCATGAAAACTGATTGAATAGAGGAAAAAGGGCGGTAATCTTTTAAGGCTTTTATTTTTCTTGGAGATTAAACATGTTCTTGCGTACTCTAACTCCATAAGTATTACATGAGAACTATGACGGCCATTGAAGCTCTTTCTGAAACCTGAGGAAACAATCCATGAATTTAAAACATCAATTAAAGTTTGAAATATCTTTAATTTGAAATCTCAACAGTCAAAATTGGTCATGAAACAAAATACCCCCGAAGCAGAAAACCTGCGTACTCAGCGAATTTCCAATGCATATATATGTATCTTAATACCACATAAAGCCACATCAATATACATTCATAAATAAACGATTTATGACATTTTAATTATTCTCCATAAGAATAACATGGCGGCTGAGTATGCAGGTTTGCTGAAACAAGGAACACAAAAAATAGGTTTTAATACAAATATCATTATAACTCAACTAGGTAAAGCCACATACCAAGTTTGATTAATTTATGTTCATAATTAACGGAGATAACCTTTTACTTATTCTCCATAGGAATAACATGGGGGTTGAGTACGCGGGATTGCTGCTATGGAAACTATTAACCAATAAATCGTTTTTTGTGCAAATATCAATAGACCACAATGATATGAATGTACCAAGATTCGTCAGGCTAAGTTGATAAATAAGCGAGATATACAATTTTTCTTATTCTCCATAAGAATAACATTGGACAACGTACTGTGTTTAGCACTTTAATATCTCTGTAACCAATTGACGTAGAGAAATGATCAAAACACCAAACTGTTTGTTTTTATAAGCTGAATTCAATGGTGAAAAGTAAAATTTGATTTACTAAAATATTATATGTAAAAACTAAAAAAAAAAATATTTTTGGGTTACAAAACCCCCCTTAGGATAGAGTGATCTGGCTGGTTTTCGAACTTATAAATGTTGCTTTACATGTTTGTTCCAAATTTCATCAAAATCGGACCATTTTTACGAGGGTTATCGCACCCACGGACACAGTATATGTACAGCTATATATACAGTTTTGAACGGATGGTGTTTTTGGCATCTGGGGGCCTCAAAACGAAACGTTATCATGGTCCCGGGCATAGGTCTTACCATGCCAACTACGGTAATAGCTTCTTCCCTAGAGGGGAAATTCGCTAAAAGTAGCTGACCACAAAAAATTCTTCTTTGGGAATTAAGGAGAAAGATTTTCACACAACGTTTTACGACTTTCGAAATGAACACAGTTAAACAAACAGCGCACTTTGTATTTTTACAACAACAAAAACAACTTAAATATTGAGTTTCTTTCTTCATGCAAAGTTTTATTAAAAATACGCTAATTTTATAGCAAAAAAGTGGTTTTATATGCTACCTTGTTGAGTAATTTTCCATGTTTAATTTTTACAAAATATATATATTTTTTTATTAATCTGTCCAATACTTGAACTGTTTATATGATGTGAACTGGAAAAGTTTATAAAATACTATCCGTGTGGAGATATGAGTACACCGCAATAAAATGTTGACGTGAATATCCATAAACTATGTCCCTTTCAAGTTCCAACACTGACTGATATTGCAGAGCAGCGCGGGTCCATCCTTGGAAGTGTGAGTATGCAAATCACGAAGAACAAATTGGTACATATTTGCAGAGAAACATACATTATTTTTGACTCAGACTTAATACTCTGTAAACTATAAGGTTTCGTAATATGTAAAAACTTTTTTGGACTATACCGAAGTGTTGGTGAAAGCTTAATGAATCTTTAGAACCACCAACCATTTTACATACATTTTACAGATCATTTTTGAAAATTCAGATTATAAGTTTGGCAACTTTAATATTATAAAGTTATAAGCTCTATAAGATTAGTCCAATCATATAATCTCTTACAGTTTTAACTTTTAAAAGTAAATTATGTAACCGGGGATACAAGATACTTCCAGTTCTTAACAATAAAGTACATTAAACGCTTATAAAGTATCATACAGTTCAAATGAAATAATTTATGTAAATAGGTTTGTACTTATGTAAGAGAAAATACCCCCGTCACAGCAAACCTGCGTACTCAGCGAATTTCCAATGTCTTAATACCACAATACCACATAAGCCGTATACCAAGTTTCATAAAAATATATTCACAAATAAGCGATAAATACAATTTTAATTATTCTCCATAAGAATAACATTGGGGATGAGTACGCAGGTTTGCTGCAACAAGGAACACAAAATAACTGGTTTTTATGCAAATATCAATAGAACTCATCTAAGTAAAGCCACATACCAAGTTTCATTCATATACATTTATAAATAAGCTATACATAACATTTTAATTATTCTCCATAAGAATAACATGGGGACCGAGTACCTAGGTTTGCTGCTCATATAGTTAAGGCTAAAGACAAGGAAAAAACTATATGGGCAGAAGGGGGTAAGTGATGGTGTTAGTATTCAGAATCTTATATTATTGAGACGTGGAAATGCTTGATCTCTATAAACTTATAGGATTATATTTAATAATAATATTTAATTTGCATACGGGAACCATACGTGAAAATTTGTTTTTTGTGCAAACAACAAGCCACAACCAGATGAAGCCATATACCAAGTTTCGTCAGTTTATATTCATAAATAAGCGAGATATAAAATGTTTATTTTTCTCCATAAGAATAGCATTAGACAAGTACTGTGTTTAGCACTTGCAAAATCTCAGCAACCAATTGACGTAGAGCAATGATCAAAATACAAAATTTTTTAAGCCGAATGGTGTACATTAAAATTTGATTTAAATAAAAATTAAATGTGAAAACTCCAAAAAAACATTTTTGGGGTACAAATCCCCCCCCCCCAAAATCCCCCTTTGGATGGTGCGATTCGTCGGGTTTTCGAACTCCTTCAAATAAATGGTACTTTAAACATTTGTACCAAATTTCATTATGACCCTATTTTACGAGGCTTAACGTGCTTACGGAAATATATATATATATCTATATACATATAATATATATATATATTTATATACATATATAACAATTTGAACGAATGGTGTTTTTGGCATCTGGGGACCACAAAACAAAAAGTTATCATGGTCTTGGGGTTAAGTCTTACCATGAGACCTACAGTAGGAAATTCGCTAAAAAATGATCGGGACAGAGATTAAAACATAAGGATGAAAGCCCCATTTAGAGAGTGTTATCCAAAATATATTTTGCTAACGGACGATTTTTTCTGTCTGCTTTATGATGTTTGATTAAAACTATGTATTTACATTGATGTTTGAGCAAACAAGTTCATAAAGTAACAATTACATTTGATTTTGTAAATTTAACTGTTCGGTTCCCAGGAACTCAAACCGTTAAATCAAGAACATGAACCATGGCAAATAGGAGCTTCCAATAATCGTACTCACGTAAATCGTATCAGTCGCGCCAAACAGGTGTGTAATGAATAACGGCAGAAAATTGTAGAGTATCGAAAACCAAAAACTCCCTGATAATAAGCTGATACTAAACGTGGCGAGTTGAATTCGGATCGGTCTATTAGATTTAACGAGCAGATTGCATGCAATGAGGATCGTTGCAGGATTGGCAATTTGCGCAATTGTTGGTTTATCTACGTGTGGTGGTCCCAGGCTCAGAGGCAGAGGGTTGTAAGCACGCAGGGCAACCGTACAAGACGTGGCGGCCAGACCATGTCGCCAGTACGTGATTCGTTTAGCCTTTAGAACAACATAAAATTATAGAGCACTGCTGAGATATATAGATCGCCGCGTGTGTGTTTAGGCTGGGATAAATCATCACCGGCCGATGGGCGTCGCGTCGTCTGCGGTTGTTTCCTGGCCCAGTCCAGTGCCAATCAAACGACCGTTCGGCGATGCAACTAGAAATCTGATACTAAGGAAGTTGCATGAATTTCATTGATTTTAGTTTCTGATTTTGTGAAGGGAACTTTAATTTTGGCGAACTTATTACCTTTGAGGATGTTGAAATAATTGAAAACTCTCTAAATATTCTATAAAACCCCTGATAAAATACGAATTCCTCAAAAATAAAGTTGTTGAAGCAATCGTATGGTTTGAAATTTTCAAATAAATTGACAAACAAATATTAACATGTGAGTTTGTAGGTTACGTGTCTCGGGTCAACTCACAACATGAGCAATTCTTGGTTAACTGCATGCTAGTCTACTAAGCGGTAGGTAATTAGCGTAGTAAATGTCCAATTTTTGTTTTACAGACGACCAAACATTGTTATTGTTAAATTTAGACCAATCAATTTACATAAAACTTCATGCCATTTTATATGTAAAAATGTATGTTGCTGCAGCATTGTATACATCATACGAACGTAGAGGGTATTTAGGGGGTTACCAATTGCCAAACCTAAGTACACTGAGTGGCATGGCGTTGTAGATTAAATTACACTCGATACGTAAAGAATAGCAAACGCAACGTTAAGTTTTCAAACAATCCATCTGGACCAATGTTGTATCCATTGTTCTCAATATTACTACATATATTAGCTTTTTATATGATTTATTATTTAATAAACACTAACAAGGAACTATTATACTACGAAAAATGCCTCAACATAAATATTCCATAAACTAAAACCCTTCTAGTATTTAATAGTTATTTAGTAGGTTCCGTATAACTATAGCTACATTAAACGAACTCGTATTTTTGGCTTGAATTAATTACTAATATTAATAAGAATATTTAATTTCTAAATTAAGTAATATTCTTTCCACATCTAGTTTCCTTTAATGTTTGATCAATATAAATCACTTAAACCTCATAAAGTCTACCGGTTTCAAATTTATTAAGTTCCAATTGGTCTAATGGCTGACCGTACCATTTAATCAAACGAACATTGAATTTAAGAGTTTTATATGGTTTTAGGAACTGCAGTACTGATTACTGGAATTAATAGTTTGTAATAAAATTTGACCTCAAAGTGCACAAGTTTCGCAATCAGCGTCTCAAAGTCCATAACTCGCAGGTCTTCTAGGGACCAAAGCAGATTGGCCCAGATCCTAGTCGCTTGTTCAATTTAGATCACCGAACTTTACCCATATATCAACTTTAGATCTACATGACTACATTGATGACAGTGCAATTAGTTCATCTAACAGCTTTACTGGTTAACAAATGTATCTAATTTTTCAATAGTTTTGCACTATGATCGCGAGCGAAGCCGCGACGGCCTACTAGTTACTAATAATATTTGATATTACAACAAATATGAATGGTAATGCTCAGTCTATGGCTATTTTTAAAATAAAACAAACTATTTTGAAGTAATAATTTACTTTTAACCAAGTTATTTTGTTTGGCAGATGTTCAATTGTTTAAAAACTAACGGCCTTTTAATACTGAAGTGCTCATCTCATGATAATAGTTTCGCCAGATTGATCCGTATCTAAGTCCGATGCAAGACACAACTGATATTTGTCATTTAACTGAGAGTAAACTAAGTTTATTAGAATGTATTTAGATAGTAACAAAACTGAGGTTTGGACAGTTTAATTTAAAAATGTAAAATATATCCAATTTATATACAAAAAGTTAACAAAACACAGAACAATTAGAAAATCCCTTGGTGTGTTATGTAAATAGAAGATGACCCTTGCAATTCGTAGGAATTAAAACTTCAGTACCTTTATTTAAACTTAAACTTATAAGTGTAATTGGATTTTTGAGGTTGGCAAATATAAATACTGTACTAGTAAACTGGAATGATATGTTTGCTGATATTTACTTTCTTTTGTATTACTATATTACTATAAATATGGCCTGAACTAGTAGCTTACATTGTGATGGGTTATGACAACAAAGCAATTTAAAAATGCAAATTTATACTATCAAATTTACAAAGAAGTTATTTAAAATAAATATTTGTTGCTCAAAGAAAACTGGCAATTCTCGTTAAACATATAATGTCGTCTTCAATTGTTCCTCACAAACGCGTTCACAAAACAGCTTTCAGAAGCTTTGAATACCACAAACTGTAATAAATGGTATCAGGAAACTGACACATACTTTCTCCCTTTTAGCCCAACTTTAATGAATAAATTACTTTTTATTTACTAAATATAGAATACAAAGCACGGTCGAATGTATAGAAAATCTTGTAAACAAGTTGTTTTAAAGAACATCCACCCAAATCCCTGCTTTGGAGGCACTACAGAATCCATAGCTACACTCGTGGTTTTAAGAGGGGAAATGCCCCCTATTCCCCCCCAGGGTTATTAAGGGGCAACATATTTCGAATTTCCTATGTTGGTCAATACTAACTTGACAAACATATCAAGTTTGAATGAAATTGATCAGTAAATAAGAGAGAAATAGTAATTTGTTTATTCCCCATAAGAATAACATGGGTACAACGTACTGCGTTTACCACAAAATGAAAATTTCAATTTTCTCCGAAACCAGCAATCGTAGAATAGTAATTAAATATACTAAATTATTTAGTTTTATGAGCTCTTTTTAATGGTGAATAGTAATATTTTTTATGTTTATGTCTTTTTATGAAAAATCCAAAAAACTGAATTTTTTATGTTTTAAGTCCTGTAATTTCTGAACCCGAATTTTTACAGGAATGCGGGTGGTGCCATTTTGTTGGAAAACTAAAGTTCTACAAACGACTAAAGTTTAATCAAAATCGTTAGAGCCGTTTTTGAGAAATTTGGATTTTTCATGTTTTTTGGTGGTTTTGGGGGGATAATTACCCTTAAAAATCAAAAATTCAAAAAAATGAAAAAAATACCTGGAGATATCGTGGATTAGTACCTACATGCCAAATCTTATAAAAATCGGCCCATTGGTTAAGGCTCTACTCTGTAAACATCCACACAGACACACACACACACACACACACACACACACACACACACACACACACACACACACACACACACACACACACACACACACACACACGGACACACACGGACACACACACACACACACACACACACACACACACACACACACACACACACACACACACACACACACACACACACACACACACACACACACACACACACACACACACACAGACAGACATCACGTAAAAACCACTTATTTGGGTTCAGGGAGTACCAAAACGAATATTTCCACTAACAACTCAAATTCGAAAATTTTGACGAAAACAATACTTTCTCCATATACTATGTATAAGGGGAGAAAGTAAAAATAGATGCGTAACTACTAACAGGCTGAAATTGCATTATTTTTTACGTTCTTAAAATGATCTAGCAAACCATATGTTTGTATCTTTAATCCCAGATGTTCTGCTTCTTTTGATTCGATTTGCTGTCCAATGTTTATTTAAATGGGCCAAAACCGTACTTTGAGGGCTTCCCAAGGGTTTCTGGTTCCACGCACTGACTTGAGACCCCCAAAAGGCACATCTAGACGTTAACGGCTTTCAAACGACACGTAAATCATCAAAATCGACCCAGTAGTTTGGCCATAATCTTCTGCACAAAAATAGCTTTATTCTTTTAATATAATAATGATTATAATTAAACACGGCATCCTCTTAACACCCTTAGTTAGATATATCATGTGATTGCCAAAAATGTATCATTTTTAGTAATCGCATCTTCTTTAAGTGTCTTAAACAAATAATTAATTGGTTGTTAATAGCCACTAAATGCGCACTAAATTTGTTTCGTAATGCTGCGGTAAGTTAATGAATGTCCTTTAATTGCAATTTATTGCAATTGTGTTAATTTGGTTTGAACCATAAGTTTCCCACAAATTTTTTTTATTTTGTAGGTTGACTCAATACATTTTCATTGAAAAGTAAAGGATGAAAGTATGAAGGAATTGCTATCATGTTTTTAAAGTACAAGATAAAAAAGACAATAAAACGTTCTAGTCACCGCTTTGTCTTGAAACTTTACGGAAAGTAAGCATGTTTCAGTGATCGATTTTGGAACTTAAGTAATTAAATTCCTCAGACTTTGTCAATCTCATTGAAGTATCCTTCTTTGTTTTGAAATCTTCAGCCTTGTCGTCACTCAGATTTATTTGCTCACTCACTTGAATCGAGGATTAGTTAAAACTCCTGTTGAGTTTTTCTATTCAATTGTGAAAAATAAACCACTTTTATCAACAACTTGACTTAAAAGATCTATCTTTTTTGAATAAGTAAACTAAGAAATATTGAACTTAATTTATGGTCATTTGAATTGCTTTAACCGACATGATTTGTCCTTCACTGCGTGTATATTTCAAACAAATAAGACAAAAATTCCGTTGGCATGTAGTTTTTCGCAGATTATTTACTGTATAGTTTCCGGGGTTTGAAGAAAACTGAAAGTATCCTTGAACAAAATACGGTTTCACTGAATGGAACCGCCTAGTAATGAGGTGGTTGAAAGTGGTGTCCGGCGCGGCTGACCGTCGCGTCGCAGCGTGCGCGTGGCTACTGTCGCGTCATTTTCCGCTCGGGGGGAAGCATAATTACAATATCTGCCGCTCTCACTTTAATTCCAGTGTTACTGAATTGTTTATAGCGGACTGGGCGGTGCGAATAGTGAGTAGGCTGCTAGCTAGTTTTTCTCTATTCATTGACTTCTTTCTGTTTTAATTGTGGGCGCGTAACAAGAAGCTAACACGGTTAGCTGTAGGCTCGCTCTGGTTGTTCGCCCAGCCGAGCTCGACCGCTGGCCCGGGTAACCCAGTTGCGGACCGTGACGACCGGGTGCGATAGGCACACTTGCCGAGCAACTTCCAGGAGCGCAATAAGGCCTAGGTTACCGAGGAACCTCATGAGGCGTACTTGCCCAGCCACATCCAGAGGCGCACTTGCCGAGTAACTTCCAGGGGCGCAATAAGGCCTAGGTTACCGAGGAACCTCATGAGGCGCACTTGCCCAGCAACATCCAGAGGCGCACTTGCCGAGCAACTTCCAGAGCCGCACTTGCCGAGCTACTTCCAGAGGCGCACTTGCCAAGCAACTTCCACAGGCGCACTTGCCGAGCAACTTCCAGAGGCGCACTTGCCGAGCAACTTCCAGAGGCGCACTTGCCCAGCAACATCCAGAGGCGCACTTGCCGAGCAACTTCCAGAGCCGCACTTGCCGAGCTACTTCCAGAGGCGCACTTGCCGAGCTACTTCCAGAGCCGCACTTGCCGAGCTACTTCCAGAGGCGCACTTGCCGAGCAACTTCCAGAGGCGCACTTGCCCAGCAACATCCAGAGGCGCGCTTGCCGAGCAACTTCCAGAGCCGCACTTACCGAGCTACTTCCAGAGCCGCACTTGCCGAGCTACTTCCAGAGGCGCACTTGCCGAGTAACTTCCAGAGGCGCACTTGCCCAGCAACTTCCAGGGACACATTTACCGAGAATTTTCCAATGGCGTCTTCAGATATACAGGGGTGCAGTTCGGGCCGTCCTTGGATTGTTCGATTTGCACTATACTGCGGTGCTTGGAAAAAAATAAACACATTACATTTTATCTGATATTTTTCACTTTTGAAGATCTAACACAAACTTGTATTATGACCATTTCAGTGGTGAACGTAAGTGAATTAAAAGAAGCTATTCTTTATGGGTGGAGGATCTTAAGATAACGAGTTTCCTTTTAAATGTTTTCTGCAACTATGATAATCAGTAAACCATACTGTATATTATTTATTGACTACCTACCATGAAATTCTCGTTAATGTTTGTTTCAAAACACCGCATTACCATAATCTCTTGAAACACTTGCCAGTTTCGCTGCGTCTGAAATATTTGTTTTCTAACCCAGCTACCCTTTAGCATTACATGAAAACCTCCAGAGTATTTAATTCATCAATAAAACACAATATATTGGTTACAACATCACCTTAGAGTAATAAAGCGCAAAATATGAACATGACACTAACACAAAATTAATAGTCTGTCATGCTGTTCACATAAGAAGATCGTATATGGAAGTTTAAGAAAACTTATACTTTACAATTTGGGTTTAGTTCGAAATGTTAAACATAGATTCCGGATTTTAAAACTTTTATTGATATATGGATGGGCAGATTGGCAGAGTCATAGTGCATTGTAATAATACAATGTCAAAGTGTTAAAAGTATACAAATGTATCTTACCACATTATGTTTTAGGGGGAATATTCCAGTATCATGTGCCTTTTAAAAATGCGTCGCTTTTAAATGCAAATATGTATGAATTTTACATGCCTCCCACAATGAAGTTCTTTTCTAGAGCCTGTGTTGAGGGTTCAAATATTTTATGCAATCTATTCTCATCTTGGTTTTTATCTAACGAATATTTTTACTTCAATTTGTAAATTTATATTCGGATTCAAAGAAGTCTGAACAATTTATTACCAATTACTAGGGTTTTGATAAGTGAGTGTATGTCATAGATTTGTCCCCATTATGATGTAAATAATGCAAAACCCTAAGTCATCTTAAAGGCTACTAAAATGATAATCGGATATGATAAAGGATTTTAAAAGAAAACGAAAGAGCTGCTCTTTAAGAGCCCTATTTCTATGTTTCAGGATTATTTATTTATCTATGAGCTTTAGTTATACATAGTTCGATCATTGTTTTTGTAGATTTTCATATCAAAGCACAGGGGTTTTCAAAGTGATGACTTGTGCGACCTGGATTAAACAACTAGAATTTCCTATGCGCAGTTTGCGCATCCCGTTTTGAGAAACAAGAATAGTAAATAGTTAAATAGTAAACAAAACAATGACAGTCTGTTGTTAGATATAATCCTTATAACAGATGTTTATTTAATATAATTGAATGAAGATAAAAAATATGTGACATAAACAAAATAAAACTCTCCTCCATATTATATATAAAATGGGAACTTCGAAGACCCGTGGGGCAGAGCCCTGAGGCCTAAATCGGAAATTTAAAGCCAGTTTGCACACCTTGACGAGGGTTTTAGTGTATGATATGTATGATATGTGGTGATAAATCTTAAAACAAAAAAGCCTTATTGTTTACAAAGTTTGCATGTAGCTTATTAATAATACGTATAGATAGACTATAAGTCATGTAGGTAATTTGATCCTACAATGTTAAAGTTATATAAAACCATCATTCCACATATTTTATTATATGATTCAGAAATATGATGGATTCCAAAAAACATAGAAGTTAGTAAATTTAGAAAACAAAGTATTAAGAAATGTATTTGGACCAGTCAAAGAACATGGATTATAGAGAATAAAGCAGAATAGAGAAATTCGACAGCAGTTCAATGCTCTAGACATTGCAGCAGAGGCAAAAAGTAGACGATTGTAATGGGCAGGTCATGATATCAGACAGCATTATGAAACAAATCTGGCATGACAGTCCAGAGGAAAGACGACCCCAGGAAGACCGAAATACCCCCGTCGCAGCAAACCTGCGTACTCAGCGAATTTCCAATGCATTTATATGTTTCTCACTAGTACATAAAGCCACTCACCAAGTTTGACAAAAATACATTCATAAATAAGTGATTTATAACATTTTTATTTATTCCCCATAAGAATAACATTAGGACTCAGTACGCAGGTTTGCTGCAACGAGGAAGATAAGAAATGAGTTTTTATGCAATTATCAATATAACTGAACCAGGTGAAGCTACTTACCATGTTTTATTAATTTATGTTCATAATTGAGGGAGATATAAAACTTTACTTATTCTCCATAAGAATAACATTAGGGCTGAGTATGTAGGTTAGCTGCTACAGGGACAACCAACAAAACATTAATTTGTTGTGCAAATATCAATATACCAGTACAACATGAAGCCTCATACCAAATTTCATCAATATACATTCATAAATAATCAAGATATCAAATTTTATTTATTCTCCATAAGGATAACATTGGACAACGTACTGTGTTTAGCACTTTGAATATCTCTGCAACGGTTTGACGTAGAATCATAATTTAAACACCAAAATGATTGTTTTGTGGAGCTGAAGTGATTGGTAAAAGAAAATGTGAAGTTTAAAGTAAAATTAACTGAGGAAAAGCCAAAAACCTTTTTCCCATAAGATTAACATGGGAGTTTTTATGAACATGTTTTTTGGATTTTTTCCGCAACCACTTAACCTAGGTTAATAATTCAAAATACCATATTATTTGTTTTTTTAAGCTCTATAACATGGTCAAAACAAAAATTAAGTGTTTTAAAAATTTTAGGGTGAAAAATGCAAAAAACTGATTTTTGGAAAATTAAAAATCCCCATAAACCCCCCTTCCCACGGTCCGATTTTTTTGGTTTTCGAACTTAAAGTCATAAATGTTAGTTTACACATTTGAGCCAAATTTCATCGAAATCGGACGTTTTTTACTCAAGTTATCGCATTCACGGACACATATATAGATATATATATATATAGATATATATATATATATATAGATATATATATATATATATAGATATATATATACATATATATAAATTTGAACGAATAGTGTTTTGGACATCTGGGGACCTCAAAACAAAAAGTTATCATGGTCTCGGGCTTAAGTCTTACCATGAGACCTACGGTAATAGCTTCTTCCCTATAGGGGAAATTCGCTAAAAGAGATGGAAGGACCAGATGCTGAGAGATATGAGGAAGATTCAGGTTATTGAAGCTGATGCTGAAGACCGACAATATTGTAGGGAGCTTGTTAGCGAAGCCAAATACCACTTGGGGTAACTAACGCCTTGGGAGTAAGTGAGTAAAGTAAGTCGGTAATTGAAGTTTTTTACAGTTTTGATGACATAATCCCCTGTTCATTTTTATTATAAACGTACATACATACAATGCATCAATCATCCGTAATGAGATTCTCACAGACGCCATACAAATATATAAATTTGTAATCAAACATTGCAATCAGTTTTCATCACGGTAAATAATTTGACTTTGGTTGAATTAACAGATTGGAAGGATTTATTAACCCACTTGTAAAACCTTTTATTGGAATAACACGTGGATCGTGTAATCCATTACTATCTCATTAACAGCATGACGATAATTAGCTTAGCTGAATTGTAGGGTCCGATACTGTATGCAAATTTTGGTCAGTTTTTACATTGAATGAATTTGAATTTGAAATGAGAATGATTATCATACTTTATTACATTTATTACATCGGTAGCTCGAACCAACATTTTTGTGGGCGAGAACCCGCAATTAAGAGCAGTGGTAACGATGAAAGACTCCTGCAGCTTTTTTCGCTCACGTGTCATGTTATACGGGGCCAATGGAGTACGTGGCTGGGTAAAGCACCGTATAGTGGCGTTGTTCTACAAACTGGGACGGAACGTGCGAGAGTCTCAGCACGTCCGGAGCTGCTTCACATGGCTGACGTCACATCCGGCCGCCATTAAAGCTCTATCAGCGGGCAAAAATACGCGGGGATTGGCGCGCTCGTGACCAGAAACTGAAATCGGTCAGAGCAATTGTTGGGGGCGGCAGATTCTCAAGTGTAGCGGGACCTTTTAATCGGTGCATCACCATGCCATGAGAACCGTTCTCCGAATTTGAATCGAGTGGAGATAGCGAAGTGCAAGTCAGGACTGCGAGTGCTCGAGGTCCTTCGTGCTCGTCTTTCCGGCCACGAGATGGAGTATCTCGATGTTTGTGTTTACCCTTGGCACTTATTCGCATATTGAGAGGTCATAGTTATAGCTAAACAAACAAGGGTTTAGTTTTCAAGTTCAAAATTATATTTTACGTGATAATTATTTAAGATTGATTTAAAATGGTATTACGGCAACACTACATAATATAACAAATACAGTAAAACAGTACGCCATGTTAAACGAGTTAACTTAAATAATAGTGAAAGAGGGAGGGAAACAACTTTTAGTTGTGACTGACCAGATTAGCTGATAATTCGCCTTACTCAATCTTCACACCTCATTGAAACAGCTGTTACAGAATATGGCACAATTTATGACAGTTTCTATTGAAACGGAAATTTATAACAGGGGATCATAACTGCATTTCCCAACTCTACAGTTGCAAAAAATGTTTAAATAAATGGCAGTTTCTTAATCTGCTGTCCATCTGTTTTGCAATTATACACCTAATATGATACATAAGTGTTACCACCCCAAACACTACTGCCCTTCGGAATCCTAATTGTATGAACACTTAGTTTATGCGTTCAGTAAATTTATCTGTGAAAAACTGTGGGACGATGCTTAAGTTGAATAGCGTCATTCCCAGTTACTAATTCTTATGCTTAAATTTTTGGACTGTGTTAAAACTGAAAAAATATAAAGTGGCCGGATTTTGTGTTTGTGTAAAGTGAATAATCCGGACACCATATTGTAAATATCTTATGACCACCATCCGGACGTTCTGTACATGTTTGTCAAAGTTGGTCAGCTTTAATCCCGGACTAGAATAGTGTCCAGGTTTGTCGGTACCCGACTTGTTTGCCACTTGACTTACTTTATGAGGGGCCCATAAATGTACATACTTTTGAAAATGACCGGTGTGGATTTTCGATTGTCAGTCATCTTCAAAAGAAATATATTTTACTTACCCTTTAAAAAGTTTCTATTACAATACATAAAGTTTATTCTTGAGCAGAATTCGAGTAGTACTTTTAAAGTATTTACCCATTCATATACTTCAACAATTTCGTAAATAAAAGGTAAGACATATATCGTATGTTTTTATCACATGAAAAAAAGATAAGTGCAATCAACTGTCGAATTCTGTTTCAACAAGTGGATTCAAGCGAGAGACTGAAGTAAGAGTGGCATTATCTACGTTTCATACAGATCCTAATTGCCATTAATGGAAGTTAAAACGTTAATTCTCGCCTCAAGTGGTTCACGGAACCTCTCAACACTTTCGAATTTCCAGCGTTCCACTCTGGCAAAACGCAAGTTTTGAGTTGCCGCTCGATGACGAGGGTTAGCGTTCCATAATGGATTCATTCTCCTGTTGAGTCAACTTTATTTTATTTAAGTTTGATTGTTTTCACCGATCTGATTCTTCTAAAAGGTTTATCTGAAACTGTCGACCACAGAACCGATTCAAGGTCTTAATTCTTTAGTAAAACACTGATTAAATTTAAAGTTATTATTATGGTCGGTCTGAACCGCCTTGCTGTTTTTCCCTATATGGAACGGGACTACCTTTTCGTAAATAAGACAAATTATAAATACTGTACTCACAACAGTTGCATTAATAAACAAATAAACATGATTTAGCTGTAGACAAATGAATATTTTGTTATTGTGAGGTAAACTACAGAGTGTTAAAAAATAATTTTGTTCTGTATAAAGAATTATAGGTTTGAAAAACATAAAAATCGATCGATCAGGGTATAGTTGGCCAATTGAAGGAGTGGGCCAGAGTAACCATCGAGGGAGCGGGTCCCAGAGTGATATGTAACCATTGAGGGAGCGGGTCCAGAGTGATATGTAACCATTGAGGTAGCGGGTCCCAGAGTGATATGTAACCATTGAAGGAGCGGGTCCAGAGTGATATGTAACCATTGAGGGAGCGGGTCCCAGAGTGATATGTAACCATTGAGGGAGTGGGTCCAGAGTAATATGTAACCATTGAGGGAGCGGGTCCAGAGTGATATGTAACCATTGAAGGAGCGGGTCCCAGAGTGATATGTAACCATTGAGGAAGCGGGTCCCAGAGTGATATGTAACCATTGAGGGAGCGGGTCCTAGAGTGATATGTAACCATTGAAGGGCGGGTCCAGAGTGATATGTAACCATTGAGTGAGCGGGTCCAGAGTGATATGTAACCATTGAGGGAGCGGGTCCCAGAGTGATATGTAACCATTGAAGGGCAATGTAGCGCTGGAGCTCGAGCGCAAACGGACGTTTAATGACCCCAGGTTGTGTTTATTGTGCGGCTGAGCTCTCAATCTGGTGAAGCCTAGAAGCTGCGTACTCAAAAGTAAATGCCATTGGACAACTGATATTTTAACAGCCTAGGAGCACGTTTTTCCATTAAATATGGTCATTAGGGAAATTGAAATTTACATTTGTTATATAATTTGTGTTTTTGCGTGTCCACTTTTACGTAACACAATTATTTTTTTCGTTGTAATAAGTTTGGTCTCACAATTTTAAACCTATACGGGTTTTATTAAACAAACAGTAGTTTCCTACAGCAAACATATTGATACTTGGTATGTATTGATATTTAGCTGTGTCAAAAATGTGTCTTGTTTTAAAGTGATTAAGCATAAGTAATAGTAAGTCTGTGATAATTTTTAGTTAAGTTAAAAGTCAGTCACAACACAGAATTCAAAGTAGAAAATAATAATTAAATGTCCCAGAAACCTATCACTTTTTGTCACTACATATAATCTAGTTTTAATCAAATCAAAATAACAAACTTTAAATAAATAGGTAAAATAGTTTCATAGTGGTTGTGGGATCATAACAAACTTTCACAACGTGAAATAAGAGAACATTAAAGAAAATCTCAAAATGGCGTGGCCTCTACATCTGTGCACATACGAAACAAATCAAACAAGGACAGAAAACGTTTTGAGTATTCAGGAACTATGAATTTTCACTGAAATCTTTGAGATTTTGTCATAAGTCATTCATTCTTCTTAAGCTCACTGTTTACTGTTTGGGAAAGAAGTAAAAATTTACCCATTTCACAGATGAAAACCTCTGAGAAAGTTTGTATCCTATATAATAATAGCGACAAGTTGCGACGTTTAACCACCTATTCAGAGTAAACTACTGTACAGGTTGGTGTCAATAGATGTCCCTTAGCCCAAGCATGATAAACAAATACGATATCCTAAATTTAGTCTATTATAAGTTTGCAATGGGCAAATATTACTGTTTTTTTACAATTTTTATCATCCCCATGTATAAGGAACGTGTAACCACCTATTTAAAGAAAACCATAATGAACGTAGAACAGCCAGGTTGGTGTCAATAGATTTCCAAAAGGTGAAGAGATTTCCATATGAAATTTAATGCATAATCTACGTATCTTATTTGATAAACCATTTTTATGAGTCTTAATAAATTCCTTTAAAATATTATTTTAACTTGAGGGAGTTTTATAATGAAATATTAACATTACTACCATCAAGTGCTCATTAAAACTCAATCAATGGCTGATGAAAACGATAATGATAAGTAAAAAATTAAGACAAATTTTTGTTATTTATCTTAGGAAATAGCAATTGATTATTGTGATATTGAGATAAGTTTTGTTCTGTGTTTTCTTTAAATTAAGTATAAGTTAAGTTTAATTGTTGACTGATTCTCAATGTACAGCTCTGTATTATAAAGAGAATAAAGTTTCTTGATTCTCTATTCTTGATTTCCTTAGCCCAAGGATTAAAAAATACCGCCGTAGCAGCAAACCTGCGTACTCAGCGAATTTCCAATGCATATATATGTATTTTGATACCAAATAAAGCCACGTACCAAGTTTCATCAATATACATTCATAAATAAACAATTTATGACATTTTAATTATTCTCCATAACAATAACATGGCGGCTGAGTATGCAGGTTTGCTGAAGCAAGGAACACAAGAAATGGAGTTTTATACAAATATCAATATAACTCATGTAGGTAAAGCCACATACCAAATTTCATTAATTTATTTTCATAATGAAGGCAGATAAAACGTTACTTATTCTCCATAAGAATAACATGGGGCTGAGTACGCAGGTTTGCTGCTACGGGAGCCTTGCGTAAAAAATTTGTTTTTGAGCAAATATCAATGGTCCACAACCAGATGAAGCCGTATACCAAGTTTCGTCAGTATACGTTCATAAATAAGCGAGATATAAAATTTTTATTTTCCTCCATAAGAATAACATTAGACAACGTACTGTGTTTAGCACTTTCAATATCTCGGTAACCAATTGACGTAGAGAAATGATCAAAATACCAAATTGTGTGTTTTTTTAAGCTGAATCCAATGGAGAAAACTACTATTTCAAAAATTATATGTAAAAAGTTCGAAAAACCCATTTTTGGGGTACAAAACCCCCCCAAAATACCCCTTCGGATAGAGCGATCTGGCTGGTTTTCGAACTTAAAGTCATAAATGTTGCTTTACATATTTATGCCAAATTTCATCAAAATCGGATAATTTTTACGAGAGTTATCGTGCTCACGGACACATATATATAGATATATATATATTAGATATATATTAGATATATATTAGATAGATATATTATATATATATATATATATATGTATATATATATATATATATATATATATATACAGTTTCGAACTAATGGTGTTTTTGGGGTCTGGGGACCTCAAAACGAAAAGTTATCATGGTCCCGGGCCTAGGTCTTACCATGCCGACTACGGTAATAGCTTCTTCCCTATAGGGGAAATTCGCTAAAACACAATATCTTAAATATAATCAAATATAAGTTTGCAATTGTCAAAAACACTGTTTTTGGGCCATTTTTCATCACTTTTGATAATTTTGTTTATCGTGCCAGGTGTTCCCTTCTATGCATCAAAACTCAATACGACAACTGAGTAAGGTTATTAAGGTGAACAAGTTGTGTTTGTAAACAAAGCAGACAACTATTCTTAAATGAAATTAGGTTTTTTAATTGATATTTGCAAGCAATAATCAATACAAATTCTATGCTGAGTGGGAATATAGTTTATAATATTGTATAAAAGTGTCAGCGAAATTGATTTGTAGTTAAAATTGAGATTAATGTATTCTACGTTCTCTATTTATATTTTAAGTTTTCCCTTGTGTTTTATTACTGATAATGGAACCCAAGGTAGATGTTTTCCTTTGTTAAATCCAGGGTCACGGAAATTATTATGAAAAAGCGGCGTTACAGCAGCTCATAGCTGGAATTGTAGTTTTTTGTTGTTACAGTTTAGAAATTTTTGTATAGTTTTATGTAAAGTTGAATCAATTAAGCAGATTTGTAAGGTTGAATTATTTAAGTAACGTACAAAATTAAGTTTTGATTTCACAGAGTCCTTCTATGCTATATACTATACCATACAATATACACATATTTATACAATGCAGTACTTCTTCGGTGTATTGGATTAAATTGGATGAAATTGGATGAAACTCTTTTAAGAAATTGTGATAAAATGGATGATAAAACTAAGGACTATAGACCTATCCCATTATCAGCATTGAATACATATATATTTATACAGCTTATCTAATTATGTATTTTTGTCGGTCTGTCTTTTGATAGTTGTATGTCAGCAGACAAAATACATTTAAATATTGGTATATATGTAGACTGTATTTATATTCTATATTTATCAAAACAATAAAAGCAGTTATGTTAATTCTTATTGAATATTTGAGCCAATGAAAAAACTTTTAAACATTTAATAAAATTTAACTCCAGCTAAAAAACAACAGAATTTGGCTTGAATTGGCACAAATCTGGATCTGATTCAATATCCAAAACTAAACTAATAAAACAGTTTAAACTAAACCATCGAATCCCTCTTTTGGGCTATTTTGTAAGCAGGCGTTTAGACATTTTCTGAATTTTGATACATTCTAACGCATTTTTTAATATGCAATATGTTTGGACTTTTGTAAAGTAACACCTAAATATTTCGCACTTTTTATTCCCAATTGATTACATGCATTTCAAAATTACCTTTTTAAATAACCAATAGATTTGTAAAGAACAGTTTTCAAGCCTTTCTTTGTATTATATTACTAATGAACACAATAGTTTACTTATTAGTTTATTCATGTTTTAAGCCCGTCGATTTTGTCGGGCTGGTAACAGCTAGTTTGTGATATAGTCAAGACAGAATTAAATGTCAAAATCTTGTAATCTTTTACATAGTAAATCTAAGACGAAAGAGTAGAATGTAATCTAATTCATTATTTAATCAGCTAACTATGACTATAAATGTGTACTAATGTAACTTATTGGCAAGAATATGATGGAAAATTAGCAACAATATCATCTTGTTAAATATGCACATCTGGTGCATTTCAATAACAATTAAATGAAAAGTTTTAATTCAAACACATTAATTAATACTAGAGACAGCTCAACGGTCGAAATTCGACCAAATATTATTTGACGAATATTTGTAAAAACATAGTTTAATATCTAGTGGGTTCTGTTGCGGTTCTCTCTCTCCTTCTCTCTTCTCTCTTTCCCTCCCCCACTCTCACCGCAAGGTAATTCTTTTTAAAACGGATAGCAGAACGGCGTTACCATTCCAGTAATCAGAATTCTTTTTAATTATGCCTGAAACCTATCCACCGCATCCTCTCCCCGTCTCTGATCCTCTCCCCGTCTCTCATCCTCTCCCCATCCCTCATCCTCCCCCCTCA
Source organism: Allygus modestus (assembly GCA_963675035.1). Lineage (NCBI taxonomy): Eukaryota > Metazoa > Arthropoda > Insecta > Hemiptera > Cicadellidae > Allygus > Allygus modestus. The sequence goes on from OY776111.1 coordinate 206,621,410, forward strand.
CAAAGAGGTTTAATTTTTTAATGTGGAGTTAAAACAGATAAGAGAAGAGAGTTACCATTCCAGTAATAAGTAATATTTTGTTGTTACATTATCTGTTCTGGCTGTTGTAGAGTTAAAAGGGATAAGAGAAGGGTGATTCCAGTAAAGATTAGTCTTTTTATTTAGGCCTGAAACCTCTCCACCTCATCCTATTTCCGTCCCTCATGCTCCCCCCCTCACAAAGAGGATTATGTTTTTACTGTGGAGTTATAACGGATAAGAGAAGGGTGTTACCATTCCATTAGCCTTTTTATTTAGGCCAGAAACCTCTCCACCTCATCCTTTCCCTGTTTAATTTGGAGTTAAATCGGATAGTAGAAGGGCGTTACCATTCTAGTAATCAGTAGCCTTTTTATTTATGCCTGAAACCTCTTTACCTCAGCTTCTCTCCATCCCTCATCGTCCCCTCACAAACAGGTTTAATTTTTTTTAATGTGGAGATTAAAGAGATAAGATAAGGGTGTTACCATTCCAGTGGTCAGTAAAGTTTTTATTTATGAATCATCTGTTATTGCTGTTGTGCTACTTATTTATTTGAATAACGCAACTGTTTATTAATGATATTAAAAGTACAAACAAATACGAAAAGCAGAACGCAAGTCCCTATAAGGATAACATGTAATCTTTGAAAGCCAAAAGGACATAGCTCTACACGTTCGAACACCAAATTATTTACATTCGACACATCTCCTAATAGTACTAAATAAGTGTGCCTAGTTTCATAATTCTACGTTAACGCATAACCGAGAAATCGGTATCACAAAAATTTCCTTAACCGATTAATATATAGACTAGTTATAATGTAAAAGTTTAAGTTCAATAAAATAAATGTACTAATGGTAGATGCATTTTGAACGTAACCCTTTGTTTGTTGCCTATGTATTGTTTTAAGTAGTTGCTCTTGTTTCATGAGCTCGGGTTGAGTTGAAATGGAAGTTAAAATGCTTCTTCACGCCTCGAGAGGCTTTGTAAACCTTTCAGTATTTCGGCACTTCGGTTAGTCAGGTAAGTTGAAGCCGAGGCGCTGTTTGAGTTTGTTCCATTTTGGACTCAAACGTAAGACAAACTTACTTTATTTACCATCGAATCGTGTTGAAATAACTTTATTCAAGAGTAAGATTTTGGATTAATACAGGAGGATCAAGATAAACTAACGATTAGTAATTATAATTATTCAATGTTGCAATCTTTTTATGTTAGTTATAAATGACAGCATGTGTGAATTTACATCATACGTATAAATTAAAACATTTTTCTTTGGACACACAAACATTTATGAAAAAAATAAATTCAATTATTTATATATATTTGGGATGCATCTCTAAAGGAATAATATTTTTAATTAGTGTAACAATAGTTCAGACATAGTAAATAAATTACAATTTTAAATACATAATTACATTTTATGTAACATTAAAAATATTGAGTATAATTATTATCTCCTTGTATTAGTAATTTTTGATAGCTGTATTAAATAAACATTATGTATGATGGCAATATTACGAAAAGTTTTCCATTGCATAGCAAAACTTGCTTTAATAAAGCAAATATTATTTTCATAGAATATAAGAATGAGCGTAGTTCAAATTCATAGTGGCGTTTCTTACTTGGTTTTGACTGCATGAATATTTCTAGAGATACAGAGAACAATATTTTACGCATGAAGATGGACTCGGTCCAAGCACGAATCCTCTGGAGGACATCCAACATTTATGACATTTAATTCAAGCATGCGATAAGGGTCAATAAAGATTACACAATCGTCGACACTTAAATTATGTCTCATAGAGAATATATATATATATCAGCTTCACAGCCAGTTTGTTATTAAAAGTACGTTTTTTAAACGTCGTAAAAAGCTTGAAATGTTGGACCGAATGATTAGTTTCACATTTTATTAAAACTCTCTAAAGATTAATTTAATTTTTATAAAATCAGTAGTTAGAATTTTCAAATAATTTAAACACTCAAAATCTACAATAGAAATTGTACCAATCTGATCCCGTAAAATCTTGAAAACTATTCATTGGCTTTGGACAAAATAACAAAAAAAATAAATGTAGTATGGATAGTTTCCCTAGTAACATCACTACAGTGGTTTTTTTTGTTGACTTAACGTACATATTTGCATAAATGTAAAGCGAATAAAGAAAACAATATTTTAATATTTTTGTCCTAATAATAAAAATAAAAATATTGTTGTATTTGCATGTTATATATTTTTAATACATGTTATAAGTACAGAATGTATACTATCACTTTGAAATATTTACACTGATACTGCACTTACATTCACTCGGTAAGTACGTACAGTTTTATGAAAATTGTACAATACCACCGATTTTGACCAGTCAATCCAGTCATCATCAGGATAATGGACGAATGACCAATTGGTCATTCTGATGAATACTGGTCGAGTTTGTTAGCGTTGTAATTGTGTTCATATGAATTTTACCGTCGTGTATTTAAGTAGATTATAAGTGTTAATATTGTAATAGGCGGATTAACGCAAAATGTTGGTTGGATGTGGACACGCCGGACAAAAGCACCAATTTTGGTTTGCATGCTAGGTATATCATAAGCATCAAGTTTTGACTAGGATCCACTCAATCCCACCACCTACATGGCGTTCATTTTGAAATATACAGGGTGAGTCAGACCATACCCGTCTAGCATGTATAACGGGAAAACGGTTTGGACTAAAGTCATCAAACAAAATTCTTCCCTACTAAAACGCAATATGGACATTATATTAAAAATATTGTCATCAAAATCTATATACAGAGTGCTCCAAAACTGAAGGTCACGGGTTCGAACAAAAAAATATTTTAGGAACATAGGGAAAATTATACATAATTTTAATAGGCTAAAACAGAATCTATTTATCTTTATCCGTTTCAAAATGGCGGTCATTTCTGTGTACTAAATTGACATTTACAGAATACCCTGTATTTTCTTAACTCATGTCTTTTTCCGATTGAAATTTCTTACTCGTGATAAACTCAGCTTTACTCTGGTATGCCACATGATATGCTTTTAAAAAAGTAATATTTCAATAATTTTTGTAAATGCTTATTTATGCCCAAAATTCAAAAGATCAAATGGTCGTGTATATCAAAAAGCATACCATTGAAAAGGCCTTTTTAAAAACCATGTCTTGTAGTATACCAGAGTAAAGCTGAGTTTATCACGAGTAAGAAATTTGAATCGGAAAAAATGTGAGTAGCGTTTTAGAAAATACAGGGTATTCAATAGGCTATATTACACTAAAACGACCGCCACTTTGAAACGGATGAAGATAAATTAATTATGTTTTCTTTTAACAAGACCTTTAAAATTATGTATAATTTTTCCCTATGAACCCAAAATATTGGTTTTTAAATTCGAACTCGTGACCTTCAGTTTTGGAGCACTCTGTATATAAATTGTGATAAAAATATTTTAGTAGATTGCCCATATGCGTTTTAGTTGGGAAGAATTTAGTTTGATGACTTAAGGCCAAACCGTTCTCCTGTTATACATGCTTGACGGGTATGGTCTGACTCACTCTGTATATTTCAAGATGGACGCCATGTAGGTGGTGGAAGTAAATGGATCCTACTCAAAACTCGATGTTTATGATATTCTGTAAATCAAATTTGGTGCTTTTGTCGGGCATGTCCACGTGTTTTTATTAATCTGCCTGACTCTAAGTGTTATATGTAATTCAGTACATCCCCTAGTCCAAATAAACTACCACGCAATATATGTGCTGATTGTAAAATATGTAAACTGAACCAAGGACATTGTTATTCATTATTCGAGATATCAATAGGTTTCACTCACCCCTCTGAGCCCTCCCTAACAATTATGTGAACGATGGTTCCAGCACAATAATACTGGAGCTCCCACGGGTGCGGGTCCCTAGGGCTCGACCAAGACTCACAGAACTCGCCCTCCAATTATACGGCACAATCATAGAGCGGTCAAACCCCCTGAGCCTTCTAACTGGCCCTGCGATGAATAATTTGCTAATCGTCATTTGTTATGATGATTAGAATTTCACATTACCTTCGCTGCCATAAAACCTTTATAAATTTTTAGTAGTACACAGCAATTTGGTTATTTGTTTATTATTATTATTTTTCAGTGAATATGGTTAATTCATTCTTTTTATTTGTTGACTGTTTGCAATATTTTATAGATATAAGATTTCAAAATATATGACAACATATATTTCTTTAAATTTTCTGTTTACAATGACTGACTTTTATTTTCTTGTAAAAACCAGGATCCATAAAATATGCACTAGTTTATTTACACTGAAACTATTAGTTCCTGCACTTTATCACACAACGGCAAGTTTAAAATTATTAGCACAGATTTGTGCTGGTGGAAAATAAAAGTTTATAGGATAGCATGTTTATATCTCGAAACAAATGTTCGGACACACTCTAATAATCTCGGTGGGCCAAAATGCGTAGTCCCGTTGGTTGTTCTGCGGAGCAGCTCGTGCGTGGAGGGACGCCCGGGGAGCATACCGCGGACTCGGCGGAGCGGCGACCGAGGACACGACGACTGCTGACCACACTGACCACACCGGCCACACTGGCTACTGGTTCTGCAAAGACCGCTGGGTCGTCATATTGACCTACAGAAACTTGGCGGTTCAATAAACATGTCTTGAAATACTATTATTTCCCTTATAGGTTTTATAGGAGGGGGATCTCAACTACAGAGATACAGTTCTCCTACTTCACAGACCTACTTTGTTTAAATAGGGTATAAGAACCTACAGTCAAGGTGGTTTCGAACCACCGGAACGCGGCATTATCACATAGCTAATAACTATTGGTGATTTGCGGGAATCGAACTCGGAACCTCGGGCTCCAACCACTACTCCAGACCGCTCTCTAATGGCTACTGATCTGTATGAATTAAAACGAAACATTTAACCAAACCATTTGGGACCCTTCCTTAGACATATGTTTTCGTGATCGATCATTATCTTTGGGAAAAAACACTTTCAGGATAATTCTTAAGTTAACTTAGCGGGCAGGCAGGCAATCCTTTGCACATCTATAGTGTAACCTGGCCTTTAAGGGGTTCTCATCATTCTCTACTTGTAATTGGGAAGTTATCCGATAGTCCATTTATTGAAGGCACTCTCTCTACTAATATTGAAAGTAAATCTAAATTTAAAAAAATAAAAATATCAAATCAGTAATGTAATTTTATTTGGTGACAAGGCTTTTCGTTTATTAAGTAAACATCGTCAGGTCTCAAATGGTTAGATTATAGACATTTGTATACGAAAATAAATAAACATAACATTTGTTAGAATAATAATGACAACTGATTTTAAATTTGGATCAAAAAGAACCTAATCAAATATTTTTGATTGAGATATATAAGATTATAAAAAGGGGAATTTTGGATTGGGCCAGTGCCATTATTGCTCCATAATAGCACTGGAGTATGCTAGTAAAATTAACCTGGTTTGCAGGCTTAAAAGGGTGTGCAGTAAATGTTGGATGTGTGTTAATTTATTCTCAGAAACAAATAACTTGCTGGTGAAGAACGTCATCGCGCCCTTGAAACTCATCAGCAAGAGGACAAAATGCAGCTATGGAACAGTGACAACAAAGTTTTAAGTTATTATAAAGTTCATATCTAGTAGCAAGCCTGAACGCTACGGTTCTGATAGATTTTACAGGAGATATACGACAGAGTATGCCACTGTGCAATGCAGGCTGCGTATGTTTTGTGAAAAGTGCAATTATACGTACGCTAAGTTTAAAAACAAATTATTCCATGAAAACAACCACGTAACACTTCACCTAAAGATATAACGTGGAAAATATATACAATACATTTTGTCTTATTTAGTGGCAGATAAATTTACTACTAAACCTTTTAGTAGTTCCTTGTTTTTAATACTTCTTATGTACACATGGGATTTTTAAATTAAAACTTTATCATAAATACAACTAGAAGGTGTCCCTTTCTAAGCAGTTTTGAAAATGTATCGCTATAATGAGTTTATTATTCTTAAATAAAATAAAACCACAATATTAACGTTGGACTTTTAAAACAAAAAAAGTGCGAGCCCTGAAAGTGGATGTTTTTCAAAACCCCGAAAAGTACAAAAAGAGAGTAAGAGCTTTTGATTAATAACCGAACGTACAATAATTTTAGAGGTCAATAATCGAAGAACACAAACCAAGAAATTATTTTAATAATATATTTTAAAAAGACAGAGAACTTGATTTAGCTGCTGAAAATAACTTCAAACACTAGTTTAGAAAAATTGCAGTTTATAAAAAAGTTGAATGTATTCTATATATAAAAATAAAGTTACCAAAGGGATGACATTAACATTTATTCAAATAGTTAATGTTCCAAAAAGCTAATTTAGTGTTCTTTTACGAAGCAGTTTTATTTAATGTTCATCAACTTTATCATAAACTCAAGGAGCAGCAACCAATATATAGTTAACAACTATGCTGGATTGTTCGTTGGCATTGAAGATTATGGCGTAAAAATATTCCTTAATAGCAATTTTTCTTGATTTAAAAGTGATATTTTAGAAATCGTTAAGCTTAGTTCAATAGCTTGAAGAGAAAATACTACTGGGGCTTCTGTATCATAAATAAAAAATAGGTTTATACAAATATACTGAATTTCAACATTATTCTTTAATGTACATATCCATGTATGTGTGTGGAAAGATTAAACACTTACATGCTGTGTTTAGCACTGTACATAACATTTTTAACTATGTAAGTAGTATCATCAAGCCTAGATTAATGTCCCAGATTCTTCAGACAGATTGATGAATGTGGCATTAAAAGTTTATCTCGTGACGTCACCTACACACAGAATGATTTCTTTTCATGCCTGGTCCAAATCGGATTACGCTGGTCGTGTGTCGACGTAAGTGGCTCGTGATCCTCCCAGGCCGAGGATGGGGTGCCACAATAAGCAGCACATGGAGGGCTGGGGGTTCACATTGTGTACGGAGATCAGGGTCTGTTGCTGGAGTGAGGGGGCTAGAGAGTACCGGCACAGTAAATAGAATTATGGTTTTGAGATCACTGGATCATTTTGCCGAACCGGATAAGTATGCTAGTAAAATTAACCGAATGAGATTAAAACTAGAAAAATGTAATACAAACAATATCTTTGAAAATGCTCACACCATTAATACATGATAAATAAGTAAACTTTAGTATAAAATACATATATTAAAATCATATTTAATATCAGATTTGTTTTAAGAGAAACTATACAATAAATATTTTGTTCTCTAAAATTATTAATGATTTTTACTTACCTATTGCAAAAATCTCCAAATGACAAAACTTTAGATTTGTATAGGTTGACCATGTTTTAGTCCCGACAAAAGAAATTACATAAGTTTGTATAGCCTACTTTAGCTCGGACGATACGTAACATAAATGCCATTTTGAAGTTATGCAAGGGAAAGAAACCCTAGAAATTCCTTTTCAAAAATGTTATAGTACTTTAAAATAAAATTAACATAAGATAAAAAATGTCCAACACCTTCTGTCAAATAGTTTCTTACACAATATAACAAATTCTCATATATTCACAAACTACATTAAAGCTATATTAGTTAGTTTTCAAACATTTCTAAAACTCAGTTATGCAAAAATATTCATAAGGAAAGGACTTTCTGTCAAATACATACAAAACAGTGACTTCGAACAACTCGATTTTGTCACTTCAAGACGTCAGGTTACAAGACAGCTCTTTGAGCAGTTCCCTATTCGTCGAAAAATAGAAAGGTTCTGAAGTGGTTTTCATACGATATTCGATTTACGAAAATAGGTTACAGTGTCAAGAAAATTGGTTTTTGTTCTATGTGGACCCCTTATTGACTGACGTCACTGAAACTGCACATGCGACTCTTATTTTGCTACAGTTAGTTGACACCTATACCGTAGATTAAGGAGGGTAATATACACATTGATAACACTAAATTGGTATGCGAACAGTGTTAAGTTACGTTAAACTGATAAAAAGAATGTAAATGAAACCATTTTAACTTGAACAACAGAATGAATCAAGTAGTAAAAATCTGAGACAGGGATTTATTGATTTCAGCCTTATAAAAATAGTCTCAGCAAATATATCCCTTAATGTGAAAGATAACTACAGATGTTGTCTTTGCCGTTTGATTTTGTATTTTTAACTTCAAGTTATAGTGACCTTCACCCCGGAGTGAGGCGTAAACCTATTAGAACGTGCTAATAGTATACCATATAGCAGTATGGTATAGTATAGTATAGTGTGGAGAGAGGGGTAGAGTGTAGTATTGTGTAGACCCCGAGCTGGTAACACGGCTAATCATACTTCATACTGAATCATACTTCTGGCTTCAGAACAATTATGAACTATGACACGCACTTTTTTGTTTCAAGAAACGTAAATCATATAATGTTATGCATCCCGAACGTCTGTTTATTTGTATATGAAATTTTAAGTAGATTGGTAAACGTTGAGGGTTTAACGACCACCATGATCACAAACTATTAAACTCATTTATTTAAGTATATTTTAAAATCAATAATAGTAATTTCCTTTATTCGCTTATCCACACTATGCCTTTGTGGTTAACGGACTCACGGCCCTCATTTATCTTAATGGGAGAGAATGTGTACCGCTTTAAACCGAAATGATATATATTAAATTTATCTTAATAATATCGGGGAATATTAAAACAACTTTTAATTAACACTGAAATGTGATCTAAGTTGTCAATTACGTCAGATTCAGTACTACGCTGTCGGTAATTCTTGAATATGGAGTTAAAATTAGTTACTTTACAAAAATAGAATTACTATTTCACCTTGCGACTTTAAATTAGAGTAAACCTTACTCTTACGGCATATTTTTGAACCCGTTTTTGTGGATTTCGTTTATTAAAATTTTGAGTTGGATTCTAATTAGCCGTATTTATTAAACAAATATTAAAGTAGTTAATTAGTTTATCAACTTAAATGGATGATAACAGAACATTTTATAATTGTTTAACCAATATTTTATGTTATTAATATTATGTATACAACATTATTAATAATAATGAATACAAATAACATTATTATTTACTAAAGATTGCCTACAATCCAACCCATGTAAATGATTATACATTTCGTGCATTAATAAAAATGTGTTGGGTTTAACATTTAACTTTTTTTGGACTATACATTTACAATACATGTTGTATGGTTTCGATTCCGAACAAAAAACATGACACACATAAAGCCAGAAGTAACGTCACAATGCTCTCCTATGTGACAGGTTTGTTTCTCTGAAGCTCTAAATATCTTGGGACAAGTTCAGCGAACAAATAGAAAAGTTTTGTTTTTTTGTTGGAAAACTCTCTTTACAAATTTATTTGAGATCTAATCTAATTCCAATTAATAAAATTTAATTTATGATAGTTTTTGATTGAGTTGCTTCCAATTTTAAGTAACCAAAACATTTACATCAGCTTGAATAATAGAGTGCATACTCTATATATCCATCCGATATCCAATTGTAATGAAAGAGTGTGCGTATGTTGTGAGTGTACTATGTTGTAATCTTCAACAATGTAAGTTTAATAAGACATACTTGTACTAGTTGTAAAACTACAAATTAAATTTTACCAAATTTCACGTTTTTAGAGTTTTGAAATTACTATGATCAATACTATTTTTATTTTTGAATAACCTAATATAATATTTGGTTTTATGTTTCTTTCACTTCGCATAGACATATTTAATTTCAACTAGCTGATGTACTCGTTCTTCGCACGGAATAGAAAGATTGAGATCTTGAAACAGCTGTTCTTGCCTCTGCTGTTTAAGCTGTCAAATGGACGTATCCACAGCTGTTCGCATTACAGTTTCTGAATAATGTTTACTTTCTTATGAAATGTAAACATTGAAACTTAGGACGTTCACGGGGCGAAGCCCGAGGGGATTTTAAGGAAGTGAATAGGCCTATGTGTTGCACGGGTTTAAGATCTACCTTTGTGTAAAGTTCCAGCCCAGTCGGTTCAGTAGTTTTTGCGTTTATCCGGAATAGCAGACACACACACAGACAGACAGAAACCACCTCTTCTTTATAATATTATAAGATAATTCAACCTTTTAAATAATTTGATCACTTCATATTTTAAATTTTAATAGTTTAAACATTATGAAAAACCTTCAACTACTTATAGAATTGAAAACATCGGAAGCTGTGTAATGTCAGCTGCAGAGGCGAAGGAAGCGACCTCTTGAGATCTTGTGTTGAGACAGGCCAGTACTGATATCCCGACATCACTGATAAATCATTGACGGACACTACTGATATCCCGACTTAGCTTTACTATTAAGAACACATTTTCTGAACACTTACCCTCTTGTACGTTTCGACGTGGTTCAGTGGTTCGGTACATGTATTAGTACTAATAGAAGCACTACTATTGAACTATCAGTTGAACTTTTCACTTCTGTTGCTAAGGAGGGCAGCTGCATAAAATTAATTATTGGTCGTAATTCAATTTGTAATATAAAATTGAAACAAAATGAGAGAATTTCTAAAGGGGTGTCATCTTAGTGCGGTACTATCGTAATATAGTATAACTTGACACTTGAAACCTATTACGTGGATAGTTCGTATTTTAAAACTTCGAATAATATCTTCACGGGCCTGTATTGATTTTCTTGGAGTAAAGAAGAACCTTTGTCCTAAATAACCATAACAAAACGAGTTTTCTTAATTTCACTCCGCATTCCTGAAATGAATCGTAGGGTTGATTCAAAATGGTTGTAAATGTGCGCTTTTCTCGGAATAGTATAATCCAGTCTACTATCTAATTTGACGTAGTACGCAAACTCAAAAGAATATCATGAAGGAATAATATTATTCTGATGCTCTCATATATGCCTTCAACAGGGAATCTGTTATACGTTCAATAGTATGAATATATTTACTGTACTAATTTTAGCAATAGAGTCAAAGTTTTCGAAATGCAGAGAAAGAAGTTCAAGTATTTTATTGATTGCATTATTGATTTGATTACTGAGGTTATCTGGAAAGTTGTGTGATTTTGGAAACCGTCCAAACAATACGAGTGGCTCTCTGTTTTAGGATGAAGTCCATATTTATGAAATATTTGTGCTCTTTGGTTTCTCCCGAATTCCGCTACACATTTTTGTTCCCAAATATTAAGTTTAAACTACATAATTGTAATTATGTCTCTATCCTTAAAAACCACTGAGTATTAATTAAGTTGACTACGAGTATTACAAACTAGAATATTTTGATATAAATATAAATTTACCAGGCTAAATACTTTAACACACTACAATGAAAATCCAATATCCGGTAAATATATATCCCATGGAAGAGTTGAATAGGTACTCAATACATTCTTAAATTAACTTTATTTGCAGTTAATTTATTTCATTGGGTTTCATTCAGTAGCAAATCACTCGCTCAATAGTAGTACCCAAAAGTTGGTAGAACTCATGAGAATGGTTCCCAGCATGAGATCCTAATGACCCGCTCTTTATAATAAAGTATTTCTCCCCAATAAAAACTCTCTTTTAACTTTGCTCATAGTTTTCAACCTTATCATGAATGATCATGAATCTATGATAATTTAGCCTTGGACCCTTCTCTCAGCAGTGCTCAGTTTAAAAATTAAACGTGTTCACGGGTACCGTGCACAATTTAGCTACAACGCTGCAAACAATTAAAAAAGGGAATTAAATATTTATCCCGAAATAATTGGAAATTTTAAATTAAATCTACTAGGGAGAGGGTCCAGAGCACCAACCGTGTAATCTGCCCCAGCCACGACCGTGCTGAGACCGTGGGGTGGACATACGGGGCGAGCTTAGCCCGTCGGAGCTGCAGTACAATCAGTCTACACTTATACGATATTTATTTGAAATTAATATTTTCTAAAAATACTGTAATCTGTTATGTGATTTACAATTTACATTTATACTTCGGAAACATACTTGTCGGTTAAGATAGCAATTTTGTAACCAAAACCTTTATTACTGGAGTGTTTTGTTCCTTATTTATAACACGAAGCCTCACCAGTTTTGATTCTTAAGAAATTGTAAAGCTTGCGGATGAATAATTAATACTAAAAGTTATACTGAATATTTCTATATTTTATGAATGTGTTTACTAAAAATCATAAGCATGTATATCGAAGTCTTCCAGTTTAAATGAAAAAAAAAAACCGAAAAAGATGGAAGGGACAGTAAAACCATCCTAATGCAAGGTAAAATATATTTAAATTACCTAAAATCCCGTCTTTAAATAAAGGAAATTTAATTGCATTTCGTTTTAACCATAGCTTATTTCACGTGATTAAGTATATGCTGTTCAATTGACCATTAAGTGTAGAAAGTCTGACCGGGATATTGGTAATAGGTGGTCGTACGTTTGTCAGGTGTCAAAGAGGCAATTCGGATTCTGACACCGGTCAGAGACAAATGCAGGACATACTTCACACATCACGAGGATAACAACCTCTCTAGCCGCGATCTGAGGGTAATTGGCTCGCGATTGAATTTCAGGTATTAAATTTGATTTATGTGTTAGAGGTCAATCAACATTGCTGCCAGGAGAAGAATAACTCATAATAGCCTTTATTTGCATTAATATACCTTAAAATGATCCGTATAAGATAAATGAGTCTTGTCTTTTTATTAATCATTTTATGTATTGTAATAAACTAAATTTCTTGTACTTTATGTTACCAAAATAAGTTCCGATTTACGATTTTAGCGTGGCTTTCAACTTATAAATTCCATCTTATAATTCATGCATTAATTATGAGTTTTCGCCTAATGTAAAAAAAACGATAGTATTAAAATATTAAAGATTACGAATTTTAGTTTTTATTTAATTAAATGAAAAGAAATATCTCACGTATTAAAGGCAAACTGTAACTTACAAATCAAACACAACGCTAAAATCGTGAATCTTTCTTTTTTTTTAGAAAGGTTAAACAATTGGATTTACTAAAATGATGTATAAAATAACATTTTTGATTACTATTTTTTTTTGTTTCAGCTTGTCTGCATAGTAGCCTACCACCCTCATCTACTGGTACTAAATAATTGATAAAGCTAGAGAGGGATTACCTGCCCTTTAATCTCCAGTCGGAGGGGTGACTCGGAGGGTGGGTCGTGTGCCGTTTTAAGTGTCCGAGTAACAATGTCCAGTACCGAGGATTACTGGACAAAGGACGCGCGGTGCCTCGTATGGTATCGATCCTGTGAGACATGAGGAGCCGGATTATAGTGTATTATGAAAGACAACAACACTATTATGAGATCTGAGAACAAAACGGTACCTAACGCAACGATAAACCATAGTAGGCCATAACCAACCTCTTCGTTTAACAGAAAATGACTGAAAAATCTAATATAATGATCCATTTGTTATCCGAGCAGGATAAACTGACCGTCATAAACTCAGCTATTACACAATACACTAGTGCACACTTATGTAAAATACTAGTATGTACTAGTAGTAAGACTAATATGTAAGTACAAGTAGGTCTACTACGCGCATTTTATTTAAAATGAATTGCGTATTAGCTGTATGACGATAAGTGATGTACCCATTAAAGTCTTTAAACAATATTAATGTCCAACGATTACTGAATTTTACACCAATATCAAGCATGTTGTATAACCTATCTTGATTTCAACATCACATTCGCTATGTAAGCACGTAACACGTGATATGTAAACACGTAGAAGAATAATAATAAAGTTAAATTACACTTTTTAAAATGGATTCAATCAAATATAAACCAAATTAATAGTATATGAAAAACATTGCTTTAATGATGGCTAAATCATGTTTGACATCGAGATTGAAGAAAACTCAGGGAAGCGGTGTCGGTGTATTTTAATGAATCCACCAATTCAAAAACCATGAGAATTTTCAACTGAATTTATTATTTTAGGTTATAATAATAAATTATGTTATATAATATATTTTATTATTAAAATGCTATATTATATCAATAAATAACTATCGTAGATTATATTAATTAATTATTATTATACATTTAACTTATTAAAATTAAACCTATAATAAATACCGTTTTATAGCATAGTCTTCTAAGCCTTGTCCTAAACAGCTAAAAGTGAGAGCGATTATTATTATTTTTCAAGAACTCAAAGTGATCCAAGTTTTAGTTCAACAGTTTGTTGTTATTTTATTAGAATAATCATTGTCAGCTCAATTCATCAAGTAACAAACAAAAAAACATTGTAACTATATATATTATAGGCCTATTGTCCTTTCAGATGTATAATATTATTTTAAGAGTTGTATAAAGCAAATATAACAAACCTGTAAACAGATTGAAAAAGTTGTATTGGAGAAAGAGTTGGATTAAGTGATAAACAATAAAAGTTGGTAAAGAAACAAGACTCGGTGATTGTCACCAGAGAAACACAAACATTCCCAGGGCTCTATCACACTATCACACTTGCAGAGTGTTTGGCCTCTCTGTTTTGAAATCTGCTCTTCCTCATGTGTAATACAATATTTATCTGAAAGTGAAATATATTTTCCACCTGTTTATAATGAACCAATCCAGCCAAAGGGTTACATTACAGCGATGTAGTTTTTCTGTCATGAATTTAATTATCATAAATGTGAGAGAGAAGTTTCAAACACGTTTGGGCTGTTTCCATTACAATGTTCCTTTTTGTCTTTGATTTTTCTGTTTCATTAGTTAAATCTAAAGTCTATATTTAACATTATATTTAAAACTGTCGTTATACAGTAATTAGTTTAAAACCCATTATCTCAAAATTGTTTACAAAATCGCTAATCAAACGAAACAGTTAAGTTTGCTCTCTCCAAACAACTCTGGATCTATGATAAACAGAACTCCTCTGTTATCTTTTAACCGATTTGACGATTAAGGTATCAAATAAATGGCCTGTATCTTTGCTTATACAGAGTAGTTTCAAATATTCGATAGGCCTGCCTTCATTCTTAAGGGCACAAGCTGTCCTCAAGGTTTTTTTTTTGCCTGTAATGACAATATAGAAATCAATTTTAATTTGATTACATTCTTAAAAGCTGTATACAGTGTGTAAATTAAGTATTGAAACAAATATGTATTTTTTAAACTAAAATAGATAGAAATATTTTGTTCGTGGCATTGACTATTAACTAAGGTTCCGGAATTGTTGTCATCAAAGAAATTGTTTCAACCCCCTAAGGGGGGGAGGGGGTAACTTAATTGATTTTAATAGCAACCCCTACTGAGTGACCCCTCATTTTATAGATCTTGTCACGCTAAAATTAATGATGTACAGATAATTAATATCCGTTTATCCTAAACAAAATGGCGGCCAAAAACGTCGATTATGTTTGAACTATCATAATGAATGGAGTTATTACTTAAGACTTTTTTAGTACGTGTTTAGAAATATATACCCAAGGCTCTCATGTTTTAGTAAACATTTTTGGTAATTAAATTGTTTCCCATAGCAATTTCGAACCTGAATTTTCCTATACTACTTAAAAAGTGTTATGATTTGGGTAAGAAACAACACAACATAGATGTTTCACTAAATTATTTTTATATCATTGATTTTAGCGTGACAAGACCGATAAGATGAGGGGTCACTCAATAGGGGTTGCTATTAAACAAAATTAAGTTACCCCCTACCCCGCACCCCATTAGGGCGTTAACAAATGTTGTTGATATAAAAAATCCCGGAACCTTTGTTAACAGTCAATGCCATGAACAAAACATTTCTATCTGTTTTAGTTTAAAAAATACATATTTGTTTCAATACTTAATTTACAACACTATATAAAAAAACACAGTTTCAGCATCGACATATGTTTTGAGCTGAGAACACAAACAACTGAAATGGCAAGACAAAGTCTTTTAATCAGACACAAGTTGGTACAACACGGCTCAGCTTTATACCTGGCTCACTAGTTTTATATACTCAGGTTATACATTTAGCATTATTGCGAAAATAATAGAACAAAGGTTGATACCCAATAGAAATTATAATATAATCAAAATAAAATAAACATTCCTCATGCCAACAAATGGGAATAAACTTAGCGTATTGACTTACTCCCTTTTCTCATAACATAATTGTAAACAACCCACGTTATTGAACTTAAAGGTTCCGGAAAAAAACCCAAACAGACATGGAAGGGATGCGGGTTCAGGATTTACCGATATAATCTTTACAAAGAACGTAATTCAGTCCGGTGAATCGGAACACTGCATTTTGTTCCCGTTTACAGCATAAATGTGTTGAACTTTATTTTAACACGAGTTTAATTTTCTTTACTAACGTGGAAATAAATTTACCATTATACTACTACCAATAACTACTGATAGCCGTTTAAGAATTTATTAGCTGAAACTTTTTAAGAATAAGATTTTCTATACCTTTTAAGGCTTCGAAACAATTAGCGCTCTGTCTTAATGATAGGTGACGACCAAATTATGTCCTGATATATTTCTGATTGATTTAAAAAATGAATGTATGAATTAATGTTTGTGTATTTGAGTTTTAACTAACATTCTCAACATAACAACACAACTTTCCTTCTTGAATAAAATCAAATGTTGTATTTATTTAATTTATAAAGATTAATCAATTCATTAAGACAGTGCAGTACAATTTTTCAGAGCATCAAATATGGAAACTTCTTTAAACAATAAATTGTGTTACTTTGGGATAAATTATTATTTAGTAAAACCATGTTTGGTCATATGTTTACTGATGACAAATTTCTTTTAATAATGAAATTGACTTATTTTAATGACTTTATTTGAATACTTTACCTCTATTAATTCATTATAGCTACACTTTATAAAGCTCCTAGTTAATTAAAAAAACTTTTTTTAAATATCACATTATAGTTTAGGTTGAAAAATGTATAAGTCTGAATGTTAAATTAATTTATTACATATGTTTTATTAAAACCGGATTACATATATTTGACTCGTTGGTGCATCGCCTTCTGAATTGTACTCTTGTAAGACTCCTATATTATGATTAGGATTAAATTTTGGCAGACGAGCCAGAAATATATTGACGATGAAACGTGGTGTCTCCGTGGTTATAGGAAAATATTGAGAGTCTGATTTTGAGTAAGCATTAAGACTGACCTGTATGAGAGCCTTTTGTAAGATAAATCCTTTCAGAAATGTTCGTGTTCTTGTGTGTTTGACAGCACAATAGAAATTGAGAAAAATCTCCATCTCGGGGACGTATCAATAGCTTTGTTTCACCGTGCTGAACAGCCTTTACAAGATTTAGTACTTTTTTATAACAAGGCTGGAATAACTTGTCATCAGATTTAAACCGCATATTGTCATAAAATCTTTATCATTTGCTTTCAGATTAGTATGAAACAAATTCATGTCACTTTGATAGGAGAAATAAGCCGAATACGTTGATTTGGACAGTAACATTATATATTGATAAATTTAAAGTGTAAATTACAACGAAACATTCGTAATATTTCTGTAGTTTTAGCGTACGTGATTTTCTAATAGCTATTAAAGTATTAAGCGCACCAAGTTTCACTTTATCACTTCAGAGAAAACTAATTTTTCGAAAGCGAAAAAGACACTTCACACTCGAACTTCATAAAATGTTTTCCTAAAACTGCAATTTTTGATATTACACAATATACAAAAATTCACTTTTATCCACTTTGGCTGAAATCACGAGATTGAGATTATTAGAAACCGAGTCAGTTAGCTTGGTTCAATGCGACAACCAATCAGCTTTTTTATAACTTCAGAGAGCGGAAAAGTAAGGCGAAACAGGAAACAGTTATATTACTGATTTGATGTGTTAATTATACATATATATTTATCAGTAAGCAGAGTGTTTTTTTATGAAATGAAGTAAACAGTTGTTTTGTGATGTGTTTTTTATTGAAAAAAAAGTACTTTAAGTGCGGTTTTAGAAAAAATGTGTTTAATAGTTTTACTGAAAAACATAAAGGCAACGCACCTATATGCACAGCAAATTCTCACTACACATATAAAATACTTAATGTATTAGTTCATAGAATACTACAGATATTAACTGATCGCAGTTTTCAGATTTATTTATTTTTATTGTTGCGTATCAAACCAGTGCTTAAACAATCAGTGTTACCTATGACATAATATATTTTTGTTTCTGGTGCGATTCTGTGAGGTAACAAGTACTCTGTTTTAAAAATAAAATATTGATAGTTGATACCGCACAAGAAAAGTGAGCCAAGCCGCAGTTGACGTACGAGTGCAATATCGCTCATGTAGAGCAATATCGATAGACGGTTGCCATGTCAAGGAGACTGCTTCCGCTCAATGTATCGTCTGCGTTATACTTTACCTGATACCTTCAGGAATCACAAGTAAATCTGGGAAATTTCTTAGTTTTAACTTAATTTCATGTACAGTAAGGCTCTAATATAATTTACAATAGCAAGTGGTTTTGGTAGTGGTTTTATTTGGTCTGTATTTTATATACTTACTTTAGCACACTAAACTAGCAGATTCTTTAAATATCCCATGTATTTATTTAAATCATTATATTAATCATTATATAAACTACCTATATAAATTTATTGACCCTTTTATCAGAATTGATTCAACTAAAATATACAAAAGGGAGACTTACACCCAAAATAAGCCAAACTTGTGTATATTTCTTTCGAGAGATGTGCTGCAAAGTCAATGAAAATATTTCTGTATCATCCTGTGTAAAGAACTTACAAAGCAGCATTTAAAGACTCTAGAGATATGTTATTTAAACGCAAAACATAAAATGTTTCACCAA
This sequence comes from Allygus modestus, assembly GCA_963675035.1. Classification (NCBI taxonomy): domain Eukaryota; kingdom Metazoa; phylum Arthropoda; class Insecta; order Hemiptera; family Cicadellidae; genus Allygus; species Allygus modestus. Next base: position 206,640,300 of record OY776111.1, read on the forward strand.
TGTTAGAAATTTTAGTTTTAACAAGTTACTGACTTATATATATTAGTGTTAGTGAATTTGTAATTTGTTAAAACATTGTGTAACACATATTAAGGCTCATATTACTGGTTTTTTACTGAAAAAAAAACAACTATAAACATAGTTTTTCGAACACATATAATATATAATTGATAAGCTAATACAGTATCAATAAAACCCCCCAAAAAAAAGACCCAACCAATGACCCATGAATGGGTATGATTTCTTATATTGTATCTGTTGTTGGTTGGGTCGGGGGACTCAGTATTTTTAGTATGAATGATGTAAAGCTTAAAACACTTAAAACCTATTTTAAAACAACTTTTTAACGTACGAGGTGTTTCTAAAATAAACCTAATTAAATCCAAATAACAAGGAAATTTCGGCATTAATGAATATTACGAATATCAAATATAACACCTAGGAAGGTTGACAAAGATCATATCCCCGCTATTACACTTGATTGCTCATTTTCCAAGAATTGTGTTGATTGGTTAATTATCTTAAACTATTTATATCTGTGTTTTTTAGACATTCATAATATAAACAATGATGTTTTATTGTTTACAATTTGTAATTATAAATGTTTAAGCAGGGTATGATAATTTGATCCGAAATTAATTAAATAAAGATATAGTTTCCAAGTCTACTTTGTTCTAATAGAGCGATTGGAAGGTTAGCCACGTGGTAACTTTTAATGTTAACGTTTTGTTTTGATACGATTAGAGGAGGCTCAACCGTGCAGTAACTTTGCTGATTAATTCCACGCCGTAATACAATTGTAGAGGTCTCAATCGTGCAGAATCTTTCCTAATTAGAACCATGTTGTAATATATCGTGGGAGTAACCGTGCAGTAACTCTCCCAATTAATTCCATGTTCTAATAAATTGTGGGAGGCTCAACCATGCAGTCATAAGACTAATTTAACTATAAAAATCTAATCTAATGATTTAAAACTGCGGTACAATTGTAAGAGGCTCATTCGTACACTAATTATTCATCTAGGCCTTTCTTCCTGTAAGAATCATAGTTAAGCTTTACAAATAAATATATTGCATTTGTTTTATGGCAAACTTCTTCTGTTTACTTATGTATATCCTCATTCAACAGCTAAAAATTTGAATAAAAGGTTTGAAATTCAAATACGCATAATTGTTTTACTGTAGTTAGTTTATTTATTGCAATTAATAGTTTGAAGTTTTGTATAACATGTTATAATTTGAAACAGTGAATTACAGTATGCCTTACACACCTGCCAGCTATTTAACAAATTAAAGGTTCCGATTTGGGAACACACGAGTGATAATGCACAATGTTTCCCTGATCTAACTTTGTAATTGTTGCATGATCAGGTAACATGCAGTTTGTTTATTGGAATACAATTATTATATTTCATTAATGTTCCCAATTCAACCATGAAAACAAAGAAACTTGAAAACAAAATTGTGTCACCACGGTACGGCGGGAAGAGCGTGTTTTGCTAGATACTGTGCAGCACACTCTGTGCTGTGCAGCTTAAAAACTATAAGTAGTATTTAAAGTATTTTAAGTTTGTTATATAAAGTATGCTCTGTAATAAGTAGGATGGGTTTTAAAGTACAAGTAACTGTACAGTAATGTTGTTGATATGAACGTTTTTTATAATAAATTAATGTGTAAAATATGTTATAGTTATTTTCCTTAAAACCAAAACAAATCATAGAGCAGAACAAAATGTTTATTGAACCGTCACTCTTCTAGAACCTGAGCTGAGTAACGGCTAGAGATAAAAAATGCAACTTTCGGAAATCGAAAAAAAACCGATATAGCATAACTAGTAACTTAAGACTTATTCTTAAAACTCTCCAGGGGTCATTAAAATGGGAAAATCGTTATTTTTATTGATCTAAAACTTTTATATTATAATTATATTTTACTTTTATTATTATTATTTTACTTTTATATTTATATTATTTTGTTTCATTTTTTCATCAAAATAAAAATTGTGAAATTTTTGTTATCGTCTGTATGGTTATTTTTGCTTGCAAAAATGAACAATCTCTGTTTAAATACGGGTTTTATCGTATTTTTAATAAAAAAATAGGGTAATATATCTTATATTTCACTGTTTTTGGCATGCAATTGATAGAAGGTTGCAATTTACGTCGTAAAAATAGATTTGTGTTCCATTCATCGATGTGATTCATGATAAAAATATATGCATGAATTCCTTTTTAGCAAAGCTCTAAAATGTTATACCCTCATAATCCATTAAAAGTAGGTGATCAGAATAGACACTAGATTAATTCACATATTCATTAATTCAATTATAGCGTTTAGTAATTATCTTTTGATTTATTTAGTAGACAGTTTACCTAGACTATATGCGGCATATTTAAAAAATAACTCTAAGAAATAACTTTTATAAGTCATCCTAAAATATTTTTGTTTTGATCCATACGGATCTACCTGATCCATAATTTAAACATTTAATATCTTTTGTAAATTAATTTTTCACTGAAAACGTTTACAATAGTAAATGTATAAACCACTTTTTAGTAGAATTTCGTTTGATAACACAATAATATAAACCGAAGAGTAGGATGTATATGTAGGGCCTTATGACATAAAAGGTAAAGGTGTAACCATTTTAGTTACATTGGAAAAAGGGGTCTTCAACTTGTTTTCAAAATAGTACAAATTTGTTAACCTAATTGTCTAAAAATCGTTTACGAAACTACTTAGAACAACGTTGAACAATGCCGTTAGCAATAACCACCAAGTAGTTAGACCATCATAGCGCTCATAGAAGTCTGTTGGTCAAATTGCTCAATGTTACTGTTTCACTCTGAGGGCCCGATTTAAATTGTTCCTCTTGCAACTAACCCGGCACCAAAGGGTAGTTTGGCCTGATTAATTCATTGTCGGGTCTACGCAGCCCTGGGGGCTCGGGCTGCAGCTGTAGCAGATGATTGCCATTCGGGCTGGCATAGCAGTGGAAACTGAGAGGATTAAGCTACTATTATAGCTAAATATAATACTGACAAATAGCACAATAGCTGCACTGTAAAACTTGGTTACTACCCCCTCTAACGAACCTTACGTAAATATCTTATAAGCTATTAAATTATAATAATAAGAAAATAATGATTATTAAATAAAAGTGAGTGTGTAACAATTTGCCGATACAATTCGAATTATTCAATCAGTTACATAACTGGATTAAGACACACTTGGGAAGTACTGGAAATACGACAGCATTACGGGTTATTTCCTACTAAAAGCGTTCTAATATTACGGAAGGCTTTCTGAAATCTTGATCCGATTTGCAGAGATTATCTGCGGAACTCGGTATCCGATCTTAGGATTTTCACAAGAAAGATTTCATTATACTTCAAATAACATATACCTAATGTTAGTTAGGATAAATATTACGTTAATAAAGTACTTTTAATTTTTGAGTAATACGTTAAGAAAATGTCGAGATCAGTCCTCTTCGTCTAGTCAAACTTTCAAGTTGGATGTAAACTTACTGAGTTAGGGGTCTTTACAAATCTTGCAAGGATATTCCTAAAACAAAACTACCCTTTATAACTTAATACTGAATAATTAGTTCATGGGTAAACTACAAAACAAACTAATCTAAAATATTTATAAAAAATATTAATACAATTAAAATTCATATTTACTTAAATGTTTTGATTACTCATCGACAAAAAATATCCTAAATACTTAGGTTTTATGTTTTTCTACAGTAAAAGTCACTTATAATAAATGCAGTTGATTTTTTATTATGTTAAAATCGTAAACGTTGAATTGATAATAACTCAGGCATTTGAATCATACAAAATGTAATTCGAATTGTTTAGGGGATTTACATACCGTAGAATTCACAATCAGGTTTCACAGCACTAATCACCAAGATTTGCTTTTAATCTGAGACTAATTGAAAATTAAAAATTAACACAAGTTGGGGGAGGCCCAAGGGCAATGGCCATGTAATCTGCCCCATCCCGTGTGCTGGGTCGGGGGTCGGTGTGGTGTGTCGCGGGGCGGGTTTACCTCCCCTCTGCTGCTACCGTCGCTAAACTCTTCGAGGTTACTTGTCATGGGTGATGTAGCCACCGTCGGTAACAGTCAATTTAGTTTCCTTTCAAAAACCATTTTTCGTGTAATGAATATACACAAACGCAAAATAAATTGACTTTCATGGCTTGAATTTTGTTATTGTTTTCTTCAAATGATAGGCACTGTTAAACTAAAAACATGTTCAAATAATATAGAAATTTACTTGCGGTTATTGGTACCCTAGGCACATAGAGAATGCAGTCAAAAAGCTGCATTTTGTAACTGAGCGGACCTTTGTGGTTTTAGCAGATGTCAAAGAATAACTTTTCAGATAGGGAGACACTTGAAACTCCGCGTAGGAAACCAACATGACGGCGTTAAAATTATAAATACCGTCTTAATTCGATTGTTAGATGTCCGATTTCGGTAAACGTGGCTTTTTGTTCAAGGTATTTCAAACATAAACATTTTTATTTAGACTTCTTGCGAAAAAATACTTAGGTTATTTATGTATGTAGTTTAAAACTACCTAATAAGTCATGTACAATATTAAACTTTCATAAAGTAAACTTGTACGCAGTTTTAGCAATTGTATCTGTTATACGCAAATCTGGCCAAAAACCCCTAATTTAAATTATTTGGAAAAACGAAATTATTTCGAAAAAGTTAAAATGAAACAAGTTTGTGTTTAAAAATACCCTTTGCACATAACCAGGTTTCTAGAAATCGAACATATATAACTCGAGTTATGGCAGGATGTAATTTCAAGGGCAGCCATCTTTAATGACAACCATTTTGATGTCCTGCACGGATTTTTAAGTGGCTCTCTCGAAAAGTTACCTTTTGACATTAACTATAACCACAGAAATTGTCACATTCAAATCAATAAGAGTAGCATTTTTGGTGTACCCGTCGTACTATATGGGCACATGAAAAGAGAGGCATGTAGATTCAAGTTTCAAGTTCATCCTATGTACTAAGCTGCTGTGTTACCTTTTAACCTGAGTTATCTTAAAATAGTTGAATTATTACTCATGGTGATCTCTCTATCCGTCCATATATCTCGTACAAGTCTTAACGTTTGTTATTTATCCTGACATATCTTAAAACTCTGTGAGTATAAATTTTGTATCACCCAGACATTCAAGTATTTAATTATATTCCTATCCTAACTTTATTGACTTATTTAAATTTCATAACCACCGCTTCACCACGAAAATCAATTAATCGGAAACAACAAATTTTTCAGAGTTGGTGAATCATAGAGAAAGAATAATCGAAGAAAGATATTTAACAGGATGTTTGGTATCAATGCGCAACCTGTCCCGTTTATCCCACCCGTCCACTCACTACAGCATCATTAGACGTTTATTCCATGCCACTTGGAATGTATCCTCTCATTCTTCCTTCTTCGTGAAATATGTCTGTGAGCTATTCCCTACATGCACTACCGAAATTCGGATTTGTTTAGACCTATATTATATATTTTGTCCTAGACTCGATTTCGAACTCGTACATTTTACTATAATGCGTTAATTTTCCCAGTTTTAAAAACTATTACTTGAGACAGACGATAGATGTATTATTATAAATCACATCCAACTATCATTGATTATGTGTGAATAATTTTACAGAAGTAAGGGACGAATGTGGTCAGTATATCTATCAGCTGTCAGAAAGCCATTCTGAATTCTGACACGTAGACAAATGAAGTCAATATTTCAAAAATTATCAGTTGAGTGTGAGGGATGTGATCAAAAAAGAGTTATCTTCAAAGTCATTATTTTAAGAACAGTACATTGTTCCTGTTGTTTTGTTGAAGACTTAAACCTGTTTTTCTCACATTCGTTTTTCAAGTAAGCACTCCTCTAGTATATTGTCCATTAAAGTGAAAACTTTTATGGAAGCAGTTCAGTTTGAATTTACTACTACCAATAATTAGTTAAAGCTGAAACAATAAAAACACACCTAACCTAGTTATTCCACACCGAGTGTTATTCGTGCACTGATGATGTATTCGTACACTGATGATGTATTCGTACACTGATGATGTATTCGTACACTGATGATGTATTCGTACACTGATGCGTACGATTGCAAGTTTACTTACATCCTGTGACAGAAGAAACAATAAATTATACTTACACAGCTCCAGACTGGTGTAAATTATACGTCCTCTAGGATTTCTCTAAATATAAAAAATTGCCAAAAAATATACTAGAGGCAGTTACTAAAGTTTCGAGTTCCGATCTACAATATGTTTAATGTATGAATTTATGTTCTGAACTTATTCAACACTACTTCCGGATGTAGGACCAGTTTATAAACACGTTACTTTTTTAATCACCACACATTCAATAAGTCACGTGTATGGGTGAGTGAACATGTATATAACGGCCTACCTTGTTTTTTATGAGAAAGGGTTAGATATAAAATAATAATAATTATCTCTATTATTATAATTTATTATAATAATAAATATTAATTATTATTCTGAATTACCATAATTGTAAACATCAAAAACTATTAACTGATAAGTCTACGACGACTGATTAAAGCAAATTATTTGAATGTGATTCGCTTACACAATTACCAACGCAAAGTAGCTTTTGTACTTAAACAATCAAAATAGCAGTTGTAAATACTTCTGTTTAATAATGTACCATTATTACTCTAAAATAATTTATTAAAAATGTCTATAATATATAGATTTTTAAAATAATTATTCGTTTCTTTTATTTTAATGAGTAATATATCGTAATTGGAATGGTATGATCCTCTTCAAGATATTATGATTCTGAAAATGTAAATTCTATTACAATGTAACACAAGGATAATATATTATCGCAAATAAATGAATAAAATATGCTTGTGAAAGTCAAAATAATCTTTTTGTAGAGGTAAATATAGTTAAATGTTTTGACAAACACAGGGATGTTATCGTTTGCCCTTTCCAATATTCGATTTACGTAAACGTGTTACGGCATCAAGAAAATGGGTTTCTGCTCGGAGTATGTGCGAAAACAACTGAAGAAAACTCCCCGTCATTCTAACGCGACTACCTCTTTGCTGACGAAAATGTTTAGCAGGAAATGAATGATATTTTACTATCTTTTTGCCTATTAGTTTGTATAGGTGGACACAAATAATCATAAAACGAACTATAAGTTTATTTGATATTATATTCACTACGGTTAAGGGGATATACAACTGTATTTTTTATCTGGATCACGATGATAATGAGAACCTATATGAAATTAAATATGAAAGATTAGTTATTATTTGAGTAGTTTTAAAATGAGAGATTGAATCATTTATATTTAATTGATACTTGACTAATTGTTACTATGACTGGACGGTTGTGTATATACTTTTTCTTTCAAAGAAAAGGAAAACTGGTGTAATACTTAACATTGCTGTTACACGGATATAATTATTTCCTCAATCAAAACAGAATTCCGAAGAATAATTATCAAACAAACATTATCTTTGACTATTGAGATTAGTAAGTTGTTACTATAAGCCACTGCAAGTCTTACAAGGTCGTGTACGTTAATAGCTTGTAATCTGTCTATTGTTGGAAGTAGCTGATCAGAGAAGCCCGATCCCTCGCCTGCAGGATAATATGACCCGCGCACTCACATTGGCACATAACCTGCCACCCTTCCCAACCCCACTACCCACCCCTCCTTCTTCGCCATTTAGGAAATAAAAGGCAGGTAATCCTTCCTAAGCTGTCCCATTAATAATACCAATCTGCTAAAAGCGAAGCTGTGCAAGCTGTTAAATTTAACAACTTAAAGAAGGGATGTAAAAACGAACTTGACGTAAGCATAGTTAACTTACTGTTTAAATAATAGAGTACGATAAAGTGGTATCTATACTTATAATAACAGTTTCTTCGCAAAGGTTTTTTCAAACTATATACAGAGTGTTTATAAAACAGTAAACAACTTTATTCATCAATAAATTAATAACTACATAATTTATTTCGGTGTAGTTAGTATCTATGGGTAAGAAAATACCTCATTCGTTAACTACGTGTTAAGTGGCAATGTTTAGTGTTTAGAAAGAAAATTGCCCTACTCTTTTAGAAAGATTTTTTTACGATGAAGTCAATGTTACGAATACCTCCGCAAATCCCTGATTTTACTTATTGTGATTTTATTTGTGGGAATATGTTAAAGACAAATTTGTTGTACCCCTCTCCCATCAAATCTCTTACAGCTAAGAGAAAGAATAATAGCTGCAGAAGAGAGTGTTGATCAGCTCACTCTTCGGAGAGTTTGGTCAGAACTTGATTTAGGATTGATCTCTGCCATGTGAACCTATGTGAACGAGCATATTGAACACTTGTAATATATAGAACCAAATTGAGAATATGTGCTTTCTGAAAATGTTAGTTGTGCCTACGTTGTAAATAAAACATGTATCTCTATTAAAGTTGTATACTTCTTTTATAAACATCCTGTATTCTATATAATATTTATCGTCAGTTTTATCCAACAAACCATTCTTCTTAACATTTTTAACGACATTCTAAAAGTATACTGAAAGACATTATTAAATTGAAATTGTCATTCCCTAGAAGCTTATGCATAAGTGAGGGTCATTAGTAAGCAATACCAAAGTAGTAGTTTTAATTTGATGTTATGGTTAATGGTAAACCCTGTTACATTATACGGGTTCTGTTACTTTTGTTAAACAAATCTCTAGGTAAAGAATCCAGCTTGTTACAGTTGCTACTCACGAAGCAGAGGTGCAATCATGCTACTTATAATATAATATACTCGAAATGCCATGTGGAACATTGAAATAGCAGTGTGGTGTCATAATAACTTCAATGATAGGGCTCTTAGTGAATTAGTTTTGGGAGGGGGAGGAAATGTAGAGACAATATCTTGGTTACCGTGGGTCGTGTGGTGGGGAGGCTCGTCTTCATCCACAGTATATCCTGCCGCTCAGATTAAATGCGGGAGTAAGGCATTTGTGTTTGTAGATGATTATACATGGAACTAATATGAAAGGTAATATGAGTAAGATAATATTACATCGTATTTTAAGGTGATTCCTTGGTTCTAGGGTTTCTGTATTTTACCTTTGCCTGTTACTTTTTACTGTGATCTCAATTAGTAAGGCAAATAAAACCTAATCAATATACATATTCGAATCTCTAAAGTTGTTCTTACAGTATAAGTTCATTAAAACCCAAGCAAAACCAGCATCACAGATTGTAATAGAGGATAAACAGAGAATGAATTTTCAGATGTTGTGTTTACGTATTTCTTGCGAAATATTTTTTAGAAAATATTTCCCGTACAAAAGAGTATTCCTTAGTTGAAATGTTCAAGTTTATGAAACTATTATGTTTACTTCAGAGTTTTTTTTATTTGTTTGTATTCTCCGTTAACAATCACATTGCGTTAAGGCTTATTTGTTAAGAAATAAAGAAATAAAAGCTGCGAAGGAGAGACGAGATAGCGGTTGTCTGTGACATAACTGTTGTAACACCTGCAACGTGATAGGGGTTGTCTGTGACAGAACTGTTGTCACACCTGCAACGTGATAGCGGTTGTCTGTGACAGAACTGTTGTAACACCTGCAACGTGATAGGGGTTGTCTGTGACAGAACTGTTGTCACACCTACAACGTGATAGAGTACAAATAAGTTGTTTGAAAGTAAAATAAAATATAGTATTAACATTTTTATAATGGTTACTAAATTAAACTGAATGCTAATAATTAATAATGTTGTTTTGTTTCATCATATTTTAGCAATTGCTTTCAGTAAAATTACAATTTCCTCCGACAAATTGCCTATTAAAAAAAATAACTGTGCATATCGACTACCGGAGGCTTGTAATATACCTTTTAAAAAGAAAACACATCTAGAAACACTAATAACTGAACGTAAGAAAAAATATCTTTTTTGGTACTGCTATCTTTGTATCTTTTACATGAAATGGTTTCTGTTTACAAATAACTAAATAAGCGATATATATAGTTAACACACATTGGACGTCTGCGAATTTCATTACGTTGGAAATGGCTTTTAAGCCTCTATAGAAGTAAGTAAGTTTTTATCCAACATTGAGACCAAGTAAATATTAATAATAATAATACTCTTTGTAAATATGAAAAATGCATGGAACTATTAGTCTAAGAGCCAAAGACCTAAAAAGTCATACCATTAGCATACTTTTCTAATGCTGTATAACCAGTATGACTAAATATTTTATTTCAGAAAATCAAAGTCTGGCAGCTTAATCGCGTTCCAAAAATGGCTAAATCTATGTATACAATGTTTATATATTTAATAAATAATCCCGTCCAGCATGTATAACGGGAGAACGGTTTGGTCTAATTTCATCAAACAAAATTATTCCTAATTAAAACGCATATGGGCAATCTATTTAAAATATGTTCATCAAAATCTATGTACAGAATGTTCCACAACTGAAGGTCACGGGTTCGATTCCCAAAATATTTGTATGTAAACATAGGACAAATTATACATAATTTAAAGGTCTCGTTGAAAGAAACATTTTGGCGAAAACAAAATTCACTTACCCTTATCCGTTTCAGAATGGCGGCCATTTTTGTGTAAAATATAAACATTTACGGATCACCCTGTATTTTTATAAACCACATCTTTTATCTTTTTTCAGACTCATATTTCTTACTCATGATAAACGCAGCTTTACTCTGGTATGCTACATGACAGGTTTTTTGAACAAATCTAAATTTCAATAACATAGTTTTTTTATGCTTATATCCAAAATTCAAAAAGGTGAAGTATTAGTGTAGGCCCTATGTAAAAAAACCTTTCATTGAAAAGGTCTGGTAAATTCTAGCAACTTTCAAATTCACACCAACCTCGTATCTCTTTTAGTTTTTTTGCAATCAGCAAAAAACCTTATTTTTCCATATTAAATGCATGTTAATTGTTCAAATGAATGTGGCCACAGAATACATGCAAGTGTTATGCAAATTAACAACCATTTCAAATAGGAAAATAAGGTTTTTTGAAATCAGCAAAAAACCTTATTTTCCTATTTGAAATGGTTGTTAATTTGCATAACACTTGCATGTATTCTGTGGCCACATTCATTTGAACAATTAACATGCATTTAATATGGAAAAATAAGGTTTTTTGCTGATTGCAAAAAAACTAAAAGAGATACGAGGTTGGTGTGAATTTGAAAGTTGCTAGAATTTACAAGACTTTTCAATGATATGCTTTTTGACATATTTGACCTTTTTGACCTTTTTGAATTTTGGGTATACAAGCATTTAAAAAAAAATTATTGAAATTTATATTTGTTCAAAACAAACTGTCAAATAGCATACCAGAGTAAAACTTAGTTTATCACGAGTAAGAAATTTCAATCTAAAAAAGATACAAGTATAGAAAATGCAGGTTGATTCGTAAATGTTTATATTTTACACAAAAATAGCCGCCATCTTAAAACTAATAGAGATAAGTGAATTTTGTTTTCACCAAAATGTTTCCTTTAACGAGACCTTTGAAATGATGTATAATTTGTACTATGTTTACATTAAAACAATTTGAGAATCGAACCCGTGACCTTCAGTTTTGGAACATTCTAAACATAGATTTTGATGAAAATATTTTTAATAGATTGCCCATATGCGTTTTAGTTAGGAATAATTTTGTTTGATGAAATTAGACCAAACCGTTCTTCCGTTATACATGCTGGACGGGATTATTTATTACAAATATAAACATTGTGTATATAGATATACCCATTTTCGGAACGCAATTAAGCTGCCAGACTTTGATTTTCTGAAATACAATTTTAAGTCATACTGGTTATATAGCATTAGAAAAGTATGCAAATGGTATAACGTTTTGGGTCATTGGCTTTTAGACTATATATATATAGTGTCCTCAAAGAACTGATTAACTAAAGCAAAAGCATATGCCTATCAGTAATATGACAGCAAAATTACAAATATTAAAGATTTATCCGCAGGAAGCATTTTTAATTTAGCATGAGTTTAACAATTATTGTAAAGAACTATTAATAGTTATTGCCAAAGGTAATGTTGGTGGATAAGTTAAAGTTCTTATTTGTATTTGACATGGAAGAGCTGTGAAGGGAAAACGTTTTACAATTAAGGATCTGATAATGGAAAAGTTTCCTCTACTGCAGTAATTCTGAAAGGTAATTTGAAGTGGAGCAAACAAGTACGTACATAAAAATTCGTTGAATATGTTTTAAAGTAAAATAACATTCTTCTTCAAAATAAATTTAATCTAAAATTCAATTTAACACAATATCCCTGTAAAAGTAAATGCATAAGAAAACAATCTGTTGTCCCACAGTTCTTTACTACTTCATTCCCTTACGTAACTTAGTTTGTTTCTTGGAATACCTATATTGTATATAACAATACAATTCGTATTCGGTTTAAACGAGTTAATTAATTATACTGTACATGAGGCAAGTCAGTGAAACCGCAGCTGATGTGCATTGTAATATTGAAGAGTGCACGGTGACACTATGGTCCCTACTCGACGTTGCATATTACAATGCCGTCATCCTATATAGCTAAGTGGTCGTGGGCACATCATTGACCGAAATTACATGACTCTTTTTGGCAGGCTAAGTTTATACTTATTTTTGAGTTATTTGGGCAACACCCACCTTAGTAACAAATGCAGTGTGGAACAAATATTGACCAAAGATCCACGCTGCATTTGTGGGTGTTGCCCAAATAACTCAAAAAAAGGAATCATTGATTTTATATCCAGTTTCCTTAGACTCCACATCACATAATCAGTATGGCCGTATTTATGTATTTCTATATTAGTTAAACCCAATTTAATTCAGATGTCATAATATGTATTAAATACTCAAGCAGGTTATGGGAAAAAATATAATTTACGTCAACAGTGACTTTTGAAGCAAAATTACAACTTCAGATTCATAGATTACCTTTCAACACGAAAAATCAATGTGCAGTTATAACATTTTAAATGGAATAATATTTGTTGGTATTTTAAAATCACATACTGTTTGTTAATCACGACTTGAATGTTAGTCTCTTCCTCTAACCCTATATATATATATATATATATATATATATATATATATATATATATATATATATATATATATAAAATAATAGTACCAAAGGGGTTTCATTTTAAATTATTTATAATGAGAAACGAAACATCAGTTTGGTAAGAAAAATAACTTTAAATGTGTCATGATGGATAGCCTCTGGATCACTGATTAACAAAATAAAATGTTTAAAATACATGTTCCGTCAAATAATCCGATGTAGTTGGGAGACTACAGTTACAGTATTCCGTGTTAATGATTAACAAATCTTCAGGTCTGATCGTCTAAACTCCGAGGAGATACAGTTTTCCGGCGCCGCTCGTGTCCATTGTGTTTCTCGTAATTTGCTCAAATTTATTTTAACTAAATGTTTAGGTGTCTCGTGTGTGTTTTTAAGTGTGCAAATGTGTTTATCAAGACGACATTCATAAAAATGGACATGCAACTACTTTTTGATGTTCAGACCTGAAGATGTTAACACGAAAGTCTTCCAACGACATCGGATCAATTGACGGAACAGGTATTTAAACGTTTTATTTTGTCAATGAGTGTTGCAAACACATTTGTAAAACAACAACGCAATTAACAAGACTTGTTCAACAACCGGAGATGTAAAAATAATTTATTATACCTGTGACATTTTATACAAAAACTAATTCTCCATATTTGTTATTCTCCTTCAACTGCTGTATATAAACATCAAGTCGCTGAATGGTTATTGCAATCAGGGTTGGTGAGGTCCGAGTGTGTTATCACGGCGGAGTACAGGCGGACCTGATCCTAATATCTTTCTTTGGATTTGTAATCATAGGAAAACATTTTGGAATAAAGTATTCTTCTTCTACAAATTAGATCTTAGATCTTTACATTTATAAACACGGAAAACAGTTTGTGTATGTTCAGTATAAAATAAACTACTTCTCACAACACTACAAAAAGAATTTACACTTATAATTTACTTACATCACAATGCCATTCCCGCATTGGGCCTGATGATGACTGGTGTAACTGATTAAAATCACTCGCCTAGTACCATATTTTGTGTATGTTTACCGTCTTGTATTGTGAATATATTGTGTAGTGTTGTGAGACGTAGTTTATTTTATCCTGTTAGATTGTAAAAACACTTATCATGCTACTCAATAAATTATTCCTTAAAAACGAAAAATCAAAACATACAAGAGAGAAGTCGGTGAACTGCAGCTGACATGGAGTGTGAAGTGATTGGCATCTATGGATACTGTTATTATGGTCCTTTTCTCTATTCGTCAGTGCTTGTGAAAACAATAAAATATACAATATAATATTATAAATGAAATATATAGTAACCACATTTTAAAAGAACGCTGAAACATCCAGTCCCTTGTGTCTAAAAGGAAAGAAAGACAGACCCCCGGGCAAGAGCCATTACATCTAACATCACAGTATAAAACATCAAAGAACAAACCCGTCTAAAAAGTGCCTTTTATCATGACATAAGATAGTTAGCATTGACCTCTAGAAAAGAATCTTATTTCCTGCTCTGAATTTATGTGTTTATAATATCGAATAAGAGAACAATAGATAATAACATAATTTTATAATGCGTCAGATACCATATATTATACATATTTAATATTATCTATGAACTGTAGTTTATAATACAGAAATAAAATTCTAAAAGCTGTGTATACGTTATATCAGATTTATGTCTATTATCATCAGGAGTGTAAGAATAATCACTACAACTTCTCTAGCAGTTGACAATAATTTTGTTGAGAAACCATTACCAAATAGGACACAGGAATAACCAATTGGTTAAGCAACTCACGAAATAGACTTAAAAAACGAGCACTGAAGTAGGGGTGTAAAATACAAAACAAGATTACTCATCAATATAAACATAAACACCACGCTAACTAGATAGCATGCGGAAGCGTGTGTACATATTGCTATTCAACAGAGGTGTGTGTAGGAATTCACGAAGGTGTTTGGTTCAAGGCGAGGAAGTTTGCTGATATCACTGACCGGCTTTACACGACCCTCGACCTCTTACACAAGCCTCCTCGGCCCGCGGCCACCGGTGGCCTCCATAACACGATGGGCCGAGTGCGGTGCCTTGGCGGCCGCCCAGCCCACAACTCGGGATGGCTCCTCCGCTCCGCCTTGACACTCTCTGTCGCAACGTTGTGGTGGCGGACGGCGAGGCACTTGTTCGTCCTCTACGTATTGCCTACTTTGAATTTACGTTGAGAGAAGGCTTCAGTCACTCAACAACTCGCGTTTCTACCTACTTCCCCCATAAGGCCAACTTTCAAACCCCGTTCCTCCTTATTTAAAATCGTTGATTTGTGAGCAATTTCGATATCTCAAATTGTTTACTCATTACAACTTAATTCATTAATTATTTTTACTGAACGATTAATATTTATGATGTCAACAATTTTCTCGCTAGGGACTGAAGTCGTGAAACATACTTAACTAATATGAAAATAATCATTGTTCTTTTGTACATTAGGATAAAACTGTATTTATTTATTTTATAACTGAAAACAAGTATAAACATAAACACTAGAACAGATGTAACTTTAAACATATGATCTTGAAATATGAAATATATCACAATCTCCTCCACTGTAGAAGAAATAACGAAAGAACTGATGAACCGAACAAAATCATAGGTTTAATTTCACCACTGGTCGACGGACCCTTGTTGACCTTCTCAGCTACCGGGGAAAGATTAGGTTCATGTTCTTCTTGAATTTGTGGCTGCCTAGCTTCTAACAAGGCAGTCTCATCTGCAACATCATGACTCTCCTGGGCATGGAAATTGGTACGTTCCTGTATTGAATATTGATGAAAGTATTGCCAATATTTTCGTTTTGGTGAACTAATTTAGTCTGTGGGATTTGGTGATGATGTAGCTGGTGTGGGTGTGGTTGATGGGGAGCAGGAACCGAAGCACGAAGGCTTTCTTGGTTGCTCAATGTGCCGCTTCACCATTGTTCCATCATCAAGTTTCACTAAATAATGTAGGCGGCCTAATACCTTTGCTATTTTGCCATACTTCCATTTGGTAGTGTTGTTTCCGGAACTGCAATTTCTCACTTGGACACATTCTCCAGGGAATAATTTGAGTGACTGTGGTAACTGTGGGGCAGTAAGAGGTTTAATTTCTTGAGGAGTCTGAAACCTTAGAAGGTCAAGTTTGGTTCGGAATCTCCTCTGCATAAAATTATCCGCTGGTGATTTGTCGTCATTACCAAATAGTGTTGCCTGATCGTAAAACAGAGCTTCGTGTAACTTGGAATGAAGTGTCCCAGGATCGGATACAACAGCTTACAATTTATTCTTGAAACTTTGCACGAATCGCTCAGCTTGCCCATTATTGGCCAGGTGTCCAGGGGCTATAGTATTGTGTTGTATATCATTCCTAGACAAAAATGCTTGAAAGGAATCTGAATAAAAATCAATGCATAATCACTTAAAACTGTAACGGAAAGTCCATTCCGGCTAAATGTGTCTCTAAGATGTACGATAGTGGAATCAGTTGTAGGTGCTGACTTTACCACTGGCCATTTTGATAAACTATCTACCACAATTAAAAAGTGATTATTATATACCTGCCTTTCCTGCACAATGTGCCTTTAGGTGGTTCCCATGGGTGAGTGGGAACTTTCATCTGATTATTTTGCACATCGGCGCAAGCTCTACATGACTTTGCCACTGATTCAATGTCTTTCTCAATCAGTTTCCAGTAACAATATCTACGGGCCATTGATTTCATACGTACTATACCTTGATGTGTCTTGTGGAGTTCACGGAGGACATACTGTGCAGAGTTTTTGGAATTACTACTCTCTCTCCTCAAAATATTATTCCTTCATGAAGACTGTATCAAGTGACGTACATGTGCATTTTTGTAGGGATAACTTTAGAGAAATAAGCTCTGGATCCTTATCGGTTTCGTCTAATACGTTCTTGTGCGTAATTTTCTCACTTGAAATATTAAACAAGGTTACATTGCAAATTGCGTAATTTTCATCAACAGATGTTTGTGTTGATGGCAATGGAAATCTTGACAGATAGTCGGCACTAGAATGGTCTGATGAACGTCTGAAGATGATGTCAAAGTCAAACCCAGACAAAAACATGGCATAGCGAAGCAGTCTGGAAGCTGTTATTCCAGTTAACTTAGAATTGGAACTAAATATGTGAGTTAGCGGTTTTTTATCAGTAATGAGTGAAAACTTCCTTCCGTAAATATATGGATACAACTTTCAGAAAGCCCAATAGATTGCCGTTGCCTCTCTGTCAATTTGAGAGTAATTTTTCTTCGTAATTCTTCATTGACACGATCGGGAAGCGAAGAAGATTGGACGTTCCGTGCGATCTAATGTGTGTGATAAAATTGTTGAAATTCCCACGGTACTAGCATCGGTTGCTAAGACAAGAGGTAAAGATGGGTCATATCCAACTATAACTTTATCGCTAGCTATGGCTGCCTTTATTTTGATTGCAGAATTTTCGCAAGCTTCTGTCCACCGGAAAGGAGTTTTCCCCTTTTTAAGAAGGTAAATTGGATGCATAATAGTGGCCACATTCGGAATAAACTTAAAGTAATACAAAAATATTCCCAGACGTTCATAAAATCCACGCCGGTGGTCATTTTGTGAGGTTGGTGGATAACTAGGAACATAGGCTTTCCCCTGAGATACTTAAGAGACCTTACTCACAGTTTCAGTCTCGTGAAGTGTCTTACTCCCTATTTTCGATGCGTGCGATTGTAACTTTTGTTTGTTGGCAAGTCCGGTGATACAAGGCTAACTAATAGTTGATAATGTTTCGGTCCAATGCAGTTTATTAATATCGTGCGTGCTTTGGTTCGCTGTACGTAATTTTTGTGCCCAGTAATATTTTTTAATTCAAAGAAATTTTTTAGTCATTGCCTATAGGAACTGAATTGTTCAATATTATCATAAAATTGATCAAAATGGAATGATGATATGACGTTCTGTGTTTCCGTGCGTTCAGAGGGTTGTGGGTTTCGTTCGTGCAATTGTGTTATCTCATTAAATTTGGCCAATAGTTTAGCTTGTTGTTCAACAAACTTTGAGAGAATAGTAGAAAGTTGTTCAGCCATTTTTGTTCAATGAAAGGTCAAGTAAATAAATTATGCAAAAAATACTTGCTATCAACTGGAGGAGACATTTTACAAACAACTCATATTTCTCGTCGCTACTGAAACATATTTAACTAATATGAAAATAATCATTGTTCTTTTGTACATTAGAATGAAACAGTATTTATTTTACAACTGAAATCAAGGATAAACATAAACATTAGAACAGATGTATTTTTAAACATATTATTTTTAAATATTAAGTATATCACAAGTCGCTAGGTATTTTTTTTTTCTCAAATATATCGAATAATCCTTCGAGGAGGATCGGGTTTAGAAAGTTACGCAGAATGTTCGTGACTGAAGCCCACCTTTAATTTATACTTTCTTTTCTCTTAAATAATTTCATGGACGAATGGATAATCGTCGATCTCAGTTTAGTTAAACACTGCTCAAATTATATTTACAAACTATGTTCTTATGAGTGTGTTAAATGCTTTCTTGGTCCAACCGGTCTACCTTTTACCTTATTCATATTGCAGAGTATTTTTGTCCATATAATGCTAATACTCTGTAAAAAAAGCTCTAATTATTGTAACAAATAAATTTTAGCGTTTATTCTATTTAGTTTTTCACTTATACATAGAATATATCAAGAGGCTAAATTAAAATAGATACAATACATGATAAAAGACGGAACATAAATTCTGTTTCAGAGTATTTTCAGTTCTGAGGTGATATTACATCATTTATTTTATAGATTGTTACAAATTAAATCGCCTTGTATTTTAGTGTAGTATTAAGTGGGTTCTTAGACATACTGTATTTTATTGTGCCCCCTGGGAAATAAAATAAAATTAAAGTTTAAATTATTAGTCGTAAGATTTGTGTGAGGACACGGTAAAAAATACTAGTTTAAAGTTTCGTTTGGTGTACTTGCTACTATCAATACAAAAGTGAAAGATTTATTTTATATTTAGGATTAGTGGAAAAGTCACTTTCATGCGAGAGAAGCTCGTTATTATGTGTCAATAACATTTCCTGAGTTACGCGAAAGAAACGAATCATTTTTATAAGATAGACCTTGTAGAGATTGTTCTATCTGACTCTTTCTCAATCCAAGCCGAGATGCTTTCATAATGGCAAGACGCAAGACACAAGATACAATTGCATTATTGATACAAAATATATTAAATACAGAATTAGTCTGCTAAATTCAGAAATATTTCCATAAATAAAATAATAGTATATATTTTAAATTATGCTAATAATATTAATAAATTCAACCATAAAAGTTTACCATGTCAACGTACCACATGCTTATATTTATAATTACTTGCAATCTATATTAAAAATGACACTAAACATCTTATTTTGAACAAGATAAATATAAAGTAACTTAATACTAGAATGCTGCCACATCAGGGTCTGTACAAAATGCTGCCACTGAAACATAGCTTTTATCTAAAATAAATTGTTTCAATTAACTGTTGAAAGTAGAGTCACTCACCACTGCCAATGAGGCGGAAGGAAGTTTATGTAACACCTTTACTCACAATATAAAGCACCTTTTCTCATACGCAGCTAGTCTGTGGGATGGAGTTTAGAGTAGATGACACGGCATAAACCGTGTTTGATAACCACGTTCTATGCAGTTCTAATGTACTCAAATTTACCTTTATTAGTTCATAAAGGTACAGACAAAGTAGCATTAGAACTTCTAATCTTTTAAATTCTCTTTACAGGATTTTATTTTCTTGGATTTTATCATGGTTCTAATTATTTTCTGTTCTATTATAAAAATCCGTTTCAATCGCACTGAGGTCCCCCATAAGAGGATTGTGCATAAAAGTATCTCGTTATCGAGTGTCAATAACATATCTCTAGTTACGCGAACAAATGTTACAATCCGACATGAGGAGCCTGGTAAATATGGTTCTTTTTTCACACATCTCTGATGCAACAATAACATCTCTCCAGTCACGCAAATACACGTTACATTCTGACATGGGAGGCCTTGTAGAGGCTGTTTCTTACTATTTCTCTTTCATAGTTTATGCCGCGGTGCTTTCCTAGTTTCAGGGTGAAAGGTGATCGTTCTGAGTAACAGTAACATCTCTCTAGGTACTCGAACAAACTGCCATAGTTATATTCTGCCATTTTAAGCCTTTTAGTTATTTTCCAGTTTTTCTTTTTATTCGGTGATTTCATAGTTTCAGGTGAAAGTACAGAATAATAACTAAAATAATTTCCTGAGTTAAACAAATTTAAGTAATAATCAAAATAAAACTATAAAATAAAATATTTTTACAAATATAATTTTATTAAACTATAAATATTGGCTCAGAACATAATTTTTGATATTATGCAATTTAATCAATTAATCGTGATTGTATTTTAATTTTCCTTTATGTTCAGTAACAAGTTAATTTACTACCTAGTAAGGAATTGTAGAACGTCATCATTACACCGGCAAGTAATCTATTCTATGATTCCGGTGGTAAATCAATTTAATTTATTTTATTATGAAAATAGAGCCGAAGGGTTTTGTTTGACAGAGTTAAGAGTCTGTTATCAGTGTCTGGGGTTAAAAGCCACTTCAGCGTCGGGGGTAACAAGTGACTGTCGCCTGATAACACCGAACCCTTCCCCCCTTCGCCCTCCTCTCTGTCTCTGTCTACTTCTCTATCGACTCTTTGATTCAGTGTAACTTGAATTATTTATTTCTTCACTTTGAGTATAGAGGTATATGTTTATTTTAATAGTAAGATTTAAATTTGACCGAGTATAAACAAAGGAATTGCTTTGCATGACTAACCGAAAACAAAATTCATGAATTTACAATAAGAAACAAGAAATTACAGTACACCATATTTCTGTAAAAAATTGTGTAGTTATTTATACTGTATAGTTTGCAGTATTTTATTTAATAATTAAATGATCAACGGAAACTTAATATCATTGCAAAATCACCGTATTTTACCGTGTATATAAAACAGTTAACCTAACGGTTTCATTACAAGTAATTTAAATTATTGGTTTGTTATTCATAAAAGTCAAATTTCAACAATCGCAACAATAGGATACAATCAAATATTATTACTATGCTTACAAAGAGAGAACTTGAAATATTGATAAGTTTCAATATTGATGTAGACACAATATTGACAGATGGTGAAAGGAACAGCTGACATTTTCATTTACTTCACTCGACGTTTTCATTCGTTCTCACTTAAATCTATCTAATGCGTGACAGGGGGTATTTTCGTTCCTTAAAAATTACAAATGTTTATATAACTGTTGAGAAAGTTGTTTCCAAGTTTGAAGATATAACTGCTTCCAGTTACAAGAAAAACTTTTTTCTCATAATGAGCATGTTTTGGTTGCATTGGGACGTCTTATTTAAGTTTAGGTTTCTTTGTTCAATCAATAATACATTTATTTGAATAATAATAACTTTAATAATAACTTGAACAATTGATTTTTCTTCATACGTTATTATTAATATTTAAAATGCTTCAAACATAATATGGTAGTTGGGATATTTCTGTGAATACATAATTAATAATAATTATTAAATTTTGTCTGGACAATTAACGCACATTTTGATGTGTAGGTATTATAATTTGTTCTATACAATAATACAAATAAACAATTAGAAATGAGCTGGCCTCAATTTCAATAATCTGAAAAACTGATTTTAGTTAAGTGCATGGTCTGTCAGCGACTGGATATCATAGACAATTTTAAAAGTAGACAAATACACAAGATCTTGTGAACTTGTCCCTTGGCTTTACATTATGTTTGCCAATGGAAATTCTTTAAAATATAATACCCCCGTTGCAGCAAACCTGCATACTCAGCGAATTTCCAATGAATATACAACGTAACACATTAAGCCACTTAACAGAATTCATAAGAAATATATTCACAAACAAGAGATATTTAAAATATTAATTATTCTCCATAAGAACAACATTGGGGATGAGTATGCAGGTTTGCTGCAAAAAGGAATACAAAATATGGGTTTTTATGCAAATATCAATAGAACTCATCTAAGTGAAGTCACATACCAAGTTTCATCCATATACCTTCATAAATAAGCGATATTTAACATTTTAATTATTTTCCTTAAGAATAACATGGGGACCGAGTACCTAGGTTTGTTGCTACAGAAACCATAGGCAAAAAATTGTTTTTTTGTTGTGTGCAAACAACAATAAACCACAAACAGATGAAGTCATATACCAAATTTTGTCAGTTTATGTTCATAAATAAGCGAGATATACAATTTTTCTTTTTCTCCTTAAGAATAACATTAGACAACGTGCTGTGTTTAGCACTTTCAATATCTTAGTAACCAATTGACCTAAAGCAATGATCAAAATACCAAATTGTTTGTTTTTTTTAAGCTGATTTCAATGGTAAAAATTACAATTTGATTAAAATAAAAATTACGTGTGAAACCCCCAAAAAAACCATTTTTGTGGTACAAAACCCCCAAAAACCCCCCTTCCGATGATGCGATTCGTCTGGTTTTCGAACTCGTTCACATAAATGGTACTTTACACATTTGTACCAAATTTTATTAAGATCGGAGCTTTTTTACGAGAGTTATCGTGCTTACCGACACACACACACACACACACACACACACACACACACACATATACATATATATATCCGCATATATATCCGCAATATATATATTCGTATATGTACATATACATATATAACAATTTGAACGAATTGTGTTTTTGGCATCTGGGGACCTCAAAATGAAAAGTTATCATGGTCTCGGGCTTAAGTCTTACCATGAGACCTACGGTAATAGCTTCTTCCCTATAGGGAAAATTCGCTAAAATAAAAAGTACTAAACATTTAAAAAAATACATTAATAATCTTTTCTAATTTGAATATGAAAAACGACCACAGCATTTTCAAGGTTTGAATTTAGAAAATAATTAATAAAATTATATTTAACTATGGTAAATAATTTCAATTAGACCAGGGGTACGTGGGAGCGGAGGTTTGACAAACTCCTCCTAGGTTTGGAGAACTCGGTTGGAACCTAGCAGGGTCAATGAAATTATATACCTTCTGTAAATGGTCCTAAACACTGTACGTTTTACGGTCCGGCCGGATGTCAAGTCCTTTGTCATCTATGTCAGTGTCGAAGCTCCTAAAGTATCTATAAAAGCAACAACAATATCAACATCACAAAATAACATTCGGTAAAGAAATTGTACTTAAACAACCACGATTGATCTTAACAATCTGCTACTAAGCGTGGGTTATTAATAAGTCAGGTGGACAAACAGTTTAATGCAAAGCAAAACTGCGAATCTAAACTCAGGAAGTTACCCAAATGTTATCTAACTGCAAAATATTGAAACAAAGGGCTACTGTGATCAAGATTGACTAACAATTTCGCAGTTAGTTAGTTAACTTTCTTAACTCTCTTTAACTTTGTATGCTACGGTCTTCATAATCTGTGTTTGTGTTTTACGGACACCACAGTTAGCAATAGTAAAATATATTTGCCAAATTATTAATGCAAGTTTTCTGAAAATATCAATTTTGTAATTTAAAAGAAATTATGTTTGGCAATAGAGAGTTATTCGGCAAAAGTCTAATTTTCTTATCTAATGTCCTTTAAATTTTATATTAGACCAGGACCCTAGCATCCTTTAACTACTAAATCGCAGAAAGATTTGCTACACTCCCATGAATGAGTTTTACTGTACTTATCTCAACTCAAGTGGAATACAAATTTGAGAAGTTCGGGGTGTGCGAGCCGGACGCAGTCTAGCCTCTACAGCGGGCATTAAGAACCCATTAGTGCACTTTGGCTAATATTTCATTCGAAGTAAGAATTTGTAATTTAATGGACTTTGTCGTGTTACTTTTCAACCGCACATAACCTACTTTCGTGTGATTATAGTTTTACAAGTACAAATTGTTGGTACTAGTGTTGGTTAGTTCTAATATTTTTTTGTAAGAAATCACATATTTTAAACAACTGTAGTTAATCTTCCTTTCTGGTAGGGGAAACCAGTATTTCCCCTTTTATAAGAAATGTTATATTATCTGTAATACCTTTTAGCTCCTTATAATTTGATAGACGAAAGTGTATAAAATAAATATTACAAACTTACTACGGTTTCTAGATTAGGTTCGCACTAAACAGTTTTGAAAAAAGTAAGTTTGCATTATATGTAAAATTCTCAACCACACCAGTTAAAAAGTTGATTAAACATCACATATCATTGACAGCACTTGACCTTTGTTATGTTAAAGCCATTGGCCCCTACTACACTCGAAGCCAAGTTTACAGCCCGCCAAGAGACAGATGTTAGTCTTACTCAAGCGGCTTGGCGCTGTATCGAGGACTTTGTTGTCCGACACTGACCAGACGAACCTGATTAACATTCATTGACCTACCCTAAGAACTGTTCATAGCTTTATATTCGTAATAAGAAATTATTCTGTGTAATGAAGCTAGTTTACAGTTCCATAAAGACTTGGGTACCATATCAATATTTATATTTTATGACATTTAAACAAAGCTATGTGAATTTTTACTGCTCGTATGCAACACAAAAGCCTTTTTCGTCATACTGCTTCAAAAACAACTGTTTTTGACAGATGCGTTGAGATTCAAAAGTTCTTCTTTTAAGTCTCTGGATAATAACATATGTTTTGATGATCATAATCGTACTAGTACTAAAAAGATCATTGTTGATGATACTTTTGATTCGAGGTCGTCATAAATCGATTAAAATTCATTCGATTATAAATAATCGAAACATGCATTGTTATTATCGAAACATTCATTGTTGTATTGTTATTATTTTTGCGTTCGTTTCCCGTACACCACTGGTGAGTGACAACTGTGAGTGACACGATGGACGAAGATAGTAGGCCTAACGATTCGTATCGAAATATAATAGAAAAAGCCCAAACAATCATATTTCCATGGCAACCGTGCCCAAATTGAATGTTTGTTTTGAAGAACAACCGATTGATTCGAACCACAATGATGGTTTGAACTGATCGACTCAACAACCGATAGATATGAATGAACCGAAGTTATGCATGTGCAACAGCTGATTGTTTCAAGAGACAAGCTGAAAGAAATATTTGAGGTTATGAAGACACAGTACGTAAATTTTACTTTTGTTTTTATTTAAACCTTAAGTTTTTTGGCAGTATGACGAAAAATATAGTTCGTTACTTGGATCAAAAGTGTCTTTTTAATACTCGCTCATTTCCCAGCCTCGGCTTCTTCTCGGCAGTTAAACTGGAGCTCGTATTAAAAAGATCCACTTTTGATCCTAGTGACGAAATATACTATTTGAATTTGCCTAGATGTCCATCTGAACTTTGGAATCGACAACTAAGCAGACTCCTTAATTTAAATCAAGTGTACTTTTGTTACTTTACAAACTGATTTTTATTTTTAAGGTAATATTATCTATATTACAATTTCGATAAAAGTCATGTAATGTAAAAAAAGTATGAAATGTAATTTTTTAACTAATCAGTTTGTCAAATTCTACTTCCTTAATGTAATGGAAGAAGTAAAAACCTTTGGGGCTATATTACACATATTATGTAACGCATATTTTCGTCATTTCAGACCCCTCCCCTTCCCCCATGTAACGCACCATAACGCTTGAGCATACCCCCCATATGTTACGTAAATCAATCGTAGTAGGCTTTAAAACAGCTTAAACCTTTTAAACATCGTTATATTAGCAATTTGGAGAATGGATTTCAACGAATCATTAAACTTTAAATGACTTTGTTTTAACAACATTTTTATAACTTATTTCAAAGCGAAATGTACACAAACAAACAAGACTGTTAATAATAATATAAACAAAATATATACTATCTCAGCTAAAACGTTACAAATATAATTTATTACTAATACAAATACAAAACACCTTAAAAAACGTAAGATGTGGACGGCATTGCTGTATCCAGTCATGACTTTACACTCTAAAAAAAAACATAGGTGCACAGCAATACAGAACTTACTCAAAACACGTTATGGATTTATTTTTAGTTTAACTCTTATTGAAATAGTATTGGCAGAAGTATATTTATATAACAAACTGTAACTTTAATTTAGATATCAATTTGATTATTTTTTTAATTTTGAACGATTTATAACAGTATAAAAAGATACGGGAGTGCGCCAGCACTTAATATGTGGGTTATATGGGTTAATATGTGTGAGTTACGTAACGCTGATCCAAACCCTCTCCCCCATATAACGCAGCATAACGCTACGCCATACCTCCTCCCCCCCTTAAGTGCGTTACGTAATATGTATATGGCCCCTTTCAGCTGGTCTGGTTACTTGAACAAAAGTAAAGGTTTCTTTTCATTTAGTTGGATTGGGGCATTGTGGGGCATTCACCTAGGTGTAGTGTAAATATTTTAAAAACCACTAAGTAGATTTGGGCAAAAAAATGTATTTTTTTATATAAAGCTATTTGGAATACATATATAAAGGGAGAGTTGGGCCTAAAGTTTCTATGGAATTATATCTGTATACAAATAAAAGTTATAATAACCAAATGTCTTTACTACAACAAGGAAATGAGTATAGTCTTGATTCCCTCTGAATTTTATTTCTTCAAAGGAAATACACTACAGTACTAGTAGTGGTAATATGGGTGTATAGGGCCACGAAACCCACGTGCGGAAAGAATTTGGCGGAGAAAACCCTTAAGGATTCGGCCAAAAAAAAATGAAGTCCGAAGGATCGGTTTTTGAACACTTGCTAGATCCCAGCCGACAAAATTGTATATGTTAAATTTTATTTACAATCACTGGGTTTAATGCCAAAGCAGCGGCAATATAGGGATTTAACATATATTTTAGCAGGTGTTGCCCATAAGATTAACATGACAATCATTTTTAGCCAACAATTAAAATATTCTGCCCACGGATATAATCAAGTCCTTGTCACTATACACGTCCTATTTAAAGCACACGACTTTAAATTAGAACTTAAACCACCACCGATTTATATTTAAAAAATAATTTAAAAAATCAGGCAAAAAACTAACTTTTGTGTTTATCGTCCGATTTGTTTAAAACTCGGATATGTTATTGTCCTAGGCTAGTGTACGTGTAAACACTGCCTAAAATTTCCAAATTAAATATTACGGTCAAATTAAAAAAAATATTTTAAAAATACTATAGTGCTAATTGTCAACTTATTTATTTACTGTCCGATTCGACCGATTTTTGGACATGTCATAGCCCTCGACTATTATATGTATAATTACCATATATTACTTCCAAATTCGATAATTTTTATAATTTGAATATATATATATATATATATATATATATACACACCACAAAATACTAACTTTGGGGTTTATGGTCTGATTTGTCTGCAATTTGGAAATGTTACTGTCCTGAACTAAAGCATCAGTAAATTCCACATATAATTTCCAAATTCAATATTACGGTTAGTTAAAAATAGTTTGTAAATTACTATAGTGCCAATTGCCAATTTATTTATTTACTGTCATATTTGTTTGTAACTTGGGTATGTTACTGTTCTAGGCTATTGCATAAGTAAATACAACCTATAATTTATAAATTTAATCTTGAAAAATATTTTATAAATTACTATAGTGCCAAATGCCAACTTCTTTATTTACTGTCCGATTTAATTTATTTTAGAAAATGTTATAGCCCCACAACTATTATATGTAAATTGACCACACATTATTTCTAAATCCGATACTCTGTACACATTAACTTTGGTATTTATGGTGGATATGTTACTGTCCAAGGCTACTGCACAACTAAATATAACTTATATTTTTTTAATTTAATTTAAACAATATTTTATGCCAATTGCAAAATAATATTGCAATTGCAGCAATATATAATAATAATATTGCAACAATATAGCACCAAACGCCAGCTTATTTATTTCGTTGATTTTTGGATATGTTATTTACCAATTATTATCCCCGATTCGATACTATGTAATAATCGAACTAATGTAACAATCGCAAACTTCTTTGTTTACCATTAGATGTAGTAGAATTTAGAGCAGTTATTCCCGAGGGTATTATGTATACACACGTCTCTATAGTTTATACAGTTAATAGTCGAGGGTTATAACATGTCCGAAAATCGGCCGAACCGGACAGTAAATAAAGAAGTTGACATTTAGCACTATACACTGAAAAACTCAGAGTTTAACCGAGTCAGCAGTCGGGTCAAAAAGATCTATTGGGTCAGCAGTAACCGATTGTTGGTTACTAGCAACCAGTGCCGCATGGTCATTAGTTACTATCTTAAGAGTCTTCATCACCGGAAGTTGCTAGACGCCATCTTGGAGTTTTGTTCCATAAGGCCAATGTTAACTTTGTGCCTCCATTACTCCTCATCTGATCGTCACATACAATTCATTTTGGCGTCAAATTAAAGGTTTCGTCATCCTCTAGGGAAATACAATGTCGAATTACTTAATTTGGGTATCATAGTTTCATAATAAATAGTTTAATTTTGAACTGAAACACTGTAGATGTTCTCTTTAATTTGTAACAAAATCAAAACTCGACGATTGTATTTCCCTAGAGGACAACGAAACCTTTAATTTGACACCAAAATTAATTGTTTATGACAATCAGATGAGAATTAACGGAGACACAAAGTTAACATTGGCCTTATGGAACAAAACGCCAAGATGTCGTCCGGCAACTTCCGGTGATGAAGACTCTTAAGTTAGTCAATGTATGTACCGTTATATGTAACCGAGTGGTTTGTTACTATTAACTATCTGTTTCCTTGACCTACTAATATTGGTTAGATATAACCTTACAGCATGATAAACACCATCCGAGTAGACTCTGGGTTAATTTACACTGAGTAGAAGTAGTTGTCAATAACCCGTGGATTTTGAATATTTAACCCTGTGCTCGGTGAGAATTTAACTAACACATCGGTGAAAAGTAACCTGTAGTAGTGTGATGGGTGGCTTATAACCGTCTTTGCTAGGTTAGCAGCATAGTTAAATTAGTTGTATGTAACTTTGCTATGTTGGTAACAACTGTTTCTCTGTTTCTCTGCAGAGAGAGCAGATCTGTCGATCTGAGCATAAGTGAGTGGCAAGTGCGTCGTAGAGTACACGCAGGTCATAGGTTACAAGTTAAATAAAACACCTCATGTCTCGTGGTTTTAACTTTGAAGATGTGAGAAATATTTGGGCCAACTGGGGCTTAGGCTCATATATTTCATAATTTGAAGGTACGTAGATAAAGGCCTTCTTAATTCTGTTGTTTCAGGTTAGGAATTCAACGTTTAATGTTGGTCTACTGAGTATGGTTTCAGATTAGTTTTATCAATCCAACTCTATTGAGAATGTAGCTAAAATGCAGTTTTTAAAATAAATATCAATGAAGTTGTTAAGAATGTTTTATCTTAGGTTTAAGGTAGGCAAATTCCCGTTTAGGGCTAACCCCCTATATATATATATATATATATACATATATATATATATATATATATAGGTTATTAAAAACCTGTATTGATATTTGTTCTAAAAACTGCTTTTCAGCTAAACTTTCAACAGCGTTGGATGATGATGAATGATGAAACCAAAATGAAACCATAATCAGTAGACCAACATTGAATGTTGAATTCCTAACCGGAAACACGACAATTAAGAAAACCTTTATTAACGTAAATTCAAATCATGAAATAAATCAGCCAAGGTTCAACTTGGTCAGAAAATTCCACATATATTCATGATCATCGAAGTCGAACATAGTAAAAGTTGAAACCACGAGGCGTGAGGTGTTTTAACTTTTAACCCAGGTGCTCGGTTAAAGTGACCTAGTTGCTGGGTTAGATTGACCCTGCTACTGGGTTGGAGTAACCCATTAACTTGGTTAGGGTAACCCATTATCTCAGTCAAAGTAACCTAGCTGCTAGATCAAAACAACCAACTTGATCAGTTAAATTAACTGAAGATCTACTCGGTCATATATGACCTACAGTACTTAGTCCATGGTTTAACCTACTTATTCGGTCATTACTTGCCCACATTCCCTGGCCCATTCCACTGGGTTACTGGTAACCAACCAACTCGGTCGGTGCTATATTGACCCTACAACTCAGTAAATATAAACCTTTTTCTCAGTTAAGACTAACTTTTTGTGTTGTTCAGTGTAGCATTTTTAACATATGTTTTTTTAATTTGACCGTAATATTTAAACTGGAAATGTTAGGCAGTGTTTACATGTACACTAGCCTAGGGCAATAGCATATCCGAGTTTTAAACAAATCGGACCATAAACACAAAAGTTAGTTTTTTGTCTGATTTATAATTTTTTTACATATAAATCGGTGGTGGTTTAAATTCTAATTTAAAGACGTATGCTTTAAATGGGACGTGTATAGTGACAAGGACTTGATTATATCCGTGAGCAGAATATTATAATTGTTGGCTAAAAATGATTGCCATGTTACTCTTATGGGCACAACCTGCTAAAATATATGTCAAACCCCTATATATCCGCTGCTTTGGCATTGAACCCAGTGATTGTATATAAAATTTGAAATATAACATTTTGTTGGGTGGGATCTAGCAAGTGTTCAAAAACTGATCCGTCGGACTTAATTTTTTTTGCCGAAATCTTAAGGGTTTTCTCCGCCAGATTTTTTCCGCAAGTGGGTTTTGTGACCCTAAACACCCATATTACCACTACTAGTACTGATATTATGTGGTAGCATGTAAGCTAAAATTCGTCTAAACTGTGTTTTTCACTTTTATTAAATAAATTATCTTACTACTGCATACATTTTATAGTTAATAATTATGTTATAATTTAATTACATCCTACAAACTTTCACTCGCTCCTCTAACTCATATCTTGCGTCGCATCAGCTGCAAGCAGCCTGGAGTGAGGATCTGTTCGATAGTTGCAGCTCAACGGATGCGTCTGTATCAGATATGCTCTCTATTTCATACGGAGCGTCATCGACTGCGCCTCTCATCTCCATCTCTCTTTTATGCCAAAGTACTTTAATATTATTTAATTTTGAAATTTTGCCATAACTTAATTAATATTTGTGACAAGAGTTATACTTATTATAGTATGCAATATTAATTTGGTAATACTGAGGTTTTCAAGAAAATCGCTAAACCTGAAATAATATATTTATTCGATCAGTTTTTAATGCAAAACATTACAATACACAGAGTAAAGTAGATAGCTAAGAGCTAAACAAAGAGTACAGAGTTTATATTGCAGAGTCCTACTGCGTAGAAAATTAAAAATGTCCTCACAGCAAGTTAAGAAAACCACCTAGTGTACAAAGAAAACATTAGGCAAAGGAAATTAGAGTAAAGTACAGAAAAAATTCAAGCAGAAATATTTTTGCGTAACATGTTATATGCAATCTGATTCAAATCATAATTTATATACTTTGAATGTACAAAACTCATTAATAGTTAATTAAGCAATACCAAAGTAGTAGTACAAATTTACCAAATTTAGGCAGTATGTGTTGTTTTTTATTACCTTGGTAACAACAAGGTCGTTCAATTGACTTGGAAGTATACAAATTTTAGGTATTACCATCAAAAACATATACGAGTTTAGAAGTTATCAATATACTCGTATTATTTTATTATTTAGTTATCAGTTTTATTATATTTAACTTTACCATTAAAAATAGATTTAAAATCTACCAATTTTGTATCCCTGTTTCATAAATATGATTTTCTGAGGTAAGTAAACAATTTGTATTTAATCAAAATACAGTATATTGCCTCAATCTGATTTCGCCTGTTAATCCATTGAAAATTACATAACTTGCTTAATATGAGTGCCAAGTATTTGTAATTGTAATATATATTTTAAGTACATGCTTAACTGACTTTGATGTGAAAATGTATTAATAAGAGCATTGGCATAAAGACATATCTTAAGGAGAGCATTGTAATAACAAGCATTTTTTTATATTTTTAAATTTTTCATAAAAGACTAAAATTTAAGGGAAATAATCGCACCAAAATACAAGTTGGGTGTGTGTGTGTGTGTGTGTGTGTGTGTGTGTGTGTGTGTGTGTGTGTGTGTGTGTGTGTGTGTTAAGGCTTTATCAGGTGCAAGGTATAGTAGCATGTAGTTTTACATGTTAATTCCAAATGTTAGCAAAATAGAATGAAGGGTTAACTCGTTATGACACACACAATTCAAATGGCATATCCGTCGTTTTCCAGTAAAGGGACAAAAGCTCACCTGACCCGAAATAGACAACTTATTATTTTATTTGGAATACCTTGGTGCCCGTTTTCAAGCAAATGTATTTCTAATTAAAAATTGTCCTTTTAAACCCTATTTCACCGGTCCATACTAGTAAAAGAAACAAAAACGCTTTACTAAAGATAGCAGGGCCAACCGGCAGTTTGAAGGCTAATGTCTCGCCCATCTTTTCCACCTAGTTCCCTTTCCTAAGTTACCTTCCTCTCTGTAACCTGTGCATATTTCACAACATTCTAGGACTAGAAGATATGACTAACCGCTTATCCGAGGTTTGTAATAAATAAGTAGTGAAAGATAAAATAAATTATAAGATGAGCTGCTAACATCTTTGTTTACAAATTGTTAAGGCTTTAGCATCTTTAAATCAGTAGGTAAAGTTCAATTTCTAGAGAGTATCAAATAATATTATTTTACAATTAAGGACAATAAGCAATAATATTAAGCTACACTATTAAACGTGGGTCGCCTAAAGATGGGAACACGTAGCTGCCTTAGGCATTAGGAATCTATTAGGGTGCTTCCAGGCATATTTTATTCAAAACATAAACTCTTTGATGAAATAAGTGTTTGTTATGCTTCAAGTGTTTCTTTTAGTGCCTCAAACCCTTCGCAGAAACTCGATTAAATAAAGGATATATGAATTAAGGTAGAGTTCTAATAAAATATAAAGTAAGTTCGTTCACTATTCAATAAGGTAAATTTTAAAATCATTCAAGAATAATAATGAGTGTATATATAAATAATAACAATCACGTTTACTTAGTTTGTCCTACTTTGTGTTTCTTTTTATACTCAAAAGGTCGTTTTTAAAATATCTGAATTTTTGTTATAAGGTAGTAAAATATTTATTTAGCATATTCCATTTTCGTAAAATTGCCTACCATTTTTATTCAGTGTTTTTCACACTACACTAATTACATAATGAAATGAAAATCACATTTGTTAGTTAAAAAAATTCCCTAACATTTATATAAAAATTGATAGAATTTGTTAAAATATGTAGGAATTAATTTAACTAAAACTCTTGTATAAGCGAAACATTTAATGTCATGGGTAGCTAAGTTATGTCCTAAATTATTCAGGTTACAATTTTTGCTTCCGTAAAGAATTTAAACTTATTAAACAAAATAAAAACTTAATTCCCTCGTATATTTCAAAACAAAGTGTGGTAGATTATTCATCCATTGACGATATCAGAGTATGACAGTCAGCTGCAGAAGTGATGATTTCTAAAATATATTGCTTTTAATGCATGATTGTTTAATGCATGTTTTACGTATGTCAGTCACATTATGGAATTACTTATTATTCAGGCAAAGGGGAATGATGCAAAAATATTTTTTTCGTAACAGGAAATTAAGCAAAATCAACCAAAATTACATCTTTGTATTCATGACTGCAGTCATTTACATTTCAGCCAGATAAATACGAGTCTAGCCATTTCACACAGACTTTTATTTAGGTTTGATTTCGCGCGTAAATGATAACATTAATTATTATATTTTTATATTTTCTATTTTTATTTAATGATTCGTTAGATACTTTAGGTTCATTTAAGCCTATAGTATGTAGCTTATATTTAATAATATTGTGGACCAAACTTTAATGACACTCTCTGTGTGAATAATTTTGTATGATTAGTATTTCGTAATTTGTAATATCCATTTTCCTGTTTATTTTGCAGCACCTTTCTTAGAACCTTTTATCTCAAGCACCAACCAACTTTCATACACCAATCAGAAAGTATAAATGGAGAAAGAGTGGGACGGGGGAATTGTTAATGGAAACTGTTAGTGTCCTTTTATCTATTTCGTGATGTACGGAGATGGGAACATGTGGGGCAGAGCAACTCACCTGTCCCACCATGCGATAACAGGCCGAAGGCCACGTGGCGACTTGAGGGTCTTGTTAATGCTGGACAAGGGTCACGTGATCAGCTACTGGCAAAGACTCTGTCAAGGGATGTGATTCCGCTATCTATTATCGAGATAAATGAATTCTAGGGACTAGGCTTAGAGGATTACTTAAATTAAAATGAATTTAAGTAACTAAAATTATTAAGAAATAAAAATTCGAAAACAATATAAGCTATCGTGATTTTAAAACATTATATATATGTGTGTGTGTGTTGTGTGTGTGTGTGTGTGTGTGTGTGTGTGTGTGTGTGTGTGTGTGTGTGTGTGTGTGTGTGTGTGTGTGTGTGTGTGTGTGTGTGTGTGTGTGTGTGTGTGTGTGTGTGTGTGTGTGTGTGTGTGTGTGTGTGTGTGTATGTGCGTGAGTGTTAACTTTCAACATAGATAAAATCACGGTTTTTATTCTATTAAATCATCGTTTATTATTTATCAGTCCTGATGGAAAATGAATATGATTTCCATTGGTATAAATAAAGTATTGACCAAATAAATGGATATCATGTGTACTTTATTGACATTTCATCGCTTATTTTTAGAGATTAATGCAATCTAATAATTTGATCATTTCATCTGTCCAACTCCGTCGTATATTTCCTATCGTATTAAATGGGTGAATGAATCATATGAATTTAATATACAGTAATGCAATTTTGAAATGGTAAAACAATCTACAGTTTCCAATTTATTAAAGTCAAATAAGTATAGAATTATTACAGTAAAGTATGTAGATTTCTATAAACATGCCGACAATCTTTGCTTTTTAACTATTGCTATACAAATAACAAATTAAAAAAATAATTTAATACAATATTTGACATCTAATGTTTACATGTTTGAAAAGTTCTTGCAAATGTTGCGGAATACACTATTGATATTACTGTTATAGTAAGAACAACCGTTTTTTACATTTCTTGATGTTTTGGGCCATTGTTGGTTTATGAGTATAAATCTACATAATTTAAATATCTAAGCAATGTTCAAAACGAGATAGATTCGTTCAGGGATAGTGAGAGTCTCTAAATTGCAATATAGTAAGATTATTACTGAAATGTCAAGATAGGACTTAGTACAGAATCTGGAGAAACTGGAGTGCGAAATGACTTCTCTGTAATCTGTTTGGCCCATCTAAAACGTGTTTCTTCAGGCGTCACATTTTTCAAGGAAAACCTAAGTTTTTCAACAGAGAAACGTGCTCTAATAACTGAAGAATTAAAAATATTGTATACAATTTTATATAATCGTATAAAATGTGGTTATGACCTGTTATGCCTATTTGTAAAATTAATATAAAAAAAAACTAATAATAGTATTAGCATTTATATCTTCATAGTTAGAGGCAATCAATTAATGTAATCAATTTCTGTAGAACAAATTATGATAGCTTAGCAGTCATTGAAAGGTAGAAACAAATTACAGTAATTACAAAATTAAGGTATCATTGGAGAATAGTTAACATTTAACAGTTTACCAATCAGAAAACACGATGTGATTTATTTTGCCAATCATCCGGATAGCATCATCGTATCTCACTGAAATGCAGTCTTTATAAATTAAATTAGGTCCATTCTACATGAAATAGTTTTTATTTTAAAACTGCTCCCAACGTAAATTTGATGATGATCGGGTTTTACTTGACATACAGAAACCACTTAAACCGATTTATTAGGCCTTTATGTATTGCATTCAGATATAGAATGAATAAACACACCTCATTTATTATGTCGAACTTGAATTATAATTACTTGTTAAAAACATTTTCATTCGTGATATTTTTTTAGTAATTTTGTTAACAAGCGTAATGGAACACGAGATTAAGTAAGAACACATATTGTTCCCAGCTCGTCTCAAATAATCATACCGGTACCGATGTCCGGAACATGTTTTTATACTGTTTTTGCTAACTAATCTGTATCTGTATGTTTGTTACTAAGTTAAACGTTCAAGTAACAAATTTTCTATACAAATGTTATCTTACTGAAACAGCTAAGGAATTAACACTCTTTATATAAATATAATAACCAATCAGTTAACGAACTAATTATATGATTACAGTTACTTAATAAAATTAAATATGTTCCATTTGTGCGCTAACGCTGATAGATGAGTGTATTGCAGTTATTATCACTCATTCATATTTTGTCATTACTAGATTATTTACTGTAACATTATTTTCTAATAGAAACACTAATGGAATGTGTACGTAATCATCTTTTAGGTGATAGGATAATTAATGTGAATACATCTAGTTACTTTGCAAGTTTTTCTAAAATATTCAAATTCATTACGTTTTTACATAAATTATATCTGAATATTGCAATTATTTTATCAAAACTGTGTAGCCTAACTTTTATATTTTAATGCACGACTATCCGTATGTTTATTATCAAATTTTAAATTCAGTTAACCTAATGCAAACCATATTACATGTAAATATTGCCAATGTAAACCAATCAGCTT
The DNA here is from genome assembly GCA_963675035.1 of Allygus modestus. Taxonomy (NCBI): domain Eukaryota; kingdom Metazoa; phylum Arthropoda; class Insecta; order Hemiptera; family Cicadellidae; genus Allygus; species Allygus modestus. Next base: position 206,677,244 of record OY776111.1, read on the forward strand.
GGGGGACTGACTTTAGTGGAATAGTATCATTACTGTCATATTTTTGTTTTTTATTTATTACTTTTTACAAATATGGCTTTTTTCGCAAGAATTTGAGGATGATAAAATCGTTTGGTTTAGAGTATATTTATGATAGGAATATATTAAGTCTTCGTTCGTTAGAGACCATTTTGTCACTATTTGGCATGTTTTATAGTATTGTAAGGTCTTCTCCTATACATTTATTGGTGATTATTACGTAGTAAGTGCTCCAAAACGTTTGCCACAATAGTTATTTTGTTCCTGATTTTGATTCACTTGTATTTCATTAATAATAAAATTGCTAATCTTCTCTTTATATTTTTGGAATAGTTTGAAATATCCAATCTTTTATATTCAATATTTAAATAATATAGCCACACATGTAGAAACATTGAAGAAACAGTTATAATAACCCCAATTATTATAGTGTTTGCCAATATTAATTTTGTTACAATACTGGAGATGTACCAAAATGGACTTAAGAAGTGGACTTGAATATACCCCTTGCACATAAAGATAAACCAAACAATGTAATTACAGTAGTAGTCAAATAATAGTGAACGCATTGTAGACTTTGATAATTAGCTTAAATTTCTAACATGTAAGTTGCAAATAAAATACATATAACAGTTGAAGGGTACCAGATATGTTATTATAAGTCCAATATAATCTTGATAGCCCAATTTAGTTAGTAAATACAAATAGTATATAAGCTGAATTTTGGATTATAAATAATATGCGTGAATGTTTAAATTAATTTCCCTAACTAACGAATTTCATACATCATACTTGCATTCTTAATTATGTTTGTTAAATACTTTAGGTCATAACAACGGTTCTATAACCTTAAATTATTTACAATTATTTTCAATTCCAAAGAGTCCTAACGTATGACTACGTTATCAAGTAAACACTTGAAATAAGCCAATTGTTTTCAAACGTATTACAATATATCATGTTCCACCATTAATATACATCTTATGGAAGCTGTTGACAAACATAAACACTTATTACTTGATTATTTAGCTCGCTATTAATGTCAGCTTTGTTAAGAATGAAATTTATGTGTTTTGCCAAAGTAAGCTGTTAAGAGACGTAGAATATTATAGTATATACTCGAATTCAGTCAAGAACGGAAACAACTACGTTTGCAGTATATTACACATACGTCTGAATATAATTATTTATTTAAAACTGAAGAAATTGTTATAAACGTTTGATAAAAGTAAAATATTAATTTGGTGAATGTAAGTGTTTTAGGTAGAACGACTCAGTTATTTTATGTTCACGGTGAAATAGGAAAGCATAAAGCTTTACTTCTTTATCAAGTTGTTGCCACTTCAATAAACATAATGTTCTTAACTTCGCTTAGGAGAGAAAGAAAACAACTTTAAGAAATAAGAAGTCTTATCATTGCACATGCTCACAGTTGGCTTCAAACGACTCCATTGATAATATAAATAATGTTTTAAATTCACTCCTTACAAAAATCATTGTTTTATATGGATTTTAACTCTTTTTATTAAAATGCTAAACAAATTATAAGTTTGTAAAAGTCACTCATATAAAAACTATAAGTATATATTTGATTTAGATAAACAATTATAAACTTAATTCAAATTAAAATTTGAAATTTAGTTTAAAGCTTTACTTATATACTTAGTTATTGATTATTTTAACTTTATCACAACAAAGTTATTTGTTAGACTACATTTAAATTGCTATTTTTGGATATAAGTTTTATCTTTTAACGTGTAATAAGCTATGTCGCAATAACTTACAGTAGGCAACAAAACCTTAATTGCATGCTCAACATTCAACCCTTCTAGAAAAATATAACTTACTATATTAACCTTATTATATCCCTACACAAAGTACATGCGCGGTTAATTGTACACCTTTCTAATTTGTGAATTTCTAATTCTAATAAGTTGAAGATTAGCTAATTAAAAACTAATTTGAGTTCTTGCAAAGATATATTTGGAATTCAGAAAACCCGTCATTGAGACAACACCACGACTTTATTAGAACCTCATTAAAATCATTACCAAACTTGAACAGTTTCATAAATAGGATTTGTTTACTCTACCGGATGGTATACAAACTTATTTCAGTATCAATTTTAAAGGGCTTTTTATTTTAAATTTTCCTATCATTAAATTTGACAGTGTTCGTTTATATTTTATTGATTCAACCTATATATAGTTTGGGTTTAAAAAAACAGCATAATATGGCATAATATAATATGGGAATATCCTAATATTAGTGACAAAATGACAACAAAAATCCAAACACTTTTACTGTAAGTGTTATAGACAATTCAGTACGCAGGACCCGAACCACCAGTTTCCTTATTAAATCATTAGTAATTTCTACCTTTATATTAGAATCAACGTGTACATTCGTTTTCATATCAGATTAAAATGTTTGTTCAAGACGTGAATTTAATCATATCTGGTTGAAGAAAATCACGTTTCACGAAGTTACCAGGTAATATTATCCTATTTTTGTCCTCTAAGTACTCTTTTTACTTGAAGAGGTGATGATTTCCCTATATTTTGTTTAAATTGTCTTTATAATTTAAACTGGTGTGTGATAACCATACGTTCAGAGTCTATAACTTGTATTACATATAATTATAATTTGTAATATTGTTCCATAGGATAGTAGCAAACTGTTTCGTAGGTAATTTATAAGAACACCAGATATACTTAAACTGGTGTTCTTTGCATTTTCAGGTTGTAAAACGTCACGCGCCCCGGTGCCACGACATCGCCGTGATACGTTCCATCGATAAAGGAAAATGTTCACCATTAATGTTTAAACAGCAAACAATTAACATAAGCATCCTGGACTAAGCGCAAAATTAAATATTTTGGCATAATCAATATTTGCTCAAATTTAATGCAGGCCGTTCTTTTTTTCAGGACATCCTAGTAAGTACTTCTGAATCGCGGTTTTAGTATCACGCAGGCGGGTTAAAATGGACATGCAAATAATCCACCAATTAAAAATGCTATTAATATATTATGCAATTCTTCTAGTGCCAACTATAGGGAGTATTTAAAGCAGACATTATTTTCGCTTTATGAAAATTAAATTTTCGCTTTACCAACACTGAGGAGATTAGTTGGCTAAGAAATTAGTTCCCTTTCAAAACGCCTTTTCAACTGACTTTCTTTTGACAGTATTCTAATAATCCCTTCAGGAGGCTGTTGCGTTTAAGCTTTTAAAGCTGTTATTTTACTGTTATATTACTTTAAAAACCCAAAATTCATCTTGGCATATTTTTATATGTTCAACAAATTTATTGTTGGAAACTTAACGGAGGTTTTAACACGTAAAGTGAATTTTCATTAATCTTGTTAATAATATCATTAGTAATTAATTTTGTCCTGAAGATATAGTTGCATTCTCCTACTAAACAGATTAGTAATAACAATCCTATTATTCTAAAAGAAAATTATCCATTTACAATCAATTACTGCGCTTTGGCAATGAATGGAAATGCAAACTAAAACTAAATAATGTTTAGTATTAAAGCCCTAACGCTTTGTACTAATTAAATTTAAATGTATGCTAAAAGGTTATGCCAGATATTTAAATGGATTACTACTATAGGTATACATTGAATTACTTACAGATGGCATCTTATTCGTGTAAATAATGCATTTTATTCTAGCTTCTCTTATTTATATTTTCAAGACTAATTCATCGATAATATTAATTTGGTTTTTAATGAATAACAAATATTAGTAAACGTTAAGAACAATCATATTTTGATTAATTCTTATACTGTTTTTACGAAAAAAACCGCTTTAAATACTGGTGGAAGCTTAAAGTTCTTGATTCCCCACTAACCAAAATGGAGACCAAAGGTTCAGTTTTGAACCGAAGAAAATCTAATTTTTGAACTACCAACTTATACAACTAGTTTTTAACCAAATATGAAAAGCATAAAAGTCTTAACCATAAAAGTATATAAATAATAGAACATCTTTAGCAGACAAACAATGCGTATTATTTTCACGAACACTCTTTTTAACACTATAGAAGTATATATGTAATTGAGGGGGTGAGGTTGAAGATCACTCTTTTCTTTTGTTTATTAATTTTCCTTCTTCCGGGTACACCAGTTTGGAGTGTACGTTTTGGATTTCACAGTATGTAATAATAATAACCCAAGGCCCCAAGTACCCAAGTATTAACTATAATTGATGAGTGTATATTATTTTATGATTTGTTCTGATTTTAAAAGTTTTAATTTTAAATATTAGAAGAATAACGTGATGATTTCCCTATATTTTGTTTAAATTGTCTTTATAATTTAAACTGGTGTGTGATAACCATACGTTCAGAGTCTATAACTTGTATTACATATAATTATAATTTGTAATATTGTTCCATAGGATAGTAGCAAACTGTTTCGTAGGTAATTTATAAGAACACCAGATATTCTTAAACTGGTGTTCTTTGCTGGAGTGTTCCAGTCACGAACACTTTCTGGGAGAACATTGGTTCAACAAATGGGTGACGAATGGGAGGCCATGAAGGTACCGCACTTTTACTGTCATCAGGAAATCCTAAAACTTTCAAAATTCTTTAAATTGTAGGAATCCCAATAAAATTGTTTATATACAATCAATTTTTGGTTTTGCCACAATCAAACACACAACTTAAAATTTGGTAATTTGGTTCGGCAGATTCCCCACTTGATTACATGCATTACAAAATTTGCATTTTAAAAGATATTCTGATATAATTAGAAAAAAGAAGGGCAAAATTAAACAAATTAATGTTCGACAACCGTAATCTTTATATAAATATGTTACTCATACATGTTATAACAATATTAAAACTTTATTGATCTTAAATGGTAATATTCAAATAATATTTCACAAATATTTAATAACTTTAGTTGTAAAATAAATGCTAAACCAGGAGGCTGATTAACAGTCGGGTTACGTTAAAGCCCAGCCTAAATGTGGGGTTCAACCTCAGAAGTGGTGGATTCCCACCGGACTTTCCCGCTTTCTACCAAGCAATTTAGTGTTCCACGGAGATCAAGGGCCTTTGTATAAACGGCTGCGTCTGTGACGTCATTGAGTTGTATCAATTACCTTGTAAACCAATAGATAGGTGATAATGTTCAGGCGAGTGTATTGATTGGTAATTCTGTCGGACCAATCGTAAGTTTTCTCTGAATTGCTCCCCTTCAAATAATTATTTTTGGTAGTAAACCCTGATATTGCTAGCATTTTCTTAGATTTTACTTTGTAGTAAAATACCCCAGGATCTTTTTACGTATTGATTTGATTAGCATCCTAGTTACCACTGTTACAGTACGACGTCGTCCAGCATTAGTTCGAAGTTTTATTCCTTCGAGTTATCACTGGTTATAGAAAATTTGTGTTGGAAAGGAATTGCATAAGTTTACCGCATAACATATGCTGTTTAAAAAGGCTAGGATGTGTTTACATTTATAATTTTAATATTATGTAATATAGGATTTCACAGATCAATTACTGTATATACATTTATTGTCAAGGAACCGTAGCAAATTCTGTTGACTTGATTTAATCAGATCTTGAATATTTTGTATGGCACGATTACAGTTTTTTTATAAGTGTAAGGTTATCTTTACACGCGAGGAATCAGCGTACACCTAATATGCACAGTCAACATTAGGTAACATTAAGAAAATACAAGAATTCCGAGTTGAACATGAACAAATATTCTTGGGAATAAAAGCCTTACAAATGAAATGAATAAAACGACCCAGTCAAAGAAAACTTAAACATTTACTGCTCAGTGCTCAGTCATCAAGGTCAAAACGCAGTTTTACAAATACAGTACCAATAATTCAATTATTCAATGCTAAAAACATAAAACATTGAACATTTAAAATTATAAATTCGTAACTCAATTTTCTAGAAAAGGAATTTTCTACTAACGGTTACGTAGATCAGTATTAGATAATGTCTAAAAATGACAATGAAATACAAGGTAGGACTCAAAACGATTGATTCAAACTTGAATGTAAATAGTGCCGATGGCATAGATTGATAAGAAGCTCCGATCTGAGGGACGGTAATAGTTATCCACCTACACCCTAGCGATACAGGCAAACCGGATTGCGCTCAGCCGATGGTGTTTAGGAACGCTTATGAGAACTATGCATACATTAATAAAATGTGCGTAGACAAATCTTATTTTGTCATAATGCTTCGAGAATGGATTTTTTCATTACATGCATTGCGGGGCTAAAATAGTTATTTTTAACCCTAGGGCATAAAAGAATCAGCTGGTGTCTAGGTCATCGGCTGTTCGTTTAGGTCGTTTATATCAATGTAGTAAAACTGCAAACTTGTGTACGGAGATTGTATCAAGAGTAGTAATCGATTAATTTATCAATTGCAATTAATTGTTAGATTGTTGTCGGTTTTTGTGATGGTCCACAGCGTTCAATATATCAATCGTTTTGGTTAGACTACCTTAACACTAACACAAACGTAACAGACAATAGTTGAATACATCTGTAACAGCTGTTTGTTTTAAATATCAAGAACAAGATGGAAGCCATTTTAGGAGCAAAATGTTAAATGTAAACAAGTTATACAATTTTAGTAGTTAGCCTAATATATTGTGAAGTATGACGAAACATATAGTTCATCACACGGGCCATAAGTGGCTTGTTGATCCTCACTCATTTTAAACTTGAGCTAGTATCGGAAAGCATCTCTTTTGGCCTTAGTGATGAAATGTACTATTATCTCGTAAACATCTACGTTCTATTTCATTATCGTTTTGTTATTTTTATATTACTATATTGTACCTTAAACAAAACTAGGGAGAGATGTAATTTACTTACTGGGGACTGGATGATTGATGTGAGAGAGCAGTTTCATGATAGCGTAGCAGAAACTTATCTTTCAGTTAACAAACAATAATACTATACAAATTATATGTTTTAGCCAATATATTAAACACCATGTATAATAGCTGAAGTGTTTTTCATTTTACATTGAAGACTGGATGGTTATTAAAATGCTATAAGGACGAATGACTATCAAATCCATTATACAGTTTTAGTTTTAATAAAAGATTATGCACACATTAATCTTTAATTATGACTCAGTCATAACTTTGATGACTTTAACTATGACATTTTTAATAATTTAATCTCTAATTTGTTAAACCATGAAGTTATGGTTTAACAGCTTAGTGACGCTTTCCTTTACTCCATCTGCGATTAAAAAATAAAATATAAGAGTTTCATTAGGCCTCTATGTGTAAAGATTGTCTTTAATCTGTAGTACATATCAACTTGCAGGGTAAAATTCAATACCTTAATATCTTTAAGTGCCAATAAAAAACGTACTAGTTGCAACGATGAAATATTAAGCTTGCTTCTTTTATACCATCAAGTAACAAGGATTTACCATATTAAGTGACGTTACGAAGACGGTGTTTGTTATAGTTGGAATCTTAATTTGAAACCTTAATGTTTTGCAGCATGTATATTTTCAGACTGTTATTTAATAGTGTTACATATTACAAAACAACCGGGTATTGTTATTTTCTGAATACATTAAATTTAACTCTCTTACATTCATTTCCAATTAGCCTGAACGAAATTGTATTGTAAAAACAATAATTAATTCAATCAATACTACCTTAATCAAATATAGTTCAGTGATTTAGTGTTGACAGTCCACATCCCCGTGGTGACCAAGCAGGATCAATGTCGTGCCTGGCTCCCTCGTCGGCAATTACAGTATCCTCCCCTGTGCTTAATGGCTCGATGGCTCCCCAGTACTCAAATTTTCCACCATCTACATCTTCCCTCCAATCATAAGTGATATCACGCAGAATCTGTTTACATGAGCTGGAAGTCATCTGATAACTTCTCGGTGTAACCAGAGCACTCCTGAGAGCCAGAGCAATGTCTCGGTGTAACCAGCCCACTCCTGAGAGCCAGAGCAATGTCTCGGTGTAACCAGCACACTCCTGAGAGCCAGAGCAATGTCTCGGTGTAACCAGCGCACTTCTGAGAGCCAGAGCAATGTCTCGGTGTAACCAGAGCACTCCTGAGAGCCAGAGCAATGTCTCGGTGTAACCAGCCCACTCCTGAGAGCCAGAGCAATGTCTCGGTGTAACCAGCGCACTCCTGAGAGCCAGAGCAATGTCTCGGTGTAACCAGCCCACTCCTGAGAGCCAGAGCAATGTCTCGGTGTAACCAGCGCACTCCTGAGAGCCAGAGCAATGTCTCGGTGTAACCAGCCCACTCCTGAGAGCCAGAGCAATGTCTCGGTGTAACCAGCCCACTCCTGAGAGCCAGAGCAATGTCTCGGTGTAACCAGCGCACTCCTGAGAGCCAGAGCAATGTCTCGGTGTAACCAGCGCACTTCTGAGAGCTAGAGCAATGTCTCGGTGTAACCAGAGCACTCCTGAGAGCCAGAGCAATGTCTCGGTGTAACCAGCGCACTCCTGAGAGCCAGAGCAATGTTGCCATTCGTATGTATTCTATCTCTCTCGAGCTTAGATCATATCCTACTTGGTTGGTATCGATCAGCTAAGCAGGTCTTGAGCTGAGGATAAATGTTTAAGCATATAATGAAAGAAGCTTGTTAAGACCTTCTTTATTACTATTAATTTATTCAAATGACATCAATACACCGTTTTGGAACGTATTTTATTTTACAATGATATTTTAATACATTCAATGGATAATTTGAGTTAACCTTGAGTTTGTTTATTAGGGCCACCTTCAGCGACGAACACAGTCGATCCCCCTGTAACGTTCACGTTGTTCAATCAATAAACTCTCAGTCCGATTTTCCGACGGAATTGTACTCTACGAATTCTTAAATTTGTTGTATTTTTTTCAATGTAGATCAAATTCGACCATTAAAAGTTATTTCAGACAAAGCGTTTTTATTGTTCTTAAGCTCGTCATTTAAATCTACAAACAGCTTTTGTTTCTTTGCGATATGAACAGAATGATTTGTGCTGGAAAGTGTCACGTGGCAGAATGTCTCAACTAACATATTCAGTGTTGTGTTCAGCTGCTTTGTTCGAACAGCACCTATAAGCTTATTCCTAATTGCATTGGTACACGATGATACAAATTCGGCAGTAATTTTCTAAGCGCGCCTGCAAACAAGCTTTTGCTTTTGCGACGCTTTGGCGTCGTCTTTCAATCATTGTTGATAAGCTTGTTTTCTTACTAGTTTCGTTCTTCTAGCAGTTTATAACTTTTTCTTGAACCATCAAAATTTGTTGTAAGTTCATGTGCCCAATTAAATGTGTTATTTCCGATTCGCCCAATCTCCTGGTTTTCAAGTTTATCCAATTGTATTTTATATTCACTGCCAGCTGCCATGTTTTTACAACCTACGGTTCGTATATAAAGTGTCGAGTACAATTTAAAGAGTAACAACAACTTTGGATCCCTCATGATAACAATTTTACAAGTGGCTTTATCAGGGCCTACGCAATTTTCCTTTTAGCTAAAACCAACTAATTCTTCTAGTCAGAACAATATTTTATTAAAAAAAGGTTAGTAGCAATATTAAAAAACTTTATAAATTACGATACATAAGAAGATACATTATTGCTATGATAAAAAAATTATTAAATAAAATATATCGATTTGTTGAACGAATTCAATAAACTTATTTTCAGAATATATATCAGAAGTGCAACTTAGATAATGTTAATCTAAATTGCAATTAATAACGTTTGTAACTATAATTTATGGTCAAAAAGCATTTTTCGGTTAAAACAAGACATATATATGAGGTATACAATTTATATACCAAATAATAAGTGGGCATTAAAGGCTTAAAGCAATTTCACTGGATCAGTCAAAAGTTAATTATTATTCATTCTAGCACCATCGAACAAAGCGTAAGCCAGATGTTATCATTATGACAACGCTGCTGATGAGCCAGTACTGTTATTTTATAATTTACCCTGTAATTTTGCTACTTCAAAAGCCTTGCCAATACATTTATAAAGTTAATTGGAAACCGAAATATAACTCTGTTGTTGGGGCGTTCTTCAAACCGTTAAAAGTTTAAACAAGGGCTATTGAAAACTGTTGGCGTTTATTTCTCACCGGATTGATTTGTTTCAAAAGGTTTTGTTTGGTAGTAAAAAGTATAAATGTTTTGGAATTTGCAAACCTTTCTACCTCCACCTTTTTAAACAACGTTTAAACTTATTATCAATAATTTCACCTTTATTGGAGGTAAGTTTATATTAATAAATAATTTTTAAATGATTCCAATTAAAATATTTACCGTTTCCATAAAATACAAAATGCGAAAGTCACTATAGTTTTTCAAATGGAACCTATTTTTAATTAGTTTTACTTTAAGTTGATTTTTATTTCAGGAAAGTATTGTAAAAATCGTCCTCACTGGTAACCGTATTTAATACCTATGTATAGTTAACTGTTGTGTTGAAAAAATGTTTTAATAATCCCTTTTTAAATGTACCAAATTTAAGGGCTAAGGGCTTTTCCTTTTAAATATACAGGAAAACATTTTAAGAAGATTTTATCTCGTTGTTGTTAGTGTCACATTAACTATCGATTTAAAGTAAAACAACTCGGATGATGAATACAGATAGAAACTTGCATTAAATATAAATGCATCTTTTGTTTAACAATCTTCATAGTGGTGTGGGTGGGAAAGTATGGAAGTATAGTATGGAAAGCTAACAAATGAAGTCGTTGTGATACTGGGGTTGTATAGGAAAATAACCCACAAGTTTCAGGCCGTTGAAAGAAAGAGTAATAGAGGGTAAAGTTTTAAATACGCAATAATGATTATATTTTATCACATTATCAGAAAACGAGATCTGATCCCAACAGATTAACAGCTAAAATCTAACCTTCGAATTTATATGGCTGGATACCCAAGATCTTTGCTATGAAATACAAACTGTTTTACCGTTTATTATTTGATTGTTTTGCAAAAAGCTGTAAGCAATTCGTCATAAACTAGCAGTTATACTTATTTGGATTTAAAACCTTGGTTTATGCAATCAAAAAGCTACCCAAAAAAATATATTCATAATATTTTCTAATAATTTGTTTATATTTCAGTCCAAATATGCAGAGTGTCCCGGAACTGTCTGGAACATTTCATAAAAAATTGTTCCTTAGGTCGAGACAAAAATGGCCACCATTTTGAAATGGTGCAAAGTAGAAACTTGATATATCATACCAAAATGGGTCTTATTAGATTTAATACATGTACCAAGTTTGAAGTCGATACCTTAAAGTCGATATCTGTTTTCCTTATTTTAAAGGGTTTTAATCTTTCATGAAAATAGTGAAAATGGCTTGAAATTCCACAGAACCCATGATACAAATTAGAGAACAATTCATTCGTACATTTGATTAATTGACTATCTTGGTTCACGAGGATGTACTTATTTATATTTTATTCTACATAGTCGGAGGTATAGATTGCTACTTCATCAATCAGTGCGAAAAATTAAAACAGTTATTAATCTGAGCACGCAAAAATGTTTGCCGGAAGGTACAGAAAGTTTAGGATGGAGTACGGCTTATCAGTTAGGCCTTTGTAGCGCGTTGTGGTCATTGGAACTATCTTATGGTCAGCTGTGTCATTACCGGTCGGTTAGAATGTGATACAAGTCGTATCTGAAAGCGATACCTGAATAAATTACTTTTCGATGTTACTTAATTAAACAGCTTTAACTAGAAGCAACGACAGAACGTATAACAAAATATTGAAGAATTAAAGAGAGTTTTTTGTGGAGAATTAAAATGGTAATTCGACATGATTATGAATATAATAATAAAAAATAACGTGAAAAAAACGTAATTCAAGTGTTTTTATACACTCGGTAAACTCATCGTCATTCTCAACACATTGATTGGTATTATATGTCTTAATGCCGACCATTCATGGTGGATTACATTACTCGTCAGAAACATTACATATTGAATCAGTGTTGGATATTATATGACTGAAATATGGGTGTTTGTCAAATTTATTCAAATATACAGACTACAGGCTACAAAATATACGCCAAGGCGGATTCCTTCTGACCAAAGGATTCAACATTAAAATAAAAGTACCGGGAAAATGCCATCAGCTTGGACAGAACTCGGAACAAATGATTGTTTTGCACTGTGAGTTGATGCGTAATTGCTCCGGACTCTAGAGTGGTGGCTTACTAGGTCCCCCACCATGTCGGGATTAGACTTAAATTCTATCAATTATATCCGCCTACCCTCGCAGCTATTTAATTGACCCTTGATCACGCCCCCTCCAATGCCTAAATCACAAAGGGGGAAAACTTGATTTAGTCTAGTAATAGCATATCCTCTTTTAGCTTGATAATGAAGAGGGTGTGAGAGGATGTTAGTCATGGTGGAATCAAGTGTCAAAGATATTTTTTAAAACATACTTTTTAAATTAATAATTAGTAAAAATGTTAAATCATTGATTGATTTTTGAGTGTAAATGTTCATACTTGTAAAAATATAGCCATTCAAAATTTAACTTTTAGTCTCTATACCTATAAAAGTCAAAGCCTTCACTCACTCACTCATCATGAATTCTCCTACTTCCAATTTACCTAGAGAGTTGGGATTTTGTACATTGATTCTTTAGGCATATAATAAGAAAAGCAAATAGTTATCATCCTGATTTGACCTTAGGGCTCCGCCAGAGACCCCGACAAAATGTCCATGTATTCCTTATGGACATTAATTTTTGTTTGAGCTCATGAAAATATAAAAAGCTAATCTTGATTCTTAGTAGTTCCACTTGTCCAACCTCAGAATGCATCACACACAACTATCATAGCTTTTATAAATAATTTGCAGGGCGAAGCCTGCAGGTGACAGCTAGTTCGTAATAAAACAAAAAATTATTATTCAATAAATGGTACGTATAAGTATAATTTTATTTAACATTATTCCAAATAGTCTTATTCCCCAATATAATACAAATAAATGTATAGCAAAATGACATACGTAACTAAATCCCCTTACGAATTAAATTGCATTTGTTCCCTTCGTGTCGGCCATCAATACTTACAGCGGAAATCGAATTGCCTGAGGGTTGATTTACAAGAGAGTTTCGGATATGAGGAAAACTCTACGAGTCAGTGCCTTAGCAGATTGAATCATTACGACAAAGAGCAATTGATGCCTGAGGAATATAAGGTTGCTTGAGTTCAGCAAACAATCAGAATGGCACAATAACATCATACTGCAAACAATGCTAGTATAAATACAAAATATAGCATGTTCAAACGACCGTAGGGCAAAATGAAACTCAAAAGGTTAACAAAGCTTATGCAAGCGGGAATATATTATTATGAAATTTAATGCTAAAATTATATATTTTATCCAGGCATTGATGCTGCGTAAGGTTTTGTACGATTTACAGTCGATACATACAGTCTATTTTGATTTAGATATTACTGCCGTTTCTTATTGCCGTGCACGAGTTGAATACTTAATTTTACCGACAAAATTGCATAGTTTAAACTCAATTTTACACTAGCTAAGTCGCCAGCGCCGGGCACTTTCAAAACCATCTCACTACAACTTCCAGCAGTATTAAATTAAAACGAGTGACAATTCTGAAAACAAAAATACCTCTTTAACATTTCTCATTTTAAACCTTTAGAGATTATAACCTATTCAAAATTATGAACAATTTTTTATGATCTATACATTTATAAAGTGAATACAGTATACATAAAATCCTTAACATCCTTAAAATGTAATATTTGGAAATTAAACTTATTTTCTTAATACAACTGGATAATCAAGAAAACACATTTGTAAATAAAACATAAAACACAGATCTTGTTCCCTTGTAAGTAGGTACATAAAGTATGTGACTCAATACACAATCAAACAGTTGATTGTTAATGTTATTGTTTTTTCAGTTTTCATTTCAGACGGCTTGGTTTTGTCCTCTTCACCTCTCTCCGCATTTCTACCCGCGACTATAGGGCGGCCATCTACGCTCCCCCTGTGCTAATCTCTTGAAAGCTCCCTTATTAATATAAATGTCACCACCAGAATGGTTTGCACTCTACTCTCCTACTCTAATCTGATTTCAAAAGCACGTCTGTGTTCCCCCCTCCTGTGATTTATTTCAAGTTTATACGAGTGGCATTCATGACAAATAAAACTATCAATAAATAGTACCAGCAATGTTTGTACATAAACGAATTGTATTTTTAACTGTGGTAACCAAATCAAATGTGTCATTCAAGTTACTAAATTAAAAAACAAAACCTGGGAACGCTTATAAAGCTCGAGATTATCATATAAATCATATAGCATATATAGAATATAGAAAATCATATAGTATTAGATATTGGGACACACTTTCTCTTTTATTGTCAGCAGGTGATGTGGTAATAGGTGTACCGTTCAATAACACGTGTCTAAAAATACGAGTACACCGCTAATTTAAGGACTACGAATCTACTAATTTAAGGAAAAATAATCCCTATACCTTACATTTATAGAGGCTTTTCAATTCCACGCACTCCATAACATACGCTCTAGGACAAATTTGACACTGTGCACTGAGCACAATCTGCGAGCACGGATAAATTTACCGGGAAGTTACAACAAATTTAGGCGGGAGTGTTGTTTATCAGCAAGGTCTTAATAACGAGTTGTGGTAATTAGAACTATCTTCTGGTCACTCCAGCTGTGTCGTAAGGTCAGTTAGTATGTAGTCTTGTATCTGAGAGCTATTCCTGACAAAAAAAATGCATTTTAATATTTTATGTTTTTTAATTAAACAATTTGAAATACGTCGGAACAAAAATGTAACTAACGAAGAATTTAATGAGAATCTGTAATAGTTTTAGTTTAACACGGTATAGTTTTCACAGACTCTTAATATTGTTTATTTAACACGCTATGCGTCTGGTATAGATAAAACGTGCCCTACTGCTAGGTAACATGTATTTTAAACTGTAAGTTTTTTAACGAATTCCTCCATAATTTACATGTAAAATTATAAAACACTAATTGTGCCAAGAGTGTATAAACGGTGCCTTGGGCTCATGTATCTTTGTGGGCCGTAAGGTAAGTGTCCAAAGGTTACTGCTTCGTCACGGGATGCTCTCTGCAGAGTTATAGCTTTGTGTACAGTTACTCCTAATGGTAGTATTTGCGCTCTGTTTAAACACAGCCTCTGAAAGCGCCTCCCGTAAAACTCAATTGCGGCCTTTAGCTTCTCCGGGTACCAGATAATAATTGTGCCTTGGAGGGAGCTCCTCGCTGCCGCTTGCTTTGTTATGATATAGTTATACGTGAAGATATCAGCTATTGTATGATCTGTTCGGTGGAAATTGTGTACTTTTCAGAGAGGTTTATAAATATGTTTATTCAAACCATTTAACTTACATGAATTAACCCGCAGTCTTATTATTATATTACAATAAAAAGTAGAAATATGTTTATATAATGCCACTTCCACACACACTGGAATGTTGTAAAAATATTTTAATTGAATAAAATATAAAAATCCAGAAATAAAACTGAATTTTTATTACACGAAAAACTAACACATCTTTTATATGATAACGATATTCATCTAATTAAACATAATGTTCACCAACAATTTTGAATAAAATTTATTGTTGCAGCGGTTATTATTATTATATAAATCAATGTCCATAACGTCAAAATTGGAAATTAAAAGGGCAAAACTATTATATTCTAAAAGTCTGATGACATTTATACGTATACCTATACACTTATACAACTTCAGACTGTCTTAGATTTTATTTGTAAGTTTTATACAAAAACTACGTTACTTCAATGACAACGATATTTTCTCGTATGAACGTAATTAAAAAGGGCACTCTGGGAAATTAATTCTAAATCTAATAGCATGTCTTAATATATTTTACCCTGGGTTGTAACATTGTAAAGTACTTCATATAATTATTTAAATTGTATGGTACTTTAAATACGTTGAATAAAGGGAAATATTTTCGATACAGGAATAACAAAACCCCGTTGGATTGGACGCGAAGAAGCAAGAGTTGGCGGGAGCCACATCTGTTTAAACACTCACGACGGCGATCACTGGCGCTTGTGATTCGCCTTCAATTACATTTCTCCCGTCCAAACTCTTTCTTTGAAACTTACTTTATTATGTTTAGACTCAATGCTTCCTTTTAAAATACTAAATATTTGATCTATACATAATTTTATCAAATGATCTTTTGACAAAATCACCGAACACAGTGCTATAAAGCCACAAACACACAAGTCACGGGAGTGCTAATTTTGGTTTTGTTTCAGCATACATCAAATTACCTTCTTGGTAAGATATATTGATTGCGTAGCGCCGATATCCCCTTTTAAATGGGCCATTCCATATAATAGATTATATTTTCTAGTTAGTTTCAGAAAGTAGAATATCAAATATTAAATGTAACACTTAATATTTTCAAAGCGATTAAATACAATATTGTTTTATTACCTCCAAATAATGTTGTAACAAGCTGCAATTATAGCCAACAAGGGCTTTGTTCAATACGTTTTAAACATTATAATCAAAATGAAAGAGACTTAATGCCTTTGTTTCGCTGGAAGTAAATATATTAACTAGTTTCTAATTGTATGTGTAATAAAAGTGCTTAAAACCTCTCGTATCACATGTTCCCCATGCAATAAGGCTACGACTGCTGTAACGCGGAACAGTCCAAGTGACCTGCGACTACAACGGCAATGACCACGCGACAGTCAGCAGTGCCGATGATAACAGAGGACAACACGGACACCGACTCGCGCTATCACACCACTGATAACCCGTGCTTCCGCCATGCCTAGCACCTACTTCCGGTTACCTTCGTGTGTGCGGGTGCCGAGATACCGTTACACCAAGTTCAAAGCTCCGACCATACGTCATTCTGGGTGACTAATGCTCGTTCAACTTGCACGAAATGACATGTGGTAGACTCAAAACGCGAATGTAGAGCGGGAATTTGTAGTATTTTAAGTTTTATTACTCTTTTACGCGATTCTACACTTTCCATTTTGTAATAAACAAAAATATTTCAGAACAAATTAATCCGTACTTCATTGATCTACATTTTTAGTGAATTTCCTATGGAAAAGTGAACTATTAGCATGACTCGCACGGTGAAACTTAAGCCCGGGACCACCATAGAAGTTCCTAACGTGACCCCCTGAACACGTTTTGGGGGGGGGGGGTCGTTCGATATTATATATTTTTCACAAAATCGACCCCAAGGAATAATGTAAACCTATTTTTAGTTTGTTAAAAATCTCTGAATTTTCAAATATAAAATATGTCAAGTTGTACATAATTTTAACTTTTTAACTGTATATATACAGAGTGTCTCACGTAAGGTGTCTCAAACAGAATGCAGACGAACCAATGGACCTAGAAAGATGAAATAAAATTATTTTCCACGTCAATTGGTTCGTCTGCATTCTGTTTGAGACACATTATGTGAGACACCCTGTATAGTCATATACTAGCTGTGTACCCGTCCTTCGTAATGCTCATAAGATTGCCAGAAATAAAAGTAAATAAGGGCAGAGCCAGGTACGATTTAGTTTCAAACCTAGCCTTATAATGTACATCTGCAGAATAAGGGGAACCACTATGCAAAATTCCACCTTCTTAGACATTGTCGTTTTTAGTGATCACAATGTGAGCGAGTGAATGTGGGTATGAAAAATATAGATTTAGATAATATGTCCACTCTGTATACTTCTGTTATTTATTACCAATCTTCACTCAACATTTTAAATGAGAACTACAACAGCTGATTAAATAACAGCGAAATAAATATTCTTAAGTCATCAACTCGTTCAGTGTAAATAAATGCTTGTCCATAACAATTAGATGGTATATTGAAAATCCCGTGGGGTGTAGCCCTGAAGTAAATTAAAAATGTTGAAGTAGCTTATAATCTGTTGTCCTATAGAACATAGGAAAAAGTTTCATCTAAATCAGTTCACCCGTTTCCCTGGTAAAAGCGAACAAACACGATCATAACCGCGCGAAAACACGTTTTTGAGCGGCCACCGTTATTTTTCCAAAATTCGTATGACAGTTTAAAGTAGCCTAAAACCTTCTGACAAATGTATAGAACAAAGAAACAAAGATTCATCAAAATCAGTGGACCCATTTTTCTGCGAAAAGTGAACAAAAACACGTTCTTGAGCGTTACCGCAGGACAGACGGACAGTCGGACAGACGGACAGACGGACAGACGGACAGACGTTACATACAGACGGACAGAAATTTATATGTGACTTGTTTTGGCTCCCCTAGGGTGTAAAACGCGAAAATATGCAAACATGTTCCAAGCAATGTACAGGCAAAACTGTTTTTATATAGATATCCTCTCTGTATACTTATGTCATTTATTATAAATCTTCACTCAACGCTTTGAATAATAAGTACAACATTCGCTTATAGAATAACTATTCAAACCATTCTTAAGTCATCATCTGGTTCAATATAAATAAATGTTTAGTCCATAAGAATAACATAGGATCTTTAAAACCCCGTGGGGCAGGGTCCTAAGGTGATTTTCAAAAATCCAATGAACCTAAAGCCTACTCACGCACATAAAGAACATAGAAACAAAGTTTCATCGAAATCAGTGCACCCGTTTCCCTGAGAAAAGCGAACAAACGTGACCGCAATCGCACGAAATCACGTGTTTGAGGGGCCGCCATTCTTTTTCTAAAAGGCGTATGCCAGTTTGAAGTAGCCTAAAACCTTCTCACGCATGTATAGAACAAAGAAACAATATTTCATCAGTGTCAGTGCACCCGTTTTCCCGTGAAAAGCGAACAATAACCCGTCCTTGAGCGTTATCGACAGACAGAGAGAAATTGAGATAAGACTTGTTTTGGCTTCCCAAGGATGTAATACGTGAAAATATGCAAAAATTTCATAATTCAAAGTAATATACAGACAAAACTCTAATTTTATTTATTTATATATGTGTGTGTGTGTGTGTGTGTGTGTGTGTGTGTGTGTGTGTGTGTGTGTGTGTGTGTGTGTGTGTTTGCACTCTAGCGGTCGTATTTTTTGTCCGAATTACTTCAAATTTGGCAGGGACATTCCTTTCTGTAATCAGTTGGACAAGTTTGTTCGGAAAAACAATCGGAAAACTTTAACCCTCTTTTTTGGGATTTTAAATTTTGAATTTTGAGCTTTTGGGCCCAAAAAGGGTCAGAAAAGCCCCTAATGTAAAAGTTAGGCATATTAAGTTATAGGAATTAAAAAGGCGGAAATTTTAATTCCTACCTCATCATTCTAGCACCAATATTTACTGACTAATTAAAGTGAATAAAGATTGAGTAAACACAGTACGTTGTTTTAAGGGTATTTTACATTGGAAAAGGCTGTTTTTCATATCTTTATGTAGATATATCACTCCTAATACCCCCATACCGATTTTTGATCCTGTTGGTACCTCCTCCTAAGCTTACAATGCACAACATTTCCATACCAATACTGGATTTAAATAGAACCAGTTGTATGAGAACAGCCAAATAATATAATATTTTCCATTTTGCTAAAAATCGCACGTTGTTTAAACCCGTTATTTGATTGTTAAAAGTTGTTAATGCGGAAATTCACTTGACTAACGTCAGCGTGCTGCGTGCGAACTCGTTTTAATTGATTTCGTTGTGTTATTAAATTACTAAAGTACTCTAGCGTGATTTTATTCAGCTGGATTGAAATTTCATCCAGTTTAATCATTATATTTATATGTATTAATCGCGTAAAATTTAGTATTAATGTAATGCACGTTTATAATCTTGAGACTTTTTCAAGTCTTGATTGAGCTCAACTGAGTAGTAAGTTTCTATGTAGACACTCGACGCACTCAGTATAACAGTGTTCATGATGCAGTGTAACATGATGGATACGTTACTCTTATACACATTACTCAAAGTGGGACTGTAAATGCAACACAACAAGGTGCAAGTTAATCAATTTAGATTGGTCTCACAGTTCATTACCAAGTCCAAAGAAAGAAGTAAAGCTTACCACTCTGCTCAAAAAGTTGTTCAATATTTTTTATCGTGTCTTTTAACCACAGTTGCAATTTTGACGTTTCTTCTGAAAAATACCCGAGCCCTTGTCTGTCTTATACCCAAGGCCAAACTTTTCTTTAAAAAGTATATTTGCTAACCTCTTAATGTCTTGTTATCTCCTTAAGACGCTGACGCAACTGGGGCGTATCTTAAGGTGGGTATGAATGAATGATGTGTTTAGAATGGATGAGATGCCTTGTGTAGCCTTTTTACTGACTAATCCCGACTGATTCTTTAGCCAGGATCATTAATTAATAGTCCAATGACCAATGACAACTGGATCCAGTATCTAACCTTTACATAATAATCACCCGATAGCAAGAATTGTAGGATGAGATCGTTTCCACTCTTCACAAAATTGATTACACTATGATCAGGTTCGAGCTGGTAATCGTGTTACATTGCCACGAACTTACATTGCTCCGTCCTAACATCTAACCGATTTCGTAATATAATGTTATAATCGTTCAAACCAGTAATTGCATAACCTGGTATACCGGAGCAATAGTTTACTTTCATCGGTCAAGAACAGAAAAGAAAGACGTTTTAAAGTTTTGAAATTGTGTTAAGTGACTTAAACTAGTTTTACTCATTTCAGAAAACACCAGTTAATTTGGATCTGGTTTATTAAAAGCGCCTAAAATTAAACACAAAATAACCAACAAATATTAAAGTTAGTTACAACCGTAAAGAGAAAGTTATCTTGAGTCAGGTAACCACATACGATACAAAGATGTATCATAAATTTTTATTATGTGCATACATATTGTACGAACATAACAATGATAATAACAATACTTTATTGAAATAACAACTACAAATGTTGTGTTTTTTTAAACTACATAGTTATACTAATACAATTAATAAATAATTAATATAAATATTTAAAAAAATAAAAGAACAAGAATATAGTCTCAGAAATGTTAGAGCCTTTTAGAATGCCTTTTGAATATTAATTTAAATCAGGTTATATATATTATTAATTATTTTATAATAAAGAATGGTCCATGTATTCAGAAATATGATAAAATGTGTTTTGTATTGAAAATTGTTTCAGTTCTTTTTTAATTTATTTGAGTTGTTTTCAAATTTTATAAATTTAGGTAATTTATTTAAAAATGTCATACCTGCTTGTGATGGAGGATTGGAAAAAAAAGATTTAGTCGGTGTTGTTGTGGCCGTGAGAAATTAGAATTTCTAGTATCATAATTGTGAATATCCTTTCCTAAAATTTGTTCACATTTAAATTTAGAATATAATATTGTTTGAAATATATAAAGACATGGCAGGGTTAAAATTTCAAAATCCCTAAAAGTAGTTTTGCAAGTCTCTCTGAATGTTAAATTGCCAATTATTCGTATAGACTTTTTTAAGGATGTCTTTAAAATTCCTTTTCGTTTCAGCTACCCAAAAGAGTAATACCGTACGACAAATATGGATATATACAAACCATAATACGTTATCAGCAGCATATTTATATGGCAATATTTTGATAATTCTTGTAAAACAAAAATGTTTGAAGACACCTTTGAACATAGAATATTTAAATGGTCTGTCCAAGTAAGTCCTCTATCAATATAAAGTCCTAGAAACTTGGTACAGTCAACTTCTTCGAGAATTTAATCGTCCATCATTATGGTTGGACATTCTTTATCCTCAAGATTTTGGCGGCAGCAAAATTTAATAAAACTTGATTTTGAATGATTAGTTTTTAGGTTAATTTCATCAAAGAATTGAATACATGAATTTCAATCTTTAAAAGCCTTCATTTCTAATTCATAAATTGACTTTTCTGTTATACAGAGAGTTTTTTCATCTGCATATTGAATAATCTTTGAAAATTCTACTGACTTATTGCAATTATTAACATACAGAAAGAATAACAGTGGTCCAAGTATAGAGCCTTGCGGTACTCCAAATTGTAACTCTACGCTTTCACATAGTTTACCAGATATTTCTAATTGCTGCCTTCTATTCGTTAAATATGAAGTCAGCCATTTATGTGGCAACCCTCAAATGCCATAGCCATACAGTTTTTCCAAAAGTTTATGGTGGCTGACACAATCGAAAGCTTTAGATAAATCCAGGAAAATACCAATTGTAGATTTGTGTTCTTCAAGGCCTTTAACAACTAAATTTACAAAATTTGTGGTTCATCAATCGTGGATTTATGTGGTCTAAAACCAAACTGATCATCGGTTAGTATATTATATTTTTCAATGAAACCAATCAAACGGTTATAAAAAAGCTTTTCAAAAAGTTTACTGAACACTGGCAAAATTGATATTGGACGATCATTTGTTGCAAGTATTCGATCTTCTTTCTTAAAAATTGGAATATTTTTTTCAATTTTTAGGGATTCTGGAAATACACCTTTTAGAAATGAGTAATTTATAATATTCAATAATGGTTCACAAATAGTTGCAGAACATTTTTTTAGAATCCACGTTGATAGCCCGTCAATATCTGGAGACTTTTTTGTTTTTAAATTGTTAAATACTGATGCTAATTCGTAGCGCATCATCGACGAGGCTACGTTTGTTTGACATATTTTCTCATTGAAACAATGTTGTTAGTAGGTACAAAAATATTCGAAAAGAAATTATTTAGCGTATTAGCAACTAGCTCTGGTTCTTTTATAACTTTATCGTTGTCATTCAATTTTATAAATATGGGTTTGCCAGCTGATCGGTTTTTAAAATTATTAATTATAGTCCAAGCGGTTTTAGATAGATTGGTAGATAGGAGAAGTTGTTTCTTAACATCATATGCTTTGGCAGCTTTTATAGTTTTTCGATGTATTCGTTTATATTTTTTGAAATATTCAATGAATTGTTTGTTTGTATAAACTTTTGATTGTTTATAAAGTTGTTTTATATTCTTCCTGGGTATCAAAATACCTTTTGTTATCCAAGTGTTGATTTTACTGCCTTTTTTAATAATACTTAGCGTTTTAAACGGACAATGTGAATTTACGTGATTTAGAAAGCAGTCTTTAAAATGTTCATACATATCTTATGGATCATGCCAATTATATAGAAAGTCCCAGTTTTGCTGGTTTAAACTGTCATTCAAACAATTAATATTATATTGTATGTATGATCGACCTATTTTTTTTTTTGGATTATCGGTAACGGGAACCATTTTATCAATAGTAACTGAGATCATGATCGGCAAGAGCCGTTACTATAACTTTGATCTTTACATTAAGAATATTTGTTATTACATTATCTACAACTGTTTGAGAGGTTATACAGGTTTGCAGTTGCACGTGTTGGTGAATTAATGGACCAACATGTAACATGTTCTTACATATTGGTTTTCAGAACCAAAAATTAATTATAAGTAGCGAATGTATAAAACCAGTGTTTACCACTGAACTATTACCTACTTACCCTTGAGTAAATTCTCACACATTTACCCGATATGGACTAACAACATTATAGCACTGGCCTTCTCCTCCCCCAGTCCCAAAACCCCCGCCCTTCTGCTTTCTGGTTTTCGCTGCTCCTGAAACCCTACGGCAATCCTCTTAAACAACCCTTATTGACGTAAATGTCACAACGACTTCCTTCTTCAGCTTTTCACATAAAATTAAGGTTTGTACATCCAACAATGGGGCCTTGAAATACTCCTTTAAAGTGTAGTGTTATCCATCAAAAGGATTTAAAATTATACGATTGATATTTCGTTTAAAAACATTGCAAATAAGTAACAAAAATTAAAAAGTAAAACTCAAGTAAACCTAATAAAATCTTTGACTATTAATACATAATAACATTTGGGCAAAAACTATCAAATACAAAGTTTCATTGGTTGGATGTTATCTGTTTTTTTATGAATTTTTGCCAAAAATATAGGTGGCAAAATCATTAAACAGGAACCTAAACATGTTATATGCCTCATCAAGTGTTATAGTTAGTGTAGATTGGTATTTCTATATATACTGCACTATTAAAATAGCAAGTTTGTTTTAACAATTCAAAGTATTTATATGTAAATAGTTAAAGCAAAACATTTTCAAAGTTAAGTTTCCGAATAAACTACAAATAATAAGGATGCCGTCCGTCGTTAGCACCAAGAATAAAATACCCCGTAGCAACAAACCTGCGTACTCAGCGAATTTCCAATGCATATATATATATATATATATATTTCTTAATACCACATAAAGCCACATACCATGTTTCATCAAAATACATTCATAAATAAACGATTTATGACATTTTAAGTATTCTCCATAAGAATAACATGGCGGCTGAGTATGCAGGTTTGCTGAAGCAAGGAACACAAAAAATGGGGTTTTATACAAATATAAATATAACTCATGTAGGTAAAGCCACATACCAAATTTCATTAATTTATTTTCATAATGAAGGCAGATAACACGTTACTTATTCTCCATAAGAATAACATGGGGCTGAGTAGCAGGTTTGCTGCTACGGGAGCCTTTGGTAAAAAATAGTTTTTTTGAGCAAATATTAATAGTCCACAACCAGATGAAGCCGTATACCAAGTTTCGTCAGTATTACGTTCATAAATAAGCGAGATATAAAATGTTTATTTTCCTCCATAAGAATAACATTAGACAACGTACTGTGTTTAGCACTTTCAATATCTCGGTAACCAATTGACTTAGAGAAATTATCAAAATACCAATTTTTTTAAGCTGGATCCAATAGAAAAAACTAAAATTTGACTATTTCCAAAATTATATGTAAAAATTAGAAAACCCCATTTTTGGAGTACAAAACCCCCAAAATACCCCTTCGGATTGAGCGATCTGGCTGGTTTTCGAACTTATACTCATAAATTTTGCTTTACACGTTTATACCAAATTTCATCAAAATCGGATAATTTTTACGAGAGTTATCGTGTCACGGACACACACACACACACACACACATATATATATATATATATATATATATATATATATATATATATATACATATATATATATCTAAAGTTTTGAACGAATGGTGTTTTTGGGGTCTGGGGACCTCAAAACGAAAAGTTATCATGGTTCCGGGCCTAGGTCTTACCATGCCGACTACGGTAATAGCTTCTTCCCTATAGGGGAAATTCGCTAAAAGTAAAATACCCCCGTCGCAGTAAACCTGCATACTCAGCGAATTTCCAATGGAGATATAAATGTCTGAATACTACATAAAGTCACTTACCAAGTTTCATACAAATATATATTCACAAATAAGCGATATAAACAATTTTAATTATTCTCCATAAAAACAACATTGGGGCTGAGTACGCAGGTTTGCTGCAACAAGGAACACAAATAATGGGTTTTTACGCAAATATCAATATAACTGAACTAGGTGAAGTCTTATACCATTTTTTATTCATTTATGTTCATAATTAAGGGAGACATAGCATTTCATTATTCTCCATAAGAATAACATGGGGCTGAGTACGCAGGTTTGCTGCTACGGGAGCCTTTGGCGAAATTTTTTTGAGCAAATATCAATAGAACACATTGAGATGAAGCCGTATACCGAGTTTCGTCCGTATAGGTTCATAAATAAGCGAGATATAACATTTTTCTTTTCCTCCATGAGAATAACATTAGACAACGTACTGTGTTTAGCACTTTCAATATCTCGGTAACCAATTGACGTAGAGAAATGATCAAAATATCAAATTTTGTGTTTTTTGTAAGCTGAATCGAATGGTGAAATAAAAAATGTGACTATTTCAAAATTACATGTAAAAAATTCAAAAAACCCTTTTTTGGGGTACAAAAACCCCCCCCCCAAAATACCCCTTCGGATGAAGCGATCTGGTTGGTTTTCGAAGTCATAAATGTTGCTTTACACGTTTATACCAAATTTCATTAAAATCGGATCATTTTTACGAGAGTTATCGTGCTCACGGACACACACACACACATATATATATATATATATATATATATACATAAACAGTTTCGAACGAATGGTGTTTTTGGGGTCTGGGGACCTAGGTCTTACCACGCCGACTACGGTAATAGCTTCTTCCCTATATGGGAAATTCGCTAAAATAAACTGATTAAAATTCACAGTTTAATAGTTATAACTGTTAATGGCACCAAATTAGGAAACAATATCAAATATTTCTAAGTACACCAAACGAGAATAAATACTTACTTGAAAGACATGTTTTAGATGGGGTTTTACGATTCAAAAATCTTAATTTTATTGGGCACTACCCACCTTCAGGTTATGCGGCGTTAGTCATTGTTGGCGACGATTTTGAGGAACACAATCTTTTGTTAAAAACACACTTAAAAACACACAAAACCTACTACGAAATGGACACAAACACAGTGTGTTTTATGTGGCGTTTCGTTGTGTTCGTATCCATTTCGTAGTAGTGTTTTGTGTGTTTTTAGCGAATTTCCCCTATATGGAAGAAGCTGTTACCTATATATGTGTGTGAAGCTATATATATGTGTGTGTGTGTCCGTGAGCACGATAACTCTCGTAAAAATTATGCGAATTTGATGAAATTTGTTATAAACGTGTAAAGCAACATTTATGACTTTAAGTTCGAAAACCAGTCAGATCGCTTTATCCGAAGGGGTATTTTTGGGGGGTTTTGTACCCCAAAAATGGGTTTTTTGAATATTTTACATATCATTTTGGAGATAGTCAAATTTTACAAATTTTAGTTTTTTCCATTGTATTCAGCTTAAAAAACACACAATTTGGTATTTTGATCATTCCTCTACGTTAATTGGTTACCAAGATATTGAAAGTGCTACACACAGTACGTTGTCTAATGTTATTCTTATGGAGGAAAAGAAAAATTTTATATCTCGCTTATTTATGAACGTATAATGACTAAACTTGCTATACGACTTCATCTGGTTGTGGTCTATTGATAATTGCTCTAAAAACAATTTTTTGCTAAAGGCTCCCGTATCAGTGGACCTGCGTACTCAGCCCCCATGTTATTCTTATGGAGAATTATTAAAACCTATGTCTCCCTTAATTATGAACATAAATGAATAAAAACTGGTATACGACATCACCTAGTTGAGTTATATTGATATTAGCATAAAAACCCATTTGTTGTGTTCCTTGTTGCAGCAAACCTGCGTACTCAGCCCAATGTTATTCTTATGGAGAATAATTAAAATTGTATTTATCGCTTATTTGTGAATATATTTTTATGAAACTTGGTAAGTGGCTTTATGCAGTATTATATCTCCATTGGAATTTCTTGGTAAGAAATTTATATCTCCATTGGAAATTCGCTGAGCATGCAGGTTTGCTGCTACGGGGGTATTGTAAGTGTTATGACAGGTTTTGTTCATCAAAATCGTCACCAACATGGACTAACGTCTCATAACGTGATGTGTAGTGCGTAGTGCCCAATAAAATTAAGATTTTTGGATGAGGATAAATGGTTTAGCCATTCAAATCACATTAAAAAAAAATACCCCCGTCGCAGCAAACCTGCGTCCTCAGCGAATTTCAAATGCAAAATATTTGTCTTAATACCACATAAAGCCGCATACCAAGTTTCATAAAAATATATTCACATATAAGCGATTTTAATTATTCTCCATAAGAATAACATGGGGGCTGAGTAAGCAGGTTTGCTGCAACAAGGAATAAAAAAAAATGGGTTTTTATGCAATTATCAGTATAACTCAACCAAGTGAAGCTACATACCAAGTTTTATTAATTTATGTTCATTAATTAAGGGAGTCATTACATTTTACTTATTCTCCATAAGAATAACATGGGGGCTGTGTATGCAGGTTTGCTGCTATGGGAATAATCAACAAAAAATCAATTTTTTGTGCAAATATCAATATACCAGTACTACGTGAAGCCACATACCAAGTTTCATCAACATACATTCATAAATAATCGAGATATCAAATTTTATTTATTCTCCATAAGGATAACATTGGACAATGTACTGTGTTTAGTACTTTGAATATCTCAGCAACGGTTGGGCGTAGAATCACAATTTAAACACCAAAATAATCGTTTTGTGGAACTGAACAGATTTGTAAAAGCAAATGTGAAGTTTACATTAAAATAAACTGAGGAAAAACCAAAAACCTTTTTCCCATAAGATTAACATGGGCGATTTTATGAGCAGTTTTTTTTGGATTTTCTCCGCAACCACTTAACCTTGGTTAATAATTCAAAATACTATATTATTTGTTTTTTTAAGCTCTATAACATGGTCAAAACCAAAATTAAGTTGTTCAAAAATTTTAGGGTGAAAAATGCAAAAAACTTATTTTTGAAAAATTTAAAACCCCCATAAACCCAAGGGGGGCCCATGGACCCATGGTCCGATTTTTCTGGTTTTCGAACTTAAAGTCATGAATGTCATTTTACACATTAGAGCCAAATTTCATCAAAATCGGACGTTTTTTACTCAAGTTATCGCATTCACGGACACACACACATATATATATATATATATATATATATATATATATATATACATATATATATACATATATATAAATTTGAACGAATAGTGTTTTTGTCATCTGGGGACCTCACAACAAAAAATTATCATGTTCTCGGGCTTAAGTCTTACTATGAGACCTACGGTAATAGCTTCTTCCCTATAGGGGAAATTTGCTAAAATGTGTATTTTGCTTTAATAATACAGCAATTTTTTGTTTGTGTTTTTATATCATTAATTCACATATCTTAAATCATATAGAATTGTTTTATAAGTAAAACTTTGTTTATTAGGATTCCAGGATGTAATAAAATACGTCTTACAACACTTAAGAATATATTTACACTTATACTGATTCACATACAGACGGTAAACATATATAAAATGTGGTACCAGCATCAAAATGGTTGTACCATTCATCCTTTATATATGTTTACCGTCTGTATGTGAATCAGTATAAGTGAAAATAAATTCTTAAGTGTTGTAAGACGTATTTTATTACATCCTGTAAGTAATATCAACACGTAATATGCTAATCAAAAAAGTTATTAGGATTTCTTACAAAACAGTATCAAGATCACACATGAAAATGAACAAAATTTAAATAAAAGGTCCACATTTAAATTCGGAAATAAGTTACAAATTTCCAATCATAAAATCTGATTTATTCGATTACAATCGGATACAAAAAGGGTTGTACTCCGATTTAGACAGAAGGGTAGAAAAGGATTTACAAGTTAATAATCCAAATACAGTACTATAATATTGTAGAATTCACCAGTTATACATTTTACAATTTAAACATCATACAACGGTGGTTTTCATTAAATATCTGTTTAAAAAGAAGTACCTATGTACTAAAGAAATGTAATTTATAATAGGAGGTTCAATGTAAAGTTTTTGGACTTTCCAAGATTACAAATTTGTACAATTTTAAATTTGTTAAATTGTTGCGAGGCCTTTCTTCGACAATTATCAGACAACTTCGCCATATAAAATAGGTTATACTCACAATAATAACTTTAAATAAATACTAATATATAATGTGTTGGATCTCAAAATGTTATAAAGTGTATACAAATGTATATAATAATAACAAATATAGTAATGAAACCAAATGTATAAGGTGATTCAGATGTTTGGATTTTTCCGACTCGGAAAATCTTCTTCTAGTTTACAATACATTAACACACTCAAACCTAGTGTTAAACCATAAATTCAAAAGTTAATGATTTAAACTGATTTTGAAATCTAAATTCAACAATTTAGAAGCCATTTTGGATTAAGATGATTTTTATCATATAAACATTTCGTTTGCACCATTGAGGCATTTTGGCATTAAGGCATTGGCTCAATAAAAATATTTAAACATGTCCTTTTGACTTGGAAAAATATCAGTATTCTCCATATTGCTCCCAAATGTTACTAAGGAGGGACTCGAGAGTACAGTAGAGCGTCAAAAATCCGAACCAATTGGGACCGTAGGTGGTTCAGATTACCGATTTGTTCGGATTTTCAAACATAACATAGAAATGCCTCTTAGACACATAATTAGGCCTACACTATTAAATATGCAGTTCTAGGCTATAGTAAATGAAACAAAAACAATAGTTTTTTTGTATTTACGTATATTATGTACATTACTGTAGTTGGTTAAAAATAGACACGCCCAAGGTCATTTACCTGGCTCGGCGCGCTCACTCATTCCCCCGCCGGGCGCCGGCAGTTTGGCGCGAAATTTTAAAACATATGTCGTTTCCGTGCTAATTCAATACAGTACAGTATTAATAACATCCTCAGGAGAGGTTCGGATTTTTGACGTTTCGGATTTTTGACGTTCGGATTTTCGACGCTCTACTGTATATATAGCTGTGTAGTAACCCCCGACTTGGCTCTACTACACTGGTGCAGAAACTTGTTGAAAATTGTATACTATGGATCTTAGTGAAATATTTAAGGAAGCCGTCTTCAGTATATATAATCGAGATTCGGATATTTTTCCCGTACAAATCAGGTCTTTCAGAATTCTTAATTATTCGAGAATATCGAGGAGGTTTTTCACCATTTAGAAACAGAAGCATATTATATAGGACCTTGGTTTGGTATTAATTATCTAGTAATATAAATAATTATAATGAGCTAGTGAGTAAAACACGAGGATTTTGTATATACCACTGTCACAATGAGAGAGAGCTTACAACGCTTTGTTGAGTAATTAATGATTAGTTTTCCACTAGTCCAGTTATTTCGTGTTAAGCTATGATAATCAACTGATAACCTCGATAAAGGGAAGATAAATATTGCAGCTCTCACAAATGCATTATGAAAATATATTTTAAGCTGAAAGTAATTATTTGTTAGTTATTATTGTTAGGAATGCGAAATGATTTAATAATAATTTTAATTAGTTTACCTCAATAACTAAGATGACTTTTGTAAACTGTTGTTAACTGATAAATGAAAACTGTAAACTGTGAAAATCTTTTAATACTTCGAGTTTCATAATTAAGCTAAGTTTCGCGTATATGACCGTACACATTTTAACTTTAAATGTGATCAAAAAATGACTTTTGATGATCGGTGTAACGTTTTACAGTGGCACCGCGCCGCGCCGCGAGGGGTTGTGTGATGGCTCTCGGTCACGACAAGTTATCTACTTCTAATATTAATAATAGTATTAAGATTGTGATATTGCCGGTGGGAAAGTTGAATATTAGGGAGAGCCATAACGCACTGGGGGGTAATGTATACTGCAACTGGCGACGATGGAGCTAGGAACTAGGCCGACACCTGGTTGAACCTTCCTGACCAACCCTGGGCATGGGGTGTGTGGCTCAGGGAAATATTGAAAAAAAACAGACAGTTAAAATCAAATGTTAGTTCATAACATTAATTGTAGTTGTGAACTGTGTAAACTAAGAAATAAAAAATATACTTACACTAGGTATAACCGAGGTGACTTAAACGTTACTGCAGAGACTTATTACATTACATTATTTTCTGACCAACAACTTGTGCATGATTAATGATTTAAAATATTTATTTTTTATATGTTTACATTTACTTAGTATTGACGTTTGCCTACGTCAATATTATATACTAATCGTATATATATATATATGTATATATATATATATATATATATATATATGCTAAATATGAAATATTATGTTTGTATGTTATGCTTATGCTTATTGGTGGAAAACTGAAATGCAGTTTTAATCTGATGTTTTAAACTTGCTGCTAACATTTTTAATGGAGTGTAAATATAAATGTTTAAATGGAGTCAAGCAACATAAAGGTTTTATGGAAAAACTGGCCTGTAGAATTAATCATGGATGGATGATTTATGGTTATATTTCTATGCCACAGAATGTGTATGATGCCATTTCTAAGTTCATGAGCGTGAGTAAAATGATCTTCTAAATCTATGGCGTTCTCTCACTTGAAGATTTAAGAAGGTCCGGAGATAACTAGTATAATGAAATGCAATTATATTTTGCACAATAAACAAATAATATTACGCTCTTTATTAAAATAAATACAAAGTTCCACCTAAACATTTCGGGAAATATGTAAAATAACGTGAACTTATAATTATAATTACACTTTGGACCGCTTGCAGGTGGTAATTGGCCTCCAGGATGAATCCAATTATAGTACAAATGTCTATGCGTATGTTGTATTGATATTATTTATAAAAACTAAAAATCTCATAACAGTAATATAGTTGAGTAACATAATTTGTGGTCATAACAATAAAGAAGCCTTACTTATATTTTATTTTTAATTGTAATAGTATTATCATCTTTAATTACTTTGACAAATTAATACAAAAACAATCCCATGACATGTTTTTGTTTTATAAAGTTGTATTAATATATGATCTTAAAAATATAAAATTAAAACGCTTTTGCTTCTAAAGATATTTTATTGGATCTTCAGAGGGAAATAGGCACTAATATACTGAACTGTGTAAATACTCGCCCTTCCAACTACCATGAGGCTATATCAATACCAATTATCAAGATAACAGGGTGCCCGGTCTCAAGGGCCATGACGTCACACAGCTAGGGACCGGACCCTCAGACTGCCACTGCTAGTCTTTATTCCTTTCAATTTAATCTTTCTCCTCCCTTTGAACTTTCAATCGTTTAAAACCAGTATCACTAGCTCTTATCATAGAATAGGATATGTATTTTATAATATGTAAGTATATTACATTCGTAATTCAAGTGTTAAATATAGTTTCAACAACGTTCCATACGTGAATAATTGAAGGTTTAGAGTATACAATTTGAATTAATTCACGTGCTATATTTATTTTATTGTTGGGATAACCTATAGCTCAGCTATTTAACAATAATAGCGTTACTATGTGGATAAAATAAGACATATAACAGTGTTATGATACACACAATTTAGAAACTGCAACTTAAAATACCCCCGTCGCAGCAAACCTGCGTACTCAGCAAATTTCCAATGCATAATATATGTCTTAATACCACATAAAGCCGTATACCAAGTTTCATTGAAATATATTCACATATAATCGATATATACAATTTTAATTATTCTCCATAAGTATCACATTGGTGGTAAGTACGTAGGTTTGCTGAAACAAGGAACACAAACAATTGTTTTTTATAAAAATATAAATAGAATTTAACTAGGTGAAGCCACATTACAAGTTTCATCAATATTCAATCATAAATCAGCGCTGTATAACATTTTAATTATTCTCCATAAGAAAAACATGGGGGCTGAGTAAGCACGTTTGCTGCAACAAGGAAAAAAAATTGGTTTTTATCCACATATCAATATAACTCAACAAGTTGAAGCCACATATCAAGTTTTATTAATTTATGTTCATAATTAATGGAGTCATTACATTTGACTTATTCTCCATAAGAATAACATTGGGGCTGCGTACGCAGGTTTGCTGCTACGGGGATAGTGAACAAAAATTTTGTTTGTACAAATATCAATATACCAGAACTACGTGAAGCCACATACCAAGTTTCATCAATATACATTCATAAATAATCGTGATATCAAATTTTATTTATTCTCCATAAGGATAACATTGGACAACGTACTGTGTTTAGCACTTTGAATATCTCTGCAACGGTGGGGTGTGGAATCACAATAAAACACCAAAATGATTGTTTTGTGGAGCTGAACTGATTAGTAAAAGCAAATGTGAAGTTTACATTGAAATGAACTGAGGAAAAGTCAAAAACCTTTTTCCCATAAGATTAACAAGGGAGATTTTATGAACAGGTTTAATTGGATTTTCTCCACAACCACTTACACTTAACCTAGGTTAATAATTCAAAATACCATATTATTTGTTTTTTAAGCTCTATAACATGGTCAAAACCAAAATTAAGTTTTTTTTAAATTTTAGGGTGAAAAATGCAAAAAACTGATTTTTGGAAAATTTAAAACCCCCATAAACCCCCCTTCCCGTGGTCCGATTTTTCTGATTTTCGAACTTAAAGTCATGAATGTCACTTTACACATTTGAGCCAAATTTCATCGAAATCGGACGTTTTTTACTCAAGTTATCGCATTCACGGACACAGAGAAAATATAATGTCCATATATATAAATTTGAACGAATAGTATTTTTGGCATCTGGGGACCTCAAAACAAAAATTTATCATGGTCTCGGTCTTAAGTCTTACCATGAGACCTACGGTAATAGCTTCTTCCCTATAGGGGAAATTCGCTAAAATCAAATAGTTGTCAGTTATCCTTTTAAATTTTTACTTAACACTTCTTATCATTTATAACTAAAATGATTACAGCTAAACAATATTAAATCATTTATAAATAAAATTATTTTAAATAATTACAAACTTAAAAAAGTTAAACATGTTAAATTATGTAACTACATGTTTATATATATATATATCATACATAGATGTTTAAAAAAATCTACTTTTCTGTTTTCTTATTTATATTTTATTTGTACGGTTTGCAGAATATTTGTGATTAGAAACAACATTTTCCTTCTATTTTTTGTTTGGTACTGTACTTATCATTACGTTTGCTACACAATTTTAATATTGTATTATGACATTAAAGATTATTATCATTATTATTTAAAAATAAAAACCGGAAGAAATTACAAAAAATACTTTTATAGTGAACTTAAGTCGGTCTTTCCTATTACTCTTTATTATATTAATTATATATATCATAGTATATTCTTTAATGTATTAGACAAATACATTGGATTTATCTTATTTTAATACTATAACGTAGAAATGTGAACACTGTTATGTCATGTGTTATTTAATTTTATTGTTATCTTGCATACATTTTAATATTTTCACCTTCTACCAGTCATATACACAAGATATTACAGCCTTTTGAGATATATTTAACGCTTAGATTTATTATTTATGAGACTAATGTTTTCTGCTGCGTGTTTAAACTGATTGTCATTTATTTAATGATGGATTCACAGGAAAATCATGCTCTTAATTAGATAATAATTCAACCCAAAATGATATTGATTATCAATTTTGTTCAACACTGAATACCCTGCGCAAATATATGACAAGACAATTATGCAATGTAATAGCTCTCAGCGTATTATGAACCACATACATTAATGCTTCGCTTTACACATTCCACTTTACAGTGTTAACGATAATTATTGTCCGTTCAGTAAAACTTTAACCTGAAAATTGTGTTTACTATTGTTCATTAATTAGTAATAAATCATATTTTATATCCACTAGTATGTACATTATTATTAAAAAATTGAATCAACGATGTTTTTATTTTGTATCACTTTATTTAATATTGCACACATATTACAAGGGCCAAAACCCCCTGGGGGGGAAGTTGTCTGTTTTATTAATTGGCATGATATTTCCCTTCTTTTTTTTACAAGCTGTAGAAAATTAGGAAATATAAGTTGTAAAATAAACATTAAGGTACGGTAGCTAAGGTACCTTTAAACTATTATAAATATCTTAAAAACTTTAAAAGGAGACCTTTCTCTAGCAACATCTTTCTCTAGATTTATTGTAAATCTTCATATAAGAATACAATTAAGAACTTAGCGGATAATGACCATAGACGAAATTTAAATTCACCGTTATTGAAATCAAAATATAAAACTAGAAGAAGATTTTTCCGATTCGGAAAAATCCAAACATCTAAATCACCTTACACAATTGGTTTCATTACTATATTTGTCATTACCATATACATCTGTATACGCTTTATAACATTTTGAGATCCAACACATTATATATTAGTATTTATTTAAAGTTATTATTGTGAGTATAACCTATTTTAGATGGTGAAGTTGTCTGATAATTGTCGAAGAAAGGTCTCGCAAAAATTTAACGGTTTTCCGGAAAGATGGTGTGGATTAAAAATTACCAACTTAAATGTATTAATATAATGTAATTTGCATGTGCATTTTAAACAAATCATTGGAAACGCTAAATACGTAGTACAAAAATTAACTTAAAGCAACAGTTTCCTTAGATAGGCCAATTGACCATGGTCCAATACGTTAGTCCATCAACTGATCGTCAATAACTTACATAACGTTAAGATAATTTCTGTCCATTTATACTTTCGAGGTATCGTGAATTAAGAATAACTGCAGTTTATAATCACTTCAGAAAATAAAAAATAATATACACTGAAACTTATTATTAATGAATAAATATATTACATAATAGTATGGACGCTGTTAAAATGAACATTATTGTTTGATATAGTTCGAATATCTGCTAAGTATTGGGTTACACGTCTTTTTGTATAAAAATATTTCTTATTTAATGTCATAATCAGGTAACATTATTTCTATTATATTTTTAGAATATTTAACATATTTTTATGTAAATTATTAACCTAACAGTAAAAATATGGAAATACTAGGTTTTACGAATATAATTATGAATGAATGTGTTTTGCGGACTATCAAATTGAGTATTAAATCTTTATTTAGTCTTAAGCTAATGGATTAAAAATAAATAAAATAGATAATATGGTGAGAGTGGCAAGTACCCCCTCCTGTCCTTGTAGCCATGACTATGTGTATCGCAGGCGGCTTTGTATCGCTTAATTGCATAATTTAAGACTGTTTCGTCTCTATATGTGGTATCTGTCAGACGTCAGCTTGAATAAACCCTTTGTTATCAAAGGCTCATAAACATGGTTAGTCAAACATTGGTACAGAAAAATCCGGCTCTAAATAAATAGTTATTTGTTCTTTTAAATCTTAAATAATTGTATCGATAGTAAACGTTATTTTTACATTGAGATGAATATAAATAAACCCTTTGGGTCCCACTTTATTCAAATCGATATCAAATACAATTCAAATAGGTAAACTTACCCGAATTAATTAGCGTTTGCTTAATTTACTTCAACCTCAACTTAAGTTTGCATACATACAATTTTGTTTGAATTTGTATTGGTCCCTTAAGATTATTAAACTAAATTAAATTCATTAGACTCCATTCATAAAATCACCATTGGACTCCATTCTGAGTATTTTACTTGCAAGGCTATTAAAAAAAATATCCATCATACGGTAACACATTTGTATCTATAATCTGTTTGTCTAACACATTTTTTATTCAAATATATTGCAGCACACCAAATTTAGAACAATCTATATGTGGTCTGGGGATTATTACCTTTTGCACGTCAGTTAATAAAAGAACATGTACGACTGTTATTCGACTAATCGAAGGTCAACGACAATACAGGGGAAACTTTAACATTGAGATACAAACACAATTGTAAATACTCATCTATATTTCAGTTACAAATTATTAATACTTAGCAGGGCATTCGAAAATTCTAAGTGTCATGAAAAATGAATCAGAGTAACCTCTATTAAATATTTTGAGGGTAGGTTATAGCTGGTGGAAAAGTTGAGTATTGGGGAGCCAGTGAGCCATAAAGCATAAGGGAGTGTATTGTAAAGGAGGATGGGGAGCCAGGCACGACATTGATCCTCCAGGGACAACACGGGATATCGACTGGGCCTCCGGGACTGATATTGTAGCGTCATGAGTCCTATCGATCGCCAACTTATAATGAAGTCGCATTACGGAAACGGATATACCTGATATCAATGGAATTGCATATCGAAACTTATGAACAAATTTCTTTGACTACACAGTAATTAATTTCTATATAATCACAATATCGTAGTTAAATTAACAACTTTAATTTTTGCAATGTAAACTATTAAACAGGATAAAATAAACGACATCTCATAGCACCAAAACATATATTTACACTTATTCTGTACATACATACAAAACTGTAAATACACAAACAAGATGGCCCTAGACAATTCTTTTAAGGTAAAAGGAAATTATTTAAGGTAAATTGTGTATCGAATCGCTACGTTCACGATACGTTAGATATGTGTGTTAGACATAACGAGTACAGGATTGAAAACAAAATTCCCTCTTAAAAAGAACGGCGTTTAAAAAGGTTCCTTTGTGTTCTTTACCGGACACCTGTCAGAAACAGTTATCCACCTCCGTCGCGTCGTTGTTTCGCTCAACAGAAATACGTATGAGGAAAATATCTTGTAGGACACGGTTTTACAGATGCTAACAGATAACAGATAATTGCCCTGTTTATTATTTGTATACAGTCTGAATTTTGGGGAATTGGGAATAACATCATACATCGTTATTGATTGCATTGGCAAAGGTTATTGATGTGACTGATGTCATGCTTAGTTTGGTAAAATACGAGTACACGTCAACCATAAACACCAACCATCAACCGACCGATAGTCCGGATTAATAAATGATAAAAATGTGGTATACAGAATAAAATTAAGTGAAATTATATGTAAATAACTTATACAAGTTTTAACTTACCTACCCTATTTCAGACCACTACGTTACTGGACTGGGTTGAATAAGCTTACTGGACCGGATTAAATGACTTATTTGACTGAATTAAAGTAGGTATATCACCCCTGTTGGTAATTGTTCCGTCTACGGTCGTCTCTGTTTTGTTGTGCTGTCCACAACAACAGGTAGCTTTTAACTTAGTTTTAATAGATTCCTTTCAATGTTTAAATAACTGTTTTATTCATTTGTTTTCACATTAAAGTCTTCATCCATTATTTTTCATAACGTAAACATGCACGATGACCATTCAGTCTTTCTTGGGGGCTTGTTGGAATTCCCCGGTAATGGGTGGGAAGAAAGTACACATTAATTACCAAATTAATCATCATATGATACCCAGATTGTTTAACTGATGTGTATTTGTTTATCTGTGGTAATATATAAAATAAATTTAAAATAATAGCTGTAGATGATTAACGAAAGAATGTCACGTTTTTGTTTGATTTAAGTTATTGACGTCTTTATAAACACAACAAACAAAATACTTTTATTTTACACATTATTAATAAGATTTTGTGAATTTGAGTTATTCGTGTTACATTAAAAAAACGTGAAATATTATTGCAATGCATAACTAGTTACAATTGCAACAGTAAGGTACATTATGAATAATAATATACTAGCCTCAAGCATTAACTAATTAGGATTTTAATTGTACTTGCATCAGGAATTAATTGTGTTCAGACAATTCAATAGTTTGTATCTCAAGTGTTATTTACACAAAAACTCAATTACATGTACTACATCTACACTATATGTTGTATTTGTGTTATTACGCAATCAATAGTTTTTTATTTTCAGAATATTAAGATTTAACTCCTAATAGAGTTTAACGCCTTTCCAAAAAACATGTTGTACTTTTAATTACATCATTTCATATCTCCTATAAAGGAACTCTTTGTGTTTTTCTGAATCGGTCTAGAAAAAATGCATGTTTAATAGCTGTATCAGGTTTGTGTTTCAAATGTGAGTTTAAATTTAATACATTTAATACTAAATGTGTCTAATGTAGCGTTGATATCGAAACTGTTAGTTGCAGCTTTCAACTGGCTTAGATAGTAGAAAACTCATAATACTAACTTTAACTGTAGTACTGCTGAAAATGGAATCAGCACCCAACAGATATATAAAACGTCTCTGTACTCTGTTGAGGGAGTTAACGTGATCGACTTGATGAGGAGTTCAGACAATAGAGACATACTCAAGTATGGACTTTTATGTCACATACAGCCTAAGGCCCCTGCACACTACACGTTTTCCGGTCTGTCCGTCGCATGGTCGATCGTACGTACTAGATTGGACAGTGCCTCCACACTGATCCGGCCAGGCGCAGGCGTCCGGCCTCGTGGGTTTTCCGGTCTGTCCGTCGCATGGTCGATCGTACGTACTAGATTGGACGGTGCCTCCACACTGATCCGGCCAGGCGCAGGCGTCCGGCCTCGTGGGTTTTCCGGTCTGTCCGTCGCATGGTCGATCGTACGTACTAGATTGGACAGTGCCTCCACACTGATCCGGCCAGGCGCAGGCGTCCGGCCTCGTGGGTTTTCCGGTCTGTCCGTCGCATGGTCGATCGTACGTACTAGATTGGACAGTGCCTCCACACTGATCCGGCCAGGCGCAGGCGTCCGGCCTCGTGGGTTTTCCGGTCTGTCCGTCGCATGGTCGATCGTACGTACTAGATTGGACAGTGCCTCCACACTGATCCGGCCAGGCGCAGGCGTCCGGCCTCGTGGGTTTTCCGGTCTGTCCGTCGCATGGTCGATCGTACGTACTAGATTGGACAGTGCCTCCACACTGATCCGGCCAGGCGCAGGCGTCCGGCCTCGTGGGTTTTCCCGCTCTGCATTTATTTGTTATACCTTCTTTATCAGATTTAGTCTGGCTTCAACAGTATTGAAGATAAAGGCTAATAAATATGATTCATTTGTTTGTGTAATTTATGTGATGTTCATTCTTTATTTTCTGTACACCTGCCACTCTCGGAGTAAACTATCATTTTCTTAACGGCTTCATTTGTAACACATAATCGTAAAAATGCTCATATTCATGGTAAAGTTCTAAAGAAAGAGAAAGTGGTGAAGAGGGTCTTGAGTAGGGACATAAACTACCAGAAAATCCCGAGGCCGGACGAGTGATCGTACGTTGCCTCTACACTGTACGAGTTAGTCACAAACTGACTGGCTGAAAACTGATTGCAAGTTCATACTTATCCGGTCGCTCGTCCGGCCAGCGTTCTGGCTAGTGAAAGTACCAGACCGAAAAACAATTTGTATGGCCCTTTAGAGTGTCATAAAAACAGGGAAAGTTTATCTTTTGAAGAACAAGTACGAGACATGAATTCCAGTACAGAGTTTTCTTTGACACAATTTTCGCAATACTTACATTTTGTTCCACAATAGGTGTCATGATTAACCCGTTGACTACTTTTACACTCTACAGCTGCTTACTGTTAAGACAAGAGTCGAAAGAGAACAACGTTTCGATCATGAAATGGCACAACTTGACATTTTTCATTGTTTCGGTGTATAACATTTATAAAATACCACGCTTCACAAGATAATCTTTGAGCTCCAGTTGCTGGGAAATTGACACCACTTCATTAAAGGTCTTTATAACGAAACTGAAAAGGAGGAAGTTACTGGCAATAGGCCCACCAAATTATTTAATGAATTAATGACTATGCAAAATAGAAAAGGATCCAAGAGAACAACTTCACACATTTACTTTTGTCTCTGAGAGGTGACTTGAAGGGTCAGGTCTGTAAGGCAATCATAGAATCACTGAAAATGTTGCACAAAAGATTTATGTTTGATTTAAATCACCCACTAGGAAATAACCTACTATCTAGTG
Source organism: Allygus modestus (assembly GCA_963675035.1). NCBI lineage: Eukaryota > Metazoa > Arthropoda > Insecta > Hemiptera > Cicadellidae > Allygus > Allygus modestus. The sequence continues at coordinate 206,718,605 of OY776111.1, forward strand.
TTATTCGTGTTTATTAGTAGATGCACAGAAATTGAGTAATCTGAATGTTTATTTTCTTTTAAAGATTTTATAAATAAATGTGAAACATATCACCACAGAAACACACAATTTGAAATGTCAGTAAATTACGGAGTAGACCTCAAATAGGGACAATAAGTAATAAATAAACTTCCAGAAAAAGTTAGCACCAATTCAAGCGTCTGACCAGTTTAGCCATCTTAAATGATAACAAAAATTAAATTACAGTTTTCAGATTTCGCATAATGTTATTGTATGCGTAATACCTGTAGAAACTTATCAGCGTATGGATAAAACAATATAAAAAACGTATTAGTAATTTCCAAAAAGATTTGCTAGTTTACTGGTTTATATGCATAATTATAAAAACAGTATACGACTTTAAACTTCAAATAAACTGTCACATTTCACCCCCAAATACAAATAAGTCAAATATTTTTGGTCAAACCCATGTTGAACGAATTATTTTTTACTTGTTTATATTTTTATTTTAAAATATTGCCCAGGTACATTTACAGATGCGACACGTTCAGGCAATGTAATTTCACCGAATGGATACACAAATCTCAAAGAGCTTGAACCTAACTGTATGTTCGCCTCTCTCTCTACACTGCGTGTTATGTAATGCTGAGTTCATATTTGTATTGTGTTGTAACATTTCCATATACAGGGTGACTGTTAAGCGCGTTCCCAAATTTTAAAATATGGTTATTTAGTTCTAAATGAGTAAAACATTTCCTATAAGCATAGGTCCTAAAACGTAGTTTTCTGTCTATATGTCTGTTTATGATTTTTACATAATTTAACATATCTTACGAACCTCTTCAAGATTTTTTATTGAGTATCAAGTTTCTACTATGTACTATATCAAAATGGCAGCCATATTTTGTTTTCAAAGCTTAATATCTTAAAAACCGTAATATTTATGAAAAAACCGTAAGTATCAAAAGAGTTGTGTAATTTTGTCCTAAAAATGAAGATCTTCACTATATGATTTTAAGTAACTGAGAAATTGTAATTTGTACACGTTAAAACATGTTTTGTTGACAATTCTGGACTAAAACATCACGTTTTAACTTATAAAAATTACAATTTATCAGCTATTTAAAATAATATAGTTAAAATCTTCATACTATTATTTTTAAGACTAAATGACACAACCGTTTTGATACTTACAGTTTTTTCATAAATATTACGTTTTTTAAGATATTAAGTTTTGAAAACAAAATATGACCGCCATTTTGAAATAGTACATAATAGAAACTTGATACTCTACAACCAAATAGGCCTTATAAGTGGTAATACATAGACTAAGTTTAAAGTTGATACCTTAAGTGGTTAATAAGGTATGGTTGATTATGTAAAAAAACACATACAGACAGATAGACGGAAAACGAGGCACTTAGGACCTATGTTTACAGGAACCTTTTTACTCATTTTGACCTATATAACCATATTTTAAAATTTGGGAACGCACTTAACAGACATCCTGTTACACAATAAGTTTGGTATAACACAGGATTGAGTCATATTATACTAACGTTACATCCTTTTTAATGTTTTAAAATTAATCTGCACTAATACTGAATTGAAATGAACACAATATACAGGGTGAGTTTCTACTCGCAACATTAACTTCGCCAATGTGTTCACTAGAATAAACTAAAATTTTCCTATAGACTCATGTCCGATTCTCAACCGTTTGGCTGTAATTGTGAATTTTGTATTTTATCTAACGAATTTAACTTGGCCTTATTAATTGAACTGTAAAATTTTAACCGGTTGTCTTATCCATTTTACTTAACACCAATAGAAAGAGCATTAAATTTGCAAAAAATCTGAGGGTTTACAAAAGGACATGTGTTTGAAAACACCAGGTTGTAACGACAATAAAGTAAAAAACCCCTTTAAATAATATTTTATTGCAATTTCAAGGCCCTATTTTATCACCTAAAAGTTAAGCTGTGTGATGTCAAGTTAAACGGAAAACTTCCTTATTTAATAATCTTTAAAATGATGTGCTATTAATAAGGTGTTGTTAGTCAAAAATACAGTATAACTACCTAAATAATTAATAAAAACCTTGTTTACAATTTATTCTTTAATTGATATTAAGAGTCTTCATCACCGGAAGTTGCCGGACGCCATCTTGGTGTTTTGTTCCATAAGGCCAATGTTAACTTTGTGCCTCCGTTACTCCTCGCCTGATCGTCATAAACAATTAATTTTGGTGTCAAATTAAATGGTTCGTCGTCCTCTAGGGAAATGCGATAGTCGAATTTGGATTTTCTTGCAAATTGATGAGAACATGTACAGTGTTTCAGTTCAAATTAAACTATTTATTATGAAACTATGGTACCCAAATTAAGGAATTCGTTATTGTATTTCCCTAGAGGATGACGAACCCTTTAATTTGACACCAAAATTAATTGTTTGAGACGATTAGGTGAGGAGTAATGGAGGCACAAAGTTAACATTGGTCTTATGGAAGAAAACTCCCAGATGGCGTCTAGCAACTTCCGTTGATGTAGACTCTTAACGGATTTACGTAGATTTCGAAGTTCAGCTGGTTAACAAAGTTATTTTAGTAAATTTTGAAAATGTCCACCATTTGCACCGATGCACGCATGGGCTCTCTCCTTAGTTTTCTTACACAAGCCTTCAGGTTTACTTCATCCCGAAGATGACTAGCTGCTCTCACAATTCACTGCCTCACTTCCTCTGCTGAGTGTAAGGGGTACGATAGACTTCTGCTTTGAGAAATACCCATACGTGGAAGTCGATTGGAGTTAGGTCTGGTGACCGTGGGGGCCATGGAATGAGCAGAATAAATGTGGTGATTTTTAAAATTTGATGTTTCCTCGTTCACTCGAAATGGCGTTTTCAACTACCACAATGATCATTATTATAACATTGAAAACCCACACTTTGCCCAAGAATCGAGCAGTCAGACTCGGTTTAAAGTAAATGTGTGAATTGGTCTGATTGGTAACTATCTTTAAAGCCCTTATCTCACCCTGTATATTGAATTTGTTATGCTATTTTCAATAGAAGTAATACAAATACTATTGTTAATATATAAAAAAGTTGTGATTTTTGCCGACAGACTAAAGGAACTAAATTGTCTATTCAGTAAAATTGTACGTTAAGAAAAATTTACCCTGTGAATTCTTATAGAACTCTTCATAAGAAGAAAAACATAATAAATCACTGATCTTGTAGGAGAAGGCCTCAAATCGCATTAGACAAGGATTGAAGTATAAACATATCTGGTAGTGACATTAATATCAATAAGAGAGCTTTCAAGGGATTGGTCGAGGGGTAGTGCAAGACATAGACCCTACAAGAGCTCGGCTGGGGTGGGGATATATTGTTAAGTGATTAGTAATGTACAAGGAATGGTAACAGTATGTCAAATGTTAGTACAATGGGATGGTTTATAAATTGTTAATAGCACCCAATCAGACTAAAACCACTAAACCTAAGGAGTACCACAACCATTTTCGGTCTTAGTTTTTATTAGTTTAAATATTAAGTGAATGGGAAAATATTTGGCATATTTAAACCAACTCTCACTTCCTACAAATGATACAATTAGGGCAGCAACCTTTGTTGTTTGTTTTGATTTGCATCAGGGACATTATGAGAATGCTTCAACAGTAATTATTATTTATTAATAATTTAAGTAAAAATATCTTCAAGAAGTGTTAACATATCTAAGTTAAGTTTTCTTAATTTTAGTTTAACTTATTCTTCCTGTAAACTAGGTCAAAGCAACGTATAAACGGCTCATAAAATACGTTTAGGTCACCTGTGCGCAAGCGGCGTTAAACGTATTTTTATCGAAAAATATTCAATACAAGTTATTTTAATTGTATTTATTGCACACAATGAATATAAAGCATTTAGTGGACATTAGTCGCAACACATAATACAAGAACATTTAAAAGAACTGTGGAACAGTAATAAAATCGAGTAAAAATATAAGTAAGTAGTTTGAAAAATGATATAAAAACAGTGTAACTGTCATATTGTGTTACATATGTATGATGTTTACGGACTCCAATGAAGGGTTCGTTTTCCTATCTCCGCACAAACATTATCTTTCATATCTTTGTTTACTCATTTAAAATGATATAATCAAGTCAAAACAAGTGCGATGCTGTTTATCAATATTTTAAGTGCATAATACATTGTAATTTTGTTTCTTAAAAAATTAAACATTATGTATAAAACTATTGACATTTCCCGTTGGATTACTTTTAAACATATTTGTTTGGATCTTAAGGGGTAAACCCTGAAAAAGTAAAAATGTTTGATCAAAGCTTATAAACTGTTTAAATTAATAAGTAATACGAAAAATGTAATATTCCATTTCGTTTATTTTACATGCTCTCTTTAAAATCATGAACGATACTGATCCGAACATTAACCTAATTTTGGGAACATTTACGACAAATTTTAACGAACAGGAGCCTAAAGCACTATTACTGGAGTGATTACCTGAACACAAGGAGAGCGTGGTTCTGCAATATTTACATCCCACATTAACACTAGAGGCGTCATTGGCTACAAGCACGCGAATTGAGCAATGGTTTTATATATTCACTTAGGCGATAACGATTCATATTTTATTTTACGACCGCTTGGGTTCGTGACTGAATCCTAAGGATTGAGGTTGACTTTTTAATATTAATATTCTCTTAATTATTTATTACTGCTATGCTTCCCTTTTGATAGTTAATAATGTTTAAGAATCAACTTTACTTTTAACGATTCAAGGTGAAGAAAAAAATACAAATATATAAATGTCAAACCTTTTGCTGTCATTTGAAGTACGAGTTTCCACACCTTCCTTTGAAGCGTTCGCCGGTTTTGATCCAATGACATGATTAGCCGCCGATTTAAAAATATAGTGGGTAAGTTATTCGAGCGGTGGGAGTGTGAACGGTGCGTAACAGATGCGGCAAATTTGGTGGTGCGGAAGGGTGCCTACCTGATGTGGGACACATTATTGCCAGATGCGAGAAGATGGCAAAAACTGGCGAGATGAAATATTTTGGGATAAAATCCGACAAAAGGCGTGGCGGGTTCAGGTCTTGAAGAGTGAAATATAGCCTATTAGCGGGCACCCTACGGATGTAAACGAATTCAAGGGGGTTCAAAAGTCCATTAATAATAAACACCGTCGACCTTGAAAAGCTTGTTGAAAGCTTTACGCTATCAAATGTATTAAAAGAACATTCCGATCTATCTTCCCAGTAATATATTAAGAAAAAGAAAGACAGAGAAACAAAATTGCCTGATTTATATTTAACATACGAAGACAGAGAAATCTAGAACAGTTTTAGAAATAATCCTGTCCTGGAATATTATATATATTTAATAGAGAGCTTCATATTACATAAGCTAACAACTAGTAATTGCAATTTTTATTTTGAACGAGGCCCGAGGCATTCCAGTTACAAAGTAAACCATCTTAGGTTCCCGATCAATTAACCCATTAACCTATGGCCCCAGTCAATAAAGAACTACAAATGGTGAAATTGGGATGAAATTATGGTAAAGCTGAATTTTTAACCAACGATAGACCACTACCAGAGGAAATTTTTACTAAAGTCCCCAAAAATCCGCCTAGAGCTTCGCCCCCCAGGCCCACTTCAAGGTTCAAAATGTCAATATTTACAAAATAGCTATTATCTATGTTACTAATTATCGGATTGAGTTCATTCATTTTTTTCGTAATTAAATTGGCTATAACAACGGTCCTCTTCATATTTGAGCTAACCCCAATGGTTCCTCCCCAATTTTAGATAATATATGGAAAAAATATAATTTTACATTAAAGATTTTGATTTTTTAACAATATACTCCATAAAAATTGGTTGCATGTAAAACACAGAGGATGTAAAGAAAGAGGTCACTCTCTTAAGAGTCTACTGATATACAATTATATGGGGTTGTATGATACGCTAAGTCTTTAGGGAAGAAAGCAAAGAGGTCGGCACACCACGGCAGCCTAATAATGGTGAGTTAAAGTGTTAGTCATATACTAAGTCTTGATCTAGTCCAGTCAAATGGAACTTTTCTCGTTAAATATTCCGGAAGTTTTATTATTGGGTACTGGTTCGGTATGTTTTTGAGGTGCTGATTAATGTTATCTGTGCCACCTCGAGAAGGGTCGGCTTCACTGAGAAAAACTCAAAAAACCTTTATCTTGAAAACTATGCGTTTTATCGAAAAAATAGTGGAATATGATATTAAAGAAGATTAAATTCCTTACAGTATTCATACGTTAACTGTGTTTTTGTGGCATAGAGTGTAGGAGTTAGAGCATACTGAAAAAGAGAAACTTTTAGGACCATCTGACCAAAACGAGAGAAACGTAGGTACTCTTATTTAGCGGAAACATTCTAGTCTTACTATATCATGCAAGAACAACAGTTTTTTTAAAGAATTAGATTAATGTTCAGCTTACTAATGTAAATTTAAGAAATGAGTTGAATAATAAAATGTGATCTCTTACTCAATTACATTAGGTTTAATAAAGCGTAATGGTGTAGTAATATAAATAATTTCTTTATTAGCATGATACGTGTTGTTACAAATAAACAGGATAAATAAAATACGTCTTACAACACTATAGTATTTTATAGTGTTGTAAGACGTATTTTATTTATCCTGTTTAGTAATATAAGTATGAATCAAAACCATTACTGCATGGTGAATTTGTTTAACGTAACATAATTGACAAATAGCGTTAAAGTATACATACAAAGTTTAGGGGTGAACTGCATACACGTTGCATAATTGTTTAAATAAAAATCATTTATTTTATATTTAATTCCTCCTAATATTTGCTCTTATGGCTGGGAAAAATGTATTGTCATTGTTATAAAGTTGTTTTGTTTTTTTCAACGTTCCCACTGTACGGGTTATGCTATTTGCGATAAAACACAAGTATTATTATTATTTGATATATGAGTATTATTATTTTACTCATAAATTATTCGGATATTATTTTATCTAGCTGTAAAACTAAAGCAAAAGTGTTGAACGAGATACTCTTTATAAGGAAGGCTTATTAATTTTATTTAATTGCTCAAATCTTTGTTAGGTTGGACGTATTCGGTCTCATTGTACACTTTGGACCTAGTCAACAACAACACTAGCTGTTGTTTTGACTATCAGGCTTATTTTTCTTGCAACATTATTTGTTCCTCTCAAAATCATGGTTAATTAATTATGTTTAACCAGTGCCCCTGAAAAAACAACATAAGGTTTATTTGGCATTATTAATATAGTGTATCAAATATTATTAAGAAGCGCCTTGACTGCATTTGGATGACTACGGAATTCGTTTTTAATCTCTTTAACACGGAACTATAGAATGTCCAAAGACATCATCATTACGATTTTTTGCGAGTCCTTGAAACGTTTGTCTGACAGCTAGTTGTTTTCTCATGAGGTAAACAATATTCCAAGATTTCTTTTTGAGGGAGACTATTTATTTCCCTCCATGGTCTGGTAGCATCTCCTTTCCACATACAAAATAAGTGGCGTTTATTTCTTTAAAACACACTTCTTACTGATAAATATAAATTTATAATTAAAAAAATCAAATCAGTAATATAATTTTTATTAGTTATCATTCAAAAAATTGGCTTTTAAGCAAATTCTGATATACCGCAGATAAATGTGGTTGAGGCGATTCAGGCTTCTATTAGGATTTCTTATCATAAAAGTAAGCTACTGATTTCTCATTTACACATCCTATAGGAAAATAATAAATGCGTTCATCGTGTTCTTACATTTTGTTTGTTATCTATATAAATAAAGCAGAGTTCTTGTCTGTATGTGGATCGCCGTACAGCTAAACTACAAGGAGTTAGGGCATGAAATTGTTAGGGTAGGTTCCTTTAGGTAACAGCTGTTGTACCTGACTCTTGGTTTCCTCTAAATCCTCTAGGGCTACTCCCTGCGGGACATCCAAAATTCCAATGTTAATCAAATGAGACCATACGGTTCCAGTTGTCTGCTATTTATTTAATGTTATTCTAATAAACGGCTGTTTTTTGACTACATTTTATGCCCGGGTGAAATCGGTATAGTCAGCTAGTTTTAAATAAAGCAAGTTTCTACCATATTGTAGATTTTATTTACTGGCTTTATCATAAGATTTCTACAACGTTTCTTTAACAACAGCTGTCCGAGTGCCACTTTTCAACGTTTTATTTATCGAAAATGGCTTAATGCTGCCAGTTGAAACATCTTTTGAAACAAAAACATGTATATACGTGTTCAAAATATTCTGAGGAATTAAATATGAACTAAATTATTTTAATTTTAACAATAATTTAATAAATTAAACATGTTTTTCAGGAACGTATACCTGACTTCATCTTTTGAAGGAAAAAATATGTATATTCAAAATATTCGGAGGAATTGAATTTGAACTAAATTATTTTTATTTTAACAATGATGTAATTAATTAAACATGTGTTTCAGTTCGACCCTAACTTTCTAATCAGTCTTTAACGCTATATAAGAAAAAAATATTAAATATGAGAAATTTTCTCAATTATAATAAGTTAGATAAATTTACCATGCAGTAATGGGTTTGATTCAAACTTATACTAAATTATTACACCATTACGCTTTCTTAAACCTAATGTAATTTGTGTAAGAGATCAAATTTTATTATTCAACTAATGCCCTTAATTTTTCATTAATAAGGTGAATATTCAAATAACTCTTTTAAAACCGGATTTTCTTGCATGATATAGTAAGACTAGAATGTTTCCGCTAAATAGGAGTATGTGAGAGGGCGATTCTCTCGTTTTGGTCAGATGGTCCTAAAAGTATATATTTTTCAGTGCTCTAACTCCTACATTATTTGCCATAAAAACACAGTTAACATGAATAATGTAGGGAATTTTGTCTCCTTTAATTTTATATTTTACTATTTTTTCGATAAAATACATAGTTTTCAAGATAGAGGTGAACAACTAAAAACAAGGGCAGAATATTTAAGGTGTTTTGATTTTTTCTCAGTAAAGCCGACCCTTCTCGAGGTGGGACTCAACATTATTCAGCACCTCAAAAAAAACAACCGAACCGGTACCCAAGAATAAAACTTCTGGAATAATGTCACGATCAAGACTTAGTATATGATCACTTTAACTCACCATTATCAGGCTGCCGCGGTGTGCCGACCTCTTTGCTTTCTTCCCCAAAGACTTAGCGTAACATACAACCCCATATAATTGTGTATCAGTAGACTCTTAAGAGAGTGGCCTCTTTCTTTAATACAAAGTGTTTTACATACAACAAATTTTTATGGAGTATATTGTTAAAAAATCAAAATCTTTAATGTAAAATTATATTTTTCCATATATTATCTTAAATTGGGGAGGAACCATTGGGGTTATCTAAAATATGAAGAGGACCGTTGTTATAGCCAATTTTATGATGAAAAAATGAATGAACTCAATCCGATAATTAGTAACATAGATAATAGCTATTTTGTAAATATTGACATTAAGAACCTTGAAGGGGGCCTGGGGGGCGAAGCTCCAGGGGGATTTTTGGGGACTTTTGTAAAAATGTTCCTCTGGTAGTGGTGTATCGTTGGTGCAAAATTTAGCTTTACCTTAAATTTTTCCCTGACAAAACCTTTTTTGACTGGGCTACTATGCATAGTTATGTGTCCCGCTCTCACTTAGTTACCCTATTAAAATTGGCCAAAATGTAGGGTTTACTTTATAAATTCATAACAAATTCATATTTTACGTTACATGATAGCAAGTTATGTTTTTTAATTAAAATAAAATTTCCTTTAATAATTTGTATGTTAAAAAACAATAATCAGTATCCGAAAAATATTGTAAACAAAAAAGTTATATATATATATTTTTTTGGAAAGCATGACAATTTAATATGCCTAAAAAGCTAATATATATTTTTCTTTACACCCGACATATATTAATAATGTAACTACCTACGTAAAAATACTAAACAACTAAAAATATATAAACAAATAAAAAAGTTACAGTTGTTTTTGTAAAACACTACACATTTGAAAACCTAATTTTTTAGCGGGAAGGGGAAAAACAATAATTAATTATTGTTAGCTGGATTATGTAGGCCCTACAACAATGGGTTTTTATTTAATATTTTACAATTAAATTTATTTATAAACAAACTGAATACATTATAAAATAGTTTTTTTTTGTTCGGGCGCTGTATAATATTTGTAACTATATTTCGCGTCAATAATACTTCCCGCTAACAATCAGCTGTTTTTTTCGTTTTTTTACAGAGACAGTATTTATGTGTTGTTCTAAAGCTTCCAAGAATACAGACCATTAGGCATAGTATAAACGAAAACTTTACTAATGTTAGTAATAACACAGCTAACTGTATCATATTTCCATGACAACGTAATATGGCTAAAAAGAGCAAGCCCATAAAATTTAATTAATTTTTTTTACACTGAACCTTTGTTATCACTTTCATTTATGTCTTTATACATTGTTTTATTCATATTTAAGAATATTCGGGTGCTAAACGAAGACAACATAATTAATTTCAGTGGCATTGTATTCATCACGGATCTGTTCCGTGATACGAAATTTGAGCCCAATAGAGCCATCACGGAACTAAAAGCATGAAAACCAATATCCATAAAAATAATATTGAAACTATGAATACCCATGAGGCGGGAACTCTTAAACGCAAAAAAATCTATCCGGTGTCAAAACCTTCATCTAAAATATCAGCTCAATCGGTTTATGAGTTTTTTTCGGTAGAACAGGATGTGAATTACGGCAGACAGATACATTATCAATTACAATAGAATTGATAAACACATATAATACAAACCTGCTCTAAAAACGTTCCAAAACGTAACTGCTTCCAATTTAGATTTTACAGTTTTTTAAGCGGTGATTAGTTTTACATATTTTAATATAATCATGAGTGTTTTTATTTGTAATCTTAAATTAGATCTTCGGAAAGATCACGATGGTTGCATCGTAACTGAAAGGCCTCATTGAAAATCAAACTTGTAACTTGTATCTATCGATGAATTTTAAAATTTAAATCAGTAAAAAAAGAAGATGAATCATAATCAATGAATAATACGTCGTATGAAAACTACTTTCAGTTACTTTAAATCACATAGTTTATCCTGTTAATGAGAAGGAAGTTGCAAGTTATGTTAACAAACGATATAAATTATACCTTAGAAGGGCGGATGGCACCATTCAAGCCTCGTAATGGCACTGTATTTAATTACAAGTACATTCAATCAGGAGGCCTATCCCAGTATATCACGGGCCATCAGATAACGTAGACAGCCCTGTTCTCATGCGATACCCCACTAAATCCTCCGCATGTCCTTGCATGACCAGTTTACTCTGTGTAAATTCTATTAAACTACTTTTTTCGGAGTTTTATTTTACGACTATGTCAGTTTTTATCTCTTCAATAAACTTCCTGTTTGATTATCTAAGTTAATTATCAAGTTTACTGCGTATTTTTTATTATTATCGAACAGACTGTATGAACTTATATGAACACGCTTCCACGATAGTTTTCATTTTAACGTTCATGTAATAAAACTGGGGGTTGGTGTTCTTTTTGCATTGGATAATGTAAAGACAAATAATAATACTGTGATTAGGTTTGCTAAAATATTTAAATAAATACAGCGTTTTATGAATAGGACAAAGGACACTATTAATACTCATTGTTTTGAATAACATGCATATTTAAAAGCACAGTGAAACATATTACTTCTTGAATATTGTGTATTATTGTAATTAAAATCCTCGTTAATGGATTTGAATGAACTCAATTGTTTTATTTCATTACTTACGTAAGTTTATTTCTCCAAAGGGCAATGTTATTGTTCATATCTATGTTCAATGTATACACCAATGCTTTGCACCATAAATTACAACCGTTTTATTAACTAAATTATGTTTATAATTTTTACTTCCTTTAATATACGTGACTATAGATAAATAGGGAATTATTGTAAAATATAAACAATATTCTTTTCCGTATAAACACCTACGCAAATCACTAAAATCACTAAATCACTGAAAGAATTTTGTTTCTAAATTAAAGACGTTTTATTGTTGTCGTATACATCTGGAATCAAGTGAGAAACTGCATTATGTTCTTTGTAAACAAACGTACAAATAGTCAATTTAGTCAAGTCGTAAAGGAATGTCCCGCGGTGGGAATGAGCTACAATTGTGGATTCGTACCACACACGCTCCCCATTGTTCTGACGCGATAACTACCAGGATTACAAGGGAATCAGTCCTTCCGGTACAGACAACATCCCTGACAGCTGGTTCACTCCATATCACCAGGACAGAACAGCTCTGACAACAGCTAACTGTTCATTACAGACAACATCCCTCACCAGTAAAGGCAACATCCCTGGAAGCCGGTTAGCATCACTGGTAGATTCAACATCCCTGACAGCCGGTAAACACTCAACATCACCGGTATACTGATCTGACAAATTGTGATAAAATTAAGCTTCTTGGCGTAACAATTGATACACAGTTGAATTTTTCAAGCATATGACAAATATGCAACCGTATTACTGGCAAATTAAAAGTACTAAATAGGTTTAGAACACTGTCCTCGGAAAAGAAAAAGTTGAAATTGGTCAAGACACTGATTTCCCCCATCATATACTACTGCCTCCTTATTTTTGGATACAGTCTTAGGCAGGAACAGATGACACTCTTGCATAGGCTACAGCATAGTGCGCTGAAGTTTTTGTATAATCTAAAAAAATACGATCATATATCTAATTACCGAAAAATGGCGGGGGCGATATCCGTTCAAATCAGCTGTGACAAAAAAGTCGCATGTATTGTCCATAAGACACTAATCTCAGGAGTACTTAAAAGAAAAACTGAGGTTAAGACCAGCCGTGAGAGAGCTAAGAACTCGACAGGACTCGTTGCTGGAAATGCCAAAGGTAAAACTTGAAGAGGGTAGAAAGGGGTTTTCCTATTTTGGACCGGCTCAGTATAACGCAATTCCTAGCCAACTGAAAGTCTTACAAGTTTAAAAGCCTAGTCAAAAAATGTATAGTTATAATGTTCGTTCTTGTATTGTATAATAGTATTAGGTAATAAGGATTATATTTTGTTAGTGAATTTCCTTTGGAAAGTGAACTATTAGCATGACCCGCACGGTGAAACTTAAGCCCGGGACCACATAGGAGTTCCTAACGTAACCCCCTGAACACGTTTTGGGGGGTCGTTCAAAATTATATATATATATGTATATATATATATATATATATATATATATATATATATATATATATATATATATATATATATATGTGTATGCACTCTAGCGGTTGCATTTTTTGTCTGATTTACTTCAAATTTGGTAGAGACGTTCCTTTCTATAATCTTTTGGACAAGTTCGTTGGGCAAAACGATCGGAAAACTCTAAACCCATTTTTTGGGGATTAATCTTTCAAATTTCGAGTTTTTGGGCCCAAAAAGGGTCAGAAAAGCCCCAGATGTAAAAGTAATGCACGTAAAAAGATGGGAATTAGAGAGGCGAAAGTTGTAAGCCCTCTCTCGTCATTCTAGCATAAATATTTACCGAGTTATTAAAGAAAATGTGTATCGGCTAAACACAGTACGTTGTCTTATGGGGGTTTTACACTAGAAAAGCCTGTTATTCCTTTGTTAGAGTACTTTTATTATCCCCAGCAACCTCACGCCTACTTTCAAGCCTGTCTGGACCTTCTCCTAACCTTTAAAGCGCAAAATTGTATTCCCAGCTTTGCAAGTAAATGAAACCAGGAGTATCAGAACAGCCAAAAAATCAATGTTTTCAGATTTCAATAAAAATTGGACAAATGTATGTTTTTACACTGATTTTGAGTTTTAAAAGTTTTTATGTAGAAATTCACTTCCCTCACGTCAGCGTGCTGCGTGCAAACTCGTTTAATGTTTGACCTGAGTCAGTTTGTAAAACGGTCTTTGTAACTGAAGTTATTCACTTGAAAATAAATACCTTATTTATTGATTTATTTATTTCAAAACAATTTTGTAAATATTGTTTATAGACAACATTTCTGACAGCCTAACACCTCATGTTACCGGTACGTCAGCATCTATGACAGCCCGTTAAAACTCTATATCACCGGTACGGTCAACATCCTTGACAGCCGGTTGGTTGTATGTTGTCAAAAAACATGAATAAGCCTACTAAAATGCATTCAACCAATTAACTTACAACACGTATTATTTACCTTTTCATCTTGCCAAACCGTAAAGTTATTCAAGTTTTTTTCATATATCCTTTGTAGTTCAAAAGACAGTTGAATTATTTTTTAAATATAAACCGATCTTGTTAATTGAAATTGATACAATTATAGACTACAAAAACCATAAAGTATCTTGTAACTACTCCAAGAACAGCAAATCTCTCCTCCCTTTCCCCCTCCCTTTCCCCCTCCCTGATACCTCGCGTGTCAGTACTCACGCTAACCAAGGCTCTCCAAAACTGATTTCCGGAATTTTAGTGCAGACTCGTTAAATAACTTACCCTAGCACTATTCTCAGATACTTAAGTCGGTTATACTGATCAAAGCCGTAATGAATGTCTTGTTCTATGTCTTGTATAAGCCACAAACTTGGCTGACTTCAAAAGTTTTATTTGCGATGAGGTTTAATAAACCTTCAAAATGTAAGCACGGAAGTATTTACCGGCTCAATCACGCAATCTCTTTTCACTTTTACCTTTGAAAAGTTTTATATTTATAATATTTATCTATCATGGAATTTTTTTATATTATGTAAGTATGTAATCTTAAATTTTATTAGCAATATTTAATAGCCCACTTGAAGTCAAATGGAAATTAACCAAAGACAAATATTTTATTACAAAACTATTACAAAAAACTATTCGAAGTGTTTATAATCCAACCCAAGAATATTGTTGGTACCTCTGGCTAGAAATTAAGAACCAAGTAATGTTATCGATAACTACTAGTAAATGTCTGATTCTTAGTTTTGAATCTATGATTTGTTAAATTTTATGAATGTTTAATTACAGTACAGGCTAATGTTGTTTAAATAATTGGAAATCATGTAACTGCAAAGAGACGCGTTATTTGACTATTTCATTATATCTAGATCCTAAAAAATCTCTTAAATGATTTTACAATACTTATCACATTTTTGAATGGTTTTTGCCTAATTCAACTTATAATTTGAAATAACGTCTACAGGACTTATCAAGTAGTGAGTATATGTTTACAAAATAAAATCAATAAACGATACTTTCAGCAAGAACTTAAAGTAAGTCGTTTCGCGCCTCATGTCTGGACATAAACTCTCAAAGGGTCCTTTCTATTTAAGAAACATTAATATAAAACTCTTTTTGTTCTACGGATTCTTGAAAATAATTATAATAAGAATAAATCTTCATTTTTCCCTAAGTACATCATTTAAAATTTCCCAATTAAAAAGTAAAACAAAAAACTACATATTTAAAAGTAGAACATTAGATATATTCATTTGCTACTTTACAAAATGTCACAAACCAATATTAATACTGTGTATTTTTTAAGATTACAAAGAGAAAGAAAAACAAAACCGAATCAGTGTTAAAATACACATTAGGAATACATAGGAATAAATAAATAAAAGGCAAAATAAATAGTGATCCCCTAGGATAACCTGAGTCGGGATCGCGAGCTTACGTATGTAAAAATAAAATAAAATAAATCATTCGGCAGGCAGCCCACACAGCTCACGAATAAAATACAAGTTTACTTATAACATACAAAATATAAAAAAAACTATATTCATATAAGATGTTTATCAACAAAATGAAAATTTATAATCAACATTGAAAATAACATTTCAAGGGATCAAAAGTTAATTGCATTTTGCAAAAATACCGAAATGGTCTTATAATTTACTTTTAAATAGGGTTATTGATACATAGATCATCAGTTATGACTACGTAAATAAATCAGTAAGCTAAAGTGGAATATAAAACAATTGAACGTTTGCGATAAAGCCCACAATAGTAACCGATACGAGCTGGATGTAAAGCAGAGCCTGGACATGATAACCCGCCTAGTGATTAGGTTACGCGGCGTTGATAAGCCTGATACGCGCCGTCGCGTGTAAGCCACCCACATCAGCAACACGCCACCGGCCAGCGGATATCCGCAACTTGGGTGAACAACTTCAGAAATAGACTGTCCTAGCCACAGAAATAACAACAACAATCGTTTCAATAGTGATAATATAATAGAAAAACTGAGGTTAAGACCAGCCGTGAGAGAGCTAAGAACTCGACAGGACTCGTTGCTGGAAATGCCAAAGGTAAAACTTGAAGCGGGTAGAAAGGGGTTTTCCTATTTTGGACCGGCTCAGTATAACAACTTGGGGGTTTGTTCTATGTAAACAAATGTAAATACCACCACATCAATCGATAGTTATTCATTAATTATTCTTGAACGAGGCCTTCCAGTTTCTTTCAGTGCAAACATACTCATGTTCCCCAAAACCTAAATTTTAGGTTACGATAATATTGATCTATTTTGAATATCAAATTAATATTAGATACTTAGTGTTTGTTTGATTCAGTGTTACATGTCCGTTTATCTGTTTTGTAAATTCATGTTTGTATTAATATTTTACCGTGAACGAAATGTTTTACCATTAAACGAAATTACTATTTATTTTAGCCAATCTCTTTAACATAGCAAAATAGTACATGTTCACTAAAGTTACATTCGTTTACTCGTCTCACCCAAATGTTTCTAATCCCCACGTGGTGTTTTTTCCGTCCCTCAATATAGAAAATTTAGTTTAAGTTTTAAAACAATTTTCGTCTTTATCGATTCGTTTTAATACAATGAAGATGTTTCACATGCCTAGTGACAAATTAAACTTGCATCCACGTTGTATGTGTTTCAGAGACTCTGCATGGATTTTGTTCAAATGCGTTTTAGAAACTGGTTAAAATTTCTGTATAAAACTGGTTAATCCACGGTAATGGTTATTTTACTAAATAGTAGTCATTGTTACATTAACTTCCGACTGTCTCTATGTGCCCCTATAATTTCGATTACTTTATCATAAGCCAATTGAAATGTGTAAATAAACATGATCACACAGCAATACAGTATTATCATATCGCCCAGCCAATCGAGAATAATTCATGGACAGATGCGTCGGTGGAGATGGGGGTGGCCTGTGGAAACTAATGTACCGGAAGCGCAGGCTGAAATATGGCACCCATGTGCTGGGCGGACGAGGGTGCGAAGTGACCCTACGACATCGCCTGTTTAAAACGCAATGTTGTGGATTTCTATATTCTGATTTAGAAGTTAATTTGATTACAGTTGTTTAACAACGAAAACAATCTATACGACTGAAGGCAAAAGAAAACTAAAAAATTAACTGTCATATTTAGATCAAGGATAGCATCCCTTACATCCATTACCCTTACTATACTGAATATGGTCCATGCTCAGGCCTGAGTCGGACGTGAACGGGGAAGATCAGCGGTTCAAGAGGCTGCCGACCTCATATAAACCTATTGGGAGAGTTTTAAAACTCAAATATTATTTGTTTGAGATTATACCAACTACCCAACAGGTTCAAAAGTTCATGAATTTTACGCTCGTTGAATTAGAGGCTAAATTAAAAAACTAAAAACAAATTCCTTCGTCTAGTGGTGTAAGTGCTAAGTGCCGACTGAGGGTATAAACCTCGTTAAGTACCAGATTAATTGAACAATGCTGAGAAGGAAAACATCCCGTTTTCATTAGTCGCTTAAATGGCTCAGTAGGTACAATTGCTTCTCCTCCTGCCTCGATTTGATAGCGAGTGCTCTGCAAACTGCAGATTAGTGCGTGTGACGACAGCCATTCACCAGTAGCCTTCATTTAAATGTTTTTGTTTGCCTGTTCCAACCATCTTTTTTAGAATGGAACTCCCAAACTAAGCAGTTTGGTAGCTTCAGAATTTAAAAATAGTTTTGATAATATGAAATTCAATCATGAACAAACCTTCTCACATCCAATGATTTCGCCTTGGTAAAAACTCAACTCCTTTGCAACAACCTTCTTTATGTATTTATTTTTTAACAATACTTTGGAAGAATTCTTCTGAAAGTAAAATTACAATTTTTAACAAACGGTTATAGTTAAAATTATTGTTGTGCAGTTTCGTTGTATTTGGAAATAAAATGAAGTGTCACTATTAATAATTTAACTTACCCTCTACAAGCTAATTATTTATTCAGGAATTATTTTTAACTGAGTATTAATGCTTAGATGTTTAGCCTAAAGTGAATATATAGACATTTTATACTGAGGGCGTTTATGTTCCCTCGCAGTAACCCTCAGGAACTTGCTCTTGAGGTCAAAACAAATATAACAGCTTTACAGCATAAACATAGGGTCCATCTGGCTCCGTTTCCCTTCTACCTGTCTGTTCGTATTAATACATCGTAATAACTAAAAAAAAAACACTTTAGATTCTGATGTGGAACACATGATGTTACACGTGTATTATAATTCTTTCACTCCTAAAAATTTTAGTTATTCAGATATGGGTTGTTTGAGCGATCTTTAACATCGTTATATTATATATTTCCTTCTATAAATATTTATATTTTAACAACAACATGAACGTTTATTTTCTGTTAATTAAGTAGAGGGGAAATAACTGGTTAAACTAACAAAGCATGAAATTGACTATATGGATGTAGCTGGATTTTGATGGATGAAATAATGTACAACGTAATATATATAAAGTGACGTAATGCACTTTGGTTAATCAGTACTGTTATTAAAATTATGGTTTTATAAATACCTATTTTGTATAGTTTAACCATTCAGTGGATTGAGTATTCGTTAAAAATTACTTCATCCCAAACAAACGAGTAAGATATCTAAGTCGATACGCAAAAAAATAGGAAATCGCTGTTTTACCAAAATGTTTCTCTTCTGTGATTTCATGAGGATCTAGTTGGAAATGGACCATCGAGTCGAAAAAGCAGAAGAGTATTCTGAGTAGTGATGAGGGTGTTTGTGGGCCATGGGGAAGGGGCAGACACGAAGGCCCAATTTGTAGTCGGCCTGATTACTTGTGTTGTCATCTCCGCGGCGCCCCTGTACTTTACCGTCACCTCCGCCTTGGACCAGCGGTGATTACCGGAGATCACTCGGCGACGTGACCTCGGCCCTCCGGTCAAGCTGCGGTACGGCGCCGCTCCTACCGGCATCGGCAGTGCCGCGCAGTCACAACAACGGAACCATTGGCCTAACGTCTGGCACGTAGAAGCGGTATAGGTAACCACAGATGTACAATTAACAGAAGTATCTTAGTCCGTGTAAATCTAAAATATGTGTCTCGTTGTAAAAACAATTCTCCGGAAGGACTAGGCGTCATTCAGATCAACAAGCGGCCCGAAAGACACAAACCGAGGTTCTCTAAACCTTCCAATCTCGTCAACGTTTTCATTGTGTATAGGTATGGAACTATCGATATGAGAATTAAATAGCAAACAATTACGTTTTTATAACAACGTATAGTAGCTGGTTTAGTAAGTTAAAACAATAGTTTTTCTGTGGAAGCAAAAACGCAATGGTTAAATAACTAGAAATTGTTATACGCTCTGTTAAACTTAGGATCTTATTAACTTATACCGTTCATTAGGATTTTCATCTAAACTAAAATAAGTACACCAAAAAGAATTGTAAAATTATATTTTGTGAGTGTTGAAAAGCTATTACTTTTTATACATGTGTTTAAAGTGTGTAAACATTTATGTTTACTACTATATTAATTCTACCTTAAACATTTATGTTTGGTTCACTATCCGATGACGGTTACTAGAGCTAACAGCTCATTACCTTATGTAATATAACTATCTCGTCACATATTTATATCTATATTGTTATGTTTCGTTATGATATATAAGGCAGCCATACAATCTTAAAGTATATCATAGATACAAGTATGAAAGTAAACAAGGGGATAGAAAACGTGCTCTTAGGTAAATCTTTGGGGTAATAGAGCGAGATAGTTGCTTTTGCTGAGTGGGTTAGAGAGACAAGGTTGGGGAAATACGAGCACATTTGCAAACATCCACCCCGGCGTAACAGTTTACCCGCTTTATGCTTGCTCCCTCTGGTCGAGCTCTCTCTTTGATCTCTATACATACTTTGGCTACTTGCAGTGACCACTTATTTTTGTTGGCTTTTTAAGTATAGGTTTTAAATGTATTGTGCAATTTTAAATAACAATTTAAATAAAATGATGAATAAACATATTTACTATACAGATGTAGGTATGATTTACATTACATAGTAATTAGTAAATATAAGTATTACATATCTATGTCCCACTGTATGGTGGAAAAAATAAAGAAAACTTTCTAAAATAAAAATATAAATCTGTTTTAAAACTAGTTTTAAACATGTTTCTACACAATTAATTGCTAATGTTTTGACTATGAATAAAAGGAAAGTATTGTTAGAAAAATATGAATCCATCTAGAATTGGTTTCAGTTGCTAAAAAAAGAAACATAGTGCTTGTTCCTGTGTATTGTTAACTAAAAATAAATAATTTGTTGATTATAAAAACTTAAAGAAGAGTTTAGCCCTATATAATATCAATAACAAAATTGGATGCCCAAACTAACTAATCTTTAAAAATCAAGAAAATGCACTCGTTACTCTTGTTACTCTTCCCCTTGGGCCGGATTATTATGTCTCGTTGCGAACTCTACGTTAAGTACGCACCGACAGCTGCTGAGTCCCCGAGGAATGAAGATGACACAGCTGTTATCTGTGCGCATTAAAAGACCATAATACCCCGCCAACCACATTATTCACGTAATCGTTTTACACCGACGTACGTTCAGGGTTCGAAGTTTAATCCATAAAACGAAAACCGAGGGATTAGGTTACTCGGCCCGTAACAAATCAGACTTCAGCCTGATAAATTAGGTGTAAAGAATAAAGATATACGAGAGTCGTTAAAAGTTGACGCGTCTGAGGCTGAGTGAGAAAATCTCTGAGATCTTCTGAGAATTCACCTTTATAGTCCTATAAATAGTGACGGTGTGTGGCCGTCCGGGTACTGTTACAACCTGTGCCGCGTCGCCATGTCCTCGCCGTCCGGACATTCCGGCCGAATTGATCTTTTGAATCATTTCTGCAAATCAACCGTAATGTAATGTTGTGGTCGCCGCGGCATGTTCCATGAGCCTTGTCGTATGTTATCAAGTCATTGTTGGTTCTCCGGAAACGGCACATTCCTTAGAGACAAATGAGAATGTGACTCGGGTAATGTAGGTGGAAAGTGGGAACTTGGTGAAAACAAGTCTTAAATATATAAGACTTTCTGTACCAAATCCTATAAATTTATTTGTTTACAGTTAATGGGCTTTTAATGCGTAGCTATTGAAAGGATAGTTTTACTTTATAAATTCATCTTTATTTTAATCTTCAAGGGAATTCTCAGGAACCACAAAATTTTCTAAGGAGTGAAAATCAGCAATGGCTAACTGAGAAACTAACTAACTATGTTGTTTGCTGTAAACCAACACAATTTAAGTAACACAATAACATAGAAGGATAATTTAATCAGTCAACGCCGGGTTCCGGTCGCATACGTACAGCTTTTATATAGTCCATAAAAATATCATTCCTTGTTCCCGGAGAGCCAATGAATATTCAGCGAGTAGATTACACAGTGCATTTTCTCATTAATAACTGCGTTACTGACGATGCAAATGACCCGTAGGTCACGACAGCGACACAAGGCGGTGTGGTGGTGAGCCACGGTCTGTGACTTTGTCGCCATCACGGTTCCCCCGCTTCGCGTCGCGTCGTGACGCGCGAACGGCTTCTGCTTCTACGTGCTAACCGAGCCGCCTTTTTTTTACCAACGGTACCCACAATGCAATTCGGTTTTTCTTCATCACGAAATGAATAACACGACTCGACATCGAGCGGTCGTAGTTTTTGCTCGAGGTGAACACCTTCCTCGACAACCGCAAGTCTTTGTATTTCTCGTTTGACATTAGCTAACTGCATCTTCGTTCATAACATCATTTAACAATTATTTTATTGACCGTTTAATAAACCCGTCAGGAAATTAATTAACGTGGTGTGGATACAGTTTAACTTAGTTTTACACGCACTTTATTTGAGTGTGTTCTTCACTTCAACGGTATGCCATCATCTGTTGTATACATTCTTTATGTATCATTTCGGAAAACAATATTTCCTTAAATTAGAACATTTGTATACATCGATTTACCAAAAATTATTTTGAAGAATAACTTATTGGGTTAATGACATTTTATAGTGTTTCAACCTTGGAAAAAACCACATGAAGCAGATCAATGAAATTGGACGTTTCTATGGTCGCTGGACATTTCGTCAGGGTTAGGGTGAAAGACGCTTTGTGGGAGTGTAAATAGTTGTATTTACTTTCGGATAAATCTCAACTGTTTTGGGGGAAATATTAAAAATGAAAGGGGAACTCTTTATAGTAGAAATATGACTAATGATCTCCCAAGTTCTCACAATTTATTTGAAGTCAGCATACCCATTAAAATAAACATTTATATTTGTTTTTTTAACTTAATGATCCAGGCTGAACGGGCTTTCAGCAAATAGATAAAATATACAATTTGTACCTAGGTGCTTAAAATACTCAATCGCAGTAACTAAATATTTTTGATCAATCATTATTTTTATTTTAAATAATATTATATTGTCTCTATTTTATTGTGTTCCGACAAAACCCCTTACTAAGGAACACTATAGTTTAGGCTCATTAGTAACACGAACAAGAAACATTTGAGGTACTGTTTGAGTCGGGTTTATTCGTTGAAAATGCAACTACTACTGGCCCGATAATGCCTAAGGGGTCCGTGACTCTAATGGAATAAAAGTAACTGTCGATTGCGGCGTTATAGCTAGAATAAAACCGCTAGAAATTGTTACTATTTGACATGCGAGGGAATTCTCACGCAATGATTCTGATTAATGTGTGATTTTGCCCCTGGCGTCGCGTCGTGAAGCCTTTAAAATGCATGTAATGTTATCAAGTCTATTAATGCTAAAAGTCACGATGTGACTGTCAATTAAAGTCTACTGGTAATCGCAAATATTAGACATTTTGGGGAGTGATAACAAAATGCAAATCATATGTAACTTTGGTTACATATTATACATGATAACTTTGGTTAGGTATACCCCATATTTATGTTTTTTATTTCAACAAACCAACAATAGAAAATACGGATATACAGTAAGTTAAAGGGAAAAATCTAACAGTTTCCCCTAGACAATGTATTGAGCTTATTTTTATATTATACCAAGTGAAAACATTTTATTTTCAGCAGTTTACCGCATCAATAAAATTTTTAACTCAATAAAGAAAGTATGAATTTTAGGAAACTTATACTTGTAAAGTGGGATTTCATACCCAAAAATATTATGCAAATTCTTAATTTGTAGTAAAATAATGCACATTTTTTCTAATAGGTATGTTGTGTAGCTTAGTGCTGTTGCGTAAAGCATGAAGTAAAGTATTTGTTGAAAGTAGCTGAAGATTAGCCAGTTTCAAAAAGGATACACAAAAAAACGCTGCATCAGTTAGTTTATTCTTATTTTACGCAACTTCGAATGTTTTTACCTTGTTCTACTGGAGGTTTTCAAATGCTTCTACAAATGTGAGTCAAATTTGTTTTGGGATAAGGACTGTTAGTATGTTATATTGTTTGCTGCTACAAGAGATACTCGATTTTGTAAAGTATAAATGTAATCAAGATTTTAATGTAAATAACACTTTTGGCTTTAAAACAAACTAAGAAGTTCCCTAAATAGAAAGGAAGACTCCCATCAACACTGGAAGAAAATTGGTCATTAGGAGGAATACACCTCATTGCCTGCGCTGATGTGGCAATGAATTGTTATTTTCAAGAGAAAATATGAATACAAGATATTTACGAGGTGACAAGGTTTGCTTAAATCAACCTATAGCCACGGAAATTAGAACTTTTTGAAAACAAGGGCTTATAACAAAATTATTTTGGATACATTGCTCAGAAGTATCTTTATAATATGGCTAGTTAAATAAGAAGCCTAAACGTCTATATTATGACTTATATCAAGTGCCTTTATTTTTTCGAATTTCCCCTTTAGGAAAGAAGCAATTACTGTAGGTGGCATGGTAAGACTTAAGCCCAAGACCATGATAACTTTTCATTTTGGGGTTCCCAGATGCCAAAAACACTATTCGTTCAAATTTGTATACATGCATATATATGTGTGTGTGTGTGTGTGTGTGTGTGTGTGTGTGTGTGTGTCCGTAAGTACGATAACTCTCGTAAAAAAGGTCTGATCTTAATGAAATTTGGTACAAATGTGTAAAGTACCAATTATTTGAACGAGTTCGAAAACCGGACGAATCGCACCATCCAAAAAAGGGTTTTGGACCCAAAAAATTTTTTTGGGGGTTTTCAAATGTAATTTTTATTTTAATAAAATATTAAATTTTAACATTGAATTTGGCTTAAAAAAAACAATTTGGTATTTTGATCATTGCTCTACGTCAATTGGTTACTGAGATATTGAACGTTTTAAACACAGTACGTTGTCCAATGTTATTCTTATGGAGAAAAATACAAATTGTATACCTCGCTTATTTAAGAACATAAACTGACGAAACTTAGTATACGACTTCATCTGGTTGTGGTTTATTGTTGTTTGGACAAAAAAAACAATTTTTCGCATATGGTTCCCGTAGCAGCAAACCTAGGTAATCAGTCCCCATGTTATTCTTATGGAGAGTATTTAAAAAGTTATATATCGCTTTTTATGAATGTATGTGGATGGAACTTGGTGTGTGACTTGGTGTGTTACATGAGTTCTATTGATATTTGCACAAAAACCCATATTTTGTGTTCTTTGTTGCAGAAAACCTGCGTACTCATCCCCAATGTTATTCTTCCGGAGAATAATTAATATTTTAAGTGCCGGTATGGCTTGTTTGTGAATATTTTTCTTATGAATCCTGGTAAGTGGCTAAGTGTGTATATATTCATTGGAAATTCGCTGGGTATGCAGGTTTTCTGCGGCGGGGGTATTTTAAGACAAAACGATTACTGAACTACGGTTAGATTTAACATGCAATAACACAGATAAATGATAAAGTTCAGCAATCAGTAATACTAGTAAGACACGAGGAAGATATTAATGGTCTTTGTAAAGTCAGCTGATGTTTCCCGCGCGACGACGTGTAATAACACAGTTGGCGGGTAAATCAGCTGTTATAGCCCATAACCCGCGCCCTCGCTTCGGCCACCGTACTCACGTCAGTTTCTTGTTTTGATAAATTAAAATTAACCCGACCTGAGTTGTCGAAACGAAACTATAGGAATTACCTTCAATACAGTTTTCTACATAGTTGTACTGCTAGGTTTCTAATGCATTTTATCCTATGCACAGATTAGCAATTTGGTTAAATATTAAGGGTATGTAGAATTACCAAGATCGTGCTGAGATTGTTTGTGTATCTGTTACACAATAATCGTTTGCCTGTCCATGTATACTAGGAGACGCTCCCAGGAATGAATGTCACACTTAAGTGTCAACTTTTATAGTCTTTTATAATTTTTGTTGTAAATTTAAAATATAGATAGATTTAATCAAAAAAGTATTTTATTGTTCCGACCGAGGATGATTCTATAATTTTTGAAATTAAAACAGTTGAAATTGTTGTGTATGCAATAAGTAGAATCCCCTTATATTAATGAGGACATAGCAGAATAATTATATCAAACTTATTTTATTATGTTTATTTTGGTAGTATATGAATACAAGTTAAAATTATTAGTCACTGGTGCTGTATACAAGAAATACGGCATGAAAATGTCAAATTTTTAAATAAATTAAGTGTGGGCTCAAGTCACGTAACATTTCGCGTTGGGACCTACTTCTTCCATAATGGCATAACTCTATAATGCCAATGTTAACGTTCAAGTCCTGCCCCACTTCAAAGGATTATTCAAAATCGTTGATTTACAGCTTGGAAAAAAATACTATCAAAATACCTGGCGATTTCAGTAGCAGAATTTCAATACAAAAAGCAATAATCGCTCAATAACATTCCAAAATATTAAATATATAATTCTGTAAGTGAAATTTTTAAGTCAAAATTGTGGGAGTTTGGCAAATCACAGGATGATAGGAGGCGGCTTAAATTCAAGGTCTTGATATCAGGGACTCGGGAAAAATAACAGTATTTCTTAAAAGTTACCAGCTAAACGAGAAATAACGCAAAACATCCCATAAGAAAAGCATACGGATTTAAAAACGACTACTTTGTTTTCGTCAAAAGTAAAAACATCAGATGAGGCAGAGTACTGGAGAAATGTTAGGTTCTATGGCCCCTTCAAGCGACATCAGATGAGGCAGAGTATTGGGAGAAATGTTAGGTTCTAAGGCCCCTTCAAGCGACATCAGATGAGGCAGAGTACTGGAGAAATGTTAGGTTTTATGGCCCCTTCAAGCCACTAGTATTAAATATTTGCGAATTTTGTTAACTACGGTATTTTTTGTATCAAAAGTCCAATCACTGAAATCCTTAGTATTGTATTTTCAACCAACCGAATTTAAAACCCTTGTAGTAATATCTCCTTTAAGCCAATCAAAGATCAGTCTAATCATTGATGTTAGAATTGCGTGACCAACAATTTCCCACAATTTTAAAATATTAAAAAAAACTAAACTAAAAACGATCAATTTTACTAATAACAATTTTGAGTTTATTAAAATCAAAATTTTGCTTAAATAAATTCAATGTTTATGAAATTTGCAGCAATACGCCTGTCATCTTAATTTATCACCAGTAGCTACGAATTATAACCATATTAAGCTTCCGTAAACTTAAGTGAAAGCCTTCACCGATTCAAAAATAATCTTATTTTTTCCTGAGTAGGTACACATTACTAATTATTCATTGTTATTCACCTTAGGGTCAATAGGAAACTTTATGCAAAGTGATTCCAGAGCTCTACGGCAACAAGCTTCCGTCCCATTAGACTCCAACTTCCGATAGGTATTTTATGGTCATTAAGATCTAATGGTTTTTACATAATTTTTTAGATATGCTTGCGTGTAATCAGTCCAGCCGATAGATTAATTAAATCAAATAAGTACACACTCTGGTAGTAACATCGCAAAGAGACAATTATGCTGGTCATGCTAATTTATCACACATTTCATCCTGTTTACAATTTAAGTCGCGCGAAGCCTCTACAACGATTGCTAATCTATTTTCGAATGCCCACTTCCACTTACCCCTGCCCCAGCTTGTAGTGCCCTCGAGCACGAGAGCCCCCCTACCTTGGGCATCCGCGCTCCTCATGTCTCCGACCCAGTTTTGCTCACATTTACAACTTACATTCGCTTTATTCGCCGGGCATGTCGTGATCTCGGTCGGGACGATCGAACTCACTGATAAACTCGGTTGACAGCTCTATTTTTGTAAAATGTGGCTTCGAGAGGGAATCCTATTTCCGTTTTTCCTAAAAGGTTTTTCGTCCTTGGTTGAAAACTGAAAGAGAGCAGATCCATATCTCAAGTCAAAAGAAAATATAAAACAATATTTATATTTACTAGGTTGTGTGACGAAACTGATCGCTTTCTTCTGGTAAACTGATATATTTGTTCAAAACGTTTTTAAATGTTTGGCTTTACATCGTGCAAAGAATATATTTTTAATTGTAGGGTCAAACACTTATTTATTTAGAGATCCAAATAAAAAATAAAGTACCTGCTTGTAACTGACAGCATTGGCAACCTATGTTTATATACTAATATATAGGTACTCTCCATATTTTTAAACTAAGAAAAGTTACAAACGGTTAAAAAATGAAGAGTTAAAAAATGTGACCGAAGTATATTTATAATTAGTTAAAACCATCACTGTAAACAAAACTAAACTGACATCAATCCTATACTCTAATACGAGCAATGTCTGTTTGTTTGTTTGCAAAATTTATTTCGAGATCCAGCTGAAGGACTTAGCTGAAATTTTGGGATTAGGGGCTTTTGGGTCTAAAAAATCGATTGGTGAAAACCACTTCCTCAGGAAAACTCGTATTTTTCTAGACAACTAATTTGAAAATTGAAAATGTTAAAATTGGGCTTATGGAGTTTAAAATCATACCAACGGTTACTATGAATAACAAAAACAAACCAATAAATCAGCTGTTTGATTTTATCTATAACTTAAAATATTGTAAACAGCTGTTTGATTTGATCTTAACTTAAAATATTTTAAACAGCTGTTTGATTTTATCTATAACTTAAAATATTGTAAACAGCTGTTTATCATTATGGAAATAAAAATCCTACTTGAATGGCAACTCTCATAATGGAAATAAAAACTACTTGAATGGCAACTCAAACTCTTTTTCGATAGGCGAGTGAGCGTAGCGAACGAGCTCATCCGGGAGGCGAGTGAGCGAAGCGAACGAGCTCATATTGAAAATGAACGAGTATTTTAAATAAAACAAATTCAATACCTCTTCTGCGGGATCAACCACCGAGCATGGCTCGGTCCCCGGTACTAGAATACAAATCAGGAAAAGACTGTTAGTTTGGCCTGAAATAAAGAATACAACTACAATCTGAGGTCCGCTAAGCTACCACTTGTACATATCCTGAGCGGTTCTGCCCTGGTTGTGGACGGACCGGTTAAGAGCTGATTAGTCGTATCACGAGGCAGCAGTCACGGGCCACCGGCCACACCTGCGGCCACGCTCGGCTACCCCGTCGTACACATGCCGTCCACACTACGGTGTACGGTAGTACCGCTCGCGGTCGGGGTTTACAAGGATTGTATCATCTTCATATGTTAAAATACGACAGCTTCTTTTGCAAAAATTAACTTTCATAACTATACAGACATTTGTTTAATACATGTAAACGTTACCAACATTAATATCACTATTTATTAGACTTAAACAGATCGACTGAAACAATCATTTGACTCCACCAACTCGGTCTATTCCTGGTTCAGCCGTTGGAACAGTGAAACCAAAACCATTATAAATCTGCAATCGTATTAGCGTCCATGACTCAGCAACACTCACCTAATGTTATATGTCCGTATACGAAATACTAGCTTATCGATAACACTTATTTATTACCTCTTAAACCTATTGTAGGTATTTTATCTATGTCATCCTCCATCAATAGCGTATTAACAGTTTTAACAGTATCAAAGCTCACCAAAATAGGTTCTTGAAAATCAGGGTAAACAATTTTTATGCAAAGGTTTTTAAGTGAACGTTCATAGGTTCTAGGCAATATTTTTACTCTATTTGATAAACGAAGTTTTAACGGTATTTATTTTTTATTCCTGTGTTTTAACTTGTTTTAGCGAATTTCCCCTATAGGGAAGAAGCTATTACCGTAGGTCTCATGGTAAGACTTGAGCCCGAGACCATGATAACTTTTTGTTTTGAGGTCCCCAGATTCCAAAAACACTATTCGTTCAAATTTCTATATATGTATATGTATATATATATATATATATATATATATATATATATATATATAAGGGTCCGTTAACTCGATAAATTTGAAAAAAAATCCGATTTCGATGAAATTTGGCACGAACGTGTAAAGCAACATTCATGACTTTAAGTTCGAAAACCAGAAAGATCGGACCATGGGACCATGGGGGTTTTAAATTTTCCAAAAATAAGTTTTTTTAATTTTTTACCATAAACTTTTTAAATCACTCAATTTTGGTTTTGACCATTTTATAAAGCTTAAATAAACAAATTACGTGGTATTTTGAATTATTAACCTAGGTTAAGCGGTTGCAGAGAAAACCCAAAAAACGTGTTCATAAAATCTCCCATGTTAATCTTATGTAAAAAAGGTTTTTAGCTTTTCCACAGTTAATTTTACCCTAAACTTCACATTTGCTTTTACCAATCGGTCAGCTATACAAACAATAATTTTGGTGTTGCAGAGATATTCAAAGCGTGCTAAACACAGTACATTGTCCAATGTTATCCTTATGGAGAATAATTAAAATTTGATATCTCGATTATTTATGTTTATATATATCGATGAAACTTGGTATGTGGCTTCATCTAGTACTGTTATATTGATATTTGCACAAAATAATGATTTTTTGTTGATTTTCCCAGAGTAGCAGACCTGCATCCTCAGCCCTAATGTTATTCTTATGGACAATAAGTAAAGTTTTATATCTCCCTTGATTATGTACATAAATGGAAATAAAAAATGAACACTACAATACAACCTCCGGAGGTTGTATTGTAGAAATAAAATACAATACAACCATTTACCCAAAAATGGTCCGGCTTCGTACTAGAAATGTCATTTGTGTGTGTGGGTTAAATTGCTTTTATTTTGAAAGTGTGAACTTGGTACGTAGCTTTACCTGGTTGAGTTATATTGATAAGTGCATAAAAAAATTCTTATATTTCTTGTTGCAGCAAACCTCCATACTCAGCCCTAATGTTATTCTTATGGAGAATAAATAAATTGCTATATATCACTTATTTATAAATATATTTTTATGAAACTTGGAAAATGGCTCTATGTGGTAGTGAGAAACATATAAGCTACATACATTGGGAATTCGCTTAGGAGCAGGTTTGCTGCAACGGGGGTATTTTTTTATTTCAACGCCAACGGCATTTTTGTTATGAGATGATACAAACGCTTTTAGGGAAAGCGGTCTAAACCCCTCAATTTTGTGTGGACACCCCGGGATTTGAATTAAGGACCCCTTGAACCGAAGACCAAGACGTTAACCGTTAGGCTAGCAAGATGCCCACCGCTCCAATAATAAACAGGATTATTAGTTTCCAGTAATAAACTTATGCATTTTGGTGATTAACGTTTACTTCCTCTATTTTAAGCTTATTTTGTTAAACCTTTTCTGTACTGCAAATATTTTAACTGCTTTACTGTTGTTAGTTTAAACCGTAAATAATAAATATAAGTCAACGGATAGTGTTGTTTAATGTGGTTTTATTTAAAACTGTTTCAGCTCTTACACAGGGGAGACCTCGCCACTAGCATGTGCGGTTTGTGGCTTAGAGTCTCCCCTGTGTAAACAAACTCCACAGTTTTATTCCCAGCCAGGTGCTCGCCTGGGCTCGTCATTATCATATATATTGCAGTGTATGTGTGTACTAATCATGCGACACGACTCATCTGCATATAACCAGTGCTGGCAACCTATACAAATTAATATCCCTGTACTCCCTATAGAACAAGTATAGGGGCATAACTATAAATACTGATATTTTAAAGTCTTGGTTTAAAAACTATATGCATATAGCGTAAACTTGGTATTTTTTGAATCGATGCAATTACTTTTATCTAAATAACAAAATCCAAACTACATTTATGATAGATTTGTCAGAATTTACAATATTATCTACTGTAAATTCTTTAGCTTTTATATAAAGACAGAGCCATGTTACGTGATTCTTTAGCTACGTTATAAGATGACATAGGCTTAAGTGCTACTGTAATTGTAATATATGTAACCGCAATGTAGCGAACTCCATTAATAATCTATGTGAACATTGAAAACTTGCAAGTTATTCACAAAGCCGTTGCTCATTGTTTGAGTTTTTCCTGGATTGAATATTCAATTTTTTTAATAAATGGCTAAAAATAATGAGTATTTCCTTTAAGAGCGAATAATAACTCACTGCAAAATTTATTTTCGTTGCGTATGGTTTTGTTGCGTTTAAACTAGTAAGTTTATTCAATAAAAACTGATATTTATTTATTAAGAATCACCTCTATTTCTTAATATTTAGTACAGCTCAAAGGCTCTTACATTGTTAATATTTTAAGAATTATACTAATTTGTGTACAATGTGAAAAACAATATTATTGAACTCGTAGTGGAGTTCAATGATAGTCGACTTTTTCCTAGTGTTATTAGTTTATGACTTAAAATGTTTAGTTCATACGGAGACATTAGCTGTTTTATATTTCGATACATTGTTGACTCCTTAACAACCAAGCCTCAAGTCCCCTTTGATAAAAATTAAATATAATAACGACATTTCGAATAAATATTGTAAAGTTAGCGAGAAACTTATTTAGTTTTTGGTTTTAGCGAATTTCCCCTATAGGGAAGAAGCTATTACCGTAGTCGGCATGGTAAGACCTAGGCCCGGGACCATGATAACTTTTCGTTTTGAGGTCCCCAGACCCCAAAAACACCATTCGTTCGAAACTATATATATATATATATATATGTGTGTGTCCGTGAGCACGATAACTCTCGTAAAAATTATCCGATTTTGATGAAATTTGGTATAAACGTGTAAAGCAACATTTATGACTTTAAGTTCGAAAACCAGCCAGATCGCTCCATCTAAAGGGGTATTTTGGGGGGGTTTTGAACCCCAAAAATGGGTTTTCCGAATTTTGTACATATAATTTTGGAAATAGTCAGATTTTAGTTTTTTCCATTGGATTCAGCTTAGAAAAACACACAATTTGGTATTTTGATCATTTCTCTACGTCAATTGGTTAGCGAGATATTGAAAGTGCTAAACACAGTACGTTGTCTAATGTTATTCTTATGGAGGAAAAGAAAAATTTTATATCTCGCTTATT
This sequence comes from Allygus modestus, assembly GCA_963675035.1. NCBI lineage: Eukaryota > Metazoa > Arthropoda > Insecta > Hemiptera > Cicadellidae > Allygus > Allygus modestus. The sequence goes on from OY776111.1 coordinate 206,751,373, forward strand.
TATGAACGTATACTAACGAAACTTGGTATACGGCTTCATCTGGTTGTGGACCATTGATATTTGCTCAAAAAAACAATTTTTTTTCAAAGGCTCCCGTAGCAGCAAACCTGCGTACTCAGCCCCATGTTATTCTTATGGAGATTAAGTAACGTGTTATATCCCTTAATTATGAAAATAAATTAATGAAATTTGGTATGTGGCTTTATCTACATGAGTTATATTGATATTTGTATAAAACCCCATTTTTTGTTTTCCTTGCTTCAGGAAACCTGCATACTCAGCCGCCATGTTATTCTTATGGAGAATAATTAAAATGTCATAAATCGTTTGTTTATGAATGTATATTGATGAAACTTGGTATGTGGCTTTATATGGTATTAAGATGCATATATATGCATTGGAAATTCGCTGAGTACGCAGGTTTGCTGCTACGGGGTATTATAATTATTATATAAATTGATACAAAATAGTGTATGAAATTCATTTAACATATGATAATCTATATGACTGCTAAAAATAAGGGGGTTTCATATTAGTTTTAACTGCATGGCTAATGTAATGATGTATATTTCAAAGGGAAATTAGCTTATAGAACCGTTAAATATTAAAACACTTAAAGAATGAACTCATTTATTTTTATTTTTTGATTTATTTGGACTTTACCTATCGCTTCTAGTGTTTAAAACTACACTACGTTTCGGGAGGTAAGGAAACTCCTCCCGTTATCAAGTGAACCCTACTTACAGTTTTAAACACTAGAAGCGATAGGTAAAGTCCAAATAAATCAAAAAATAAATTCAAATCCATCGCTATTATGAGTTTCAAAAATACAATGAACTCATGTTAAATTTATTATATTTCACAAACTAAAGTAAAACATAAACATAAACATTCAACATATGCAAAATTCCACAGCTGATTATAACTAATATGACATAAATACACAACAGTTCTTCCCCCCTTGCAATCAAGAATGCTCATTTGTGATCAGTGATGGTACCACTTATCTGATCCAGATAACTCCTGGTTCTATTTCGACATGATACATGAGGCGCCCTTCTCTCTTAATTAATTTCCCTTTTTTCCATTTAACTCCACCTTGGTAATTTCGTACTAGAAATTCATCCCCGATGTTCAGCTCTCTTATTGTTTTTGCTTGATTTTCAAGGAAAGGTTTTTGACTCCAGCTTACTGTTCTTTTAATATCTATTTTAATTAATCTAATCTGGTCTTAAGGTTTCTTCCAAGTAGAAGCATGGCTGGAGAGTAGCTTGTGAGGCTGTGAGGTGTAATTCTGTATGACAAAATAAAATTGCATATTTTGAGGTTTAAATCATCTTTTGGCCCCATTGCCAACATAGCTTTCTTGAATGTCTGCACAGATCTCTCTGCCTGTCCATTGGTTTGTGGCTGATATGGGGCAGTTCGAATGTGCATAATCCCATTTACTTTCATGAAAGTTTGAAATTCCTTTGAAGTGAAAGAAGTGCCATTGTCTGATACAAGTTGCTCTGGTATACCGTATCTTGCAAATAGACAACGTAACTTTTGGATTGCTAAGTTGGATGAAGTAGAACCTACTTAAAAAACCTCCGGCCATTTACTATGTCCGTCAACAATGATCAAAAACTGTTTGCCTAAAAATGGCCCGGCAAAGTCCACATGGATCCTATACCAAGGTTTTTCTGGCCATTCCCAAATGATCGTGGGTACCTCATTTGGATTATTTTGAACTAATTGGCAAACCTGACAATTCTTTACCACTCTTTCTAAATCGACGTAAAACCAGGGCCACCAAACATAGCTTCGCCCCAAGTTCTTCATCTTCACTATGCCAAGATGGCTACGATGTAATTCGTTTAAAACGTATTCCCTTAGGTTTTAAGGTACGACAACACGTGATCCCCAAAATAAACATCCTAGTTTTAAGGACAATTCTTCTTTTCTACAAGAATAAGGTTTCAGTGAGTCTTCACTTAATTAATCTTCCCAACAATTCAACGTTTTGCTAATAACACTCGATATAATAGGGTCCTTATTAGATTCTCTCTCTATGTCTTTACTTGTTATAGGGAAACATTCCTCAATTGTTACTTGAAAAATGTTTTCCTCTTCATCCTCTACAGTTTCAGGTAGGGGTAATCTTGACAGTCCATCAACATTCCCTTGGAACTGTTTATTTCTGTGGATTATATTGTACTGATGAGCTCCTAGAAAAATAGCCCATCTTTGTAACCTTTCTGCAGCCATAGTTGGAATCGACCTATTTCCATTTAATATTGCTTTGATGGGTTTGTTATCTGTAATCAGGGTAAATGGCCTTTCTTTAAATAATGGTAAAATTTCTTTAATGCCCAATACACAGATAAGGCTGCCCGATCGATCTTTGCATATTTTCTCTCAGTCTTATTTAATGTACGAGAGGCAAACATTATTGGCCTTTTTTCCCATCAGTAAACAAATGCGATAATGTGGCTCCTAAACCAAATGGAGATGCGTCAGCCGACTAAACGATTGGTAGTTTTGGGTTAAAGTTAACCAAAACTTGTTCTGAGGTTACAAGCTGTTTCACTCTTGCAAATGATTCTCCACATTCTGTTGTACAATTCCAATTTAAATTTTTTTATAGTAACTTATGCAAAGATTCCGAAATGTTAGCAAGATTTGGAAGGAATTTATGATACAAATTCACAAGTCCTAGAAAGGATTTCAACTCAGTGACATTAGTAGGGGTTCGTAATTTAGACACTGCCTCGATTTTCTTTTCTGACTTATGTAGACCTTCGGTGTCGATTACATGATCACAATACTATTTTTTCTTGAAATAAATATGATTTTTCGACATTTGCTTTCAACCCATAACTGTTCAGTCTTTCCAGAACCATTTGTAGATTTTTGTAATGTTCTTCATTACTCCTCCCAGTTATTATGATGCAATCGAGAAAACATTATGTCATTGGGATTCCATGAAGAACTTGTTCCTTGGTTCGTTGCCAGATAGACAACGACAATTGCGTTGGAGCTGACGCAATTCCAGACATTAGTCTGTTACATTTATAAAGTCCTCTATGAGTGTTCAATGTTAAGTAGATCTTACTTTTCTCATCTAGTCATCTGTAAGTAAGCATTCTTCAGATCTATTTTAGAATTCAGAATTTTGCACTTTCGATATTATTCCCTCTTTTTCTAATCTCCCCAATTTTTTTTCGATAATTGGTTAATGAGCATAAAGAACTGGCCTGGCTTTTTATAGACAGGCGTTGCATTTGATTTCATACTGAGTTTAGCCTCAACACCTCTTATTCGACCCAGTTTTCCATCAACCACATTTGGGAATTCATCTAACAGCCGTTTTACTTCTTTATTGAAGAATTTCTTTGCGTCATCTGTATTGTCCTTGACCATCGAATTTGTGTTGTTCCAGTTCAATGGAACTGTTTTCATCTATTCCCGACCAAAAAGTGGGTTTTGACCATTCTTAACGACATTCAAATCCAAAAATTAAACTCACAGCTGATCCCGTGTCCACTTCCATTTTAACTACTGGGTTATTAATTCGAGGGAACACATAAATGGGAGAAAGTCAAGAAATTTGAGCCACACGGCCAACACTACCGACAGTCAGTTCATTCTCTTCAATTACTTGAGCAGGATCTTACACGACATTGTGAGCTCTCCTGTGAGCTCGAAGTGTAGTTTGGTTTCACTTTCACAAACATGTTCCAGGTGACCTTTCTTGTTACACAAACCACAAGTAAAAGTTTTAAACTTCAATCAGGCTTACGGTGACCAGCTTCTCCACAACAATAACACACAGGTTCAAATATACTTCTTGAAAATTTGCTACTTTGTCTAGTTGATCCTGTTCTGCTTTTATTAAAAGGAGGAGTTGAACTAACTGTGTTAAGAGTTGTATCTGATACGTTATTGGAAAATTCATTTGCATCTTGCGCTGCTCTTTTTCGTCGTAGTAGCAATTTACACAGCTCTAGACAAAGTTAAGTTGTGTTTTGTCAATAATATCTTTTGTGTGTTTTGACATTTTAAACCACAAACATACCTGTCTCTTAGAGTAGCATATAGGATACTGACAAAATCACATGTAGAAGCAAGTTTCTTAAGTTCCACTTAGTACTCTTTCATTCAGACTCATTCTGATTCCTCTTATGAAAGCGAAACCTTTAAGCTATTAATAAAGGCTTGGGTTGGAAATAGCCTTTTAGTAAATCCACTAACTCATCGTAAAGTTTTTCTGATGGTTTTGTAGGACTAGTAAGGTTCCTTAATAAACTGTAAGTTTTCGGGCCGATAGAACTTAGAAGTAAGCAAACTTTTTTTGTATCTTTCACATTATGAGCAATAAATATTTGCTCAATTATTTCAAAATACTCTTCTATATTGCCATTATTTTTATCAAAACTAGGAAGCGTTGGTACACTAGACATATTTAAACACTTGATGTCGCCAATGTTAAATATTAAAACACTTAAAGAATGAACTCATCTCAAATTTATTATATTTCACAAACTAAAGAAAAACATAAACATAAACATTCAACATATGAAAAATGACACAGCTGATTATAACTAATGTGGCATAAATACACAACAAGAACTTATTTAATTTGTAACATGGAGTGCTCAAGCGACATTTCTGCCACTCTGGTTTCTTACATAGAAACCCTTGTAACTAACTACATTTATATTGAAGCTAATAAGATAATGTCTAAGTTTCAAAGCGGTTAGTATTACAATTTATTGTTGATCAAACGACGTGAGAGAATATATGTATTAGTGGAGCAATGATTCATAGTCTGTGTGTGTGAAGGAGTGTGCGGGTGCGAAACGCAACAACCTGAAAACAACAGCACGGTTCGTATTCAAAATTTACATAAATGTTTCCCAGTCAACTTTACACAACCAATTCAACAATGGACAACTTTAAATTCATTCCACCGGTTGTTTTAATTAATACCTGAAAATTGTAAATTTTTCCATAAGTTATTGGAAACTAAACTACTGTTGGCAAGGTACATTTTCAAAAAGTAAATAAAGAAGACCCAAAGTATTCTAAAATACTGAATATATATTTTATGATAAAATAAATAAAGTACTATCCTTTTAACAAAAATATATTTAATTTGAAAATGATTTGTATTTTCCAGATGCAAACAAAATTTCTTTATAAACAAAGGTACATTCCTATGTAACCTTAAATTGTTAATAATTCCCCGCTAGAGTGCGGCATCAAATTATTTTCTATTTGCTTTTATCAGGCGTGCTCTTTTGATTGTCAGTTGATGTTCTTAAAATACACAATGAGCTAACCGTTGAAAATACCGCTTTAAGATATACACTTAATTGAGATCATACTGTATTGTGATAGTAATTTTTTAACAACTATGACCAATATAAATTAAAAACACAATTTAGTAATCGGTAATATAATATAATATATTATATCTGTTTGGTCAAGTTTGGTAAAAAATTAATTCCCATTTAAAACATATACTTATGAACCATATACACGTAACACATTTTTCGTTATCTTAAGACCATTTGTGTGCCCTAAGATGTATTTTTAATACGTTTCTTAAAGGTATTTAAAATTGATTTATAAAATACAACCCCTGTTAGTTTTGTCCTTTAGTAGCTGAATGAGATAGTCATTACAAGAATTCAAGTTGTTTGTTGATGTAAGGAAAAAATATAACCATAGGCCCTAATTAAATGATATCCTACTAAAATTGATGAATTATATCATAGGATCCAAAAAACAATTTACTTTAGCTTTTACACTATTCCAATCAAACTTAACACAAAAGAATTGTAATCAGAAGATTATATATCATTAGATGTTTACTCAGTCAAAGTAATTAATTATTAGTATATTGATTATTTTCTAAAAATAATGTCACAAAAATCTACAAAACGGTTCCTTGCAATGATTTGACCGCTTTGTATTCACTTTGACATGTAGTTTAAATAAAACACTAAATACTTCTATAATTGTATGCTAAACTATTCGCGTTTTAAACATGTTATTGAAATGAAATACATGACAAAACCCTCGTAAAGTGAAACCCGCATAATTAAGGAAACTGCAACGTAGTACAAACAAATAAATACTTCAGTATTTCCTAAAGCATTGGTTACGGTATTTCCAACCATATGCGAGAGGTGTCATATTCTGGCCGTCAACCATGTCGTTAGCCGTTGCGGTGTTAAAGTAGTCTATGATTGGACATTATGATAAGTGTAATTAAGATCGTGTTGTATGTTTGTTCAATAAGAGCACTAACATTGAACCTCAACTCATCTGCATTTAAACTAAGACTTTATTATTTACTATGACTTTTTTCCACAACCAGTTACTTTATTAGTTTTTAAATTATACCTCTAAATTTGCGAGTTTTCCTTGTAACGAAGTTATGAAAATCCTTTATTATAGGATGACAAAAATTGTAAAATATTCCACATCAAATAAACGTGTTTTGCCATTGTCATCAGTATCACTATTCAACCGCAGACTGTAGTTCTGTCTTGCCTTTAAAGCGCATTTCACAGCTAAGTCATTAGTTATTAACAAAACATGCACCTTTTAATCTCTTGAAAAAAAAACTCTTTTTCTATGTACATATAACAAAGGAAAAAAAGTTAGTATTACATAGAAGGTAATTATTTATTTATATATGTAATAGGATTAACTTAAGTAAATAACAAAATATTGTTTTACGTAAAGCGATACAACGTATTGTTCTACGTTATTGTTCGTATTCTAGTTTATTGCTGTACTCAGAAAACTGCAGCATATTCCGGTTTTATATTTTAAAAATAAATCCATATTCATAATACATATTCTTTTAATATCCAAGAGTTATCCTGTACAATTATTAAGAATTATTCTATTTAACTCATTGGACGAAACTCTGGACGAGTACCACTCAGATAAGTTTCGGATTGCGGCAGTCCTCCGTATGCGTCATGTTAGTGTTCTTTCGTTTTTCGCCCGTCTGCCCCTTTTTCCTTGTGTCAGTTTATGTGTTTATGCAGTAAATGGAGTTTTTAATACTGACGTGTTCAACAAAAACGAAAAGCCTTAACAGTCGATAGCTGATAAAGACTACATGGGAACTGAAACTGCATTAGCCTACATATAGGATTACCAAAGGACTACTTTGGCAGTAAATGCATATAAACCAAGTTGAATTAACTGCAAGTTTTTCGGTGGCTGAGAACATGAAGTTCAGTTATATCATATATTCCCTTTTACTTTGATAGAAGAAAGTACGAGGCACTACAAAATAAACGAGCTAAAAAAGGTCACTAAACAAAACAAGTTTGTAAAGAACATAGAGCGCTACGAATAACGGCATTATAGTCATTTACATATAACAAGGGCTTTCAACTGAATTGCAAATAATTGCATTTTACTTCCCAACATATCCCTTCATGACCTAGATTACAGCTTATTAGTTCCAACGACCACAAACTGCACTAGTCAGATAATCAAGATAGTTGTTATCCCCAGCTCTGGCGTCTTGGTTATGTTCATTATTACTGCCATTTCGCAAGTCCCTATCTGGTTGCATTTCATATAAACTTTTAATGTTCGGTTCATTTTAGCGAATTTCCCCTATAGGGAAGAAGCTATTACCGTAGGTCTCATGGTAAGACTTAAGCCCGAGACCATGATAACTTTTCATTTTGAGGTACCCAGATGCCAAAAACACCATTCGTTAAAATTTTTATATATGTATATATATATATATATATTTATTTATATATATATATATATATGTGTCCGTAAGCACGATAACTCTCGTAAAAAAGGTCCGATCTTAATGAAATTTGGTACAAATGTGTAAAGTACCATTTATTTGAACAAGTTCGAAAACCAGATGAATCGCACCATCCGAAGGGGGGTTTTTGGGGGGTTTTGTACCCCAAAAATGTGTTTTTTGGTGTTCTCACATGTAATTTTAATTTAAATCAAATTTTAATTTACACCATTGAATTCAGCTTAAAAAAACAAACAATTTGGTATTTTGATCATTGCTCTACGTCAATTGGTTACCGAGATATTGAAAGTGCTAAACACAGTACGTTGTCTAATGTTATTCTTATGGATAAAAAGAAAAATTGTATATCTCGCTTATTTATGAACATAAACTGGCAAAATTTGGTATATGGCTTGATCTGGTTATGGTTTACTGTTGTTTGCACAAAAAAACAATTTTTCGCCTATGGTTCCTGTAGCAGAAAACCTAGGTACTTGGTCTCCATGTTATTCTTATGGAAAATACTTAAAATGTTATATATCGCTTATTTATGAATGTATATGGATGAAACTTGGTATGTGACTTCACTATGATGAGTTCTATTGATATTTGCATAAAAACCCATTATTTTGTGTGCCTTGTTGCAGCAAACCTGCGTACTCATCCCCAATGTTATTCTTATGGAGAATAATTAATATTTTAAATATCGCTTGTTTGTGAATACATTTCTTATGAATCCTGTTAAGTGTTATGTTATATATTCATTGGAAATTCGCTGAGTATGCAGGTTTGCTGCGACGGGTGTATAGTTGCGACGGTAAAAATATAGTTGCATTAAAAACAGGGGAGGTTTGGATTTAGGTATTTATTTGATTAGAATGTCTTAATTCACACGTAAACAATAATTGAACGGGTCGTTAACAAGTATTAGTGACCTTTGTTACAGTCAGAGTTATTGAAGAGAGAGTTTTTATGGACCTAAAAAGATATATCGTATTCGTTAAAAACCAACAAATCGCTCAATTAAAAGGTTTACTCATAACTAAAACTAATTGATCCAAAACAAACAAATACTTCGCCGTGCGCTGTAATAATGGGGATACATTCATTACTCTCTACATTTAATTCATGTGTCAACAAAACAGTTGCGTATGATTGGTTTTAATTAGATACAAAACTACAACGCTTTATTTCAATTACTATATTCATGGTTACATTTCTATGGGAATTCCCAACTGTATGCCAAATGCGATTTTACACTGCCAGTTTTCCTGGATTTTATAATGAAGTATTTGTTTTAGCGAATTTCCCCTATAGGGAAGAAGCTATTACCGTAGGTCTCATAGTAAGACTTAAGCCCGAGACCATGATAATTTTTTGTTTTGAGGTCCCCAGATGACAAAAACACTATTGTTCAAATTTATATATATGTATATATATATATATATATATATATATATATATATATATATATATATATATATATGTGTGTGTGTCCGTGAATGCGATAACTTGAGTAAAAAACGTCCGATTTTGATGAAATTTGGCTCAAATGTGTAAAATGACATTCATGACTTTAAGTTCGAAAACCAGAAAAATCGGACCATGGGAAGGGGGGTTTATGGGGGTTTTCAATTTTTCAAAAATCAGTTTTTTGCATTTTTCACCCTAAAGTTTTTGAACAACTTAATTTTGGTTTAGACCATGTTATAGAGCTTAAAAAAACAAATAATATAGTATTTTGAATTATTAACCTAGGTTAAGTGGTTGCGGAGAAAATCCAAAAAAACCTGCTCATAAAATCGCCCATGTTAATCTTATGGGAAAAAGGTTTTTGGCTTTTCCTCAGTTAATTTTAATGTAAACTTCACATTTGCTTTTACCAATCTGTTCAGTTCCACAAAACAATCATTTTGGTGTTTAAATTGTGATTCTACGCCCAACCGATGCTGAGATATTCAAAGTGCTAAACACAGTACGTTGTCCAATGTTATCCTTATGGAGAATAAATAAAATTTGATATCTCGATTATTTATGAATGTATGTTGATAAAACTTGGTATGTGGCTTCAAGTAGTACTGGTACATTGATATTTGCACAAAAAATTGATTTTTTGTTGATTATTCCCATAGCAGCAAACCTGCGTACTCAGCCCCCATGTTATTCTTATGGAGAATAAGTAAAATGTAATGACTCCCTTAATTATGAACATAAATTAATAAAACTTGGTATGTAGCTTCACTTGGTTGAGTTATATTGATAATTGCATAAAAACCATTTTTTTGTTCCTCGTTGCAGCAAACCTGCTTACTCAGCCCCATGTTATTCTTATGGAGAATAACTAAAATGTTATATGGCGCTTATTTATGATTGAATATTGATGAAACTTGGTATGTGGCTTCGCCTAGTTAAATTATATTTATATTTGCATAAAAACCAATTGTTTATGTTCCTTGTTTCAGCAAACCTACGGACTCATTACCAATGTTATTCTTATGGATAATAATTAAAATCGCTTATATGTGAATATATTTTTATGAAACTTGGTATGCGGCTTCATGTGGTATTAAGACAAATATTTTGCATTTGAAATTCGCTGAGGACGCAGGTTTGCTGCGATGGGGGTATTTGATGTTATAATGAATGTTTATAATGTTTGAGCACATTTTTTCCAAAATTGTCACTGATTTGCATGGATTGTAAGAACCACCGTTATTAGATTTACTTGATCAAAAGGATTACAAAAAATAGTGATTCCAACTGCGCACAAATCATCAACTCGAGTGTTATAATTAAATTAAGTTACGTTCGCTCATTTTAGCCCCGATGAAACATATTAGTTTCGAATTTGATTTGTTTTCAGTTATTTGATAATTATGATTAAAGGTACTGTCGGAAACTATCATTGCTTTGATTAAATTTCTTACTGTTACTGTACATAACGAATTACTTTCCATGCCTAGTAAACAAAAATTATTTTTTATTTCTATTTCAATTTGTAATCAAGCTCTGTAGTGTAAAATCCATTTAATAAAGTTCTGATATTGGAATTATATAAAGCTATACCGATAGATTGTTGCACTTTTAATACATCTACAAGACGTCCTTACGAAACCATGAAATCCTTATAAGGAGCAAAACCGCCATTCCTCGCAAAAATGTATTCACATGTCTGACCTCAACATAACCAGTTACAGCCAAAGACTGCTCAAACTGTGTTCCACAAAGGAACACTTGGCGACATCCTCGTTCACACATGTCCGTATGTATTCAAGGGACGCGCTCCCTGGGCCAGACACATGGCGGGACTTGTAAGTCGCAGAGCGGTCGTCAGGGCACGCACCTATTGTTCCGGGTCGACCATGATAAGTCATGGTGACATCCAAGTGTGCCTCACGTGCGACCCAGAACATACCTCTCAATACTACCGGGAAGTCTGCCCTGGCCTTGGACATATTGTCTTTACGGTCAATCAGAAATTACTGAGCTGTTGTTTACAGTGGGAGGAAGTGACTGAAAAGCCAACTTGAAACTACGGGATGGTTTTAAATTATGGTGTGCAAGAGTATTTCTATCTATATGATTCATTGTAAGATGTTAAATGTATCTACAGTATTTAGTGAAATTGTTAACGTCAGTCGATTTAGCTTAATTAATTTCAAAATTTGAAAAATTCAAAGGAAGATAACATTATTTATTTTTATGATCGTTTATTTAATTCATTTTACCTTCATCCCCCCATTACTTTATACTTTTCCTTGATATAATTAATGAATGGCATATAGTTGTCTACTCCATATGATTACGTCAGTTACGTCACTCCCACCTCGGTTTTGGTCTGTTTCAACATAAGTTTACCTTCGGTTTAGGGAGAACTATTTTAGATGAGAACCTATAAATAATATACCATTAAGGAACTACATAATTCAACTGTTTTATAAAAATAAAAAACACATTCAGAATTCCATGTCATTCTATAGCAATGAACCTTTTAAAAAACCCTTTAAAAACCTTTTAAAAAATAAGAGCAAGCTTGTGTTATAGCACATGCCAGATGTGGGGACGGATAGCCGTCGTAAATGCTACAACTTTCCCGTGCTTGTTAATAACGCGCTCCTGACACACGGAGATATTAGCGTGGCCGTGTACATATTATTACATGTACACAGCAATCTCATCCACCCTCAGGCATGGCCATCAACCCCTCAGCATGTGACATTTGCACTGAGGCGTCTCAATTTCAACCCTTTATGATATTACTTTAATGAAATGTGGTTTATGATGTTTAACTACGAGTTTATCTTTCACATTCTACATATTAAAAGAGATTGGGAGTTTTTCAGGAGGGATTTTAAGACAGCTACTTGACGGATTTTAATGATTTTTGTTTTGTTTTTTGTTTTGTTTTTTTTGGGGGGGGATGTAATTTTAACTACTAATAAATGTCGAAGCCAAATGTCTAACTAAATTTTTTTATTTATTTTTTGCTTAACTATAGCATGCGATGCAAATATTTTAGATTCGTGTAAAACAAGCCGTCTGCAAAACACCATTTTTTGTATTTTCTTGAGAATCGTTTTGGTTATAAATCTACGGCTTTTTGAATTGTGGTGGTTCTGAAATTTCAGGCCTATTAGGTATATTAACTGTGTTATAGAGAAGACGCATATTTTACTTCCCTAGCTATGCCTAACATTTGAGTTTAGTGCTCACGTTTTAATAAATTAAATTATCAGAATGTTTGTTACCAGAATTCAATTTGAGAGGGTAAGACCAATTAACTTGACTCACGCCTTGGTACTATTTCAACTATAAATATATGTATGCGTATGCCTAATTTAATTTCGATTAACTTCAATTGTAATAATATTAACACAAATGTTGTACAACCCATGAGTGTGTGTTTAAGTTGAGTACATAAAAAAAATAGCGGGATTTGTAAGTTGTTGGTCAAAAGGGTTCTTAATATACTGTAAATGTTTTAGACGAATACAGATTAATTATTACTTTATTTTTTTTCTTTATCAACAACCAGTCTAGAATAACCAACCTAGAAGTTTTACCGAACTATTGCATCAAATTGAGCCATTAGTATGAGAACAACCAAAACCATAGAGGAGAGATAGTAAAGAGGACTGCTTAAAACATTGCATCTACAACAAGTGTAAAGATTCCATTTCATGAACCAAATCTTTATAAAATTATTTTTACTCGTTTACTGTATTTTTTAAGATTTTTCTGGTGTTTTAAGGTCAAGGTTAAACCATTTTTTTAAGTGTGCTTTGATTTTACGGGTGATAAACAAAATGCTTGGGACTGTAAACAATTTGTTTTAAAAGGGGGGTTTTTATTCTAATTTGAACAAATGATATAAAATTGTATGAAACTGTTTCAAAACAAGGATGAACGTAAATGTAACCTTCCTTTAACATGAAATTGAGAGCAAGCGTTTTCATAGCACGCTTTTTTGGTCTTTTAGTATACTTATACATATTTTTACGTTCAAACATACTTTTAAATCATTGTATTGGAATCGGAAATATCCAACTTCATCAAGTCATGTTTATTTGATCACCGCTTAAGTGGCATGTTATGTTTGACAATGTTACGTGACCGTACCCCTCCCTGGACTTATGATAATTACATTACTATACAATAATAGTGCATGTAGAGGGGTAGATCTGCCTACTCCAGACCCGGGGGTGTTTATGTTGATCCTCGGCCGAGTTGCAGGACACTAATCAGCTGATTGTAATTGCGCTTGTCTCGGCCAGGCGGCTGATGCACCGGCGATTGTTATGGCCTCCGTGCGGTTAATTAATTATTGTTAATTAATGTACACACTGCTGTGGTCTCAATGCACAACAGTGTCGCGTCGTAAACAAACTTAGAGGTAACAACCATAATATGATTTGCTGTGACGATGTGAATGTTTGTGTTTACAACTCTCACGAGACAAGTCCGATTGGTTTACAGTGGCAGCACGATACGTAATGTCGTTCATGACAATATTAAATAAATAAATTACTTGCAATAGTAAATAATTATTTTTTTAGGAACGCAACCTTAATACGAAACATTTTTTTAAAAAGACGTGTGCAAGGTATGGATATTTCTAAAGCTGCGTTGGAATGTATAACTTAAAACTTGTTGAATAGATTTTAATTTTTTTAATAAGATTTTTTTCTTTTCACGATATAGACATTTCATACAAGTTGTTTTATGTTGTAAATTGTTAATCAACATTAGTTCAAATCAATTTAGTAAACTATAAAGTAATTAAGGGTTCCAGGTTTTGCCTTCCCCTCAGGGACTTAAGGAAACTGAAAAAACTGTGTTCATTGCTGATGCTTCTTTAATAAATTGAACCTATTAGAGATTACTTAATATACCCTCAGTGTACCCATTTTCCCATGAATGATGTAAATAAAGTAATTTACCTTTATATGTTGTTAAAAAGAGAGGGTATAATTAAATATTCCGTAGAGGATTATAAATACTATTTATGTAATATTTATATGTTTGTTCTTTGAGGTTCTTTTCTCTCTATACAAAATAAATTAAACTCTGATAATATTAAAATATTTAATTGTGGATGCAATACAAAACCACTTTATCTATTTACTGTATAAGTAAGCGTTTTGTGTATGAAAGCGTTCACACACAGCACCATTCCATATTTTGATGTTCTACAAAACACCTTCAAGCCGACTTAGATTGTAAATCCAGGAAGGAAAACGAACACCTCCTTTCAACCTGGCTGCTACACGATACGGCAAAAGCACAACCTGGAAAAAAACTTGTGAATGGAGCAAATTCAGTAGTGTGGCAGTGCAAAACGAAATAGGAGAGGCTGTTTCCGGTAAGGCATATCCGGGAGCGGAGAGCGGTGAGGGACGAGGCATCTACCTAGGCACCTGAGGCACATCTGCCTGTACCTGGCTCTACTAACTGATGCCTACCTTGCTTATAAAACATATTACAAGCGCTCTTCACTAGGGCGTCTATTGCTCGACACCAAGCTAGGCTCTGTGTAAGGTTGAGGTTGCCTTGTGGCAATCTCAGAGGAACTGGACAAATAACACATGTGTACTTATATACTATAAAATTAAATAATTAAAAACCTAAATCTGTTTTCGATTCCTTAAACTAAGGGTTTTATATCATTCATCAGTCAATTATTTTCATTCAGGCCTACACAGGACTTTAATTCAAGGGCAGATACACTTTGCCTACTCTAACAAACTAACTTGTTTAAAAACAAATTGGGATTCTGTGCGAAACTTGCATAAAATTATGTTTAAAAACCTTGAGTATATTTACGTTTCCTATGATTGCTTCACATAACGCAACAGTGGGAGGTGTGTGGAGGTGTGGGAGGTGGGATGTATAACACCCACGTGTATAACATTTTATAGCAATGATGATACCGATCCTGATGTAAAGGGTATTTATTATACTTCATACGTTTTGATTAAATTTTTAACGTTTTAAAACATTTAAAATTTAAAAGGGGTTGACTGAGTTGAAGGATAGCTTGTCTTGTTACTTACTATATTGGCAGTGATGATTTCCAACTGGACTGGTTGTAAATGATAAAATAAGGTATAATCCATAATACTGTTTTATTAAATCAGTAATTCCCCTTTAGAGGGTGTTTAAAGTTATTGGTGTTCAGTGCTTGATCTATAAGCGTTAAATATGACTAGGAAATAATAATAGTTCTTACATTGAGCTAGAAGTTGGGTATTCAACCAGGCTCTCCCTTTGAGGAATTTAGTTTTAGTTTGAAGGCTCTAAACATATTTGGCTGGGTATTCTGTTTTGGAAAAATACTATTTAGATGGCGACATTCCTATTTCTTGAAGTTAGTGTAAAACGTACTTTATTGTGGGCTATTCAAATTTAGTACGTGCATCGCTTTGAATCCATAACGGAAACTCCGTAAAAAGAGGAGGCCTGAATACAAAATGTGTTGAGTGCGACCTGTTAGCGAATTCGAGCAGCGCGAAAGAGTCAAAGGTCAAGTAGATGTTTACAAGGGCCGCGGCTCAGCCCGGGGTGATGCGGCGATCCCACGAGCGCCGTGAGAATCAAACAACATTTCTAGAGGAGATCCTATCTGCTACTTTCTCTGCAGGGTCGCAGCTGAATTATAATATTGTGGAAACGATACCGCTCGTTATTAGTTATGTCCATCCGCAGCATCGGCTCGCAACTCAAGGAATTACTTACAGGGCGCAAGGCGATTTTATATAGGGAGTAATATATGAACTGTTATGTGTATTTTGACAATTTGTGGGTTATTTGAATCCTTTCATGTGATTTCATGTGAACCTTTACGAGGTCTTAAATTCGTGAAAACCCTTAAAGTTAATAATTGTTTCATCATGCAGATAGTGTCAATCATTTTGTGATATTACTTCTAGGATAGTATAATTGGGCCTCAAAAAAATTAAAACTCATACAAACTAAACCTTCTTCTTTCTTTTACATTCAAATTTTCCAACATAATAATTAAAATTAAAATCTCTTAATCATAACTAAGGCAGGTTATTTAACAGTTTCATATATATATTTTATATTTTTAACTGAGCCCAATATAGTTCACTATAAATTTATAAAACAACATTTTTCTCGTGCATCAACTAAACTTAATTAAAATATCAAATTGACTAAACATTCAAAGGGTTTTAATGTCTTTAGTTTAAAGAACATTAAAGATTAAAGCCTTTAAATTTAAATCTTCAAATAACATTTTAAAACAATTTCCTTACCTTTTTAGCTTAAAATGTATTAATTGGTTGTCAAAATAAAGTTTTATAAATTACAACGGTCATAATATTTAATAAAACTAGACTTCCTTGAAGGAGGCGAATTAAAAAAAAACGTAACCTACTACTCTTAAAGTAGGCTGCTGAAACTCCAGTACAACTGTTGAACACTTGACACTGACAACCAATAAAGAGTACAAGCAGTGGCCTCCCTATATAAATTGGAGTCAGATTCTAGAATCTTGCACCCCTGCATTAGCACGCTTATGGAATCTTACAAAAAAAACCCTAGAACAGTCTGGTTCAACTCCTAGTTGCTTCCCTTTATTTTTCTATTACTTTAATTATAGTGATCAGAGAAGAGTGGAGGCGGATCGTTGGCGAGGCCAAAAACCATCTTGGGTTTACATGGCCACAGGAGTAAGTAAGTAGTTTAATTAACATTTTTATCCTCTTTAAATTAAAAGTAAATATATATATATGTATATATAATTTTTTTTCTTTAAAACTCAAATTTATATTTGATATAACTAGTAATCATGTTACACAACAGCCTTTCAAAACAACTTTTTCAATTTACATAATATGGTTAGTTTTTTCACTAATGGAGAAGCTGGTTTGGTCAATCTACTATTCTACAGTAGTAGCGTTTTAGAATCAAAGGACCATTACATTAATTTCAGTATTCCTAACAATCAACAGTCTAGTGGGCACCACTGGGTGAGTTTCTACTAATTGCGTTAATTTTTACCAATTATTCTACTCACTAAAAGGAACAAAAACTGTTAAAAAAAAATGTTTCTAACCCCACTCGTTAAGCTGTAATGGCCGATTTTGTGTATTTTTAAAATTACCTGTAGGAGCTTCACTAAACCAAGCAGAGAAATAAAATCAATCACCGTACAGAATTTTAACTTACACCAATGACAAGATCGTTAAATTGCCTACAAAATTATTATAACACCTTTAACATTCAATCCTATTTTTACCGTTTTAAAACTCACATAACATAAACAAAGTAGTTTGTAAATAAATTCTTTAAGAATTCAAAGTGGTGTTTCAATTATTAACACTAATGTGATGTTGTGTCAAATTACGTAAAAAACTTTAGAATTTAATAACCTTTAAAATGATGTAACCAATAAGGTAATTACTGCATTAAAATTTCAAGAAACTAGGTCCAAACTGCGTCAAGGTCAGAGTTTTGGGAATCAAAACATTGAATCAAATTTAATATCTGACATTATTTTATAATTCTGTGACAAAACTACAGACTCAATTTGATAAAAAAATCAAGGTTTAATACATTCTTACAGATAAAAAATTACATTTAGAAAAATGAATCCTGCAGGGTCTGGTTTCTGGATTTCAAATCAAAGTAAATTTTCGATATGTCCACCATTCGCTGTAATACATGTGCGGATTCTTTTCCGAAAGTTTCTCACTGTTGCTTTTAAGTTTAACTGATCTTGAAGAAGGTCGGAAGCTCTTAAAATCCGATTTCTTAGCTCATCCGCTGTTTGAACTGGTGTTCGGTAAACTTCCTGTTTGAGGTAACCCCATACGTAGTAGTCCATAGGAGTTAAGTCTGGTGACCGTGGTGGCCAAGCGATTGTTCCACCCCTTCCAATCCACATCGGGAAACTATTTCCGATGTACGCACGCACACCATTATCGAAGTGGGAAGGTGCACCATCCGCTTGGTACGCTATTCGCTGACGCACATCCAGTGGAACGTCTTCAAGGAGCCTTGGTAGAGTATCAGTAAGGAAGTTGAGGTACTGATGGTAATTTAATTATGGTGGAAGTTCAATGTAAGGGCCGATTAAATGGTTTCCAATTAGTCCAGCCCATACATTCACTTTAAACCGTGTTTGGTTTCGACACTGGTGTATCACATGTGGGTTTTCTGTAGCATAATGATGTTCATTATGGATGTCAAAAATAACATCCTGAGTAAACGTGGATTCGTCAGTCCACAAAATCGTCTTGAGAAAGTCACAATGATCAAGTCGACTAACAGAGCGACAAAACTGAAGTCGCTGAGGACGGTCTCTTGGTTCAAGAGTTTGTACTCGAGTGAAATGGTAGGGATGCAATTTTTCCTTTCTCACTAGCCTGGAGACGTAAGTCTGAGAAACACCAAAATCACGAGAAACTGTCCTTGTGCTTGTCCGTGGATCTTCCTCAGACCGCCCCAATACAGCTTCTTCAACACCCACATCTTGTATCACGTTCCCAACTGAACGATATTTGGTAGGAAATTTACCATCTTCATGCAAACTCCTATGAACACTGATCGTTCATTCGGAAGTCGCCTATTAGGAAACCGACGACTGTATTCACGCCGGCTTTCAACCGCATTTTGAGAACAGAACCCGTAAACAAAAAAAAATCAACATATTCTTCGTTGGTGAACACCGACATAGCACTAAACAATTATGATATTTTTATAGTTTGTTCATGAAATAGTTAATAATCTGAATGTTTACAATGCAACAAACAAAATCAGCTGGTTTTGTAAACATAGTTTAAAACCCAGCTGATCAGATGTCAGCTGATTAAAAGATAGAAACGGAAATAATGACAGATATTAAATTTTATTCAATGTTTTGATTCCCAAAACTCTGACCTTGACGCAGTTTGGACCTAATTTTTTGAAATTTTAATGCAGTTATTACCTTATTCGTTACATCATTTTAAAGGTTATTAAATGCGAAAGCTTTTTACGTAATTTGACACAACATCACATTAGTGTTAATAATTGAAACACCACTTTGAATTTTTAAAGAATTTATTTACAAACTACTTTGTTTATGTTATGTGAGTTTTAAAACGGTAGACATAGGATTGAATGTTATAGGTGTTACAATAATTTTGTAGGAAATTCATTGGTGTAAGTTAAAATGCTGTACAGAGATTGATTTGATTTCTATGCTTGGTTTAGTGAAGCTACTACAGGTAATTTTAAAAATATATTAAATCGGCTATTACAGCTTAACGGGTTGGGTTAGAAAATTTTTTGTTTGACATTTTTGTTCCTTTTAGTGAGTAGAATAATTGATAAAAATTAACGCACTTAGTAGAAACTCACCCTGTATTTTTCAACAAGACAATCATCAGTCTTAATATTTCCGTATTATATATTTACAGCTTAGTAATTTCTAATTTTGAAAGACCGCAAAAAAATTACTCTTGTACTATGATTTGGTTACTCTTTTGACGCCACTGTATGTATTGTTAAAGAACTGATGAGATTGAAAAAGTAGTGAGGCATATGGTCGTGAAAATGTACGACCTGCGGGCTAAATATTTACCGCCATTTAAAAATTTAGGCCATTTAGGCCTAGCCTGACGTCATGGGGAAAACGATCCCAGGTTGGAGTCCTAAAGACTTGAGGGAGTTTTTAGCGGGTGTAGTCCTACAGTTTTAATAAGAGCTCGACAATACAGAATGGCCACCTGTGTGCTAAGGGCATTTTCCTCCTCTCGTTAAATAAATTATTGTGAGAACAATCTTTTTCAGAACATTTTTTCAATACCAAAAGTTTTCATTTTAATTTAAAGGTAAAAACGTGTTTTCATTAATACAAGATCTTATTTTTGTCAATATGCACCATTATCCTAATTTATGGGAACAAATACTTGTAAGATACATTGTAGACGCTTGGAAACCTACCAATTGTAGGAGATGGCTCATGTTTGGAGCTGACCCATAGGACCATGAATAAATTGTAGTTATTATCAAAAATTTATAATTTAAGCAAGAAATAAGAGGAAATGTGCTCCACACAACCATTGAGCTGTATAATATATACCATGTGTTTTTACGTTAAATTATACATCTACAGCCTTGAAGATGTTTAAGTGCCCGTTGATATTTAAACATTTAAAGGCCCTCGTTGAATGGCATCTTGTGAATACCCCAAGACCAGTCGAGCAGTCTGCTGTCTGCCCTACGTGTTCGCGGACCGATGTCGATGGGTCGCTTCCTCCTCGGATCTAGTCTTGTGCCATATTTACCATGTGATTTGCATTTTAACAGCCGGTTGCTAGCGAGCCACGAGGCCACTTGTCTGTGATAGGTGGTGGTGAGGGGGGGGGCGATGCGAGATCGTGCCAACTATTGTGAAAGGAAAGGAAGGTCTCTGAGAAGACGAGGACGAGCCTGTTATGCAAGTGAGGCAGTGAAATGCAGATGCCACTTATCGTTTTATGTTCCCGAGGTTTCCGGTAGAGCTCAGCGGCAGGTGGTTGCGGTTTTGTTGGAAACTGTGAGGAGCATCCTGGTGATGTCACTGCAATCCACCCCTCCATCAACCACCCGTGCACAGGAAATGAGTGATTTCACGGCAGTGCTGAATCAAAGGAGGATTCAATATCCAGTGATTTTCCCTTGAAGAGGGTTGACAACTCCATTCTCCTCCCCCTCAAAGTCTTAAAAGTGAGGGAGTCCTCGCAAAAACCAATTTAGACCTAATACCTACGAAGTGCTTTTAACAAATTGG
This sequence comes from Allygus modestus, assembly GCA_963675035.1. Classification (NCBI taxonomy): domain Eukaryota; kingdom Metazoa; phylum Arthropoda; class Insecta; order Hemiptera; family Cicadellidae; genus Allygus; species Allygus modestus. The sequence continues at coordinate 206,772,435 of OY776111.1, forward strand.
AATTGATTTTACTATTCAAGAGAATAAACTTTGTTCGCACCTCAAGCTGCTTCCGCCTTTCGTTTTCCAATCTCCGATTTCTCTTAACGACATCGTTAAGAAGGTTTTACCCGGATTGGCGTTTTTTATTTATCCGTCTCCTCTTTTTTAAACAATTTTTTACCCGACTGTGCCTAATAAACAGTATCCATTAAATAAATTTTGCTTATTTCTTTTATTTATCATAACTGCTTCTTCATAGCATATATTTTGATAAATATCTGTTTTGTTGTTGTTTGTCTATATAGAAGACTTACATTCCAGAAATAAAAATGGTGAGGGTGAGTAGTTAGAGGTTATTTTACAACAAAAATTGAATAAAATTACAAAATATTAAAGAACTCGAATATAGTTTGTTAGGTGCTATGTTTTAGTAAAAGTATTATTTTTTTGGAAACACTTCAAGAGGTTCGACATACACCATCGAATAAAAACAGAAAAATGGTTAATGAAAACAGCACGGTTCGTAGGGTTTGATTGCATACACACAGCTCGTACCAGATTCTGTTATTGTAAACCGCCGTAATCTATATGGTAATCCTTGCGTAACAATATGTTTATATTTAAGTTAATCCTACGTGAACTACAGGATGTTCTTTCTTGCAAAGCCGTTTTATTTAAATTCTACTTCAACGTACAGAATTCAATGATTAACCGTCATAGGAGATTTAAATTATTGTTTCAGTAAAATATTAAGCAATATCTCCTTACGTGCCTCTGACAAAAACCAAATAATAAACACTGTTTGAAGTAAATTCTTTCTGCTAAAACACCGTATGATTTGTTAAAACAGATGATTCTAATTATTATTGTTTTTAAATATTTTTGTTTATCTATCACATTGTTTGTAAACTATCTTGACTGAATCAAACCATCATCCTTGTATCTATATATTTTTGATTATCTAATCTTTATCTTCTTACAAACACCATTACTACTATAAGTGTTAGTTTAACAAGCACTCATTTTAAGTCGTATAAATTGCATCATTACCCCTTATAAAGTTCAATTTGTATTGTAATTATTAAAGTAATTTAATTCAGGGATTATTTATTTAGCAGCGGTCTTAAATAATGCCATTCCGGTGCTAAAGTTGACCTAACATCCCGCTGATCATTGCGCCTTCCACCTCTAATCCCTATGAAATACATCTCCGTTAACAAAATAATTAGTTTATTTGATCACTATTGTCCTCCTATGAGGCGTTTTTCGTCTACCCAAGTAGTGATTTTAATTGTATTATTTAACAAAACATAATTCAGTAAGGTTTTATGCTTTATTTCTAGAAATTTAAAAAGTATTTGACAACACACAACAAACTTATGTGATACGCATATCCAAATTTTCATTTTAAGAAAACCCTTTAGGGTTCCCTGAAAACATAAGTCTGTAACATATCTTTGTTGAGGTGTGCATATAACCTCTTGGCATTGTTTTGCGTGATAAGGAAACTGTTCTCGTTCACAAGAAATATATACAACAAATGCAAATATCCACTGTCTGCCGCCTCTTTTCTATCAGTATTTTCCGATAAATCAGTGCAAAAAGTTGTACATGTAAATATTTCAAACAACTTTAAATAGTTGATAAGTTGTAGTTTTTTTGTGAGATTTTTAGAACAGATGTCATAATTATTATCAGTTGTGTTGTACCCACTGTAAACTGACCTATGACAACATTTCCGTCCAAAGATGAGTTGAGCTGTGGTGTAGGTCTTATCTGTGCAGGCACTTTTGATAACGTAACGGCGTTTTAACTGTCGTCTTCACTATTATTAGTGTAACCCTGTAACCTCCGACGCGACGGTGCATTACGACTTATCACAGTAAGTAATTTTACTATGGGAATGTGAATAAATAATATTCACTGTAATACATTCTAAACAGCTTAAATGAAAAAACATATACTTGATCCAGTGCTATACTCACTCAAGGGTTGTAAACCTCTACATCACGTCACGGGATGTGTACTAAACGATAACGTAGATTGGTATTAAGTCGTCCTATGTTGCTTTAATAACTGATTCTGTCAACAATAAAAACTAGTGAATAATGTATAAATACTGAATGAAAACATTTCCTTCTCTTCCAATATTGGTCCGTTTAAATAGAGCATCCTACCAAGTTCAAACGTTCCTGTTGATCTATCCCTTATAATATTGTCAAATAATAAGAAAGTTGTTACTTGCTTACCTGTGTTTGTTAATACTGCCTCGTGTAATAATAAAGTGTTTACATTGAGAACAGTGCCCGCCTGTACATAGGTCAACCCTTCCAAATAAGATGTTATTATTCCTATAGTGTATTAAATCAGTTTTATTTCATCCTGTGAGAATGGTATTATGTGGATTCCTATAGGCCATAAACATAGATAACAAGAGATTTGTTAAAATATGAATTCACTTGAAATATTTACATTTAAATAGGTGTTTTATAAAAGTGATACTTTTCTCAAAGGCAGACTTGGTCAAAATTAAAGTGAGTAAAACCTGGGTGTATTAATTTACGTACAGAGGTGACAAAGCAATCAGAGACCGTTACCTCCGAACTGCCGAAAGAGTCAAAAGTGTCTAGGTTGATGCTGTTTGACTTTGGCATGGTCTCAGTTTGAGAATATATTTAATAGTATTGTTTTTGACAATATATCGGTACAAAGGCAAACTGTGTCAGAGAATAAACTCAGGTTAACATCTTACAGTCATCTATGCAAAATATAAAATTATTGTATAGGTTTATTAAGATCTGTATCCTATTAGATTCCAGAGTCAATTAAGCTGTTCTCTAAAGTGAAGCTGAGAGCATTGTGAAGTGTCTCGAGTTGTATGAATGAGTATTTTAAGTGAGCTGTGGTCCTCATCACTTGACCACCTCCCAACTTGGCCATCAGCGCTTGGACCCCAGAGATGGACTTTGCAACCGCGATGTTTAACAATTTAACTACCAACAGGTGCAGTTGGTAACCCTTGCCATCAAGTTTGGTTTTAACTTTTGTATTGCATAAAAAAGTATGTGATTGGTTGGTTTCATATATTTGAAAACTAATTTTGGTACCGGTACTGAATAGTCGGCCATTCTCTTCGTTTGAGGCTGATCAAACATATTGAGCGTGAATTAATAAAGACATGGTAAATATATAGGGGCAAAAATTAAGACCCTTAGCGACTTGTTGTTATTTAGCTATTACAAATACTAAAAGGTGTACTGTAATATATTCCTATGTATCGTCGTATGTAACTAAACCAGTCTTATATATCTCAAATTTAAAAGAACCAATGATGTTAGAAATGGTGTTTGATTCAAATTTACTCTGTTACTGATTTTTTTATAATTAATAATATATGTTATGATAAAATCAATGCACTGTATAAATTGGTAAGTTCTGGATCGATAGATTATGGTTTTCAATTAATTTTTGTAATCAGGCTTAGGAAATTTAAAATTCTCTACTCTGAACCATCTTAAACATTTTGAAATTTACTTTTAGCAGTCAAGAACGTCTTAAGGTGTTTTAATTACTTCTGAGTTTAGCTCCCTGAACAAAGGTCAAAGACACGTATTACTTGTATAAGACTTTAATTGCCCTCTGGTCTTGTAAAGGTTGTTCTGTATTTATAACTTTTTTCTCCAACTACCCTTGTTACAAGTTATCTACTTAAAATGTTGACCTTGGGAACTAAATAATATTTTCTTGAATTAAATTTCCCTTTAAAACATTTGAAATGTTATTTAAAAATAAGAGATTAGGAAATAAGTCATCTCATACATCCTTTCAAAACTAAGGGTTTCTGAACACAATTAAAATGTTGTACTAAACCTAGAAATTAAAAATAAAGAAGCATTGTAGTTTTTTGCAGTCACAAGAGTTGTGGACAAAACTGCGAGCGAGGTCAAAGGAGTTGGGCTTTTAATTCCCATAAAAGTTGGGGCCTTCAAAGTTCTTAAACTGTATGTATCTTTTGTGTTTTACAACCCTAACTTTGGTAACTTCCTCCCTTAATTCAGTCCAATAGCCCCTCTCCCTAAAACTTATATTCCGGTTCAGGCCGTGTATATGTTGTACTAAAATATGCGTCGGAATAATTAAATACTTACATTTACTCTGACAATGTGTGTGTTTATAGTGTTGTTCTGTCATATAAACATAATGTGTAATCGATCAAACTCGCACCACTTATACTGTTGGGGGTAAGTTAAGCAACGCCGTTGTTGTCTATGCGTTTTGTAAAATGCGCTGAACACAAACTTTATGAAACTATTGAATTAGGTAGTCAATAAAATTATTATTATTATTGTAACACTACACATTGTACAAATTTCCTGTAACACTAGAGACCGCAGTTAAATCCCAACTAAACTCCTATTCCAAGTAATTTACACAAGCGCAGATGCTCGCAGCCGCATCCATCTTCCAACAATTGCAGAGGCTCTCTTTGTTACGCAACAAGGGTCTGTATAATTGTAGTGATTACAGCATTGCTGTAGTGGAGAGCTCAATTCACACGTGTAATCTACATGATAAACCGGCGGTTAGTACAACACACACGCGCGCACTCGCACACACCACCACAGTAGCCACTCCCGGGGGCAGCACGACCGGGTCCACAAATGTGGAGAAACAAAAGAGGTAATGCTGTAATAAGCGGTCATCTCCACAAACACAGCTTCTCACCGCGCGCCGCTGCGCCCTCAGCCGCTATAGGCACACCTTGGCGCTTACCGCCCTCGGCTATTGAGGGGCCATCTTAGTTTTGGCGATTTAATCTGTGGGAAAGCTGTTGTTACTTATAGTCTAAGAGCCAACTGCCCAAAAAGTCGTACCATTTGCATACATTTCTAATGCTAAATAACCAGTTTGACTTAAAAATGTTATTTTAGAAAGACAAAGTCTGGCAGCTTAATCGCGTTCCGAAAATGAGTAAATCTATATATAAAATGTTTATATTGTACAATGTAATAAATAATCCCGTCCAGCATGTATAACGGGAGAAAGGTTTGGTCTAAAGTTATTAAACAACAGTCTTCATAACTAAATCTTCTTAATATGGGCAATTTATTAAAAATATTTTCATCAAAACCTATTTACAGAATGTTCCAAAGGTCACAGGTTCGATTCTTCAATTTTTATCTGTAAACATAGGGCAAATTATACATAATTTCAAAGGTCTCGTTAAAAGAAACGTTTTGGCGAAAACAATAATCACTTATCTCTAACCGTTTCAAAATGGCGGCCATTTTTGTGTAAAATATAAACATTTACGAATCACCCTGTATTTTCTAAACCTAAACTTGTATCTTTTTTCAGACTCAAATTTCTTACTTGTGATAAAATCAGCTTTACTCTGGTATACTACATGATAGTTTTTTTTAATAACAAATCTAAATTTCAATTACATAGTTTTTTATTTTAAATGCTTATATACCCAAAATTCAAAAAAAGTCAAATAGTAGTGTATGTCAAAGCATATCATTGAAGAAGTCTTGTAAATTCTAGCAATTTTCAAATTTACACCAACCTTGCATCTCTTTTTTTTGCAATCAGCAAAAAATCTTATTTCCTCATATGACATGCATGTTAATTTGCATAACATTTGCTTGTATTCTGGGGCCACATTCATTTGTACACTTAAATTGCACTTCATATGGGAAAATAAGGTTTTTTGCTGATTGCAAAAAAAAAACTAAAAAAGATACGAGGTTGATGTGAATTTGAAAGTTGGTAGAATTTACAAGACCTTTTCAATGATATGCTTTTTGACATACACTACTATTTGACTTTTTTGAATTTTGGGTATATAAGCATTTAAAAAAAATATGGTATTGAAATTTAGATTTGTTAAAAAAACTGTCATGTAGCATACCAGAGTAAAGCTGAGTTTATCACGAGTAAGAAATTTGAGTCCGAGAAAAGATACATGTTGTGGTTTAGAAAATACAGAGTGATTTGTAAATGTTTATATTTTACGCAAAATGGCCGCCATTTTGAAACGGATAGAGATAAGTGAATATTGTTTTCGCCAAAACGTTTCTTTTAACGAAACCTTTGAAATTATGTATAATTTACCCTATGTTTACATACAACAAATTTTTGAATCGAACCCGTGACGTTTTGGAACATTCTGTACATAGATTTTGATGACAATATTTTCAATAGATTGCCCATTTGCGTCTTAGTTATGAAGAATATTGTTTGATGACCTTAGGCCAAAAATTTATCCCATTATACATGCTGGACGGGATTATTTAATAAATATATAAACATTGTATATATATATAGATTTACCCATTTTTGGAACGCGATTAAGCTGCCAGACTTAGATTTTCTGAAATACAATTTTAAGTCACACTGGTTGTATAGAGTTAGAAAAGTATGCAAATGGTATGACTTTTGGGTCATTGGCTCTTAGACTGTTAGTTTAATGTGGTGGTTGAAGGTTTCAGTCTCATAGAAGCGTTAATTCAATTAGCATCTTTTACTTCTTAAATGCGATACATGAATCATAAAAGTGAAACAATATTAACTACTTTCAACAGTTATTACAATCCAGTACAAATAAAGCTTTACACCCTACGGAAGCAACAGGAACTGGCTAACCAGATAATGACTACGGGTGAACATGTGGTGTTGAAACTATTTTTTTAAGTTTGAATTATGTACAACAACAAAAATACTGGGTATATGGTTTCAATCCTAATGTTTGTTAGCATCAATAACGATTTCATTCTCGTAAGTTGATCATCAGTCGATGCGATGCAGGTCTACCAAGTTATTAATAATCCATCTGCTGAATATCGTAAAGAGATGTAAATTGTGTTTCACACAAAAAACACAAAACTTAAAGAGGAATGTTTTGAAATCTGATTTCCAAATGTCTACTGACAGGTATTACAATAAAATGCACTTAGATAAACAACTACAGGAAAATTACAACATAAGAAAAATACAACATAATAAAGGTTTACATAGGCTATTAACGTTTTTATTTTCAGGAGAAAATGTAGTATTTCTACTAGCTATTACCAAATACCCATGTATTTCAAAAATTGTTATTATAATACTTATTAAATTTTAAATTTGTTTATCGTACTTAGTGCAAAAGAAATGTTACAGTAAAATTTATTTGTTATAGAGATCGCAGTATTTCTAATAGTTAACTTCAAATCTTAATATTTTTGTGCACAAAAATTCCTGCACTTGTAGTTAATTCCGGGGATCCCACTCAATATGTGGGGATGTTTTGCCAGTTAAGCTATATGTATAAAACCACGTGCAGGGATCTGTTGTAGTTGTCGTGATTGTTTAATAGAACAGTATGGGGTGGTAGCATTAGTGACCAACATTTGACATTAAACTGTCGTGGTTGTAGTATGGGGTGGTAGCATGGGTGACCAACATTTGACATTAAACTGTCGTGGTTGTAGTATGGGATGGTAGCATGGGTGACCAACATTTGACATTAAACCGTCGTTAAACTGTTTACTGTTCAGGTAATTTTGAATAATGATGATAAAATTATATTATTATTTATAATATAAATTAAATATTTCTTTTATATCGAGTTATAGTAAAGTCATAGTTAACTTCAGAGTTAACGAACTCGCCTTCAAGCTATCGAGTTCTCGGTGGACACATATTTATTTTTCACATTCTCATCAAACTAAAAGTTACATCGAGATCTAACTTTTGGTTGGAAGATGTTGTGTTTACATAAACACATGGGCTTTGTTTAAAAAATCTGACTGTCTGACCTACAAAGACTTATCATTAGAAATTGAAAAAATCCGGATTAGAATACCTTTACAAAAACCGTTCTTAAACACGTTCACACAAGATAGCATATGCTTATTCGCCTTAATATGCATAATATATTCTATTCAATGTACCTAATGTTTGCAACAATAAGGTTTGCGAAGAATTCACTTGAAACCTTTTTTATGCAGAACTTAACAAAATAGTTAATGCTAATAATAATTAATATGCAAGAGCTGACACAGTAAGCTTGCTTGATGGAGACACTGCGCTGGTAGCTCTGCTCCCGTATTATTCCTAAGCCTATTAGTTTAATCTTCTCGGCCCATTTCCGGGATACCAATTAATTTTCGTTCCGCATCAATTTAAACACAATACTTTTCTGCGTCTTTACATCCGGTTCCTACACCAAGTTGTTCATTAATGTACTTTCGTGAGATTTTCCTTATATTTATAGTGGTGAGTTGCCCACAAAAATTACTAATTAATGAGACCGTGTAATGACTTAATATAGGAAATAATAAATTACGTTCATTCTTTAGGATTTAGTAGTATAGAGTTAATAAACTCATTGTTTCTCAGGATAAACTTTACACTCTGACTGACAAATGTGTAATTTGGTAACAATGCAGGCTTTGAGTACTCAAGTAAATGTTGTTTTTTTTTTGTTATATATATTTACTAAAGATTAAGGATGCCCAAAAAGACACATAGAGGTCTTGAATTTCTTCAGTTAGTTGTGTCTCTTTTGGCATATTGAAGGCATGTCGGTTAGCGTCTTGGTCTTCGGTTCAAAGGGTCACGGGTTCGATTCCGAGGATTTCCACCTTTTGTGAGGCTTTATCTCATTCTACCCATCCGCATTTGTAATTCCTCCAACAAAATGCCTCTGGCGTAGATTTACAAAAAAGTTTGAATTCTAAGTAGATTACGACCGTACTGATGTATGTAATGACTCTCTTTTGATTCATTCTTCAGTTATGCTCACAAACAATATACTAATCGAAACATCCGTCACTCACTGCGAAACTCCTCTAAATACCTCGGTTAACGACCTCAAACATGTTCTAAACACAGGACTCTTTCAGCGCCTGATACAAATCATATTCCAGCCTCCCAAACGCCCGTACCACATGTCCACCACTCCCTATCCCCGCCTCCTGCCAAACACTACATACAGAACCTCCTTGTTCGGGACAGAACCTCTTTGAAGTCACGTGACCACATGTCCGTCTGTGACGAGATTAACGCTATCTGATGGCTCTAGTTGTAATTACGTCGATCCACCCCGTCAGTCAAAACTGAACAGATCAGATGAGTCATCCAAATGGAAACAGCTTTCCTGCTCCGTAAAACAATATTGTTTACTAAATCAGAATTTGTTTTACCCTGTTGGATTACCCAGACTTTTGATTAAATAAATGCATATGTACTTGAAATTAAACATATATTAACTAAAAAAAGACGATGTAACCATCAATAAGAGGGTAAAAATGTTATTACTTACATTTTGTACTATTAATGCAGTACCCTTTTACTTTCTCCCCTTACATAGTAAATGGAGAAAGTATTGTTTTCGTCAAAATGTTCGAATTTGAGTTGTTAGTGGAAATATTCGTTTTGGTGCTCCCTGAACCCAAAAAAGTGATTTTTTTATGTGTCTGTCTGTCTATCTGTCTGGATGTGTATAGAGCTAGAGCCCACACCAATTGGCCGATTTTGATGAAATTTGGTATGTAGGTACTAAACCACCATATCTCCAGGCATTTTTTCATTTTTTGGAATTTTTGTTTTTACTTCTCCCCCTTATACATAGTATATGGAGAAAGTATTGTTTTCGTCAAAATTTTCGAATTTGAGTTGTTAGTGGAATTATTCGTTTTGGTGTTCCCTGAACCCAAAAAAGTGATTTTTACGTGATGTATGTGTGTGTGTCTATCTGTCTGTCTGTCTGTATAGATGTGTACAGAGCTAGATCCCTAACCAATGGTCCGATTTTTATGAAATTTAGTATGTAGGTACTAATCCACTATATCCCCAGGCGTTTTTTTTTCATTTTTATTTTTTTATTTTTAAGGGTTATTATCCCCCAAAAACCGCCAAAAAACATGAAAAATCAAGATTTATCAAACACGGCACTAACGATTTTGATTAAACTTTAGTCGTTTGTAGAACTTTAGTTTTCCAACAAAATTTCACCACCCGCATTTCTGTAAAAATTCTGGTTCAGAAATTACAAGACTTAAAATATCAAAAATTCAGTTTTCAGGGTTTTTCATTAAAATAAAACATAAATATAAAAAATATTACTATTCACCATTTAAAAGAGCTCAAAAAACTAAATAATTTAGTATTTTTAATTACTATTCTACGATCACTGGTTGCGGAGAAAATTTAAATTTTCATTTTGCAGTAAATGCAGTACGTTGTACAATGTTATTCTTATGGAGAATACAAAAATTACTATTTCTCTCATATTTATTGATCAATTTCGTTCAAACTTGATATGCTTGTCAAGATAGCATTGACCAACAGAGGAAATTCGAAATATGTTGCCCCTTAATAACACCGGCGGGGGGGGGAATAGGGGGCATTTCCCTTCTTAAAACCGTGTGTAGCGATGGATTCTGTAGTGCCTCCTAAACAGGGATTTGGGTGGATATTTTTGAAAACAACTTGTTTACAAGATTTTCTGTACATTCGACCGTGCTTTATATTCTATATTTAGGAGAAAAAAAATCATTCATAAAGTTGGGCTAAAAGGGAGAATAAACTTTGATGGTTTTTAGAGCTTTACGTTTCCAACAAAATGACACCACCCGCATTCCTGTAAATTTCGGGTTCAGAAATCACAGATCTTAAAACATCCAAAATTCAGTTATTTTGATTTTTCATAAAAAAACATAAATGTTAAAAATATTACTTATCACCATTAATAAGAGCTCAAAAAACTAAATAGTTTAGTATTTTTAATTACTATTCTACGATTGCTGGTTGTGGAGAAAATATAAATTTTCATTTTGCGGTTAACGCAGCACATTGTCTAATGTTATTCTTATGGGGAATACAAAACTTATCATTTCTATCTTATTTACTGATCCATTTCGTTTAAACTTGATATGCAGGTCAAGTTAGCATTGACTGACAGGCAATATTCGAAATATGTTGCAACTTAACCCTGGAGGGGACAAGGGGGCATTTCCCCTCTCAAAACCGCTTTGTGTAGCAACGGATTCCGTAGTGGTTCCCAAAATGGGGGTTGGGTGTATATTTCTGAAAACAACTATTTCAGACAATTTTCTGTACATTCATTTGTACTTTATATTCTATATTTAGTAAATAAAAAGTAATTTATTCATTGAAGTTACGCTAAAAGGGAGACAGTGTGTATGTGTCAGTTTCCTGATACCGTTTGTTTATTTTAACAAAACCGACTTGGAGTGTTCGAAGAATTGTTATTAATCCGGTATGAAACGCACACGAATTGTGTGTAAATCCGCGGTCGTCCTAATTTAACATTTGATCGCCGCCGCTTGGTGGAGCTGAGATTGGTATTTTTGCGAGTCGGTTCGCTGGTATGATATAAACAGAGCGGCCGCAACCGTGGTATTACAACCCGCGATATCCGTGGAATGTTCAATATACATTCATCAGAACTGCTTGCGAGCTCCTCTAATATGCTTGCATCCTCTGATATAAACAACTGCTTGCCTCTAATCGAGTTTTGTTTCTATGATCGTGATTTTAAATCGGATGCATTTTCATTTGAGTTAGTATAATAGTGTTATTACTATACAGGGTGGTTGATGTAAGTATGCCATCTGTTTTTCTTGAAAAGAAGAAGAGCTATTAAAAAAAAGTTAAATAGAAACTTCCCTGGATTTCTGGTTCTGTTTAATTTTATGATTTTGAATTTTTTATTTTATCTGCCATTTTTCCAATATGGCGGCCAACTTTTTTTTTTAATAGATTGCCCATAGTTTTATTACTGAATCAGATAATAAATACAATTTTAAAACGTTTTTATAATTTGTATTTTTTTATGAACCTAACCGTTAAGGTGATTTTATTGTTTTTAGGAATGCGTATCTCACCTTATGTGTAGCTTTGGAGGCTAAACAGTTAGGTTTAGGAAAGAAACACCAAGTATAAAAACGTTTTAAAATTACATTTTCTACCAGATTAATTAATAAAATTAGGGGAAATCTAATTTCTAACATTTTCCCGCCATTTTAGCGAATTTCCCCTATACGGAAGAAGCTATTACCGTAGGTCTCATGGTAAGACTTAAGCCCAAGACCATGATAACTTTTCATTTTGAGGTCCCCAGATGCCAAAAACACCATTCATTCAAATTTTTATATATGTATATATAGTCTATATATATATAGACTATATATATATATATATATATATATATATAGACTATATATATATATATGTGTGTGTGTGTGTGTGTGTCCGTAAGCACGATAACTCTCGTAAAAAAGGTCCGATGTTATTGAAATTTGGTACAATTGTGTAAAGCACCATTTATTTGAACGAGTTCGAAAACCAGACGAATCACACCATCCGAAGGGGGGTTTTAAGGGGGGTTTTATACCCCAAAAATGGGTGTTTAGGGGTTTTCACATCTAATTTGTATTTAAATCAAATTTTAATTTTTACCATTTAATTCAGCATAAAAAACAAACAATTTGGTATTTTGATCATTGCTCTACGTCAATTGGTTACTGAGATATGGAAAGTGCTAAACACAGTACGTTGACTAATGTTATTCTTATGGAGAAAAAGAACAAATCTCGTTATTTATGAACATAAACTGGCGAAATTTGGCATATGGCTTCATCTGGTTGTGGTTCATTGTTGTTTGTACAAAAAAAGTTTTTCGCCTATGGTTCCCGTAGCAGCAAACCTAGGTACTTGATCCCAATGTTATTCTTATGGAAAATAATTAAAATGTTATATATCGCTTATTTATTAATGTATATGGCTGAAACTTGGTATGTGACTTCACTAAGATGAGTTCTATTGATATTTGCATAAAATCTTATTATTTTGTGTTCCTTTTTTCAGCAAACCTGCGTACTCATCTCCAATGTTATTCTTATGGAGAATAATTAATATGTTAATAATCGCTTGTTTGTGAATATATTTCTTATGAATCCTGTTAAGTGTTTTAATGTGCTATGATATATATTCATTGGAAATTCGCTGAGTATGCAGGTTTGCTGCGCCGGGGGTATTTCCAATGTGGCGACCAATTTAATTTTGTTTCTCATGACTTTTCCCTAATCATATTAAATAATAGGGTAGAAAATGTAATTTTAAAAACGTTTTTAATATTTGTGTTTCTTTCCTAAACCTAGCTGTTTAGCCCCCAGAGCTAGTCATAAGGTGAGATACTCATTGCTAAAAACAATAAAAATCACCTTAACGATTAGGTTTAGCAAAGTAGTACAAAGAATAAAAACGTTTTAAAATTTCATTTTATACCTGATTCCATACAAAATGGGCATTCTTTTAGAAAAACTAAAGTTTGCCACCATATTGGAAAAATGGCGCACAAAATAAAAAATTCAAAATCATAAAACTAAGCAGAACCAAAAATCCAGGGAAGTTGCTATTTAACTTTTGTAAACAGCTGTTATACTTTTCAAGAAAAACAGCTGGCACACTTACATCTATCACCCTGTATAATATGTTTTATTGTTTTTATGTGTTGTTAAAATTTCTGTTTAGTTGGAGTGTTACCAAAAAGCAAAGTACTTGAATACACTAAAACAAACTTTTTCTATACTATAATAACTCGTATGTTATAATGTAGCAAAGCTTCACTTTGAATGGGTGTGTATCCGTTGTGAAGCATGACAATAAAATAATAACCCTGTCACAGCAAACCTGCGTACTCAGCGAATTTCCTATGAATGAATATATTTCTTAATACCACATAAAGCCACTAACCAAGTTTCATAAAAATACTTAAATAAATAAGTGATATATAGCATTTTATTTATTCTCTATAAGAAAAATATTAGGGCTGAGAACGCAGGTTTGCTGCAACGAGGAAGATAAAAATGCGGGTTTTTTGCAATTATCAATATAACTCAACCAGGTGAAGCTATATACCAAGTTTTAATGATTTATGTTCATAATTAAGGGAGATATAAAGCTTTCCGTATTCTCCATAAGAATAACATTAGGGATGAGAATGCAGGTTTGCTGCTAAGAGGATAATCAACAAAAAATCAATTTTTTGTGGAAATATCAATATACCAGTACTAGGTGAAGCCACCTACCAAGTTTCATCAATATACGTTCATAAATAATCGAGATATCAAATTTTAAATATTCTCCTTAAGGATAACATTGGACAACATACTGTGTTTAGCACTTTGAATATCACGGCAACGGTTGGACGTAGAATCACAATTTAAACACCAAAATGATTGTTTTGTAGAGCTAAACTGATTAGTAAAAGCAAATGTGAAGTTTACATAGAAATGAACTGAGGAAAAGCCAAAAACCTTTTTCCCATAAGATTAACATGGGAGATTTTATGAGCAGGTTTTTTTGGATTTTCTCCGCAACCACTTAACCTAGATTAATAATTCAAAATACCATATTATTTTTTTTTTAAGCTCTGTAACATGGTAAAAACCAAAATTGAGTTTTTTAAAAATTTTAGGGTGAAAAATTCAAAAAACTGATTTTTGGAAAATTTAAAACCCCCATAAATCCCCCTTCCCGTGGTCCGATATTTCTGGTTTTCGAACTTAAAGTCATGAATGTCACTTTACACATTTGAGCCAAATTTCATTGAAATCGGACGTTTTTTACTCTAGTTATCGCGGTAACGGACACACACACACACACACACATACATATATATATATATATATATATATATGTGTCTTTGAGCTAAAAGCTATATATATATATATATATATATATATAAATTTGAACGAATAGTGTTTTTGGCATCTGGGGACCTCAAAACAAAAAGTTATCATGGTCTCGGGCTTAAGTCTTACCATGAGACCTACGGTAATAGCTTCTTCCCTATAGGGGAAATTCGCTAAAAACCATCTAATTTTGTCTATTGAATTTATTTTCCTTTTCAATACAATAATGATAATTTTTTATCCTTAGCCTATATTAAAATGATTAAAAATTTGAAATTTTAAATTGAAAAATTAATTTATTGTTCACAGTAACCCCCGTGTTTTTGTTACAAAAAGGTTATGGTATCTTTGAAGAGGACAAAAGTACAACAAATTAAACTAACAATATGTGACTTTGTGTGGCACAATATATGGAAAGAAAAATGGAAAATAGAAAGGAGACAATTGAAATCATTTAAATGGAAGTTTGCGTATAATTCGCCATCAGTGAATACCCACGGACAGTGTCTCTTTAATCTAATACATCTGCCAAAATAGGTATTTTTAATTTTAAATCATTGTAATTAGAACGTCGAATTAAAAGTTATAAAGTCTGTGAAAATTCACATAATTTGCAATCCTAAATACTATAGTAAACTTAAACGAAATACTTTACAAATTTTGACAAAACCTTAATAGTTCCAATAAAAGTCAACTTATAATAGAAACCTACACTAATCCGGTGACTGAAAAATAAATTGTATAATGAGGTGTTTTTCATCCAACCAAAAACATTTTATTATTTTTTGTCTCCTACAACTTAAATTTATAGGAGTATTTAATTTCAGTTTCATTTTTTAAAAGCACTTAAATAACACCTCTTTTTATGATCACAGTATACTGTCATGCATACTGTCATGCAAGTGTATACTCACCAACGTCTGAGCTTGGTGTTAGTAAATGTATGACTGTTATACTTAAGAGTAACAGTGGTAGTTGTCTAAAAGATAACCGAAAATGATAGCTTACGGTTCATATAACTTCAGCTATTTATTTTTATCAAACTATAAATATAAATAAAAATCACTTTATTTTTGTTCTGCAACTTCAAAAATCCCCTTTGTTTTTATTTAACTTATTGGTACCATCTGAAATTAAAATAACCCCGTAGCAGCAAACCTGCGTACTCTGCGAATTTCAAATGCATAATATATGTCTTAATACTACATAAAGCCGCATACCAATATTCATAACAATATATTCACATATAAGCGATTTTAATTATTCTCCATAAAAATAACATTGGTAATGAGTACGTAGGTTTGTTGAAACAAGGGACACAAACAATTGGTTATTATGCTAATAGAAATATAATTTAACTAGGCGAAGCCACATACCAAGTTTCATCAATATTCAATCATAAATAAGCGCTATAAAACATTTTGGTTATTCTCCATAAAAATAACATGGGGACTGAGTAAGCAGGTTTTCTGCAACAAGAAAAAAATGGGTTTTTATGCAATTATCAATATAATTCAACCAATTGAAGCCACATACCAAGTTTTATTAATTTATGTTCATAATTAAGGGCGTCATTACGTTTTACTTACTCTCCATTAGAGTAACATGGGGGCTGAGTACGCAGGTTTGCTGCTACGGGAATAATAAAAAAATCAATTTTTTGTGCAAATATCAATATACCACTACTACGTGAAGCCACATACCAAGTTTCATCAACATACATTCATAAATAATCGAGGTATCAAATTGGATTTATTCTCCACAAGGATAAAATTGGACAACGTACTGTGTTTAGCACTTTGAATATCTCTGCAACGGTTGGGCTTAGAATCACAACTTAAACACCAAAATGATTCTTTTGTGGAACTGAACAGATTGGTAAAAGCAAATGTGAAGTTTACATTAAAATAACCCGAGGAAAAGCCAAAAACCTTTTTCCCATAAGATTAAAATGGGAGATTTTATGAGTAGGTTTTTTTGGATTTTCTCTGCAACCACCTAACCTAGGTTAATAATTCAAAATACTACATTATTTTTTTAAGCTCTATAACCTGGTCAAAACCAAAATTAAGTTTTTTTTAAATGTTAGGGTGAAAAATGCGAAAAACTGATTTTTGGAAAATTTAAAACCCCCATAAACCCCCCTTTCCATGGTCCGATTTTTTGGTTTTCGAACTTAAAGTCAAGAATGTTATTTTACACATTTGGGCCAAATTTCATTGAAATCGGACGTTTTTTACTCAAGCTATCGCATTCACGGACATATTTATATAGTTATATACATATAAATAAATTTGAACGAAAAGTGTTTTTGGCATCTGGGGAACTCAAAACAAAAAGTTATCATGTGCTTAACTTTTACCATGAGACCTACGGTTATAGCTTCTTCCCTATAGGGGAAATTCGCTAAAACATGTATTTTTGAAACTTGAACTAATGTTTTTACCCAATAAAATGATTAAACGTAACTCAACTGACAGAATCTTGCTTATGATCAATAAGTTACATGATATCTGATTGACACATTTCCTAGTTTTGTTACTTCAAATAAGTTTGTTTAATTTTGTGAAAGTTTACTAAGACAGCAGCTTTTTGTGAAAGCAGTTGCTTGAAGTTGTATCTGAAATAAATTATGAGTTAAACTATCGCCAACTTGATAGTCCTCTTCAGCTCCAAGCAAATTCAATTCAACCTAAGGCTGCAGTCCGGACGGAGTTTGTCTTCGGCAATCAGAGAAACTTTTCTTATTTCTTGTTTGTTTGGACGAGTATCCCAGAAAATTTACCTTAACCATCAAGATTGTCTAACCGTTCACTTTCATCGGCATTAAGGGATCAGCAAGGGAGTTAAAATGTATTTTACTTTGTAGAGTTTTAAACTAATCATTATTTGGATTTTTTATTCATATTTTTGTGTTCAACTTAAGATTTACTGTAATTATAAAATAACCCCGTCACATCAAACCTGCATACTCAGCAAATTTCCAATGGAGATATAAATGTCTTAATACTACCTAAAGCCACTTACCAAGTTTCATGCAAATATATTCACAAATACGCGATATATACAATTTTAATTATTCTCTATAATAATAACATTGGGGCTGAGTACGCAGGTTTGCTGCAAAAAAGAAACACAACAAATGGGTTTTTATGCTAATATCAATATAACTCAACTAGGTGAAGTTGTGTACCGGTTTTTAATAATTTATGTTCATAATTAAGGGAGACAGATCATTTAATTATTCTCCTTAAGAATAACATGGGGGCTGAGTTCGCAGGTCTGCTGCTACGGGAGCCTTTGGCAAAAATACTTTTTTGACCAAATATCAATAGACGACAATGACATGAAGCTGTATACCAAGTTTCGTCAGTATACGTTCACAAATAAGCGAGAAATAAAAATTTTCTTTTCCTCCATAAGAATAACATTAGACAACGTACTGTGTTTATCACTATCAATATCTCGGTAACCAATTGACGTATAGGAATGATCAAAATACCAAATTGAGTGTTTTTTTAAAGCTGAATCCAGTGGTAGAATTTAAAATTTGACTATTTCAAAAACTATATGTAAAGAATTTAAAAAACCCATTTTTTGATACAAAATACCCCTTCAGATGGCGATCTGGCTGGTTTTCGAACTTAAGTCATAAATGTTGCTTTACACGTTTAAACCGACTTTCATCAAAATCGGATCATTTTTACGAGAATTATCGTGTTCACGGACACACACGTATATATATGTGTGTGTGTGTGTGTGTGTGTGTGTGTGTGTGTGTGTGTGTGTGTGTCCGTGATTACGATAATATATATATATATATATATATATATATATATATACAGTTTCGAACGAATGGTGTTTTAAGGGTCTGAGGACCTCAAAACGAAAAGTTATCATGGTCCCGGGCCTAGGTCTTACCATGCCGACTACGTAATAGCTTCTTCCCTATAGGGGAGATTCGCTAAAAGACAAATGAATTGCCGTATCTATTTTAGTGGAGTTCTCCATTATGAAGATAGTTCGTCTTGCCTTAGAGATCCATCTATTTGTCTTTTAACGATGGGATGTCTTAAATTATCCATCGAGCAGCGGAATTATCACATAGCCATTGGTGATTGTGTGGGATTGAATCAGGGCCCTTTCGAACTAAAACCACTCTCTCCGCTACACTACAGCTCTCAGAATAAAAAACCAAGATGGAATGAAAACGGCATTTGTAAATAAAAACTATTCAAAACAATACCTTCTTTACCCATACATTATTCATTTGTCAATCGCTAGAAATATTTGACTGATCAAAACAAATTTACTCCTTAAAGTTATTTGCGCACTAATTAAAGAACACAAATTACATATTTTTTTCGGGATCTGGAATCTGACCCATCCTCAGGTGAGAAGAATGCCTGGAGCATTACGAAATTACTGTCACCATCCCGAAAAAGCTGTAAAATCACAAAAAGGATAAAACAGAGAACAATATGTCTCGTTCTCTAGGGCATTTAATGATCAGTAAAGTAGACACTGAAATTTTGTCTTCAAAGTATACATGTCGTATATATGTTAAATATTGATCCGAGATATGAGACTGCCCTGTGGCCCTTGCAGTGCCAGTTCCACATGAAACGAGCTAGTAAATGGCAGGATGAGCAACTCGTGCAGTCGCAGGTCACGCGCGACCTTTCACACCCAGGGTCACCCTACAACTCCGCCTCATCCCGCACAGCTCTGCGTCCTTCCACCTCTTCCTATACAGCTCTGCGTGCTTCCACCTCTTCCCATACAGCTCTGCGTCCTTCCACCTCTTCCCATACAGCTCTGCGTGCTTCCACCTCTTCCCATACAGCTCTCGTCCTTCCTCCTCTTCCCATACAGCTCTGCGTCCTTCCACCTCTTCCCATACAGATCTGCGTCCTTCCACCTTTTCCCACACAGCTCTGCGTCCTTCCACCTCTTCCCATACAGCTCTGTGTCCTTTCACCTCTTCCCATACAGCTCTGCGTTCTTCCACCTCTTCCCATACAGCTCTGCGTCCTTCCACCTCTTCCTATACAGCTCTATGTCCTTCCACCTCTTCCTATTCAACTCTACGCTCTTTCACCCCATCTTGCACAGCTCCGCTTCGTTTATCCTCACACTACACAGCTGTAGGTCCTTCTATCTCATCCTATAAAGTTCATCATCCTGTTATGCTTTGCGTCTTTCTAACCCCATACGACTTTGCATCCTTCCTCCTCATCCTGTACAGATATGTGTCCTTCCTCCTTACACTATGTATATCTTCGTTCCTCTGCCTCAACCGTCATCGCTCTGCATCCTTCATCCTTGCTCTGCACACTTCTGCGTTTTCCCTCCTCACCCTGTACAGTATTTCGTTCTCCCTTCCCCCTCCTTCACAGCACTACTCATTTTGTATTTTTTTCAGCAGCTTTACAGCTTTCCTTTCAGCGTCCTCACTTTATAATTACAAAAGTTCATTTTCTGCCAAAGTATTCTTTTAACAGTAGGACTTAATTAAAATTGCATTACAGTAATTCTCATATTCATTCGTCAATTAATAAAAAGTCTGAACTAGTAGTAAACATTGATGTAAGCTTTGAAAATTACACGGGTTAGATAATTTTATTAATGTTGACTTTTTACACAGTTGTCTGACAAGGTTTGTGGTAATGTTCTTTTAAAGCTAAGATTTTTAATTTGATGTTCAAGGTAGTAGGTCACTCTAACTCTAAAAGAGGTTTACACAAATAGTAAAGGAAGTATGTTGAAGTCGAACCTAACGTGTGATAATGTGTGATGATGGTTAACAGGCAGTGAAGCAGGTGTGCGCGCTCCCAGTGAGGCTAGGCGGCGGCCAGTTGCGGCGATTGCGGTAATGAGAGGACGATGTCTCGCCAATTTGCCGCCGGCCTCGGTGCCGTCAGTGTCAAGCATTGTTCGCGCCGAGGATTACCCAATCATCACCAATTTCATTCAGAGGTTCCACCCTCTCTCCTCGACACGCCACTCTTACTCTACTACTGATTATTCCGATGACTTACTATTGAATGAACAGGACCAATTTGAAGACTTCTCTTTAAATTATCTTTCATCTGGTCCAATAATATGTTTTTACTAAAAAAATATAGTTATAGTGCTCACTGCACACATTAAACTACAGTCATACATTAGGTAAATAAACCAAATAAACTAAATAACTTATTATATAGATCTTTGTGTAAAATTCAGATTACGCAATAACGATAACATTAGATGGGTGGGCGTTGAAAGGCAAGTTATTAGGAAATGAAACAAACTTTTGGACAACTAATTACCGAATTTCTTTGAACTAAGATTGTCTGTGGCAATCGAACACAGCCATAGCGCCTTCAGGTGGGTAGATTTTGACGTAAACTAGCTGTAGAACGGTTGGATAACTACAGTACAATGAAAATAGTTTCGGGACTGTCAAACGAGTTAAACCCTCTATTTTTAATCTCATTCTTACGCGCTAGTTCATCCAGGAACTCGGGGAAAATAATAGTACGTCTGCTTTATTTAGATTAAAACATGTGGTTACGGGTCAACTTTGTTTTCGAACTAAAATGTATTCCTACTTATATTGTTTTATTTTCCTAGCATGTAGTAAACAAATCAGAAGGCAGAGTATTGGAGCAATGTTAGGGGCTATGGCCCCTTCATAATAATAATATAATTCTGTAACTAACCTCCAGATAATTAGTAACTACCGAGAACTACTGTTTTTAATTCAATATTCTATATCAAATTCGTTTTTTAATAAATGTTTTAAAATTAATAGTAATCAAAAATAATTGATCCATAAAAAAACTCTGTTTTTACGATTGAATAATACCCCTACGTCTCCTTACATCGAATAAAAACGAGTTTCTTATTAATTTATACTGACGGCACATACTAAAATTCAAGACAAAACACATTCAATATGGAACATGTTGCTTACTAAATTTCGTCCGGAGCACATCACCAAGCGAACAATAAATAATCCCAGAATTATTAAGTATGCGGAAAGCTACACTGATCCGATAAGTGGATTACATCGTTGTGCAACCACTACTATAGACACACGTTCATCCCAAGTAGCTGTCTCAGGCAGGAGCGGACCCCTTTCTGTTCCGCCGCCACCGCTCCCATATCAAGGAGTCAACGAGCGTAAGCGATGCGGGTTTGGACACCCGAGCTCACTCGAATGCCTGCCATGATCGGCCATTCTTGTGCACCTCGGCAGAACTTTCATCTCTTCTTTATCATTCATCTGATAACAGTTTCCTCCACGAGACAATCATGCCCCTTCTAAGGGTTGCGTTTTATCGTTTTATCCTTTCCGAGTCACCGGCCTCGAGGATTCTGTGAGCGGGTTATCCGTAACCTTCTGTTACCACCTCTTAGAGCTATTGTTGGGGTCAGGGACCTTTTTTATGTCTTCGGTATTAGACTCTCTTACACGAAAAGGTACATTGCAAAATCGTTAATTGCGACGATTTAGCAAAATATATTACAATTTACCAGATGTTGCTACTATGTTTAAATTTGCAAATGTAAGTTTGTATATGTTGTAAACGAGTGTAGGAATAACAGAACCCATTACACATGTATTACTTTAACTACTGCCAAATTAACTGACTTGCTTATGTTTTACATACAAAAGGTTTAGACTTGGGAATGTTAGTTATATGTTAATGACACACCCTTTTAGCGAATTTCCCCTATAGGGAAAAAGCTAGTACCGTAGGTCTCATGGTAAGATTTAAGCCCGAGACCATGACAAATTTTTTTTAGGTCCCCAGATGACTAAAACACTATTCGTTCAAATTTATATATATGTGTGTGTGTGTGTGTGTGTCCGTGAATGCGATAACTTGAGTAAAAAACGTCCGATTTCGATGAAACTTGGCTCAAATGTGTAAAGTGACATTTATGACTTTAAGTTCGAAAACCAGAAAATCGGGCCATGGGAAGGGGGGTTTATGGGGGTTTTAAAATGTCCAAAAATCAGTTTTTTGCATTTTTTACCCTAAAATTTTTAAAACATTTAATTTTGGTTTAGACCATGTTATAGAGCTTAAAAAATATGGTATTTTGAATTATTAAGCTAGGTTAAGTGGTTGCAGAGAAAATAAAAAAAACCTATTCATAAAATCTCCTATGTTAATCTTATGGGAAAAAGCTTTTTAGCTTTTCCTAAGTTAATTTTAATGTAAACTTCACATTTGCTTTTACCAATCAACTCAGCTCCACAAAACAATCATTTTGGTGTTTAAATTGTGATTCTACGCCCAACCGTTGCAGAGATATTCAAAGTGCTAAACACAGTACGTTGTCCAATGTTATCCTTATGGAGAATAAATAAAATTTGATATCTCCATTATTAATGAATGTATATTGATGAAAATTGGCACGTGGGGTCACGTAGTACTGGTATATTGATATTTGCACAAAAAATTGATTTTTTGTTGATTATCCCCGTAGCAGCTAACCTGCGTACTCAGCCCCCATGTTATTCTTAAGGAGAATAAGTAAAGTGTAATGACTCCCTTAATTATGAACATGAATTAATACAACTTGGTATGTGGCTTCACCTTGTTGAGTTATATTGATATTTGCATAAAAACCCATTTTTTTAGTTCCTTGTTGCAGCAAACCTGCTTACTCATCTCCCATGTTATTCTTATGGAGAATAATTAAAATGTTATATAGTGCTTACTTATGACTGAATATTGATTAAACTTGGTATGTGGCTTCACATAGTTAAATTATATTTATATTTGCATAAAAACCAATTGTTTGTTTTCCTTGTTTCAGCAAACCTATGTACTCATCACCAATCCTATTCTTATGGAGAATAATTAAAATTGTATATATCGCTTATATATGAATATATTTTTATGAAACTTGGTATGCGGCTTTATATGGTATTAAGACATATATTATGCATCGGAAATTCGCTGAGTACGCAGGTTTACTGCGACGGGGGTATTTATAAATAGTGTTTAAATAACAGTAAAGCCAAAACTAATGTGGAATATTTAGTCAATTGTCATTAAAATCTATTTATTATAACACATGGAGAGCATTTTAATCATATATTTGTATTAAAAAGCTCATTGAATTTAGTAAATAAGTGTCAAAGGTATTATAAATTAATTTGTGATAAAGGTTTTCCTCAGAATTGTTGGCGACAGGTAGAAAGGAAAGTCAGGATACAGTTGTCATAACAGCCAAGTTCTGCACATCCATACTTCATACTGGAGCTCCGGGAAAATTGAATTGTGGCCAAGTTTCAATTAGAAACTCTCGACATCTAAGACAAACACTGTTCTAATCATGAGATCTCTATATTCTATTTCTGTTTCCATTCTTAGCACCGCATCATGCTCGTTGTGAAAAGTGAAGCTATGAACTTGGTTGCTTTATGCAGGACTTGTATAAGATCAATTTCTTTTAAATGTTATATAAATTAGTATCTTGCCTTGAATACTTCTATGTCCTTATAAAGCAAGATTATTTGTTAAAATCCTTGTTAATGAGTCAAACTAGTTAAATGTGTAAGTTGTTTTCCGAGTTATAATTGTAAACTTTCAATTACAGAAAAGTTATTTAATTTCTAATAGTTAAACATTATTTACAAGATTGAAAAACGTTTAATCAAATGGTATTATTAAAATAAGTCATTGAACTTTTTTTTTAAATCATTTACTTTAGGAATGTTTATATTAGTTAACTACAGCATTTACTTCAGGCGTATTTTTAAAGCGATTCTGTGTTTAGACAGGTTAAAGTTATTAGCCAACAGACACAAGGGGAACAGCGATGGCTGGAGGTAAAGTGCATTTCTTTGTCTCTGTGTCAGCCTAGACAACAGACCAAGCGACTGACGGGAATGTTTAAGACGTCGCCCGGGGCCCCGAGTCCTGAGGGATAAAGGTAAGGGAAGATCCAGATATGACAGCCGCTTTGTTACACCCAGATAAGATCCGAAACCTCACCTGGGGTTGTGCCGGTTTATTTTAAGCCTTTCGACCATGCGGTTTGCCCCCGACCCATTGTACTACCTAAGCCTGTTTGGCACATAAAGGCGCAGACCTGAGACGTTTATTCCTTAAGGCAGATTATAACTGAATAGGAGGCCTGATTATAGAAAATGTGAAGCAGATGTTTCTGAAGGGTGGAGACTGTTTCGTATAGAGGATTTAAAAACGTTATAAAAAGTTAGACTCAGATTGTTTGGTATACGTACAGTATCCATTTTATTTACAATATATACTTGTAAAATATTCCTTTTAAATTTTAAATGCTGTGTTGTACTTTTGATGGGTATCTATAAAAATCATTGATGTTGGTATATTTGACGTTTAGGTCAGAAAAACAAAAAGAGGTGGGACATTTTAAAGTCAGCAAGACGTTTAGGACGTTGACGATTTATTTCGGCCACTCTAGACCTTTTGGTTACAAACAAATACATTTACACTCCAAAAATGTAACATTTAAATTAACAAAACATAAATTAATTGTTAAAGGACATTTTAAAGTCAGCAAGACGTTTAGGTCGTTGATGATTTAGTTCGGGCACTCTAGACCTTTTGGTTACAAACAAATACATTTACACTCCAAAAATGTAACATTTAAATTAACAAAACATAAATTAATTGTTAAAGGACATTTTAAAGTCAGCAAGACGTTTAGGTCGTTGATGATTTATTACGGGCACTCTAGACCTTTTGGTTACAAACAAATACATTTACACTCCAAAAATGTAACATTTAATAACAAAACGTGAATTAATTGTTGAAGGAAATATATATAAAAAAGCAGCCCATAAAAATTACTTGTTTCATACTAGCACTGGCATTAAAATTAAACTACTTTAAACCAAGTAGTTATGTAAATATTTTAATGTTCACTATTATTACTGAATGCTCATATTTATTTACAAAATAAATAAACACGTTTGTAAAGCTTTTTTTGTTCTATGATTCTTTAAACTCGGTTATTTATGAGACAGGTTTATAAAACATTCCCCGCCCCACATACAGTAATGTGTTTCATTAACCACTGTTCCACAGCTGAGATGTGTTTTCAGTAAGGTATTTATGTGTTCCCCAGGGCTGGGTAATTGACCCTATCTCGCAGCCAGGCGATGCGGCGAGGTGCATCCGAGGGGAACTGATTAGCCAACATTACCCGGACCCGTACAAATCAGCTCCTCTGCTTGCCCGCCACGTGACAAGTTTACGACTTGATGCTCCCTGCCTGCCGCTGACGGTGGTCTAGGTGTGATTTAATATACCAAGTTACCAGCAGGACCTATCTAGGAATACATTTGTAGAACAAATATACAACCATTTTAACCGTTATGATTGAAGTATGGTTATGGAACGAAAGCATCCTTTGAAAATGTTACATTTTGTAACAGTAAATTTTGAAGTTGATATTCAGTACATTATGAATTTGTCTCACTTTACAAGTGGTATTTTCTCCCTAGACTAAGGTATCTGAATTCTCGATACTATGGACGGGAAACAAGATTGATATATAAAGGAAACCAAAACTATTTAAAATGCAAGTATTATGAAAGATAAAACTATTTATTTACTCGGGATTATTGTGTATTTGCAAGTGGGGGAACATTTTAAAGTCAGCAAAATCTAATTCAGTCCCAAAGTCAATTGTATCACCGCCAATTAAACCACGAATGTTTAATGCTGCTGATATAATTTTGATAAATATAAATGAGGCAATAACGTAATGGCTAGTGGAGAATTATATTAAGATTCAGTTCTGATTGGCAATTTAATCAAACATTTACTATCAGAAAATAAAATTACAAAAGAGGATAGAGGAGTGCATAGGGGAAAGTGTGTTGAACTAAAATAGGCTACGGACACAGCGGCGTCGTCGGCGCTCATAAGGTGTTCTGTGTATGAGACACTAATGGCCACTGACGATTGAAACTGTAATCCTCCCACGTGATCCACGCATCCTTTTATAATAGGTCTAACAATGGAAAATCAGTAGCAATAAGTTCATCACAGTTTCAGTAAATTTGTTTCGGGAAGCCCCAAAACCCTTATAACTTACACTACCGAGTAGGCCACCTGTATAAACATAAGAATAACAATGTTTCGACCATTAAAATATACATATATTGTTATATGTACAGTTATTTAATATTTGCAATCTCTAAACAATGTGCTGTACATATATAACACATGTTTTATTTTAAATGTTTACAATATTAAACATTTTATTTTCAATTCGTTCTGACCATTAGTATAATCAATTTTACGAATAAATAAGAGTTTCCGTAAAGTTTACTGTGTATAAGTAATATTTTATCCTAATTTAATAATGCTATGGATTAGTTATAATAATTATGGTAGTTGTTTAAAACGTTTAAAATACCAGATTAATTTCATCAGTACAGCGAAGAACGAAACTATCACTCAGCCAAGGAGTTTAGATTAAAATCTGTTTTGCCGATATTAAAAGTGCGCACAGACATTTCAAACATGGAGGTCGCCACATCAGGGATATGTTTGCTTTTAATCCTCTTTGATCCGTCCGCAATCACCTCTTGAATAGCAAAGACCTTTGATCGCCCAATCATCCACATATCCCCACACAAACATGAGCTCTTTCTCGAAATTTATTAATGCGATGTTTTTGCTGAATGTTTGAGCAGCAAGGACAATGGACGGTTGATATTCCTGTGTCCCGCGGCAGATGCTATCAAACGCGTCGAAGCCTCGGAATACAGAGCATCCGAGAAATATTTCGTAACAATCAAAAAGTTGGGAAATTCAAACAATCGAAGATATCCTTTTTGGGAGTATATCTGTCAAGTTGATTTACTACCTTATATCAAAGCACTGATTTCATTTATAATGTTTGCGACCATTTTATTTTTAAGTTTAACTCATATGGAGTTTGTTCGCTAACTTATCTGTCGCTTTAGTATTAGAGTAATAAATAAAATATAAAATACAAACACTTTATTTTATAAGGGATTTACAAATCATATTTTTCCGATTAAATATAATATGTATAAAATATTATGGGTGCTCTAAACGTTTGAAGTGTACTTTAAATATATTATTACATTTCAATAAGCTACAACATTTTTCTTATTTACCTTATTTTTATTTAAACTTATTCATTATTAAATTGCTAAGTGTATTTTATTTGTTATACACTGAAAACAATATTTGGAATAACGGGTTTTAAGTAACAAAAATAATTTAACATATTTGTTATTTAATTTTCTTAATTCGTACCGATACCTGTAATTGTTTGTTCTACTTGGAATTATCTTTGTTTGTACGTACAACACTGAAGGAAAGCGCTAGTATAATAACTACATGCTTGAAAAACCTTCAAAGTAAGATTTTTTTATTTATTAAATTCAAGTTTCTTGAGAGTAGCCAAACTTAAACTAGGCACACATATTTTGCTCCTGCTGTTATCTGTTCATGCGGTCAGAGCCACCACCGGGACATCTGTTTGTATATATCTTTAATAATTCCATAGGAACACACTGTTAAATTATTGTTCAATTGTGTCAAACTTAATCTGTATTTCACTTATCCCAATTTTAATTCTGTTTCTACCTTCCCAGACGTCATGAAGAACAAACAAAACAGGGAGTATTTGTAAAGTATACAGAAGCCATGTCTTATTGTAAAAAAGTAAACAATAATTTAAAACCATTTTCTAATGTAATTTTTAAATATATGTAAGATATAAAACAGATTTATGTAAAGATCTTTGTGAGCACTATTCAAAATAGAATTTTAAAATGTACAGCCTTAAAATGAATGTAAAAAAAGCTTTCCTGTAACTAGGTTCCAACTGTGTGGGTTGTAAAAACAATCAGTTGCAGGTCAACAAGGTTCTGTGAATGCCAGCGATTCTGCCAACATTAGAAGCGAGTTGAACTTCAAATGTCAGAGTGATTCCCACGGAGCATCAGCCTCGGCCGCGGCCTGGCTCGGACACGGACACACGGCTGAACGAGAGTAAAAACTCAAATGAGAGTTTGGCGTGTGATGAGCCCGGACAAGGGTGTATAAGAAGCAGTCGGTCACGAGTAGTCCCGGCCAATACCACACCACCATGTTGAGTAGTTTCAGCCAATACCACACCTCCAAGTTGAGCAGTTTCAGCCAATACTACACCACCAAGTTGAGTAGTTTCAACCAATACCACACCACCATATTGAGTAGTTTCAGCCAATACCACACCATCAAGTTGAATAGTTTCAGCCAATACCACACCTCCAAGTTGAGCAGTTTCAGCCAATACCACAACACACTGTTGAGTAGTTTCAGCAAATACCCCATCATCAAGTTGAGTAGTTTCAGCCAATAACACACCTCGTTGAGCAGTTTCAGCCAATACCACACCACCAAGTTGAGTAGTTTCAACCAATACCACACCACCATGTTGAGTAGTTTCAGCCAATACCACACCATCAAGTTGAGTAGTTTCAGCCAATACCACACCTCCAAGTTGAGCAGTTTCAGCCAATATCACACCACAATGTTGAGTAGTTTCATCAAATACCCCATCATCAAGTTGAGTAGTTTCAGCCAATACCACACCACCAAGTTGAGTAGTTTCAGCCAATACCACTCTACCATGTTGAGTAGTTTCAGCCAATACCGCACCACCATGTTGAGTAGTTTCAGCCAATACCACACTACCATGTTGAGTAGTTTCAGCCAATACCGCACCACCAAGTTGAGTAGTTTCAGCCAATACCACACCACCATGTTGAGTAGTTTCAGCCAAAACCGCACCACCCATTTGAGTAATTTCAGTCAATACCACACCACTATGTTGAGTAGTTTCAGCCAATACCACACTACCATGTTGAGTAGTTTCAGCCAATAACGCACCACCAAGTTGAGTAGTTTCAGCCAAAACCGCACCACCAATTTGAGTAATTTCAGCCAATAACACACCACCAAGTTGAGTGATTTCAGCAAATACCGCACCACTTAATTGTGTACTCCCGGCCACTACCACA
Organism: Allygus modestus; assembly: GCA_963675035.1. Taxonomy (NCBI): domain Eukaryota; kingdom Metazoa; phylum Arthropoda; class Insecta; order Hemiptera; family Cicadellidae; genus Allygus; species Allygus modestus. The sequence continues at coordinate 206,802,171 of OY776111.1, forward strand.
ACCTCACCACCAAGTTGAGTAGTTTTGGCCAATACCGCACCAATAAGTTGAGTAGTTTCAGCCAATACCACACCACCAAGTTGAGTAGTTTCAGCCAATACTGCACCACCAAGTTGAGTAGGTTCAGCCAATACTACACCACCAAGTTGGGTAGTTCCATCCACTAACACACCACCAAGTTATTGGCTGAAATTACTCAACTTGGTGGTGTGGTAGTTTTAGCCAATATTGCACCACCAAGTTGAGTAGTTCCAGCCAATACCACACCACCATGTTGAATAGTTTTCCAACCAATACCACAACACCAAGAAGAGTAGTTTAAGTTATGACGTACCAATAAGTTGTTTAGTCTTGGCCAATACCACTGCACCGCAACACCAATTTGAGTAATCTCAGCCACTACCATGGCACCGCACCACTAAGCCGAGTCGAGTAGTCTCAGCCACTACCATGGCACCGCACCACTAAGCCGAGTAGCCTCAGACACTACCATGGCACCGCACCACTAAGCCGAGTAGTCTCAGACACTACCATGGCACACACCACTAACCCGAGTAGTCTCGGCCACCACCATGGCACCGCACCACTAAGCCGAGTAGTCCCAGACACTACCATGCACCGCACCACTAAGCCGAGTAGTCTCAGACACTACCATGGCACCGCACCACTAAGCCGAGTAGTCTCGGCCACCACCATGGCACCGCACCACTAAGTCGAGTAGTCTCGGCCACCACCATGGCACACACCACTAACCCGAGTAGTCACAGCCACCACCATGGCACCGCACCACTAAGTCGAGTAGTCTCAGCCACCACCATGGCACACACCACTAACCCGAGTAGTCTCAGCCACCACCATGGCACCGCACCACTAAGCCTGGTAGTCTCGGCCACCACCATGGCACCGCACCACTAAGCCGAGTAGTCTCGGCCACCACCATGGCACCGCACCACTAAGCCGAGTAGTCTCAGACACTACCATGGCACCGCACCACTAAGCCGAGTAGTCTCAGACACTACCATGGCACCGCAACACTAAGCCGAGTAGTCTCAGACACTACCATGGCACCGCACCACTAAGCCGAGTAGTCTCAGACACTACCATGGCACCGCACCACTAAGCCGAGTAGTCTCAGACACTACCATGGCACCGCACCACTAAGCCGAGCAGTCTCAGACACTACCATGGCACCGCACCACTAGCCGAGTAGCCTCAGACACTACCATGGCACCTCACCACTAAGCCGAGTAGTCTCAGCCACTACCATGGCACCGCACCACTAAGCCGAGTAGTCTCATCTAATACCACAGCACTACACATTCGTATTACTACAAATACTTTTTTTGTAATTCTAGTGTTTATTTTATACAATTACTAGCTGGCCCAACGGACGTTGTCTTGTTCTATTGCCATTGAATTTGTCTTATGTCAAATGCTCCATCATTTTCAAGATGAGTTCGTGCGCTTATCTCACTCGCCTCCCGGATGAGCTCGTTCGCTCCGCTGACTCACTTATTTTTATGTGAAATCAACTTCGGCATCGAAAAAAGAGTTTGAGTTGCCATTCAAGTAGTTTTGTTATTTCCATAATGAACATATGTTTATTCATTTCAAGTATGTTTAGATATAATCCTTATAACAGCTGTTTGGTGTAACTAACTTACTAACATACGAACCCGACTTTGTTTTATGTATTTTGGTATTGACCAAGTAATCCACCTTAATTAGATTCACAAACATAATCATTAGAATGCTGCCATTTTGGTAAGGAATTGTGTCTTTCCATTTATACCAGTGAAAAGTAATAATCAACCAAGTGAATCAACTTACCTGCAGTTAATAACTTTCCGGGTGATAACTGACTCTTAGAATCATTTGTGCCGCTAGTCATTGGGTTAATGTTGTGTAGATGCTTTTAGAACACAAATGCATGTATAGGAGTCATATATACACGTATAGGGGCAGTGCCATCACACGAGATGGTCAATTAACCGATACGTGATTCCTTACATAAACGTTTCTGTTGCATTTGATGTTTTGATAAATATAAGAAGATGCATTTAATTTTATAGATTTTTACATTTCTACTACTGCGCCAAGCTTCAAAGTTGAACTGGTGACATGTTCCAAACATGTGAAGTAGCTTATGCTACACATAGCTTATGCCACGTCGTCGCGGTCGCCAATCCTAGCCAGGGGGCCACAGTGATGACGAACGCCTTCGACCGCTCCAGTTACCCGCCCGGCCCTCAGTCGCCGTCACTGATGAGTTACTTGCCAAGAGACAACTCACGACGAGGCGCGGGCGTGAGGACTCCTGGTGAGCGTCTGGGCAGCTGCGGGGAATAAGACACCAGTGAACAAAAGGCAGAGAATCTGGACTCTCTGTAGCTGATATTTCTTGGGGATCCGAGAAATACTTGTTTGGATCGGAAGAAAAGTCACGTAATACACTATTTGGAGGAAATAATTTTGTTCTTTTATATTTAAATAGTAGTTTATACATACCATATCATAATATAAGGTAACTTTTAATGCTCTCTATGTGTGTGTAGAGTAGAATCTACCAACACCAATCAAAGAAACCAACATAGGAAGTTTCGTTTGTTCAACAGCAAACGCATGATTCCTAGATTAGCATTAACTTAAAAAACGCCTTAATTTTATTTGAATTTTTTCGATGTTACAGCCTAATTTACTGCCTATAGACTTGTTTATCATTAGATTAGACCCCCACCTAAAAAACTGATAATTAATTAAAACATCAACCTATGTTTTTGTAATTTTTCCTAAAGAAAAGACGAAAATAAATTTGTCCTCATAAAAACAACAACAATCAAGTTACAAAACAATGACAACAACAATCGAGCAGTATATTTGTATTATAATTTCTCTATAGCTTTGTTTTGTATACAGGTATTCATTAGCATATATATGGTACAAAACAGTCTCTCGTGACAGAACGATTCTGTAATACTATATTATCTACGCTCCTCGAAACAGGTTAAAACGTGTTATTTATGGTCAGGACATTTTTCCTTATCCTGAACATGAATAAAAAAGAATTAAAGGGAAAATTATAATTAAAAGAATAACTTTCCATTTATTTTCTGGAAATAATCAGTGTTTCGTCCCTTTGTGACAACTCTGGACGTTACATAACTACTTTGTAAGTTACGAGGTATATTATGAATTGGGCTCTTTAATTTAACATTTTTCCATAAATGGTAACATTGTACGAGAAGATCCCGAATGAAACAATGAGATAAATATCAGGACAATAGTATTATTTTCGTTAGAACTCATATCGGAAACTACTAATGAAGCGAAAAATACGTATAAGTTTCCTGATCACGCCTTTGGTCAGTCAAACTATAGCAACTGTTCTGATAGTGCCTATTTTAGAAGGTTTTATATTTCTAGGTCAGGCTGGTGTATTAAAAACCTCACTAACTGCAATCTTCAATTAATTGTTTGCTGAAAATATTTTATGTTACGTTTACTATGGAATCGAGGAAACATTATTATAAGACCTAATTTGACCAAAAATAATTAAATAGATGACAAGAATGTTAAATAAGAACAACCGTTATTTTCTACTAGACTCCTCATTTAGGTAGGCCTACAGTAGACGAAATGGCCTAGTTACAACGATATGATAGTGCCCCAGTAGTTGGTGTGAATGGGCGGAAGCATTACTCAGCGAGAGGGTTACAAGTGCAGCATTTGTCAGTGACTCCCGACACAAAGCCAGAGCGGCGAGCTGTGACCAGCGGCCGGGGGTTCCGCCCCATCGGGTCCGCACGCGTGGGAACTCTCCTATAATCCTGACACCGACTAGATCTTCATCGTTGTTGCACCACTGTAACATCAGCTGTTGTTAATTGGCGCACTCATACAATACTTCAGTCGTGAGGGTAGAACATTCGGTAGACTGGACGGGTTTTGCCGTATCTATAGTTTTTAAAACATGGAGTCTCCCTAATTACAACAATTCTAGGTTTTATAGTTAATCAATTCATTATTTTTTCAGTCTCTGAAAGTGAGTTTACATTTAATTATTTAATATATAATGCCACAGTTAAGACTAACACCGGTATTTCCATTTTTCAGGTTTAAATTATTGTAATGCCATAAAAGTCGTAATAACAAGATTTGTAATATGATTTAAAAAAGTCTTAGTTTAGAATAAAGGCATATATTCTGGATTGTTAGGACAAATAAACTTCCCTTCGTTGTTTCCCAGGTTTTACCGAATTTCCCCTGTAGGGAAGAAGCTATTACCGTAGTCGGCATGGTAAGACCTAGGCCCGAGACCATGATAACTTTTCGTTTTGAGGCCCCCAGACCCCAAAAACACCATTCGCCCGAAACTCTCTCTCTCTCTCTCTCTCTCTCTCTCTCTCTCTCTCTCTCTCTATATATATATATATATATATATATACAGTTTTATGTTTCTAGAAGGTGGAACTGTAACAGCCAAACTGTAACTTTTGCAGCCAAATTAAAAATTGCTATTATAATATTTCTGTGACACATATTGTTTTTAATATCCTTGATTCTTAATTCAGTATCAATGTGGCTGTAAGGATTTTAAGCTATTTCATATTAACATTTACATCAACAACAATACAAGTTTTGTTACAAAATGCACACATTGAACTTTTGGAATGTCCACCCGTTACTCACCCGCACCTTCGACGGCTGGCTCCCTCTTCCTTCCCCTTTCTCTCTCGCTCTTACCTTCCGGGACCTCGGCGTTTGGCATATTAACCGTGTACCAGAAAAACTCCCTTGGGTTGTGAGAGCGTTTAGCAGCACGTGTAGGTGAGAGGCCACCACTTAGAAGGTTAAAAAGCTCAACTTAGCTTTAACAGTAAAGTCCTACTACAACTGGGATATAGCCTGGGTCGTGTGTCCTTGTATCAGCCCTGTACCAGAGCACAGGTAGGTGAGTGGCCGCCACTGAGCAGGTTCAAGAGTTCAACAGCAGCCGCGTCGTGACGACCGCCAGCTAATTGTTGTGGTCGCCTTCCCGCGGCGTGGCGTCGCCGTCACGTCGTCGAGTGGGGGACGCTGCAGCTACTGGGCCTCTAACTACAGTACTGTCGGTAGACAAATTACCGTAATAGAATTAGGATGTAATTTTATTATTGTTCTCTTAACAAGAGATACTTTTTTACCCAACAAAAATGCTTGGTTTATTCACTTGGTTTGTTTTTGTTAGTTACTCTAGTGTTTTCAGCTGTATGCATCAACTCCAGCATGCAGAATAAATATGTCACCTTACAAACAAACCATTTGCGTTGAGATAACTGTACCTGAATTAACCAAATTTATATCACAAAATAGCAATTATTTACTATTTGTTTTCAATTAATTGGCGTTTTATTCAAGAAGCGCCATCAATACCAACTTGGTGGTTGACAAAGTGAGGATTGTCAACATTAGGAGGCAGATCCTCGGTCGAAAATGGCAAGTGATTTTAGAACTGCATGTGTTACAAAAGCCCTGGACTGTAATTACTGATCAGTCTAATCTAAATAGTATCTGCCGTGCATCAAGGGATAACAATAATCCCAACACATGCGTCAGCGTCTTTGACGCGCTTCCATCCCTGCAACACGACCAGGCGGTCGCACATCCCCACCACATCAGTGGCTCGTTATAGCCACAATTAACGATTAACGATGACTTCTGACGGATTAGCGGACAATAACAAATCGTCCGAAGCTAATCAGCTGACGTGATCGCGCGTGGAGCGCACGCGCTCTTTGTCGCGGTGCGATTAGCCTACCGCAGCCTCCGTCAATTAGATCGGAGGATGTCATCCCGCGGTCACGTCCAGCGGTCACGTAGGACATGTGGGACAAAGGCACGCGTCCACCGTGGAGAACGGAGGCTATTGACGGGAATCACGCGGAAGCACGTGCCCATTGTGCCACCGGATTCCTCTCCTGATCGTCTCTGGTGGAAGCTGCAACATCCCCACGGGAACACTGGGACGACCTTCGCGTGGCGCGGATCCAGAGCTGGGAACGGTAACGGAGCGTCGAGTCTGTGTCGAAGAGAGGTTTGTCAACGGCGTGTGAGAATGAGAGGTACCACGAGATCGATGAGAATCACGTTCAATATGGTGTTCCGAGGCGGGATTGGCTCCTGCTCGGTTTCCATGAGAACCTGTTTAAATTCAGGTAATCAGCATATATACGTAGATACTCACATTCCATCCAGACAGATAGGTCAAGTATAGTTCTGTTGATAGGGTATCAACAATGCAAAATTAATGGAGTCTGCTGCTCAAAGTTAGGCAAAGTTGTGTCTATTTAGGCTCTCGAGTTTATTGACCAATTTTTTTACCGACTAGGAAGAAAGCAACTTGTAGCATTGAACAGCTGTTAATGTGAGATAAATATTTAAAAACATTTATTCTCACCTAAAGATAAGGAAAAGTTTTTACATTTATCAATCAATCATAAGGGTTAAAAACAAGAGATAAATTATGTCTTGAATTTATGATAAAATCAATTTAATTTAAGTAATATATATTTTGTATGATATTAATATCATTATTGTATACGGAAAGAATTAAAAATAGTGAACTAATACCAGCAAATCACTAAAAACTTATATTTTAAATTTTAAAAGGGGAGACATTCAATATGAAATATTGTTGGGACTTCGTTGAAAATCCAAACTTTTTCATGACACGAGGTTGAGGCACACATTTCGCCATGACGTATGCAGATAAATTAAAGTGTTCAAATTCCTGGAAGCAGTACTCAATAGAATTACCTCAGAATTAGTTGCAATGAAATTAAATAATAAAATAAAACCAAGTATGCATTCACTCAGTTTCTATGTAACTAAGTTTGTATGTATGAGTACACAAGTTTCGTAGTTTGTATTCGCATTCATAGTAGCATACTGACTCTGGTTTACAGGTCGCGGTTTATGTAGTGCAAGCTAGTGGAACATGTGCACAATTGCGATTACAAAACAGCACCCCTTTAATCAGCAACATGTTGCAGTTTAAGGATTAGAGCAGTGTTCTATTTTAATGAAGCAGCCACCACATTTCAATTAGCTTTAACTGCCCCCTAATTTGAACATGTGAAATTTGACTATACGAGTCTGCATTAAGCTATTATTGCACTATTGCATGTTTATCATTATTGAAATAGTTTTTGCCTTTTATTTGATTCGAGGTTTATTTTATTCTACTCTAGGCGTTGGTAACTTGTGCGATGGGCTACCTTCTCTTAGAGTTGCTACATAATGTAATACATTATTTTTTGATCTATACAAATCTTTGTTTACACTGCAATTATTTCCAATCAGTACAATTATAAAATTCACTGTACTCAGTTGCAGTTAACTAAATGATTTTTTACACTTAAGTTTCATATCTGTGACAATTTGAACCTTTCAACTTACTTTTCCCCATGTAATGGGTAAAGTGTTTGTTCGAAATACTTTAAAGCAGCAGTCACTAAATTCGATTCCGTTAATGTAAGTGAAATCGAGTCAATAAAGAAGAACCCAATCTTGGAAAGTGGTCCGAACAGATCGAAACTTGCTAATTGGGATTCCTGCACGCCCTTGAGACACAGATCAGATATCGCGGCGAGAGTGGTTGGCTCTGCGTCTATAGTGGTACTACTGTACACACAACAACGCAGGTAAGAGGAACATCTCCTTGTGGGGAGTGGGTCACTGTGAGGCAACCGCTGGATAGACCAGACAAGCCGTCTAGGAGCATACCACCACCGCTGCTGGCTAACGGTCGCGTCTGCCGAAGAAGGGAATTAATTGTCTAGCTTGTGCAATTCATCGTCGTAAGAAACAACGTACTCTCTGATGGCTTTAATTGGTTATACGTTGCATTCTCGTTTCAGTCTGTTGCTTTCTCCAGGTAATTCTAGGTAATAACTCGTATTTTATTTTCTACCTTTGTTGTAAGTGGAATCGGCCCGTGATTTAATACATTTTATAAAATTAGTTTGTATAATTATATTTCATTCAACATAATAACACAAGAAAATGTTTTACAAAAATATAAAGCTATTTCTTTACTTTGTCCAATGAATTTCTGGCAGTTTTAGGTCACTGGTTCTTGGGATACTACCCAAACCCATCATACAAGATTTACATATATCACACAGCCTTTGCTCCCGTACTTAGACCCATAGTTTCAAGTTACAAACGTTAGGTCGTTGCATGAATTATAAATTTTCCCCTGTTACAAAGTGTATAACTTGTTTACGTTCAATGACTTTTGTTTTAATAACATATTTATATATAATATGAAAATATGGTTTTAATTAAGTTTATCATTGAACATATCAGTGGGGATCCGTTGTTTATTTAAAAAATAAAGGATTTCTACCATGAATAGATAGGACACATAAGATATATTTTTCATATTGGATTGTATCCACATTTTTTTGGTCGGTCTGGGGGAAAAATATCGTACATTTTGATTCTCTAAGGAACACTTGTTGTCCGTACAACAACGTGTTTATTTCATAACCGATTATCACGATTGATGTGTCAAATTAAAGATATATCTATCTCTGGATGATGCGAAATGAAATTAGTTTTCCTCCGGAACTCAGGGAATGGGCGTAGTGAAACTTCCCCAATATTTTGGGTATTTTTGAAACGATGAAACTGCCCCGCTCATTAAAGAGGATTAGGAAGGGTCGCCTCGCAAGACTAGAAATGCTGAAATTGCACCGAGCGCCCGGCCAGGTAGTCGCTACGGGACAGGGAAAAAAGGGAATTATTTTTGTCCCTGCGTCCTGTCAGTGACTGCAGTCTTCTAAAACTGCCATCGACTGCTTTTCCTGTCACACCCATTAACATGCGGTAAAATCCTTAACATGTTTTTAAAATTATTTTCTAAAGTAAATAGCCAGTCATAGACATCTTTTTTGTCTTATTTGTTTAGTCAAATTATTATACAGTCTTGGCCCTTAATTTTCGGTGTTTTTTAAACGAGTTATATTAGGTTTCGGAAAAAAAACATTTAAATTTGATCTAAGTTTATTTCTGTAAGTGGAAATATGGTTCGGTTTGCGACTTTCTTTTTCTTTGACAATTGCTCCTGAGTTCATAAGTTTAAACACAGATTGTATCAATATATTGTTTTTAAATCCCAACGAAGCGGTAGTTTATCAGCTAGTAATTTCTGATATTGGTGGCAGTTATTAGAAGACTGCAGTCACTGACAGGACGCAGGGACAAAAATAATTCCCTTTTTCCCCAGACCCGTAGCGGCTACCTTGCCGGGCGCTCGGGGCAATTTCAGCATTTCTGGTCGGGTGAGGCGACCCTTCTTGATCCCCTTTAATGAGCGGGGCAGTTTCATCATTTCAAACGTACTTAAAATATCGGGGCAGTTTCATCGTCCCCCAGGGAATTGCCCTATTGACCCTCGGAATTCCTATATTATTCTTATGAAGATATGTTTCATTGGGTGATGTGTATTCATTTTGGCTCATTCAATTTAAGTATAAACAACTATTATAATACATATATTTAACTACATAGTGTCCCTGTTTCGTTTATACTGTATTTTAAGTTTTAACTCAATTCCCTTTTTGAGACTCCCTTAGGGAGAACATGAAACCGGTTAGTATATTCGTAAGACATAGTTTCACTAATTGAAAGATAAGTTGGTACTTCAGTGTTAAGAAATATTGTTTTCATCTATACTTTTTTTTGAATTACTATGACGCACAACAAATATTTAGTTTTGGAAAGATAAATTAATTATTTTAATTATGTTTTATAATTGGGGGAAGTGCTAAATGAACAAGTATTAAAGGATCAGATGAAGTTTAAAGTAATGACAAAGAGTTTTCAAAAACTAACATTATACTCATCATGTTATATGGACTTTTTAGTTTTTTAGCGAAAGAGAAAATAGTTTCTCAATCAGTATTGGCAAATGTCTGCAATCATTTCTTAAATAACATAAACTCACTATCACAAACACAAAATTACAAAAATATTAACTAATTATACTTAATATTCTCGATAAAATTTTCTTTCTAATCAAATAAAAAAAACAATAAATTGTGAATTTTAAGTTGTAAATAAACTAGTGCTTAGGGGAAAATAAGCAATGTTGCTCGAGGACGTTGCGTAGCAATTACATAAAAGATAAAATATAGGAATGCAAGAACAATGTGAAGTAAGCATTTAGTCTTGATTAAAAGAAAGAAATAAACTAAAATAACGTAATCTCAATTCCGGCGAAGTGGCAAAGTGCAGTGTAGTCTTCAACGGTTACACAATGTCAAGATAAGGCCGTGAGTGCGTCTGGCGTCGTGAAAGCCTTCAGTAAGACATATCACAGGAATCCAGCCCCGCAGGTCACCCGATCCGCTGGAAGAAGCACGGCGCTGTCACCCGGTCTAGGGTTTCCAGTTAATCCTGGCTTAAACCCGCAGATAAATCGAGGCAACACCTCGCGCCTTTGTCTTTGTGTGTTGTAAACCGTCCCCGTGTGTTGTACGAGGTGGTTCTCAAGGTCCTGGCCTATTGGCTCACTCGCTCTTCCTCACTTCGATACTGGGCTCTGCTAATCCGGTCTATGAAGCGGTGTGCTACATTGGTTTTATATCGTTAAGAGTCTTCAACCCCGGAAGCTTCAGCAATCCTTGTTGGTGTTTTATTTAACAAGGGCAGTGTTGCTACTCTTCACCAGACTGTCCAAAATTGTACTCTTAGCGGCAGATTAAGGTCTAGTAGTTTTCTAGGGATATATTTTTGATTTATTTAAATCGTGTGCTAGGATTTTTAATACCTATCATTTAGACTTTGATCAACTAAGTTTTTAAATTGCTAATAAATTCAAAATCTTAAAATGTTACTCACTGTAAGACTACTTCACGGGCAATTTGGCGTTACAATAAAAAGTTTTGGAAGATCGTTCATATTGATCATATATCATAAACTCCAGGAAGGATTCCTATAGCTTTCGGTGATGACGACTCTTAGTGGGAGAGAGGGCTTCAGATTTACTCGTATGTTTCGTAGATCAGCTATTCAGTTCTCAAAACTGAGGGTATGGACGGAGTCAAATGAATCAAATATGGAATTACATTTCCTTCTTTATAAACCTTGATGAAACCCCGTGTACATCCATTGGCTCGTTTCGATAGTTTATTGCTTCGTAGACTGATGTCATCTGTGTACCCTACGTCAGATTCTCAATGTTTTTAAATGCTTAATTTAATACATCAGTTGTTTAGGCACTTTCTATAGTCATCTCGAGTTATTATGACAGTAATTTCATATTGACGATATTGGCAAGTGTTAATCAGACATAGGGATGTAAAATCGAATATCATTTAACGTAAAAGGGTTAATGATATTTTTCTTTCGTAGAGTACATTACTGTAAAACAAAATCACTGAATATTACTTATTTGGTGCACGGTTGTTAAATTTGTTTATCAAGACAAAATGTCCATGTGTCCCGTAAGTATACGGCCCATGATTTCCAATTACATAAATTATACATTATTATTATGTCCTCATTTGTTCCATGACTCGGGTAGTGGTCAATTAGTAACTAGTCAACGGTCGTTTTTAATTACCTATCCAGTAACTACCTATTAACTATTATAATTTGTTGTTAAGTTTAATAGTTATTCTTAGTGTTGTGTTTGGTGTTTAACATTTATACATGGCAAATAAATGTGCTGATTAAATATTGCTTAAACCAAAAGTTTCATAAACGGAATCTACGATGGCTTTCCCTTATTTACATTAGCTTACGTATCTTACTTACACATAATTTTAGTTGGAGCATCCCAATGCAGTGCTGAACATAACTGATAAAACTGTATGTAATTATTTAAAGTGTCTTCTTAATTTAGTTCAAAAATACTCAAATTGAAAATAATCCCAAACAGTGCGGTTTCGTTATTTGGGTCTTGTGAGCTTCATACAAATTTAAATTTAAAACAACGGCCACCTTGAACCATTCCGAATGAGAGTGGGTCCGGTAAGCGGTGCTCCAGGAGGATGACTAGCGCTCTGACCTTGACCCCTCACCTCCAGTCCTAGTCCCGGGGCTCCGCCATGCCGACACTCGCCGCCCTCCGTGCAGCCTCTCACGTCGTCGCGGGTTGAAACAATTGCAGTCGTTACCCGTCGTGACTGTCATTCCCCATCACCTGATAATAAGCTTGTTAGGAGGCGTACTTGCCGGAACCGCCCGCCTAAGTGGTGCGCCTAATCTTCTGCTGTTAGGGAGGAGTGCTCTCTAACACCGGACAAACATGGGTGAATTCCGGAGACCTTTCTATCATTAAAGGAAACTTTGTCCTCATAAAGTTTTAGTATTGATGAATTTACTAAATCGATAGTTTAATAGTTGCTATTTGAAAATTGGTGGTACAATTTTATCTTCTTTTACACTTTCATCCTTTTATACGAATGATTTAAAATTGAATTTCTCGATTTCCAATTACCGTGAAGAGAGAATACATTTTTGACCAGATAATACAAATCTTGTAGAACCCTAAAAGAAGGATTTGTTTTAAATTAGAGAAACGTTATTCCAGCGATTCCAATACACTAGCGGTAAGATTTATGTTGTTATTTTGTTCTGTTTCAAGATAACATTTCAAACTAACTTGTTGTGTCTTAGGTGACTTTTATTAGTTCTTTTAACCAATAATGTTTCTTAAATTACAATCAATCTTAGGCTTATACGTCAAAACGCTACACATAATAAAGTCCATAAAAATGTTTTGGTGTAAACTGTAAACGTATATACATTGTATTAAATTTGCAGTTGATCTGGAATTAAGAACATATATTTTACATTTTGTAATTATTATTATTATTAACTTGTTTAAGTAAAACCAAGTGATATTATTTTTACATAGCATATGATATCTATCCACTTTTTTTTTTTTTTTTTGCTGGTTCCCCTTATTCTGCCCGTTCCTAAGGACCTCAGGCCTGTGCGAATGAGTATTCAACAAAGCAAGGGGTATTACTGTACTAGTTAAACTGTATTTATGAAAATGCTCATTTAAAAAACTAATAATTAAATATAACACATTTTATTCAGTATTTTAATCAGTTTAAATATCCAATATAAGTCACATACATGGTTATGGTACTTAATGTAATTCAGTTCAAAACGTTTAAATGCGTTCACGGCATAGAATATAAATGATAGTACTCAACATTCTAAACTTACTGGTAAATACACTAGATAGATTTATAAGCTGTTACAATATACGGTTTGTTATTAATGAATAATTAATACTGTTATTTGAAATGCGTTATTTGTAAAACCAAACAATTTATTCAAACGGTAATCTAAAACACACCTGTCTGTGACGTGGCGTGTAAAGCCTAGAGCTCAGCAAAGGTTGCCCAAGAGGAAGCCAAGCCTACAGATCTTATCTAAAACAAGCGGAACATCCTACAAACACATCCCAGCCCCAAGCCTCAAAACTGGAATAGTAAGTTTTAGGGCAATAACTAATTCAAAACTTGAAATGGCACAAGTTTCAAAACCAGAAACAAGCATTGCTATAATTCCTGAGCTATAACTCAGTAAAATGTAAAAACTGGCTGTTATCTTCATGATGAACAGTTGTGAGACTAGGAATATTTTAAATTATAAGTTTCTGTAGCACTAAGTACATTTTAAATTCATACCCAGATTTATTACTTTAAATGAGCATTAATGTAAATGAGCACTCGAAATCAAATGATAGGCTTTGTTTTTGCCACATACATTATGCATATTTCCACAATTTTATTTCCAAAATTTTAATTTTGTTTCATGATACTTCTTTGTTTAATCAATATCACTCATTACACGAAACTTAAGGGTACGTTTGAGACGGCGGCCGTGTTGGATTTATACTCCTTAAAACCCAATGTTTCACGTAATGCGTGATATATTGTTTATTTATGATCAGTAAACTAGCACTGATATCTCAAATTAAATATATCTTCAATATATATTTTGCTTGCGAGCGATGTTTTTCATTAAAGAGTAAATTTCCTAAAAACTAATAAAAACAACTTGTTATTTATTTGTAAAATCTTTTATGCCATACTTGGAAATAAAATGCTTCCTGAAAAATATATTTTTTAAACTGTAACTTCAACACTTTTTTTACATTTGGTAAAATAGTAATAAAACATGAATTTAGTCAATACATGACGAACACAGATTAACAGTAAAATCGTTACTGGTTAGCTTGCAATCAGCTGGCCCGTTACAAAAACTGATCCTCTGTCTGACGCGTAGGGATACACACTTCTTAGCGGGCGTTTCAAATGAAATAATTTAAATAGGGTATTATTCAGTCGCATTATTCCAGCAACTACGCTGTTTCACCCTCGTTGGTAGTCCTTGGGGTGTAGTTTAGGATGAAAATCCAAACAAACCATGGTGTAAATTATAAATTGTTCAGAATTTTGAAGGAAATCTTCAACGGATAAACATATTATTCGGTTAGTTCATAGTTTCACTACAACTGAGGCCCTAGCCCTGACCAGCAAGTGACTCCAAAGCCCTCTTAATTTGCGCTTGATATATGAAGTGTTTGAAAAGCGTTGACTTTAGGTTTTGCTTTAACATTTAACAAATAATTATATCTTCTCAGATGTGACCTTTCAATGGTCTCAAGTTTGCAGAAAGGGTCCAAAAGTTTATAAAGCACGCTAAAAAACAAATGCGTCTTATTAAATAATACTGGGCTAGATACGGGTAAAACATGTTAAAGTAAAATAATCATCTAATTAAATATTATTCTCATTTCCATTAGACAAATGTTAAAACTATAAATGCAGATGTGGCAAAGCACTAAGTGAATTTCGAATATTTTCTAAATTTATATAAACTATAAATAATAATGAACATTTTGGTATGGGAAATGATAGGGTAAATGAGAAATAAAATGAGAGAAATGAGAAATCTTTATTCCGTGGACATAGTATACATACTTGGAAAACGTCATCTTAACTAAACTTAAAGATTTGTTGTTATTAACAATTTGATACGATAACACCTTCAAAATTGGTATCACAGATTTTATATTTGATTGCGTGCTTTCAAGATCATTAAATTGAGTCATCAGCTCATGTCACTAATGGAGTTGAAGTTTTGTCAGTCTAGCTTCCTGTGACGTGACTCAATGAACAGTTAAAAATAATTACAGTTTCTATATCATAGTCATTAGTTACATATCTTGTCAAATTATATAACTAATGGTAGTTTTGTTTGATAAGAATAATAAAATATAAGGTCTATTTTTAAAACGTTTATTTTTTAGTTGAATCTGTAGATAAGCTGATTAGCCGGTTTCACCCGTATTTTCAGACTCAGGAGCGGCCTAGTGCAGTGGCTAGAGCGAGTGGCTTTGGTCCTCAAGGTTTTGGATTAGAAAATCAAAATAGCTAGATATCTCTGAGGTGAGGAGTACAACCTCTGTAGTAAAGTTATCCTCCACTACAAAGGAGAGATAAATTATCAGTCAAGACAAATTAATATTCTAAAACATTCATACTGGAAGGATTTCGAGTCCACAATTACTGTATACGATTTGTCTGTTATAATGTATTTAAAGAGATCTCTGCAGTCAGAAAATTTGTTTAAAGTATTTTTTTATCTTTTAATTGTAAAAACAGGGAACATATCTCCAATGATTGTTACTTATGAAATATATTACTCCAGAATGGACATCGCATTGTTCGCTGATCAATCAATTATTAATATTCAACTAATAAAGACAACTTTATGGATATAAACAAAATATTTTGGTATTTTTAAACCTTATCGCTTGCATAGCTAAACATTCTACACAATTTACAAAGCACTGCAGTCCAGTTTAGCTGTTTAAACAAACGTTAAAATTTAAAAATAAAAAGTCTCGAACTAACCAAATTCCTCTAACAGATATTCTATATCTACATAAACATAAAATATGTTCAAATTTAACAAATGCATTATACCCTCTACTATATAAGTTACAATAATAAAACTGTGGAGATTATAGTAGCTAAACTCCCTGCAACTTTCAAAATGTTCAAGAGCAGAAAACTGTAAATAAATGTCTCGATAGGAAAATCTCTCCATAAACTCTGAAACTCTAAAAGCCCGTGGGGCGGAACCGACAGGAAAATAAAAAAATAAAATAAAATATACCCCCATCGCAGCAAACCTGCGTACTCAGCGAATTTCCAATAGATATATATGTCTTAATAACACATTAAGCCTCTTACCAGAATTCATAAGAAATATATTCATAAATTAGCAATATTTAAAATATTCATTATTATCCTTAAGAATAACATTAGGGATGAGTACGCAGGTTTGCTGCAACAAGGAACACAAAATAATGGGTTTTTATGCAAATATCAACAGAACTCATCTACGTGAAGCCATACACCAAGTTTCATCCATATTCATTCATAAATAAGCGATATATAACATTTTTATTATTCTCCATAAGAATAACATGGGGACCGAGTACCTAGGTTTGCTGCTAGGCAAAAAATTGCTTTTTTGTTCAAAAAACAACAAACCACAATCAGATGAAGCTATATACCAAATTTAGTCAGTTTATTTTCATAAATAACCGAGATATAAAATTTGTCTTTTTCTCTATAAGAATAACATTGGACAACGTCCTGTGTATAGCACTTTCAATATCTCAGTAACCAGTTGTTGTAGAGCGATGATTTAAATACCAAATTGTTTGTTTTTTTAATCTGAATTCAATGGTATAAATTAAAATTTGATTTAAATAACCATTAAATGTGAAAACTCCAAAAAAATTTTCGGGGTACAAAACCCCCCCAAAACCCCCCTTCGGTTAGTGCGATTTGGCTGGTTTTCGAACTCGTTCAAATAAATGGTACTTTACATATTTGTACCAAATTTAATTAAGATCGGACCTTTTTTACGAGAGTTATCGTGCTTACGGACACACACACATATATATATATATATATATATATATATATATATATATATATATATATATATATATAAATATATATATATATATAAAACAACATCATTCGTTCAAATTGTTATATATATATATATATATATATATATATACATATATAACAATTTGAACGAATGATGTTTTTGGCATCTGGGGACCTCAAAACGAAAAGTTATCATGGTCTCGGGCTTAAGTCTTACCATGAGACCTACGGTAATAGCTTCTTCCCTATAGGGGAAATTCGCTAAAAAAAACAGAGAACTCTGTGGAAAAACTATAAGTTAGTTGCACAACTACATACAATCAAAGACGCATACAATAAGGAATATCCGCTATCTATTTCATGCCTCTATCCCTTATCGTTTCCCGTACACACACAGAGTATATGCTTTATTTTGAATTTTTTGTAGATAATTACTTTACATTTCTTGCGTTTTCTCAGTAATTATAGCTATTGAACAATATAAACTTAAGTTATAAAGTTACTCAAGAATAGTCATGTGAAATGGGTATGTATTATATACTAAGTGAAAGAATAGGAATTATAAATATAATGAATAAACGAGATTGGTTTAAAAACAACTTAAACGTAATACATTAGTTTCGCTAAAAAGCATTCAGTGCGCCGAATAGCCGGATTAGTATTCAAATTGTGACAGTACAAAAACTACAAAACAACGTTTTGACTGGTGCATTTACATAAGAACAAGGTGTTTAGGCGTGGAGGCCTCGGAAATTGGGGGTCGGAGCCAGGGGGGACTTGTTGGTTTACAATCTAGATCTCACACACACTCGCACCAACGCGGCGTGAACACTGCAGCGGGAACACTCTTTAGCCTGGAACCACAACCGCTGGCTGAGTTATGCGATCCGGCCGCCGTAAAGTATCACCTCGGAATTCGTGTGGATTCCCTGCTTTCTGTCGAAAGTGATATATTTTTCCTGCTTCTGGCAAATTCAATGGATTTGGAGGCCAGCGGCGGTTTAATATTTGCAATGCACATTATGTAACTATGTATAAATAAATTACTTTCTATGTACCTGACAGAATGCTCTAGAATAAGCTCAGGGATTTGGAAGTTTCCCCGAGTTACTGCCCCATTCTCTGACAGAATCCGTGTTAACTGTGACATAATAAAAAAATTCTGCCTCTTCTAATAACTGGTGGAGCCTATTTTTTTCTGTAAAATACAAAGGAGGCGTATTCAACAACAAACTATCATAGTACAATGTTTAGGAGTATCAGCTGTAATATTACAAACCAGATTTATAATTAAATTAACTATAAATTTACCGAAACATAGAATAAGTAAACTGAATTACAATACAATTTCCAGTGGTATATTGTTTTTAATCGTATACCGTAACAATAGTAACACCTTTTCTTTGAAGGAGTGTTCACTTCTAAATACTCACTAACAAGCACTCAAATTTTCGGTTGCAATTTCTAACCAAACGCATCTCAAACAGAACCAAAAGTGAGATTCAGAATACAAAAGCGACACATTGAAAGTGAAAGAGTCCGTGCAAAAACGACAAGAACAAATGGGGAACCGAATTCGTCGAGTGGCAAAAACCAAACATGATAGGTTTTGTCAGATATGAGTCCGCAAACAATGGTCTGTCAGAAGTCGATCTCTTCATTGATAAGTGACATCGCCTTCAATCATAGAGCCGCGGAAGGAGCTGACTGCATTCCCCGCGGAGGCTGTACAACGCGCCGCCCTAGATGGCGTCTTCGAGACCTTTTTTACCCTGCAAGCCGTAATGAACGACGGCTTCGCTCGTACGTCAATGTCTGAAATCCGATCATGCATTCGGCTCTTAGCGTTGCTAACACAAGAACACGAGACGAACGGGGAATATGAAATGTTTCATTAAAATAAATAACCGAATCTTTGGACGTATCAAAAGAAAACGGTTTAACGAAATCCGTCCTGAAAACTTTATATGAATGGTTATGTGATTGGTTCTTCTGATTTAATCTCAAAGCTGAAAGAATTTATACCGCTTCAGCAAACATAACTAGTAAAGCTCTAATCATGAGACAAACTATGTTAAACAGGTTTTATAAAAATAATTCCTCCAGGAAGTTCGCTAAAATAAGGGGAAAAAACTATAAATAACTTCAAAATATCAAAACATAAACTTCAAAATTATATACATTAAATATATCTATACACAAATGGTTATATTATTTTTATTCATAAATCTGCATTATTATTTGTATGGTAATGGAGGGGGTGGGTACTTAGCACATTTATACCATAATGACAACAAGGTGGTGTGCAGCCGTCTGTGGCGGAGACGCCAGCTGACAAGGTACTGATAGGCCCGGGAACCACCGGTCCGGAACAGACACTGATTATTGGTATATCAATCTGCTGAGTCTCTCTGCCTGTGACCGGGGCTTTGTATTATATAGTACTGCTGTATTGGTTCAGTACTTGAGACAGTTTGAAGTTTCAATTTAGAGTAAGCCTGATCCAAAAAGAAAACTTGCAAATGGAATTCACGCAGTACGACATGTCGATGCTTGCAAACTAGTGTACAGAAATTGGGATGGTTATTAATGTTTCTAAAATAAAGTGTTTACATTTTGATGAGAAGCTGAGATTTCCCATAGAGTATTGTGTACCAACATCCCGATTGTGCGATGAATACTCTTTGCAAGTACGAAAAAGTAAGGAGGGTCGATAATGTAAATACATAGGAATTTAGTTTAGGTGAAGAGTGGGGGGGGGATCAGCGTTGGAGGGGAAGATCACAATACCAAATGTCGTAATACTATTCCTGCGGAAAAAATTTGGCAATTAAAATTTTGGTGTAATATTAAATATATTTTACTGGGTGAACGTATAGTATTTAAGTTTTAATGACAGTCTTGATAAAAACGAGGATGGTATTTAAAACATAATTCACAAAACACTCTTTATGTTATTGAGTGTTGTATTTTAAATTATGTCTTAAAAAATTGTAAATGATTACATTAGGCTTCTTGAGTTTTTTTCATATGGAATCGTCAACACAAGCAGTTCAACTGTTTCCCTGGTGTAGGCAGTATAGTTCTTGTACGATCAGCTGGTTTTTAGTCTTAAAAAAGTTTATTGCTGTTGCTGATTGTTTATTTGTAACTTTAATATTTTTTCCATTGAACTAATGTTTAAATATATGGACGCAGCAGTGAACTCACTAGGTTGAAGGCAAATGAAAATGATTTGTGTTAGGCCTAATCGATAAATGGTGTCCCGCACTTCTCGCGAATACGCCCGAACACATATACAACCGAACTCCGAATGTTCGGAGTAATCCCGAGAAGTGTGGGAGCTGCACAAACTCTTTGGCATCAGTACACTATCGCCGAATGATTCGCTCGAATGTTTCACCGAATGATCGGAACGAGTCACGACAACAAATTTTGCACCAAATTAAACGAATGTGCACAATGAAGTAACCAGTACAAGCTCTCCCAATACCATGCTCGCCCATTCACTTCCGCTCGTCACCTTTGATTCAAGCCCAAAACCTGACAAAAAAGGAGCACAGGCAAACACCAATCATGGCGAGGTGAACTATCCTGAACATAAACGAGCACACTGAGTAAACTATCGCGCTCGCTTTTGTTGGGCCATTGCATACTGGTAGCAAGAATATGGGACGGAATGTTTAGTGAACATTCGGGAGGATGTTCGGTCGAATGTTTAGGCCTGGTTGCGAGATGTGTAGGACAGACTTAACCTATATACGGTCTTTGCTTAACAATCACTTCGCATTTGGAATTTTTTTGGTTTGGCACGTAACAGATGATTCTCACAAGCGATTTTTTTAGTCAACAGTCTAAGAATAGATATCAATCGCTCCCCCCCCCTAAAAAACCGGTTTAAACCACTTTTAACCCAATAACACCCAGGTTTCACGAAGATCCGCATGGGTCTAGGGTAGTTCTGGTAATGCAATTATAATTTTTGTAGAAAAATAAATTTATATTAAACTTAATTTTTCAATCTGACAGAAAGGAAATAGGCTAGACCCAGAATATGGTGAAAACTAATGTGCCACATAAGTTTTAAGAACATATCATCATAGTTAAAACCACGATGTATAGGTAGCTATAGTTTGTTATTTTTTCTGTTCTTACAAATGTTAATTATTGTCATATTGTAAAGTTGCATTGGTGATAGCCGTCAATAAATAAATAAATAACCAAAACATCTAATTTTATTTGGTAACTTACCGTACGTTTTATTAACGAGATATTAATTTGTTGAACAATTAAGACTTTCTACTGTTAATGAGTGGAAATTATATTTTCTTGTTGACCTTTGAGTTGTCATTTTGTCGTCTGTCGTCTGTCTGGAGTCTGGACCAAATTCCCGTAGTTCACCGTCCGTCAGGCAAGGTTTTGACATAGAGTACCAATAAAGTAATTAATTAAAGTTATTAATAGTATGTAAAAATAAGAATGCATCTTTTAATTAGTATAAAATAAAATATACATACAACTTTTAAAAGCTAATAATATTGAAACCTTAGTTTTTGTGTTTCAAGTTACGAAAATAAGTTTTTTTCCTAGTCAACATGAACATGAATAACTACAGTTCTGTAGTGAATCTATGGCAATACTTACGTTACTCTATAGTTGAAACATAGACGTTGGCTAAATATCAACGATTCAAGTACCACTAAAATGGCTCCCAATGTTAATCTTATGGGATAAAAAATAGATTTGTTTTAAAGATAATTTTATTATTACTTAACCAAATATTCCCAATAACGAACTCGACCGAGATTTCGTACTATAGAATCTATCTCTAAAATTTGAAGTGGATCTGTAGAGGCGTTTTTGAGTTATTTAGGTCACAGACACGCCAGTTCGAGTTGATTCTCTTACCAGTCTAAGCAGTAAAGTTATGTATAAGGATTTTTGTTCACTTTGTTCACTCAATCCAATTATAAATGAACGTGCATTAGTATTGTTTTAAACATAGGCCTTTATTATTTAATAGGGCTATAAATTTAAATAAATTTTTAAGATTATTTTTAATTTATTTTCTGTTGTGTTTGGTACTATGTTAGACTGAATAAAAGGGTTCAAATTTTAGTTTATTAGATTTAAGTTTACATTTGCATTTTGAAATACTAGTTTTATACACGTTGATAATGGACATACACAACCTATTACGACGCAAGTGTATGCACGTGTAGACCCAGTTAGTTTTACATGGAACCTGCTATGCATTTTTAAACGTAATATTTTGCATAGGTTTTGTATTTTATATACTAATAAAATAACTCTAAAATATTACAATATGGATATATGCGCTATATGCATATAGCTAGCAAAACATATGTCCTGTCCTAATAAGTAGGGAACAATGGAGACTCCGAGGGCAGGAGGAGTCAGGAGGAGCACCCCCCCCCCCCCCGAGGTCTCGTCTGTGACACTTTGCGAATTTTTTTTTTTGCAAACTTTTTTTGCGAATTTTTTTTTTTTGCGAATTTTTTTTTTTTTTGCGAATTTTTTTTTTTGCGAAATTTTTTTTTTGGGGAAATTTTTTTTTTGCGAATTTTTTTTTTTGCGAATTTTTTTTTTGCGAATTTTTTTTTTGCGAAATTTTTTTTTTTTGCGAATTTTTGTTGTTGCGAATACTAACCTAACCTAACCTAACCTAACCTAACGTAACGTAACCTAACCTAACCTAACCTAACCTAACCTAACCTAACCTAACCTAACCTAACCTAACCTAACCTAACCTAACCTAACGTAACGTAACCTAACCTAACCTAAGGTAACCTAACCTAACCTAACCTAACGTAACCTAACCTAACCTAACCTAACCTAACCTAACCTCGGTTCAGATTTCTGATTGCAGATTCTTGTTCGTCTAGTCGAGCCGAGTCATTTGAGTACCCACATCGTACACTTTGGATGATGTTTACAAAAAAGGGGCCCGCACCACACTTTTGACCTTTTTTTTTTTTTTTTGCATTTTTGGAATCTCCTCGTCAAGCCGAGTATTCTCAGTACCCACATGACATACTTTGGATAATTAATACAAGAGTTGAACAGGGTAACGCTACAACCAACAGAGCTAGCCCATCAGCGCTTGCGGTCAATTGAACTACCAGTGAATGCAAATTTTAAGGAGAATATAATTGCAATGCTTTGAACATATACTGCATATACCTTCAAGTACTCTGCACCGAGGCAGATGTTCGCACAACCGACTGACGCGTCCAGTCTACTGTCTGGGAATGCGGATGTTGTAATTTGATACCTCGACTGGAGGGTGCAGGTGTTCACACAAAAAACCGACAAGTCGAGACCTGTCTGGGAATGCGGATGCTGTAATTAGATACCCCGACGGGAGGGCGACGCGACCCTTCCAGGAACCCATTATAGTCCGCCCGTATCGAGTTCCATTAAAGCAGGGTGGTCTTTACCCCAGACAGCGGTTGAGAGTTTTTGCCCCGACCTTCTCCGGAATCCATTAGTGGGGATAGTCACCCACATCACCAGCCCTCCCTCAGTTCAGTTCGAGAGTTCAGTGCGTGAAGACGTGTTAGTCCGATCCTGTTCCGTTCTACGCGATTTGTGTTAGTTGCTGATTATCATCATTTGCGATTTGCGATTTGCGTAAAGCACCTTTGAACTATTTAAAACGTACGTGTTGTGCTGTATTGTTTGTGATTATCAAAACTTATAATCCATATTAAAGATGAACGCCACACACGTTTGTACCATTTGTGGTTGTATTTTCGTGCGTAGAAACAATTTGGTGCAACACCACATCAGATTCCACGGCTTGAGACCACAACTACCACCACCAACACCAACGCAGCAAGGTACGTTTTTTGCGTTGCATTATTGTTTTAATCAGACCTAAATGTTAGTAATATAGGAATACGCTATGCAATATAACCGCAGAGTGATACAATTATTTTTATTTAACAGCTTTAACTATTTAGCGCGAATAGAGAACTCTTTGTTTTTTAAATTTAAAATTACATGACTATATCAATATAATTTAATGTTAATAACTTATGTTATTGCTCGCCCCATCAAGTCAAGTCATCAGAGTACCCACATTACATACTTTAAAAAAAAGGTAAGTGTTAAACATTTCACAATCTAATCGTTTTGTGCGTTTGCAGATGGAGAAGCTGCATGTCGAGCCACATTCGTAGACCGGGGAGCTTTAGAGCGTCACATGGAAGCGAACCACCGAGCCATTCCACCCCGGCAGGTGATTGATGCTCCGCAGACGACTGCCTATGACAACCGACACTCCGATGAAGGTGAGAATCCACATTAAAATAACTTTTTCCCCTTGAAACTAATTACCTTTTTTATAATATTTAACTAGGTACATGAAGAAGAATGAGACCGTGACAACTGGTGTACTATTGATTTAATTGCTAGGGGGGAGATTTTCGCTCCCCCTAACACATAATGGGTTAGGGGGAGATTTTCGCTCCCCCATACGTCAGGAATTGATGAAGAATAGAACAAGAATGAGACCGTGACAACTGGTGTACTATTGATTTAATTGCTAGGGGGGAGATTTTCGCTCCCCCTAAAACATAATGCTTCTTTAGGGTTGGCGCAGCTCAATATTGCAGCTACATCCTTAGCCTTGAACCCCGAATCATGAATGTAGACAAACAGTACAGAAGATTACATTCCCTGTTTGAAAAGTGATATTTTTAATTAACAACTCCATTTTGAAATGTGATTCTCGAGAGAGGGGAATTTGTATCTTTAGTTATCCTAATCTGTTTTTTATTTTTATTTTCAGATGAAGGACCGGGTCCTGGCCACCACACCTGCCACGAATGTGGTCGCCGCTTCCGTCGTGAAGGAAACCTGCGTCGACATGTGGATTCGACCCACAGCAGAGTCCGCAGGCTCATATGCGGCACATGCGGCGCCGAATTCAAGAGGGAAGACAACCTGCGTCGACACACCATGCAATTTCACGGTGATGGTCAAGAACGGAGATTCCCTTGCGCATACTGCGGTCAGGAGTTCAACCAGCTGTTCAACAAGGACCATCATGAGCGGTTCTCTTGCCCGATCATGAAGGACCTGATCCTGAACCGAGTGGCTATGATACAGGATGAACCCCAGCCAGGACCCAGCACGGAGCCACAACCTGGAACGAGCACACACCCGCAACCCGATGATGTTGAGATGACTGGAGCAGGACAGTCAAGCCCCGTATTCTCACTCATTCAACGGGGTTTTCGCAACCGCCTCTTAACCTACCGTCTGCAGCGACCGATGGAGAATCTCGTCACAATCGGAGAAGTGATGGCGTTGTTGATTGTGAGCCTTACGGAGTTGCTTGAGATCACCTTGGCGAAACACCGCAGCATAAAGGTCAACTTGAAGCTGGAGTGTGAGTTCAAAAATGTGCACAACAACACCTGCCTGCGCAACTTCAAAACGAAGATGACTCCGTTGACGACGACCTCGGACCTGAACCAGTACATCACAGCAGCTTTTGCGAAGCTTATTAGAGAGAAGGCTGAGTGTGATCATATCGGCTCCGGGTGGACATACCTTCGCGTTCGTGATTTGGAGGTCGGTATTAACGAATACACTCCTCTAGGTGAAGATGGTCGAGCTTGGCTCCCACTGCCTATGTCTCTGGAGAACACCAAAGCAGTCGTCAACGTATCGAACGCCGATGAGCGGTGTTTTATGTATGCGGTCCTGGGAAAGTTTGTTCAAGAGGACCCTAAAAGACCGGCATCGTACACCGACGACATCATCGCCCGATACGATTGGACCGGCCTTCAATTCCCCGTTGCTCTGAAGAGTATCAAGGCGTTTGAGCGGACAAACAACATCAGTATCAACGTCTATGGTATTGATCACACGTGCGTGGGTCAGAAACCTGACGGACGACCAAAGTACCAGGACACCGTGTTTCCCTTGAAGATTTGTAGGCAGGAGCGCGAAGACCATTGCGACATTTTGTACGTGACAACGGACGGTGATAGTCACTACGCCTACATCAAAGACCTTGGCCGACTGATCCGTCCACAGCTTACAGCACATATAGGCAGGATATTCATCTGTAAGCGGTGCTTCGCGCACTTTGACAACCGTCCGAACAAGCTCGGTCTGACGGGTGCACAGCGTCTGGAGGAGCATAGGCGATACTGCTCCGCTTCGGCCCCTATTCGCATGGATACGCCGAAGAAGACAGAAATCAAATTCAGCCATCCAGAGTTCACCCGACGCGAGCGTTTCACCATTTACGCGGACTTTGAGTGTGCTCTACTGCCGACCGCGGAGATGGATGAACAAGTCGACGAACCGCACGGAGGAGTAGCCACCCACATCCACATCCCATACGCCTTTGCGTACCAGATTATCGACTCGTACGGACTTGAGGAGTTCGAGCCTCGAGTCTACTTCGGGGATGATGCGTCAAAGACATTTATGGAGATGTTGAAAACTGATGTTGAGCGATTGTGGAACTTCCTGTACGAAGCAAGAAATCTGCGCCCTGTCCTGACCCCAGCCGAAACGATGCAGTACAACTCGACAGCGAATTGCTACCTCTGCGGATCGGCATTTTCAAGCGAAGACCCAAAGGTTCGTGATCACAACCACGCGCCGCCCTACGAGTTCCGTGGCGCTGCGCACAGATCATGTAACCTACGCTACAGGGAGCAGCGAGTAGTCAACTGCTACTTCCACAACCTCTCCAACTACGACGCTCACTTCATAGTGCGGGAGTTGGCGGTCGACCCTGGTGATGTTGAGGTGTTGGCTCACACGGAAGAGCGGTACATCGCTTTCACGAAGCGGTTCCTGTTCGACCGAGCGGCGGCACCGGTTGGGATGCAAGGGCGTGGAAAAAGACAGCCAGGATTCAGAGTCAGGTTCCTAGACACCTACAGGTTCCTGGCTTTGAGCCTCGCCAGCCTCGCCGCCGCACTTCCACCAGCTCAACTCTTGGAGACGAGGAAGAGATTCCCCGAAGACCACCTCTTCGATCTAGTCCGTAGGAAAGGCGTGTTCCCGTACAACTTTGTAACGTCGAACGCCGTATTGGAAGATACTACGGAACTGCCTCTGCAGCGAGATTTCCACAACGACCTTACCCTGGAGGACATAACGGATGCAGACTACGAGCATGCTCGCAACGTGTGGGAAACCTTCGGTTGTAGGAACCTCAAGGACTACGCCGAGAAGTACCTGCGCTGTGACATTGCGCTGTTGACTGACGTCTTTGAACGCTTCAGGGACACGTCGATGGCTGAATACGAACTAGACCCTGCGCACTACTACACCCTACCGTCATACGCCTGGGATGTCATGTTAAGGACCTGTCGAGTGGAGCTTGATACGATACAGGACTTTGATATGTACCTCTTCTTCGAGCAAGGCATCAGAGGAGGTATTTCCCAGGCGATCACCAGACACGCCAAGGCCAACCATGATGGATGTCGCCCTGAAGATCGACGACCTGAAGAGCCAACGAATCACCTGCTATACTTGGACGCCAACAACCTTTACGGTTGGGCCATGTCCCAGTGTCTTCCACAGGGACACTTCCAATGGCTCAGCCGCGAGGAGATCGCGTCCCTGGACATTGCAGCGTTGGACCCCGAAGGACCCACCGGCTATGTCTTGGAAGTTGACCTTCGCTACCCCGCCCACCTGCACGACCTTCACAAGGATCTCCCCTACTGCTGCGAGACCAAACGTCCGCCAGGAGGGAAATTCAAGAAGCTCGTTACGACTCTGGATGACAAGAAGAACTACATCTGTCATTACAGAATCCTGCAGCAGGCGCTGGAAAACGGACTGGAGCTTGCGAACGTGCATCGCGTCATCTCGTTCCGTCAGTCTCGGTGGTTAGAGAGCTACATCCTAATGAACACCGAACTGAGGAAGAAGGCCACGACCAAGTTTGAACAAGACTTTTTTAAGCTTATGAACAATGCGGTCTTTGGCAAGACGATCGAGAATGTTCGCAAGCGAATGAACGCTAAACTGGTGTGTACGCCGGAGATGTTCAGGAAGTACGTAGCCAAGTCAAACTTCCTGGACCGAACCTACTTCAACGATGACGTCGCCATTGTACACATGTCGAAAGTCAATATCGTCCTGGACAAACCGCTCTACGTCGGAATGTGTGTCCTCGATCTGAGCAAGTGGCTCATGTACGACTTCCTTCGAAAGATGAAGAACCGCTACGGCGACCGTCTGAAGGTTGACTACATGGACACTGACAGCTTCGTGTTCGACATCCAGACTGAAGATGTTTATAAGGACATGATGGAGCATCTGGACGATTTCGACACCAGTGCGTACCCCCGAAACCATCCATGCTACAGCCCCGTCAACGCAAAAGTCATCGGAAAGTTCAAGGATGAAGCGAACGGTCTTCCGCTGCTCGAGTACCTCGGTCTCCGCTCGAAACTATACTTCATGGATATAGTCGAGTTCGAGGAGAGGACTGAAGATGACGAGTTGCAGGTCATGACAGTGAAGCGCGCCAAGGGAGTCGCTAGAGGTGTTGTAAAACACAATCTAACCTCTGACGACTATCGGGAATGCCTCTTCAACGGCGTGTTGAAGAGAACCATCAACACCAGGTTCCAGTCCCGAAACCACCGCGTCTTCACAGTTCAAGTCGACAAGCTATCCTTGAGCTGTAACGATGACAAACGCTACATCCTTCCGGACGGTGTAAATACACTGCCTTGGGGGCATGTTGACGTTCCACCTCAGCCCGAAGACATCCCTCAAGACGATGAAGAGGCGGAGGATGAGGAGCGTTGAGTGGTTGTGTCATATTACCAAAGACCCTGACTTGACTTGTAAATTTCCGATTTTGCTAAATCTAGTCATTAGTTTGTATCGAGTCTCGTAAAACTTAGAAATGTGCTCCTTTTTCTAGTCGTTAGTTTGTGTCGAGTCTCGTTTTTGCTAGCCAAACACAAATGTTTAGGAGCACATACTCGATGTAAAATATATATATAAGGTGTGTAAATAAATAGCCAAATTGTTCGTATATACATTTGTCTTTTTTTTCTCCCCTCACATAGTCTTAAGATACTAAAGTAAAAAGAAAAATTATTCAGGAATATGTTAATTCATATAAACCAGGTTCAGATATGAATGTTACTTTACAATCATTGTATGATAGGTCTGTCCCAATTTGTGGTTGACAACTGTTGTTCAACTGATTTAATTACCAGGGGGGAGATTTTCGCTCCCCCTAACACATAATGGCTTAGGGGGAGATTTTCGCTCCCCCATACTACAGGAATTGTTGAAGACTAGAATGCACCTGCTAATGTCATTGTATGATAGATCTGCCCCACTTTGGGGTAAAGGAGGCGAGGATGGGAAATAATAAGAATGTTTTTTTTTTATTCTGAGTACACAACTAGTTTATTGAGAAAAATGCAGAATTTCAAAACTCAATTGGTATACATTTGTGCAAAGAGTCTTCTGATCAGTGCATCGTTGTGGCCGAAAGAAGAGTGTTCAAAGAGCTGCACAAAGTCCTTCATCTTCATGCCGTAGTGGGTGCGGCAGTACAGGAATACAAGGCAGTATTGACCGCAGACCAGAGTGTTATCACTTTGAAGGCGATGCTCGTTGTACAGGTAGCGACGAGCGTTGCGTCTCAGGAATCCTTGGTAGAATTGAAGATGAGGCGGTTGACCGTAGCTGTCAAAGAATTCAATTATTCCTCCTCCTTTGTTAAGGTAGAAAGCGACCCAGTGAGTGCCGTCTTCATTGTGTGGATCAGTGTTCACAATCATAGCAGTAGATGGTGAAATATAATGGGGCAATTGATCCGCAGCGTAGACACCAACATTCTGTACGGGCAGTTTAGCCATACACTTTTGAATCTCTAAGGTATTCATTCTACTGTGTCGACGCCACAGTCAGTAGTAGGAGTAGTAGTACTAGTAGCAAAACAAAAGCAGGAACTGGTATCACTCTCACCTTCGTCAGCGTAATCATCAGCGTCAGCGATATTTGTACTTAGATGTAACCAACTGCGTAATGTGATGCAATTGGCTAGAGCGCATCGTGTGTGAGCTGTTCTGTGGTGGCGACATCGCACTGCGTTTGTTGATAGTAGACTGTTGATTGACGATAGTGATCCGCAGCCAATATCGTTGATATCCATGACATTAGTAGTACAGTGATCCGTGATGAAATTGTATCGTACAAACTCTTTTTTCTCAGCACCTTTGACGTAGACAATCGGTCGTTTGGCGATACATGCGCGTAACTTTTCCTCTAGCACATGATACCAGATATCACCTTGGTCCCATTCTAATCCGTGACAGTGTTTTGTGAGCCAATAGCTTTCACGCAGTTTCTCTTGTGATAGGAAATCTCGACTGAATGGTGATTTGGCGATATGATGCATTAGCAGTGTTCCACTGACCAATTCCAAGACGCACACTTCCTTTAGAATGTAGTCATTTGCGTTGTCCTTGAAACATTGAAAATCTACAATAATTGGAGATGCGGAATTTTTACGCGGTACTCTGCATAAACGATCCATCTTGTGCGAATGTTGGTTGTAGACTGAGGAGGAGGACGCCGCCGCCGACGATCTAACCACCAAAGTCCGCAGACACGTTGCGATGACGATCGATTTCTATGACGTTGTCAAACTCTGCGTATACCAGACAGTTGACAGTCTCTGTGAGCCCCGTGTCGAAAGCAATCTCCATACGCACACTGCCGTTGCGCACTAGGTTCCAATGAGTCGTATCGCTTGCTGACATATCAGGTGTTAGATCGAATGCCATCAGACAGTATCCATCGTCGTAATCGTCTCTATTTATGAGATTACCAGCATCGCTAAAGTGTATGCCGGAGCCTGAAAACAGACTGTGATACGCCATCACGTATTTTCCCTTGCCGGTTTCGTAGTGTGGTTGTAGCGGTTTGGACGGCACTTGTTCACCGTCCACGTACAGCGAGAAGTAGTTGGTTTTGAAATTTTGAAAGTTAAATGGATTCTTTTTTAAATCGCCATTATAAGCGGCGTTGGTGACCAGTCCGACAATGATTCGTTTCGGCACTTGACCTAGAAACACATTGTCCAAAGTTTTGCTCCTCACTCCAAACGGTAGTGTGAATGTTTTCAATTCCACTCTAGTGATTGGGTATTTAGCTGTGCCGGTCTGAAGCGTTTTGCTGTGCGCCAACAGTACAGTGGGGCTAACTTTACACCTTCGTATCCAGAGATTCGCATCAACAATGTGCACCTTGTAGTCACCATCATCCGACATAATGGAGAAGGAATCTTTTGATCGGATCAGTTTAAAACGCAGTTCCACACCGTTCAACAGGAACTTGTTCTGATTACACATGTCCACATGTAGGCGACCGAGCATATCGATTTCACGACTTTTATTTGTCATTTTTCGTCTCGCCTTTAGTCCATCGTTATCGTCCAGAGTATTGTCCATATAGCCGGCATCGTCCGCGTTCCACAATCCACATGTTAAATGTGATTTCCTAGCATCATATCCGTAATTCAGCAATGTTTCAATATACGCTCGATATGCATAAGTGTTGTTTTGTGGTGTGACCAGTTTCTGATTCATACTCATATCGACTTGACTGAATAACGTGTGCAGCCAAT
Source organism: Allygus modestus (assembly GCA_963675035.1). Lineage (NCBI taxonomy): Eukaryota > Metazoa > Arthropoda > Insecta > Hemiptera > Cicadellidae > Allygus > Allygus modestus. The sequence continues at coordinate 206,833,827 of OY776111.1, forward strand.
TGTTGACTGGGCCAATTTTGTTCGATTCATCGTTATCTGCGATTGCCGCTCCTGTCGACTTGACAATAGACGCTGTAACTTCCAACATTGTTTGCGAAAGATCGGTGTATTCTTCGCCGTTGCCGGGCACAACAAACTCGATGGGCGAATCATCAGTCAGTGTGGAGATTGGTTTGTACTGAATCCATTTGCCGCTCTCGATACTGGTCTGCGTCGGCGGTAGGGAGAATAAGTCCAATTCCGTCTTGACGCATTCACACGACTTTTGATGTAGAAACGACATTGCTAGCGTGTGTGTTAATTGAATATATCACGTACGGAAGTTCTCCTCACTGCTTTCCTCGTCTTCCTTCTAACTGTCCTTCTCTTCTTGCTGCTGCTCTTGCCCTTCTTCTTGGATGACGACGACCTTCCTCGAAGGAGTTTCGTCAAAGACTGCGGTGTGACACGACGGCCGCCGAACATGGCGCGCTTCGCGTTCCTCTTACGCGAGAGTCTCGCGTTAGTCTTTCGCGCAGGAGTAGCGCGTCGGTGTTTCGCGGTATTCTTTCGCGTTACGCGGCGGTGTTTCGCGCGAGAGCCACCGCCGCCACTTAGCACACGTTGAAGTTTGCCGTCCGCCCTGCGTTTTAGCGAGTCGGTAAACTGGCTGAAATGATCTCTAGCGGCTTCTTTTGGGTCCCGCTGGTGCATGGCCATGTCGCCCAAGAATCCAACACCGGATTTCAACGCCTCTTTGGCCACAGCAGAGGCTCCCGACTTGAGTAGCGGTGTGATGGTGCGGAACATACCGCCTAGGAAACTGCCAATTCCATGTCCTCGCTGGTAGGGTGCACCGCGAAATACCCTCTCGATACTGCCGCCGGTCTGCTGCAACTGTTGGCGACGGTAGTAAGCCAAGTAGGGATCGTTTGTATTCATAATTGCTGAGCTACTCTTTTGAAATGAAGCTTCACGTACGACGTCCCAAAGAGGAATGACGCTTTTTTACTAGCGTGATCCCTTAGGTCAATATCGATCGTTTCAAATGTTCCTTTCATAACTGGCGCATAATGAGGACTGATGAAATGTACAGTCTTATGCGCGCCGTGTGTGTAGTTATCTCTGTCAATGTTGATAATCTTCAAAAGTGGCGCTGTAGTGTCGCCAATCAGCTGCGGTTCAATCAGATCACAATACACGTACAAGTGTGTCGGCAGTCCCATAGTCAGATTTGGTGGCCATATCGCTGTGAGGTCATTTGTCAAAACGTTCTCGTACGGATCGAAACCCAACTGGAGAGACAGCGCTTCGGTGAAATGCACTTTGCTTATACCGTCCACCATTGTCATGATCTTGACTCTGTCCTGCTCTTTGTCATACTCAAAGTACAAGTACTGGGTTACATCCTTCGCTTTATTGATCATTTTCAATAAATCGGTTATGTTCTTGTAATAACCGGGTTTCATCTTTAGCATAATGTGCTCGACGCTGAGTGTGACGGGTATACTCGGCAGAACGAGTTTATAGTCGAGCCAAATACACGATTCCTCGTCCACAGTCATAAAGGAACATGGATAATGCGCTTCGACCAAAGCCATCTCCCACTCGCCATCGCCTTCTAATCGAATTTGTCTCGGCAGATGTGTAGTGTACTTGGACACTGTGTTTTTTGGAAAATAATCCTTTGAGCTGTTGCTGGGCAATGTCAAATAGAACTGGTTGCTATTAGGCATTTTGCAAATCTTGCGCTCCTACCCAAGAATTGAACTCGTCTCCGTAACCTGCCCACTTGACGAAATAACGCTTACTGCGACCACGACCCTTAGCGTCTAGTATTTCAGCAATCTTGAACAGATGGTCGTTGTATATTGTCACTTTTTGTAATTCGTATTCGTAAAACTGACCAGTCACTTGTTCACCGTTGAGATCCGACAAAGTGTACATTGGCAGAGGCATCAATGTGTTTACACGACGCACCACAAACACTTCTTTACTCCAATTAGTCTCGTAACCTTTTGCGAATGTACCCTTCTCCTTAGATATGCGCACTGTGGTGCCAACTTTCAGTTTTGCCTTAACACGACGCGGTATCTTACCGAACATGCGACGCCATACCTGATGCAATATTCGCTTATTGTCGACAGTCACATCGACTGGTCGTATTCTGTTGCCTAGACTCTTGTGAGCGCTGTTGTTGTATGCACTAACCAGTTTGTCCAACACATCTACGTAACGATATGTGTTTTTGTAAGTCAAATATCGCCACATGCGTGTTTTCAAAGTGCGATTCACGCGTTCCACTACGGCCGCTTTAACATCTGGGTTTTGTGTAGTGACATAGATGATTCCGTATTGTTTGAATAACCTTTTCGTCTTGGCACCGGTGAATTCAGTACCTTTGTCAGTTTGTAAACAGCGAGGTGTGTCGGTCGCTTCGGCAAATATCTCCTCGAAAGCGTTGGCCACTTCAGTTCCTTCTTTCCGCCTCAACGTCCGCACATACAGGTGTTTGCTAAACACGTCTATTACAGTCAGTAGGTAGTTGACGCCGTCGTTGTGTTTACTAAGACCACGCATATCGTTCAAGTCCGCTTGCCACAATTCAAATGGACCATACACTATGTAAGGATTGCGCGGGAAACGCTTGCGTGCCGGTTTGTGCAATGTGTAAGTGTCCTGTGTTTGTAACCATTCAATCACTTTGCGTTTTGAAACTGGTTTTGCAGCTCGCGCTAAAGGAGCTACACCGCCATACGACGAAGGTTCGATGGGATTGTAATACAAACGCTCCATAATACTGAAAACCTATCCTGTGTACGTTTCCCACTTGTCCAAATTTGACGACGGCTTGTTTCTAGTTAGAAGATCAAACTGCCCTGTCGGTGTAGATGTTACACGTTTTCCTCTTGCCGATCGAAGCCGATTTACTAGCGGTGTTCTAAGTATTGATTCAGTTGATGTGTCTTCCACGTCATCGTCTGATCCTTCTCCTCCTGTGAATGATGATCGATATTCGGCATTTATTTCCTTTAGTGCTCTTAGATTATTCATATAGTCCTTTGGAACGTTCATCGCTTTCAATGCGTTGAGCACTTCCCGCCATCCTGGCGGTATGTAATCACGCATACGCACCTTTACTATGCAATTTAAGATATCCACTAGATTTGAGTCTGGGATTTTTACACCGTTGATGTACACTGAATAGCCACTGTCCCAACTGATTAAGCTGCCGTCACGTTTCATGAAACGTAAAAGATTGCGGGCATCAGATCTGTAAGTTTTGGAAAACGTTTCCACAATCTCTTCCACTGGACCACCTTCCGCAGCGGGGTGCGATCGTTGACTATGTTCAATCCCACCCGTCTCCACGATTGGTATGCTAATCGGTTGGCGTCTATTCTCTGCAATATGCAAGAAGCGATGTAACGCTTGTTTGTACAATTTCCACTTTTCACTATCGTCCATACGCTTGTTATTCAATATTTGTTGCATCTCCGCGTCGAGGCTGTTTTCACTGGATAGATTAGTCGGTCTGTTATCCGTAGCATTTGATTGCAGTCGATCAATCAACTCTTGCGGCACAACTACCATCTTCTTTGCATGTTCCATATTTGCACTAATGACTAGCTACTTTTCTAAAGTGTAACTTCACGCACGACGTTCCAAAGTGGAATGGCAAATGATTACCAATGTTATCTCTTAAGTCAATTTCCACACTGTCAAAAGATCTATTCATAACAGGCACATAGTGCGGATCGATGAATGATGTTGATTTATGCAATCCGTATACATAAGTAGACGTGGATATATTGACAATTTTCAATAACGGTGCGACTGTATCGCCGACCATCTGCGGCTCGACTAAATCACAATACACGTACATGTGTGACGGTAAGCCAAGACGAATGTTGGGCGAACGGATGCTTTTGTTAACTGCATCACCTTCCAGCGTCAATTCATTCGGATCGAACCCCAATTGAAGCGCTAACGTTGGACTTAATGTAATTTTTCCAACATCAGTTCCCATCGATACTTCAATGAATTTGTTGTATGAGTTTTCAACGGTGAACTTTACACCAAAAGTAATCGCTAGTTCTTGTGAATTGATATGATCACACAATTCTTGAATATTTGCGTAATCACCAGTCTTCAATTTAATTCTGTGGTTTTGTTTTGGAGTAGCAGACACTACCGGTGTTACATCGGCAGTGCTGTCCATAACCCGCGCCAACGCTTCTATGTTCACTTTTGCTTCCTCTTGCGGTTGTATGCAAATGTCAATTGTTTCGTCATTACCGACAGATAGAAATGTCATTGGATAGTGCGCTTCCACAAGTGCAATTTCCCAGTCGCCAGCGTCCAGTTGAATAGCTCTCGGCAAATGTGTTATATAATTTGCAACTGTATTTTTCGGATAATACTGCATCGAACTGTTGCTGGGCAGTGTCAAATAGAACTGATTGTTGATGCCAGCCATTTTTATCTACTCAGCGCTGCTTGTAGTACTGCGCTCAAAAGTAATGGTATAAAGATTCCACCGCCTTTTTGTATGAGATACTTTCGTTTCTTTGACCAGCCTTCGCCGCGTTTCACCAATCGACGTAGCGTCGCCTTGTGTTTGCTTAGCTGACTTTTACTCTTCTTCGCCAGAGGAACGTTACCTCGTAACACGTTGTATGCGCACTCACACACTGAGCGAATGCGGCTCTTGTCACACACCTTTAACAGTGCCTTCCGCTCCTTGGGTGTTGCGTGTATGAAAGCCGTAAGCAGAGCTGCGTCCTTCCGCAAGCACGACATGATTACTACTGATGGCGAAATTACCTTTTCTTTGGCAAGTACACATAGTTGGTAGAATCGTCTGGAAATATGCAACTTCGTATTCGCATATTTTCGTCTGTTGATTGTTTCAAGTCTATCAGTAGGTAGCCGTGTGGATTCCTAGTAGCGTCAGCGTACGCCTCCTCGATGAATTTCGGGCTGTCTGGATATATTTGTCTGGCCAAGTACCTAATCTGAACTCTATCTCTAGGATTCTTAAAACACACAATGTAATGCGCATTCAGTGAGATGTCCCTCTGCCCGCGTCCTTGATGAAACAAATTTTGTGTAATGAAAAACACACTAATGTTGCGATGATGGCAACCTTTTGTGAAAAGATCCACCACACGGTTGTCGGCCTCACGCATCATATCGTCTATAATCACAAGTATCGGCTCGTTACCAGAAAAATCCTCCAAGTTTGGTAGACCTTCTACGTGGTTAATGTTGACATTTTTCGGGTCACCACCACCACCACCACCACCACTACCATAATGCCAGTTTATACTGGTAAATGGTGTGTCACACATTTCTGTAATGTGTTTTATAAACTTTGACACAAACTGTGACTTGCCACAACCCGAAGGTCCCGCCACAATGGCTGAGAACGGATGTTTCCACATCAAGCCCATGATTACTACTGAGCTACTAAACACCTCACAGTTACCATACTCACACTCTTAAACTTACTACCAAAGGACATTTTTGGGGTTAAGTGAAATAAATAACACAGTGGTTATGTTCTGAACGTGACTATAAGTATTGACTACGAAAACTAATTTACAAAGGTATTAACAAAATCTTCAAGTCTTGCTTTACATAAACTCCAACGGTGTGAATCTGCTATTGGAACCCCTCGGGCTGCGCTTCACCAAGCGAAGGCGTTCTCCAAACCCGCTGTTGTAGCGCTCGATGTCGGTGTTGCTCAGGACCTCGTTGAAGCGCCTAGGCAGGTAGACTCGCAGAAAGAAGTCATCCCCGACCTGCCCCTCCAGGATCACGATGATCGTCTCGCCAAAGGGTGTGGTGGCTCGCTCCATCGCAGTGATGAGATAGCCGCATTCCTCTCGGAGATCGGCTATCCTGGTGTAGAGCGGAGAGTCAGACTTGCAGTTGTTGAGGGTAGCTCTCAGGTCCGCGGTTGCTGCAGTGCCATTCACGCCCGGAAACTCTAGCTTGAAAGTGCTGCTGCTCGACATCTCTAGTAGTAGTAGTTGGAGTAGGTCTATGTGAGGTGGTGGTCTGGTGGCGAATGATGCTCAATCGGGCGGGGCCCCGCCTTATAAACCATCGCCACCATTTTCTTCTACGTGGGTGGTCCGAAGGGTCGGGCGCAGGTGTTCACACAAAAAACCGACGCGTCGAGACCTGTTTGGGAATGCGGATGCTCTAGTTGAATGCCGGCGCCACTCGTTGTTTCTTCCTCACAGCTCGCTTCTTAGGCATTGGCTGCGAAACTGCACTGCGTTGTGTAACAGTTTGAGTTAAGCCTGTAATTTTCGGTACTCCTGTTGATTTATAGATCCACATGTTTTCCACTTTATCAACTACTTGTTTGACATTTTGGTGCATTTCACCATCTTTGTCCAAAAATAATCCACACATGAACACCATATCTGTACCATCGTACATTTCCATTTTCAATAAAATTTGCCCTTTGTTTCCTGGGTTTTGAACTGCGAAAGTATTCCCATCGTCCATCCATGACACTATGGGAGAATCATCTGTTGGTTTTGGCACCCATCCTGGTTTCTTGGTTTCCACTTCGATGGGAGTTGGCCTCCTTCGTCTCTTGCAGGCAGTGGTCAGTTTTACAAATGACGACTGAGGTGATGCCAACGTCTGATCACTAGCATTATTGTTCATAACCTCAATCTCTTGAATAAACGATTTGATATAGTCGTCCGCAGAAGCGTAAGCGTCCATGTTCACGTCCTTACCGTGTGACTTCAACCGTACTACTGACTGGTGGTGCGTCTGCTCACCCTTGAAGTAAACTGTATGCACTCGCTGTCAGACAATATTTCTGTTTGGCGTTCGCTTTTATTCACCCGCTGAAGTCAACTGTTACGTTACGGTGACGATCGATCTCGATGACGTTGTCCAGTTCGGCGTACACTATACAGTTGACGGTCTCGGACAACGCTTTGGAGAATCCGATTTCGATACGTAGATTACCGTTGCGCAGGAGATTCCAGTGACTCGACTCAGCCGCGGACATGTCCGGTGTCAAGTCGAACGCCATAAGACAATTACCGTACGGATAGTCACCTCTCTTGATCTCATTACCTGCGTCGGAGAACTGGATTCCGGTGCCAGTGACCAATGTGTAATAAGAGAGTATATATGTCTCACTGTTCAATGTGTAAACAGGCTGTAACGGTTTGGCCGGTACTTGTTCACCGTCCACGTACAATGCGAGATAATTCATATCGTAGTGTTGAAAGTTGTAGGGATTCTTCTTGAAATCTCCGTTGAACGCAAGATTACTGACCAGTCCAATTATCACACGTTTCGGTAACTGACCGAGAAATGCGCTGTCTAAAGCTTTACTCATTATACCGGAGGGTAGTGTGAAGGATTTCACTTCTACACGCGTGATCGGATACTTGGCCGTGCCGGTCTCGAGAGTTTTGCTGTGCGCCAACAATAAGCTCGGATTGATCTTACATCGACGTACGAAAAGACTAATCTCTTTAATTGTCACCTTGTAGGTAGTTAGCGTTTTGGACATTATACAAAACGAGTTTCTGGATCTGTTAAGTTGCAATCGCATCTCGACACCGTTCAACATGAATTTGTTCTGATTGCACAGATCGATGTGCAATCGACCGACCATATCGCAAACATCGCTTTCTTTCGTGTGATCGCGACGCTTTTTCAATCCCTCGTTCAATTCGTCACAATCGTCCATTAGTCCGGCCGAATCTTCAAAAAACAGCTCGCTAGTCAGGTGCGAATTCTTCGCACTACATCCGTAGTTCAATAGGTTTTCCAAGTAGGCACGGTAAGCGTACGTGTTGTTTTGTGGTGACACCAGTTTATGATTGAGATAGAGATCCACTTGACTGAATATCGAGTGGAGCCAATTGTTCACCGGGCCCACCTCTTTAGCAGGTTGCCCACCGTCCGCTTTAGTGTCGTCCTGTTTCACAATAGCGGCTTTCACGTGTAATAACGTTTGTGTCAGGTCCGTGTACTCGTCACCGTGACCGGGTATTACAAACTCTATTGGCGAATCGTCCGTCAGCGATGAGATCGGTTTGTATTGAACCCATTTACCGCTCTCGATGCTGGTCTGCGTAGGCGGTAACGAAAACAAGTCCAGTTCAGTCTTCACACATTCACACGATTTCTGATGAATAAACGACATTGTTATCGAATTAATGTAGACGTCCGTCTTCGAAGAAGTCTATCAAGAGACTGTGGCGTGTCGCGACCCGCGCACCGCTTAGGGGGAGATTTTTGCTCCCTCTAACACATAATGGCTTAGGGGGGAGATTTTCGCTCCCCCATACGTCAGGAATTGTTGAAGACTTGAACAAGAATGAGACCGTGACAACTGGTGTTCTGTTGATTTAATTACTAGGGGGAGATTTTCGCTCCCCCTAACACATAATGGGTTAGGGGGAGATTTTCGCTCCCCCATACGTCAGGAATTGTTGAAGCCTAAAACAAGAATGATACCGTGGGTGTTTGACAACTGGTGATTTATTGCTCGGAATTCGATACGGGCGGACTATAATGGGTTCCTGGAAGGGTCGCGTCGCCCTCCCGTCGGGGTATCAAATTACAGCATCCGCATTCCCAGACAGGTCTCGACTTGTCGGTTTTTTGTGTGAACACCTGCACCCTCCAGTCGAGGTATCAAATTACAACATCCGCATTCCCAGACAGGTCTCGACTTGTCGGTTTTTTGTGTGAACACCTGCACCCTCCAGTCGAGGTATCAAATTACAACATCCGCATTCCCAGACAGTAGACTGGACGCGTCAGTCGGTTGTGCGGACAGCTGCCTCGGTGCAGAGTACTTGAAGGTATATGCAGTATATGTTCAAAGCATTGCAATTATATTCTCCTTAAAATTTGCATTCACTGTTAGTTCAATTGACCGCAAGCGCTGATGGGCTAGCTCTGTTGGTTGTAGCGTTACCCTGATCAACTCTTGTATTAATTATCCAAAGTATGTCATGTGGGTACTGAGAATACTCGGCTTGACGAGGAGATTCCAAAAATGCAAAAAAAAAAAGGTCAAAAGTGTGGTGCGGGCCCCTTTTTTGTAAACATCATCCAAAGTGTACGATGTGGGTACTCAAATGACTCGGCTCGACTAGACGAACAAGAATCTGCAATCAGAAATCTGATCCGAGGTTAGGTTAGGTTAGGATGGGTTAGATTAGGTTACGTTAGGTTAGGTTAGGTTACGTTAGGTTAGGTTAGGTTAGGTTAGGTTAGGTTAGGTTAGGTTAGGTTAGGTTAGGTTAGGTTAGGTTAGGTTACGTTACGTTAGGTTAGGTTAGGTTACGTTAGGTTAGGTTAGGTTAGGTTAGGTTAGGTTAGGTTAGGTTAGGTTACGTTACGTTAGGTTACGTTAGGTTAGGTTACGTTACGTTAGGTTAGGTTAGGTTACGTTACGTTAGGTTACGTTACGTTAAGTTAGGTTAGGTTAGGTTAGGTTAGGTTAAGTTAGGTTAGGTTAGGTTAATATTCGCAAAAAAAAAAAAAAATTCGCAAAAAAAAAAATTCGCAAAAAAAAAAAATTCGCAAAAAAAAAAAATTCGCAAAAAAAGTTTGCAAAAAAGTTCGCAAAAAAAAAAATTCGCAAAGTGTCACAGACGAGACCTCCGGGGGGGGGGGCGTCTCTCCTGTCCCTCCTGCCCCAGAACTGTCCATTATACCCTACTCTAATATCATTGAATTTGTTGTTTGCCAAAAATGCTTGTTCATTTTCAAGATGAGCTCGTTCGCTACGCTCACTCATCTATTTTTATATAGAGCCAACTTCTGCATCGAAAAAAGAGTTTGAGTTGCCATTCAAGTATAACGTTATTTCCAAAATGAATATAATGTTTATGCCTTTCAAATATATTAGATATAGTCCTTATAACAGTTGTTTCTAAGAAAAGACACATGAGACATAATAAACCAAATAAAACATTCTTCCATAAGAATAACATGTAAAGTTTGAAGGGCCGTAGGGCACATCTCTTAAGAATTTTCAAAATGAAAATAGGCCTATATGTTAACCAGGTATATAAGGAATATTACTTTAAATTTTCATGGCAGTCAGTCAGTTCAGTAGTTTTTTAATTGTAAATGGTGTAACTAACCCGACCTTTTTATGTATTTATATTCTTTTAGTAAAACAATAACGACGTTTTGTAAACTATAGTTAGAATAAATATGATTTTAGTTTTATTTTATTATTGTTTAAAATTAATAGGCCGATTTTTGTGAGGAAGCTATCAGTGAATCTATTACGGGTTATGTGATTGTTTATGTGTTGCAATATTAATCTTATGGAATATATTAAACAATTTAAATGAACAATTAACAGATGTTAATACTAACAAAACACAGCACAAAATCAAGCGCAGCATCTTCAAGCTATATTCTATAGAATAACATCAAAATATAAACTCAGATAGGGCTGTATATGAGCTGGGTAATCGCAAAAGAAATACTTGGTTGAGACCAACTGGACTAGCTTGTTTTAAACTGTAAAACCGGTGACGGAGCTCACTGGCCCATCTAGTAACTATAAATGCGTAAATAAACATATACTATAACAATAATAGTAATATGTTCCAATACTTGGTTGAGACCAACTGGACTACGGAGCTCACTGGCCCATCTAGTAACTATAAATGCGTAAATAATCATATACTATAACAATAATAGTAATATGTTCCAATACTTGGTTGAGACCAACTGGACTACGGAGCTCACTGGCCCATCTAGTAACTATAAATGCGTAAATAAACATATACTATAACAATAATAGTAATATGTTCCAATACTTGGTTGAGACCAACTGGACTACGGAGCTCACTGGCCCATCTAGTAACTATAAATGCGTAAATAAACATATACTATATATAACAATAATAGTAATATGTTCCAATACTTGGTTGAGACCAACTGGACTACGGAGCTCACTGGCCCATCTAGTAACTATAAATGCGTAAATAAACATATACTATAACAATAATAGTAATATGTTCCAATACTTGGTTGAGACCAACTGGACTACGGAGCTCACTGGCCCATCTAGTAACTATAAATGCGTAAATAAACATATACTATATATAACAATAATAGTAATATGTTCCAATACTTGGTTGAGACCAACTGGACTACAGAGCTCACTGGCCCATCTAGTAACTATAAATGCGTAAATAAACATATACTATAACAATAATAGTAATATGTTCCAATACTTGGTTGAGACCAACTGGACTACGGAGCTCACTGGCCCATCTAGTAACTATAAATGCGTAAATAAACATATACTATATATAACAATAATAGTAATATGTTCCAATACTTGGTTGAGACCAACTGGACTACGGAGCTCACTGGCCCATCTAGTAACTATAAATGCGTAAATAAACATATACTATAACAATAATTGTAATATGTTCCAATACTTGGTTGAGACCAACTGGACTACGGAGCTCACTGGCCCATCTAGTAACTATAAATGCGTAAATAAACATATACTATATATAACAATAATTGTAATATGTTCCAATACTTGGTTGAGACCAACTGGACTACGGAGCTCACTGGCCCATCTAGTAACTATAAATGCGTAAATAAACATATACTATAACAATAATTGTAATATGTTCCAATACTTGGTTGAGACCAACTGGACTACGGAGCTCACTGGCCCATCTAGTAACTATAAATGCGTAAATAAACATATACTATATATAACAATAATAGTAATATGTTCCAATACTTGGTTGAGACCAACTGGACTACGGAGCTCACTGGCCCATCTAGTAACTATAAATGCGTAAATAAACATATACTATAACAATAATAGTAATATGTTCCAATACTTGGTTGAGACCAACTGGACTACGGAGCTCACTGGCCCATCTAGTAACTATAAATGCGTAAATAAACATATACTATATATAACAATATAGTAATATGTTCCAATACTTGGTTGAGACCAACTGGACTACGGAGCTCACTGGCCCATCTAGTAACTATAAATGCGTAAATAATCATATACTATAACAATAATAGTAATATGTTCCAATACTTGGTTGAGACCAACTGGACTACGGAGCTCACTGGCCCATCTAGTAACTATAAATGCGTAAATAAACATATACTATATATAACAATAATTGTAATATGTTCCAATACTTGGTTGAGACCAACTGGACTACGGAGCTCACTGGCCCATCTAGTAACTATAAATGCGTAAATAAACATATACTATATATAACAATAATAGTAATATGTTCCAATACTTGGTTGAGACCAACTGGACTACGGAGCTCACTGGCCCATCTAGTAACTATAAATGCGTAAATAATCATATACTATAACAATAATAGTAATAAGTTCCAATACTTGGTTGAGACCAACTGGACTACGGAGCTCACTGGCCCATCTAGTAACTATAAATGCGTAAATAAACATATACTATAACAATAATTGTAATATGTTCCAATACTTGGTTGAGACCAACTGGACTACGGAGCTCACTGGCCCATCTAGTAACTATAAATGCGTAAATAAACATATACTATAACAATAATTGTAATATGTTCCAATACTTGGTTGAGACCAACTGGACTACGGAGCTCACTGGCCCATCTAGTAATTATAAATGCGTAAATAAACATATACTATAACAATAATAGTAATATGTTCCATGTTTAAGTTTTGTGTTAGTTATAGATCAAAACCAACGGTATTCATTAACGAAACAGGCTTATATCAATTGAAAACTTGTTAGAATAATTCACAAGTACGAAAAAAACTAAATTGTACGAAATAATTAATGCGCCTAAGTTTATATTTATCTATTCACTATGTAGTTTCATTTTTTACAGAAGTATTTCACGTTTTAAATAATGACAACTAATAACGTCAACAATCATGTGAAACATTTTTTGCCAAGATTTTAATAAAACCAAGTTGTCCTTCATAAAAAACATATGTTAGGGTTTTTTTAAGTAAAGCTTGCTTCTGACAGAACGGTGTCTCTTTCTTATAGAAGGTCGTTTAAAGAATTCTTGATATAATCGAACTAATAAGCGATCGTTCTTGCGTGGTGTGTGCTGAAAAAATGAACCACAATAATTAGACCCCCGCCGTTTTGACAGATGGCGGTAACAAGATACCGAGTTGGCGGGGCACAACAAGGATCAACAAACAATACTCTTAGGTTTCTCTTCATGGCCAATACACACGAAAACAACTAAGTAGCGACTCGCGCGCAAACTGAAAGGCTAATGGGAAAAGATATGTGGGCAAACAACTGCGGAGAACCTTTGTAGAAACCTGTTTGTTGTGAAAACATTGCGGAATGTACACAAACCAATGAATTTGTCATCTCTACGACGCGACGTCTGCAATATAGTCTTAAGTCAATCAATAACATTCCCTTTAATGTAAATAATTAATATTAAACTGTAATTACATCATGGTAATGATTTGGGTGTCTTAGTGTATCTATAATGATATAGCGTAAATAAAAAAAAAACTCTTCAACAATCAACGGGAGAGTTTGAAGATATTACTAAGTTTCACTCTTAAAGATTACTTAATATACGAGTAAATATAAATAAAACATACCTATAATAACTCCAATCATAATGCTCAGTTCTATCTCTATAGGCTCATGTTATTTTGACTCATATTTTAACATGGTAAGAGTTATCTTGACTCTAGCCTTATACTAGAGTCTTTGAATATTTTATAAAATGTTACGTTTTTACTACTGTTAGTATTAAAAAGTACAAAAAAGTATTTTCTAAAACCCGAATAAAAAAACCACTAAAACCCACTTTGGTGGATGACAGCAAGATAATTAAACTGTCGAGTCCAACGTGTCGAGGATTCAGATTGTCAGCTGTTTAAGACATTCACATGAACAATTATTATTATTAAGCTATTGCACTTTTTAATCCTTAGCGGGAAAAGTAAAGTAAGCCTAACTGCTCTCAGCGACTGAATGTGTTAAAATATCACTTTTATCATGAATAAAATCTAAACTAAATGTAATACAAATAATTATTCCCTGCGTCATACCAGTAATGTACTTTAAAATACTGCATTTTTTAGTTTTCAAAGCTTCAAACCACTGTACCATAACACTTCAATATTTCTTTACAGCTTTATAATAATTAAAATGTAAAATGCAAGTGCAGTTTTTCCCTGTTACCGACCAGCAGGTGTTAAGCGGACCTCGCATGATTATAGTTGTTACGGAAATTACAGCAATACAGTATCGACCATTGTATAACAATAGGTTTACAAACTTAATCTGTAGAATCCCACGCGTTATGATAAGGAGCAATTTCAGTCCGGACCGTTAGAAGGTGCTGTATCCTTGCCTTCGGTCGGCAATCGTTACAGATGATAGCTACAGAGCTGAACACAGTATTTAAAAGTGTACCCTTCACAATAGGGGTCTCTAATGACAGGGTTGGGGCGACCATTACCAGGGACTTCGACGCTGGGGATAGCTGAATGTCCGTATGGTAAACTACACTGTTCAACTATACCAGCGTATAACAATAGCAGATACTCCACCAGACCAAACCAACTTTCAGATGAAGTTCGTACAGTAATGTTTATTGTAATTGAGATGGACTATCAGTTATACATATTACTACTGTTCCACCGTTTGAAAAATCAACGGGGTCATTTAACTTGAATTATCTTTAATGTTTATATTTCACATTAATATTTACAACCATATAATGTTATATTACATCACTTAACGAAAATGAGCCTAATTTAGTAGTCATGAGAAAGCCACTCTCATCATTTCAGTCATGAGAGCCAGATTTCCATCATTGTATGTCATAGTATTTTACCGAAAGTTATAATAGGCTCGGATACTAAACAAGCTAATATACAAATTATAAAATCACAGTTCCACTTAATTCCTTAGTCAAGCCAGCAACGCTTTTTATCGGGAACGAACTTCCTCTAAAAATATGGTTAAGTCCAACGTTTTGTAGTATGACACATAAATCATCAAAAACTTTGAATTTTCTATGGTTATAATCATTACTTGAAATATTATTTAATTACACTTAACTTGCGATTATTGCTCCATAATACAAACTACCGAACCGATAAGGCTACGATTTGGTTAGAAAACATAGCTAATCCACCCAAATCACTCAAAGGCCAATTCCCGTTTTGAGTAGCCTGTTGGACTGCGGGCATCAGCCTCAACAATTCCAATGTTAGTCTTATAAAGAGTTATTTTTATTCGACCATATGATTATTCAAGCAAATGTTTATTTTCAATGAAGTTCCCACAAGGTGTTGTAATCACCGAGTATCCTCCAATGCAGTTAGTTAAATTAATTCGCGTAAACTCGTGGTATAATTCAAGTTACTAGTATCGTTTATGTAGTTTAGTAAAAACATGGCAGAAGCAGAGTATTAAACCACCTAAAATGGAATTAAATACTGAAGTACTATATGATTATATTGAACAAGATTTTAAAGAGTAATTGACTGTGACATATCACCGCTACAAGCTATAATAAGCCACCGGTTTTGACATCTGGCAAATCCGTGTCTTCAACGTTTAAGATAAAGCTGATACAAAACCACATTCAAACAAAAGGAGCGAAATCACATCAACATGCAAATGAAGACTATGGACTGTCGTTCAGTTTGGGTCTCGCGTCTGTTTTATGAGGATCTCATACCTCGCTAATTTCAAAACATCGCCCTAAATCTTCCACGAAAACACGGGGAGGTTTTAATGTTTGTGAATCAGTAAAAGTGATTTAAGTCTCGGGTTTCAGCACCGGCATATTTCAAGCTACAAAGGAGTATGTTGGTTCTCGTCCGCCATTTCATGTTTCGATATTTACATGCGTGTAGGTGTAATAAAGCCTAAAACAGTGCACCTCCCACGGAGGTTCCATGTAACACCGAAGGTCGGTACCATTCGTCGTTCGGATCGTTCGGGGAAGACAAATTGACCCGGTTCTGTCGGCCAAATATTAATTAAGACCGGCCTCAGTAAATCCCCAGCGGGGCGCGGACCCCCCTCACACGGAAGATCCGTCTGCGCCTCTTTGTTTCCAGCCAATTGTCATCAGTCTAATTACGATGGATTTATGCAAAGGTAGATTAATTTTATGATTGGACGAATCGAATAATTTCATCTCGCAGCGCAGTCGGGTGCTTCCCTACCCTGATCCTCCCACGCGCATCCCATTACAGTAGGTGATCGGTTGTGTTCTCTGTGCATGCTAGCCGCTTCGTATTTATATGAGGACTCAATTGATGAATTCAGGGGTAAATTGCTATTTCTTAATACAGTTTGACCTTTAGAGAGGTTAATATCAATCAAATGCTTCCTAAAAAGTTGTTGTAGTGGTTGAACCATTCGAGCTTCCCTGTTTCCTTGAGGCCCCTTCGTTACAAATGAAGTTAAACTAACGCGTAAATGTCAGCTTGATGTTGTCATAGCAACAAATGATAGAAACATTTTAATTGTCAATGTTTAGTTGTTTTGTGTCCAATATACATCAATAATTATGAAACGGAAAAACTTCGTGTAAGCAAAAGCTGACATCCTTAAAGCATACAAAGTTAGTTTAATGTTCGACGTAGATGTCAAGTAGAACAATTCTGTCTGCCATCAGGTAGTCACGCCAAGCTGTTTTCAATGTTGTGATTTTATATGGTTTCAACAATCAGACTTACACTTTTGCCAATATTCAGTGTAAGTTTAGTATATTTAAAGTTGCCCATGTTGTAGCCTCCATTATTTATAGATTTCTAGCGTTACACCCGTTGAAAACCCAACCTAAAAGTAAAATCTCAATTTTGAATACAATTTTCAAAATAAAGTATTTAATAAATAAAATTAGCTCAAATATACGGTACAGATAATCGGAAACATGTTATTATGTTCAGTCTTGGGAGACAAAATAAACAGTTTATACATACTAATCTTAATTAAATATTTCCTTATAAACTCCTATTTTTAAAATTCTTTTTTAGTAGGGTCTAAATGGCATGACTTTCCTTTATTCTTTTATCTTTTGGCTTTTTCATACAATTTATTTTTATTTAAACCAGGATTGTTCTACATATATCTAACCAATACAAAATACTTATTCCTTCAAGAAAACACCAACCGAATTAAAAGACTGGCTACAGTAGACATTAGTGGTTATTGAAAAATCCTGAATAATGGAAAATCGTCATCTCTCCATTCGAAAAAACCTTTATACCATTTCAAGACGTAATTACCACAAGGCGAATCAACCGAATTTAGAACGCTACTCTATGAAACAATAAAATGCACATATGTTTCACCAATTACATAACTGCAACATTTAACTAATACATTTAACTAATTATTTATTATGCTGAGCCTTTGATTTTGAACTAATAAATATTTTCCAAAATTTTACAACCTACAAACTGTTAATGCTTTAAATATTGTAATTGGGACACATAATGTTTGAGGAATTTTCATCAGTATGGCGAACATTATTCAAAACTGGTGATTACATAATAAGATACTTTTCGTACTTTTATCTTAAATCATGAAAATATAAATGGCGTGTTAAATTACTCAAGTTAATTATATTGTTTTGTCATGTTTACGAATAAAAGAGACTAGCATATACAATATCTTTATTTTTGAAAATAAATTGAAAGAAGCAATATAAAAATTAAAATTTTGCTATAGTAGAAGTTATAGATATAAGGCAAAGCTACCAACTTCTGTCGGTATTATACTTTCCTAGATAGTCCGTTTTTTTCACTTAATATTCGTTTGAAATGTCAATGCACACAGCGGCAGTCGTCGCCGCCGTCACCGTGACCTTTGCCTAACTGTCGCTAACCACTTCGATAATTGGAGGCAGCGTTCCCCATGTGAGGAATGCCACAAGGCTCTAGTCTCGCTCCTCTGCTTCACTGAACCGTAAACACCTGACAATGGCCAATACACATGACCTCTGGCTTGCGTCATGCGGTCTCGACGGTGTGCGATTGTCGTCTGGTGAACCAATAGAAGTCGTAAGAGTACTCCATTTTAAAGAATGTGTAAATTTGTTATAATAGTAAAGAAATTTTAAAACGTTTCACTTCTAAATTCACGAAACATTTTTAAAATATGAATTTTTCTGACAGCCTTTTTTACAATATTCAAACTTAACTTTGTTTTATATTGTTATGTTTTAGTTAAACATTTATTTTTATATGTGATAAGATAAATTTTGTCCAAGCCGTCGTATTTTGGAATTTTTTGCTTGATTTTGTCTACTTTTCATAACAACTTGTATTTGTAAGTAAAATATTGTCTGAAAATAAAATTGATTTTGATTTGTTTTCTCCTGTATCCATTAACAGGGAGGAACAAGTCATTATGACGTACAAGTAAGTGTACCAGCTAAGTGAAGGAGCTTGTTAACTATGGAAAAACCAGAACCACATTTGTTTAAAACCGGCAGCATTAAATAACCTTCTGTTTTCAATAAGAACGCGAATATTTAATAAATGCAGATTATTTTGTAATATTTCATAACTTTAACTTGTTACTTGTTTATTGTAAGCGATTAGAATAATAGGCTCTATTAAAGCTAGAATTGACTGATTATTTTGGCCTGCAGTGATTGAAGCTGAAGGCCGCAGCACGGGATGACATAACTAATGACAAGCGACGTATGTGCCAATTTGGGCAGGTGGCGCGCCAAACGGCCATCCATCAAAACTGTAATCACAGTGCGCGGGGTTGCGCGTGTGTGCGCGGGCCAAGGATATGACGGAAGACGCCACCTTGTTTGGGAGTCTACGTGGTTGTAAACCCGGGGAAAGCGGGTTAGTTGCCGGGATGAGCGGTTCTTATGCAACCCCACATTATTCTTTTAAGAATTTTACAAAGAGAAATCTGTAATGGGCACTACAGCCGTTATTTATCCTCCCTCAGCGATGATACCACAAAAAGTGTGGGAAACTTGCTGAATTCGAATTCCTAAGTTATGTCCCGATTTTCATCGGTGTTGCTGTATTCTCAGGACTCGTATTTGATGTACAACTAAACCATGTATTTTTTGAATCTAAGAAAATTAAAATCAATGCTAAATACTTGTCCCTTGTAGAGATTGTAATTATTAATCATTAAAACGTAAAACTATCACTACGTGGATTTCGCCATAAAATCTTGAAACAAAAACTATCAACATAACCAAACATACTAACCTTCTTATTCAAACTGACCACTGATTTCTATTCTGGATGAATTTATTAACTTAGGTTATGAAGCGTCATATTGAAAAAATACCAATTGCATTACGAGAAGTAAAGTTGGCAGTTCATAAAGCTTAAAAAGGGATCAACGTTAATGTATTTATTTTGTTATAATATAGTTTAGTTTGAACTAGTAATAATTAATTAAGATGGTTTTTATAAACAGATACAGATATATTGAAAGAACTAACTTTGATAGCCTGGTTGCTACTTTGTGACAATACTAGTTTAGACATAAAACAAAATAATGAATAACTTTTTAGGGATTAAAATATGTTTTGCTCAGCGATTTTTGTAGGAAAAATATGTATAAGTGGGATATAGGCCTTGTTTGCACACCACTAAATAGACTGCCAACTGCAGCATGAATTATCAAAGTAAATTACAACGTGCGTACTTATATTTATAGTAGAACATAACTG
Source organism: Allygus modestus (assembly GCA_963675035.1). NCBI lineage: Eukaryota > Metazoa > Arthropoda > Insecta > Hemiptera > Cicadellidae > Allygus > Allygus modestus. The sequence goes on from OY776111.1 coordinate 206,853,545, forward strand.
TTAATACCTGAATGTTAATTATTATTAAAATGTAGTTCAGTAATAAGTTATTGAGGAGCAGATATAACTAGTTTATTAGTTCTCAAAGGAATTGTTTAGTGCAATTTAAATATACCGTCTTCCACTCATCAGTCCAAGTCAGATAACCTACCTTCAAACAGCCATAGCGACGTAATTGAATGGAGAATTGTGTTAAGGTTTTAAATGTTTTGTAGTTTAAACTACAAATTGCTTTTATAGCTTCTAAAATTAAATGCATAGTTTAAATTAATCAAATGCATTGAGAGCCAGATTAATAAAAATATAATTTATTCATTTTTGGATTATTGCGCCTGAACTGTAATGACTATTAAATGGTTTTAAATTACCTTTAGTCAGCAGTTCAATCCGCAGTGAAAACACTGCAACCTAATTTTGGCGCTCAATTGCACCATGATCCCTAGATGTGAATTTTTAACTTGCATTTTTCAGTCGAGACGACGGCGTCGCGCCGCCAACGCCCGCGTCGTGTCAGTGTACTCATGCCGGTAGCCGCGACGGTGCAGAAAGATAGGGATCCCGTCCATGTGTTCTATAAATGTTGTATTGTTTTCGTGTATGACCGTGTTTTATGTCTTTGTGTTGTTTGAGAACTTTTAACGACGTCGTCTCGACTGAAAAATGCAAGTTTAAAAATTGACACCTATGTGATCATGGCGTAATTGAGCGCCGAAACCAGGTTGTAGTGTTTTCACTGCGGATTGAACTGCTGTCGAAATGTAATTTAAAACCATTTAATAAAAGTAGTTAAACGTGTTGTATTTTAATATTAATAACGATTCAGCTGAATTACCCTTTAATTGCAGCCAATATAAAATATGATTATTATTTGAAGGACCCCGTGGTGCAAATCATTTAGTAAAGGATTTATGAAAACTGAACGTATGAATTAGTAAAATTAAACATACATTAAATATCGAATAGCAAATTTGTCCTACATTTTTAGGTGTTTTTGTGTTTTTGGTATTTTTGTACGCCAGTGTTATGTTTTAACATTTTTAGAGGGAACGGCCCAAACCCTAGTCTGTTACTATGTAACGTCTAACTTTTGTTAGCAGCATCAGGAATCTAATATTTAGTTTTGCGTCGATTCAAAATTTCAGTGTTTAGAATCCGAGGTAGAAAAATACTCTAGACTCATTAAAGTTTCGTCGCGTTTTTTCAAACAAAATTGTCCGGTTCTTGTAAATTGTCGAGGCGTCCATTCCAGGGGATCGCGTCTCGAGTTTCCGAATATTTGCCCTTGGAACAATTGCCCCGGTCCAATACTGTCGGCCAAAGACCACCAATTAATTGCGAAAAGCAATTTAAATGTCTTTGAGGAATCCTGAGAGCTCGGTCAAAGGGGCCGGTCACATGTTTATATAATTCGCGACCTGCTCGACTGGCGGCGCTGCGCACCCGGGCTGCGTCCCGCTCTCGACGTAATTATACGGTTATGACCTGCCTAATTTGTGCCTAAATAACCGCTTTGTTTAATAGAGGGACCGGTCTTTTAATGATATGCTGCGCAAGCTAATATTTCTTGTTTAATTTTGACTCTCACTCGCATTATTATGATAGGACTCCTAATTATGACGTGTTGTGTGTGAGTAGATGCAATTTTCTTCATCGGAGCTACAATTTCCTTGTTAGTCCAGAATAAACTTACTTTTTTATTCTGTATTTATCTATTTAACGTTTTTAACAACTAGTTTATAAATGAATGAACTATTTGTAAATAAAACTGCTCAACCTACAATAGCAATTGTTATTATGCTTGTACAATTGTTAGGTATGGTCATGATATTTGTTTAGCGAGACAAAAGCTAAAGGTGCAAAATAACCTGACTGGGTCTTGTGTCTATTCTCCAGCCGTTATCCATGGCATGGCCCTCCACCAGGTTGCCTGTGCGGTGGTAAATTAACTGTTGAAAAACGTACAAGAACGTAATTTGGGTGAACGTGTGAAAGAAATTGTATATCATTATTGTTACGAAAAATATATCACTCAAAAATAATAACATTTCTCTGAAAATCTGGCCATCAGTTGGAATTAAATGCTCTTCGACAGATCCCCATAATATTGGCAAAGTTATAATGCAACTGAGTGTACGTCACATTGCAGCCTTGCTACAAGTGAGCACTTACTCCACCTTATTGCCTCGCTTGCCATCTTAGCCAGATGTGAGACCGTGATGTCTTCGCCGTAGAGTATTCTCTTATCTTTCACCATGGCATGTTTTACCAATAAACTAATTGAAAACATATAAAGTGTCAAGTTAAATTGAGAATATTTTAGACGTAAAATGCGATAGCCTACTTATACCTAAACCGTATCTAAAAAACTTGGGCATCCCTAGAAATACATAAAGTATTACCTTTTTAAGAATTTATTTTTTAAATTCCATAAACAAACTGGGTATTCTATATATTTATATGTGATTGCTTAACCTTTTGAAATTGATGAGAATATTTGTTTTTGGCAAAATCCATGCTTTTTATTTTTAGCTTTATTTTGTAATGAGAAGGTTAATATTTTTATTTATTTAGCATGTACTAATATCAAACAAGTTCTGAATGCAACGAACCTCTGCTGCAAAGCTCGCATTCCCTAGTGTGTAGCCTGCTTAAGTATTTTTTATTCATAATTATACGAATATAGTTTTCTAGTGAAATATTTATTAATTTATCTAACTGGTATAAAATAGGTTGAACACTTCTGCATATTAAATTTTTATTTCCATAACCATACTGGTGCTCAGGTTCAAAACTATACTATAAAAGGTAATCTAAACTCAATTCCATGCAGCGCAGTAGTTTTATCGAAAAGCGAATGCACTTCACCTGAGATTGAATATTATACGTTATTTAAAACTGCGATTTCAGACAGAAAACACTCGATTGCAGATAGCCTAGTATGTTTTATTCAAGGGAATATCTGAAGGTGGATTCCAATCTCTTGGCACCTTTTCAAACAGCCTCTGCTTTTACTCGACCTAAGTGATTTGATCTCTAAACTTTACTCTTTGTTCACCTGAGATAAAAAGAGAAGATAAGTACATTTGTAAAATGAAACGTGACGATGTCCTGGGCAACTTCTGAGTTACAGATTATATTGTTTTTGTAAATGAACGCTGTGGAGAGCTACTCAATTTGTCTGTGAAAGTCATGTTCATAACAGGTTTTCTAATTATTTTAGATTGATGGATTATTGTTTTGTTATTCTTTCTAAAGTAATAGTTGCAAATTTCTTATATCATTACTTATCTTCATTTACATTCTATAAGTTAGCATTTATTTATAACTATCTGGTGACCCATTCTTCGAACGGGGACCTCGCATTCACAACTTAGATTTTCTAAAAATCGTTGATTATTGATGGCATTGTGATATCAGTAACAATATCATAGGAACTTTGAACACACCCTAGGAGTGGCTATTTTTTAAAGCGAATAGGCGCCCATATAATGTTAACTATCTACCTTCATACAAAATGTCAGCTTAATCGGTTCATAGGTATTGGCTTCAGAACAGAACACACATTACAGAGACATTCAGAGACCGCCTTCGTTTGATAACAGTCTGGTGGATGGATGGGAGGTACAACACAATAAACTGGGAGACATAGGAACGAGGTGATTGACTGAGATATTTTTATCAATTTAAAATAAAACCCTTTCAAATCCAGAACTTAACAACTTCATTTAGGTGATCAATACAATAGAGCTATGTAGCCTTCGGCCTCACGATATTGTGCCTCGGTTAATTGTCACGGCATTTTGTATTCCAGGACAAAATTGAAAATAATATTGTAAAAGGAATCGATTGTTTGAGTCCCGTTCATGTAATATGCAAAATTACAATAAAAATGTGCATTTTCAATAAATAAAGTACGTTGTCTAAATGTAGTTTTCCCTATATTGAAAATGAGTGCTAATCATGAGTTTGCTAAAGGGGGTTTAGTGTTAACCTACAATTTTAATAAACGTTTAACTGATTCTGTTCTTAACATTTATTACTTCCCCATAAGAAATAACTTGCATTTTGATAGGCATGTTACTGGTCTAAATATTTAAGGAGGTGTTTGTTCTACACGGAATATGTAAAATTTATAATAATTTAATTTATAATATCAATCAATATTTTGTCTAGTTGGTCTTACATCGCATTTTTTATATTTTTAAGTGGCTATATAATTTGTCTAACGAATTATGAATTCTAAATATTTGTTCTTACATTCCTCAAACAAATATTATAATTTTAATATCATGGTATTTAAATGCAGGATTATAGTGTTAAAAATGCAATATCTATCTATTGTTTCACATTACAAAAGACAGGGCGAAACACCATAATGCGGTGATGGTGTAACAGACACGTTATGATGTAAACAACACGTTAGCTGTAAACCTCCTCCAAGGTTGCCTCCCATAATTCCTAGGATCCTCCCAGTGATTACTTCCACCCCGGAGGACCCTAGAACCCCGGTCGGTCACACGGCTAGGGCCCCCAATTTTCCAACCCACAATTTCGTTAAACGCTCTAATAGCGATATGATATATTTGAGCGATGGGTGGGGGAGGGAGGGAGCACGCGATGGGAACGAGTCGCCAAAGGGTCCGCGGGCACTCGGCACACACTCACGCAAGTCGGCGGCAATATCGGAATGTCCGGAGGACCCGTGAGTTATGAGTCGCGTTCTTCTATTTAAAAGCTAATAACATTTAAGCTGACCGCATGAAATGGGTTAATCAGAAAAGGTTCGTGGAAGTCGTTATAAAATTCCACCCTTAAGTGAGTGGATATCAATCATTTTGATTTGTTTTATAATTGGATGAATGTTTTTGGTGGTGGAGGAATTGCTCTTTTGTAATTTTTGTTTCTTGGAAATCATGAAGCATTCATATATATTCTGTGGTGGCTGTGTATTTAAACATTCCACTAGCTGATTTTTTAAACGACAAAAATGGAATTTGCTTTGTTTTAAACTGGATTAAGATTAAAACAATTTAATTTTGATATGTATTTAAGACAAAAAATACATCGATTATATGTGAAAAATTGTAGATAAAACACTCGAAGACTTTCATTTCCTGCAACACATTGATGTCTAATCGAGGGGCACTTCAGCTCCGCTGTCTCGAGATATTGGAGAACCTTTGGTATCAATGCTATCGATCGACCACATTTGCCCACACGGCTGTGGACTGTGGACCTTTTCTGACCTGTTCCGTCGGTCCCTGAGGCCCGGAGGACTGGAGGACTGGTAGCGTAAGCCTAAGCCTAACTTATCGTCGAATGTTTCGCCACTAAGCCTGAAGAGTGAGCACGTATTCATCCGTCTGCATTACGCCTAATATCGGTCTTTACGTCGTCTTAACACCGTCTCACCAACTCTCTTAAGAACCTTTTATCTTAGTTCGAGGTCGACCAGAAAATTATAAAATACCATTTGTGGTATATTATTTGCTGAACAGTTTTTAGCGAATTTACTATTGAAAAGTGAGTTATTAGGATGACCCTCTCGGTGATATTTAAGACAAGACCACCATTAATGTGGCCCTCTAAAGATGCTTTGGGTGTTTCGGATTATATATTTGACGTAATATTTAATATTTGTGTGTTTTCGCACTCTAGCGGTCTCATTAGTTTTTATCTAATTCCCTTCAAAGTTGGTAAGTACCTTTCTTTTTATAAATAGTTTCACGAGTTCGTTGGGAAAAGCAATCGTAAGCCCAACAATTTGGATTCCAAACCCAAATATGTTTTGTTTTTGTGCCCAGAAAGCGTCAAATATGGCCCAGAAGTAAAGTTAATTTATTTACAAAAATAGAACGTTAGAGCTAGAAACGTCCTTTAAATTCAAGTACAAATATTTTCCAATATATTAAAATAAATGTAAATTGATTAAACATGTACGTTGACTTAATTTACATGTACATGTACGTAGCGAAAAGTGGCGCAGTTTTATTATCCTCAATTCATACTATTGCACCTGTCTAAAACTGGCTTAACACTGTAATGTACAACAGCAAATAAATTGTTAACATTTTCAAATACATTGGTATAAGTGTGGGTTTCAATATCATATTTAACTTTTCTGATATTAAATATTGAAATTGGCTCTACTCACGTCAGCGGGGCTGTGTAAAAACTCGTTTTTAACTAAAACTCCTAATTTATGTTAGCTTATTATTTTCGTGTTCATTTTATCTAGGAAATAGTCCAGAGCTTAAACGAAAAACATTCTTCAATAAGTACTCCTCTGTAAAAAATTATACTTCCCTACTTTTACTAAGTTTATCGATTATTTTATGTTTAAAATCCCATGGCTAGTTGGGTGGCAATGATATATTTGGATTTACCAAGTTTTTTTACATGAATTTGTACTAACTAAAAGACGGCGGATAATGGATAAATTAATTAATTCTAGGCATATGCCGTTGTAAAATGTACACCATTTAACATTTCCTATTTACATTTCAAAAGTCTCTTGTAATAAACTATTAGTTACAAAAATAAGTCATTACTTTAAAACATAAAGGTAATGTGACCATGATTTCAATTACTTTTTTAATTGTTACCTATTTCGGAATTGCGTATCAAGAATATCAACACAAATATTTTATGGCAAAATGGGCGTTTGTAGCTAACCAAACAATCGCATTACAACTTTAAAAGAGAATAATCACTTGGAAAGCTCAATATCGTGGGTCCAGTATTATCAGACACGTGTGTAATAAAAGATTACCCTCATAGCAATCGCCTTATCACTTTCAACTATAAGTGATAGGAGTAGCTAAAGAATACCCCCGTCGCAGCAAACCTGCATACTAAGCGAATTTCCAATGCATGTATATCCATGCATGTGGTAATGTTTCTTTATACCACATAAAGCCATGACCAAGTTTCATAAAAATACATTTATAAGTAAGTGATACGTAGTAATTTATTTATTCACCATAATAATAACATTAGGGCTGAGTGTAGGTTTGCTGCAACAATAAATATAAGAATTGTGTTTTTATGCAATTATCAATATAACTAAACCAGGTGAAGCTATGTACCAAGTTTTAATCATTTATGTTCATAATCAAGGGAGAAATAAAAATGTACTTATTGTCCATAAGAATAACATTAGGGCAGAGTATGCGGGTTTGCTGCTACGGGGACAATCAACAAAACATCATTTTTTTGTGCAAATATCAATATACCAGTACTAGTTGAAAATCAACAAAATCTCTATTTATGCAAAAATCAATATACCACTACTATTTGAAGCCACATACCAAGTTTCATCAATATACATTCAAAAATAATCAAGATATCAAATTTTATTTATCCTCCATAAGGATACCATTGGACAACGTACTGTGTTTAGCACTTTGAATATCTCTGCAACGGTCCGACGTAGTACAACAATTTGATTGTTTGGTAGAGCTAAACTGAATGGTAAAAATAAATGTTAAGTTTTTAGTAAAATTATCTGAGGAAAATCCAAAAACCTTTTTCCCAAGAGATTAACATGGGAAATTTTATGGACACGTTTTTTAACTTTTCTCTACAACCACTTAACCTAGGTTAATGATTAAAAATACCAAATTATTTGTTTTTCAAGCTCTATAAATCTGCTAACCAAAATTGAGTGTTTTTAAAATTTTAGGGGACAAAATTAAAAAACTTATTTTTTGACAATTTAAAACCCCCATAAAACCCCCGTCCCATGGTTCGATCGATCTGGTTTTCGAACTTAAAGTCATAAATGTTACTCTACACATTTGTGCCAAATTTCATCAAAATTTCTTTCAAAAGTTATCGCGGTAACGGACTCACTTATGTATGTATACATATATATAAATTTGAACGAATAGTGTTTTTAGCTTCTGGGGACCTCAAAACAAAAAGTTATCATGGTCTCAGGCTTAAGTCTTACCATGCCACCACCTACGGTAACAGCTTCTTCCCTATAGGGGAAATTCGCTAAAAGAACAGATAATAATGGAATACGTCATATATATATATACTGAAATGTAGTCTGTTTTTAGTGAACTTGAACAAAACACGGACTTCATCTGATCGCCTTGGAGTGAACATATCTTCTGTTGGTATTTAAGGGAAAAGTCACTCAACTTTATAGCCGGTACTCTGCCATCTCGTAGGAATTTCGGAAATCTACTAACTCAGATTCTGGTCCAACCGCTTTGCACCTTTCCTTAGTTATCACACCGAAGTGTGGTATTAATTCAAGGAAGGCCACAATACAAATTCACAACCTTAATTCGCAAATAAGAGGAGCTATACCTTACTTATTACCAGTTACCAATTACCATTTGAATTTAAATGTATTAATTCTTAGATTCTATGTATTTATTTATTATCATGTAAAAATGCTCATAAAGTCTTATTCTTAGAAACTTTGCAGTGGAAATGATTTAATTATAATATCAATTTGTTAACGTTATTCTAGTCTTATTTTTGTTTCGTTCTTTATTATTACTATTCTTTTTAGTTTTTCTTAACAAAAATTATTCTCTCGGCGATAAAATCTAGTTCATATCAAGTAAAGGCTATAAACTTATATTCATTCTAATCTTAATATAATTCAAATGCCCTCGTTGCAGCAAACCTGCATACTCAGAAAATAATCAATGCATATCAATTTAATTTACTGGCTCATGAAACCCCTTATCAAGATTTATCAAACGTATATAAGCTATATATAATGATTTATTTATTATCTGTAAGAATAGTTTTGGAGCTGAGTACGCAGTTATGCTGCAATGAAGAGTTAAATGGAAATATCAATAGAACATAACCAGATAAACATATACGAAGTTTTATCAATATATGTTTATAAATAAGCAAGATATAAAATGTTGCTTATTTTATTTTCCATAATAATAAAATAGGTTCTTATTAATTAAGTGAAACGAGATAACGTGTGAAAACGTCGCCTATTAACTCGTTTTGTATATTGAATTTTGTATTTTTTTATTAATACATTTTTCAAAGTGTTAATGGTGGCGTTCATGCTAAATTAGTCTTTTACTAAGTTTTTATTTAAAACACTCATTTTTCAATTCAACAAACATTTGGTAATGTATATTTAAAATTGTATTATTCTGTTTACATGTATAACAACAATTTTATTTTCTCTTTCCTTGAATGTAGAACATTCAAATGTATTACTTAATATAATTTAGGAGTCAGCACAGAAAGAATCGCCAGTAAACGTGAGTTATGTTCCACAGGATCGGACTTTACTCAGGGGATGAATGAGAAACATTTATTCTTCGTCTTTTTTACAGTTAATAAATAATTGTATTCATAGGTTTTTCTTTTACCCTTGAAAACAACAACAAATATGATTCACTATTATAGGCAGGCCCAGCGAGAGGGTGGGACAAGGGGCCCGGAGACCGAGATTAAAAATTACTAATGTGTTTACCTTCACAAATTGTATTACGGTTCATTAGGTTGTTTCATTAGTGGTAATTTAGAAACTGTGTTAAGGCCTCTCAAGGACAGTTTTATACCGGAAATGTTTAAATTTCTAGTTAAAACTTTCAATAAATGTGGAAATACAGATCTCCCTGATGCGGCAGGAGGAGGCAGCCCCGAGGCCTCGAGGTGCCAGCCGCGACATCTCGCAGTAAACCCGGGCGATTAACGACCGTCTCACCGTGAAATTAATATCTCACATGGAGCGTGTCGCGATCGCACTAATGTCCCTCGTAAAGCGACCACCTGATGTCGAGCACCTCCCGAGTCCTTTGTCCCAGGGCCTGTTTAGGATCGGGCGCGGGATTAAATAAGTAACCTTTATTAAACTCATTATGAACGTATTAAGTTCAAATCATACGTATTCTGGCTTTACTACATGGGACAGCAACTATTCGTTTAATTGCTATGATGTCGGGAAAGGAGTTAATGCATATATGAATAATCTATAGTAATCTACAAAGGTAAGCCGATAATAGTCCGCTGACAAGTGTCAACTTACTCAAGCTACGAATCATTGTTTAAGTGGTTGATATTCCCATTGCCAACAGGCTAAGTAGCACAGCGCAACTGGCTGGGTGCTCGCCTCCGAGGGTCCTAAACTGTGATCAACTGATATTTGTCATCAGGCTATATTTGATTAAGCTTTCTTGAACAGGTTGGCCTGTGATAAAAATAAAACTCAGGTTTCGACTGTTAGCTATCAATAAGTGACAAATGTGTCATGTATCTGTACCGTGTAGTTTTAGATAAAGGTTTGACAAAAAGGTAACGATTTATTAGTTTTTAAAATTGCAAGGTTCTGGGAAATGAACAAATGAACTTTAGATTATATATGTGAACGATCTTATTACACCATTGCTCCAGAACATAACCAAAACTTGATTCATGTTCCATTCAGAAGCAGTAGGAAATTACATCCTACTCTATATGTAGCTAGTCAAAGCTTTTTTTGGATATAATAACTTTAACCCATATAAAAAAAGTGGATGCTATTAAAAACGGTGACTCTTTTGGTAAGATATCAGAGAGATTACAAGAAGATTAAAATGTCATACGAAGTTGCAAAAGATTAGTCGAATTGGAAACCCTCTCAAGAGATTATTACGAGCGGAGGAATCTGATGAGCTGTCAATGGCGCTCTTGATTTAACATCTGTCGGGTTTTAGCGGGCTAAATGTGTCGGCTGCTTCCTCCTAAACGCGCGCGCAGACACAGGAAACACCATTGTTACTTTACTGATCTCTAGCTGTCAAAACAATGTCAGTTTATCATTTTAATTCGTATACATTAAAATATTTAATAATATATAACAACAAATAATTATAGGTACAATGTGAAATTCCTTTTGATGTTGAAGAATCGTTCACCGTAAACGGTTGAATGTGGAAGGTCATTTAATGTAATTTACCTAATTTGTTTGATGTTCCGGTTTTTTTTTAATATCAAACTAAATATGTTACAAAAGTATATCCGTTGCATAAAATCCTCACAATATCTCATCATTGTTTAAAGAAAAACATCTTAGTGGTCTATTAATACCTTTGGGTGCGTTGGTGAGCGGTCATGTTGGATTTAATGTTTCATAAGCAGAAATCTGCGATTAACATTTTGTTCGTTTTTTATTAGAAAATGTATTTTAATTGCACCTCTTAAGTGAATAAATACAATAAAATAAATATTAAATAAAGCGCTAGCCTCTCCTATCACTACTATGTTTAACCGTAATTTGAATGAACAATCGTTTATTCCAATACATTTTACCCATAATTTTAATGAACAAACATATATTCCAATAAAATTACAGCCTATTAACAATTTCAGAATGACTATAATATAATCTCTCAGGAAGATCTAACTAGGAATTTGTAAGCTAAATTTGTAATCTAACTTGTAATGGTAAGCTATCACAATGAAAATAACAAAACCAGTTTTTGACCAACTGTTTTAAAACCATTTTCCCTTGCAGTTTTTCCAAATGCATTGATGTAATGTATAACCTATTATCAATTATATGTATAAGTATAATCACAATAATTTATTTGATTTGATAGAAAATAATAATATATTTTAAAAGTGACGTTAATTTATTTTCCTATTTTGTTATTACTTTTTTCTTTAAAATTTAATTTTTAGCAAACTTTCCATTCAAAACATAGACAAAATTGTTTTAAACGAATTAGAACAATTTACTACTCTAAAGTTCAAATTGTTCTTACGGTGGGATAAGTCTAGCATGGACGCTCTTCAAAGCCTATTTACTGTTTGAAGGGTTTCATGATCGATGATTGATTGATATTACAGCAACTTGTTGTTTGAGTGGAGTGAGATGGGCTTTGAGCGTTAAATCTGTTTTTATTTTCAAATATTTTGAGATACACTGAAAGTGTGTTTGCTATAAATAGCAAAGTTGGAACATCAAAGGAAGTCTCGGATTAAGCGGTGCCACGCTTCTACATTATACAAGTAGGTTACGGAATTTCCTGTTAACTCCAAGTTAAAGGTTTGCATATTTTATTTTCTTCACAATTTGAAGGGATATCCGTAGTAACTTAACTTATTTAACAAATTAAACCAATATGTCTCCATACCAATTGGAAAAGTTGGTAAATATGTTTCAGCACTGACATTGTTGAAGAAAATTTTGTCAAAGAATAGTAACAACTGCTATACCACTGGTAAAAAATAAAATAAGGGAACCCCATAAAAGCTCCCATTTATAATTTGTTTAAAGCCATTGAAGGAAAAATAACAGAAATCACGGCTCTCTGTATCACGGATCTTTGTACACTTTGATACACAAGAAAGGTACGACACTTGCTTATAGTTTGATAGACGGTGGCATCATGAAATATTGAGGCTCATAAACGGATGTGGAGTGTAAGCATTTTCCGGTCAATTGGTCGGTCCGGCGCTGCGGTCGAGGCTGCGGTCACCCGACCCTGGTCAAGGCTCCTGCCCACACCGTAGTGACGTCCAGCTTTTGTTCCTCTCGGGGAAAGTTGTTCTGCCAGGTTAAATGGTATTAGAATGCATTTTTTAGAGGTATGATAAAAATATTCAACGAAAGGACCAAGGGGCCATAAACATATTACGTAACGCGTATGAGGAGGAGAGGGGTATGGCGTAGCGTTATGTGAGGGAGGGGACTTTGAATCAACGTTACGTAACTCACACATATTAACCCTAAGAGCTGGCGCACTCCCGTATCTATTGATACTGTTATAAATCTTACAAAATTAAAAATTATCAAACTGATAAACTAAATCAACGTTACAGTTAGTTATATAAAAAATACTTCCTGTCGTTAAGGTAGTTTATGACGTCATACTTATTTAATAATAGTTAAACTTAAAACACATAACGTGTTTTGAATAAGTTCTGTATTGCTTTAAACCTATGTTTTGTGTTGTTTTAGATTGTAAAATCATGACTTGATACATTATTGCGCAATGCCACCCATACATATTTAGTTTTTTAAAGTTGTTTTGTACTTTTATTAGCTATAAAATAAATTTGTTAGTTTTAGATGAGATAGTTTATTTTGTTGTTTATATTATTAGTAACAGTCTTGTTTGTTTACATACATTTTGCTTATAAATTATTTTGAAATAAATTATTAAAACATTTTGTTAAAGTAATTTAAAGTTTAATGATTCATTGAAATCTATATTCAAAATTGCTAATAAACCTTGGTTCAAAAGGTTTAAGCTGTTTTAAAGCCTACTACGACTGAGTTAAGTAACACATTGGTTGGATGGGGGTGGCGTATGCGTTATGGTGCATGGAGGAGGGTGGGGGTCTGAAATGACGAACAAATGCGTTACGCAATACGTGTATGGCGCTCAAGCACTCCGGATACCTTAGTAAACTTAATATAACCCGAGTCATCTTTACACTTGCAGGGTCTCCTGCAAGAGTTTGGCACAAATGCAGGATTTGCTAGAACTTATCAGAAGGAGCAAACAACCTATATAATTTAAAGATCATGTGGTAATTCTGGATATTTACTTAGAATTTGCTTGATTTTACTCGTACAAATTTCAATTGGTCAACTATGGATCAAGTCATCTTTAAAATCGATATGCCATATTTTTTATCTTAATATTTTACACTTTTAAATACACAGAGCAAATACTAAATATTTTTCCGTTTTCATGATGTTAATCTTAACATTTATATGGCCGCCATATTAAAACAGTTAAAGTATAAACACAAAATGTAATACCAAAGTAGTCCTAAACTATTATATTATAATACACTTGCTCAGTTTGGAGTCAGTACCTCAGATTCTTCCTAAGATAGCTGTATTGATTACTAATCACATGTAGCCAGACAGACGGAAAACGAAGCGATTTATACAAAGTATATATGTTTTCTGCATTTTTATACGGAGGCTGTGACAGTACAGAAATTAAAGGTTTGTTTTTAATTTTGAAAAAATATGCAGATTTGAAAACAAAATTAATATTTTTGAGGGAAGAAACTCAGTTTCTGAAAGGTTTTTATAAAATCGTAAGTCGCTTTTAATTATCTTAAACTCTCGTATACGTATAATTTAATTACATTTAAATCTATTAAAATATTTAAAAAAAATTATTAACACTCGATAAAAGTTATAAAACCACGAGCAGTTATGTAACAGTTTCCACGAGCATGTAGAGTGTGAGCATCACACAACCGCCATCTACACTCTCACACTCACGCGGAGCGGTGACTGGAACATCTTCTCCAACTTTCACCTTTCACAATCACTCGGTGATTTATGACCGGCCCTTACTCTTCCTCTCAAACATGTTTGCACTCTCACTTGCCAACACTCCATATGCAATATGTACAACTGGTTTCGTCAACTAAATACTTTTGCCCGTTACAATTAATTAAAGTGTATAACCTAAATGTTTTTGTCTCGTATAAACTTCGTAAGGTAATAAACACAACGATATGAGTTAATAATTGTTCGATGTCAAGTTAAAACAAATTCATACGGCACTAGATGACCACATGAGATTAATTTAAGTGAAGTAAAAATAAACTACTTACTATATTTTCAAGTTGCTTGAAAAAAACTAATTTATAAATTGTATTTAAAACAATTTTAACGTTATATATTTTACAATAGTTTAAATTTCTTTTAAGTTTATTTGTGTTGAATTAACCAATAGTTAAGGTCAGGATTAATTTCAATTAACTCCAAAAATATAATTTTATGAACAAGGAAACACGTTGCATCGATTGATTATTTTACAAACTGAGTTGAGGTTAGATGGGTTAGAGGACAAAAAGGGAACCCTTAGATATTTCAAACTGAACTGACAGAAATGTAGTCTCATAAAATCTACCTAGAGTTCAGTAGTGAGGCATCCACAATGTTTAGTTACAATTGCATTATATGATGTGCATTGTGCGGAAGATACATAGTGCTTTGTATTTCCACTATCTCACTGTACTCAGAAAGGACATTAATGTGAAGCGGAAGTTGTTATAATTATTTCATATCATCCAATAACCCCAGCTGACGATTATAAAAGGTCTACACGATAGCTGTTCGATTACTAAAGTTTACTAAACAGATTTACTTAACTAAAACTTTGTTTTCACTTTGTCCTCCTTGATAGTCAAGGCTTCTTCAAAGAGGTTTCCTTGATCCTATGGATGCAAACATTTTCTATCGTCTCATCGTCTGTTTATATTGCAATTCCGGACAGATTTTACGAAAAGAAACTAATAAACAAATTTTTAGGCCAATGACAAATTATTCTGAATATTATCACAAAAATACCCACAATAATAAAATCGGTTTTAGGACAAATTTAATTTTAAATGTTCCTGTAGTATGAAGATAAATGGTATCTAAAATCATAATTGTGCTAACAGTTTAATAGTATAGTAGCCTCCCATGCAATTCACAATGGTTATTAACAATAGCTATTAAAAGAGAAAAATAGTAAAATATTGATTTAAGGAAATGTTATGGCTTGATTTTTCAAAAACTCTTACTGAAACTTTGCTTTCAAAATATAGGGCTGGTATTTTAGCAAAGACAAATTTCAAGCGAACAACTTTTGTCATGTTCTTCAAATGTCCACGTCATGATAAATATGCACGTTCACACTGTGTTTTTATAAACTGGGAGTGGAAACAAAAGTCTGCACTCATAAATATTCAAATAGATTAAATTTGATAAAACTATAAAGTACACACTAAAACAAACGTTTGTTGTAAAAAGGTTGAATGACTATAAAACGCTTGCATGTCAACAATCTCGAAATATAAACAATCGCATGTCACCATTCCCAGTTACCAACTACCGAACTCTGAAACACCTGTGAGGAGTTCACATAATGTTTAGAGGGTATTTTATTTTTCAAATTCTTCATGTTTTATAAGAGCAATAAAAAGATAGCTCCAACACGAGACAATTTTGAGAGAATATTTGTTTATGACAGCATAAATTTAACTTATGCTATGTAAATTAACTCAAAAACATATATTTGTAGAAAATTCAAAATTCAAATTCTGCTAGAAAATTAAATTAGCGGTGAAACGATGCCACAAATTTGGTCTTAAGGCGGCCAAATGATTGGCCCAATTAATTTGATATTTTTCTCTGAAGTAGAGTACATATTTGTACCACACTCAGGTGTTTGCATGATAAAATAAAGTATTGAAAAGGAACACATTTAAAATTAATTTTTTAAATTTTATTCTTTAATTTGAAAAGGAATCTAAATGATCCTATTACTGCAACATGTCCAGCGACAGTGACCAACCAAACCGATAAATATACGGTAAACGTTGTCGTTTTGGAATTTTCAAGTTTACCTTGAAAATCACTTGTTCGGAAAGATTATCGCATTGTACAAGTTGTGTTGAAATAGTTTATCGGTGTTTACTAGTGTTTGCAATTTTGAAATTCGCTTTATGATAGGATAGCGTAAACTCAGACTATGATATAAATGTACAGTTTTGATTAGTGTGTGCTGACCAAGCACACCATAGCGTGAATACTAAGGCAACAGGCAAGATACATAATTGTTGTCGGTGAACTATGGTGGTTTAAAGGTTGTCTTATTATTTGACTACATTGTCTAATTGAATTAAATTATATTATTTGAGTAATATTATTTTGTTATCACAATTATAAGTTCTGTTAGTTTCCTCTGCAGACTATTTGTTATCTTGGCATTGATAACAAATCGTATTTCCTTAAGACAAACCCGTCTAGATTAAGTGAGTATTATAAGGTACGGGAAACATAATAGATAGTCATGAATGTGAGAGTGAGATGCGGATGTGTAAGTCAGGGCAAAGTAGTCGCCACGCCAAACGTTTGTTGAACGTGCTGTCACTGCACATGTGGTCCATCCACTCTACTCTTCGATACCTCTACCTCCACCTGCACTTGCATATGAATGTCAAACACAATCCTTTACTATACTGGTGGGTGGTTGATGCAGAGACGTCTGCGAGGGCTAAGTGGCCGCCATGCCAAACGTTTGTTGAACGTGCTGTCACTGCACATGTGGCCATCCACTCTACTCTTCGATACCTCTACCTCCACCTGCACTTGCACATGAATGTCAAACACAATCCTCTACTATACTGGTGGGTGGTGGATGCAGCGACGTCTGCGAGGGCTAAGTGGCCGCCATGCCCAACGTTTGTTGAACGTGCTGTCAATGCACATGTGGTCCATCCACTCTACTCTTCGATACCTCTACCTCCACCTGCACTTGCACATGAATGTCAAACACAATCCTCTACTATACTGGTGGGTGGTGGATGCAGCGACGTCTGCGAGGGCTAAGTGGCTGGCATGCCAAACGTTTGTCGAACATGCTGTCACTGCACATGTGGTCCATTCACTCTACTCTTTGATACCTCTACCTCCACCTGCACTTGCACATGAATGTCAAACACAAACCTCTACTATACTGGTGGGTGTTTGATGCAGAGACGTCTGCGAGGGCTAAGTGGCCGCCATGCCAAACGTTTGTTGAACGTGCTGTCACTGCACATGTGGTCCATCCACTCTACTCTTCGATACCTCTACCTCCACCTGCACTTGCATATGAATGTCAAACACAATCCTTTACTATACTGGTGGGTGGTTGATGCAGAGACGTCTGTGAGTGCTAAGTGGCCGCCATGCCCAACGTTTGTTGAACAAGCTGTCAATGCACATGTGGTCCATCCACTCTACTCTTCGATACCTCTACCTCCACCTGCACTTGCACATGAATGTCAAACACAATCCTCTACTATACTGGTGGGTGGTGGATGCAGAGATGTCTGCGAGGGCTAAGTGGCCGCCATGCCAAACGTTTGTTGAAGGTGCTGCCACTGCACATGAGACCTACCCAATCCATCCTCTCCACCTCCACCTGCACTTGCACATGAATGTCAAACACAATCCTCTACTATACTGGTGGGTGGTTGATGCAGAGATGTCTGCGAGGGCTAAGTGGCCGCCATGCAAAACGTTTGTTGAAGATGCTGTCACTGCACATGAGACATACCTAATCCATCCACTCCACCTCCACCTGTACTTGCACATGAATGTCAAACACAATCCTCTACTATACTGGTGGGTGGTTGATGCAGAGATGTCTGCGAGGGCTAAGTGGCCGCAATGCCAAACGTTTGTAGAACGTGCTGTCACTGCACATGTGGTCCATCCACTCTACTCTTCGATACCTCTACCTCCACCTGCACTTGCACATGAATGTCAAACACAATCCTCTACTATACTGGTGGGTGGTTGATGCAGAGATGTCTGCGAGGGCTAAGTGGCTGCCATGCCAAACGTTTGTTGAAGGTGCTCTCACTGCACATGAGACATACCCAATCCATCCACTCCACCTCAACCTGCACTTGTACATGAATGTCAAACACAATCCTCTACTATACTGGTGGGTGGTTGATGCAGAGACGTCTGCGAGGGCTAAGTGGCCGCCATGCCAAACGTTTGTTGAACGTGCTGTCAGTGCACATGTGGTCCATCCACTCTACTCTTCGATACCTCTACCTTCACCTGCACTTGCACATGAATGTCAAACACAATCCTCTACTATACTGGGGGGTGGTTGATGCAGAGATGTCTGCGAGGGCTAAGTGGCACCATGCCAAACGTTTGTTGAACAAGCTGTCAATGCACATGTGGTCCATCCACTCTACTCTTCGATACCTCTACCTCCACCTGCACTTGCACATGAATGTCAAACACAATCCTCTACTATACTGGTGGGTGGTGGATGCAGAGATGTCTGCGAGGGCTAAGTGGCCGCCATGCCAAACGTTTGTTGAAGGTGCTGTCACTGCACATGAGACCTACCCAATCCATCTTCTCCACCTCCACCTGCACTTGCACATGAATGTCAAACACAATCCTCTACTATACTGGTGGGTGGTTGATGCAGAGACGTCTGCGAGGGCTAAGTGGCCGCCATGCCAAACGTTTGTTGATGGTGCTGTCACTGCACATGTGGTCCATCCACTCTACTCTTCGATACCTCTACCTCCACCTGCACTTGCACATGAATGTCAAACACAATCCTCTACTATACTGGTGGGTGGTTGATGCAGCGACGTCTGCGAGGGCTAAGTGGCCGCCATGCCAAACGTTTGTTGACCGTGCTGTCACTGCACATGTGGCCCATCCACTCTACTCCTTAATACCTCTACCTCCACCTGCACTTGCACATGAATGTCAAACTAAAACCTCTACTATACTGGTGGGTGGTTGATGCAGAGACGTCTGCGAGGGCCAAGTGGCCGCCATGCCAAACGTTTGTTGAAGGTGCTGTCACTGCACATGAGACCTACCCAATCCATCCTCTCCACCTCCACCTGCACTTGCACATGAATGTCAACACACACCTCTATTATACTGGTGGGTGGTTGATGCAGAGACGTCTGCGAGGGCTAAGTGGCCGCCATGCCAAACGTTTGTTGAAGGTGCTGTCACTGCACAAGTGGTCCATCCACTCTACTCTTCGATACCTCTACCTCCACCTGCACTTGCACATGAATGTCAAACACAATCCTCTACTATACTGGTGGGTGGTTGATGCAGAGACGTCTGCGAGGGCTAAGTGGCCGCCATGCCAAACGTTTGTTGAACGTGCTGTCACTGCACATGTGGCCATCCACTCTACTCTTTGATACCTCTGCCTCCACCTGCACTTGCACATGAATGTCAAACACAATCCTCTACTATACTGGTGGGTGGTGGATGCAGAGACGTCTGCGAGGGCTAAGTGGCCGCCATGCCAAACGTTTGTTGAAGGTGCTGTCACTGCACATGAGACCTACCCAATCTATCCCCTCCACCTCCACCTGCACTTGCAAATGAATGTCAAACACAATCCTCTACTATACTGGTGGGTGGTTGATGCAGAAATGTCTGCGAGGGCTAAGTGGCCGCCATTCCAAACGTTTGTTGAAGGTGCATCTCACTGCACATGAGACCTACCCAATCCATCCACTCCACCTCAACCTGCACTTGTACATGAATGTCAAACAAGTAGTGGGCATTTGAGGCTGCTAGACCGGAAGTGACGTCATCCGGTCACGTGACCGGATGCGCTGAGTCATTAAACACGTCATCTGATCCTCAGCCAGTGACGTAGGCGGTTTTTTTGACGTAATGAGGGAAAGTTTAAAGGTCAAGGTCACGGGAGGTAATTTTAAAAAAGTACTACCTCGCACGCGTAAAATCCGATTGTGATTCGATAATTTTCATTCGATACAAATATTGAATGAAAACAATCGAATGAAGCAATCGAATGATACGAGTGCGAGGTAGTACTATTTCATTTATTACTTTTATTTTTACTTTTCTTTTTATTTACAATAAGTTATGTTTACAATAATTTATGTTTACAATAGTTCCCCGTTGTTTGTCGTCATCGATGTTGTTGATCCGGAGTTGCGACCATCACTTCGTTTTCTGATCAAAGGCGGTAGATACTTTGACCCCTGCGCAGAGTCCATGTTGTTTTTTGATGCGTAAAGTTCCAAAGATAAATCGTAACCGGACGCAATGAGAAGTCTTAACTCTTCATTAAAAACCTCGAGGTCTTGGAAAGTCGCCAGATGAATAGAGTCATAATGAATACACCTAATTTTGATGGACATTTCAACAGAGAGCTCGATGTACACTGGTCAAGAGCCGGAGGTGTACTGACTCTTCGCTAGCTAGCGTTTTGGTATCAAACAAAATGGTGGGGGTAAAAGTGTGGTGGGGCGGAGCAGATGGCGGACGGCAGATGGCAGGCGGCAGATGGTAGGCGGCAGGTGGCAAGTGCGCGGCAGATGGTTGCTACTCCATTCGCCGCCAAAGTAATGCAAGCCGTCGGCGTAATTCTTGTATTTTATCTTGTCGGTTCATTTGATACGTTTTACATCTACATATGCAATAGCTGAAACACTTGCACTTACGACAAGCTTTCCCGTCAATTTGATCGCCTGGTATTTTAAAACATTGTAACTCGCAACAATATGTCTTCAAATTGTTATCGAAAAATAAATTGTTCATAGGTGGCACCGACATGTTAGCTGCAGCGTGTGTTAGACAAGACTGAGACTAACTTCACTGCTCCCTCTCTTTTATACCTCTGCATAAGTTAACCCTGAATGAAAGTTCAAGGTCACCCATTTGAATTTTTAAAAAAAGCAACACAGCAGTATATAAAATAATATACTGCTGTGTTGCTGTTTTTCTTTTTTCTTTTTTTCTTTTTTTTATTTTCTTTATTAAACAAACATCTTACAATACAATAAGTACACTACGTTTCGGGAGGTAAGGAAACTCCTCCCGTTATCAAGTGAACCCTACTTACATCTAAATATCAAACTCTTACACCTAACTAACCTACATTTTTTTTTGGATTTTTTTGATTTTTCTTTTACATTCTAATTTACACTAACACAAAGATAACAAAAAATCAAATACAATACACTAACACAAAATTTATATCACACCTAACTAACCTACATTTTTTTTTTTTTTTTTTTTTTATATTTTCCTTTACAATTTAATTTGACTGACAGAAAGATAACAAATATATATACAACAAATCGAATACAATACACTAACACAACATTTATATATACGAACAAATGAAAAACTGACAATACATTACCTGTTCTGCATCGTGGCCTCCAAGCTGACGGGCAAACACGGGAAACGGGCTCACGTCCATCCACAACCAAATCGCACACTAGACTAGTGGCTAGCGGCAGTGGAGGGGGGAGAGCCGTTACCCCCACCTACCGCCAGGGGCACGTGACGACACAGCTGTGGCTACCCACACGTCTTTGTCGACGGGAACATGACACGGAAACCAAAAACTGCACGATTCCTCCTAGAATGCTACACGGGCACCAGTACGATATTCTCATAGAGATTACCGCATGCCTCCAAGGTGAGCATTGGGAACTGGTCATGCAATCAGGTGGCCGTGTTTCCTCCAAGGGCGATCACGGACGCATGTGTCGTAGCCGCATTGGATGGACTCTAGACGCAGGAGCAACTGTAACACAAGGAACTGGCGTGTGTTTGCGGGGTGATTTTTGACTGAAATGGTTTTTAATTAAGGGAATCTATAGTGGCCTGACATCAATACTACTCTGACTTATTGGATTTTCATGTAATTTAATTAATGCCCCTTCAACAAACTTTCTTTTATAATAGTGAGACTCATGATGTATAATTTTTGCCTCTTCCCAACTAAATTTATGATCATTTTCCCAGGCGTGTTTTGCCAATTTAGATTTTACTGTTTCGCCATTTTTTGTGTTTCTTTTATGTTCGTTTATACGAACTTTTAGCGGCCTTTTAGTTTCCCCTATATATTCACCCTCACATTCACATTTGATGCTGTAGATACAGTTTTTTGAGGCTTGTTCTTCATTTTTCGGTTTTACTTTAGTTAGTTGCTGTCTCAGAGTGTTTGACGATTTAAAAGCTGTTAAGATCTTATATTTTCTAGCAACTCGCCTTATTTTTTCCGACAGTTTTGGGACATATGGGATGCTTATGAAAGCTGTTGGTTTATCCACATTTGGAACAGTGTTTGGGGGGGGTAACGGCTCTCCCCCCTCCACTGCCGCTAGCCACTAGTCTAGTGTGCGATTTGGTTGTGGATGGACGTGAGCCCGTTTCCCGTGTTTGCCCGTCAGCTTGGAGGCCACGATGCAGAACAGGTAATGTATTGTCAGTTTTTCATTTGTTCGTATATATAAATGTTGTGTTAGTGTATTGTATTCGATTTGTTGTATATATATTTGTTATCTTTCTGTTAGTCAAATTAAATTGTAAAGGAAAATATTAAAAAAAAAAAAAAATGTAGGTTAGTTAGGTGTGATATAAATTTTGTGTTAGTGTATTGTATTTGATTTTTTGTTATCTTTGTGTTAGTGTAAATTAGAATGTAAAAGAAAAATCAAAAAAATCCAAAAAAAAATGTAGGTTAGTTAGGTGTAAGAGTTTGATATTTAGATGTAAGTAGGGTTCACTTGATAACGGGAGGAGTTTCCTTACCTCCCGAAACGTAGTGTAGTTTTAAACACTAGAAGCGATAGGTAAAGTCCAAATAAATCAAAAAATAAATTCAAATCCATCGCTATTATGAGTTTCAAAAATACAATACAATAAGCTTAAGTCTAACATTAATGACTAGAAATACAAACAGAGACATTATGTACAAATATGCGTGATGTGCAGAGTGAGTTCCGTAGAGTTGTTGCCGCTTACACCGTGTGATACCAAGTACAACGTCCCCGGTTGAATATCTCGCAAATTTTCATTTTGTAGCAGTTGAACAAATCGTTTTGGAAGAAATACTTGAAACTTCGGCTCATCTCCTGGAGTGAAAGGTCCTTCGCTCAATGAAACTAGAATTGCTTCTCCATGTGTGGTTTCCACTTTCTTGATGTTATGAATAATGTAGTGTTTTTGTTCTTTTAGTTCTGAACACTTTTTAGTTAGCAGAAGGTCGGATTTTGAATGAGTGTTGAATTGATCAACCAGTGTTTGTAGAAACTGTTGTGATGCCATCTTCGTCAGTGGTGGTTGTGGTGTCTTCTGTGATGTTGCCTCTTCGGAGTCTCGAATAATACTCGTGCTGGAGCGGTGCTGTCTCCTCGTATTTATAGGCCCCGCTACCCCCACCACATTTCTGTTCTCCGCTACCCCCACCACATTCCTGCGTTTGTTTCAAGTAAGCAGCCAAACGATATGCGTTGTACAATGCACAGTTTGTTTGGCCGTGTTTAAGATCTTTTGCAGCGACGCAAATATTACCGAGATTAATGTTAAAGTCCTTACTGATAGTTATATCGAAAACATCACCGTGCGTGTACTTTTGTATCCAGTTATTTTTTTCTAATCCTCTTGTGTATATATGTGAATATTGTTTGCAAAAGTTAAACATAATACTGTGCAGATTACTGTAGCTTATAAATCCTTCATACCAATGTATGTGATGAAAGTAGTTTGTTATCCATTTGTTTGTACTTTTTGCTTTGGTGTTAAGTTTGTTAAAAGAAAAAGGAGCTTCAAACGTGAATGGGTAGGCTACAAATGTAAGCAAGTCTAAAATTACTAATTCCTTGATAAAAAACCTATCATCATTATTTCGAAATGCTTGAAATTCTATTACACAAGGCTTTACACTCACTTCTTCATCCCCTCCGCTCATCATGGCACCTAGCGATCAACTAAACTGTTTTCCACACCACGGTAGGTTAAATACCAGGCCGTACAGTTGCAGGCGCGTTGGTGTATATTTAACGTGGGCACCGTCCCCAATAGGCCTACCCCACGTGTGTTCTTCTTTACTAAGTCAAACTTTAGTCTTTTTTAACTTCTTCTTCTTGTGTTTCATTTTCTTCTTCTTCTTCTTCTTGTTTCTCCGTTTCTTCTTCCTGTGTTGTTTCTTCTGTAGCTTCTGTAGCGATTTCTACAAGTGGTTCAAAATCCTTTAACTTTCTCCACATGCAAACTTCATGAGGTATTCTATTAAAAATAGATGTATCCACAGGTCCGTACACGATGGTGCTATCAGGTTGTTTTTCCAAAGTATCGACCAAATATTCTTTAATAATAGCGCTTGCAAATACCAATTGTCTCATGTACCTTGTAATAGGTTCTGTTGCGTAGTTTAAAACGTAGAATTCTTCACGTGACAGTAGAATCTTATTTTCATGTTGAGTCAAGTCTCTAATTCGCACTTGTAGTTGTCCGCGATGTTTAACAATATCGATTTCATTGTCACAATCCAAAAGTCGAATATATGTTTTCCTTCCACACAAACTGTTAGTTAAATAACATTCTATTAAATGTACATGTTTCAAAAATGACTCCCAAGCATTTTGCGAAAATAAAACCTTTTTTTTCCATGGTGTAGTATTACTGTAGGGGAATAATCCAATGACTTCATCAATCCAACTGATACACTTTTACTGATGCATGCTGAGATGGGGTAAAAGATTCGCAAAAAAACTTCAGTTAAAATGTGAGGAGGAATATTTTCTTCAACTTTCTTCTTCCTCTTTGGTACTACCTTTGATGGGTCTGCATTACTTTCCTCCTCTCTATCTCTTTTACCAAACTTTAAAAATGCAGTTATTTCCTTGATGATTTCTGCTTCACTAGTATTATCACGTTCCAATAACGGTGCTACCTCTGCATCACCTTGTACAACAGATGGAGAACTCATTTTGTAGAAGATGTTACCCATGCGACGATAGACGATCAACTGAAGACCTGCATTTTTGCTCCGCTATTTATAGGTTAGCGACAGTGGCGGTGCCGGTGGTGGTACAACGTTTTACAATACTGTCTTTACAATACCGGTCAACGGTGTGTATGTAACAATTCTATCGTGCAAAATTAAACAATACGCAGATGTATTTGCAGGTACGTTTTCTTGAAATTCCATTTCTATTTTTATATAAACACTAGACGATTTTACAGATTCATTTTGTTTGGAACAATCAATTACAACAATCGGAGCTTTCGATTCAAACTGTACGGGAGATAGTAGAGGTGTATTTGTTTTGCCGTAATATGAATTTTGGAACCTAGCGTACATATCGTATAAAACACTGTACCTTTTTTTATCAAAAGAAATATTAAAGTTGTCGTAGGGAAAGAATTGTGAATTCAGGAACACTTTACAGTTTGTTAATTTACAATGGTCAAATTCACCAGCATTTTCAGTTATTATACTTTTCTTCTTCGTTTGTAATCCAAATATTACATATCTCGCTTTTTCCAAATGAGTAGAAGTTTTTACAGTCCATGTATGCCGTTGTGTTGTAGGTAAAACGGGGTATTCATGAAACTCCCAGCTTCTGAATGGCATTACAATGTCTCGATCTGATTTTAACTTTCTTAATAATGTAATCCTGTGTTCATCATTTAGTCGCACATGTGGTACTCTCCAAACAATCTTGTCTAATGTTAATTTCCAGTCTAAATTGGCATCAGTTGTTCCAGCAGCTGCTTTAATAATATCACTATCGTTTGATGATCTTAATAAAACTAGTTCTTGTTTTACATTTATTATTATTCTTGTGTAGTCTTCAGCAAATCCTAGGAGTAATCTTAAAGGTACGTAGAAATCAAAGTTTCCCGAAGAGTCAGGAGCGATTGTACTTTTGTCTGGTGCAACCCATCCTGCAACAGCTAACAGATTCTTCTCATTTGGTGTTCAAGACGCTAATCCTTTCAATGTACTGGAAATTCCAACCTTTTTTGTTGAATCGACTGTAACTTCTGAAATTTCATATCTAATCTCATCAAATAAAAATGCCATAGGATTATTTATGAACGGAACAGTGGTTCCAGCAGTACCATCAGTTTTTGTTACTTTTCCTTCAATATATAAATAACTTTCGCATGGAAGAGTATAAATGTCTTGTTGTTGTATAGGAATCCTAATTTCATCGTTATTTTAATTTGGACGAAGCGTAAGGGTTGTGCGTGTGATATTCCTTTTCCCATAAGGTCTCGTCGAATGTTGGACCCTGCGCTATATCCAGTATATCCATTGTTAATGACTTTTAATCCAATTTCTTCTAGAAAACGAATGTTGTCACTTGTTAATCCTTCTACAGCTGATGAGCTACTGACCTCTTTGCTGGTTGGCTCTCTCTTTTTAAATGATAACCCCATTGTCCAAGCGGATGATTTTATATGTATTCTTACAGTAATAGCTTCTCCTCTAAAGTCAATAAGGTTTCCGTCTTGATCCACTATGTTCAGCACGATGTCTGAAATGAAACTGGTGTTTAACGGTAGGTACACAAGGTTTTGAGGCTTTTCTACTATCTTGAAACCTGGTGCAACTGATGGGTAGAATGTGTGTAATATATGACGATTTTCTCCATCTCTGTAGCATCCTTGTATAATGTTACATGTAATATCTATGCTGTTAACTTTGATGATCGTCACAGTTTTATTCCCAGAATGAGTTTTATTAGGTTCTAATACTTTTGTTTCCTTAGAAAACCCCAATAAACTACCAATTGAATGTTCTTGACTAAAATCAATATAATACTTAGACGTAATTTCGGCTTTCATTGTATTGTCATTGCCTTTTATCGTTATATTTTCTTTTCCCATATGTTTTTGTATAACTTCATTTATATTATCAATTTCATAAGCTCCTGTTGGTAAACTGAATTCTTCCAAAGCTGAATACTTTCCTTTATCATCTTTTGTCTTGTAATAATGTATTTTGTTATTAATTCCTTCACTAACGTTTGGAATAGAGTTATATGTTGTTAAATCCAATAACGCGGCTTCCCATAGTCTTCCTTTTTGCAAACGTAGCGCTGGAAACAGAATACTGCGCAAAGTACATGAGTTACCGGTTAATGACACTGTATACGAAGACATCTTAAAGTTGACTAACACTTTTAGCTAAAAAGTCTAAACATAAATGACCGCAAATGGATGTATCATCAGGTTGTTTTCTTGTATGATTGTAAAAAACATTTTCTGCCGCACGTAAGTATTGTTGAAGTTCTTTCGGTGGTGGAAGGTCTCCAAAACTGTCGAAATAATAAATGGTTTTACCAAGTTTCTTGTAACACACCCAATGAGTGCCTATTCCTTCACTATTATCCAAATTTACAATACCAGTCTCATTTTTCCACATTTTAACCGGTAATTCATCTTTCATAAATACTCCTCTAAAAAATGGGATTTTCAAACAAGAAGCATATGTAATCAGTTCTTCATTGGTCAATTCTTTGTTTTTAATTATTAATTGCTCTTTCTTATTTAATACACACGAGACGGTCTTAGGTATAATCCTCCTCCCTTTTTTATCATTGACCATATTGTTGGTTTCTTTTTAGCTTTACCACTGGTAGATCGACGTTTTCTTCTGATATTACCTCCTTGTTTCTTAGCGGGTTTTTTCCCACGCCTTCTTCTCTTTCCTCCTCCAAACGTAGTTTTTGCTTTCATTGCTGCTGTTACTGCTAAAGACGCTGCTTTTTCACCAATACTCGCGTCACTAGATTTTACTCTTTGCCAAGATTTCTCAGCAAGTGCTTTATCCGCTATTGATCTATTTTTAGTATCACCAAATTTGGAATACGCTATATCGTGCTGTTTACAAGCCTGATCGAGCTTATTTATTCCAGGATCTCCTCTAGCAAGGCGTTTCTCTAATTTGGTTCCAGGACCACAATATTGATATCCTCCAGGTAAATGTAATTCCACAGGTAATAAATCAATCGCCTTGTTAACTATAGCTCCAACCGGTTTACTCAATAGAGAAAATGCTGTTGATGCTATTCCCCTTCCTCTCTGTAATCTCTCTCGATTATGACTGATGCGTTTAACCCTCGATATGACTATTTATAGCAAAACCTACAATCAGTAGGTGCACTCTATAAATGTTTTACAATGAATGTAATATCAGTTTTGGTTTCTTGTATTATATACTGTTTAAAATCCATTTATTATATAGAAATGGATTTATTAATTAAATGTAGACATATTAAATAAAAGTAGTAAAAATAGAAATAAGGTGTAATTGAAGATGTTCCAGATGTTTCTCCGCTGGTGATGGTATCGTTGTCTTCGGTAAAATGAATAAACTTTAAATAGTTGGCATGTTCCCTTAGAAACTTGCCACTTAATCGTTGGTAATTGAATAACACATCCCAGTCTAGTTTATCTTTAAAATTGTCAATGTAATTCTCAGAGAGATTTTGATATTTACTTATTACTTCCCAACAGTTATTAAGATTTGGTGTCATCTCTACGAGGAAGTCTTCTGAAAACTGTTGTCTTTGTAAAATATGGATCCAGTTAACTCTGTGAAAATAAATCCTTAACATAGTCATTGTAAAGAGGTAGTGTAAGGAAAGTTGTTCCCAATCCATATATCTATCAAACCGTTGAACAAAACCATCTGTCAACACTCCTTGGGGAAATCTCGGCTCTTGAGATATTAAACTCCACGCAGTAATATTGGATTCCATCATCCTCTCTGTATCGTCTCTCGAATATGACTGATGCTTTATCCCTTATCATGGGTATTTTAAATTATTTTTTCTCTTATGTAATCTTCATTGTTTTCTGTTGGTTCATTAATCACATTCACTTTATCCTCCTTTCCTAATGTCTTGCCTTTAGAAGGCTCAGACGGTTTATCTCGTTGATTAGGTTTCTCTGGATTGTGTATATTTTTCCAGTCTAAATAATTGTGACTGTCAACATCTGAAGCTGCATCTCTTCCTGAAGCCCGATGGATATAATGGAATAGAGCTGCACCAAACCTTTCCAAATGTTTTTCATATTGCGTAGTCCATTTATTGTGTACAATATCAAACATTTTCTTATTTACAGCGTCTCCATCCTGCTCACAATCACCTACATTTGATAATTTTAATTTTTTTAAATCATAGCTTGTATCAGTTTTATTCCTTTTGTAAATTGTTAACAATTTTAGAGTAGCTAAATTTACTGCTTCAACATCATAAATGGGATATTGTATATCGCTTAACCTTTTACCGGAAAACCCCCAATGATCTTCGTGTACTGTTGGGGTTCTTTTTTTCATGTACTGTACCGTAACCGCATCAGACGACATAAGCGGATCACCAACATTTTGAATTACTTTTCCTTCAAAATTATAGTTTCCGTCAGGTGTTAACGGAAACCCAGCTCTTTTTTCACTATATCCAGATTTTACTCCAAACTCGGAATACCGTCCAAACTTGTCCACACTCATGATGTAACTGAATCGCTATCGTTTAGGTTCTTATTATATATACGTCTACTGAACAATTATTCCTTGTTTTCGCAGTTCATCAACCAAAGCTACCCATTCGTTTTCTAAACCAGTGTGCCCGGCTTCCATAGCTTCATGTAATAACCTCATTCGATCAACTAACTTATTTATATCGTTGTAATATATTATATTAGTTTTATACAAATTTTTCAATAATCCCCTTCCAGATGTGGTAGGATCAGTTGTTTTTCTCTTTTTATGCAAAACATTTAATTCAGCAGAAGATGAAGCTCTTCTTTTAATTTGAGCTTTTTTTGATTTCGAGGGGAAAAGACTAGATATAATATTTGTATATTTTATTGACCGATTTCTATGAATAGGTAGGTCTTTGGAATACTTCTTTCTATGTGCATTTGTAGACTCTAATATATTTTTAAACAATTGTAAATCCCTTTTAGTATATTTACCAGGATTATTTTTAAAGATGAGTTCAAACAAACCTTTAGTACCTTTATATTTCTTATCTCCAATAACTATATCATCATTTTCGTTTATATCTAACTTGCTATCTCAAATCATTAATCCTTTATCCTCTATTCTAGCTCCATAGGTATGATAATTTCGATTAGCATGTGCGGCGTGTAACATTTTTAACGTATATGTTCTTCCAAGTGTTCCTTTAAACATAATATCAGTGCCTAATTTGCTTAAGTTGGATGGGTTAATATCCTCTTCTTCTGCTCTTGTATCTTCTACACTTATTTCTTCTGTACTTGTATCTTCTGCAATGTCCTTTTCCTTTAAATCCTCTATATCTCCGCTTTCTTCATACTCGTCGCTTTCTTCAGATGTTTGTAACTGACCAAAACTTTCATCATTCTGAAATTCTTCTTCATATTTGGAAATTGGTAGCATTTTGTCTCCTTCGAAGCGAATTGAAGGTTTTTCCATATTTTGTGCTAATCGCTTTAAAGGTTCAGTAACAGGTTTGAATGTTGTTTCTAAAAATTGCTCTCTTTCATTTATACCTGATTTTAAAGCTCGGTTCTTTTGTCTAATAGAATCACTAAGTGATTTTATTTCCTTTAATAGCTTTTCCTGGTTAACCATCTTCACACCTTGACGACTTGTACAGTAATACCGCTAATCAGTGTATTAAAACGAATTTATCAAAACCTATTCTATAACGACCATCTTTTATAGCTTGATCTTTCATAATAACCAAAAATCCATACTTTTCCGCCCATGCTTTTCCGCAAAGCTCTTTAAACTTTTCAAATGGCATATCCGCATTCACATGATCGTTATATATATGTTTTATGTTAGTATCATCTTGTTTGAATACAATTAGAATATTTGCATTATCTCTGATAAGTTGTTTTGGGATTTTGCTATAAGTTTGTCCTATATATATGCTGTCGATGTTATTATGTCTTCCCATGGCAAAGTAGTTTCTAATAGTATCCTGATTTTCACAAGATACATCGTCAAATATAAATACAGAATACGGTTTCGCTTCGTTTTGTTGCATAATACTATCACTAGCGTTAAATTTGTAAAAATTAACATCAGACACATCAGATAGGATTTTATCCAGCAATTGATACTTTGGTTGATGTAGAGACTTTGAAAAAATATATAGGTTATTAAACCTTAATCCCTGCGGATTAGTGATCAAATTAAAGACAACATTGGTCTTTCCACAGTTTGAGGGGCCACTTACTATACATCGAACAGTGTTTGGAAGTAAACTACCGTGTTTACCATTGTTAATTTTAACGTTATTCACAGTTAAATCATCTATGTTATTAATATTGAATCGATCGATCTTTATGGTGAATAATCTCCATCCTGCTCAAAGGTTAACGATGAAATGAGTTGCTTGCATTACACCAAGTCCTTTATAGGTATCCATGAATCCTCAGTTTTGTTAAACCCTAACCACCGCACTTTAACTGCGTCCTTTTTTCTTTGTAACACTTTTTCAACAAGATATACATCACCTACTGTCGACTTTAACATTTCATGTCCATAAAATGCACCTTGCAACAAATCTCCATTGTTATCTTTTAAGATATACGTTTCAGGTACAGTCGGTTGCACTTTATACACTGTAAAAACTTCATTCGTCGAATTGGGAAGGTATTTCTTGGTAAACACTCCCTTATATTTACTAATCCGTACTTTATCACTTACATTAAATTTTCTTGGCTGCATTTTTTCTACTTTAGGCTTTGTATTTTTCTTTATGCGTTTTAATACATCTTTTGCATTTCTTCTATTTACTTTGTTAGGTTTCATACCAATAGTTCTATGAAACCTGTTGTTATAATCATTTATTAATTGTGGTAAAACATCATACCATACGTAAGAACCTCTTTTTGAAAATTGTTTATACAGTGCTCCTTTTAAGGTTCTATTAAATCTTTCTACAATAGCAGCTTTTTTCTCTGAATTTGTAGAATTATTATTTATTTTATATTTATTCATTAACTGTGCAAAGTTTGTATTAAAGTATTCTGTTCCACCATCAGTTTGTAAATGTTTAATATTGTTTTTATCTCTTTTTATGGCTATTTCCATGGCTTCTGTTACGCTTTTACCAGTCTTGTCCTTTAGAGGCAAAGCGTCTGCAACTTTTGTAAAACAATTAATAATTGTGAGTATATATTTAAATCCTTTGTTTATTCTGCTATGCGGTCGCATTTCAATTAAATCCGCTTGATATAGATCATTTATCCCTTTTATAACAGTATTTCTTCTTGGAAACTTTATTCTTGCAGGTTTGTGTAGTTCATTAATAATCTTCTCCTTCAGGTCTGACATGATGGTTTCACGAAGACAGCTGATATGGTATTAAATATTCTTTTGTATAAATCTGATTATATAGGTCAAGGTCATTCCAAACTAATGTATAAAAGGGGGAACACAGCAAAATACTGCTGTGTTCCCCCTTTTATACGGAAAGGAAAAGGGATGTAGGACGATGAAAGTGTTACAAGTCAATAGGGTTGAGGGAATAGTGGCCGAATGGTAGAGTGTGGATGTTGTCTGCAAGGATGTGTCGTTTATCATCATTTGAAGAGAGAGTTTTTTTACTTCCGTCACGCTGTACAGCTGATGGTTGAAACTTCTGATTGTGTTGAATTTTGCTGTTATATCTTTATCTTCAAATAAACATTTCTTATAGTGATTAAAATGCACATTCTTCTTTAAATACAAACTTTTTACTCCTTTAGCTTTCATAATGACTTGGTTTTCATTTAGTTGTAAAGAATATAATTTTGACATTAGTGCAACAATTTCTTGAAGTATAACACCATTGGCTTCTTCTTTAAATTTGCCAAGCACTTTTTTGTTTCTGTCATTGTCGTAGTTTGGATGATCTTTTGGATAGTCGGAAAAGTCAAAGTCGTTTTTGTAATCAAATGTCCGAAGATCTTCATACATATCGTTAGTAATTATCCAATATATAAAAGCGTCTGTATCCATGTAGGAGATGCCGATGTTTTCCCGTCCATAAAAGGTGACCATCTTTTTGTAATGAAAATCGTACATATGAGTCTTGGAGATATCCAGGATTGACATTCCTATATACAAAGGACGATCCATCTTCACACTTGTTTTCTTCATAGATACAGCTACAAGATTTTCATTAATAATTATAGATGTATTAAAGTTCGGCTGTTGTACGAGTTTCTGTAGTTTGTTCGGATCTGTAACAAGTTTAACGTTTTTATGTCTTCTTTTGTTTTCTAATGTTTTACCGAATATCGCATTGTTCATTAATTTAAAAAAGTCTTTTTGAAAGGCTGATGTAGCGGCTGCTCTTCTGGTAGTATTCGAGTCTATGTACGGTTTCAACCAGCACGATTCGGAAAATTCCATAGCTCTATTAATTTTAGTAAGACGTAAACCTAATTCGATAGCTTGTTGAACAACCCAATAGTGAGCTACGTATCGTTGTTTATTGTTAAGGGTCATCATTAATTTGGGGTGTTTTCCAGTTGGTGAAATTTCTGTTCTTGCAAGGAGTGGAAGGTCATAATGAAGATCGTGTAAATGTTCTGGATATTCAAAGTCGCAATCCAAAATATATCCGGTATCTCCATGTTTTGGAATTTGTGATATATCCCCAATACAATCGGGATCAACCCATTTAAAGTTGTCAAATGGATGTGGGTTCGACATGGCCCATCCATACAGATTATTTGCGTCGAAATATCCCAAGTACGTTGAAGGTTTCTCTTGATCATGGTCAGGTAGATATTTGTTGTTGGCTTTAACATGTCTTGTCACGCTTTGAGTTAATCCACCTCTAACACCCGACTCAACCATTAAAATCAAATCTATATCTGTTAACAGCTGGAGTTTGCATTTTGTTTCTTTCAGCATTGCTTGCCAAGCTAGTCCTGGAGATGTATACGAATGTAGAGGGTCCAAACCGTATGCTGCAAAACAGGTTCTTCGGAATTCTTCCATAACATCGCAGAGAAGAGTCACGTCAAGTTTTACATAAAAGTCTGAGTATTCTCCTAAGGTCTTCATATCCAACTCGTTCCATACTCGACATGCATGTTGATAATCTTCAAGTGAAATTTCCGAATCATTAAGTTTGTTGTTAAATTGTTCTGGTGGAGGAAGTGATGTTTCATTAAATCTATGCAGTCCATGGATGTAATCGTAGGGGAAGACCCCTTTTCGAAGAACCAGATCCATTTTACTACTGGCTACAATTTTGCTTGTTTCTATCAGATCTTCTCTTTTTAAATTCTCAGTTAATTTCATTAGGCTAGAAGGCATAAATCTAAACAATCAATAAACCTAAGTTTTATTTTGCCAACCTTTTTAGAGAAGCTTATAAATTTTTCCATTGTTGTTGCCAAAACATCTATCGCCCCATCATCTCTTCCCAATTCGGGAATTATAAAGTGAGAGTCATATCCACTAAGGTTATGTAGAACAACGGGTATAAAAGATGGAAGTTTGTAATTCAAGTTGCAAGCGTTACAGGCTGCACCTCTGTAGACTCCTGTAAGATGGTCGTGATCACGAACTTTAACGTTATCTGGTGTAAATATGTTATTACACAGATAACATGTTGTTGCCAGATTGTGATGTTGAAGTTGATGTTCTTCCATAGGCAGCATCGGTATTTTAATTTTGTAGAGTTCTTCCACCTTAGAGGCAATGTAATACAAATCGTCTACAAAGTGTTTCGCTGCTTGTTCACCGCGATAAATCTTCGGAGCAGATGATAGT
The DNA here is from genome assembly GCA_963675035.1 of Allygus modestus. Classification (NCBI taxonomy): domain Eukaryota; kingdom Metazoa; phylum Arthropoda; class Insecta; order Hemiptera; family Cicadellidae; genus Allygus; species Allygus modestus. The sequence continues at coordinate 206,888,596 of OY776111.1, forward strand.
CCAAATTCTTGAAGATGTTCTTCAGACAGCGTGGATTTTGTTAGTATAGAATAACTGTTTGGTGCGTGTTTTTGATATTTGCTTCTTTTTGCGATATCCTCTTCTTGTTGTTCAATTGGAAGTAAAGATGCTTCGAAATCCGCGTACACAACAAATGGAATAGGGTATTGTTGATTTACTTTGTCAAATTGTACGTATGATCTGCTAGGATGTGGCAATTTAATTCTAACCTCATAATTTCCGCTACATAACCTTTGGTGTTCTAATAACCATTCTGAACCTCCTCTTCTTAATGGTTTGTTCACATGGCAAAAGCATCTCTTACATGTTGTGATTTTCCTTTTATGTTTTGTTAACTGTTTACATACGAGCCCTTCAAAATCTTTTATATACACGTAATGAGATATCTCTCCTTTATTGATTAATAACAAGTCAGTATGATTGTTGCGCTCATTCGACGTTATGCGCAAGGGATACACATTATTTGACGAATCCAAACCAAATATGTTGACTGAAGCCGACGGATTTTGCTTTTCAAATTTTGATATATCATTAATTGCAACAGGATAAGTCATTCCTTGGAAATTATACTTATGTTGAACTCCTTCATATTCTCTATTAGGTCTAAACACATGATTTTTTACATATTTGGCCAACATAGCATATTTAAAACATTCGTTATCTTCATTTTGCACATTAATACAGCATTTGGTATCACTTACTTTTTTCGGAAGAGGAATGTAACTACTTCCTCTCATTCCGTAACCGTGTTTATGAACTCTAACATCCAGACTTGTTATACTTAATAAAGTCCATCCAGATCCTCTTCCTTCATGCTCTTGTATTTTCGTCAAAAGTTCCTCAAAACATTCTGTTACGATCTTTTCAATATCTGACGCAGCCATGATGGTTCGGTTTTTTGTCATGAAACCTCTTGGTGATGTTTCGTTTTGAATGTTAGTGAATATGGCATATAGCAACAGTCCAAATTTGATAAAATTTAATCTTTTTTGTTCATTCTTTAGTGTTTTGGTTACTAATTCTTTGGCGTTATGTAAAAAGTTTTCAAGTTGTAATTTTACGTTGTCAATTTTAAAATGTGTTACTACCTTACCAGGTAGTGCTTGAGCGTGTAGTTCCACATCTACTGCTGTTGATGTTGAGGGTCGGTGAAGTGTAGACATAGCAGCTGTTGATGTTGAAGGACGGTGAAGTGTAGACATAGCAGGCGTTGAAGTCGATGTTGATGGTGTTGATGATGAAGGATGGTGAAGTGTAGACATAGCAGGCGTAGAAGTCGATGGTGTTGATGTTGAAGGATGGTGAAGTGTAGACATAGCAGGCGTAGAAGTCGATGTTGATGGCGTTGATTGTGCATAATGAATGACACTCGGTCTTGAAACTTCATTTTCTTCTTTTTCTTCATTTTCTTCTTTTTCTTCGTTGTGTTCTTCTTCATTTTGTTCTTCTTGATGTTTTGCTAGTTGTTGGTCGATTGAATCTAATTCTTCTTCATTTGGTTCTTCTGTATTTGTATTGGTGTTATGTTTCAATTCTTTATGAATGGTTAAAAGCCATTCATCTCTGAAAGAAGCTTTACAAATATCGCAGCGATTCATAATGTAGGCGTGCTCTTCACAAGGGTCAACGCAATAATGAAAAAACACTGCAAATGCACCTCTATTTATACCCTAGAAAAAGTGGTGGGGGTAGGTTTTAGGTTAAGTTTAAGTTTGTAGCTGGAGGTTACAAAATTCTGTATTTGGGTCAAGGACATTGAGCATATTTGCCAAAACGGGGAATAGAGCAGTAAATGATTTCATTTTAAACCATAAACTGATCTAATCCCCGCTTTGTATTTAACAAGGACAATTTTCTCCAACAGGAAAATTTAATATATTTTAAACTCGGATGTGAAATCGGATTGTACACATTGCATCTCGATCAACTAAAAATTTCATAAAACAATAGGGATCTTCAGTTGTAGATTCATCTTTAACATATTCGATGGTCAACATTGCCGAACGAAGATCTTGTGGAATTACGTCGACTTTTATTAGTCACCTTTCCATTTCAAACCGTTTTGTTATTGATGTAAGTTTTATCACATCATCGATATCGATGAGGGGAAAGCTGTAACAAACGGAGTTTGCTGGTGGGTTCATAATGCCGATATGATAAATATACACTGTTGCATCGACATTAAATAGACGTTCCCCCACCATTAAATGTATAAGTTACCCCCACTTTTTCAAAACAAAAAAAAACAAAAAAAATTGAAAGCTGGTAAATATTTTCTGTCTTGTAAATGGGTCAAGGTTATACAACGATATTACCAAAACGGGGAATAGAGCAGTAGGTAGTTCTCACTTTGACTACAAACTGATCTATTCCCCGCTCTGTATTTAAAGTTTGACAGTTGACAAGAAAAAAACAACACTTAATCAGACTCATTTGATGAATCGGAATCAGTTGTATCAGAAGCATCGGAAAGAAATAGTCGTCGACGAATATGATATACCCCTCGTGCGCTATCTAAAAATAACCCATCCAAACTACTACTACTAGTGGTTGGAGTTTCATCATGTATTTCTTCAGAACAGAGAAGATGCTGATAGATTCTATAGGTTTCAGATTCTACGTCACTTAACGGTTCAATTTGTTCCATATATCCTGCTTCAAGATCATCACTGTCCATATCACTTAATAATTCAAGATCTTCCATTGCATCCATATTACTTAATAATTCAACATCTCCCAATTCGTCTTCATTTTCATCCTCACTTTCAATCACAATATGTTTTATATTTCCCACGATTGATTTTGCAGAAGGAAATATATTATCCTTTGGTGACATAGCTGCTATATATCCTAGTGCTAACACAAGTAGCAGAATGGGATAAGCACTGATGAAAAACCTCTTTTATACCCCCCGATTTAAGTGGTGAGGGTAATTAGTGATAGGGAAGGGGTATTATTGTAACAATATATGAACAATTTAATACTAACAGAGTATAAAGTTCTGTAAGTGGGTCAAGGTCACCTTAAACTATTACCAGAACGGGGAATAGAGCAGTAAGTGATTCTCACTTTGACCACAAACTGATCTATTCCCCGTTCTGTCTTCCGCTGTTCAGTATTTCCAAAGACTCTTAGTTAGTTGAAGAAGGTTTTTCAATTTCTATTGCTAGCAATTCTTCAGGCAGTTCAAATGAAGTATTTTGTGACAACATTTCCAACATTTCAATGTATTTTATGGCGTGTGTTATAATAGAAAGTCTTGAAGCTTTTGGTTCAAGAAAAGGTACTTTTGTTCGTAATAAATTATAGGCTTCATTCAATATTGCAATCCTTCTTCTCTCTCTAGCACACCTTCTTTTCTCTCTATCATTCTCCTCCTTGCCTTTAGCATCTAAGTTAGACGAACCTCCTGGCTATCCATAGTTGAATAATAACTATACCCTGAAGCCGACTGCCTTATATCTGTTTACCCCCACCCTTTTACAATGAATATAGCTGGTTCGATGTCTTGTTCGGGAAAAAGTCGCTAACTTAACGTGTAGTGTAATAAAGACACAAGACAAACCCCTATTGCAATAATCGGTAAATTTCTCTCTTCAAAAGGATTGGTGATGACCTCTAGCCTATGTGACCCTAGTTTTACTGTAGGAAATAAATATATCTTCCAATATCTTACCAAACAAAAATTTTCCAAGTCCCGAAGTGGGTCAAGGTCATCTGAACATGTTGCCAAAACAGGGAAGAGAGCAGTAAGTGATTCTCACTTGGACCACAAACTGCTCTATTCCCCGCTCTGTATTAGGAGAAGAGGACTAGTTTAAAGCTCGCAATTATAGGCAATAAACCTGATAACGGAACACTAACCTCTCCCCCGAAAAATTATTCACCCAACAAACAAACGATATGGTCAGTTAACAACAGTCGCGCACTCTGAAACCGCAAGGACGTTCATCACTGTCTAGGCGTCAGAGTACTACGAACCGAAGTACAATAATACCTGACCAAGGTCCCCTTAAGTTTATTTCCCCGAAGATGTATCCCCCCAAGATAAGCAAAATGGTCAGTTAACAACAGTCGCGCACTCTGAAACCGCAAGGACGTTCATCACTGTGTAGGCGTCAGAGTTTTACGAACCGAAGTACAATAATACCTGACCAAGGTCCCCTTAAGTTTATTTCCCCGAAGATGTATCCCCCAAGATAAGCAATATGGCCAGTTTACAACAGTCGCGTACTCTGAAACCGCAAGGACGTTCATCACTGTGTAGGCGCCAGAGTACTACGAACCGAAGTACAATAATCACCTGACCAAGATCCCCTTAAATTTTACAGATATTTAAACAAGATTCCCTTAAATTTTACAAATATTTAACCAAGATCCCCTTAGATTTAACCAAGATAAGCAAACTAACTGAATCTGTTTCTCGTGAGTGAGGGCTAAGATAGGTAAAAAAGTCATCCGGTTTTCATGCCGTAATGACTCAAGGTCGGTTTTCGTGCCGTACCTTTTTGTAAGGGGTTAGGAAAGGTGATTATTTGAGAAACATAATCCCCCCTGAGATATTTAAAGACATAAGGTCGGTTTTCATGCCATACCTTTTTGAATGGGAGCGTGAAAGAAAAGTACATATTTCATTAGTAAATAAAAACACTTCAAAGACACTTTAAAACCAACACCAAACTAACTACAGTTAAACTAACTACATTTACTAGCAGCAAACTACAAGCGTTATTCTAACATGCTTAATAATAAACAGACATGCCTTAAGCTAAGGTAGCATCTCTAATATACAGTGGTACCAACTCTATACTAGAGATACTATTGAGGACAGTTCAGGCAAACAGCTAGCTAGGCTGTCGGCCTGCGACTGCGAACCCTCTGCGGGCTGCTCCCACTTTTATAGGAATATATCATGGGGGGGGCAAGGACTTCGACAGTAGTTTGTTCCAACACTGTATCGCATACTCTGAATTGCTCCAAGTCCGGTAACTGGGTCAAGGACACGTTAAAATATTTTGTAAAATAGCAAAGGTGTTACCTTTGCCATTTTACTTTGGAATCAAGCTGTACTACGTTTAAACAAGGGAGACTATTATCCGTTTTACATAAAACTCCTTGCACGATCTTTTGATAAAATGGAAAAGATTAATGCCGGAGGGCGATTCCCATTCCACCAAAATACAATGCATATCATTTCTATGCAACGGTCTCAGCTCTACCTTTACTTTTAATTTAATGCCTCGGAACTCATGAGTAAGGATGGACAAAAAGGCTTCTGAAATAGCAAGCTCGGAAGGAACAAGCCAAGGGTTTACACCTACAGCTTCCATAGCGATATGATGATTTTTACCACGCTGTTGCAGTATATAAAACATTTCCCCCTCCAATTTTTATTTTTAATACAACATTTTTGTGTCAACCTTGTCCGCATGAAATATCTCTAAGTCCACATTTCTTCCAATATTTGATCAAACGACGGTTTTTCTAAGTCCCGTCAGTAGGTCAAGGTCATCTGACATAATGCCAAAGCGGGGAATAGAGCATAACATACTGCTCTATTCCCCGCTCTGTATTGGGGAAGGGGACAAAAGACAACAAACAAGAGACTGATTTTAAACAAGAGACTGATTTTAAACAAGAGACTGATTTTAAACAAGAGACTGATTTTATATTTCACAAACGTTTCTCATGGGTGAGATAGGTGGTGTCAACCGGTTTGCATGGCCGTTTTGATCTTATTGACAAGGCCGGTTTTCAGGGCCGAACCTTATTGTCAGGGGTTTAGGAAAATGATGAGAAACAAGATACATTACTTTGAAAATAAAGACTTTTCCAGCAACTATGTAAAAGAAACAAATTAATCAGTTAACGTTACTTTTACAAAAACAGCCGAGGTCGGTTTTGCAAAGGTCAACAGTATCACTGAAACCCGGTGGGACGTAGACCCAAACACCCGGCGTCAGGCTGCTGCGAACCCAAGTTTTGACCAAGGTTGTTGAGGGACCTGTAGGGCCGAGAGTACATATGTTATTAGTAAATAAAACACTTCAAACCGATACCACCCACTAACATATATATATATTAGACTAACTACATTACCTAGCAGCAAACTACAAGCGTTATCTAACATGCTTAAACAAACTAACTAAACATGCAAGGGCGCGGATCTCTTAATTGCGCGTCGGGCCCAACGCACACTTAACAGACCTACGCTGCAGCAGGCACTGCAACTCAGTGGGACGTTCATCGCAACGGGCGGCAGGCTACTGCGAAGAGACGCTCGAAATCTCGGGTTATATAGACGGAGAATGGGAAATCGGGATATTAAGGGGAAAGCGGGATAAGGGATAACCCTGCTTCGTTGCGGGATTTTATCCCGCACTTCCAAGAACATTTTTCCCTCGACCTTGACCTTGACCTTGAACATGACCCAAAAAGGGGGGGTGCTCAAGGGGGGGGCTCGTGCTCGGGGGGGGGGGCTCGAGGGGGGGCTCGAGGGGGGGGGCTCGAGGGGGCTCGAGGGGGGGGATTGACGTAACCGGTTCTAAACCAGTCCTCAGCTTTCTACCCATGTATGGATAGGGCAAGGTTTCACTTTACGACCTGCTTCACTCTGTCTGCCACCTCATTCCAGCTTTGGTTTGCAACCAGTACACACGTGCTCTATCCAACTCTATCTTATCCATTTTCTCTTCCATCCTATTTACACCATGTCTTCTCCTCTGACTCCCGAAAAACTCCAGCGCTTAAAGGAATCTTTGAAGAGGTCGACGGAAAGAAGGAGCGGGTTTAAGAGACCTTCAACTTTGAAGTCTCTCAAACGGAATCTCCGTGGCCATCCGCTGTATTTTGAACAACGACCCTCGACTCAGCCTCGGCCTTCTACATCGTTTCAGCCTCGGCCTTCCACATCGGCGGCTCAACCTTCATCTCCAACACCGACTGTCGATGAGGTGATGCAAAGGACAAGGGTGATGGGGCTGAACGACTTGGTGACGCCGTTTGAAGTCTCCAAGGTCGAGTTTCGAAATCTGAAGCGGATGACGGAGTATAAATATGTGGCAACCAACGGGGACCACGTGTTCCTGTTTCAACACACCATCCACTACATCGAGGTGCGTCTGCCGCAGTCTCTCCCACCGCCACCTCCTCTGATACCCGATACACAGGAGTTATTCTTAACCAGAAAAGATGGGAGGGTAAAGTGGGTTTTGAAGAATAAAGTTTGAACTGATCCTTATCCCGACCATCCCTATCCCGACCACCCTTCAGCACGCAAACGGTCCTTTTCAGGACCACCCTAAGCATTTCAAGTTAAGGACTTGGCCTGTACATAGGCAGAAGATTTTGTTTGTGCAGCCCACTTTGTGAAAATTTCTAAGACCCAAAGTCCTTGAACTTGACCTTGACCTTGGACATGACCCATGTTGGGGGCGGGTACAAAGTTTTTCCAAAGTATGTCATGTGGGTACTCAAATTACGCGAACTGATCAGACGAACAAGATGGTGCAAGCAGAATTCAGATCCGATCAACGGTATAGCAGAAATAGCGAAAAAACCAATGTTTTCAAGGTTACATACTAATAACTTCTTTATTATTGAGTTAAAGTACAGCGAGTGGGTACTCAAATTACGCGGAATGATCAGACGAACAAGATGGTGCAAACCTAATTCAGATACGACCAACGGTATAGCAGAAATAGCGAAAAAAACAATGTTTTCGAGGTTACATATTAATAACTTCTTTATTATTGGGTTAAAGTATAGCGAGTGGGTACTCAAATTACGCGGGTTAATTAGACGAACAAGATGGTGCGAATAGAATACAGATCCGACTGAGAGTAGGGAAGAAATAGTGCGAAAACAACACTTTCAAGGCCTGACATAAATAAATACTTTGTTTATGGATTAAACTACGACAAGTTATTTATAGTTTAAAGTATACCCGAGGTAACGTTGTGGTGCGGGTAGGTCGGGTGGGTATCATACACGCTAGCGCTATATCATTATACTTTTGACTCTTGCAGGATTAACATCTACCTATAGAGTTTGTGTTATTCTAAAGATGTCACAGTTTTACAGAAATATGACGAAGGTGTCCTTCAACAGTCCGCCTGCCACCACCTTCTACTTCTCCGACTGTGAAGATAGAAGGTCTACGCTGTTAGTGGATTGTGAGCGATTTCGCCGTAGAATACTCCAGGCTGAAACATTCTTAGCAAGTTGTCTGCTACGCAAGATGCATCATATGAGTACATGCAATAAATTAGATCACAGTGACTGTTATGATTGCATAAAAACAGTGTCGAGCAAGAATTGTTAATGTTTTCAGTTACGGAGCTCCGATCCTCACAGAGTCAGAGCTAAACCCTAACTAATGCATGACCCGTAGTTATTGTGGGATGTGAAAACTTGGTGGGGGAAACTGGTGTGGTGGGGGGTAAAGGCGAGTGTCTATCCTACATGCTTGTATCACTTCAGTATACCTGCGGCTCTTGCATAGTTCACATGGATTCGCAAATACAAGGCACTACTGTTTCTTCCACATGTTCTTCTTTTAATATTGAGCAAGCTGACAATACAAATGATGAAATACAAGTACATGAAGTTTCTAGCACAATATCTTCTGATGCAGAAGCAATAATGTCATCCCTAATAGGGTTTGACTAATGATGGTGGATGTAGTAGCAACCATCTGCCTCGCACCAGCTGCCACCTGCCGCCTGCCATCTGCCGTCCGCCATCTGCTCCGCCCCACCACACTTTTACCCCCACCATTTTGTTTGATACCAAAACGCTAGCTAGCGAATAGTCAGTACACCTCCGGCTCTTGACCAGTGTACATCGAGCTCTCTGTTGAAATGTCCATCAAAATTAGGTGTATTCATTATGACTCTATTCATCTGGCGACTTTCCAAGACCTCGAGGTTTTTAATGAAGAGTTAAGACTTCTCATTGCGTCCGGTTACGATTTATCTTTGGAACTTTACGCATCAAAAAACAACATGGACTCTGCGCAGGGGTCAAAGTATCTACCGCCTTTGATCAGAAAACGAAGTGATGGTCGCGACTCCGGATCAACAACATCGATGACGACAAACAACGGAGAACTATTGTAAACATAAATTATTGTAAACATAACTTATTGAAAATAAAAAGAAAAGTAAAAATAAAAGTAATAAATGAAATAGTACTACCTCGCACTCGTATCATTCGATTGCTTCATTCGATTGTTTTCATTCGATATTTGTATCGAATGAAAACTATCGAATCACAATCGGATTTTACGCGTGCGAGGTAGTACTTATTTAAAATTACCTCCCCGTGACCTTGACCTTTAAACTTTCCCTCATTACGTCACAAAACCGCCTACGTCACTGGCTGAGGCTCAGATGACGTGTTTAATGACTCAGCGCATCCGGTCACGTGACCGGATGACGTCACTTCCGGTCTAGCAGCCTCAAATGCCCACTACTCAAACACAATCCTCTACTATACTGTTGGGTGGTTGATGCAGAGATGTCTGCGAGGGCTAAGTGGCCGCCATGCCAAACGTTTGTTGAACGTGCTGTCAGTGCACATGTGGTCCATCTACTCTACTCTTCGATACCTCTACCTCCACCTGCACTTGCACATGAATGTCAAACACAATCCTCTACTATACTGGTGGGTGGTTGATGCAGAGATGTCTGCGAGGGCTAAGTGGCACCATGCCAAACGTTTGTTGAAGGTGCTGTCACTGCACATGTGGTCGATCCACTCTACTCTTCGATACCTCAACCTCCACCAGCACTTGCACATGAATGTCAAACACAATCCTCTACTATACTGGTGGGTGGTTGATGCAGAGACGTCTGCGAGGGTTAACTGGCCGCCATGCCAAACGTTTGTTGAAGGTGCAGTCACTGCACATGAGACCTACCCAATCCATCCTCTCCACCTCCACCTGCACTTGCACATGAATGTCAAACACAATCCTCTACGATACTGGTGGATGGTTGATGCAGAGACGTCTGCGAGGGCTAAGTGGCCGCCATGCCAAACGTTTGTTGACCGTGCTGTCACTGCACATGTGGTCCATCCACTCTACTCTTCGATACCTCTACCTCCACCTGCACTTGCCCATGAATGTCAAACACAATCCTCTACTATGCTAGTGGGTGGTTGATGCAGCGACGTCTGCGAGGGCTAAGTGGCCGCCATGCCAAACGTTTGTTAACCGTGCTGTCACTGCACATGTGGCCCATCCACTCTACTCTTTGATACCTCTACCTCCACCTGCTCTTGCACATGAATGTCAAACTAAAACCTCTACTATACTGGTGGGTGGTTGATGCAAAGACGTCTGCGAGGGCCAAGTGGCCGCCATGCCAAACGTTTGTTGAACGTGCTGTCACTGCACATGAGACCTACCCAATCCATCCTCTCCACCTCCACCTGCACTTGCACATGAATGTCAAACAAAATCCTCTACTATACTGGTGGGTGGTTGATGCAGAAACGTCTGCGAGGGCTAAGTGGCTGGCATCCCAAACGTTTGTCGAACATGCTGTCACTGCACATGTGGTCCATTCACTCTACTCTTTGATACCTCTACCTCCACCTGCACTTGCACATGAATGACAAACACAAACCTCTACTATACTGTTCGGTGGTTGATGCAGAGATGTCTGCGAGGGCTAAGTGGCCGCCATGCCAAACGTTTGTTGAAGGTGCTGTCACTGCACATGAGACCTACCCAATCCATCCTCTCCACCTCCACCTGCACTTGCACATGAATGTCAAACACAAACCTCTATTATACTGGTGGGTGGTTGATGCAGAGACGTCTCCGAGGGCTAAGTGGCCGCCATGCCAAAAGTTTGTTGAAGGTGCTGTCACTACACAAGTGGTCCATCCACTTTACTCTTCGATACCTCTACCTCCACCTGCACTTGCACATGACTGTCAAACACAATCCTCTACTATACTGGTGGGTGGTTGATGCAGAGACGTCTGCGAGGGCTAAGTGGCCACCATGCCAAACGTTTGTTGAACGTGCTGTCAGTGCACATGTGGCCCATCCACTCTACACTTTGATACCTCTACCTCCACCTGCACTTGCACATGAATGTCAAACACAATCCTCTACTATACTGGTGGGTGGTGGATGCAGAGATGTCTGCGAGGGCTAAGTGGCCGCCATGCCAAACGTTTGTTGAAGGTGCTGTCACTGCACATGAGACCTACCCAATCCATCCCCTCCACCTCCACCTGCACTTGCACATGAATGTCAAACACAATCCTCTACTATACTGGAGGGTGGTTGATGCAGAGATGTCTGCGAGGGCTAAGTGTCCGACATGCCAAACGTTTGTTGAAGGTGCTTTCACTTCACATGAGACCTACCCAATCCATCCACTCCACCTCAACCTGCACTTGTACATGAATGTCAAACACAATCCTCTACTATACTGGTGGGTGGTTGATGCAGAGATGTCTGCGATGGCTAAGTGGCCGCCATGCCAAACGTTTGTTGAACGTGCTGTCACTGCACATGTGGTCCATCCACTCTACTCTTCGATACCTCTACCTCCATCTGCACTTGCACATGAATGTCAAACACAACCCTCTACTATACTGGTGGATGGTTGATGCAGAGACGTCTGCGAGGGCTAAGTGGCCGCCATGCCAAACGTTTGTTAAAGGTGCTGTCACTGCATAAGTGGTCCATCCACTCTACTCTTCGATACCTCTACTTCCACCTGCACTTGCACATGACTGTCAAACACAATCCTCTACTATACTGGTGGGTGGTTGATGCAGAGACATCTGCGAGGGCTAAGTGGCCGCCATGCTAAACGTTTGTTGAACGTGCTGTCACTGCACATGTGGCCCATCCACTCTACTCTTTGAAACCTCTACCTCCACCTGCACTTGCACATGAATGTCAAACACAATCCTCTACTATACTGGTGGGTGGTGGATGCAGAGATATCTGCGAGGGCAAAGGGGCCGCCATGCCAAAGGTTTTTGAAGTTGCTGTCACTGCACATGAGACCTACCCAATCCATCCCCTCCACCTCCACCTGCACTTGCACATGAATGTCAAACACAATCCTCTACTATACTGGTGGGTGGTTGATGCAGAGATGTCTGCGAGGGCTAAGTGGCCGACATGCCAGACGTTTGTTGAACGTGCTCTCACTTCACATGAGACCTACCCAATCCATCCACTCCACCTCAACCTGCACTTGTACATGAATGTCAAACACAATCCTCTACTATACTGGTGGGTGGTTGATGCAGGGATGTTCGCGAGGGCTAAGTGGCCGGCATGCCAAACGTTTGTTGAACGTGCTGTCACTGCACATGTGGTCCATCCACTCTACTCTTCGATACCTCTACCTCCACCTGCACTTGCACATGAATGTCAAACACAATCCTCTACTATACTGGTGGGTGTTTGATGCAGAGATGTCAGCGAGGGCTAAGTGGCACCATGCCAATCGTTTGTTGAAGGTGCTGTCACTGCACATGTGGTCCATCCACTCTACTCTTCGATACCTCTACCTCCACCTGCACTTGCACATGAATGTCAAACACAATCCTCTACTATACTGGTGGGTGGTTGATGCAGAGATGTCTGCGAGGGCTAAGTGGCACCATGCCAATCGTTTGTTGAACGTGCTGTCACTGCACATGAGACCTACCCAATCCATCCTCTCCACCTCCACCTGTACTTGCACATGAATGTCAAACACAATCCTCTACTATACTGGTGGGTGGTTGATGCAGAGACGTCTGCGAGGGCTAAGTGGCTGGCATGCCAAACGTTTGTCGATTATGCTGTCACTGCAAATGTGGTCCATTCACTCTACTCTTTGATACCTCTACCTATACCTACTCTTGCACATGAATGTCAAACAAAATCCCCTACTATACTGGTGGGTGGTTGATGCAGAGACGTCTGCGAGGGCTAAGTGGCTGGCATGCCAAACGTTTGTCGAACATGCTGTCACTGCACATGTGGTCCATTCACTCTACTCCTTGATACCTCTACCTCCACCTGCACTGGCACATGAATGTCAAACACAAATCTCTACTATACTGGTGGGTGTTTGATGCAGAGACGTCAGCGAGGGCTAAGTGGCCGCCATGCCAAACGTTTGTTGAACGTGCTGTCACTGCCCATGTGGTCCATCCACTCTACTCTTCGATACCTCTACCTCCACCTGCACTTGCACATGAATGTCAAACACAATCATCTACTATACTGGTGGGTGGTTGATGCTGAGATGTCTGCGAGGGCTAAGTGGCCACCATGCCAAACGTTTGTTGAAGGTGCTGTCACTGCACATGAGACCTACCTAATCCATCCACTTCACCTCCACCTGTACTTGCACATGAATGTCAAACACAATCCTCTACTATACTGGTGGGTGGTTGATGCAGAGATGTCTGCGAGGGCTAAGTGGCCGCCATGCCACCCGTTTGTAGAACGTGCTGTCACTGCACATGTGGTCCATCCACTCTACTCTTCGATACCTCTACCTCCACCTGCACTTGCACATGAATGTCAAACACAATCCTCTACTATACTGGTGGGTGGTTGATGCAGAGATGTCTGCGAGGGGTAAGTGGCCGCCATGCCAAACGTTTGTTGAAGGTACTGTCACTGCACATGTGGTCCATCCAATCTACTCTTCGATACCTCTACCTCCACCTGCACTTGCACATAAATGTCAAACACAATCCTCTACTATACTGGTGGGTGGTTGATGCAGAGATGTCTGCGAGGGCTAAGTGGCCGCCATGCCAAACGTTTGTTGAAGGTGCTGTCACTGCACATGAGAGCTACCCAATTCATCCTCTCCACCTCCACCTACACTTGCACATGAATGTCAAACACAATCCTCTATTATACTGGTGGGTGGTTGATGCAGAGACGTCTGCAAGGGCTAAGTGGCCGCCATGCCAAACGTTTGTTGAAGGTGCTGTCACTGCACAAGTGGTCCATCCACTCTACTCTTCGATACCTCTACCTCCACCTGCACTTGCTCATGAATGTCAAACACAATCCTCTACTATACTGGTGGGTGGTTGATGCAGAGACGTCTGCGAGGGCTAAGTGGCCGCCATGCAAAACGTTTGTTGAACGTGCTGTCACTGCACATGTGGCCCACCCACTCTACTCTTTGATACCTCTACCTCCACCTGCACTTGCACATGAATGTCAAACACAATCCTTTACTATACTGTTGGGTTGTGGATGCTGAGATGTCTGCGAGGGCTAAGTGGCCGCCATGCCAAACGTTTGTTGAAGGTGCTGTCACTGCACATGAGACCTACCCAATCCATCCCCTCCACCTCCACCTGCACTTGCACATGAATGTCAAACACAATCCTCTACTATACTGGTGGGTGGTTGATGCAGAGATGTCTGCGAGGGCTAAGTGGCCGCCATGCCAAACGTTTGTTGAAGGTGCTCTCACTGCACATGAGACCTACCCAATCCATCCACTCCACCTAAACCTGCACTTGTACATAAATGTCAAACACAATCCTCTACTATACTGATGGTGGTTGATGCAGAGATGTCTGCGAGGGCTAAGTGGCCGCCATGCCAAACGTTTGTTGAACGTGCTGTCACTGGACATGTGGTCCATCCACTCTACTCTCCGATACCTCTACCTCCACCTGCACATGAATATCAAACACAATCCTCGACTATACTGGTGGGTGGTTGATGCAGAGATGTCTGCGATGGCTAAGTGGCCGCCATGCCAAACGTTTGTTGAACGTGCTGTCACTGCACATGTGGTCCATCCACTCTACTCTTCGATACCTCTACCTCCACCTGCACTTGCACATGAATGTCAAACACAATCCTCAACTATACTGGTGGGTGGTTGATGCAGAGATGTCTGCGAGGGCTAAGTGGCCGCCATGCCAAACGATTGTTGAAGGTGCTGTCACTGCACATGAGACCTACTTAATCCATCCTCTCCACCTCCAAGTGCACTTGCACATGAATGTCAAACACAATCCTCTACTATACTGGTGGGTGGTTGATGCAGAGACGTCTGCAAGGGCTAAGTGGCCGCCATGCCAAACGTATGTTGATGGTGCTGTCAATGCACATGTGGTCCATCCACTCTACTCTTCGATAACTCTACCTCCACCTGCACTTGCACCTGAATGACAAACACAAACCTCTACTATACTGTTCGGTGGTTGATGCAGAGATGTCTGCGAGGGCTAAGTGGCCGCCATGCCAAACGTTTGTTGAAGGTGCTGTCACTGCACATGAGACCTACCCAATCCATCCTCTCCACCTCCACCTGCACTTGCACATGAATGTCAAACACAAACCTCTATTATACTGGTGGGTGGTTGATGCAGAGACGTCTCCGAGGGCTAAGTGGCCGCCATGCCAAAAGTTTGTTGAAGGTGCTGTCACTACACAAGTGGTCCATCCACTTTACTCTTCGATACCTCTACCTCCACCTGCACTTGCACATGAATGTCAAACACAATCCTCTACTATACTGGTGGGTGGTTGATGCAGAGACGTCTGCGAGGGCTAAGTGGCCACCATGCCAAACGTTTGTTGAACGTGCTGTCAGTGCACATGTGGCCCATCCACTCTACTCTTTGATACCTCTACCTCCACCTGCACTTGCACATGAATGTCAAACACAATCCTCTACTATACTGGTGGGTGGTGGATGCAGAGATGTCTGCGAGGGCTAAGTGGCCGCCATGCCAAACGTTTGTTGAAGGTGCTGTCACTGCACATGAGACCTACCCAATCCATCCCCTCCACCTCCACCTGCACTTGCACATGAATGTCAAACACAATCCTCTACTATACTGGTGGGTGGTTGATGCAGAGATGTCTGCGAGGGCTAAGTGGCCGCCATGCCAAACGTTTGTTGAAGGTGCTCTCACTGCACATGAGACCTACCCAATCCATCCACTCCACCTCAACCTGCACTAGTACATGAATGTCAAACACAATCCTCTACTATACTGGTGGGTGGTTGATGCAGAGATGTCTGCGAGGGCTAAGTGGCCGCCATGCCAAAAGTTTGTTGAACGTGCTGTCACTGCACATGTGGTCCATCCACTCTACTCTTCGATACCTCTACCTCCACCTGCACTTGCATATGAATGTAAACACAATCCTCTACTATACTGGTGGGTGGTTGATGCAGAGACGTCTGCGAGGGGTAAGTGGCCGCCATGCCAAACGTTTGTTGAACGTGCTGTCACTGCACATGTGGTCCATTCACTCTACTTTTTGATACCTCTACCTCCACCTGCACTTGCACATGAACGTCAAACACAAACCTCTACTATACTGGTGGGTGTTTGATGCAGAGACGTCTGCGAGGGCTAAGTGGCCGCCATGCCAAACGTTTGTTGAACGTGCTGTCACTGCACATGTGGTCCATCCACTCTACTCTTCCATACCTCTACCTCCACCTGCACTTGCACATGAATGTCAAACCCAATCCTCTACTATACTGGTGGGTGGTTGATGCAGATATGTCTGCGAGGGCTAAGTGGCCGCCATGCCAAACGTTTGTTGAAGGTGCTGTCACTGCACATGAGACCTACCCAATCCATCCTCTCCACCTCCACATGCACTTGCACATGAATGTCAAACACAATCCTCTATTATAATGGTGGGTGGTTGATGCAGAGACGTCTGCGAGGGCTAAGTGGCCGCCATGCCAAACGTTTGTAGAAGGTGCTGTCACTGCACAAGTGGTCCATCCACTCTACTCTTCGATACCTCTACTTCCACCTGCACTTGCACATGAATGTCAAACACAACCCTCTACTATACTGGTGGATGGTTGATGCAGAGACGTCTGCGAGGGCTAAGTGGCCGCCATGCCAAACGTTTGTTAAAGGTGCTGTCACTGCATAAGTGGTCCATCCACTCTACTCTTCGATACCTCTACTTCCACCTGCACTTGCACATGACTGTCAAACACAATCCTCTACTATACTGGTGGGTGGTTGATGCAGAGACATCTGCGAGGGCTAAGTGGCCGCCATGCTAAACGTTTGTTGAACGTGCTGTCACTGCACATGTGGCCCATCCACTCTACTCTTTGAAACCTCTACCTCCACCTGCACTTGCACATGAATGTCAAACACAATCCTCTACTATACTGGTGGGTGGTGGATGCAGAGATGTCTGCGAGGGCAAAGGGGCCGCCATGCCAAAGGATTTTGAAGTTGCTGTCACTGCACATGAGACCTACCCAATCCATCCCCTCCACCTCCACCTGCACTTGCACATGAATGTCAAACACAATCCTCTACTATACTGGTGGATGGTTGATGCAGAGATGTCTGCGAGGGCTAAGTGGCCGACATGCCAGACGTTTGTTGAACGTGCTCTCACTTCACATGAGACCTACCCAATCCATCCACTCCACCTCAACCTGCACTTGTACATGAATGTCAAACACAATCCTCTACTATACTGGTGGGTGGTTGATGCAGGGATGTCCGCGAGGGCTAACTGGCCGGCATGCCAAACGTTTGTTGAACGTGCTGTCACTGCACATGTGGTCCATCCACTCTACTCTTCGATACCTCTACCTCCACCTGCACTTGCACATGAATGTCAAACACAATCCTCTACTATACTGGTGGGTGGTTGATGCAGAGATGTCAGCGAGGGCTAAGTGGCACCAAGCCAATCGTTTGTTGAAGGTGCTGTCACTGCACATGTGGTCCATCCACTCTACTCTTCGATACCTCTACCTCCACCTGCACTTGCACATGAATGTCAAACACAATCCTCTACTATACTGGTGGGTGGTTGATGCAGAGATGTCTGCGAGGGCTAAGTGGCACCATGCCAATCGTTTGTTGAACGTGCTGTCACTGCACATGAGACCTACCCAATCCATCCTCTCCACCTCCACCTGTACTTGCACATGAATGTCAAACACAATCCTCTACTATACTGGTGGGTGTTTGATGCAGAGACGTCTGCGAGGGCTAAGTGGCTGGCATGCCAAACGTTTGTCGAACATGCTGTCACTGCACATGTGGTCCATTCACTCTACTCTTTGATACCTCTACCTATACCTACTCTTGCACATGAATGTCAAACAAAATCCCCTACTATACTGGTGGGTGGTTGATGCAGAGACGTCTGCGAGGGCTAAGTGGCTGGCATGCCAAACGTTTGTCGAACATGCTGTCACTGCACATGTGGTCCATTCACTCTACTCTTTGATACCTCTACCTCCACCTGCACTTGCACATGAATGTCAAACACAAACCTCTACTATACTGGTGGGTGTTTGATGCAGAGACGTCAGCGAGGGCTAAGTGGCCGCCATGCCAAACGTTTGTTGAACGTGCTGTCACTGCACATGTGGTCCATCCACTCTACTCTTCGATACCTCTACCTCCACCTGCACTTGCACATGAATGTCAAACACAATCATCTACTATACTGGTGGGTGGTTGATGCTGAGATGTCTGCGAGAGCTAAGTGGCCGCCATGCCAAACGTTTGTTGAAGGTGCTGTCACTGCACATGAGACCTACCTAATCCATCCACTTCACCTCCACCTGTACTTGCACATGAATGTCAAACACAATCCTCTACTATACTGGTGAGTGGTTGATGCAGAGATGTCTGCGAGGGCTAAGTGGCCGCCATGCCAAACGTTTGTAGAACGTGCTGTCACTGCACATGTGGTCCATCCACTCTACTCTTCGATACCTCTACCTCCACCTGCACTTGCACATGAATGTCAAACACAATCCTCTACTATACTGGTGGGTGGTTGATGCAGAGATGTCTGCGAGGGGTAAGTGGCCGCCATGCCAAACGTTTGTTGAAGGTACTGTCACTGCACATGTGGTCCATCCAATCTACTCTTCGATACCTCTACCTCCACCTGCACTTGCACATAAATGTCAAACACAATCCTCTACTATACTGGTGGCTGGTTGATGCAGAGATGTCTGCGAGGGCTAAGTGGCCGCCATGCCAAACGTTTGTTGAAGGTGCTGTCACTGCACATGAGAGCTACCCAATTCATCCTCTCCACCTCCACCTACACTTGCACATGAATGTCAAACACAATCCTCTATTATACTGGTGGGTGGTTGATGCAGAGACGTCTGCAAGGGCTAAGTGGCCGCCATGCCAAACGTTTGTTGAAGGTGCTGTCACTGCACAAGTGGTCCATCCACTCTACTCTTCGATACCTCTACCTCCACCTGCACTTGCACATGAATGTCAAACACAATCCTCTACTATACTGGTGGGTGGTTGATGCAGAGACGTCTGCGAGGGCTAAGTGGCCGCCATGCAAAACGTTTGTTGAACGTGCTGTCACTGCACATGTGGCCCACCCACTCTACTCTTTGATACCTCTACCTCCACCTGCACTTGCACATGAATGTCAAACACAATCCTTTACTATACTGTTGGGTTGTGGATGCTGAGATGTCTGCGAGGGCTAAGTGGCCGCCATGCCAAACGTTTGTTGAAGGTGCTGTCACTGCACATGAGACCTACCCAATCCATCCCCTCCACCTCCACCTGCACTTGCACATGAATGTCAAACACAATCCTCTACTATACTGGTGGGTGGTTGATGCAGAGATGTCTGCGAGGGCTAAGTGGCCGCCATGCCAAACGTTTGTTGAAGGTGCTCTCACTGCACATGAGACCTACCCAATCCATCCACTCCACCTGAACCTGCACTTGTACATAAATGTCAAACACAATCCTCTACTATACTGATGGTGGTTGATGCAGAGATGTCTGCGAGGGCTAAGTGGCCGCCATGCCAAACGTTTGTTGAACGTGCTGTCACTGGACATGTGGTCCATCCACTCTACTCTCCGATACCTCTACCTCCACCTGCACATGAATATCAAACACAATCCTCGACTATACTGTTGGGTGGTTGATGCAGAGATGTCTGCGATGGCTAAGTGGCCGCCATGCCAAACGTTTGTTGAACGTGCTGTCACTGCACATGTGGTCCATCCACTCTACTCTTCGATACCTCTACCTCCACCTGCACTTGCACATGAATGTCAAACACAATCCTCAACTATACTGGTGGGTGGTTGATGCAGAGATGTCTGCGAGGGCTAAGTGGCCGCCATGCCAAACGATTGTTGAAGGTGCTGTCACTGCACATGAGACCTACTTAATCCATCCTCTCCACCTCCAAGTGCACTTGCACATGAATGTCAAACACAATCCTCTACTATACTGGTGGGTGGTTGATGCAGAGACGTCTGCAAGGGCTAAGTGGCCGCCATGCCAAACGTATGTTGATGGTACTGTCACTGCACATGTGGTCCATCCACTCTACTCTTCGATAACTCTACCTCCACCTGCACTTGCACATGAATGTCAAACACATTCCTATACTATACTGGTGGGTGGTTGAGCAGAGACGTCTGCGAGGGCTAAGTGGCCACCATGCCAAACGTTTGTTGAACGTGCTGTCACTGCACATGTGGCCCATCCACTCTACTCTTTAATACCTCTACCTCCACCTGCACTTGCACATGAATGTCAAACTAAAACCTCTACTATACTGGTGGGTGGTAGATGCAGAGACGTCTGCGAAGGCTAAGTGGCCGCCATGCCAAACGTTTGTTGAACGTGCTGTCACTGCACATGAGACCTACCGAATCCATCCTCTCCACCTCCACCTATACTTGCACATGAATGTCAAACACAATCCTCTATTATACTGGTGGGAGGTTGATGCAGAGACGTCTGCGAGGGCTAAGTGGCTGGCATGCCAAACGTTTTTCGAACATGCTGTCACTGCACATGTGGTCCATTCACTCTACTCTTTGATACCTCTACCTCCACCTGCACTTGCACATGAATGTCAATCACAATCCTCTACTATACTGGTAAGTGGTTGATGCAGAGACGTCTGCGAGGGCTAAGTGGCTGGGATGCCAAACGTTTGTTGAACGTGCTGTCACTGCACATGAGACCTACCCAATCCATCCTCTCCACCTCCACCTGCACTTGCACATGAATGTCAAACACAATCCTCTACTATACTGGTGGGTGGTTGATGCAGAGGTGTCTGCAAGGGCTAAGTGGCCGCCATGCCGAACGTTTGTTGAAGGTGCTGACACTGCACATGAGACCTACCCTATCCATTCTCTCCACATCCACCTGCACTTGCACATGAATGTCAAACACAATCCTCTACTATACTGGTGGGTGGTGTATGCAGATACGTCTGCGAGGGCTATGTGGCCGCCATGCCACACGTTTGTTGAAGGTGCTGTCACTGCACATGTGGTCCATCCACTCTACTCTTCGATACCTCTACCACCACCTGCACTTGCACATGAATGTCAAACACAATTCTCTACTATACTGGTGGGTGGTTGATGCAGAGACGTCTGCGAGGGCTAAGTGGCCGCCATGCCAAACGTTTGTTGAACGTGCTGTCACTGCACATGAGACCTACCCAATCCATCCTCTCCACCTCCACCTGTACTTGCACATGAATGTCAAACACAATCCTCTACTATACTGGTGGGTGGTTGATGCAGAGACGTCTGCAAGGGCTAAGTGGCCGCCATGCCAAACGTTTGTTGAACGTGCTGTCACTGCACATGAGACCTACCCAATCCATCCTCTCCACCTCCACCTGTACTTGCACATGAATGTCAAACACAATCCTCTACTATACTGGTGGGTGGTTGATGCAGAGACGTCTGCAAGGGCTAAGTGGCCGCCATGCCAAACGTTTGTTGAAGGTGCTGTCACTGCACAAGTGGTCCATCCACTCTACTCTTCGATACCTCTACCTCCACCTGCACTTGCACATGAATGTCAAACACAATCCTCTACTATACTGGTGGGTGGTTGATGCAGAGACGTCTGCGAGGGCTAAGTGGCCGCCATGCAAAACGTTTGTTGAACGTGCTTTCACTGCACATGTGGCCCACCCACTCTACTCTTTGATACCTCTACCTCCACCTGCACTTGCACATGAATGTCAAACACAATCCTCAACTATACTGGTGGGTGGTTGATGCAGAGATGTCTGCGAGGGCTAAGTGGCCGCCATGCCAAACGTTTGTTGAACGTGCTGTCACTGGACATATGGTCCATCCACTCTACTCTTCGATACCTCTACCTCCACCTGCACTTGCACATGAATGTCAAACACAATCCTCAACTATACTGGTGGGTGGTTGATGCAGAGATGTCTGCGATGGCTAAGTGGCCGCCATGCCAAACGTTTGTTGAACGTGCTGTCACTGCACATGTGGTCCATCCACTCTACTCTTCGATACTTCTACCTCCACCTGCACATGAATATCAAACACAATCCTCTACTATACTGGTGGGTGGTTGATGCAGAGATGTCTGCGATGGCTAAGTGGCCGCCATGCCAAACGTTTGTTGAACGTGCTGTCACTGCACATGTGGTCCATCCACTCTACTCTTCGATACCTCTACCTCCACCTGCACTTGCACATGAATGTCAAACACAATCCTCAACTATACTGGTGGGTGGTTGATGCAGAGATGTCTGCGAGGGCTAAGTGGCCGCCATGCCAAACGATTGTTGAAGGTGCTGTCACTGCACATGAGACCTACCCAATCCATCCTCTCCACCTTCAAGTGCACTTGCACATGAATGTCAATCACAATCCTCTACTATACTGGTAAGTGGTTGATGCAGAGACGTCTGCGAGGGCTAAGTGGCTGGGATGCCAAACGTTTGTCGAAAATGCTGTCACTGCACATGTGGTCCATTCACTCTACTCTTTGATACCTCTACCTCCACCCGCACTTGCACATGAATGTCAAACACAAACCTCTACTATACTGGTGGGTGTTTGATGCAGAGTTGTCTGCGAGGGCTAAGTGGCCGCCATGCCAAACGTTTGTTGAACGTGCTGTCACTGCACATGTTGTCCATCCACTCTACTCTTTGATACCTCTACCTCCACCTGCACTTGCACATGAATGTAAAACACAATCCTCTACTATACTGGTGGGTGGTTGATGCAGAGATGTCTGCGAGGGCTAATTGGCCGCCACGCCAAACGTTTGTTGAAGGTGCTGTCACTGCACATGAGACCTACCCAATCCATCCTCTCCACCTCCACCTGCACTTGCACATGAATGTCAAACACAATCCTCTACTATACTGGTGGTTGGTTGATGCAGAGACGTCTTTGAGTGCTAAGTGGCCGCCATGCCCAACGTTTGTTGAACGTGCTGTCACTGCACATGTGGTCCATCCACTCTACTCTTCGATACCTCTACCTCCACCTGCACTTGCACATGAATGTCAAACACGATCCTCTTTTATACTGGTGGGTGGTTGAGGCAGAGATGTCTGCGAGGGCTAAGTGGCCGCCATGCCAAACGTTTGTTGAAGGTACTGTCACTGCACATGTGGTCCATCCAATCTACCCTTCGATACCTCTACCTCCACCTGCACTTGCACATAAATGTCAAACACAATCCTCTACTATACTGGTGGGTGGTTGATGCAGAGATTTCTGCGAGGGCTAAGTGGCCGCCATGCCAAACGTTTGTTGAAGGTGCTGTCACTGCACATGAGACCTACCCAATTCATCCTCTCCACCTCCACCTACACTTGCACATGAATGTCAAACACAATCCTCTATTATACTGGTGGGTGGTTGATGCAGAGACGTCTGCAAGGGCTAAGTGGCCGCCATGCCAAACGTTTGTTGAAGGTGCTGTCACTGCACAAGTGGTCCATCCACTCTACTCTTCGATACCTCTACCTCCACCTGCACTTGCACATGAATGTCAAACACAATCCTCTACTATACTGGTGGGTGGTTGATGCAGAGACGTCTGCGAGGGCTAAGTGGCCGCCATGCCAAACGTTTGTTGAACGTGCTGTCACTGCACATGAGACCTACCCAATCCATCCCCTCCACCTCCACCTGCACTTGCACATGAATGTCAAACACAATCCTCTACTATACTGGTGGGTGGTTGATGCAGAGATGTCAGCGAGGGCTAAGTGGCCGCCATGCCAAACGTTTGTTGAAGGTGCTCTCACTGCACATGAGACCTACCCAATCCATCCACTCCACCTGAACCTGCACTTGTACATGAATGTCAAACACAATCCTCTACTATACTGATGGTGGTTGATGCAGAGATGTCTGCGAGGGCTAAGTGGCCGCCATGCCAAACGTTTGTTGAAGGTGCTGTCACTGCACATGTGGTCCATCCACTCTACTCTTCGATACCTCTACCTCCACCTGCACTTGCACATGAATGTCAAACACAATCCTCAACTATACTGGTGGGTGGTTGATGCAGAGATGTCTGCGAGGGCTAAGTGGCCGCCATGCCAAACGATTGTTGAAGGTGCTGTCACTGCACATGAGACCTACCCAATCCATCCTCTCCACGTCCAAGTGCACTTGCACATGAATGTCAAACACAATCCTCTACTATACTGGTGGGTGGTTGATGCAGAGACGTCTGCAAGGGCTAAGTGGCCGCCATGCCAAACGTATGTTGAAGGTGCTGTCACTGCACATGTGGTCCATCCACTCTACTCTTCGATAACTCTACCTCCACCTGCACTTGCACATGAATGTCAAACACATTCCTCTACTATACTGGTGGGTGGTTGATGCAGAGACGTCTGCGAGGGCTAAGTGGCCGCCATGCCAAACGATTGTTGAAGGTGCTGTCACTGCACATGAGACCTACCCAATCCATCCTCTCCACGTCCAAGTGCACTTGCACATGAATGTCAAACACAATCCTCTACTATACTGGTTGGTGGTTGATGCAGAGATGTCTGTGAGGGCTAAGTGGCCGCCATGCCAAACGTTTGTTGAAGTTGCGGTCACTCCACATGAGACGTACCCAATCCATCCACTCCACCTCAACCTGCACTTGTACATGAATGTCAAACACAATCCTCTACTATACTGGTGGGTGGTTGATGCAGAGATGTCTACGAGGGCTAAGTGGCCGCCATGCCAAACGTTTGTTGAACGTGCTGTCACTGCACATGTGGTCCATCCACTCTACTCTTCGATACCTCTACCTCCACCTGCACTTGCATATGAATGTCAAACAAAATCCTCTACTATACTGGTGGGTGGTTGATGCAGAGATGTCTGCGAGGGCTAAGTGGCACCATGCCAATCGTTTGTTGAAGGTGCTGTCACTGCACATGTGGTCCATCTACTCTACTCATCGATACCTCTACCTCCACCTGCACTTGCACATGAATGTCAAACACAATCCTCTACTATACTGGGGGGTGGTTGATGCAGAGACGTCTGCGAGGGCTAAGTGGCCGCCATGACAAACGTTTGTTGAAGGTTCTGTCACTAAATAAGTGGTCCATCCACTCTACTCTTCGATACCTCTACCTCCACCTGCACTTGCACATGACTGTCAAACACAATCCTCTACTATACTGGTGGGTGGTTGATGCAGAGACATCTGCGAGGGCTAAGTGGCCGCCATGCCAAACGTTTGTTGAACGTGCTGTCACTGCACATGTGGCCCATCCAGTCTACTCTTTGAAACCTCTACCTCCACCTGCACTTGCACATGAATGTCAAACACAATCCTCTACTGCACATGTGGTCCATCCACTCTACTCTTCGATACTTCTACCTCCACCTGCACTTGCACATGAATGTCAAACACAATCCTCTACTATACTGGTGGGTGGTTGATGCAGAGATGTCTGCGAGGGCTAAGCGGCACCATGCCAATCGTTTGTTAAAGGTGCTGTCACTGCACATGTGGTCCATATACTCTACTTTTCGATACCTCTACCTCCACCTGCACTTGCACATGAATGTCAAACACAATCCTCTACTATACTGGTGGGTGGTTGATGCAGAGGTGTCTGCGAGGGCTAAGTGGCCGCCATGCCAAACGTTTGTTGAAGGTGCTGTCACTGCACATGAGACCTACCCAATCCATCCTCTCCACCTCCACCTGCACTTGCACATGAATGTCAAACTAAAACCTCTACTATACTGGTGGGTGGTTGATGCAGAGACGTCTGCGAGGGCTAAGTAGCCGCCATGCCAAACGTTTGTTGAACGTGCTGTCACTGCACATGAGACCTACCCAATCCATCCTCTCCACCTCCACCTGTACTTGCACATGAATGTCAAACACAATCCTCTACTATACTGGTGGTTGGTTGATGCAGAGACGTCTGCGAGGGCTAAGTGGCTGGCATGCCAAATTTTGTCGAACATGCTGTCACTGCACATGTGGTCCATTCACTCTACTCTTTGATACCTCTACCTCCACCTACACTTGCTCATGAATGTCAAACACAATCCCCTACTATACTGGTGGGTGGTTGATGCAGAGACGTCTGCGAGGGCTAAGTGGCTGGCATGCCAAACGTTTGTCGAACATGCTGTCACTGCACATGTGGTCCATTCACTCTACTCTTTGATACCTCTACCTCCACCTGCACTTGCACATGAATGTCAAACACAAACCTCTACTATACTGGTGGGTGTTTGATGCAGAGACGTCAGCGAGGGCTAAGTGGCCGCCATGCCAAACGTTTGTTGAACGTGCTGTCACTGCACATGTGGTCCATCCACTCTACTCTTCGATACCTCTACCTCCACCTGCACTTGCACATGAATGTCAAACACAATCCTCTACTATACTGGTGGGTGGTTGATGCAGAGATGTCTGCGAGGGCTAAGTGGCCGCCATGCCAAACGTTTGTTGAAGGTGCTGTCACTGCACATGAGACCTACCCAATTCATCCTCTCCACCTCCACCTACACTTGCACATGAATGTCAAACACAATCCTCTATTATACTGGTGGGTGGTTGATGCAGAGACGTCTGCAAGGGCTAAGTGGCCGCCATGCCAAACGTTTGTTGAAGGTGCTGTCACTGCACAAGTGGTCCATCCACTCTACTCTTCGATACCTCTACCTCCACCTGCACTTGCACATGAATGTCAAACACAATCCTCTACTATACTGGTGGGTGGTTGATGCAAAGATGTCTGCGAGGGCTAAGTTGCCGCCATGCCAAACGTTTGTTGAAGGTCCTGTCACTGCACATGAGACCTACCCAATTCATCCTCTCCACCTCCACCTACACTTGCACATGAATGTCAAACACAATCCTCTATTATACTGGTGGGTGGTTGATGCAGAGACGTCTGCAAGGGCTAAGTGGCCGCCATGCCAAACGTTTGTTAAAGGTGCTGTCACTGCACAAGTGGTCCATCCACTCTACTCTTCGATACCTCTACCTCCACCTGCACTTGCACATGAATGTCAAACACAATCCTCTATTATACTGGTGGGTGTTTGATGCAGAGACGTCAGCGAGGGCTAAGTGGCCGCCATGCCAAACGTTTGTTGAACGTGCTGTCACTGCACATGTGGTCCATCCACTCTACTCTTCGATACCTCTACCTCCACCTGCACTTGCACATGAATGTCAAACACAATCCTCTACTATACTGGTGGGTGGTTGATGCAGAGATGTCTGCGAGGGCTAAGTGGCCGCCATGCCAAACGTTTGTTGAAGGTGCTGTCACTGCACATGAGACCTACCTAATCTATCCACTTCACCTCCACCTGTACTTGCACATGTATGTCAAACACAATCCTCTACTATACTGGTGGGTGGTTGATGCAGAGATGTCTGCGAGGGCTAAGTGGCCGCCATGCCAAACGTTTGTAGAACGTGCTGTCACTGCACATGTGGTCCATCCACTCTACTCTTCGATACATCTACCTCCACCTGCACTTGCACATGAATGTCAAACACAATCCTCTACTATACTGGTGGGTGGTTGATGCAGAGATGTCTGCGAGGGCTAAGCGGCACCATGCCAATCGTTTGTTAAAGGTGCTGTCACTGCACATGTGGTCCATATACTCTACTTTTCGATACCTCTACCTCCACCTGCACTTGCACATGAATGTCAAACACAATCCTCTACTATACTGGTGGGTGGTTGATGCAGAGGTGTCTGCGAGGGCTAAGTGGCCGCCATGCCAAACGTTTGTTGAAGGTGCTGTTACTGCACATGAGACCTACCCAATCCATCCTCTCCACCTCCACCTGCACTTGCACATGAATGTCAAACTAAAACCTCTACTATACTGGTGGGTGGTTGATGCAGAGACGTCTGCGAGGGCTAAGTGGCCGCCATGCCAAACGTTTGTTGAACGTGCTGTCACTGCACATGAGACCTACCCAATCCATCCTCTCCACCTCCACCTGTACTTGCACATGAATGTCAAACACAATCCTCTACTATACTGGTGGTTGGTTTATGCAGAGACGTCTGCGAGGGCTAAGTGGCTGGCATGCCAAACGTTTGTCGAACATGCTGTCACTGCACATGTGGTCCATTCACTCTACTCTTTGATACCTCTACCTCCACCTACACTTGCACATGAATGTCAAACACAATCCTCTACTATACTGGTGGGTGGTTGATGCAGAGATGTCTGCGAGGGCTAAGTGGCCGCCATGCCAAACGTTTGTTGAAGGTGCTGTCACTGCACATGAGACCTACCCAATTCATCCTCTCCACCTCCACCTACACTTGCACATGAATGTCAAACACAATCCTCTATTATACTGGTGGGTGGTTGATGCAGAGACGTCTGCGAGGGCTAAGTGGCCGCCATGCCAAACGTTTGTTGAACGTGCTGTCACTGCACATGTGGCCCATCCACTCTACTCTTTGATACATCTACCTCCACCTGCACTTGCACATGAATGTCAAACACAATCCTCTACTATACTGGTGGGTGGTTGATGCAGAGATGTCTGCGAGGGCTAAGTGGCCGCCATGCCAAACGTTTGTTGAAGGTGCTCTCACTGCACATGAGACCTACCCAATCCATCCACTCAACCTCAACCTGCACTTGTACATGAATGTCAAACACAATCCTCTACTATACTGATGGTGGTTGATGCAGAGATGTCTGCGAGGGCTAAGTGGCCGCCATGCCAAACGTTTGTTGAACGTGCTGTCACTGCACATGTGGTCCATCCACTCTACTCTTCGATACCTCTACCTCCACCTGCACTTGCACATGAATGTCAAACACAATCCTCTACTATACTGGTGGGTGGTTGATGCAGAGATGTCTGCGAGGGCTAAGTGGCACCATGCCAAACGTTTGTTGAAGGTGCTGTCACTGCACATGTGGTCCATCCACTCTACTCTTCGATACCTTTACCTCCATCTGCACTTGCACATGAATGTCAAACACAATCCTCTACTATACTGGTGGGTGGTTGATGCAGAGATGTCTGCGAGGGCTAAGTGGCCGCCATGCCAAACGTTTGTTGAAGGTGCTGTCACTGCACATGAGACCTACCCAATCCATCCTCTCCACCTGCACCTGCACTTGCACATGAATGTCAAACACAATCCTCTACTATACTGGTGGGTGGTTGATGCAGAGACGTCTGCGAGGGCTAAGTGGCCGCCATGCCAAACGTTTGTTGAACGTGCTGTCACTGCACATGTGGCCCATCCACTCTACTCTTTGATACCTCTACCTCCACCTGCACTTGCACATGAATGTCAAACTAAAACCTCTACTATACTGGTGGGTGGTAGATGCAGAGACGTCTGCGAGGGCTAAGTGGCCGCCATGCCAAACGTTTGTTGAACGTGCTGTCACTGCACCATTACATGTAAAGGTTATGTAAGGTTATGTAAACCATGCAATCTAAATGAATGCGGAAGCAACCTGATATTCTTACCAGTACCTCAAAATAGTTACATAATCTGTATATTTAATTGTTATCTTGCTTACCAGTTCTAAAACGTGTGGCTTCATAAAAAGACCAGACAACGAAGCTCAGTGTCTCTAATTTGTGTGTAATAACCTACACTCAGTTGTGTGTGTAAACACATTATTGTATCACATATATCTTAATATTTAATATACTTGAATTTGTTCAGTTAATATGTAAGACACTTCCTTGATATGTCTATTACAAGAGAAAAAGGTGCAGAATTGCAGATATCACTTAAAATTTAGTTAAATTTCAAATTTTCCCCAAGGGATAATGAAAGCTTAAACAAATATTGTGTAAGAATAGAAATTAAATTAATTTAATATTAAACACTTCTGTGTTGTTAAATTAACAAAGCATAGAACAACAGCAGGAAAATATGTAACAAGCATTGTGTAAATAAAGTCACTAATGAAAAGACAACACAGTAGAAGGTAAAAGGCTTTAATCGAGCTAAGCAATTTCATCTTACAAATGCCATACGATGGAAAAACCTTTCGCAGCAGGATACGCTTGCATTTATTAAACCAACAATTGAATAATTTATTATTTGTTACGGTGAAAAGTAAAAGAAATCATTTACTAACATTTGTAAAAGCTGTGGTTTAATACTGGATTAATGATAAACCATTAATCCAAGAACTAAATATATTTGAAACAAAAAGCCGAATATCGAAAAAAGTATTGATATGAATGAGAGTATATTTTGCATTTACTGTAAGTAGTAGCCTAAGAGTTTGCCCTAAAAGCGTATTCCCAAACAAGTTGCTCACAAAACTTACAAATTAGGAAGTAGGCCCTACGTCAAAGCAAAGTGGCCCTCACGTACAATTCAGAAACTCGACCTGTACTGAAGACCTTTCAGAGGAGAGTTGAGAAATAAGTTCAACTTGTAACTTTGTAAGGGAAGAAACTGAAGTTCCTCATAATATTTTTGGACAGTCTAATATATAAGTTTTTCAATACTCTTTGTACAAACTTACTACAGCGTTAATGTTAAATATTTTAAATGTTGTAATCCTCAAATATAAATAATAACACGTGGCACAGTTATAATAACATAACTGTTAGCTAAACGTGTTGACATTTAAGTTAATACAAAGTAATGACACACAAAGCCCTGTCTCATTAACGTATCATAGATATTTTACTTGAGTTTCCTCCTCTCCTCTCAGTTTTATTTTGTTCAAGAGCGTATTTTAATAAATCCTCTGTTCTTGCTTTAATTGTATTAAAGTTGCTAGAACTGATTTAAAATTAATTCGTTTCGTTTCTTGTTACCTCTTTACATTGTACACAATGTATTTCGCAATTATTATATTTTATGTTGATGAACAAGCTTTTAAAATTGTAACGTTACCTTTAAGTTATTAATTCAAATGAAAAGAACTACACAAAATACTACCATATATTAAAACAATTCCACTTATCTGATATTCTATAATTTTACATATATGTTTACACTTAAGTCATATTATTATCAATATTTAAACATTTTCAGGCGTGTTTATGATACTAAAGTTTCAATTACAAACGTAACTCCCAGACGTGTCGCCCCCCGCGGGGTCAAGGGATGATGCAGCGGCATCGATTGCCCCGTGACCTTGACACCCTCCCCCGCCCCATCAACATCCCCCACGATTGTTTCTGTTCTCTGTTCTCATTGTACAGGGTCTCCGACTGCGGCGGCACCTTTGTGTCACTCTCTTCCTCTCGCCTTCAATAACTCTCTCTATACAATAAAATAATGAAAACTCGATTAACAAATTAATTGATTTTCTTTCATTACTCCAGCTCAACGCCTTCGTCCACCATCTGTATTTCCTGTAGCTTGCAGCTTTGATACGAAGGTTCCATCCCTTGCAAACTTACAAAAGCTTCTTTAGGTAAATACCTATATTAAGTCAATCAATGTAATTTTGAATCAAAGTGTGTCAATTAGTTTACATATTCTAGATACAAACTCTGAATCCTAATATTCAAAACTGAGCAAAGCTATACGACTATGTTTTTATGATATATTCCTTTTTTGTTTCCATCATCTGTTTCGTATATTCGTGTTATGTAAACATTTGAATATTTTGTGCAAAGAGTTGATAAGAAAAAGTTTATCCATGCTTGAATACAAATTTTCACTGTTTTTTATGTGTGAAAGTAATGGAGGTACTCAAATGTTTGTAGTCAATAAATATAATAATGAGCAACCGCCTTCTACCTGGAAATCCAACTACCAACCTTCCATATTCCAAAACCTTTTGATGGGTTTTGGTATTTTATGAATTCAACAAGTAATCTTTTAAATTTAATTCAAAATTAACTTTATTTCACAAAAACGTAAAAATACATAAAAAATCATGTAATATAATTTATTACTGGTGTAATCTTAATTATAAAAAAGTTATAAGTTTAATGTTCATTAGCATAGGATATATTATAAATACCTATTATAAATATATATATATACAAAAATAAAACAATGTATATATATTATAAGACTTGTAAATTGTTGTATGTTGTACCATATATATACAGCATAAAACGATTTACAAGATTTATAATATGTATACAGAAATAAAACAATGTTATAATTTATCCTATGCTAATGAACATTAACCTTATACCTTTTTATAAATAATATTACACCAGTCTGTTCAATTGGAAAAGGACATCGATTTTTTCCAAATGTTTTAAGGATTTAAAATCGACTTATTTATCTATATTAGCAGACCGACTAACCCTGTATAAAACTGAGCATCTGATACCAACCGACATGCATTACCCATCTAAGTAGTTCTCCTTAATGAGTGCGATCATTTAACCAACCCTGTCGATCAAGTTGATTTGTAGACCTAAAATAATTCATCCATAATCGTAATCGCTCGTCGTTTAAGCCTTGATATTAACCGATTTGAATTAAGTTAGGTGATGACCCATAATTTTATAAAGGCTCAGTCATTGTCTACGGGAACCATTATCACACGAGCCGATCTCCACCGGGTGTTCTAGTTAAAATGATCTGTTGCTCCCCGCCGCGTTGCTGCATCTCATCATCCCCGCCAGGTGGCAGCACCCCCCTCCCCCTCCAAAACCACCCCTCTGGACCTCCCCGTGGGAGTCGATGAGTTATCGTCGGTCCCACGTCGACATGGCAACTTTTATAAAAATCCGGAATATTAGAGATAATTTAAACATATATTAAACATCAGACAGTTTAATATTTTAAGTGTTAATGTAGCCCTTGAAAATTTAACCAAAACAGTAAAACAAATGGGAAACATTGATAATTAAAGAGGTTAAAGTATAGTTCAGAAGTCCTTTTACGCCTTTTCCATAATTGTAGTTAAACATTTTTTTACTTAATAAAATATTTGTTTTAATATATTTTGTATTTCATAAAATATATCTACATTTGCGATTGATGTTGACTTGTTTAACCAAAAAGGTATTAAATTTGACTATACCAAATTTATTGTAATATGTCAACTGGTAGTAAAGCATCGATTTGATTGATAAACTATTTAAATACACTTTTTTATTCGCATATCCCTGTAGTACTACAGTTATTTCCAGCACAAAAGTAATTCATTCATACCCATTATTATATTATGTGTAAATATTAAGTGCTACCCAATGGGTCTTAGCCAGAGCCAGGCAATTTTTCAACACTATCACAACGACTAAACCAATGAACTCCAATTAACCAATGAATGTTTATGCTCTATGAACTAAAGACTTCGTGTAGTGAGACTTAAAATCGAATGGCATAGTTTTTTCTCAATAGTCTGGAAAACAAAAGGCAGTTATAATACTTGCTAATAGGCTCAGTCCGCCTAGCCAATCAGGCGATGTTCGTCGCTGTCCCCATGCAGTGGGATGCTCAGCATTGTTTTATAATCATATGTTCCATTGTTGTTCGACCTTGTATACATTATTCGCAGCTCGATGAGGTGATTTATTAAAGAGCAATGAGGCCTAATTACGAGCAGCGTTGCCCACACGAGGGCAGAGCGTGGTGAATCCTGGTCGTTAGCTTTGCTTGTGTCCACCGGCTAGCCAAGTGGCGCGTAACAAACAACACCTGTGGCGACACTTGGCGCGATTGCTCGTTCTCCAACGACACGTGATACCTTGTTACAGTGGAATCAGTTTTAATGAACTATATATTTAATTTCAAAACTTGTACATTTTAACTATTAAATATGAACCATATCTTAGACCCTTGACTTTCAATTCATCAACCTAAAAGTAAAATAATAGCATAATAATTAATCAGGATGCTCAGTTAGCAATGATTACGGAAAATACTATATTATAAATAAACAGACAATAATGGATTAATCTACCTTTTAACCTATTCTTGATTTAATATGGAAAAACAATATTAAACATTACTAAAATCCAGTTTTATTTTTAGTTTAGCAATGTCTTTATGATTTACTCAATAAACAAGAATAATAACAAAAGCTATCGGATAGGTAAACAATTTTATTCCAGTTTCAGTATATTATATTTGTTTTTAATAAAATATCGCATCATGTTTTAGAAAAGGTCGTCTTAAAGATAGTTTTATCTTGGGATACCTATATTTAAAAGCTAGTTTCATAATCATGATATTAAATCACGTTTAAAATTTAATTCACAACCCTAGCTGCAATATGATGTCAAGTTATCGATTTAAATGTCAAAGTCAATTACCCACACAGTGTCCTATAGTGTAATGTTAAACAGTGAAAATATTTGGAATAGTTAAAATCCATTTCATTTGAATGATTTTTCTCAAAAGTTGGAATCACAGATACAATGTTTTGTCACAGAAAACCTTGTTTGTACGCGTTATAATATTTAGCTTCTGTCAAAACATCATGACAAATTTCAGCTATTGCACTATCGAGTCCGTTTCAAAACAAAAGCCCACACTGTAGCCTCCTATAAATCGTGACGGGCGAAACTCGACCCACACATTTAGTCGAGAAACAGAAGCATCAATCACAGAAACGGTTATTGGCACCATCAATGTGACTGGACGACAGCGCAGCGGCCGCGGTGGTTACGGCGATCACTGGACAAGATTGTAAAGTCGAGAGCCGATGTTGGCGGGCAGAAACAAATCGGCCGTGAAGCCGGATTAATTAACAGGTGAGAGGAGAAGGCACGGAGGGAGGAGCCGCCGGCCGTGGCGAGCCCTGACCAGAGGAGTGTCTGACAGAGGATTAGGATGGCGACAGTCGGTCGAGTACAAGTGGCTGATGTGTTTACTTCTGGAGATTTGCAAAGCCCTCGACTTAGATTCATTGGTTTATTTACCCTAGATATAATAGTTAGGGTAGTGGAAGTGAGATCACATTGCCGAACTACAATCTGAAATGATATGATAAACACATCGTGTAACTAAGTGTTGCAGATCCGGAGAAATGGGGACACATCACGGAATATATGACCAGTCTTTGACACGTCTGTATTATATTTAAAACACGTTTAATTTTTAAAATCCATTTAATCAAACAGAGAATCCGCGGTACACAGATTTAAGATGTTAGGGTTAAACATACATATTTCCCTGCCATATGGGATACCAATATGTTACGATGTGTAGATGTATCAACATTTAGACAACATTCGAAGATCCCTTGAAATTGATAACATATTCACCCCCAACGTTTAATTATTCCGATAAAATCCAAGTAAACTTTGTTAAGTAACTATTAATACTATAGTAACAGTAATAATACTGACGCATTATTATTTAAACATATAAACCAGCCTAAAGCTTAAACGTAATAAGATGTATCCTAGGCAACAATGAAGATTAATTAATGATGAGTGCTTGTTATGAACTCTGTTGTTGATCAACTCACTAGCAAAGGAGAGCTCGTCTGGCCTTCCTAAAAAAAAACTGATAACTTGTATAAAGGCTGATAACTTGTTTATAAACAATTGTATATTCTCTAATTGTTTAATTACTTATGCAAGCTTTAATGGATTTGTTTATTTAAACGACCTATTTTATGTTTGAGGAAAATCTCTCTATTACAGGATTTGTTTAATCCCAAAGACTACGTGATCGTAGCTCCTCCCACAGCTAGACAATTCGACATGAAAAATTGAACCACACCAGCCTTGGCCAACAACCGTCAACGCAATTTCCGAAAAAAATGTATTAAATGCTAATCGGTGCTCTTGAGTCTGACAACTAACCCAGATTTTGATTTACACGGGCCAAACTACCCAAAATCGCGGCGTATAATGGCCGATAACTACACGCTGCGGTGACGTGCAGACGTATTTACGGATAGCTTTAAATCATGACCGGCCGGACCGCGTCCCCACCCTCCCGGTCTGGGTGACGTGGGTGAGTGAAGGGGACCCAGACAAATTCCCTCAATTACGGGCCCAAGAGTGATGCCACTTTAATTACCCGGTTTGAGTGACGCCGTGATTAACTTCTTAATTGAATCGATCCTAATGATCACAGCGTGGAAATTGGCGGTTCTTGGGCTGGATGTCTGCTGTACCCGGGTGTCTACCTCTTTGTCTGGGTCAGACTTGAGTTTGGTAAACCATTTCAATTGTCACTGAAATATGATTTGCCTACATTATTGCCATATGGCGAGTAGTTTTTGCACAGGTACTTTTGACAGTTGTAGTTGTTTCTGTATTAGCGTATTTTAAACAAAACATCATACAACTTGCTTTAGAACACATGTTCACTTTTAAAACTGTTAATATAGTTTTCTGGAAAATAAATATAAATTACACTCTGTAAAAATATCAGCTAATGTATTAAAATTCAAATTTGTTTTTTTAACTCTGCCGATCACAGTTTTGAAATTATTAATGGCCTTGTTACAGATCCTTTCATAGTACTTGCCATGTAGGACAGGTAGTGCAACAGGGATGTGGTGAATACCTCACACCACTCCCCCCTTCCATAAGTTTGCGTACATGTCTACTCAAAACTTCATTTAGACTTAATTTTATTCACGACTTTTGCTATGTTTACATACTGACTGATTTATTGCTAATATTGCAACAACAGTACAAATGTAAACAGGGACTTAAACAATCCGTATTCATATGTTTTGAATGATTTTGCTGGAGAATAGTCATTATTGCCCATGCGCAAACTAGGTGTAACGTACTGTGAAATAATCTGAATTTGAGGGTTTTTGTATCATCTCTATAAATAAACATATAGTGACTCCTCCGTCGTTTCCATTACAACTCTCTTTCGGGTCAAATAATCAATATGTGATTTCGAGACGAAGTTGCTTCAGTCATTCGAAACCAACTACGAGAACCTGACTAGCTAAAGCGAAAATGTCCGATGGCATCTGATAAAGTAAATGTGCAGTTAAGGTTTATGTAAATTGACCTCATAAAATAATCTAATACCGCAATGCTTCCTTTTTAGTAAGAACCAGAAGCTATTTACTTTAATGAAATGGATGCAGCGGTGAGATTGTGCACAACTTGCAGTCCCTCAGCGGTTTTTATTTACTTTAACTTGTGTTTATACTCCTTAGTTTTAAAAGAAACTAGTAGCGAGTATTTAATAACCATTTATTTCCAAAAACTTTAATTATTTTAGTTTCTTACTTTTTTGCTTTGTAATAACTTGTATAATTACAATAACAACCAATGTTTAAAACCACGGTTTTATTTTATAAAACAAAAGAATAGGTTTTCTGCTCCTAAAAAGGTCGTACACTATCGATAGACCAATGTGGTTACTTCTTAAAACATAAGATTCAAATGTTATGTTCATTAGATTCAGCTATTTGAATGGACAAATAGTTTTGAACGTAGAGTTCCTCCATAGCCCCTGCCGTTACCATAGTCGCCTTACCATAGTCGCGTTACCATAGTCGGCACGCGCTCGTGACCACG
The DNA here is from genome assembly GCA_963675035.1 of Allygus modestus. Taxonomy (NCBI): domain Eukaryota; kingdom Metazoa; phylum Arthropoda; class Insecta; order Hemiptera; family Cicadellidae; genus Allygus; species Allygus modestus. Next base: position 206,926,327 of record OY776111.1, read on the forward strand.
GCTGCAGTCTGTTGCAATGTTACCACATCATGTTGTGTTGGAGGAGTCTCAACGATGCACTACCACTCTCCTGGTGGCCTGTTGCTTCTTCTGTTTGTCTAAATTACTGTATATACGTATTGCTGTATATACGTCTACAATTATGTAAATCTTAAATTAATAGAGCTATCACTGTCAAATTGTTAACCACTAGGAACGTTGTTTACTATTATGTGAATCTATGTGAATGTTGAGTTATTGATATAACCAACAAGTTCAAGTCGCTGAACGATCCTCAGAAAGTTTGTATAAGTGGTTTGAGAGCTCTTCGACTCCCAATTCCATGTCTGAGTGTCCAATTACATCGAAAACTTTAGTAAGATAAATCCATGTAAATTATGATACAGTAAAATGCAGCTTTATTTAATTAAGAGACTTACTTAAACACAGTTTTAAAACTTTTGCTAGTGAAGTAACAACAAATAAACAAATTTTGATGTATTTTACAATACACGAAAGTGTATTGTAGTATCAAACCAAAAACTGTTAGACAATATTAGCGTAGTTTTTAAATGGTATTTACGTCTTATAATTTTGTATTTAGTGTAGACTGATAAATATAAAAATAGCGCATTTTGATCATATAATGACACTATATTATTTGTTGGATGTCCAAGCATACCGTACGTGTTTTCAAAACAGGCTTCTGTAAATGTACATAGATTTTATGATAATAACGAGGCTCCGACAAGCTCTAGGGCGCTTGCGAAGGGTAAACTGAGGGAGAAGTGCTTGTGTATGCGTACAGAAGGCCTACATGAGTGTCCTGATAATGTTTTGGAATCTGTATATATTATCGACGACCACTTAACAACAATTTTAAATAGTTTTAAATGGCTTTTGGATAACCTAAGTTTAAAATAAATTTTCAATATTGTACTCAGTTTCTTAAGCTCGAGTTTGAATATTACCTTTCTTTATACTAGAGTAACCGGGGCCGAGAGTCGTTCGGAGGAGATCTGTGTTGTTCAGTTGTATAATTTACATTAATTTTACATGCCAAACAAATTGTCTACGCTAATAAGTACTCCTTATTATTACAGATGAGTTATATTCACTAGTTTGCCTTTACCACTGGGAGTTGGTGTAATTCATTCAATCTACTTTACCTTTTTCGCTTATGGCATATTGTATATACTACACGCAGTTGCAACATATTAGCTAATCGTCAGTGTTACTTGTTTGATCATAAATCTATACTATTGTACTGTTATTAATTCTTTAATGGGGTAGTATTTGTATAGAACGCACACTGTATGCCCAAAGGAAGAGAAGGACCCTTCTCATATCTTGCACCTTTCAGTAATTTTAAAATTGAAAGTTATTCTGTTGTGGTGATGAAATACTTCAACCAAACCAATGTAAATGAATATGCCAAAACATATTTTTAAAATTACTATAATATGTGTAAAGCAGAGAAAAAAAGTTCAAGAAATCATCATAACAGTATTACTAATTACTGTTCAGGAACAACTATATCAATCGAGTAGAATCGAGTTTTAATCACACCGAGGTTTTTTAATTCAATACAACATTTTATATTTTACTTTTTAAACCTTAAAACATATTTAAATACAAAATATCTCAAGAAACATAAAGTTTCTGAGGAAGATTGAAATGCGTATTCACTGTAGATTTCAACCGATAAATTTGTAGTTTCAGCCGTGCCTTTCATTAAAGTAAATAGCTTCCAAGTCTGGAGAGAAACTTATGTGGGGTACTCCGGAGGTGAATAGGAGCTAATGTGAAAACATAGCAGCCTACAATTTATCTTTAGGGTTAAACAAATTTGCGGTAGTTGCCAACCTATTTGCATTTAGTCGCCGTTAAATACGATTTACTCTTTTAAGTAGTGAAAATTGATGTAATTTATTTTCTTTAAAAATCCTTTGGTCCTTGATGAATTTAAATCTTTTATTTTTGATTAAACTAGATTTAAATTAATCTAAACTTTCCTCAAGATACAGTATTAAAACTTTGTCTTACATTTGATGAATCAAATTAACTGGTATTCTTCAATCATTTAATATTTTATGTCCAAATACGTATGTTAATGTAAATTCAAACGAAATATATGTTATTACAAAATAGTATTTGCATTGCAACAACTATTAAATAATTTACAACTATTAATTAGAATATGACCCAAGATCTCCATATTTATTTGCATAAATAATCCTTAAAGTTAAAAACTTAACGACATAAGTTTATCTTCTAAATTCATTCTATATACCTATAGAAAACATCTTAACTTGTTTCTTTATTGTAACTTAAATAATTACATTGTTTATTATTTCAACATGGGTGTGCGTGTATTATAAAACACACCCCTTTGTACTTTGGGAGTCAGCCACATTAGCGTTGATGTAGATACCTAAATCGAAGCCAAAGTTTTAAATATTACATATTTCGTTTAAAGCCTTTATCAATTTCCTTTCTCTTTAATTAATCAGTCTACAGCTGCATACATATTATGTCTATTAATAAACGTAGAACAATATAATTCTCGAACTAAACCATTACTCTAGTTCGCTATATGGAGAAGTTCCCGCCAAACAGAGTCGACACATCTTTTTAATGATACAAATAATTTATCATTTTAAAGCTCTTACTAAGTTAAACACATTCATAAAATCCCAATTTCCGAAGAACGGTGGATTAGAAAACAGCATCAACTATATCTATTTAGATTGTAGGGTATTTTTTCAATTCACTATGATAGAATTGCCTTATCAATACAGAATACTTCTTCTAATTCATATTGATGACTGGATACAATATAATAAATTAAATTGCATTATTTGTTGTGAATTGGATGGATTAAATAAAAAAAACCTTTAATAATTTTATTATTAAGTTAAATATATGGATAGACAAATTTCAGCATGTATCTAAGTAATTTGTAATGGCTCTGTTACTCACTCAGGCACAAATTAAACTTCCATTTGATTTGTTTAGTTTTGTCTTCTCTATCGATTGTTTGTCATAAATTTACCACATTGCCGATGAGCATGTGAAATCTTTAATGTTCGGTTAAATACGTATGCATCTTACCAATGCATACGTCTAATATTTATGAGGTACCGGAATAATATACCCTAAATGGACGTAATTCCGTAATAAACTATAGTATATATTGTATAAACGTGTCAATAAAAGATAAAGGTAGCCCTATAACTGAATCGTTGTTATTGGAAAAATAATATGTATTCTGAAATATTTTGGACACTGAATCAGGTTCATAAGGTAAGTACATCAGTTCTGTTACAAATTGTCTCAACAAACTCAAATAAAAATAAGTAAAAACATGTAGTTGTTGATTTTAGAGGAAATTTTAAAACTAAAATTAATAGTTGAATATATCTGAGGATTAAATACCGCACAGTGATTAGATGTAGATCAAAGGACGTAGCTCAGCAAACGTCTAATGTCGATAAATAAATATGACTCGAAGGAACTGATTTAGTTAAAAGCATTTTACAGAAACATTCATTATGGAAACAGCTTTTACGCTTAAAAGTAAAAATATGTAGGTTAGGGTCGGTGCGGCCAAGTAAGATGTATTGAGGGTTAATGTGGATAAATCGGTTTCATATTCTTAAGGTTTACAGGGTATGCGCGTTTATAGCTGAGTCTTTGTGCATAAAGATGTCGTTAGCGTCTTTTGTGGATTTCAGAAACCAATTATAAATTAAATGAAAATTTGTTTTGGGCCTTTTATTTTCTTTACTTTCATTTCTAAACGCTGAAATGAGATTTCGATGCAATTATATGATCAATGTATAAATGAGTGATTTATTACCTTTGCAATTAATATAACCACTCGTTGTTAATAGATGCAATCATAATCACAATGCACATGTAAAAGAGCTAATGGTTACCTTGTACTATCTATGTAATTTTGTTTCTGTAGTAGCTATACAAAATACTATTCCCTTTTAATTCACTATGCAGGTACTGAATTAAATACATTATTCTATATTTTAAAGCAATATATTCCACCTACAGAACTAAAAGACAGGAACAATATTTAGATGTAATTTATTAACTGTAGGGACATTTACGTTAAAGGTATGATTTAGGATTAAATAGTTTAAATATAAAGTTTTTAAATTCAAAATTTAAAACAAATAGGTTTAACATAAATACAATAGAAAAGTAATGTCTAACCAGTATAAATAAAACAAAACACCGTAGTTATTAATTTCCCAGCATCAGCAGAACGCCCAAGAGTTGTGAGTATTGCTGAATAAAAGGCTAATTGTGGAGAAGAGTGAGGCAGCTCATCAAGAATATTATGAAGTGGGTTAGCAACAGCCGGGAGCTAATGCATCTCTCATTGTGAGCGAGTTTGCCGGATTAATGGCAGTTTAATTGGCGGGAGCGTATCTGGGAGAACTTCAACTGCTGGCCGATACGTTCCTGGGTAATTATGTTTCACCAGTTCAGGTGGATGCAATAATGGCGCGGTGGGCTCCATTGATAGTCAATAGTCTAGGGAATTGTTCAAATGCCCCATATGTAATTTTAATAATGTTTTTATTCCAATAAAAAGTAAAATATGAATATTTTAAAATATTAAAAGATATTTTTACTATCCAAGACATTTCCCCACGTTGTTCCCCTGGCGCTCTTACCCTCAGCGGCATCTGAATCCAAATCCTGTGTGGTCCAGAGTAAGATGCCCGATTGATTACGTTTATTTATTTAGAACTTCTAGCGATTTTCCCCTATAGGGAAGAAGCTATTACCGTAGAGTGGTAATATACATGGCAAGGCCTAGGCCCGAGACCATGACAATGTTACGTTTTGAGGTCCCTAGATGCCAAAAACACCACTCGTTCAAAACTGTATGTTTATTCTTTTTTATTTTAGGATATTCAGCAGTTAAGAAATTTGTTATTGTTTCCCGTATTTTTGATTCTAGGATACGTAAAATTGTTTTAATATCAAATTCAATAAAGACATTACATAGCTTAAACTTGTCTGTTTTCAGATCTTGATGTCGCCGTACTCCGTCTTCGCCGTATCTGAGCCATCCATCGGTTTGCATAGTCGTGAGGCCGAGCTCGTCTTTGTCTCAGCGGCCAACAACACGCGGCCTCGTGCAGGTCGTGGTGTCCGCTGGCTGCACCACTTGACGCCGGGATGAAGAGCAGCTGCACTCTCAGACTCAGATACGGACACAAGGTCACATATGATAAACAAGTTCATAACTGATCCTACATGATTCATAACTTTTAAAACGTTTCGTTGAGTCCACTGTAAAATAACCGCATACTTAATTGTCTTTAGTCGTCCACTCGATTCTAATGAAATATTGGATCGGCAGGAAATTTAGACCAAACTATCTGGAAGATGTTCATTTTTTGCAGTTGAATTAATTAGTTAATTTTATTTAAAAAATTGCCAATTGAAGGTATGCTCTCACTGTCTACTTCGTTATACTGTACTGCATATATTTTTAAATTAGTTTTGAAATTGCTATTTCCTGCTATAAATAACTTTTAATATTGACTTTAGATATCTTTAATTTACTCTTTATACTAATCAGCAAACATTTATAGTAGTGTAGACAAAGTATATGTATTTTTTATTTTAAACATGCAACACATAAAGAAGGAATCGTTATGGTAAAAGATTGATCACAATAACTAAGAAGAATGGAGAACCAAGTCCTCCTTTATCCAATCAATAGATACTTAAAAATCCACCAACAACATCAGCAGGACTGTTGAGGAACCTAGAGTAGTAATATAAATTGATAATCAATAGGAGATTATTTAGAATTTTAAATTTCTAGTATATAGCTAGTATATAACTATAACAATCTTGCACATAACGAAAAATTCATTTATTGCAACAAACAGACCTGGTTATAGTACACCTCTAGCATTGAATATACAGAGTTAGTGTATACTCAATACCTCTAGGTATCTTTGCACACGGTCCGGCGTGCAAAGGAAACATAAACCATTGGTTTCAGCAGTTCTACTCAGTCAGGAGAGGAGTGTAATTATTACGGCAATACCGGCTCATCCCAGATCGTGTGATCAGCTGATACCCCTGATAACAGATGGGTCGTTCTGATAAGACTTGGCGGCGTGATCCCCGGCCGCGTATTCCTCACCGCTTTCTCACGAAGTTGCCTCACAGAACCAATTATAAGCTGGCGAACTCTTCGTGAGAGTGCTGTTGTCGCAGCCAGTCGCGATGCTCCGATTTCCGAACAATTAGTTGTACGAGTTACATCAATAAACATTCACATCTTCCGTAATTTATTTTCCATTTCCTTTTGGAGGGTTTTGTTTTGTATCGGTGTCTTTTTACGCCATTGCAATTTTATAATAATCTAACTTAAACTCCAACTGGTTTCGAGTTTCAATATTCTTCTTAATAGTTTAAAAATAAAGATGTGCGTTTATATTGTTTACATTTATTGATTAGTTCCTTACACAATTAAATACTTCTAAGAATAAGATTCCTTTTCTATGTTACTAGACAAAATAAACTTTAACCACTTTAACATTAAAAAATGTGTTAATAAATATGTCTTTTACGTTTATAAAAATCAATCAGACAGATACTGACATGCCCTATAATGCCTGTAGGGTAGGTAATCTATGCATTAAGCTAATGGTTCCATTAATTTCTGAGCCGGTTGCGTGCTACGGTAATAATTGGTCGATATTTACTCTCCAGGGGAGCTGCCGTGGTTTATGCTGTCATTTCCATATAAACGAGGGATGAGCAACTGAAACAATCTCAGACTCCCGGGGCTGGCTCCTTGGAGCGAGGGGAGCCTCAGCTGCCGCCCCCCGTCGGGAGGGTAGCAACTGTGGCGACTCGCTGGGACGGAACGGTGAGCCCATTTTAAACGACTGGCTTTAATAGACTTGTGGTGTTTTCGGCGGGCAGCTGATTTCAAGGACTTTTCAAGGTGTTGGTGAGGTTTTGTGGGCCTGATCTCAAATGCCCCGGATCACCGTGCAGGAGGCTGACCACTATTGTCCTCAAGCCGCTTTCGAGAGGCGATGTTCTGCCTTTAAGTGGATCAAATCCGGGAGAACTAATAATTTTAAGATTTACATTAAAGGCTAATGGATTCGCTATTTTGGGTTTTTCTAAAGGCCAGCTGCCGAGGGTCAGAGAATTTATGTTAGGGTTTGTTCCGCATCGGGGGTAGGATCTTTGCGGTAATCTGACAATGGGAGTAATGATGTATTCTCCCAAGGAGCCGTTGCAACTTAGCACAGTTCGTTTAAGCTACGGTCCGTCTATATCTAGGTTCCGTTTTCTGCAGAGTGAATGGCTTACCTTTGAATGTAGGGTCTTTAAACGGATTAGAGAACAAGGAAGCAAATTCAACTATCTTTAAAAAAAAACAAATAGTCTAGCTCATCTTAAGCGATGTGGATTCGGTTTTTTGGGTTTGCCAGCAATGCAAGTGTCGGTATGAGCGCAGATTTAAGTCCAAATTGAGTAATTAACAGATTAAGTATCTGTTGAACAGTTTTAAACTCATAACTTATGTTTATCATAAGGTAGGTTTTAAAACTTACCCAAAGTTTTAAAATATAAACGATTTAAATTTATTACAAACTGCGATGAACATTGTCACAGCTGATTTTGGTTTACGAAGACAAACGGACTATATTTTACTACGTGATTCACCCTGAAGGTGGAGAAGTGTAATGTCTCCGAAACTTTGACCAAAATAACGGCTCACTCTCCGCTAAATTATAAAACATTGTATGGAAACCTCAAACATATTGATTTTTGAAGCTCTAGTTAACATTTGTTTATTAATGTTGTTATATGACTATAAAATTAAACTTGTGAGTTTGCAGCTGTAGCTTTATTAATTTAATATATGATGCTATATCATGAATACTCACATGTATCCTTCTGTTTCAGGGCGTTTCCTCAGTATGTCGCTGACCCGCGTGCGTAGTCTCAACGTAGGCAGCAACTACAACGCTGCGAGTAGGACGAAGCCGCTGAATCACACATTGTTCCATTGTTATATTATTGTCTTATTCCGTTGGCAACCGTGTGTCATATTTTGTTTTATTGGGCCGGTAACCGTGACAGTGATATATTTTATCATTATGGCCGCCGACCTTGGCCGTGCTCCGCGATTTGTCGGCCGCCAACCGTTCCGCGTCGTTATGGCAACGTTTATATTCCCCTGAGGTAATTAAGGTTGGCTATCATAACAATGTAAAAATCAGCGTATACAGTTTGTGTATACATCAAATAACTTGAAGCGTCCGTGTTGTACTGACTTCCCTTCGTTTAACATGTGGCGCGAATCCACTCGGCCCTTAACGTCGTTTCTGGCCTTAGAGAATGAATTTACTTTGCTCATTCTCCCTTCCTGAGAACTAAGACTGAAGGGTTATTCCTTATGACTATTTGCATTTTATTAAGCAGATAAAATAGCCACAGCAAAGTGTTCAAACGATCAACAGCTTGTTCTGGTTGTTTATTAGTATTGAATTGTTTCACTTCTACAGTGTTCAGATTTCAAAATATTCTCGATGCAACATTAACAGTTACCAAAACTTAAATTGTTCTGAATTTGTCCACGTTCTTTAAAAAACATTCAAACTATGTGTCGGCAATCTCACTCAAACTCCTATTTGCCTTTCGACCCAATCCTGTCCCCGATGCATCAAGCTCCAAAGATCGCCCACCCGGAGCCACTGTGACAGCTCTCTAAACATCGCACCACCCACGGCCTGAGATGACCGATCACAGACCCCGGGGGTACGGAGAAGTCGCCCAGCGCCCAAGGTGCCAACAGTGGGCGACCCCGCGCCTAACGAGCCATTGTCCAGGGAACAGCACCCATTGTGGCTGGCGACTCACACCTCCTCTGCTAATTTATCCCCCGGTCCTCTCGAACTAGATTAACGGCTGGTCCGTTTATTTATATTTCTTTTGCGTGAAAGGTGTTTGTTTAAACCTGCCAAACAAAACAAAAGCGAATTGGGACCTGTCTTGGAATGAAATTAGGATGCAAATAAATGCCTGGCTATCTATAGATCGGTGGAGATCCTCGGGATTGACTGGAAATTTAAGAACTTGTTAAAAATTTCAGGATGTGTCAGGACGTACTTGTAATTACATTTTACGCTTTTTTATAATATTAAATTAATTGTGGTTGAATTATTTGTCATTGCCGGATTATAAAACTGTAAAGTGAATTTGTATCCGTGTAAAAGTACATGTTAAAACACGTTATTTTCACAAATTAAAACTTTACAAGTAAATTATTTTGTATGATCATCACTGGGGTTTAACTTTGATGCTGACTAGTGTGGTGTTTTGTGTAAAGACAGTGGCTTTAAATTATTTCATTGTTAATAAGTATTATCTTTGTCTATATGTAATTCAGTTAATGCCAAGGAAATCACCTGTTCCTGGGAAGTATTCTTATGGCAAAGTATTTCACATAAATGTGTCTTTATAGTTTTAAAGAGTTGTTCAAGACAAGATTACAACTAGATTCAGTCAGTACTAAATTAAGGTTTTAAAACAATTACACACAACAATCCGACCAATATCCTATTTTTCTTCAAAGCTACTTCGTACAGAATCACCAAGTTAAAAAGTTCTTAAGTTATTGAAAAAGTTAAGATTTGTTGATAAGTAGAATGTTACCTTTAGTAACGATTATAACTAACGTTAATAGTAAGAAGTAAGTTATGTACTACCTTCAAAGCTACTGTGATAAATTAAACTTTGTCATCTACTTTGTTCTTATGCACATCACAAATGTGGGAAAGTGGGACAGTTTTATAATATAACATGCTTTATTTTACATGTATATTTTGTGTTCTTTAACTGGCTGAACCGTCGCCGTCGCAACTCTCTTGTACAGTATGCTAGTGCCTCGCCGAGCCGTGTGCGAGCCCTGTACACGTGTCTCGCTGCTCGGTCCGCTGCGGCGCGTCCGATCTACTCGGCCGGAACACAGCCATTTTGATTTTTATGGTCACCCCCAGGGCTCAATTTGAGCTCCTTCATTACTTTGTGAACACCTCATAACATAAAGTAATATGGAAAAATAGAAGCGATCGATCTTCGGGCGGCGCGGCGTGGCCTCAGACTGCACCTCGTGGAATATTTCTTTTTTAGCCTTTTTACACCAGTCCCATTTTAGCTCGCTGTAAACTGTTATGGCACGCGCTTTAAGAGGGCCACAGTGTTCAGTCTGACACGTCCTCCCCTCTCACGGGATAGGAATGACATCAGTCATGCAATATGTAGAAACGGCTTTGGAAAAAGAGCATGTTCCAGTGTCAATACTCTAGCATCAAGCCGAGCATAGTTTAAGGACCACGTCAAATGGTAAGGTTGGACCACATTTATCTAATTTGTTTCTAAGCTTTATTAAAAAAAAATGCTGCACTGTTGTAAATGTAAGCAGTGTGATTGTGGAGTGTAGCAAAGCTATTTTCAGGAATCATGTTCTTTGACACAAATGGCATAAGGCAAATGGCGACATAAGGCGTTGATTCTTATGGCTCTTGGGGAAGACCGATTTTCCTCACGCTGCTCTTTTATCACTGGAAAGACAGGTATAAGATGAGTTCCTTTGAATTCCTTAGCTATTTATGATTTGAGGATATACCCCGGTTGTCCTAACAGTTCAAATTTTGGAATTGGCGTTTAAGGTAGCCGCCTACACGACAGTAGAGTTACAAGGTAGCGATTCCCGGGAGAGGACGATGTGTAAGTGTCACGGGCAACAATGCTACGACGTCGGTGGCGGTGGTGGCCCCCCGTGCAGCTTATCTCCTATCTACCGGTAAGCTGCCGTAATGCCGACGGTCCCCGCTGAGGTCTCATGCGCATTTCCGACACCTCTCTTGTTCTATCTGACACCCTCTGAAATTTATGTATTCTATTCCAGTGTTTTGATGCTAAGGGTTTGGTGTTTCTGTACTTTATTGTTATATTTGGTATAATTTATACTATACCGGTTTAAGAAGAAAAGCTTCACGTGGATAGAGCATCGAATATGAGGGTGTAAATTATAAACATATTATCACCATTACCTTCTTCAGTATGAGTTATAACGTTAACAAAAGCAAAACTTTACAATACGTTAAAAATATATAACAACGAAAGGCAGTTATATCAAACTTATTTTGTACCATTAATGTGATATGTTGTAATATTCGCAAGATAAAGATTAAAGCTACTGCAATTATATCATCGAACACGATGACATTCTCAAGCACCAAAACTGTATGTAGTTTGTATTGGCAAATTCAGGTAATTAGATGATGGAAAACCGGTTTGGTACGGTTTTAACTTTAAAACAAACCTCCATTGCTCCTCCCAACCGCTCACATCTCATAGGTTTGACAAGGCAGATCAAACCTCAGTCACGCTCCTGTCCATGAGAGTATCATAAGTGTTTCCTTCCATTGAAATCAATTGCTGAGTATTTTAGTGCTAACTTCTATTCACTTTGAAATATTTCAACTATCAATCCACTTGTTATATTTAAAACATAAATAAATGTTGGCTGATAATATTTCTTAAGAGTCTTCATCACCGGAAGTTGCCGGACGCCATCTTGGTATTTTGTTCCATAAGGCCAATGTTAACTTTGTGCCTCCGTTACTCCTCACCTGATCGTCACAAACAATTAATTTTGGTGTCAAATTAAAGGTTTCGTCGTCCTCTAGGGAAATGCAATCGTTGATTTTTGGTTTTATTACAAATTAATGAGAACATTTAAAGTGATTCAGTTCAAAATTAAACTATTTATTATGAAACTATGATACCCAAATTAAGGAATTCGATATTGTATTTCCCTAGAGGATGACGAAACCTTTAATTTGACACCAAAATGAATTGTATGTGGCGATCAGGTGAGGAGTAATGGAGGCACAAAGTTAACATTGGCCTTATGGAACAAAACTCCAAGATAGCGTCCGGCAACTTCCGCTGATGAAGACTCTTAATTGATTTGTTACAAAACCGAATAAAAATATATATCACTTTGTACCTCCGAATATCAGCTAGCAAACTACTATATCATTAAATTATAGACATAAGGGTATTATTAATGATATACTATTATTAATTCCACATCTTTTAAGCAAAAATAGAGTCAAACGCAATCCTACTCGATTTTTACCAAGTGCCGGTAAGACAGTTTGAACAGGGAATGATTCGGCTGAACGCAGGAACGCTTGAGCTGCCAGTGGGGAACCAACGAACTAAAAGGTGATTGAATCCCGTCAAACAACATGCTCAAATGATCGGGAACTACTTAAAGTTGGTCATATTATTGAATCTCAAAGAACCAAAACTAAGACGAATTTAGATTTTTATACAAAATCGAGACAAAACCATTGGGATGAGTAAGGTTTGCTTGCTTGCTTGGTTACTTTACTTTTTAAAAACTGTGCTAACCATTTTCTACAGATGATGAAATTAAAAAATGCCTGGGTCGAAAATGCGTTTAGATAATTTCCATCTTATCCCTATAAACAAATCCAAATTTTTCAAAGAATAACTAATTTAAAATTTCTTCTAGAGTATTAAATCAAAAGAGAAAATCTTAACACCTGTGTAACCAACTACTGCACTCAATTGTAAAAGTAACACTTACATGGTAGAGGATCAACTTAGGACTTGGAAATTCCCTTGAGGAAAATAGCTAGAACCATTGAAAAGAGATTGCATACAGAGCGGACATAGTGTGGAGGGAATGTTCCCGGATTTTGAAAAACCTTAAGGACACTGAGTTGAGAAATTACAACTGTGGCCCCGAGAGAAGAGAAGAGAATGCAGAAGAGAAGAATATGAGCATTCAGTATGCTCGCCATGAAGAGGAGAAGAATATGAGCATTGAGTATGCTCGCCATGAAGAGGGGCCGTTATTTCTCCCAGGATTGCTATAAGTCGAGAAGATATACTGTATAGAGCTTCATGAGCTGTCCTCCTTTATAATTGTATTACATCACATTTATTTTATTTTAAATGAATTTACCAGCTGTAGTACCAGCTTTGACAATACTGTATTAATTCCATAAACTAAAACTCAGTAGAAGTGGCTTTATCACCGAATATCCTTAGAGAGTTGTAAATGACTTGTATATGAAGCAGAACTTACGAATATGCAATGTATATACACGAGATTAGACGCTTTCTGTAATTAGTAACTTTGCTCTGAAACTTACTTCCAAAGTTTGCCCATTGCTGTTTGTCTAAATTTATAAAGTACACATTGCGGCAGTAAGTCATTTGGTCTAATAAATTTGTAATGAATAAACCGCACCGTAATGTGCTCAAAATACAGTCACATTCGTTGGGAAAACATATTCTTCTGATTCAATTGAAATCAATTGTTTTGTTTAAATCATCGACTAAATTATACTATTTAAATACAACTATCAAATATGAATAACGAATCATATTCATCTTTGCAAATGACCAATATAGTAGCTAAAATAAGAAAACTTATATCTGTAGCAAAACAATCAACAAAACTAAGTCTAATATTAAAATTTGATTTTGTTTGTGTACACTTTCGTGTGTTATCGTTGCGAAGAAAATACTAAAAATACAAAAATTTTGAAAACGTACCATACAGAATTTTCCTTTCGTCAAAGTTAGAAACCAAACAAAATGTGATAACAACAAATAAGTGATATTAGATTCTAAACTAGTGTCATGTTAGGCAGAGTAAACTTAATTACAGATTATCGCGGGTTTCAAATTGTTATATATCATAGTTAACTATAACCTACGTATTTTTTCCTTTTAGTAAATTTCCCCTATAGGAAAGAAGCTATTACCGTAGGTGACATGGTAAGAGTTAAGCCCGAGACTATGATAACTTTCTGTTTTGAGGTCCCAAGATGCCAGAAAGACTACTCGTTTATACATATAAATTTATATATATGTATATTTATGTGTCCGTTAACACGATAACTTAAAAAACATACGATTTCAATAAAATCTGGCACAAACGTGTAAAGTGTCTTCATGACTTAAAGTTCTAAATCCAGCAAAATCGGACCATGGAAAAAGGGTTTTATGGGGGTTTACAATTCTCCAAAAATCAGTTTTTTGCATTTTTCACCCCCACATTTTTAAAACACTTAATTTTTGTTTAGACCATTTTATAGAGCTTAAAAACAAATAATATAGTATTTTGAATCGTTAACCTAGGTCAACTGGTTGCGGAGAAAATCCAAAAAAACTTGTTCATAAAGTTCCCATGTCCGAGATTTTAAGGGAGACTAAAGGGAAAAAGGTTTTTAGCTTTTCCTCTGTTCATTTTAATGTCAACTTTACATTTTCTTTTGCCAATCAGAACAGTTCTACAAAAAAATCTTTTTGATGTTAAAATTGTGATTCTACGTCCAACCGTAGCAGAGATAATCAAAGTGCTAAACACAGTACGTTGTTGCCCAATGTTATCCTTATGGAGAATAATTCAAATTTGATATCTCGATTGTTTATGATTGTATATTGATGAAACTTGGCCTTTGGCTTCACCTAGTACTGGTATATTGATATTTGCATACGAAATAGTTTTTTTCGATTTTCCCCGTACCAGCAAACCTGCATACCCAGCCCTAATGTTATTCTTATGGAGAAAAAGTAAAGTTTTGTATCTCCCTTAATTATGAACATAAATTAATACAACTTGGTATGTAGCTTCGACTGGTTAAATTATACTGATAATTACATAAAAAACACTTTGCATATCTTCCTCGTTGCGTAAAATCTGCGTACTCAGCTTTCAATGTTAATCTTATGGAGAATAAATAAAATGCTAGGTATCACTTATTTATTCGTGTATTTTTATGAATATTTGTGAGAGGCTTTATGTGGTAGTGAGAAACATATACATTCATTGGAAATTCGCTGAGTACGCAGGTTTGCTGTGACGGTGATATTTTGGAAATACATACGTTTTAATAATAACTATTTTAAGGGACAGCATCATCAATAAACTCCATATTATCCTAACTTTTCATGATCTTCAGTTGTAAGTTTTCTTTAGAGTTTAAAAAACGTAATTTAACAGTGTGATGAAATATTTTAATACAGTGAAGAAGTGTATTGGATACTGTTTATCAGATTGCATCAGCTATTTTTACTTCACAGTAGCATATATATTACGGATAATTTACGTGATGAACAATGCAAGATAAATCTGTTGAATAAGCTATGTAGCCTTGATGAAACGACAATGTCTAACAGGTAATTTCCAAGGTATATTTCACAGTTAATATCTATATAGATAACAGACCAATGAATAAATAGACGCATTGATATGTTGTGGTATTTTGACGAAACTATATTGTGATTTGTTGTTTGTTCACTGATTTACAGTATTCCCTAGCCATCCTCTCAATGTTAGTGTTCTAATTTTATACCACGGTCAATTAATTTACCAGCAGATATGGTTTGTATATTTGCCTTTTAGCTAAGAGGAAAATCGAAATTATAATAGACTTTATATTTCAGTAGAAAGGTCTTTTATAAACATCTGCAGTAAATTTAGCTTATGGAAGATTAATTCATGTTTACAATTTATACGTATTATCATAAAGATTATATAATATTATTTTTGATATTTCGTTTCCAGAATAACAGAGTTTGATATTCAATCTTTTTACCTAGTTAAAAGCAGACTTTAGAAATATTTATAAAAACAAATCACATCAAAGCGCTATACAATATTGTAAAAATACCAAAATATTCTTATATATACAGATTATAAGGGTTATGCCTATAGTAAAAATATTACATTTAGTATTTAATTCAAGCAAAATCTTAATTTTCCGGTCCAGATTTTGTACACCATTAGCTTTTAATTAATGAAGCCATTTCGAAATCCACCCCCTGGCCTAATTTGCTCCGCCCCCTCTCATTTTACGCTATCCCGACTAATTGCCCGCCAGACAGACAGATCGCGCCGTTATCGCTGAGAGACTCACCCCTACATCGCCGCTTCCGCCGACTGAGTGAAGTGGCGACACCCCAACCGCCCCCGCCGCGCCGCGTCGCCCGGGCACTTGGGCTAAGAGGCGAGATTGTCCCTGGAGTTATGATTCAGGTGGGACCAGCTCCCATCTCGTGATATGTGACTGAGGGAGGCTTCCGCCCCCATTAAGTTACGGGAGTAGGGGGATGTGCTAATGTGAACGTGAGGTCTTCTTTTTTTATGATGTTTTTCAAAGTTCCGAGGCCTTATTTGAAAGAAATGTACTTTGTATACCTGTTTTTGTAGGTTTCTTATAGATAAAATTCTGACTGTCTGTAAAATTAATTCATATTTTCTCAATTTTCTGGTTGAACATAGCAGTCAACCGTAATGTGATGTTTTCCGTTTGTATCAAGAGATAACCTTTTAAACTTATCCCAGGGGATCGCGGGATTTGCTTGGTTATTTCACTTTCTATGAGTAGTTGGTCTGAGATAATACCATGGTATGTCACTCCTATAAAAAGCAGCACATGTCAAATTAATGCAAGACGTTGGAAATCACAGGGTCGTCAAAAAAGGATGGGTTGATGAAATAAATCATGGTTCAATTAAACCATACATTTTGTTTTCTTTCATAAATTATTAGTATTGTGTTGGATGTGAACCGTTTATTGAATTTCATGCATCAATCCACTCATAACATCAAACCAGGCATGTTGAGTTAGGTGTGACTGTAGCAATTAATTCTTTGTCGTAAATGGCATGAGTCTCAAATTCTATCATACATTATATTTTTTTATGGACAACAAATAAATATTCCAATGAGATTACAGTTGGAATCCTGGGAGGCTAGAGAAGTCCAGGGCAAGCCCGGTTGCCAATGTGGGGCCTATAGTTATATTTGCCCCACAATATCCAGCGCACCTTCATTAAAACTGATTATTGTTTCATGTGTGTGCAGAGCACTTCATATTTAGAACCATTCTATCTTTTAAAAATGTATTAATATATCTATTAAAACAAAAGTTCGTATTTACAGTGGTTTGAACCAAAATTGAATCTTTAATTTAATCAACCTTTTTTTTAATGCCTTGCATTATAAATCTCAAGTTATAAAAACTCCAAACATAAATACCATGTTTAGTATAAGACTTGTGTCTCCTACTATTTGTTTAAGTCTAGGGTGATCTACATCCAAAATTCAAACAATATTTAGAGCTTTCGCTAATAGGCGCATAGTGTTGTGCTGAGAATAATGCTCCAAAATCACACTGGTACACATATTACTCGTATAATACAAAGCCCTTATGGCACTGTTCACTCATCACGTTAATTATTCCCTCCTCGGCAAAGGAAGTTTTTAACTTCCGCCCTGTAAATAGAAAAGCAGTCTAGTTTATTGCCAATAAAGCAACAGGGCTATTTTCCCCTCAATTTATTCACGCAAATGTTCCGCGACACTGTGACTCCCTTTCAAGACGGTGTTAATCTGCAGCGGCTGCGGCAGCAGACAATCCTGGAACTAATCTCGGCGACAAAAAGCAGCCGGAACTGAAGACACGTGTAGCGGTGTGGCTAATGGCACACGTGCTGCGCTCTCCCGGTCTTCATCTGAAGCTCCTCGGCGCTGCGGCAATCGCAGAACAAAGCCGCTACAAGAGGCCGCGGCGGCAATATAACGGTCAATGTTTGTTTTCACTCTCAACCTTTACAAAGATAAACACTAATTTGTTTTGTTACAATCGTTGCTGGAAAATGTTAAGTTGTAACTCAGGTTTTTTTCTGCGGCTTGATTTGACACATTCGAGCACAAAGTTGAGTCAAAACGTCTTCATTTATGTTTTTTATTTCATTTTGCCCTTCTTTTGTTATATATTTTAAATTTGAATAATGTTCTAAATAACAGTCTGTACCTAGCTCTAACTTGACACCAGTTCACCGGTACATGACTTCAATATTTATAACTTGCATCATGATTGCGATAAACTTTGGTTTCCTGGGCCTTATACAGTATGTCCTTGTCTTTGGTCCGCTCTTGCGATTTTTCTTGGTTATTTATTTCGGTATTCATTGAACATTACTATTGGCCTCGCCAGCTATGTATAATATCATAACATTTGAGGGTACAAAAATAGTCTTGTATAGAAAATCTTTGTCAAATACGCCAACACTTATTTATGGAAAAAACTTCGCCTTTGAACAATCTACTAAACCGTGTAAGAAGAAAGATTACATTTTGAACCAATTTCAATTTCTCAGTAAAATATTACAACTCACTAAACCATCAGAGCAACTAAACCCACAAACAAACGCATTTAGAGGAGCTGAGATTTGAGTGGCACTTCATGAATGAAATATAAATTGTTAATTTTAATATCACATTCGCCATCATATGGCATACAACATCAAAGGGAATTAAACTAACATCCGACACTACAAGCGCCACGATGCATAATCCATTCCTTTAACAACTGTATTATAATTGCTTTTAAAATTAGTTACAATTTAACTCTTAGTATTCCCGAGCAATATACATAATTCCATTAAGGCGATTTGAGTTAGTTAAAGCACGTTATTCATCGTAATTTGATTACAAACTAATCCCATTATTACTCTTCAACAACATTAGTCCATATTACAAACACGAAACAGACTGGGTAATGCCTCGTATTTTGAAGGCTGTATAATATACTTTTTGATAATTACACTTTAGTACGGACGATTTTTCACTTAACAAAACAGTGGCTAAGTGTAAAACAATGTATGTTTTACTAATTTTGAAGAGTCATTACATCGCAGTATTTTCATCTAAAACTTCTACATAGACCTGCATATAAATTAACCGTTCATCTTCAAGACCTACACAATCATTTAACAGATAAATTAAATTTATATTAACTAATAGCCCGAAAAGTACAAATTATGATTTACATTATCTTTTATTTTACCCGAAAACCATATATGTATATATTATTTACTCTAGAAATACGGTGAAAGGCATGTCGACCATGTGTATGGGACAGAACTCCAAGGTGGCCTCCGGTGATGAGACAAATTATCGAGATCGACTCTCTCTCTCTTACCAAGCAAGCTTACTCTCGTGGAGTGTGACTATTTACCTTGAAGTTGAAAAATTGTGCACCCAGAACATAGAAACATGGATGCAATGTCCCTCAGGACGGTGCAGTCTGTGCGCTTGCGTGTGTTCGCATAGCAGTACAACAGCCAACATCCGGGCCTTAGTGCATTGTCAAGCCCATTTTCGCTATTTAGCGAAACAAAAGGCTTGTATGTTGTTTTTGTCGCGGGTTGGCACTCCCTGTGTCGGCGTCGCGTCAATGCTGCCACTCCCGGCATTGTCTGCTAGGCCTGTATGCGAGGCACGGAGGGCCTGACCCCGGGCCCCAGATCACAAGGGCCGCGGCTACTCCTGCAGCAACCAGAAATAGGGGGATAAAGGAGGTGATGACTTTCTAGAAGAGAGGAAAATGTAAATCGGCTACTTACTCGAGGACTGGGAAACGAGTTGGTTTTGGGATACTCGTGAACTTCCCGCGGCCGTATCAGTCACAGTATATGAAAAAGAAAACTAATCGCTATATGATCGAAAGTTTTCACCTTCTTTATCAATCATTCGTTCGAAATCTCGATTTAGTATGTTAAACTCGATATTTCATACCTTCGTAGTCTAAATTTTTGTACAGCCTATATTAACATAGCTTATGCAACGTTAAACACATGTTAAAACATGATACAGTAGTTAATCAGAATAGTGCATTTTAGTTCAAACGGTTTATCGGTAGTAGTAGCTGCAAAGTAGCTTTACATTGTACCTTGTGGTCCAATTACAATTATTACATGAATTCGATATAAAATGACATGTAAGTTTACTCCTTTCTTACAACGTCATTTAACGTGTAACAAATACAGTAATTTTGTATAAGCAAAATTTGTAAATGATGTTTGTTTAAATAATTCTTGGGCATCATTTTCCTCAATTGAACTCAAAATGAGATTCTCAGTTGATCCGGAAAGAACTGTTGGTTGTTTTGGTTTATTCATGTTTTTGTTTATCTTTTTTTGTTTGTGAATGTACATAAACATATTGTGCTGTTTGAAAATCCATCCTTCTCTCCAGTACAATTGATGTTATTGATGCCCAGAAAACCAATAAACATTAATGGAGAAATGTTTAACCCTTATATTTTAAGAAAAGAATATTTGCACTTCAACATTTGTCCACTAATTTCAATGGATGAAGTAATGTATTCAACGAGATGGGATGGGGATATAATTTGTTGATTCGCCGGGAGTCATGCGATAAGGCCGCTCGCACTATTCCTGTGAACTTGTAAAAATCCTTTTTCTAAGAACATATCACATTTTCTAATTATCTTTGCATTAAACACACTAAATTTGTAATGTAAAATTTAAAGTAAAATGTTGCAGGAGCGGTCAGCATTCAAACTATGATTGGACAAAGTTAAACTAAACGAGTTCTAAATGCTCTCTCAAACACGTCTAAAATAAAACGTTCAGTGGATTAATATATGTATTTTATTACATCATCGGTCAATTACAATATAAGTTAGACGTTATATATTGTCAAGTGCAGGTGACCTCTACCCCAGTAACGACTAAACGTATTTAGTATGCCGGAAATGTCCGTTACTTGTGTTGGGGTAGGCCAAGCACTGTTTCCGGGGCTACAAATTACGTTTGGAGGGTGGCGAGGGTGCCCGCTGTCCAAACACGATTACTGGGCGGTTTAATGTTTGGCGAAAAATGAAATTGGGTGGTAATCCGCTTGGAGTGTAATTTAACCGTCAAATCTGCCGGTCGGCCATTTGGCTTTTGTAACTTAATGACATAAGTTATATATGTCCCTTATGTCCTCCACAAAAGTAGATTTTGAGGGAAAAGTATAGCTGTAAAATTAAAATAGACTAGGTTAATTTACATGAAATTATGAACATTCATCGTAGATAATAAAAACAAATGCGTCAAGGTATGAGCTTCACTGTTGTTGTAATTCAATAATAGTAGCTGTTTACAGTTCAAAAGCAGTTTCTATGTTAAACAAACAAACTGAATTAAAAGAAAAGACCGAAATAGCTTCTCATAAATTCCAATATACTCCCCATAACATCTCCCTGATTTGCTAATTCAGTTTTGTATTACTTTACATCCGGGACCTTAACTATTATAGTTTAAAATAAATACAATAATTATAAATGTATTGAACATTATAAAAAAACATGTATTTTTAGCTGAGTGAGAGGGAAACATTTCTCGGTATTTATTTGCCCAAAAAATTTCACCAAATTGTTCTTAAACTAACATTCATCATAAATATTTGGATGGAGAAAAAATCTCCGTTATACTAAATACTGTAGTTATTTTTAGTTATGACCAACTGTTCACTATTTTGTAACGGTTGACCCGCTCTTATTCACATCACATCACGCTTTTAATTTTAGTTTTGAATGGAGCTATTTTTTAATTTATGTTTTTACGTGTGTGACATATTTAGACTCCGATGTATTCCACAAGGTACATTTCACCTTCAGCTTCAGCACTTTTGATTGGTTCAAATCATTCATTGTTCCGAACACCGAGTGAAGGAGGGCAATATATACGAGGGAAGCTACGTTTGAACAGGAGCAGAACAATGAAGACCTACTACTTAAGTTGGATAAAATTTGCGAGACGTTTTAATCTCAGGACGTTAGTTGACATTGATGTCTTGTATATGTTGTGTAAATTGGTCACACTTTTAATAATTCGTTGTTACTAAATAAATTAGGAGGACTTTCCTTGGCTCAAGCATTGGGATGTACTTACGTTTATGAATTACTGCACCACACACCTTATAACGTAAGCCTGTAATGTTTGTACTGCGTTATTATACCAGTTGTCGGTTTATAGTTTTAATACATTAATCAACTGTTGAGTTTGCGTGTTAAAAATTATCGTTAAATATACAGTTTATTTGATTGTTTTTTATTTCATAAACAAATTGCATAAAAGCCTAGAACACTTGTGGTGTGGAGTCCTGAGGACAGAGGTAAATTTATAAGAGTTTTTAGCGAATCTGGGCGAATCTATGTCTACGCCCCGACCTGTTTAAATCACAAAGCAAGCATTCAAATATACAGTGTGGATACTAAAATCTCGCTTTAAAAAAACGTATAAAGACCTTCAGTCTTTGTCCATAAGTTTAGTTCTCTCACATGTCAGCCACGACACGTCCCACCCCAAGCTCGGCCGTCCGTCGCCGGGGGAGTGGCGCGTCTGCTGTTTTGTCACAGGCCTCAGACCGTCGAAGCCTTCATTATAGTTGGAGCTTTTAGACTCCCCTGTCCTCAAAAGTAGCCTAACAATAAACAAAAAAACAGATTGTATCAGTTCTTTGACTGTTGACCGATCACCTTATTCTGTTTTAAAAATTGCATTTCCATTATTTCTAGCCTAGACTTTGGGTATTTCTTATATTTATTAAAATTGGGATCTATCACATTATGTGATAAATATATTACGTTTTAATTTTATTAATGAATATATTAAGGCTCACTAAACCAAAGCAGAGCCTATCAATTTAATAAAACGGGGTAAAGCTTAAAAACTAACTGAATAAACAAAAGGGTTACAAAACTTTGGTTGCTGATTTCTTGTGTTTGTTGTAGTTACGTACCTTCTTACGTAAGAATACCTCACTTCCAGGGATAGCCCATCAGTGGAACTGGGTATCATAACTGGTTTAGAAAGAAATTCGGGTTGATTAGCAAAATAGTGAGGACACATTGCCAACAAACAGGGTGTAACAAATAGACACTGGTTAAATTTTTTCGGATTATACACTTAAAAAGAAACAACAGATGTCGAGTGGCATTTTTTTAAATTCCCCTCCGTTTAGCGTCAGTCAGTATGTTTCTGCTTTTTACTAGATTAAATATATCTATTGAACCTAGAAAGGTATTGAGTTGAAACTCTGTATAAATTGCGTCTTTACCTGATGTTATTTTGATATGAAATTTTAAGTTTCTATCTTTCACCATTTCAAAGCTAAATATCTTTAAACCAGTATTATAATTTTATAATAATACCCCCGTCGCAGCAAACCTGCGTACTCAACGAATTTCCAATGCATGCATATGTTTCTCACTACCACATAAAGCTACATACCAAGTCTCATAAAAATATATAAATAAATAAGTGATCAATAGCATTTTATTTATTCTCCATAAGAATAACATTAGGGCTGAGTACGCAGGTTTGCTGCAACAAGGAACACAAAATATGTGTTTTATGCAATTATCAATACAACTCAACCAGGTGAAGCTAACACTTGCATGTATTCACTGTCCACATTCGTTTTATGTGTTATGTAAAATTAACATGCATTTCATATGGAAAAATTATGTTTTTTGCTGATTGTAGAAAAGAGATACAAGGTTGGTGTAAATTAAAAAGTTGCTAGGATTTACAAGACCTTTTCAATGGTATGCTTTTTGATATACGCTACCATTTGACTTTTTTGAATTTTGGGCATATGGGTATTTTCAAAATAAATATTTTTTTGAAATATAGATTTTCTCAAAAAAAGCCTGTCATGTAGCATACCAGAGTAAAGCTGAGTTTATCACGAGTAAGAAATTTAAGTCGGAAAAAAGGTACGAGTAGTGGTTTAGAAAATACAGGGTATTCCGTAAATGTAAATATTTTACATTCAAATGACCACCATTTTGAAACGAATAAAGATAAGTGAATTCTGTTTTCGCCTAAGTGTTTCTTTTAACAAGACGTTTAAAATGATGTATAATATTCCCTATGTTTACATTAGAAAATTTTGAGATTCGAACCTGTGACCTTCATTTTTGGAACATCCTGTACATAGATTTTGATGAAAATATTTTTAATAGATAGCCCATATACATTTTAGTTGGGAAGATTTTTGTTTGACGACTTTAGATCAAACCGTTCTCTCGTTATACATGCTGGACGGGTGATCTGACTCGCCCTGTATATATATATATATATATATATACATATATATATACATATATATATACATATATATACATATATATAAATTTGAACGAATAGTGTTTTTGACATCTGGGGACCTCAAAACAAAAAGTTATCATGGTCTCGGGCTTAAGTATTACCATGAGACCTACGGTAATAGCTTCTTCCCTATAGGGGAAATTCGCTAAAACACAAAAAATTGCGTCTTGTCTTGAAAATTGAAATTTGTTTGATATGACAATTTAATTTATCATCAAATAGTTAAAATCTTCATATCATTATTTTTAGGACTAAATAAATTTTGTCTTTCTATCATTTTTTCCTAAATACAACGGGTTTAAAGATACACCCGTAAATAGTGTCTTTTGCCCGTACAGCAGAGATAATAAACTTGTAATTTTGAAAAACTTGTTTTCTCAGTTTTAGCAACCGTTCAAAGTAACCAAGGAATTAAAACTAATGAGCTATGTAAATATTTACGTAGGCTAGAACTGAAATATATTTCTCTAAATAGTAGATCAGGTAAATCATCATCATCATCATTGTTGCGGATTAGGAAACCCCAGCATAACTGCTAGTCACATCTTCCACAAGCGGGGATATTGCGCAGGTTACCGGAAATATAGGATATAGCAGGAAAGGAAAGGGTGGGAAGGGACGGCAGCCAAATCGACCCTTCAGAGGGTCAACCCCTGTGACAGCTGGGATGAGGCTCTCAAATAGGGGACCCGCATTCTGCCTTCCAAATGGTCAACTCAACTGACAGGATATCCATGTACAACAGCCAGGAACCATCCATTCTCAGGTTGGCAGGTGGGGACCAAACCCGGAGATTCTGTCCCTAGCCGCTGCAAATGAAGGGACCAAAGGTGAAAGGGAAGTTTGTCGTAATGGACAGCCAAAAGACTTACCATATGTAATGACAATGTCATTTGCTGTATCCAATGTCAGCGTCAAAACTGGTATAGACCTGTTTTATGGTAGTCCTGGGGCGATCAGGTAAAAATGTAATCGGTTTATATGGTAGGCCGTAACCATTACAGTGCAAGATACAGTCAGACAGACATTGGGCGAGTTGAATGGAGTCTGTTTTTTATAAAAAATTGTTATACTATCAACAATTAAACGTAGAAAATTTGTTTATAGTATTTTCTGATGTTAAATTAGTACGATTACTTAGCATTACCAGCACCAGAATTGGGCATCAACTGATTTATCAAATAAGTAACTTTTAACTAGACTAGGAATGAAAGTTCTTAATTAAGAATCGTTACGTGAAACGGAATAGATAAATGATTATACATTAATACCGAAGATAAATTAATCCTATGCGAAATTTGAATATCTTCATTATTTTCTCAAAGAGATTATGTAATTGCTGTTCTGAGTAAACTTTATATAGTGTGGAAATCGAGTAATATTTCTATTTTGGTTATTTATGTAAGTTCAAGTTGATATTCCAGAGAAATAGATTATATATAACAGTAACATACTTTTCAAATTAAAATTACGTTACAGTTAGGGGAAAGAAGTTTTATATGGTTACTTCCATATTGTACTATTTCATCGGACAATTATTTTTTACCTGGTGATCCAATCCGAATAACCTTTATTATCAACATAGGCGACATTGCTCGTATAATAAATTTTAGTATAAGCTCAAAGTTAATAACAACTTTGCATTTCTAAATTATTGTCATTACATAATTAGACTTTTCCTGCCGGGGGGAGCCTACTAAAACACATGTTAAACCTATATATTAGTTAATTGCAGTACTTAAAGGAAATTTATAATTTAGATTTTTAAATAATTGTGTAGGTTCATTTGAGAGAATCGGATTATAAAGTTGTACTAATGGTTATTATTACACTGATTAGTTAATGTGTTCACTATCCAAACCGTAAACGAATTGTGGTTTCTGTGAGTATTGCAATGGATGATGTTAGGATACTTAAATGAACATTATTTATATGAAATTTTACACCTGTAATTCTAAAACACCAGGAATCACAAAGTGTTTAAGGCATGAATTCCAATTCTATACGACTAAAATAGGTGTGCATCCTCATTCTGCCCAATATTGGTTCGAAGGCTGCCCACCCTATTAGGTCCATTTACAGATTTTACGACTGCATTTATTCTTTACTCTTGTTGGCACCGAATCCTCTTCCAGACAAACCACTTTCCTCTTCACACCACACATTGCCAAGTCGTAAACGGGTTTTACTGCATTTATCGCAGGTTACTCTTGTTGGCACCGAATCCTCTTCCAGACAAACCACTTTCCTCTTCACACCACACATTGCCAAGTCGTAAACGGGTTTTACACCTATTTTAAAAGGGCATTAGTGGTCGCGGATGCGGCCAATCGGGCCATATTTTACCGGCTAAACCCCGCTCCTGTTGACAAGCAACAATCATCTTTACAGTGCAGGGTTTACAGCACGTAATCGCGTGCACCTGAGAATTCAACGGGTTTACGAGTCTTTGTGAAGAGTTGACTGCGAGGGGTCCTTTAGGCTTCTGGATATCGTCGTCGACGAGCCGCTTGTTTATGGACTACATAAAGGTCATATGTGCATCACTGAAGAGGTGTATTGAAAATATGGCAATTGTTCCCAACGTTACATGATTTTAAGCTCTCGCATTTGTTTTGTCAAAGAGTTGATGTCCTCTTCAGCCAATTACATACAAACATTACAAGTTTTAAGAATAATTTCTATTCCGAAAGAGTAACGAGTTCTTACACGCACCTAAAGGTAGTGCACATTTTCTATTATGTAAAAAAATAACTATACTAGGTTATGGTCGAATAAGACCGGATTTAATGTTTTAAATTTTATATATTTTAGTTTTCATGCATACAATTATTTATGATAACAGTGGTGCAACATAGATAATTAATATTTACACTTAATATTTGTTCACGCAAAGCCGACAAGCACAACCACTCTCCGCGAAAGTGACCTGATGGAACGCAATTTAATGCGACATTCAGTTTATACACTGCTCACCGGCCACTGTGGTTTATTTACCGCAACCTCTACCCAGGGACATTAATTAATTATTTGCTGTCACAGTTGGCACTATTGCCTCCTCCCCTCCCGCCGTTGCACTACACAATGAGATTTATTATTCCGCTTTATTGGTGCACACGTGTGTATTACAAATGTTTCTACTTGATTAAACCATTTATTTCTCAAAGGCCGTAATACAGCGAAATTATTGTGGGACAATAACGAAGTCGCCGGTCGGATTTAGCTTTTAATTACTTTTTAAATTTTTTACTTTATTTTAGAGATACTTGTCATACCAAAAAGAGCCTTCTCAACACGTATTTAGTGTGAGGCGATAATTGTTCTGTTATTTTACCCGGTACAGAGGATGAGTGCGGCATTGTTTTGGTTCTTGGCCCAGCGACCCAGCCACACACCACTTCAGAAACCACTTTGCTGTCGACGGAAGAAAAACATGAGCTTCCGCCCCGTGCCGTGCCGCTCCGACCACACTCCCTTCGTCAGCCACTGGCGTGCAGTGGCAGAATGTGGCTAAGTGCGGTAATTTGGAATACTCATTACAACTCCATCCTTTCGCCTGTCGAATATAGCACACACACATCCAAATGGGTTTGGAGAAAAAGAGTTAGTGTGAAACACGCGACAGCAGCAGTTCATTCAGAGACAGAGCTGTTAAGTGCTGCAGTCTTGGTGAAATCACTTCCTTTCTGCTAAGAAAGCATTAGTAACCTAATAAGCAGTAATTATTCATCACTCTTTATCATTTTGACGTAAGTACTAAATTGTAAAAAAACATTAAGCTTAATATCATTTTGCTACATTACAATTTGTAAAACAAGTTGTATCCGATAGATTCGAGTGTCGTGGATTTCCCTTAACTTAAGATACCAGAGTATCAGTTGCCTAAACCGAGCATCTTGTAAATTGTAATAGTTACCATTAGCGTTAAAAGTCTACTTTATAGTAGTTTATATAGATGGTTATCATATGTATTTTGTAGATTGTGCTGCTATTTTAGTAGCTTGTTTATTTACATTCACCTCAACAAGTATGTCAATGTTGTGAAACTAATAATTAATATTGATCTTTATACTAGTCTTATGGATGGGGAAAAACAAACATTAAGGACGTCTTGTACCCTTCAGAATAGAAATATCGAAAATTAAAAACCGATTTTCACAGCAACGGAACAAGATTTTGTATTACAACTGTCTGTTCAAAAACCATGAATACGTTTTGTTTCCAAAAGTTCCTTAACGTATTATTGTAGGAATAAGAAAAAGATAATGCGTGGTTGTAGGTATAAGAAGAAGATAAGAGCAGTATGCATGTATTTGTCTAGGTAAAGATATGTATGTTGCCATTGGAGTGTTTATATTATGATTTGGCTGGCTCCAGTAAGGAGGTAAACATTCCTCCCGCTCCTCGTTATACGCGGGTGGTTTTACTTTGTTTATTGTTTCACTATTGTCTGCTTTGATGAAACCTAAAACTATTTTCAAATCAAATATATAATAACTGTACTAACCGCCTCATACAAAAGTCAGGATTCTAACTCTAACCCCCCTCAACCAATGGTGACGTAAAGTAACATTCACATAACTCTCCCAACCAACTACGGTTATAAGGTCAGAATCGGAAGCGTTAGCAATCGTCTTGCTTATGAGCGGTAAGGAACTACTATTTTTTCAGTTTAGCTATTGGTAGGCCTTTATTTGAATCATGAGTCCAATCAGCTGATCAATGTTAGTAAACTGACTGAAAATAAAGTCATGATTTATGAAATCAGTAAAACAGACAGCCCAACAATTCTAATTTGCTGTAAGTACAAGTTTTTAAGACGATAAATATAATATGTCCAGTTTGTCGTTAAAATGCGATATAATATACATGTCTAAAGAAATTTGTTTGACAAAAATTATTCTCTAAGGTACGAAAGTAATCCGTATTTTGAAGAAATAATTATGTACATCAGTTATTCAATAAACAATTGGCTACCTCTCTACAACGATCTCTTCCTTTAAAATCTGCAAATTAATAGCAACTGACAGTAAATAGCTTGTTACTTTGTTTATTACAGAATTCCATTCCTGATATAAAGAGGAAGTCAGCCATCCGCGTTCCCTCGTTGCGATCTCTGTTGTTTGTTCCATCCTGATAGTATTCGCGTCGCTCATCCTCCATGACAAGTTGTTCTGTTATCTATACGATGATTTTATTTCCTGGTACGGCTATTAATAAACATATGTTTACTAGCCGTAAACGTTTATTCACCAACGAGAGACAGAACAAAAATCGTTTGGATTAGAAAAAACTTTACGAATGTAACAGTAATTAATGGAGCTGTATATCCGCTGTAGTGAGGACTAGTAATGTGAAATTAATGTACTACACGTACTAAATAAGAAATTAAATAGCAAGGAAACTTTACAAAGCAAAAAGCACTAGAATAAAATGGGCATTTAAGGAATAAAGTTAAATCAGCGAAAGTCACTTTAAGTCTTGAGCTGTTCAGAAATTCACCTCAGCTCAGAAGTTCCGGTCACGTCTCGGCGCCGACGAAACAGACTCACAACATTGATTAAAGGATTGAATTGTAAAACGAATTGTCGCGCACAAAAAAATAGGCTTTAAGCTACAAAAAGCCTCCCCGGCATTCCTAAACGTGACTGCCACCTGTCCAATAGCGGCGGCCCGTGTCTAGTCTGGGATCAAGGGTTGATCGCGTGAAATTACCGGTCGGGGCTTACCCCGGCTAATCGCTCACCACGTGATGCATAGGCCGCCGCAGCATCCCTTTGTTGAGACTCTTCATTATCATACAATATGGGGTTTATCTCAGCTTCAGATTGTGACTCACCTGCACGCTTACATGGATATATTATATGGTTATTAGTCTAGTTGCTCCGGGTTACATCTGCTGTGGAACTAAAGGATCTGAGATTTCTAACGCTTATTTAAATATTCCCTCGATAACTCACATTACAAAGTTTTTTGTATTTGTTAAAATCGGTATTTTCAGCCTTGGTATTGATTGTGGAAGAAAATTGATGGTTTAGTTTTCGTTATTTTTTGCCATTCTTAGAGTTTATTGTTTATTTTACAACGTGAATTACAAATCAGCTGATGATTTATTTTTAACAATGCAAACAAAACGTTTAAAAGTTGTCCGGTACTTCGAAAAATAAATTGCATATACCTAAAGATATCTGCCTCTCGCTATTTCCTATACATTTCAGAATACAAGCTCAGAAACTAATAAAACTGTGCTGTTCGAAAAACATGTATGTCTTATTTCACAAAGGGCATATTAACTGTAATGGGCAATCAAACGGAACGATAGTTATTAAGAGCTAATAGCTGACAATTTACAAAGGAGAGGGATATATTTGGCCTTACTTACACAGAAGCTATACATAAACAAATAACAATTTCTTTATTGTTGGGTGATACTCAGTACAATAATGTTCTTTAGGATGGCTCATGGCACATTCTAAATAAATAAAATACAAAAAAGTTAATTATAAAGTGTGATTAGGAACATTTCCATCTGTATTATTATCCTCGTCCAAGCGTCCAAGGAATAACTGAAACTCTAGCGTTACATTAATACATTGAAGTTTAATTTCAAAGCATTCAACGACCGCTAATACACAATAACTGGAGGTAGTTGTGAGCGATCCATTACTTTATTGCCTGCCGTAGACAAGTGAACTATTCCCCTGCAGGTAATTGTTGTAGAGTGGATGTGATCTTTTCCTTGGCGGCCAGTTTTTCCCCGTGTGGCCGCAAGATGGCAGGCGCAGTTCGCAATTAAACCTCGTACCATCCGTCTTGCAAAGGTCAACTGTTGCGTTTTTATGGAGATGCCCCGCGTAGCGGAGTGGAGAGGGCCACGGCGCGTCGTTGTGGACGATTTCACGGGATGAAAGGTCAGTTATTACCCCAACGACACGACGATTCGGTCATACTATCTCCGCCATTGAGGCTAGAGGTTATCAGGGCAATAGTAGGTGAAATGTCACTGAGCTATCTAGAGAGCTGAAATTGACAGATTGGAACTCGCCACAGTCCTCCCACACGACCCGAGGGCGTGGCTTACACCTTAGTTTGAAAATGTTATTTTTAAACGAGGTTTTACTTTTTTATGAAATTTGGATTGCCGTTTTCTTTCCAACACTCATTATGTATGTACATAACGCACATGCACATGGGATTTGCATTATGCTAAAAACACTATGATGGTTTCGGATTGCCTACTCATCCATAGAAACGTTGTTTTAGCGAATTTTCCCTATAGGGAAGAAGCTATTACCGTAGTCGGCATGATAAGACCTAGGCCAAGGACCATGATAATTTTTCGTTTTGAGGTCCCCAGACCCCAAAAACACCATTCGTTTGAAACTGTATATATATATGTGTGTGTGTGTGTGTGTGTGTGTGTGTGTGTGTGTGTGTGTGTGTGTGTGTGTGTGTGTGTGTGTGTGTGTGTGTGTGTGTGTGTGTGTGTGTGTGTGTGTGTGTGTGTGTGTGTGTGTGTGTGTGTGTGTCCGTGGGTGCAATAACTCTCGTAAAAAAGGTCCGATTTTGATTAAATTTAGCACAAACGTGTAAAGAAACATTTATGACTTTAAGTTCGAAAACCAGACAGATCACCCTATCCGAAGTGGTATTTTGGAGGGGTTTTTTACCCAAAAAATTGGTTTTTCGAAGTTTTTACAAGCAATATTCATTGAAATCAAATTTTAATTTTCATCATTGGATTAAGCTTTAAAAAACCCACGATTTGGTGCTTTGATCATTTCTCTATGTCAATTGGTTACTGAGATATTGAAAACATAGTACGTTGTCCAATGTTATTCTAATGGGGAATAAGAACAAATTTATATCTCGCTTATTTATGAACGTATACTAACGAAACTTGGTTTACAGCTTCATCTGGTTGTAGTCTATTGTTATTTGCACAACAAAGTTTAAGGATTATTCCCGTAGCAGCAAACCTGCGTTATCAGCCCCCATGTTATTCTTTTTAGAATAAATAAAATGTAATGTCTCCCTTAATTATGCACACAAATTAATGAAACCTGGTATGTGGCTTCACCTAGTTGAGTTGTATTGATGTTCACATAAAAACCCATTTTTTCCTTTTTACAGGAAACCTGCGTACTCATCCCCCATGCTATTCTTATGGTGAATAATTCAAATTGTATATATCGCTTATTTATGAATGACTATTGATGAAACTTGGTATGTGACTTCACTTAGTTGAATTATATTTATGTTTGCATAAACACAAATTGTTTGTGTTCCTTGTTTCAGCAAACCTACGTACTCATCCCCAATGTTATTCTTATGGAGAATAATTAGCCCTTTGGGGAGTATGGACTTCCTGAACGTCCATTGTGTACTGTATTAAAGGAGTAACCCTTTTATACCAAAATGTGACCTTCAGGAGTAAGAAAAAAAAACATCAAAATTACATTAAATCTGTTTGTATTTACTAAAAATACAATAAAATAGTTGAATAAGTGATAAAAACTAATAACAACATCTAAAAAATCTAATCCATTTTTTATGTAAAGTTAGGCACTTATAATACACCGTACACTGTAAAAACCAACTATTAGAGCAATACTGCCCGGCCGGGTGACAGAATGCGCGGGAAAACGTAATACTAGTGCTCTAGAGATGGGCGTTATTTAACATAACAGGATGAATAACAGTGTTGCGGCCGTGGCAACGTTATCGCGGCAACACGTTGCGGAGAACTCCCTGTTATTCTAATAACGTTTCTACACCCGTTGCAGAAAAGCCGCACGGACAACGGGACAACGTACAATGCCGTTTCCGTAACGTTACCAGACCAACGATAACTTCGGCAACGAACTGAATAATTATTACTGTTATAAGTTTCAAAACGGGCTTTAAATTGCAATTTTTGTGCGATAATTCTCAGTTGCTGCTACTGAGAATTCATCGATATTGTAATCAAGTTTTGGTTTGAAGTGTTATGGATCTTTACTATAATTAAAAAATATGCTACAAATTATTTACACTAATAACCAGTTAGTTGTTATTCATTCTTTAGCAATAGTTAAATTGATTTATGGGTAATTAATTAGAGATGGTTATAAGCAGACGGTGTCGAAATAGTTTTTAAATAATTAATTTAAGTATTGTATCAGGTAAAAGGTAACACCAACACCATGGAGTGAATCATGCTGCAATAACCTAGCACAGTAATGTAACGTTTAAATAACGTCCTGTCTGTATAACGCCCTACTTACAATTTTGAACAACCGACAACGACAACGTCGACAACTGAACGCCGCAACGCCGGCCGACGGACAACGGTTTTTTAGCGGCAACGAGTTGGCAATCGTTATTCAAATAACAGGTTGCCGCAACACGTTATTGTATAGCTGCGTTATCGTTACAACCGTTGCCGGAAAACAACGATAATTCCCATCTCTATAGTGCTCGGGTCAAATGACGCGTGGGGTGGCGCGGGAAATATCTAAGTACTAGCGCTCGGCTCGGTGACAGGTTGTGCGGCGCGGGAAAGAACTAGGCCGCACTGTCCCGCCTCTCCCGTACACTCTTGTGCGAATCAAATAGAAAATGCTATTCAGCGTGCCTCAGTTAAATGTTACAATTGCAATAACCTTTTATTATAACTAATTACAGCATTTATTACATAAAAAAGGCCTAATATCAAATGCACCATGCAAAGCCGTTCCAGAACGTCTTTACTATTTTCAGCCATTTAGCAAATGGCCGTTCCAGAACGGCCATACTCTTTTTACATAAAAATTCATTACTCGCCAAAGGGTTAGAATTGTATATATCGCTTATTTATGAATATATTTTTATGTAACTTGGTATGCGGCTTTATGTGGTATTAAGACATACTATGCATTGGCAATTCGCTGAGTACGCAGGTTTGCTGTGACGGGGGTATTTTTTATTTACAGTACTTGAAGGTTTTTGAGGGAATAATTAAAATAATCTTATTTTAAGACGCTTTTTAAGTCATTGAAGGTTATATAACAGTGTGGTATTTATCTAAATCCTGTAAGATTATTAATATTAGGTAAATCAACTAAGTCTTTTTTTAAACTGTATATTTTAATGTTAATACAAAAGAAAGTATTTAAAATGTTATCTTAGGTAAGGTTGTAAGGTTATAAAGGTAATTGTAAGTAATGATCAAACCTGAGTGATCATGTAAAGTAAAATATAATATTAGTCGCATACGTATTCAAGAACCAAGAAGACAGTAAAAATACATCAAATTTATATTATCACAGCAAACAGTTGCATGTTAATGATCTAGTCACAAGCTGAGCTGAATATGCCACGTCGGGGAACGTTATTAGTTACAGTCACGTTATGTTACGGCAATTTTGTTGATACTAATTTTTTTCACTTGCTTTATTAACAAGTCCTTTTTGGGTCTACCGCTTGAGCTTCAGCCTTATGGATAACAAATAAAAACTCACATATTTAATGCCAGAATTAATTGAGTCAATATTTAAATTTATATCAATTTATTAAAATGTTGACTCTTTTACTTAACACTTGAAAAATGTGTAAATTATTGATACTTTTTCAATAAATGAATTTATGATTAGGCCTATCAGCTGTAATACTCATTTGCTTAGTAACAGTTTACCATGGGAGTGCAATCGCGTTTAAATAAGAATCAAATTTAATTAAGTTTCCTCTCTACATTTAGTATCAAAATAAAATATTTGATTGCTACGGTTAATTTAAATTATTTAGATTCTTAAACCTATCTTTTCCTAGCTTATCTCCCTCTCCCAGATGTTTTTACTTTCTCCCCCGATACATAGTATATGGAGAAAGTATTGTTTTCGTAAAAATTTTCGAATTTGAGTTGTTAGTGGAAATATTCGTTTTGGTGCTCCCTGAACCCAAAAAAGTGGTTTTTACGTGATGTCTGTCTGTGTGTGTGTGTGTTCGTGTGTGTGTGTGTGTGTGTGTGTGTGTGTGTGTGTGTGTGTGTGTGTGTGTGTGTGTGTGTGTGTGTGTGTGTGTGTGTGTGTGTGTGTGTGTGTGTGTGTGTGTGTGTGTGTGTCTGTGTGGATGTGTACAGAGCTAGAGCCCTAACCTATGGGCCGATTTTTATGAAATTTGGTATGTAGGTACTAATCCACGATATCCCCAGGCGATTTTTTCATTTTTTTGAATTTTTTTATTTTTAAGGGTAATTATCCCCCAAAAACCGCCAAAAAACATGAAAAATCCAAATTTCTCAAAAACGGCTCTAACGATTTTGATTAAACTTTCGTGGTTTGTAGAACTTTAGGTTTCCAACAAAATGACACTACCCGCATTTCTGCAAAAATGCGGGTTCAGAAATTACAGGACTTAAAACATCAAAAATTCAGTTTTTTGGATTTTTCATAAAAAATCATAAATGTTAAAAAAGATTACTATTCTTACCATTAAAAAGAGCTCAAAAAACTAAATAAATCAGTATTTTAAATTACTATTCTACGATTGCTAGTTGCGGAGAAAATTGAAATTTTCATTTAGCGGTAAACACAGTACGTTGTCCAATGTTATTCTTATGGGGAATACAAAAATAACTATTTCTCTCTTATTTACTGATCAATTTCATTTGATATGCAGGTGAAGTTAGCATTGACCAACAGATGATGTTCGAAATGTGTTGCTATTTAACCCTGGGGGGGGCAAGGGGCATTTCTCCTCTCAAAACTACTGCGTGTAGCAACGGACTCTATAGTGCCTCCAAAAAAGCAATTTGGGTGGATATTTCTGAAAACAACTATTTTAGACAATTTTCTGTACATTTATCTATACTTCATATTCTATATTTAGTAAATAACAAATATTTTTGTCATTAAAGTTTGGCTAAAAAGGAGAAAGTATGTGTCAGTTTCCTGATACCGTTTATTTGTTATTATGAAACCAAAGAGTTTACCTGGCAAATATTTTGGACCGTTATAACTTAATGAAAGTGCCACTTTCTGTTACAACCGTGGTAAAGTTTTTATGTCGGCTGTTTAATACCGTATTAATAATATTATTGCATACTTGTGAGGACAAGTCTAAGTAATTTCATTTTTCTAGTATGAAAACTACTGTTACACCCAGGGAGGGGGGTAAACAAGGTCTAAACATAATTTAAAGTTTTCCTGTAACATTTTTGACGTTATGATAAATCTTAATATTATTTTGATATAAGCGTAAAATGTCCCATGAAACGCTTTACTCAAAATAATGAAAACATGTGAGATCGCAAAAACCATCATCTATTCGTTGGGTCTATTTCTGATTGGAAGCAGGATAATTCGAATTCAGCCAATAATTCGTGTGGATATACTGAACAGCAATTGCATCGCTTTAAATCTTATTAAAAAAAATAAGAAAGCCTGTAATACTATACCCATAATCAACATATTTTTCTTCTTGAGGTGTAATTACATTCGGCCTTACCCTATATTTGTCCATGACCGATTACTAAATCTTTTGACTTTTACTAATTTATGTATGCTTTCCTGTATAGACCTAACTACTAACTACTAACTACTGTATTTATTTACTAACCACCGCAGACTTTAAATGACTAATGGCATAAGGGTGTAATGAATAATCGAATTATTATTTAAGTATAATTGTCAGGAGCTTTGATTTTGTAATAATTTAAACCATAACTTTCAAGGGTAACAGTAAAACATTTTATTTACTTGTTTTCTAGAATTTTGCCTTAAAATCCCTGTACAACAAATAAGTTAGGTTTATAAATTAATGAGCACAAGTTTGTAAAATAACGCATAGTGTAACTTTCCGATAAAGAGAAATCTGTTCAGATTTTATACACTGACGAATAATACACAAAAACTGCGATGTTTAAAGCAGACAGAGAGGTCGTTCGTCGGACCTCCCACCGCTCTGTGTTTGACATGTTCCAGTATCTATAAATTGATCCAGATCTTTTAGTTACACCCATTACTTACTTAAAAATGCACAATAAAAAGACAGGCCCCGTGTTAGTGAGCACCCACACAACAGCACCGACAACGAGCGCACGATCTATGCATTATTTATTACTATCGGTGTAATCTTATTCATATCACTGGCCCTATTTGCATCGATGAAAGGTGATCAGAGTCATTCATTAAGATGATCTGTCTCGTAACTTTCTCACCCCTCCCCCTCCCCCCTTCCACCATCGTTAGTCTCACACTTCAACAATCGCTCCCTCTAAACGAGTCTGTATAGTTTGTTAACGCTGAATATTAATTAGGCAAATTTAAACTTCAGGAGCCTTGAATTGTAAAAAATTCTAACTTCTTGTAAATGTTGAAAAGCGAATTGACTAACCTTCCAAAGTAAATATTCAATGATTTCAACGAACTACATACATGTAATTGGTAATGTAAAGATTACATATGTATGAAGACGATTTCGTTAATTTACTTTTATGAGCATGGAGCATGGTTTCGGTTTATTCACCTTTAATGGCAGCTAACACAACACATTCAGAACCCTGAGCTATTTAAAATTAAATCAAATTATATTATGTAACTACTAACATATTTTTTTATTTCAATAAAAGGATTGTAAAATTGTGAGGATTTCAAAATTGGATGAACAAAATTGACTCTAGCATCAAAATTTGTCATCAATGCTGGTTATACATGTAAGTGTTGAATTAATAACAAAAATTGTAAATGATAAAACAATATTTTGTCATAAGATTACAATTTATAACTAACAATTTAATTGTCTATTAGGTGTTGTTGACATAAGGAGATTCGAAATACTGACACGGACCATTGCATAAAATAATGAACGTTTCCTGATAATTACATAGCTCTTTATAGTTTTTTTCGTACAGCCGGAAGCACATACACTCATACCCAGAACTCTCTGCTTGAATTGTTAAGGGTTTCCTCCAAGTTCAATCCCCTTAGCTTACCTGCTGTCACCTATTTCCCTCCCTCGTTCTTGACTCTTTCTCTCCCCTAACACCTGCCAGTTTCCCTCCTCTCATCACAGGCAACTTTGTCAACATAAACACAGGCTTACAGTCAGTTTACAGTTAACAAGCAAGCATCTGTGGGTTCCCAGCTCTTGCGTGCCACGGCTCCCTTACCAACCCACTCCCCACCCTCTACACCCCCCCCCCAAAACACACTGGCTCTCTACATAACTTACAACCCTCTCGGTAAATCTTTCACATGCTCACGTTTTGTTGTCTGAATTATGACTGGTGCAACCCGCTTGTCATCTGCTTCCTGAGAACGGGAAAAAGCTTTTGTACGGCATGTTTTCTTTCTAAACGAGTGAAAAACAAGATAGTAGTAATATTTTATATTTGAAACCTGGGGATGTCTAACAAATATATTTTGCAGACCGATACCTAGACTAATCTCGATTATTTGACTGGAAATAACCTAAGTTAAAAGAAGGGAGGTTCCCCTTGGGCGTATTATCTTAACTATTTGTTGGTGAATTAATAAATGTTTCATCGTCCAGAATAAATTAATACATTAGTACATAGGCATTGTCAAATTAAGAAGAGTAAAATGTAAGTGAAAATTCAAATTCACGATCTTATCTTCAATAATATTGGAGTAATATTAGTTAAAAAAATGTAAAATTAAAACATTCTCTAATATTTAAAAATATTTATATTTTGTGAGGCCTTTTGCCAGCATTGTCAGACTAACTCACAAACTGAAAATAAGTTATATTTTAAATAAATAAATTATGATCAAAATCACTTGAAATCAAATTTTAAATTATAATGAGCTTTTTGTGCTAATGGGTGTTTTCAATCTGTTTTAAATGGTTTTGCTTTACCATTCAAACACTTTAAATCATTTAGCAACATATTGTAAAATAACGCCCCTTTTATGAAGATATTGTTTGCTGTAAAATGTCTTTTACGTTAAATTCTATGAACACAATATTTTGACGGAGATTATATTTGATAATTTCATAATTTTGTATGAAGAATTTGTTGCCATCTATAGCCAGCATTACAGTTTGATACATAAATTATTCTGAATAAAATAAGTAAATTAAACTTCGGAAATAGTTATTTAACGTTATTTAACGTTTTTACCAGTGATTTTTCGCACTGTTCTTTTTTGTAAAGTGAAAACCCTTCTACTATGTATTAAGAATGTGCCACCCCATAACATAAGCCTATATGATGAAAAAGGACGAATCTCTCCAACATAAACAATCCTGGAAATTTCACAACTTAAATGTGAAGCTATCTTTTTATTAGGAACAAACCAGATGATAATTATTTACTTCAAACATGAATACACATTATTGGTCTGCATAAATTCAGTACATAAATACATTGAAACACAGTATGAGGTTAGTTTTTCCACTGTACTACGTTTAAAAAATACAAATTACTAATATACAACATTCAAATTCATTACACATCAGTCTGATGTTTTTACTACAATTAAAAGTATTAATGAGGTGGGCTTTGATATTCTAAAGTCATTTTAACCCATTGGCGTAGACATACGAGCTGGTCTCGTTCCTTACTTGTAATTTTATTAACCTGTGAATTGGAGTATAAAATTGGTGTTTTTAAATGGATTAATGGCGTATTTTAATTAAAATATTGTTTTCTTTCAGTTTAGAGAGTCGCACTGGCACACACACAGTAGACATAAGTAAAAATTAGAAAAATCAGTGTTGACCATGTGCAAGTCTCAAAGAATTAACCGATCCCGTCAACTTCCAAGCAAGCCTGCCACCGTTTGTTCTACTTGGGCCCTCCCACCAACGCTGCCACAGACCGCTTAACTCATTGAGAGTTGCACAACTGGTCAGTTTTGGTCGTGTGCGGGAATCGAACCCACGAACATCGTATCACCACCAATGATAACCATAGAACTCCCTTTAAACAAGGGTAACACATGTACCAAGTTTAAATTCTACATCTCAAGTAGAATCTCTTGAGATTAAAACGTAGTAAAACCGATCATATTATGTTAAAATTACGTTTTTAGTTGGTTTTAATCTCAAGAGATTCTACTTGAGATGTAGAATTTAAACTTGGTACATGTGTTACCCTTGTTTAAAGATTACCTGGGATTGCATTGTACGTTTTAAACTTTTACCGTTTCATAATATCTGCTTCAAATGTTTAAAGGCTCCGGCTTACGGAAATATCTGCGCCGCCGCCGCGTGAAAATACATTGTTAAGATTGTTAAGAGGACCGCAGGATCCCTGTTTGCAGCTATGATAATTATGTTATCAACATACTATAAACAGGATTTAACAGAAGAAAGTTAATCCTACTAATGCACGTATTTAGAATTTCAAAATCATGTTTCTGTCTTAAGTTATCGTAGTTTGAAAAAGCTCTTTTTTGTACATTTAGAATGCAACTCAATTAAACCACATACCAAGTTGTATCAATGTACATGAATAAGCGTGATACAAAATCGAAATTAATCTCCAAAATATAATAACATTGCATAGACAACGTACGAGAGTTTTTGCATTCACGGACACACACACACACACACACACACACACACACACACACACACACACACACACACACACACACACACACACACACATATATATATAAACAGTTTCGAACGAATAGTGTTTTTGGTATCTGGGAAACTCAAAACGAAAAGCTGTCATAGCCCCCGGCCTAGGTCTTACCATGCCGACTTTAGTAATAGCTTATTTCCTACAGGTAAATTCGGTAAAACTTAAAGTTGAGCGCGGAGAGATGGTCTAAATTCCAAGTCACAAAAGAACGATTATTTGGTTTATGGTCGGATGTTCGCGGTTTACGACACACCCTGTTATTGGTCGTTAATGTTCAATAGGTTGTAGTGAGACCACTAACTTGCTCCAGCGCCCACCACCTAGTCCCGCAACCGAGTTATCCCCAGTCTCTATCTAATTTATTTTGTGTGCATCTGAAACATACTTAATGATATATATTTCATCGTCATATCAAATATGTTGGGGTAGTGTTCATGTGGCAATTAATATTACTTCTTATTAAGTTAAAAATAACGTTTGACGATTTGTATATTCAGGAAAAGTCTTGTAAAAATCGCTAATGAAGTTTTATTTCTAACAATTATCTGTTGATGATCTTAGTGGCTTGGTTTCCATAACTTATAACAAATTAATATATTTCATGGTATGTAATGTAAAACATATATAAAGCAGGACAAGAAGTTATAACAATGTGGCGACAAGTTATTGAGTTGCTCGCACAATAATTTCAAGGCATAAGGAAAAGCCACAGTGACATATTCATCTTGTCAAACTCAGTTATCTGTCATCAACTGCTGCTAACTAACTACGCCTCTGGAGTTTTTTTTCTATTATTACCAAGAGTCAAATGTTTATGGTAGTCAAATGATTCCTATATATAATTTATCCAGGCTTTTAAATCGTGTCATCACTCATCATATTAAATGATAGTAAAATATGTGAATAAATGAAAAAATAATAATATTAACAATTTGAAACACTATTGTTAATATTATTCTAACAATTAAAATAAAGTAATAATTAAATAATTAAAGTGTTTTAATAACTTTTATTAAATATAATATAATATACAAATACAAATTCCTTAAGGCTTATTACACTCAAAAGTTCACGTTATCTTTCCACAACTTTAAAATATTTACTGTATAAGACATGACCCTGATAAGTTGCGTGTTTTGTTTAATAATTTCAATCATTACAGATATAACCAATAAAAAGAGAGAGCGAGGTAACTGTTGAACAGTTTATCGTGACGTCAAAGGCAGCCCGTTAAGTATTTGTTGTTACACGCTATGCAGCTGTTTATTTCAAGTCAGGTGTGAAAACTTGGGGAACAGTGATTTATTGCCGCGTGCCTCATTATGCAAATCTTTCTCTTATTATTTTATGTTATAATAACCACTTTCCAAATAGTCGCATGGTCTTAATTTTAAAATATTTATCCTGATTTCAAAGATAAGTATATATCAATGCTCTAAAAGTGAATAACGAAGCAAATTAAACCAACCGCCAACACTTACCTCATATACTTATATTAAATATGCAATGTCATTGCAAAATGAAAGAATAGAATTGAATATTCTATCTCAATTATAATGGTGAAACATGTATGTAACTCGTAAGACATCCAGACATAATTTCCTCCCATAACGATTATTTGTTTATTTAGTTTTGGAACTGACTGTCTAACTACTGACTAAAGCTTCTCGAATATTCGATTATTTCTCGTATAATTACTTTACATCCTGCGAGGGACAAAGGACATTGTGCTGCATCGTTATCAATTCGAAGTCACGTAAGTTCTTCTGACTGCAACAGATGAATTATGGAAAAGCCAATAAATAACGTTTAGAACAGTTCTTCTCCATAACATTTAGGCCACTGAAAATAGGTTTTAAAAATGAAAAAATTGCAAGCAGAAAATGCAGATTGCAAATTGGTGGAAAATGTGCACTAAAGTCTTCTGATTCAAATACCAACTTTTCTACTTTGGATCAGGTGAGCTTTCGCCGCCATATTGGAAAATGACGGACATGATTTTTGCTAAAAAATAGAAATGTACAAATACTATATCTTGGACCTGATATGAAGCCATAACCCACGTATCAAAATCTAGTATTTTTGCACGGTTTTCCTTTTAAAAATGTGTTTTTAAACTTTTTTTACCATGTATGTTAGTTTTTAAAATACTTGCCTTCATGTTGTAGAGCTTAAAAAACCATTTTAGTATTTTGAATCATGATTTTATCTTGAGTAGTTCTGGAGAAAAGTGAAGAAAGCCTTCTGATGCAAAATTCAGATAGTTGTCCATCAATGCTATTCATGTGGGAAATTCTTAAAAAAACATTTCCAGACCAAAGGTATTTGAACATATATTTAAATTGTGTCCTACAATTAAAACACCTAGGTACTCATTTAAACAAAATTAAGTCATTTTCAACAGGTTAGTAGGGGAAATATTATTGACACAAGGTACTATATTTATAAAATATGTATTTTTTAACTTTCCTCTAGAACCAGTATAATGATGATTAAAAAAACAAAATGTGTAGGTTTTTAAGCTAGTTTGAATAAAAACGTTATAAACATAGTTATATGTTTTGATAAATTATTAAAACATAGGGATAATATTTGTTTAAATCAG
Organism: Allygus modestus; assembly: GCA_963675035.1. Classification (NCBI taxonomy): domain Eukaryota; kingdom Metazoa; phylum Arthropoda; class Insecta; order Hemiptera; family Cicadellidae; genus Allygus; species Allygus modestus. Next base: position 206,969,589 of record OY776111.1, read on the forward strand.
TGTTTAGGGTAATAATTCCTAAATTGTTTATAAATTGTAGTAAATTTAATCACTTTGTATTGTCTTAATGACAAAGGTAATCAAAATCAACACATACTGCCGAAATTTGGTCGAAATTGGATAAAAACTGTACTATTTATGAGCAATTCCATAAATAGGACAGTATCATACATTTCTATATAAAATTGATGAATAATCCAATATGGAAACAAAAGCGTACTTCATTCGAAATAGAAAACTTGGCATTTGAGTGTGGGCACCTCAGGTAACATTTTCCAGAAAAAATATTTCTGCTTGCTTTTTAATTTGTATCCAACTTTTTACCTTAAATTCCCTTGCAAATCTTAAATTAGTAATAATATTCTATTCTAATGACTCAATAATTAGATTTGAAAACAAAACCTTTCTTTATATACACTCTAAATAAAACCTGGATGCTCTCGAATCTTCTCCAGATTTCATCAAAGTCAGCAGGAGTTGAGCTGTTAAAAAAATGTTTAATAAAAGTAATTTTTTATGTAAGCAATATATACTTATGCAATAGATACTTAGAATTTGTATATTGCTCTAATTTGAATTTGTCTGGGTAGTTTGAACTAAGCGAAGAAATAATAAAACGTTACTATAATGTATAATGTATTTGTATGTTACAAATGTAAATTTAATTTTGAACAAATCATTGACAGTCTCATTTCTCATGAATGTAAAAGTTTCAGATTTTTTCCTGATTTAAATACCAAATTCGTAAATTGTCTTTCACTGCCACTTGTATACAATTTAACACAGCTATTCCACATTAAACAAAATCAGAGTGGCAGTAGGAAAACACACCTTGGATAGAACTTTCTGTTGAGATAGTCACCTCAATTATAGATTGTATGAAACTATAATGGTTACATTGAATGTGTGGTCTCGGTCAGTGAGGTTTAGGCTCAAAATAAAACATTTTTACTTACGAAAGGTATCGTATGTACCTTAATTCGATTAGCAGATGACTTAATTTTGAGGCTGCTCTTTATGAAATCTGTGTTCAAATATTAAACGTAAAACTTATTTTCACTGTGTGAAAAATTTTGACGCACAGAATTGATAATGGGGCATCAGACCCAAAACCTTTTTGTAGTCATCTGCTAGTAAAACTACGGATTGACGAAGGAAAGGTATGTAAAGCTGTTTTATTTTGAATAAAGACAAATCTGTCTTCAATCCTAGAGACAAATAGGAAGAAATTTAGTGGTTTTAATAAACAGGACGGTTGAGTCAAGACCTCACTATACTCTAGTGTGGTCTTGGTTGAATTGCCACCGTAAAATGTGTTTGGCCCCAGTAATAAATTGCAGCAATCAGTTAGCAAATCAGTTTAAACTCAGTGCATAAATTACATACACCAAACTTCGTATATCAGGCCTCGTGTCAAGGGCTGATGATACCGGGCGACTTATTCACTAAAAGAGTTCTAAAAAGTCAGAGGCTACGTACACGTCCGACGTGAGCAGCTACTGTTCACGTCCGTTCCAAATTATGCACCGTACGTTACTTTTGCTGTGATTTTTAAAACAAATTGAGAGCCAGAAAACCTCCTAACCTAACCTAACCTAACCTAACGTAACGTAACCTAACGTAACGTAACGTAACCTAACCTAACCTAAGCGGTAGCGAAGTGAATTTGCCCTTACATTGGACGTGTACGTAGTCACTTCGTTCTAAAAAATGTCAGAGAAATAAAGTTGTGAACGTTTGGAAAATAGCATAATTTTAGGAATTAACTTAAACAAAATCCTCCTTCCATGAGTCTTTAGAAAATCAATAGTGTTTCCCCCATGCGAACTGATCAGTTATCTCATTGGCCTGATGATGACCGGTGTGACTGGTCGAAATCGATAGCCTTGCACCATCTTTTATATATGTTTACCGTCTGTTTGTGAATCAGTATGTAAATATATTCTTAAGTGTCGTAAGTCGTCTTTTATTACATCCCGTAAATTATCTATCTATAATATTATAAAGAAGAGGTGGTTTCTGTCTGTGTGTCTGCTGTTTCGGGTAAACGCAAAAACTAATTAACCGACAAGGCTGAAACTTTACACAAACATAGATCTTGAACCCGTGCAACACATAGGCCTATTCACTTCCTCGGGCTACGCACCGTGAACGTCCTAAGGTTATATGTTTACATTCAGAAGAAAGTAAACATGCAGAAACTGTAATGCGAACAGTTGTGGATACATCTATTTGACAGCTTAAAGAGCAGAAGCAAGAACAGCTGTATCAAGATCTCAACCCTTCTAACCCATGCGAAGAACGGGTGCACCAGCTAGTCTTTGATATTTTTGGCATCAAGTTACTTAACGCCCCAAAATATTACCAGCCTTTCCCACCAAAAATTGAAATAATCCAATAAAATCAATGCATTTCACTTGGTAAAACTTTGGCAGTATGGCATTCTTAATTTTCTGCGGTATAAGTACTAGTTATTAAATATAAATTGACGTTTGACATACAAATTATAAATCAAAGCATACTGACAAGGAGCAAATCGACGGCTACAGGACAGAATAACAGATCTCCGAGTGCAGAGTGGAGAGCGCTGCGAAAGTGGCAGTTGAGTGCGAGGCCCAGCAGGACATCGGCAGCCCACGGCAGGACCGCGCGTTATCACTAGCATCTGACAAGGAGCATATCGACGGCTACAGGACAGAACAACAGACCTCCGAGTGCAGAGTGGAGAGCGCCCCTGCGACAGTGGCAGTTGAGTGCGAGGCCCAGCAGGACATCAGCATCCCACGGCAGGACCGCGCGTTATCACTGGCATCTGACAAGGAGCATATCGACGGCTACAGGACAGAACAACAGACCTCCGAGTGCAGAGTGGAGAGCGCCCCTGGACAGTGGCAGTTGAGTTCGAGGCCCAACAGGACATCGGCAGCCCACGGCAGGACCGCGCGTTATCACTGGCATCTGACAAGGAGCATATCGACGGCTACAGGACAGAACAACAGACCTCCGAGTGCAGAGTGGAGAGCGCCCCTGCGACAGTGGCAGTTGAGTGCGAGGCCCAGCAGGACATCGGCAGCCCACGGCAGGACCGCGCGTTATCACTGGCATCTGACAAAGAGCATATCGACGATTACAGGACAAAACAACAGACCTCCTAGTGCACAGTGGAGAGCGCCCCTGCGACAGTGGCAGTTGAGTGCGAGGCCCAGCAGGACATCGGCAGCCCACGGCAGGACCGCGCGTTATCACTGGCATCTGACAAAGAGCATATCGACGATTACAGGACAAAACAACAGACCTCCTAGTGCACAGTGGAGAGCGCCCCTGCGACAGTGGCAGTTGAGTGCGAGGCCCAGCAGGACATCGGCAGCCCACGGCAGGACCGCGCGTTATCACTGGCATCTGACAAAGAGCATATCGACGATTACAGGACAAAACAACAGACCTCCTAGTGCACAGTGGAGAGCGCCCCAGGACAGTGGCAGTTGAGTGCGAGGCCCAGCAGGACATCGGCAGCCCACGGCAGGACCGCGCGTTATCACTGGCATCTGACAAAGAGCATATCGACGATTACAGGACAAAACAACAGACCTCCTAGTGCACAGTGGAGAGCGCCCCTGGACAGTGGCAGTTGAGTTCGAGGCCCAGCAGGACATCGGCAGCCCACGGCAGGACCGCGCGTTATCACTGGCATCTGACAAAGAGCATATCGACGATTACAGGACAAAACAACAGACCTCCTAGTGCACAGTGGAGAGCGCCCCTGGACAGTGGCAGTTGAGTGCGAGGCCCAGCAGGACATCGGCAGCCCACGGCAGGACCGCGCGTTATCACTGGCATCTGACAAAGAGCATATCGACGATTACAGGACAAAACAACAGACCTCCTAGTGCACAGTGGAGAGCGCCCCTGGACAGTGGCAGTTGAGTGCGAGGCCCAGCAGGACATCGGCAGCCCACGGCAGGACCGCGTGTTATCACTGGCATCTGACAAAGAGCATATCGACGATTACAGGACAAAACAACAGACCTCCTAGTGCACAGTGGAGAGCGCCCCTGCGACAGTGGCAGTTGAGTGCGAGGCCCAGCAGGACATCGGCAGCCCACGGCAGGACCGCGCGTTATCACTGGCATCTGACAAAGAGCATATCGACGATTACAGGACAAAACAACAGACCTCCTAGTGCACAGTGGAGAGCGCCCCTGGACAGTGGCAGTTGAGTGCGAGGCCCAGCAGGACATCGGCAGCCCACGGCAGGACCGCGCGTTATCACTGGCATCTGACAAGGAGCATATCGACGATTACAGGACAAAACAACAGACCTCCTAGTGCACAGTGGAGAGCGCCCCTGGACAGTGGCAGTTGAGTGCGAGGCCCAGCAGGACATCGGCAGCCCACGGCAGGACCGCGCGTTATCACTGGCATCTGACAAAGAGCATATCGACGATTACAGGACAAAACAACAGACCTCCTAGTGCACAGTGGAGAGCGCCCCTGGACAGTGGCAGTTGAGTGCGAGGCCCAGCAGGATATCGGCCTGTTATGTAAAATAAGTCTTTTTTTATAATATCCCCGAATTTGTATTGCAATATCAGTCACAAAACAAAAATATACTTGCAGCGAACCCTAAATTTTAACTTAAAAACAATAACTTAAACAATAATTTTTTATGAATATTTTTCATAAATATTCTACTTAAATATTCGACTAATAATAGCAATAATTTTTTATTCGTTAAAAACTAAATTCAACTTGAAAAGTAAATAGTAAACAAAATTAAAATTAGCCAATAAGAAATTTACGTTAATTACTTTTCCGTTTTATTATGGATGTTGACATACATTCCTCATTTGACATACTGTGTTGCTGACTGGGGATTTGAAAGTTCAAAATAACTACACCTTTTCCGAATTCAAAATAGAACAGTCAAAACCGTTTTCGGAATGAAATTCAAGGAATACTGTAGAACAGTTTTCAAATAAACAATATTTTAACCTTGTCATGTTTAAAAAAGTAATGCCAACCATTTTTAATCACACTAACCAACTCATATCTTCAGTTTACGCTATAGATTCAACTATCCACTTCCTCGCTACAATACAGAATTTTTAAATAAGCAACTGCACTAATCTTTTCACACTTTTCAATGCCCTGCCACTTAGTTTGAAGGTTCAACCGAAATTGCATGTGCTTAAGCGACATCTATAGGTCATTTTAATCACCAAAGGGTACTACGGTGTCTTAGAATATATATCTGAAAAGACATGGTTATTTTCTGCTGACCTGATTTTTTTACATATTTAAAAAGTGTATTGTTAATTGTCATGTAAAACACACGATGTATGACTATTGCTATTGAGTGAACAATTTTATAGCAATAAAGATTTGTTTTGAATTGATGCCGACAATATATACCGGAGACAAACGGTTTTCAAAGGGGCTGTTTCAATATTATTTTACAATAGATTTTAACCATTGCAAACCTTTCCAAAATAGTTTAATCACTGTCTAGTCCTAACCCTGTAAGCGGTTTGCATCCAAATTCGGATAAGACATGTCGTTAATCTTAAGTATTACAGGTCGTTGAAATTCAAAATGGTTATCACGAGGGCAATCTACGTGGAAATTAGAGTTTGGCAAGATGCAATCAGTGATGTCACCGCACCAAAGTTGGAGATGTAGCAATGCCAGAGAAGACCCAACGACCATGGACTAGAGTGAAGGTAGCGCGCGCAGTGCTTGCAGTAAACCACTGGTTAGCCCCGTGCAATAAACCACTGGTTAGCTCCACGCAGTAAACCTCTGGTTAGCCCCACGATGTAAACCACTGGTTAGCCCCACACAGTAAACCACTGGTTGGCCTCGCGCAGTAAACCACTGGTTGGTCCCGTGCAGTAAACCACTGGTTAGACCCGCGCAGTAAACCACTGGTTAGCACCATGCAGTAAACCACTGGTTAGCCCCGTGCAATAAACCACTGGTTAGCTCCACGCAGTAAACCTCTGGTTAGCCCCACGATGTAAACCACTGGTTAGCCCCACGCAGTAATCCACTGGTTAGCCCACGCAGTAAACCTCTGGTTAGCCCCACACAGTAAACCACTAATGAGCCCAGCACAGTAAACCACTGGTTGGCCCCGCGCAGTAAACCACTGGTTGGTCCCGTGCAGTAAACCACTGGTTAGACCCGCGCAGTAAACCACTGGTTAGCCCCACGCAGTAAACCACTGGTTATCCCCGTGCAATAAACCACTGGTTAGCTCCACGCAGTAAACCTCTGGTTAGCCTCACGATGTAAACCACTGGTTAGCCCCGCGCAGTAAACCATTGGTTAGCCCCACGTAGAAACAGCAACCAACTGGTTTTACTGGTTAGAGCAGCGAAGTCTAAATACTTCTACAAGATCCATTCTACTATTTTAAAACTTAGCCTACCCATTTTTTTATTTCAAGCTGTTTCTTTAAATTCGTCAATACTGTAATATTAAAATATTTGTGAGGGGAAAATATAATGTATAAATAATGTGATTATTGATATCTAAACATAGGTACCAATCGATTAAACACATGTCTAAATATTAGTTTGATATACATTACATTCTCTACGATTACATATGTGACTGAACAAATGTTGTACATGATACAGTCTTATACAGCTGGTGTCAGACACCAAAACCAGAAACGATAATCAACGAACGAGATCAGTGGTGGCGGAGGGGACTACTGTGACAAATGATGTCAAAGGGCATAGATGAATTAAGGCCCAATATGAGCCTAGGGCCCGGCTCAAGACGCAACTATGAGCAACTTGCCTCCAACTATCTCGGGAGTGCCATATTGGCCATTTAATCTGGCCATATTGGCAATATATCATGTTACTCTTCACAGTTGAATTCACTGGGAAAATATTTTTAACTCATTGTGAAGTTATTGAATATACACTCTACTCTCTATTGCTAAGGATTTCTATACAACATTAAAGATGTGAGGATCTTCGCAATTGTTATAAACATGTATTAAAACAATTAATTAAATCTATTATCCATATTACAGGTTCCTTTTAATTGGATAAAATTGTTTGTAAGTGTACGAGTGGCTGACTGATAAAGTTAAAAGATAAAAACTTGTAGTTTATCAAAAGGTAGTTTTATGCCGTAAACTTAGCCGTTTGGAGTGATTCAAAACATCCATAGTATTAGTAAAAAGAGTGAATCTGACCGAATTCATATATTGAAAATAAAGAGGAAAGTAAAAGTCAAGAATAATGTCATATAATGTATAGAAATCATGGAAATCAGGTAGGCTAGAACTGTCTGACGGACTGACCAAAGTTTTCTAAATATTTTAAATTTATACTAGCTGATATTCAGTTCTTCGTACGAGGATCTCGCAGGCATAAAATATAATTTTTTAACATATTCCATTATACACATATATAACTGATTAAATCAAATACAATCCTATAAAAAAGATTGGAACTTTTAAACCCCATCGGGTGGAACCCTTAAGGTGGATGTTTTTTAACCCCCCCCCACCCCCCCCCCAAAAAGCACATGTTGAGGGTAAGAGGTTTTGATTGATACCAAACATGTAAACAAAATTGAGTTGAAGAGGTTGGAAATCGCTGACAAAAAGTTCAAGAAATTCTGTTGTATCTTTGATAAATTTTGAGAAAATAAGTTCACATATGTTTTTGTGTGTGTCGAGAAAGTAGATTTGGGACATTTTTTATCATAAGACTGCATAAATTGTAAAATGAGTTGTTACATTTTAAAATGTATACGATTTATTAAGTAAATTAACAAAGCGTATTTTGTGGATTATTGAAGAAATCCTTTTAAGAATATACAAAATAAAATATACTCGGAGTAAAATGTGGAAAATATGGAAAGATCTATTGTCCATTGCATTGTGTTAGTACCAGCCGGTATGGCGTGTCCTTAAACTAGCTTAATCCGCCAGATCCCCTCGAGCGAAAAAACGGGTTACATATTTTCCTATAAACGGCTCAGTTAGTTTGATGTATTTCGAAATGTTTTTTAATTGGTCTATTAAATGTTTAATAATGCATGTTTGTAAGCAAATGCATTAGACAAGGCACCTTTTTTTCAATTAATACTAAATACTAATCCTGTTTGTAATTAAATAGGGTAAGGCGTTTTACTAAAACATTCTTGTCCTTTTACTTTTATTATTAGTGCGGAGTAATATTTCTCTGCAAAAGAAAGTCATGTAACTTTGATTCAGGCTATGATTCCATACATATCACTCGTAACTGTGGCTGAATCATGACGCTGCTCTTTGTACAGTGAGGGTAGAAGGCGATGAGTCCGGACGCTTGTGAGAGCGTGTGCGAGAGTGAGGAGTAAACCTGCAGCTTGCAGCCTAGCTCTCGGAGATGTCGAGACTCATTAGTTTATCTAAATCCGGGCTGTATTTTTCTTGCGATGATTTTGAGAAATTTTCTGTCCTCAGAGGTTCTGGGAGATTGTTTTCATAAAAAACTGGATCTATCAATTGAGGTCCTAATCTCTTGGTTATGGGATTAAGTGTTTTTATGGTTCTGCAATGGTCTGCAGATTTTCAATCCTAATCGTCTTTTCCTTACTTTGGGGTATTCTTCCTAAGTCAATAACGTCAAGTCCACAACCATATGTGGACGCTTAAAAATTGTTTGCGCAACCACCTCCAGCGCCGGGATGCCCTCTTGGCCGATGAGGGCGACTATCCGCTCTGTCCAGTCGTCCCTCCTGCTGACGTTCCAACGTAGCTGCTCACTGGTACGGGTGGTTGGTTCCTCCAACACCATAACGCTCCTGCCTCCAGCCTCGGGATGCCCTCAAGGCCTAAGAAGGCAACTGCGACTGTCCAGTCGTCCATCTTGCTATCGCTCTAACGTGGCTAAAAATCTATTTATTGGATATAATTTAACTACAGCAAAATAATACAACAAATTGGATTTTGCTCGAAGTCCTTGGATGAGGAACCTGTTACATGAATTCTCACCAGATTACTCACACTTTTTCCGGTAGGTTTATGTAGACGTGGATACATAATTATCACCACTACGTGATAAAGGGCCATTTTTCTGAGCCATAAATATATATACAAAGTTTTAACGAATGGTGTTTGGCATTTGAGGGCCTCAAAATGAAAAGTTATCATGGTCTCGGGTTTAACACTTATCATTCCACCTACGGTAACAGCTTCTTCCCTGTAGGGAAAATTCGCTAATAAAATGAGAGTGATGAAAGCCCATATAAGAGGTTATTATGTTTCATGTTTCTGTCACCAACAACATAATGGCGGATGATGGTCAACAGTTTCATGATTGTTTTTACTATGTTTTTGTTGAGCTCATGTTGGTGTGTGTGATAAATGATTTACGTCCTAGCAAATTTTATATATTAATTTAATTTGTGGTACTCTACAAATTACACTGTCATTTTAACTAAGTTATAAACAACTTTAATCCTAGACCGGCACAATATATAGATGGGCTTTAATTTTGCTGTATAGTAGGAAACGTTTTACAATATCCTGGTATAACGTCAACAAGTGGGAATCAATCTATAGAGTCCTGATTGCATGCTTTGTAATCTCTGGAGTAAACGCTCATGTGTCGACAGTCAATAAATAACCTCCACGTGCCAAATACAACCAAAGTTGGAGTGTTACTTCCTCAGTGAATAACTTTATAATATGCATCGATAACTATTTTGTGGTTTCTTGTTATAAACTAACTTTCTACATTCTTAATAATTTATTTTCCCTTCTTTAGAGTTTGGAGATTGATGTAAGTGTTTGGATGCTATAGTTATGTTTAAAGACGGAAACTTTCTGAAAGTTATTCATAGATTCCTAAATTGTATACGCGAGCAAGCATTGTAAAATATTGCTAATAAATACTGATGTAAGGTTAAATTAAAACTTCATTCTTATTTTAATGGTGTAACTATCAATTTATTACATGTGTATATAACTAGGTCTGGCGATTCCATTTAAACCGCGGGAGGATTCATGAAGAGGAAACCATTTGTTGCGCTGTGTTCTGTGGCGAAACTGATGTACTTCTACGACTGACATACACATCACATATTTGTATAATTACCTGACCAAAAATAATATTATCTACCATGGATAACATTTGAAACTTTTAAAGCCAAAAGGACAAAGCTCTGAGGAAATTTTAAACATTTCCGAGTTTTCTCACGTGTAGGAATCCTAACGAATGTTTTGTTATGCAATATGAGAGTTTTTCTCAATAATACCTTCAAATTTGGCAAGGCGAATTCTTTATTTGATTACATGAATTTAAACGCTAATTAAAAAAATGTAAAACGGGTATTTTTAATAGCCATCAATGCTGTTAAAATATGGACTACGACCGTCTGGACACTACTACAGTACTATATTATGCTTCCGTTTAAACTGTAATAACTATTTGGTACACAATATAAACTAGAAATCCAGATTTCACAACCGGCAGGTGCAAGGTCAGAGTAAATAGTGTGCTTTATTTTAGGCATAATTATCAAACGATTTGACTTATATTACAACTTGTAAGTTTAATTGTAATTTGAGTATTCATGTTCAATAGTTTAATGAGGTGTGGAGAGTTTCTTGAGACTGCAGGAGAGCGATGAGATACTGCAATGCAGCTGAGTGGAGAGTTTCTTGGGACTGCTGAGAGCGATGAGATACTGCCATGCAGCTGGTGGTTTAATGAGGAGTGGAGAGTTTCTTGAGACTGCAGGAGGAGGAGAGCGATGAGATACTGCCATGCAGCTGGTGGTTTAATGAGGAGTGGAGAGTTTCTTGAGACTGCAGGAGGAGGAGAGCGATGAGATAATGCCATGCAGCTGGTGGTTTAATGAGGAGTGGAGAGTTTCTTGAGACTGCAGGAGGAGGAGAGCGATGAGATACTGCCATGCAGCTGGTGGTTTAATGAGGAGTGGAGAGTTTCTTGAGACTGCAGGAGGAGGAGAGCGATGAGATACTGCCATGTAGCTGGTGGTTTAATGAGGAGTGGAGAGTTTCTTGAGACTGCAGGAGGAGGAGAGCGATGAGATACTGCCATGTAGCTGATGGTGTCACGCTTAACACATTCTTCACATCTTTCTTGAATCTCCTAAAAGTTTTCAGGTGCTTGTGGTGTAACACCCCCAGTCTATGTACACAGTAAACGTGTTGATCCCCAGTGTGTTGGTGTGGAAAGGGGAAACGACCGCGATGGGTGCGGGTGTGGGTGCGTACGTACGCTACCGGTTTCCGGAAGCAATGAACTGTGCGTGCGTGTTTCCGTATCTAGCTTCTCTTCCGGTCGAAATTGCACACCACCGATCCCACTGATAACATACCAGGGCATTGCTTACTGATTTGACTTTCGTGGCACGTTGTAATGTATGAATAATAAATCCTTTTGTTTTGGTATGAGATAGGTCACTTTTTTTGGCATGTAAAAAATAATTTGTGACTAAACATTGGTTGATCTGTAAAATTCCTTAATTTGAATAGTTTTAATTGTTGACCACTACTTTGCTCTATAGAGCAATAACCTGTTTCAACCATTCAGGTTTCACCCAGGGAATACAACCGTTTTATGTGCTTCATTACGTTATCATTTTCAACCGTTTTATTGATAAACGTTTGTTTAGATTGTCAACTGATAGTCAAAATAATGTCCATCAAAATCAAATTGAAACTAAGAACACCTGAGGGGCGGATTCCTAGACCAATGTCAAATTCAGATTTAAATCTTTTCCAAAGCAAATTGTATCCTCCCCAGCATATCAGTGAGTTGGAAGAGTTAGTGATGAACATCCCGGGGCTTGGCTTGTTACAGGCTTGGATACAGGGGGAGGTCTTGGGGGTCATGACCCCCCCCCACCAAAAAAAAACTCAGACCTTCACGTATTCCACCCATTTTTCACCCTAAAGGTTATTGTATTTTGACAATTTATATTTTTTCACTCTTTAAAACTTTTAAAAAACTATTTTTTTAAATCTCATATTTAATACTGTATTTTCTTTGGTATTGTTTTTTCCAAAGTTTAATGCACACGTAACATTATTGTGATACTTTATTCTTTCTCTTTCCAACCACAAATGTACGTAAACACCACTCCTTCAATTAAAAGTTGGAAAATATTTTATGGCAAATGTATCTGTAACCCTTTTATTCGGTGTTCCAAAACCATTAACCCATTAAGTGTTCTAAACTATGTACAATATCTGACTGCCATGTGTCATCGGGTTGATAACTACAGTTTACTATACAATGAACGATTGGCAATAGCTAGAAGCGAGCTGAAAGTCAATGATGATTACCTCACACATTTTCTCATTATCATAAAAACGTAAACAATACCCCCGTAGCAGCAAACCTGCGTACTCAGCGAATTTCCAATGCATATATATATTTATCTTAATGCCACATAAAGCTACATACCAAGTTTCATCAATATACATTCATAAATAAACAATTTATGACATTTTAATTATTCTCCATAAGAATAACATGGCGGCTGAGTATGCAGGTTTGCTGAAGCAAGGAACACAAAAAAATGGGGTTTTATGCTTATATCAATATAACTCAACTAGGTGAAGTCACTTACCAAATTTCATTAATTTATTTTCATAATTAAGGGAGATAACACGTTACTTATTCTCCATAAGGATAACATGGGGCTGAGTACGCAGGTTTGCTGCTATGGGAGCCTTTGTCAAAAAATTGTTTTTTTGAGGAAATATCAATGGTCCACAACCAGATAAAGCCGTATACCAAGTTTCGTCAGTATATGTTCATAAATAAGCGAGATATAAAATTTTTATTTTCCTCCATAAGAATAACATTAGACAACGTACTGTGTTTAGCACTTTCAATATCTCGGTAACCAATTGACGTAGAGAAATGATCAAAATACCAAATTGTGTGTTTTTTTAAGCTGAATCCAATGGGAAAAAATAAAATCTGACTATTTCCAAAATTATATGTAAAAAATTCAAAAAACCCATTTTTGGGGTACAAAACCCCCCCAAAATACCCCTTCGGATAGAGCGATCTGGCTGGTTTTCGAACTTAAAGTCATAAATGTTGCTTTACACGTTTGTACCATATTTCATCAAAATCGGATAATTTTTACGAGAGTTATCGTGCTCACGGACACACATATATATATATATATATATATATATATATATATATATATATATATATATATATACAGTTTCGAACGAATGGTATTTTTGGGGTCTGGGGACCTCAAAACGAAAAGTTATCATGGTCCCGGGCCTAGGTCTTACCATGCCGACTACGGTAATAGCTTCTTCCCTATAGGGGAAATTCGCTAAAAACGAAATGAACATATAAACTACGGCATATCAATGTTATAACACGATTTGAAAAGAATAGCTTATTAATATTTCAAATTTGTAAGGTCTAATAGTTAGTATTTTCATCTTCGTCGTGTTTGATACATGAAAAGTTACAATTGTATTCTTAATAAAAAGTAAGCTACAGCTTTTACGAGTTTTTGCAAACACCAGACGAAGTTTCTGACTTCAACTAAGCAACAAGCCGCTGCCAAGCTAACACAACACAACTTATGTGAATATAGTTAAAACAACCCAGACCCCATTGCCTAGCAGATGTTCTAAGTAAATAACAGAAGTAAAACATGGCATTCTAAAAGTTTGAACCATATTACCTTATAGACAATCTGTGACATTTTACGATTACGATTTCTTAGTTAACTTTCTTTCAACGTCAACCCTTTATTGATACATTACATGAATCAAACAAACATGTTTGTTATCAAAATTAACCTATTGATACAAATTTAGATAAATGTACGATTTAGGTTACATATAGAGAGACACCTGGGACCTGTGATGACAGTGGAGTAACGAATGGCCAGAGTGACATTGAATGGCCGTGGGTTCAACCTATAGGTGAGGCGAGTAGCTGTGACTGGAGGGGCTGTCTCAACAGACGGGGGAACGACTCTTACTCTTGACGACACATACGCTCATGTTGTATAACTACCACACGAGCCCTATGCGTATCATTTTACACCATACAAGTTGGTATATTTCTAGTTTTATTGTATATAAAGGTTTTTAGTGTATGGCAAAATATGTATGCACTTAAATCCTTTTAGTCTGAATAAGTAAATGCAACATTGTTTTTCACTGAGTTTTCATGCAGCACATGTTATTAAATTAACAATTTACTTATTAACCTACGAAGCCTTATCATATTAACGAAGGGTTGTTTCTTATCAACATTACTAGGTGTTTTAAAATTATTTATATATTAAAGAATGCTGGACTGTACAGTTAGGGACAAATATATACTTAGCAGAAATTAAAAATATTTGACTAATATCAAATAAAATATCCCTTTACATTTTACCAGACAAAAAAATTTTGTTTACTTAACAAAATATTTTACACAAACACAACAACAAAAAATTACTATAAAAATAATGCAGGTATAGTACATATGATATAAACCATATGATTATACAAATGCATAAGGCTTAGTTGGGTGCTCAAACTATAACTTACACTCCCCCTCACCCAACAAAAGCTGGTGAAAGTCCAAGACTTCTTTGAAATTTGGTATATTTGGGTTCACTTAGCCCTTTTGTAAAAATTCCTGCTACCATATCCTCAGTTGGTTGATAGTAATATAATTTATACATTGAGAAATAAATTAACCCCAATTAATTTACACTTGCTGTTTTGATAGGTTAGCTTAATTACACCACTTTGCACTTTTTCACGTATAAAATGTTCTTTTATACTAATATGCTTTGATTTTTGCTGACAACTGAGTTTTTCGCTATGGCTATAGCAGATTGATTATCACTAAATATTTGAATTAGGTTGTGGGATTTCCCCATGTCGTTTATTAGCTGCTTTAAGTGGACCGCTTCTTTTGCCGCTTCAGTCAAGGACATATATTCTGCTTCGCTTGTTGATAGCGCTACAGTCCTTTGCTTTCTTGACTCCCAGCTAACTAGAGCACCTCCAAATTTAAAACAATATCCAGTGTAGGATCCACGGTCTTCACTACAAGCCCAGTCTGCATCGACTGCTCCCATCAGCGGTTTTCCAGTTTTTCTGAAAACAAGAGCCAATTGTTTTGAGCCTTGTAAATATCGCAGAACTCGTTTTGCAGCAATCCAGTGTTCCTTCACGTAACATATGTTGAATTGACTCAAGTAACTGACTGCATGTGTTATATCAGGCCTTGTTGCTATTGACAGATACATTAATGATCCAATCAGGTTTTGGTACGGATAGTTTCCATCACAATCATCTCACTTAATCAATTTCAATCCTGGAGTAAGTGGAGTAGATGCTGGCTTACTATCTTTCATGTTAAAGTTTTCTAAAACTTCATTAATGTATTTGGATTGTGAAATAGTAATTTTATCATTTATTTTAGTAAACTCTATACCTAGGCAATAGTTTAATTCGCCCAAGTCTCTCATCTCAAACGTTTTCATAAGTTGGGATTTGACATGATTTAAATTCATCCTGTTTTTCGAAGCGATTAAAATGTCATCCACGTAGACAGCAACTATTGTTTTGCTTACCCTTGAACTTGAGATGTATATACATGGATCAGCATGAGAAGATGTGAATTTTAGTTCTTTAAGTTTAGTGTCTAGTTTCATGTACCATTGTCTTCCTAATTGCTTTAAACCGTATATTTCCTTTTTGAGAAGACATACCTTATTATTTTTAGACTTTCTCAAATCATCAATCATCATTTTAGCTTTAGTGTATAATAGTTTATCTTGACAGCAACTTTCATAGGCCTACATAATTTCTTGGAGATATTTCTCAAGATTCTTTGGAAATTCCGTGTAGACTTTTTCTTCGATTTCACCATTTCACCATTTAGAAACGCAGTTTAGACATCCATTTGGTCAATTTTTAGGTCTTCTTCTATTGCTAGTCCAATTAAGAATCTAATAGAACTAAGTTTTGCTACTGGAGCAAAGGTTTCATCAAAATCTATCCCTGGTTTCTTGGCAAATCCTTTGGCAACCAGACGCGCCTTTCTTCTAGGTTTAAGTTTTTTCTTTAATGCCATTACATCTTCCTATATTAGTTGCTTTATGTGTATCTTCTAAGATCCAAGTTTAATTTTTTAAATGAGCTCTTATTTCATCTTTTATCGCATCATTCCACTCTTCCACTGTTCTAACCTTGTCTCTTCTTTGCAATTTGCTGACATCTGATAACCTTTTGTCCAACAAGGAGGTTTCCTTAGCCTTTTCTCTTGAGATTTTAGTTCAACGTTATCAGGTTGTTCATTTGCACATTCAATACCATCATTCTGATCTTCTAAATCATCTTGCAATTCAAAATTGTTGTCTTCATTACTACTGTCATACTCAGATGAATCTTCATGGTCGAGTACATAATCATCATTTTTGGTTTCACGTCTCTTCTACAAAGTCTTCTTCTTTTTCATCACATTCATTATTTTCGTTTTTGTCATCTTTTGAGATTTTTGTATGTTCATGAAGGAGTTCATAATCATTTTCACTTTTTTCATAAAACATTTTTGACAAAATCTTTACATCTCGAGCAATTATAATTTTCCTTTGCTGAGGCATCAAAATTCTGTATGCTTTTGAAGTGCTAGCATAACCAACAAAAACTCCTTGGTCAGTTCTGGGGTAAAACCACCCTCCTTGGTGCTTTGTCCAGTGCAAACTCCTTTGAGCCAAATATTTTAAAATGACGAACAGATGGTTTCTTCCCAACCCACTTTTTGAATGGAGTCAAGTTCCCAGTTGATTTTGAAGGACATCGATTTCTAATTTAGTTTGCTGTGTTAACAGCCTCAGCCCACATATTTTCTCGATGATTTGATTCTATTAATAGACATCTAGCCATATCTAATAAAGTGCTGTTCTTTCTCTCTGCCAGACCATTTTGTTGAGGTGTGTGTGGAACTGTCAGTCTTCTTATTATCCCATTTTCCTTCAGGAATTTGTCGAATTCCTTATTGCAATATTCTGTTCCATTATCTGTTTGGAAATATTTTATTTTGTTACCTGTTTGATTTTCCATTTCATTTTCGAATTCTTTAAAACATTTGAAAATTTCATCCTTGCTCTTTAAAAAATACACAAAACAGTATGTAGAGTTTTTATCTATGAATGTACCAAAATACCTATTACCACCCGGTGAAGAAACTCTCATTGGACCTACAATATCTGAATGAATAACCTCTAATAGGTCAACATTCTTTGGAGTTGTTCTAGTGGGAAATGGAGTTTGAGTTAACTTTCCCTTAATACAAGTTTCACAGTCTTCAATATGATCTTTAAGATTAAAACTTAAACCATTTACAACTTCATTTCTCAAAGATATTTTTAAGTCCGCTTCATTTAAATGTCCTAACTTTTGTGCCAATCTAAGATTTCATTCTGTTTTGAAAAATTAGATTTTTCACCTTCCAAGATCGGTTTGGAATTTTTGACATAGTATAGGCCGCCTTGTCTTTCTGCTACTAGAATGTTATTCCCTTCATGATTTTGAACAATAGCTTTTTCTTTATCAAAAGTTACTTTGAATCCCTTATCAGTTACTTTACCTACACTCATTAAATTAGTTGCCAAGTTTGGTACAAATGGTGTATTATTCAAATGAAAAATATCATAATTTCTTCTTAATTCAAGAGAAACTTGTCCGACACCAGAAACTTCTGCTGACTGCCTTTTAGATGCAAGTTTTAATGTTCCATCTGAACTCTGAATGTTTTTGAAGTGATATTTGTCCCCACACATATGTGACGTACAGCCACTATCAAGTCACCATGAGAAAGAGCTTGAATAAAAAGATCTCAAATCAGAGGAAAAACATTCAGCCTCAACTTTAAATCCAGTCCCATTATTAGGTTTAGATCTACAACTGTTAGCTTTATGCCCTAATTTTCCACGTCTGTAGCATTTTACCTTATAATTTGAGTTAGTCTCAAATTGTTTATTAGGTTTGACATTGTTATGAAAATCGTTCTTAGGCTTAAATTGCTTATTTTTGCAATTATTCCCAAAAGTGTATTTTGACCTCGCTTCACTTTCTTCAATTATTTTGATTTTTAAATCATCAGGAGAAGGTAAAGTGCCCCTGGACTCTATAGCTACTCGAAAATTGTCAATTGATGATAACAAGCTATACAGTAACATTATGCTAAGAAAATCTGAGTTTATGGTGATATCCATTTCATTAAGTTTATCTACAATATCCATAAATTTATTTACATGGTCCCTAACATTATCACCATCCTTAATTTTATGGATGATCAATTGTTTTAACAAGGTAGCTTTTCTTGCAAGACCTGAACTTTGAAAAATGTCTTGCAAAGTATCCCATACTTCTTTTGAAGTTTTACAGTTTTTAATTAATTTTAATTCACCTGGTGAGATAATCATAATTAATTCTGATCTAGCTTTCAAATCTTTTTCAATCCAAGTTGACTTACCATCTTCATCCTCTGGGCATTTGTTCTTACCAGACACGTAGTCCCATAAGTTGTTTTGAATTAAAATTGCGTTAGCTTGAATGTTCCATGTGTCATAGTTGTGCCTTTTTAAAGGTTCTATCCTACACTTTGAACTCATTTTTACACATATATGAAAAACTTGTGAGCCTAGATTTTGTAAATAAGTATGGGACTGTTAATAAAACACATTTTTCAATATATGAAATGGCCCATGACCTTTGTTGGACTGTACAGTGAGGGACAAATATATACTTAGCATAAATTAAAAATACTTGACTAATATCAAATAAAATATCCCTTTACATTTTAACACAAGTGGTTTACTTAACAAATTATTTTACACAAACACAACAAAAACATTACCATAAAAATAATGCAAGTATAGTACATATGATATAAACCATATGATTATACAAATGCATAAGGCTTAGTTGGGTGCTCAAACTATAACTTACAAAGAATAATAAACAATTTAGTAAAGTTTAAATGCATATACATTTTCTGTTTTTAGATAAATACAACCATAGAAAAATAAACCAGGTACCTGGTTAATTTTAGCGAATTTCCCCTATAGGGAAGAAGCTATTACCGTAGTCGGCATGGTAAGACCTAGGCCCGGGACCATGATAACTTTTTGTTTTGAGGTCCCCAGATGCCAAAAACACCATTCGTTCAAAACTGTATATATATATATGTGTGTGTGTGTGTGTGTGTGTGTGTGTGTGTGTGTGTGTGTGTGTGTGTGTGTGTGTGTGTGCCCGTGAGCACGATAACTCTCGTAAAAATAATCCGATTTAGACGAAATTTGGCATAAACGTGTAAAGCAACATTTATGACTTTAAGTTCGAAAACCAGACAGATCGACTTATCCGAAAGGGTATTTTGGGGGGTTTTGTACCCCAAAAATGGGTTTTTGAGTTTTTTACATATAATTTTTGAAAAAGTCAAATTTAAGTTTATTCCATTGGAATCAGCTTAAAAAGACGCACAATTTGGTGTTTTGATCATTGTTCTATGTCAAATTGTTACAGAGATATTGAAAGTGCTAAACACAGTACGTTGTCCAATGTTATTCTTATGGAGGATAAGAAAAATTGTATATCTCGCTTATTTATCAAGTTATCCTGATGAAACTTGGTATATTGCTTCATATCGTTGTGGTCCACTGATATTTGCACTAAAAAACATTTTTTGGCTGATAGTTCCCGTAGCAGCAAACCTGCGTACTCAGCCCCCATGTTATTCTTATGGAGAATAAGTAACGTGTTATCTCCCTTAATTATGAACATAAATTAATAAAATTTGGTATGTGGCTTTACCTACTTGAGTTATATTGATAAAAACTTAATCTTTCCTTGCTTCAGCAAACCTGCATACTCAGCCGCCATGTTATTCTTATGGAGAATAATTAAAATGACATAAATGGTTTATTTATGAATGTATATTGATGAAACTTAGGATGTGGCTTTATGTGGTATTAAGATACATATTTATGCATTGGAAATTTGCTGAGTACGCAGGTTTGCTGCTACGGGGGTATTTCTATGATACAACCTACCTACAACTCTTGGAATGATGCAGGCATTATTTTAGGGGATTTAAATTAACAGTGATGTAATATTTAATCTTCGTTTTAGTTACGTAAATCTGTGGAAAACGGGTTTTAAGAAACCTCACAGACTTTTAATGAGGTGGAAAATGTTATTAAAATGATTTGCTCGGGTGAATATAATTAATATTATGGATTTAAGTGAATAGTTAATAAAACTGAATGGAGATGGAAATTAATATACTGTTATTTATAATATCCATAAATTGTTATACCAGTTGAGAAGATAATAAGGCAAGGATTATAACCTAAATGAAATATATATTTACCACGGTAAAAAAAACATTTTACCATTAGCGTAGAGGATATAAAATGGAGACTTTATGAAGTCCATTCTGCAAGCTGTAAAAATGTTCGTGTGTAATTTTAAAATTTATGATTATTATTTAAATTTCCATAAAACAAACAGCAAGCACATATCTTAATCTAGTGCGGACATTTTAATTAAGATTTATAGGCCATAAATGTGCACTTTTTATGGGAATAATAAAACGATAAGCAAAAATATACGTTTAACCGATAATCATACTTTTCCCTTCTTCTGTTATGGTTAAACGAATAGTTGAATATAGGCTAACACCCTCGAAAAACCAACTATGACTTCCATTTAAAGTGGAGTGTTGCTTTAAAAAAATATACAACATATGATATGTGCATAAACTGTAACACTAAATGCAAGGAATCAAAGCAATGAAAATGCGCCGATTACTTAAAATTAAACAATAATGATGCACGTTACTCAAATAAAAGTTTAAAATATAAATAACAATCAAAGTGTATTTTCACTTAAACCACTATATAAAATTAAATAAAAAGTTGTGTGGTCTGTTGGTAATAATGGAGACAATACTCAACAAATATTCGAGCTGCCGCCGCCATGTTAATTGTGGAAAAGAATTGTTCGAAATCGAATAAATCAATTGAGTGAATTAAACTGATAATTACTCTTAATCTGAAATTGAATTACCTTATCAAGTTATTTCGTTTATGACATTAAAGGCAAGAATATACACGTAAATAAAACAAAATGATGTTAATCCAATTGTTATTACTCTTATTCCTTTCCAATGATTTGAATGAACAGATTTACTTGAATCGAACTACAGTAGGGATAAATGGAGTGTTCTGGACCAGGAGGAGCCAGGAGGAGCGCCCCCCCCCCCCGAGGAGCCCCCCCCCCAATTAGTATGCAAATTTTTTTTTAATTACCCTAATTAATATGCAAATTTTTAATTACCCTAATTAATATGCAAATTTTTTTTTAATTACCCTAATTAATATGCAAATTTTTTTTTTAATCTCAGGAGGAGCCCCCCCCCCCCGGTACATCAATCAGGAGGAGCCCCCCCCCCCGGTACATCAATCAGGAGGAGCCACCCCCCCCCCCGACCACGGACCCCCCCCCCCGGAGGTCTTGTCTGTGACACTTTTACCCCCCCCCCCCGACTGTCCAATGATTTTACCCCTGACAGCTGTTGTGATTTGTTGTCGAGGCAACAAACGTCGACGCAGATGTTCAAACAAAAGACCGGTGAGTCGAGACCGGTCCGGGATGCAGCTGCGCCCGCCCCTTCCAGGAACCCATTATAGTCCGCCCGTATCGAATTACATTAGAGGAGGGTTGCTTTTACCCCTGACAGCTGTCGTGATTTATTGCCGAGGCGACAAACGTCGACGCAGCAGATGTTCGCACAAAAGACCGGTGAGTCGAGACCGGTCTGGGAAGCAGCTGCGACCGACCCTTCCAGGAACCCATTATAGTCCGCCCGTATCGAATTACATTAGAGGAGGGTTGCTTTTACCCCTGACAGCGGTTGAGATTTATTGCCCCGGCCTTCTCCGAAATCCATTAGTGGAGAGCATCACCCCACATCGCCAGCCCTCCGTCAGTTCAGTTCGAGAGTTCAGTGCGTGTAGACGTGTTAGTCCGATCCTGCTCCGTTCTACGCGATTTTTGTTAGTTGCTGATTTCATTTGCGATATTCGTCCAGCATCGTTGAACTATTTAAAACGGTTGTGTTGTGCCGTATTGTTTGTGATTATCGAAACTTTATAATCCATATTCAAGATGAACGACTCACACCAATGCGTCATTTGCGGCTTCACGTTCCCGCGCAGACACAGTATGAAGCACTACGCAAAATTCCACGGTGGATTCGTCCCACCCCAACAAGGTACGTCATTGTGTGTTGCATTATTGTTTTAATCAGACTTAAATGTTAGTAATATAGGAAATATGTTATGCAGTATATAACCGGAGTGTGGTAAAAGTCTTCTTTTTATTTATCAGCTTTAGTTATTCTGTGCGAATATAGAGCTGTGTAAAAAAAAAATTAAAATTACATGACTATATTTATACAATTTTAATAGCTTATGTTATTGTTCGACCCATCAAGTCAAGTCATCAGAGTACCCATATGACATACTTCCCTAACCTCGGGGGGGGGGGGAAGTGCCACAGACGAGACCTCGGGGGGGGGGGCAAAAGTGTTGCAGACGAGACCTCGGGGGGGGGGTAATGGATCTGGGCTACCATAGGTCGGATCTGAATTCTGATTGCAGATTCTTGCTCGTCTAGTCAAGACGAGTCATTTGAGTACCCACATCGACCACTTTGGGCAAACCTGATGATGACCTTGAACTTGAACTTGACCCTCTTTTTTTTTTTTTTTTAATGCATTTTCGGAATACCCTCTTCAAGCCGAGTCATTTGAGTACCCACATCGACCACTTTGGGCTAACCTGATGATGACCTTTAACTTGAACTTGACCCTCTTTTTTTTTTTTTTTTTTTTTAATGCATTTTCGGAATCCCCTCTTCAAGCCGAGTATTTTGAGTACCCACATGACGTACTTTTGATAATTAATACAAGAGTTGAGCAGGGTAACGCTACAACCAACAGAGCTAGCCCATCAGCGCCTGCGGACAAGTTAACTACCAGTGAATGCTTTGGGTTGGAGCACTTGAAGGGGGGTGTATCGATACACCCCCCATCAAGTACACTAAACTAAGACAGGTGTTAAACATTTCTCAATCTAATCGTTTTGTACGTTTACAGATGGAGAAGCAGCATGTCGGCTTTGTCGAGCCACATTCGCAGACCAGGGGGCCTTAGAGCGGCACATGGGAGCGAATCACCTCGTCGTTCCACCCCGGGAGGCGATTGATGCTCCGCAGACGACTGCCGGTGTCAATCAACACTCCGTTGAAGGTGAGAATCCACATTAAAATAACTTTTTTCCCCTAGTGACTATTTACCTTCTTTTTTTTAACTATTTAACTAGGTTCCTGAAGAAGAAGAATGAGACCGTGCCAACTGATGTACTATTGATTTAATTACTAGGGGGAGATTTTCGCTCCCCCTAACACAAAAGGCTTCTTTAGGGTTGGCGTAGCTCATTATTGCAGCTACATCCTTTGCTTTGAACCCAGGATCATCAATGTAGACAAACAGTACAGAAGATTACTTCTTCCCTGTTTAATGATTGCTATTTTGATTTAACAAACTTAACTTTGAAATGTGATTCTCGAGAGAGAGGGGAATTTGTATCTTCATTTATCCTAATTTGTTTTGATTTTTATTTTCAGATGAAGGTCCGGGTCCTGGCCACCACACCTGCCATGAATGCGGTCGCCGTTTCCGTCGTGAAAGAAACCTGCGTCGACATGTGGAATCAACCCACAGCAGAGTCCGCAGGTTCCTTTGCGTCACATGCGGCGCGGAGTTTAAGAGGGAAGACAACCTTCGTCGCCACACCAAGCAATTTCACGGTGATGGCCAAGAACGGAGATTCCCTTGCGCATACTGCGGTCAGGAGTTTAACAAGCTGTTCAACAAGGACCATCATGAGCGGATCTCTTGCCCGATCATGAAGGACCTGATCCGGAACCGAGCAGCCATGGAACAGGATGAACCCCAGCCAGGTCCGAGCACGGAGCCACAACCCAGTACGAGCACACACCAACAACCCGATGATGTTGAGATGACTGGAGCAGGACAGTCAAGCCCCGTATTCTCACTTATTCAACGGGGTTTCCGCAACCGCCTCCTAACCTACCGTCTGCAGCGACCGATGGAGAATCTCGTCACAATCGGAGAAGTGATGGCGTTGTTGATTGTGAGCCTTACGGAGTTGCTTGAGATCACCTTGGCGAAACACCGCAGCATAAAGGTCAACTTGAAGCTGGAGTGTGAGTTCAAAAATGTGCACAACAACACCTGCCTGCGCAACTTCAAGACGAAGATGACTCCGCTGACGGTGACCTCGGACCTGAACCAGTACATCACAACAGCTTTTGCGAAGCTTATCAGAGAGAAGGCTGAGTGTGATCATATCGGCTCCGGGTGGACATACCTTCGCGTTCGTGATTTGGAGGTCGGCATCAACGAATACACTCCTCTAGGTGAAGATGGTCGAGCTTGGCTCCCACTGCCTACGTCTCTGGAGAACACCAAAGCAGTCGTCAACGTATCGAACACCGATGAGCGGTGTTTTATGTATGCAGTCCTGGGAAAGTTTGTTCAAGATCACCCCGAAAGACCGGCATCGTAAACCGATGACATCATCGCCCGATACGATTGGACCGGCCTTCAATTCCCCGTTGCTCTGAAAAGTATCAAGACGTTTGAGCGGACAAACAACATCAGCATCAACGTCTATGGTATTGATCACACGAGCGTGGGTCAGAAACCTAACGGACAACCAAAGTATCAGGACACCGTCTTTCCCTTGAAGATCTGTAGGCAGGAGCGCGAAGACCATTGCGACCTTTTGTACGTGACAACGGACGGTGATAGTCACTACGCCTACGTCAAAGACCTTGGCCGACTGATCCGTCCCCAACTCACAGCGCGTGTAGACAGGATATTCATCTGTAAGCGGTGCTTCGCGCACTTTGACAACCGTCCGAACAAGCTCGGTCTGACGGGTGCTCAGCGTCTGGAGGAGCACAGGCGATACTGCTCCGCTTCAGCCCCTATTCGCATGGATACACCGAGAAAGACTGAAATCAAATTCAGCCATCCAGAGTTCACCCGACGCGAGCGTTTCACCATCTACGCGGACTTTGAGTGTGCTCTACTGCCGACCGCGGAGATGGATGAACAAGTCGACGAACCGCACGGAGGAGTAGCCACCCACATCCACATCCCATACGCCTTTGCGTACCAGATTATCGACTCGTACGGACTTGAGGAGTTCGAGCCTCGAGTCTACTTCGGGGATGATGCGTCAAAGACATTTATGGAGATGTTGAAAACTGATGTTGAGCGATTGTGGAACTTCCTGTACGAAGCAAGAAATCTGCGCCCTGTCCTGACCCCAGCCGAAACGATGCAGTACAACTCGACAGCGAATTGCTACCTCTGCGGATCGGCATTTTCAAGCGAAGACCCAAAGGTTCGTGATCACAACCACGCGCCGCCCTACGAGTTCCGTGGCGCTGCGCACAGATCATGTAACCTACGCTACAGGGAGCAGCGAGTAGTCAACTGCTACTTCCACAACCTCTCCAACTACGACGCTCACTTCATAGTGCGGGAGTTGGCGGTCGACCCCGGTGATGTTGAGGTGTTGGCTCACACGGAAGAGCGGTACATCGCTTTCACGAAGCGGTTCCTGTTCGACCGAGCAGCGGCACCGGTTGGGATGCCAGGGCGTGGAAAAAGACAGCCAGGATTCAGAGTCAGGTTCCTCGACACCTACAGGTTCCTGGCTTTGAGCCTCGCCAGCCTCGCAGCCGCACTTCCACCAGCTCAACTCTTGGAGACGAGGAAGAGATTCCCCGAAGACCACCTCTTCGATCTAGTCCGTAGGAAAGGCGTGTTCCCGTACAACTTTGTAACGTCGAACGCCGTTTTGGAAGATACTACGGAACTGCCTCTGCAGCGAGATTTCCACAACGACCTGACCCTGGAGGACATCACGGATGCAGACTACGAGCATGCTCGCAACGTGTGGGAAACCTTCGGTTGTAGGAACCTCAAGGACTACGCCGAGAAGTACCTGCGCTGTGACATTGCGCTGTTGACTGACGTCTTTGAACGCTTCAGGGACACGTCGGTGGCTGAATACGAACTAGACCCTGCACACTACTACACCCTACCGTCATACGCCTGGGATGTCATGTTAAGGACCTGTGGAGTGGAGCTTGATACGATACAGGACTTTGACATGTACCTCTTCTTCGAGCAAGGCATCAGAGGAGGTATTTCCCAGGCGATCACCAGACACGCCAAGGCCAACCATGATGGATGTCGCCCTGAAGATCGACGACCTGAAGAGCCAACGCATCACCTGCTATACTTGGACGCCAACAACCTTTACGGTTGGGCCATGTCCCAGTGTCTTCCACAGGGACACTTCCAATGGCTCAGCCGCGAGGAGATCGCGTCCCTGGATATTGCAGCGTTGGACCCCGAAGGACCCACGGGCTACGTCTTGGAAGTTGACCTTCGCTACCCCGCCCACCTGCACGACCTTCACAAAGATCTCCCTTACTGCTGTGAGACCAAACGTCCGCCAGGAGGGAAATTCAAGAAGCTCGTTACGACTCTGGATGACAAGAAGAACTACATCTGTCATTACAGAATCTTGCAACAGGCACTGGAAAACGGGCTGGAGCTTGCGAACGTGCATCGCGTCATCTCGTTCCGACAGTCTCGGTGGTTAGAGAGCTACATCCTAATGAACACCGAACTGAGGAAGAAGGCCAAGACCAAGTTTGAACAAGACTTTTTCAAGCTTATGAACAATGCGGTCTTCGGCAAGACGATCGAGAATGTTCGCAAGCGAATGAACTCTAAGCTGGTGTGTACGCCGGAGATGTTCAGGAAGTACGTGGCCAAGTCAAACTTCCTGGACCGAACCTACTTCAACGATGATGTCGCCATTGTCCACATGTCTAAAGTCAACATCGTCCTGGACAAACCGCTGTACGTCGGAATGTGTGTCCTCGATCTGAGCAAGTGGCTCATGTACGACTTCCTTCGGAAGATGAAGAACCGCTACGGTGATCGTCTGAAGGTTGACTACATGGACACTGACAGCTTCGTGTTCGACGTCCAGACTGAAGATGTTTATAAGGACATGTTGGAGCATCTGGATGATTTCGACACCAGTGCGTACCCCAGAAACCATCCCTGCTACAGCCCCGTCAACGCAAAAGTCATCGGAAAGTTCAAGGATGAAGCAAACGGACTTCCTCTGCTCGAGTACCTCGGTCTTCGCTCGAAACTTTATTTCATGGACATTGTCGAGTTCGAGGAGAGGACCGAAGATGACGAGTTGCAGGTCATGACAGTGAAGCGCGCCAAGGGAGTCGCTAGAGGTGTTGTAAAACACAATTTAACCTCTGACGACTATCGGGAATGCCTCTTCAACGGCGTGTTGAAGAGAACCATCAACACCAGGTTCCAGTCCCGAAACCACCGCGTATTCACAGTCCAAGTCGACAAGCTATCCTTGAGCTGTAACGATGACAAACGTTACATCCTTCCGGACGGAGTCAACACACTTCCGTGGGGACACATTGACGTTCCACATCAGCCCGAAGACATCCCTCAAGACGATGAAGAGGCGGAGGATGAGGAGCGTTGAGTGGTTGTGTCATATTGCCAAAGACCCTGACTTGACTTGTAAATTATTTTGAAAAATCTAGTCATTAGTTTGTATCGAGTCTCGTAAAACTTAGAAATGTTCTCCTTTTTCTTTTTGTTCTAGTCATTAGTTTGTGTCGAGTCTCATTTTTGCTAGTCAATCTCAAATGTTCAGGAGCACATACTCGATGTAAAATATATATATAAGGTGTGTAAATAAATAGCCAAATTGTTTGTATATACATTCGTATTTTTTTTTCTCCCCTAACATAGTCTTAAGATACAAAAGTAAAAAAAAAATATATATATATATATATTCAGGAATATGTTAATTCATATAAACCAGGTTCAGATATGAATGTTACTTTAGAATCATTGTATGATAGGTCTGTCCCATTTTGGGGCAGGCCTATAATTGTACGTTAGGTCTACCCCAAAAGTGGGATAGACCTATGAGACCTCAGGTGGTTGAAAACTGTTGTTCAATTGGTTTAATTACCAGGTGGGAGATTTTCGCTCCCCCTAACACATAATGGCTTAGGGGGGAGATTTTCGCTCCCCCATACTACAGGAATTGTTGAAGACAAGAATGCACCTGCTAATGCCATTGTATGAGAGGTCTGCCCCACTTTGGGGTAAAGGAGGCGAGGATGGGAAATAATAAGAATGTTTCTTTTTTATTCTGAGTACACAACTAGTTTATTGAGAAAAAAAAATTCAAAATTCAATTGGTATACATTTGTGCAAAGAGTCTTCTGATCAGTGCATCATTGTGGCCAGTAGAAGAGTGTTCAAAGAGCTGCACAAAGTCCGTCATCTTCATGCCGTAGTGGGTGCGGCAGTACAGGAACACAAGGCAGTATTGACCGCAGACCAGAGTGTTGTCACTTTGAATGCGATGCTCGTTGTACAGGTAGCGACGAGCGTTGCGTCTCAGGAATCCTTGGTAGAATTGAAGATGTGGCGGTTGACCGTAGCTGTCAAAGAATTCAATTATTCCTCCTCCTTTGTTAAGGTAGAAAGCGACCCAGTGAGTGCCGTCTTCATTGTGTGGATCAGTGTTCACAATCATAGCAGTAGATGGTGAAATATAATGGGGCAATTGATCCGCAGCGTAGACACCAACATTCTGTACGGGCAGTTTAGCCATACACTTTTGTATCTCTAAGGTATTCATTCTACTGTGTCGACGCCACAGTCAGTAGTAGGAGTAGTACTAGTAGCAAAACAAAAGCAGGAACTGGTATCACTCTCACCATCGTCAGCGTTATCATCAGCGTCATCGATATTTGTACTTAGATGTAGCCAACCGCGCAATGTGATACAATTGGTTAGAGCGCATCGTGTGTGAGCTGTTCTGTGGTGGCGACATCGCACTGCGTTTGTTGATAGTAGACAGTTGATTGACGATAGTGATCCGCAGCCAATATCGTTGATATCGATGACATTAGTAGTACAGTGATCCGTGATGAAATTGTATCGTACAAACTCTTTTTTCTCAGCACCTTTGACATAGACAATCGGTCGTTTGGCGATACATGCACGTAACTTTTCCTCTAGCACATGATACCAGATATCACCTTGGTCCCATTCCAATCCGTGACAGTGTTTTGTGAGCCAATAGCTTTCACGCAGTTTCTCTTGTGATAGGAAATCTCGGCTGAATGGTGATTTGGCGATATGATGCATTAGCAGTGTTCCACTGGCCAATTCCAAGACGCACACTTCCTTCAGAATGTAGTCATTTGAGTTGTCCTTGAAACATTGAAAATCCACAATAATCGGAGATGCTAAATTTGTACGCTGTGCTCTGCATAAACGATCCATCTTGTGCGAGTGTTGGTTGATGACTGAGGAGGACGATGACGCCGCCGCCGACGATCTAACCGCCAAAGTCCGCAGACACGTTGCGATGACGATCGATTTCTATGACGTTGTCAAACTCTGCGTATACCAGACAGTTGACAGTCTCTGTGAGTCCCGTGTCGAAAGCAATCTCCATACGCACACTGCCGTTGCGCACTAGGTTCCAATGAGTTGTGTCACTTGCTGACATATCAGGTGTTAGATCGAATGCCATCAGACAGTATCCATCGTCGTAATCATCTCTATTTATGAGATTACCAGCATCGCTAAAGTGTATGCCGGAGCCTGAAAACAGACTGTGATACGCCATCACGTATTTTCCCTTGCCGGTTTCATAGTGTGGTTGTAGCGGTTTGGACGGCACTTGTTCACCGTCCACGTACAGCGAGAAGTAGTTGGTTTTGAAATTTTGAAAGTTAAATGGATTCTTTTTTAAATCACCATTATAAGCGGCGTTCGTGACCAGTCCGACAATAATTCTTTTCGGCACTTGACCTAGAAAGACATTGTCCAAAGTTTTGCTCCTCACTCCAAACGGCAGTGTGAATGTTTTCAATTCCACTCTGGTGATTGAGTATTTAGCTGTGCCGGTCTGAAGCGTCTTGCTGTGCGCCAACAGTACCGTGGGGCTAACTTTACACCTTCGTATCCAGAGATTCGCATCAACAATGTGCACCTTGTAGTCACCATCGTCCGCCATAATGGAGAAGGAATCTTTTGACCGGATCAGTTTAAAACGCAGTTCCACACCGTTCAACAGGAACTTGTTCTGATTACACATGTCCACATGTAGGCGACCGAGCATATCGATTTCACGACTTTTATTTGTCATTTTTCGTCTCGCCTTTAGTCCATCGTTATCGTCCAGAGTATTGTCCATATAGCCGGCGTCGTCCGCGTTCCACAGTCCACATGTTAAATGTGATTTCCTAGCATCATAGCCGTAATTCATCAATGTTTCGATATACGCTCGATATGCATAAGTGTTGTTTTGTGGTGTGACCAGTTTCTGATTCATACTCATATCGACTTGACTGAATAACGAGTGCAGCCAATTGTTGACTGGGCCAATTTTATTCGATTCTTCGACATCTGCGATTGCCGCTCCCGTCGACTTGACAATAGACGCTGTAACTTCCAACATTGTTTGCGAAAGATCGGTGTATTCTTCGCCGTTGCCGGGCACAACAAACTCGATGGGCGAATCATCAGTCAGTGTGGAGATTGGTTTGTACTGAATCCATTTGCCGCTCTCGATACTGGTCTGCGTCGGTGGTAGGGAGAATAAGTCCAATTCCGTCTTGACGCATTCACACGACTTTTGATGTAGAAACGACATTGCTAGCGTGTGTGTGTGTGTGTGTGTGTGTGTGTGTGTGTGTGTGTGTTAATTGAATATATCGCGTATAGACGTTCTCCTCACTGCTTTCCTCGTCTTCTTCTTCTTCTTTCTAACTGTCCTTCTCTTCTTGCCCTTCTTGGATGACGACGACGACGACGACCTTCCTCGAAGGAGTTTCGCCAAAGACTGAGGTGTGACACGACGGCCGCCGAACATGGCGCGCTTCGCGTTTCTCTTACGCGAGAGTATCGCGTTAGTCTTTCGCGCAGGAGTAGCGCGCCGGTGTTTCGCGGTATTCTTTCGCGTTACGCGACGGTGTTTCGCGCGAGAGCCGCCGCCGCCACTTAGCACACGTTGAAGTTTGCCGTCCGCCCGGCGTTTTAGCGAGTCGGTAAACTGGCTGAAATGATCTCTAGCGGCTTCTTTGGGGTCCCGCTGGTGCATGGCCATGTCGCCCAAGAATCCAACACCGGATTTCAACGCCTCTTTGGCCACAGCAGAGGCTCCCGACTTGAGTAGCGGTGTGATGGTGCGGAACATACCGCCTAGGAAACTGCCAATTCCATGTCCGCGCTGGTAGGGTGCACCGCGAAATACCCTTTCGATACTGCCTCCGGTCTGCTGCAATTGTTGGCGGCGATAGTACGCCAAGTAGGGATCGTTTGTATTCATCATTGCTGAGCTCCTCTTTTGAAATGAAGCTTCACGTACGACGTCCCAAAGAGGAATGACGCTTTTTTACTAGCGTGATCCCTTAGGTCAATATAGATCGTTTCAAATGTTCCTTTCATAACTGGCGCATAATGAGGACTGATGAAATGCACAGT
Organism: Allygus modestus; assembly: GCA_963675035.1. Classification (NCBI taxonomy): domain Eukaryota; kingdom Metazoa; phylum Arthropoda; class Insecta; order Hemiptera; family Cicadellidae; genus Allygus; species Allygus modestus. Next base: position 207,001,361 of record OY776111.1, read on the forward strand.
CTTATGCGCGCCGTGTGTGTAGTTCTCTCTGTCAATGTTGACAATTTTCAAAAGCGGCGCTGTAGTGTCACCAATCAGCTGCGGTTCAATCAGATCACAATACACGTACAAGTGTGTTGGCAGTCCCATAGTCAGATTTGGTGGCCATATCGCTGTGAGGCCATTTGACAAAACGTTCTCGTACGGATCGAAACCCAACTGGAGAGACAGCGCTTCGGTGAAATGTACTTTGCTTATACCGTCCACCATTGTCGTGATCTTGACTCTGTCCTGCTCTTTGTCATACTCAAAGTACAAGTACTGGGTGACATCCTTCGCTTTATTGATCATTTTCAATAAATCGGTTATGTTCTTGTAATAGCCGGGATTCATCTTTAGCATAATGTGCTCGACACTGAGTGTGACGGGAATACTCGGCAGAACGAGTTTATAGTCGAGCCAAATACACGATTCCTCGTCCACAGTCATAAAGGAACATGGATAATGCGCTTCGACCAAAGCCATCTCCCACTCGCCATCGCCTTCTAATCGAATTTGTCTCGGCAGATGTGTAGTGTACTTGGACACTGTGTTTTTTGGAAAATAATCCTTTGAGCTGTTGCTGGGCAATGTCAAATAGAACTGGTTGCTATTAGGCATTTTGCAAATCTTGCGCTCTTACCCAAGAATTGAACTCGTCTCCGTAACCTTCCCACTTGACGAAATAACGCTTACTGCGACCGCGACCCTTAGCGTCTAGTATTTCAGCAATCTTGAACAGATGGTCGTTGTATATTGTCACTTTTTGTAATTCGTATTCGTAAAACTGACCAGTCACTTGTTCACCGTTGAGATCCGACAAAGTGTACATTGGTAGAGGCATCAATGTGTTTACACGACGCACCACAAACACTTCTTTACTCCAATTAGTCTCGTAACCTTTTGCGAATGTGCCCTTCTCCTTAGATATGCGCACTGTGGTGCCAACTTTCAGTTTTGCCTTAACACGACGCGGTATCTTACCAAACATGCGACGCCATACCTGATGCAATATTCGCTTATTGTCGACAGTCACATCGACTGGTCGTATTCTATTGCCTAGACTCCTGTGAGCGCTGTTGTTGTATGCACTAACCAGTTTGTCCAACACATCTACATAACGATATGTGTTTTTGTAAGTCAAATATCGCCACATGCGCGTTTTCAAAGTGCGATTCACGCGTTCCACTACGGCCGCTTTAACATCTGGGTTTTGTGTAGTGACATAGATGATTCCGTATTGTTTGAATAACCTTTTCGTCTTGGCACCGGTGAATTCAGTACCTTTGTCAGTTTGTAAACAGCGAGGTGTGTCAGTCGCTTCGGCAAATATCTCCTCGAAAGCGTTGGCCACTTCAGCCCCTTCTTTCCGCCTCAACGTTCGCACATACAGGTGTTTGCTAAACACGTCTATTACAGTCAGTAGGTAGTTGACGCCGTCGTTGTGTTTACTAAGACCACGCATATCGTTCAAGTCCGCTTGCCACAATTCAAATGGACCATACACTATGTAAGGATTGCGCGGGAAACGCTTGCGTGCCGGTTTGTGCAATGTGTAAGTGTCCTGTGTTTGTAACCATTCAATCACTTTGCGTTTTGAAACTGGTTTTGCAGCTCGCGCTAATGGAGCTACACCGCCATACGACGAAGGTTCGATGGGATTGTAATACAAACGCTCCATAATACTGAAAACCTATCCTGTGTACGTTTCCCACTTGTCCAAATTTGACAACGGCTTGTTTCTATTTGAAAAATCAAACTGCTCTGTCGCTCGTGCCGGTGTAGATGTTACACGTTTTCCTCTTGCCGATCGAAGCCGATTTACTAGCGGTGTTCTCAGTATTGATTCAGTTGATGTGTCCACGTCATCGTCTGACCCTTCTCCTCCTGTGAATGATGATCGATATTCGGCATTTATTTCCTTAAGCGCTCTTAGATTATTCATATAGTCCTTTGGCACGTTCATCGCTTTCAATGCGTTGAGCACTTCCCGCCATCCTGGCGGTGTGTAATCACGCATACGCACCTTTACTATGCAATTTAAGATATCCACTAGATTTGAGTCTGGGATTTTTACACCGTTGATGTACACTGAATAGCCACTGTCCCAACTGATTAAGCTGCCATCACGTTTCATGAAACGTAAAAGATTGCGGGCATCAGATCTGTAAGTTTTGGAAAACGTTTCCACAATCTCTTCCACTGGACCGCCTTCCGCAGCGGGGTGCGATCGTCGACTATGCTCATTCCCACCCGACTCCACGATTGGTATGCTAATCGGTTGACGTCTATTCTCTGCAATATGCAAGAAGCGATGTAACGCTTGTTTGTACAATTTCCACTTTTCACTATCGTCCATGCGTTTGTTATTCAATATTTGTTGCATCTCCGCGTCGAGGCTGTTTTCACTGGATAGATTAGTCGGTCTGTTATCCGTAGCATTTGATTGCAGTCGATCAATCAACTCTTGTGGCACAACTACCATCTTCTTTGCATGTTCCATTTTTTTTTTTTTTTCACTAATGACTAGCTACTTTTCTAAAGTGTAACTTCACGCACGACGTTCCAAAGTGGAATGGCAAATGATTACCAATGTTATCTCTTAAGTCAATTTCCACACTGTCAAAAGATCTATTCATAACAGGCACATAGTGCGGATCGATGAATGATGTTGATTTATGCAAACCGTATACATAAGTAGACGTGGATATATTGACAATTTTCAATAACGGTGCGACTGTATCGCCGACCATCTGCGGCTCGACTAAATCACAATACACGTACATGTGTGACGGTAAGCCAAGACGAATGTTGGGCGAACGGATGCTTTTGTTAACTGCATCACCTTCCAGCGTCAATTCATTCGGATCGAACCCCAATTGAAGCGCTAACGTTGGACTTAATGTAATTTTTACAACATCAGTTCCCATCGATACTTCAATGAATTTGTTGTATGAGTTTTCAACGGTGAACTTTACACCAAAAGTAATTGCTAGTTCTTGCGAATTGATATGATCACACAATTCTTGAATATTTGCGTAATCACCAGTCTTCAATTTAATTCTGTGGTTTTGTTTTGGAATAGCCGACACTACTGGCGTTACATCGGCAGTGCTGTCCATAACCCGCGCCAACGCTTCTATGTTCACTTTTGCTTCCTCTTGCGGTTGTATGCAAATGTCAATTGTTTCGTCATTACCGACTGATAGAAATGTCATTGGATAGTGCGCTTCCACAAGTGCAATTTCCCAGTCGCCAGCGTCCAGTTGAATAGCTCTCGGCAAATGTGTTATGTAATTTGCAACTGTATTTTTCGGATAATACTGCATCGAACTGTTGCTGGGCAGCGTCAAATAGAACTGATTGTTGATGCCAGTCATTTTTATCTACTCAATGCTGCTTGTAGTACTGCGCTCAAAAGTAACGGTATAAAGATTCCACCGCCTTTTTGTATAAGATACTTTCGTTTCTTTGACCAGCCTTCGCCGCGTTTCACCAATCGACGTAGCGTCGCCTTGTGTTTGCTTAACTGACTTTTACTCTTCTTCGCCAGAGGAACGTTACCGCGCAACACGTTGTATGCGCACTCACACACTGAGCGAATGCGGCTCTTGTCACACACCTTTAACAGTGCCTTCCGCTCCTTGGGTGTTGCGTGTATGAAAGCCGTAAGCAGAGCTGCGTCCTTCCGCAAGCACGACATGATTACTACTGATGGCGAAATTACCTTTTCTTTGGCAAGTACACATAGTTGGTAGAATCTTCTGGAAATATGCAACTTCGTATTCGCATATTCTCGTCTGTTGATTGTTTCAAGTCTATCAGTAGGTATCCGTGTGGATTCCTCGTAGCGTCAGCGTACGCCTCCTCGATGAATTTCGGGCTGTCTGGATATATTTGTCTGGCCAAGTACCTAATCTGAACTCTATCTCTAGGATTCTTAAAACACACAATGTAATGCGCATTCAATGAGATGTCCCTCTGCCCGCGTCCTTGATGAAACAAATTTTGTGTAATGAAAAACACACTAATGTTGCGATGATGGCAACCTTTTGTGAAAAGATCCACCACACGGTTGTCGGCCTCACGCATCATATCGTCTATAATCACAAGTATCGGCTCGTTACCAGAAAAATCCTCCAAGTTTGGTAGACCTTCTATGTGGTTAATGGTGACATTTTTCGAGTTACCACCGCCGCCACCACCACCACTACCATAATGCCAGTTTATACTGGTAAATGGTGTGTCACACATTTCTGTAATGTGCTTTATAAACTTTGACACAAACTGTGACTTGCCACAACCCGAAGGTCCCGCCACAATGGCTGAGAACGGATGTTTCCACATCAAGCCCATGATTACTACTGAGCTAAACACCTCACAGTTACCATACTCACACTCTTAAACTTACTACTAAAGGACATTTTTGGGGTTAAGTGAAATAAATAACACAGTGGTTATGTTCTGAACGTGACTATAAGTATTGACTACGAAAACTAATTTACAAAGGTATTAACGTAATCTTCAAGTCTTGCTTTACATAAACTCCAACGGCGTGAATCTGCTATTGGAACCCCTCGGGCTGCGCTTCACCAAGCGAAGGCGTTCTCCAAATCCGCCGTTGTAGCGCTCGATGTCGGCGTTGCTCAGGGCCTCGTTGAAGCGCCTAGGCAGGTAGACTCGCAGAAAGAAGTCGTCCCCGACCTGCCCCTCCAGGATCACGATGATCGTCTCGCCAAAGGGTGTGGTGGCTCGCTCCATCGCAGTGATGAGATAGCCGCATTCCTCTCGGAGATCGGCTATCCTGGTGTAGAGCGGAGAGTCGGACTTGCAGTTGTTGAGGGTAGCTCTCAGGTCCGCGGTTGTTGCAGTGCCGTTCAAAATCGAAAACTCTGGCTTGAAAGTGCTGCTGCTGTTCGACATCTCTAGTAGTAGTTGGAGTAGGTCTATGTGAGGTGGCGGTCTGGTGGCGAATGATGCTCAATCGGGCGGGGCTCCGCCTTATAAACCCTCGCCGCCATTTTCTTCTAAGTGGGGGGTCCGAAGGGTCGGGCGCAGGTGTACACACAAAAGACCGACGCGTCGAGACCAGTCTGGGATGCAGCTGCTCTAATTGAATGCTTGCGCCACTCGTTGTTTCTTCCTCACAGCTCTCTTCTTTGACATTGGCTTCGAAACTGCACTGCGTTGTGTAACAGTTTGAGTTAAGCCTGTAATTTTCGGTACTCCTGTTGATTTATCGATCCACATGTTTTCCACTTTATCAACTACTTGTTTAACACTTTGGTGCATTTCACCATCTTTGTCCAAAAATAAACCACACATGAACACCATATCTGTACCATCGTACATTTCCATTTTCAATAACATTTGTCCTTTGTTTCCCGGGTTTTGAACAGCAAAAGTATTCCCATCGTCCATCCATGACACTATGGGGCAATCATCTGTTGGTTTCGGCACCCATCCTGGTTTCTTGGTTTCCACTTCGATGGGAGTTGCCCTCCTTCGTCTCTTGCAGGCAGTGGTCGGTTTTACAAATGACGTCTGAGGTGATGCCAATGTCTGATCACTAGCATTATTGTTCATAACCTCAATCTCCTGAATAAACGATTTGATATAGTCGTCCGCAGAAGCGTAAGCGTCCATGTTCACGTCCTTACCGTGTGACTTCAACCGTACTACTGACTGGCGGTGCGTATGCTCACCCTTGAAGTAAACTGTACGCACTTGCTGTCAGACAATATTTCTGTTTGGCGATCGCTTTTATTCACCCGCTGAAGTCAACTGTTACGTTACGGTGACGATCGATCTCGATGACGTTGTCCAGTTCGGCGTACACTATACAGTTGACGGTCTCGGGCAACGCTTTGGAGAATCCAATTTCGATACGTAGATTACCGTTGCGCAGGAGATTCCAGTGACTCGACTCAGCCGCGGACATGTCCGGTGTCAAGTCGAACGCCATAAGACAATTACCGTACGGATAGTCACCTCTCTTGATCTCATTACCTGCGTCGGAGAACTGGATTCCGGTGCCGGTGACCAATGTGTAATAAGAGACTATATATGTCTCACTATTCAATGTGTAAACGGGCTGTAACGGTTTGGCCGGTACTTGTTCACCGTCCACGTACAATGCGAGATAATTCATATCGTAGTGTTGAAAGTTGTAAGGATTCTTCTTGAAATCTCCGTTGAACGCAAGATTACTGACCAGTCCAATTATCACACGTTTCGGTAACTGACCGAGAAATGCACTGTCTAAAGCCTTACTCATTATGCCGGAGGGTAGTGTGAACGATTTCACTTCTACACGCGTAATCGGATACTTGGCCGTGCCGGTCTCGAGAGTTTTGCTGTGCGCCAACAATACGCTCGGATTGATCTTACATCGACGTACGAAAAGACTAATCTCTTTAATTGTCACCTTGTAGGTAGTTAGCGTTTTGGACATTATACAAAACGAGTTTCTGGATCTGTTAAGTTGCAATCGCATCTCGACACCGTTCAACATGAATTTGTTCTGATTGCACAGATCGATGTGCAATCGACCGACCATATCGCAAACATCGCTTTCTTTCGTGTGATCGCGACGCTTTTTCAATCCCTCATTCAATTCGTCGCAATCGTCCATTTGTCCGGCCGAATCTTCAAAAAACAGCTCGCTAGTCAGGTGCGAATTCTTCGCACTACATCCGTAGTTCAATAGGTTTTCCAAGTAGGCACGGTAAGCGTACGTGTTAGTTTGTGGGGACACCAGTTTATGATTGAGATAAAGATCCACTTGACTGAATATCGAGTGGAGCCAATTGTTCACCGGACCCACCTCTTTAGCAGGTTGTCCACCGTCCGCTTTAGTGTCGTCCTGTTTCACAATAGCGGCTTTCACGTGTAATAACGTTTGTGTCAGGTCCGTGTACTCGTCACCGTGACCGGGTATTACAAACTCTATTGGCGAATCGTCCGTCAGCGATGAGATCGGTTTGTATTGAACCCATTTACCGCTCTCGATGCTGGTCTGCGTAGGCGGTAACGAAAACAAGTCCAGTTCAGTCTTCACACATTCACACGATTTCTGATGAATAAACGACATTGTTATCGAATTAATTGAAAATATCCCTTGTTCTCCTACGTCGTTTCGTTACAGTTCTACGACGTTTGTCTAACGATGTTATCCTTCTGTTGGTCCTTATCCTCTTTGTAATGGCTCTTCGTTTAAACTTTCCACCTACTTGCCCTCTTTATAGTTCTCCTTTGTCTTTGCATACGTCCGGTAGACGTCCGTCTTCGAAGAAGTCTATCGAGAGACTGTGGCGTGTCGCGTCCCGCTTCTTATAACCACCACCGCTCAATACGCGCTCCAATTTCTCGTCCGCCTGGTGTTCTGTTTAATTAATTACTAGGGGGGAGATTTTCGCTCCCCCATACTTCAGGAATTGTTGAAGACTAGAACAAGAATGAGAGCAGGGGTGTTTACCAACTGGTGATTTATTGCTCGGAGTTCGACACGGGTGGTCTATAATTATGGGTTCCTAGAAGGGTCGGGTGCAGCTGCTTCCCAGACAGGCCTCGGGGAATTTCCGTTAAAAGCTTTCAGGGTGCTGGGTCCTTTGTCGACGTTTGCCCCCTCGGCAATAAATCACATCCACTGTCAGGGGTAAAAGCAACCCTCCTCTAATGTAATTCGATACGGGCGGACTATAATGGGTTCCTGGAAGGGTCGGGCGCAGCTGCATCCCAGACCGGTCTCGACTCGCCGGGTTTTTTGTTTGAACACCTGCGATCAACAGCCCACCACGCACGGCGCGGCCCTAGCAGCAGAGTTTAGTTTAGTCTTGAGTTTCGAAGCGTCAACAGCTACGAAGAGATCATGGCCAACATCGACTGGGAATGTGACATCACAGACGTCGAGTTGGAGGATGTATGTGTTGCGGCGGAAACGTCGATGAATAGCAATAATAAGAAGAGGCCGTTTGACGATGAAGATGATTACTTTGAAGGTGATGAATTCTACAACCGAAAAGACGACGATAATTGCACCTTGAAGCATTTCCATAAGAAGAGGCTATGGCGCAATGACAAAAAGTTCAAGCACGTTCATGAGCCAAAAATGTATTCAACTACCCAAGATCTTGACGACGCTCTGTACTCCAAACAACGGGGAATCAACAGCATGTGGAACCATTGCCCGCTGGACGACTTGGAATGGGAATATTGGCAGCGGGACATGGACTACAAGATGAATTTCTACCCTATTGAAGAGGAGCACATCTACGCCATTGAACATGAGCAGAAGTACATGATGCTTGTCGAAATGTGGTGGAATCGTCGAACGGATGAACTCCACCCAGATGAAATAACAAAGTTTTTCATAAATAAAAAATAAATGTTTCCCAACACCTTAGCCTCCACCTGATCCCACCATCATAATCGGCCTTTTTCAAGGCCACAAAAGCTTTTCATGTTAGGGATTAGAAGGAAATCTTAGAGGAGATTTTCTTCTAAGTGTTGGTGCGGGCCTCTAGACAAAAGTGTCACAGACGAGGCCTCGGGGGGGGGGGGGGCAAAAGTGTCACAGACGAAACCTCGGGGGGGGGGGCTCCTCCTGATTGATGTACCGGGGGGGGGGAGGGGGGGGGGCTCCTCCTGATTGATGTACCTCGGGGGGGGGGGGGGCTCCTCCTGAAATGAAAAAAAAAATTTGCATATTAATTAGGGTAATTAAAAAAAAATTTGCATATTAATTAGGGTAATTAAAAATTTGCATATTAATTAGGGTAATAAAAAAAAAATTTGCATACTAATTAGGGGGGGGGGGTCCTCCGGGGGGGGGGGTCCTCCGGGGGGGGGGGGCGCTCCTCCTGGCTCCTCCTGGTCCAGAACACTCCATTTATCCCTACTAACTACCCATTGCCGAAGTTCAAAGAACGAGAGATTTGACTTTGACACTGCAAATCGTTAAGCAGTGTTGTCTCCAGTATTACCCATATGCCTCCTTGGTCCCAGCTGACGAGTGGCAGGTGGTCAGATGACGATGTGATGGCGTGCCACTGTGCCCCCCTCACGTGTAGCTATTGGCGTGACTTACCGACCGTTACTGCCGACCGATAACGTATCTCAATTAAACATTTCTGCCCATTCTATTCTGGCAACTCCATGTTTTAACGCCTAAGTGCCCCTTGAAACCACTTGGCGTGCTTAATTAATAATAGGGGCGAAAATAAACACTCGGCGTTTTGTGATCAATCTTATGAAAAACAGTTTATTTAGGGTTTGTTGTATATTTTGCTGTTTAGTTTTAATTTCCTTTTGATAACTTGGCATTTCTTGTTGGATTAAAGCAGCTAAATATTAACTATGTTTTATTTATGGACGATGAATATATTGTCAAATATCTTTTTACTAAAAATACTATTAAAGATTTTTTCGGTTTACTGTTGTTGATGAAATACGTTTACTGAATAAATTACAGTATATGTTTATACGTAACACAATTTTTAAAACGTCTTTCAATTCATTTAAATTTATAATTAATGTAGATTCATACTAAATACTAAACATTGTTTATAAATATATATACTTCATTATAACAGTGTATTCTGCCTTGCCAGAGAAATGCTTGGTTACTGCAATAGGCAACCATGTTATGCACGTTTATTTATTTAGTATCCATACAACAGGAACTGCTTCAAGTACGTCGTATGAATGAAATTTTTTAATAAATTCAACGCCAAACGTAGTTTAAGTGAATAATTGAAAATATATGTATTCTTGATTACTAAAACTAATGTTTAGTTTCTAAATACGTTGTTTATTCGACAAATTATTTTGACAAAATATGTTCCTCTAATATATGCCAATTTTTTAAAATTTGTAATGTCATTCAGCAACATATTAATCATATTTTTATTTTACACAGTTTAATTTTGATATTACAGCTTTTATACATGGCCTAAAGAAAGGTTGCAGGCACAAATTGAGCTGTGTGTGCCCAGGACGCCCTGAAATACCTTTCAAGAGTTGGCTTGTGTTTGAACGCGTAGAGGTGGTCAAACTAGTAAACGACGTCCACAACAACATGAACTATGTATCATTTTACACAGTTTAAACTATTTATAAAATTTCGGTTTAAACCTCTGGAGGTCCAAGTCTTTAATGGGATTCCCTTGGAACGTTAAAAAATTAAAAAGTAAGTATATACCATTTTATAAGTAACTAAACGGTGGACCTCGCTGCTTTGGCTCATTCATTATTTCTATGAGCTTACCAATTAGGTCATTGAAGGTGTAAGAGGCAGAAACCCTAAGACAGATGGTATATTTGAGAAAGCTACATAATCTCATTTTCAGAACTCTACATAACATTAGAAAATGGTTTAACAGTTTGAAGGCAATATGGCGGAGAAAGCTATATAAATTAAAACTGAGTGGCAAACAATTACACAATGTAAGGACAATTCACTGAAAATGTCATATTAAACTCTTGGATATTAAGTTTAGGAAAACTCGTTCTGTTAAGGCTCCGGTCTAAGCTTAGGAACTCTGCGACACGGTATGAAAATACATTGTTAAGATAGGGAACAGGAGCTTTTGTGTGAAGACCCCAGGAGTTCTGTTCACAAACACACTCAAAACGAAGTGCAACACAGTCAACGCCACTCTTGCTATTAATAAACTAATGATCTATTTTAACTGCTATAATTAGAAAACAAATCCTAGATTTAAAGCAGCTTTTATACCAAACTCAATTAAAAAAATTTTAAATAATAAACGACAATGCGCCAGAGTATATAATGGTTTTCATGCGGATATTAGCTGTTATACTAGGATATATGTAACTGTTGTAGAGCGTAATGCTCCTAACACTTGCATTGCTCTACGCGCAAGGTATAGACCGAAGACTTATGATAAAATGATATTAAAAATTAGGTGATATTTGAATGAGTATTTTATTCCAATTAAAGGTATATTGGTGAAGGATCCGGTCGCGTACATCAATGAGCAGATCCATCCTCCCTCCCTCCTGAGACATTCAGTCAGACAGTGAGATCAGAAACAATGTGCCATTGTCCGAGATAATTAAAGTTTTGATTGATGGAGTCGCTCTATAGGCGCAATCGACGTGCGGCTGATGACTCGAATTTGTCAAACTCCGATCTGCAACCTGTGACCTGCGAGCTCAACTGGCCCGCAAGTCGCTGCTTTTGGAGCGCAGCTGACGCCGCTTCTTATTCTTAATTTTCTTTTACTAGATATATGTACGTTTAAAGTGGTGATAAATTATCAAAGTAACGGAAGAACTTCACCAGCCATTTCAGCAGCATGTTTGAGGAATGACACTTTCTATGTAACACAACTTATTTGGTATTCTTTGTCGCTACAGAATCATCTCAGCTTATTATGTACTTTATTATTAATTTAGTTGAAACAAATAAGCCACGAGTTTAACTAAACAAGTTGCATTCACACTACTGCTCAAAGTTTAATATCGCTGTGGGCATTCTCCGCACCAACAATACTGACTAAACTGGTGAGACGGATGGGTAAGGTTCGAACCCTGAGCGAGTAGGCTAAATTTAATATAATAAACGGTTCCACAACAGATTCAAAAAGAGTGCAGGAGGTTTTAAGCGGGTATACACACCCATTACAAACTTGGCTTAAACTAGTAGGTGTCCAAACTATAGAGTCTAGCTATGTGCGTTGCTGTATTTTCTTTCCTCCCCTTGAAAAAATGTTAAAATATGAATTTGCTAAAAATATGTTGGCTCACCACAATGCAATGCTTATTAAGAAATACAATACTTACTTGTCTTTATTAATCAATGTGTGTTTATGTCTTTCGCCTAATATACACTACAATTTTCGTCATATTGTTTAAAAAACAGCTGTTTTCAACACATGCATTGATATGCTAATGTTTTTTTATTCCTTAGCTAAAATATCATACTGCCCATATAAGCCTTTGATAGTTGGAAATTTGACCAAACAGATGATTTGTATCGTTTTGGTAGTTCAGATAGGTTAACTTTTTAATATTTACATATTTTTATTTACAGACAAATATCGATTTGCATTTTGTCCACGTGTTTGTTACCTTTGAAATACACAAACCTACAAAGGAACAGTGACAACTTTTGAGGTTAGCGCACTAAAAAAATCCATGGCTGATTTTTCGGTACCCTATTTTAAGGTTTCAGAAAAATGTGATTTTAAGGATTAATTACAGACTCAAAAACTGCTGATTTTCGTTCAGTATGATAACAAAGCATTTACTTGATGATATTTTTCGTCTTAGAACTAAAAACAAAATTTGATGACACTTTTTAGTCGAGGTCATCAGTTGTTGCTGTACATATAAATTGAACAAATTATAAAACTTGTAAACAATGAAAAATTGTATAAAACCTGTTTGTTTAGAGTATCAAGATCAAAATGGAAGCAAACTTTTAATCGTATAAAATTAAAAAGGTTAATTTGTTGGGAAATTGTTATCTTTGATTGCAGTACGATGAAAAATATAGGTATATCACTAGGACCAAGAGTGGCTATTAGAACCTCGCTCATTTTCCGGCCTCGGCTCCGCCTCATTAAATTGATATCGTATTGAAAAGCTTAATTTTTGGTCCTAGTGATGAAATATACTATTAAAATTACTACACGCCCAAAACAATGAATTCACTTATAAAATAGCCAATTCAAAATAATATCGAATACAAGTCCATCCCGGTTTTATGGAGCTGAGTTTAAGGTCAAACTCACTTACAGGGTTCACGGTTAATATCCCTAACCAAATTGGCTGCCACTGATTTATCCCCATGGAACCAATGAGGATACCCGCCCGGGGCGGCGCTCGGTCTTCCCAACACCCGCCTAATGTCTCCTGACGCGCCACTGACAAATAATAGGCTTATTTATCATCTGCTTGTGACGCAGGACTGACTTATTGGCTACTAATCAATTAACATTACATTGTTTCTAATCATCTATTACAATTTCATAGAATGTTTCAATAGGTTCAGGACGTAGAGTCAATCATGCCTTGCGATGTAGAGTCATCGATTTTTAATTGATCCAAATTGTATATTCACTTGAATAAAACGTAGCTATTTGTTTAACTTTCTTTTTTAATCAGGAGATACAAGATTTGACCATTTACGAATAACCAAAATATTACCCATGATGATTTTTCGTCTGCATGTGGTTCAAAGCTAATGAGTAAAGCAAAACTAAAAACACCAGTATTCAGAAAATAGAAAATGGGGTATGTAAATTATTTCTATTCACATGCCACTTAATCGAGACATGTAAGATCTGTCCTACCACCATACAGGAGTAGAGTAACTTCTGATTGAAGCTTTATGTTCAAGGCCTGATTTGAGTAATTAAGTAATTTGAAGTATTTTCACTAAGATCATAATCCAAATGCTGTATAAGTACCCTTAACAAGAGTAACATCGAGTTGGTCTCTCGGTTGCAATCGTCGCTGTACCTTCATGTACAGCTAATCGTTTCGCCTTTCTATGAGGTGACATCATCAAGCATTTCATAACAATATATTTACCAATCCATACTCGAATGTACATTTTTTTCATTAATCTTTATTTGACTCTGTTTCTGTTTTACACCAGAGTTTAACTTAGCTTTGACTTTACTTGTTTACAGTACCGTTTCACAATTGCTTTAACTTTTACATGCAAATATTTTCCTAACTTTTACAAAACTAACTTAACTAGGTATCCGTTCTTTCAGGTCGCTTCTTGTCGTATCCAGAAGGAGCCGGGGAACAAGGAACTGGTCCTGGTCCACTGGGAGAGTCGTCATCATCGGTTTTATCATCATCGGGTCGTCGAAGGTCTTCATCAGGTGGCTGCCACTGAGAAGGTCGTCATCATCGGTAAGTGTTGTCATCCTCGGGTCGTCCACATCTCGTCCTCATCGGGTGCAGGGGTCTTCATCCGGTGGCTGCTACAAGGCTCGTCTCTGATGGATCTCCTTCCACGCTGTCATCGCTGCTGTCAAAATTCGGGCCGACCTCACGCAGTCCCCCGAAGTAAGTGGTTGTGTTGTTGCCTCTTCTCTTGCTGCCTCGTAGGTCTGGTCCCGCAGCTTGTACCACTTGGGGCAGCGCAGCAGCACATGCTCTGGTGTGCCCCCCACTTCACATCCCTTGAACGTCGGATCGTTCAGCTTGTTCCGCTTGTGAAGATATATCCTGAATGTCCCATGTCCTGTCAGGAGCTGAATGGACCAGAAGTCCGGGATCAAATTCTTCATGTGCGATCTTTCTTCCAAATCAGGTATTAAAACCGCAGTATACCTCCCGTGCTCACCATTCTCCTATTCCGTTTGCCAGGCTCTCATTACTTCTTCAGTGATTTATCCTCTCATACCTCCCCTAACGCCTTTCCTGATCTCTCTCCTTTTAGCCAGTTCCTTTAACTTGAGCTCAATAGGTAAAGTCCCTGTTGCTGTCGCCAAAGCCGCGAATGATGTCGTACGGTATGCTCCGGTGAGGTTGAGGAGGATCTGCCTCTGTCCCGCTCTCAAGGCCTTCTTGACGTGGGAGTGATCTACTCTATGGTGTCATTCTGCGCTTGCATATGTCATGACTGGTATGACTACTGTATTGTAGAGCACCCTCATGTTGGTCATGTCAATCCCATATGTGTGGTGGGCCAGTCTACCTATCTTCCCAAACAGGTTGCCTTGCTTGCCACATATTTGCTGTGTTGGACGAAGGAGAGCTTTTGGTCAAGTTGTACTCCCCGGTAAGGTATCTCGGTGACTGCAGAGATGAATTTGCCGTGAAGTCTCGCAATCGGCGGTCGTCTGTGGTTCAAGCCGCCCTTGAATATCATGAGCTTGGTTTTATTTAAAGATAACTTTAGTTTGGCAGTCTTGCTCCTGACTTCCAGGATAGTCGTAACCTCCGCAAATTGTCACTCAAGGTCAAGTCTTGATCGCCCTTCAATCATTATTACGGCATCATCAGCAAATCAATCGCCTTGGAGTTCCGCGGATAATTTGCCTTTAGCAGATTGTTCATTGAAAGATCCCAAAGAAGGGGGCCCAGGACTGAGCCCTGTGGACGCTCTCTGTTCAAGGTTATTGAAATTCTGGAACCTCCAATGGTAATTAGAATTTCCCTAACTTCCAGGTAAGATTGCATGCTCCGGTATATGTCCTTACTTATTCCTAGGGTCCTTAGCCTTGCCAGAATTTCAGGTTATCAAAGGCACCCTTAATGTCAAGGAACAGACCAACTACATGTTTCTGAGTTGACTGTACTACGTACCTGGTGACAGTCTCGATGGCGTCCACTGTGTCCTTCCCAGGAGTGAATCCAAATTGTGCCGGATGGAGGAGGTTGTTGTCTTCTAAGTGTTCCCTTAATATAGCATCTATTAGCCGTTCATACGTCTTCCCCTGAACCGACAACAGCCTTATTGGTCTGTATGAGTTTGGGTCCTTCCAGTCTCTCTCACCAGCTTTACGGAGGATGTGCAGTCTTGCCCGTTTCCATTATTTGAAGAAAATTCCCTCTTTACGACAGAGATTGAAGATTCCGAGCATTCGTGTTTGGTTTTCTTGGTTCAGGTATTTAACTGCATCCGGGGTAATTTCATCCAACCCTGCTGCTCTTTTGACCCTTATCTTTCTTAGTGCTGCCATCAGATCATCCGGGGTAAAGGGGTCCTCTGCCTCGCCGTCATATTCTGCTTCTAGGCCATAAATCACCTCTTCAAGCACGAGTTCATTTTCATTGTCCTCAAGTGGGATCAATGTATCCAAGAGCAGTTGTGCCGTTTCCTCCGGATTACTTCTGAAGGTAAGGTCAGGTTTCATTAATGTGGTAGGTATCTCTGAGACTTCGGATTTGTTGGAGGCTAATTTATACACTAATCCGTAGGGTCCTTTGGAAATATTATCACTAGCGAAAAGCTTCCAGCTTGTGGACTTGGCCCTTGCAAAATCGTCTTTGTAATGTTGTACGTACGTCTGATATTGATCACGGTATATTGCTTTCATTTGATACTGACACCACTTTTGTAATTTTTTTCTTGTTCTATTCATCGTCTTTTTTTGTGTTCCAGGTCCCTGTTCCACCACGAAACATTCTTTTTTTGGATTGTGATCCTGCCAATTCCCTGCCTGCAGGTCTCTTCAAAGCTCTCGAGGAACAATCTCACGGATGACTCAGGCAAGTGATCATTTAAGTCTACGTTTGTTCTATTAGCTAGTAAGTTGTTTAAAGCTTCAAAGTTTGTGTTCTTTATATTCATTATTTATTTTTGTTCAGATTTTTGTACGTTTGCAATTTCAAATATGATGAACCTGTGGTCGCTCACACTGGCATTCTCATGTACAGTCCAATTTTGGATCCGGTGAGAGACGTTCATTGTGGCCAAAGTTAGGTCTATGTTGCTTCCGGACTTGTGAGTAGACGGTTGATCTTCATCCATTATTATGTCTACGTTGTGTCTCATTATGAGTCGTTCAATCTATTCGCCTCTTTCATCCGTTACTGGATTATTCCAGAGGACTGATCGGCACCTATTATCACATGCTTGCCTCGAAGGTATCAAGTATCTCGTCCAGCTTGTAAACATACTCGAAGATCTCATGACCAAACTGAAAATATGACGATATGGGATGAACATCTCCACAATTTGTTCTCATTAGAGCCGTTGAAAAGTGAGTTGTCTTGTATTGCAATATCTCAATAGGGTTCCACTTTGGTTAAAATATTATTGCCGCATTTGTCCTTTTGTCCGCTTGGTTTCCTGCAAGGTACCTTGTCATGCCGAAACACTTTATTTTGCCTCCGAAGGAGTAGGGTTCCTGTTCAAGACGTACATCTAACGCATGCTCATCCATCAGTCTTCTCGCTTCAGCTGTTGCGTTCTTGCTTTTTTGCAAATTTAGCTGTCAAATTTTAATTATGGAGAAGCTTTGTTGCCCTTATGGCTGCGCAGCCTGTTGTGCTTCTTGCTGCGGAGCTTGTTGCGCTTCTTGCTGCTCAGCTTGTTGCACGGATTGAGGCACTACTTGTTGTGCTGCTTGTTGCGCTACTTGTTGCGCTTCTTGTTGCGCAGCTTGTTTTGGTACTCGCTGCGCAGCTTGTTGCGATTCATGTTGCTTATAATGTCCGGATTGTTGCATGGCTTGTTGGGATATCGGTCTTATTATTTGTTGCATGACATATTCGGTTTTGAAGTGGTATCGTCTCTACCCTGTATATTGCGTCAATTGTTGCGCATCTTGTTGCACATTTTTTTGCGCGGCTTGTTGCACTACTTGTTGTGCGGACTTTTGCACTACTTGTTGTGCGGCTTGTTACGCTACTTGTTGCACACCTTGTTGCGCTACTCGCCACTTAGCTTTTTGCGCTTCTTGTTGCACAGCTTGTTGTGATTCATATTGCTCAGGATGTCTGAATTTTTGTATGGCTTGTTGGGGTATCGGTCTTATTTGTTGCATGACATGTTGTTGCGCATCTTGTTGTACAAGTTCTTGCGCAACTTTTTGAATTGAATGTATATTTATATTGCTATTCTTATTTACATAGGAGTTGTTACCCATAATCAATTTGATCAAAAATTCCTTGTATTTCTTTTACATAGCAGTAACATTTATTTGAGTTTACATTATGCTGTGTTCTCAAATTTGAAATTCAGTTCAAATCCAAAATTCTTTATTTGCATATGACAATTTATTACAATTGTATTACAAACGTCAAAAATGAGTATATATATATATATATATATATGCATACAATATTAATTGGTTAAGTTTTTTACATTTATACAGTACACCATTTTCACTTTAAATAAATTAATCAAATAAAAATATAACCAATATATCAAATTTTAATTCAATCAGCCAAAAAATCACCAACAGAGTAAACTGCTCTATCTGCAAGATAGTCTTTTAACAACATTTTGAAATTTTTTGGGAATATTTCGCGATTTTTTTTGCTAAGGGAGTTTGTTAAATAGTTTAGGCCCAATGTTTTATGGGAGATATGCTGCTAGTTCCAATCTGTGAGAGGTCTGTGATGTTGCCGTTGTCTGGTGTTATATGCATGAACCTCAGCTCCGGTTTTGAATTTAGCGTATCTAAATTTATAAAAAATGAGCATTTCATGTATGTAATGAGATGGCAAAGTTAAAATATTTAATGATTTAAAAAACGTTCGGCAAGACGTTCGCCTATTAACTCCAACCATAATACGAATTGCTCTTTTCTGCAATCTAAAGACTCGTGTGAGTAAAGTATGGGACGCAGAACCCCAGAGCACAATGCCGTATATTAGTCTCGACTCGAAAAGTGAGGTGTAAATCAACCTTATGAGAAAAATTTTTGAAATTTTTCAAATCTGCTTAATAAAAATAGTTGTGACGATAATTTGGAACATAGCGCGTTGACATATTGGGTCCACGAAAGATTGTCATCAAAGATTAATCCAAGATATTTGCTGTTGGAGGCAAATGGAAGCTCAAAATCGTTCATGAGGATTAAAGGATTGGTTTCAACATTTCTTCAACTGGTAAAAAAAAAACAGTTAGTCTTATTCGGGTTTAAGTGCAAGTTATTGCTGTTTAAATATTGATAAACGTTTGTTAATTGCAAAAAACTTTCAATTTTAAGGTCTGTAAAAATACTATTTCTAAACAAAATAGCTATGTCATCCGTTTACATAGTTACTTGTAGATTTGGAAATGTTTTTGTAACGGTATTTGTACATAAATTAAAAATAATGGGCCCCAAAACTGAGCCCTGTGGGATACCAAAATTTAATGTAATACTTTTGGACCATAAATTATTTACTTGCACTCTCTGAGTTCTGGATTTTAAAAATGACTTTACCAATGCTAAGGATGGACCCCATACTCCAAGGCTGTAAAGCCTATTGTAAAGTATACTGTGATCCAGACAATCGAATGCTTTTTGCAAATCCAAAAATACGCCTACAGCTTTGCATTTTTCGTCTAATGCAGTAATTGCCTTGGTGACAAAGTCAACCATGGCGTCTGTTGAATTTCTACCTTTTATAAACCCATATTGCTCTTTACACAATAGGTTATAGCGGAACAAAAAATTTAATAACCTATGTGCAAATATGTGTTCGTATATCTTTGTAAAGGTTGAAACATTTGCGATTGGGCGCCAATTTTCTAGCAAACTAGAGACACCGTCTTTGAATATTGGGCGTATTATTATTTGTTTCAATTCCTGCGGAAATAAACCCTCCATCAGTGATCCATTAATTACTTCAGAAAGAGGATAAGAAACGTAGGTTGCACAGTGGCGGATAACTCTGTGAGTTATGCCATCATATCCGGCTGAATTTGAATTTTTCATATACATTATTACATCATAAACTTCATGAGGGTCAGTAGGTTTTAAACAGAGTGTACTAGAGCAACTTACATCGGTCACTGACTGTACAAATGGCTCCGTTATCAGTGACTGTTTATGTTTACCAAGGTTCGCAAAGTAAACATTGAATATTTCTAGGTCCCTTATGAGACAGTTGGCGCATTTATAGTTCCAATTTAGCTCTGGGCAATTCCTTATTGAATGTCCTTCTTTGGCACAATGTTGCACACTTCTGATTTAGCTTGGCAGTCTTTGGATGGATGCCCGTAGGATTGGCATCTGTACATCGGGTTATTTGTACATATTCTACGCATTTGCATGCTCTCCACCCGAGATATATGCAGCTACCTGAGGCGTGAATTTGTGTTTCGACCACCCACTGCACCGTAGATTGTTCATTAGGGCCTTGTTTGAAGATTAGATTAAAGCTTAGGTCAAAGTCTTCCTTCGCCATATCTTTGAAATTTTGTGTTCATACGTCTTCTTTGACTTTATCTTCGGCTAGGTCAGTGGGAATGTCAAACAGTTTCATTTTTGGTCTTCTTTTAGCTGGTTCTTTTTTTTTAAATTTGATTTGAGATTGCCATATACCTCGTTTGCCTGATCTTTACACACCTCGATGGCTACACCTCCATTCCTGATTTTAGAAATCCTGTGGATCCTAAGAGCCAACTGCTCTGGCTTTAGCTTGTTTTGTACTTCGATCTTTGTCTCTTCAGATGTCTTTTGTGCATCGTCTTCTTTTGGATACACCAAAATCACTTTGGTATCAGGATTGGCTTGTTGAGCCAAACCTCTCTACATTATAGGAAGGGGTCTCGCAATAACCGCACTTGCGTAACTCTTTGTAACTCCAGTAGTTCGGCCACTAGTTTTTCTTTGCCCAGTTTGCTGCATATCCAGACAGGTTTCTTGAACCGTTTTGCTGTTTTTTCTGATTGTATTTATATGTTTTAGCATTGCTTTTATAGAGTTGTTGATTTCATTGATTGGCTTTACCTCCTGGGAGATTAGCTTGTTTGTAATGCATGTTCCTTGTAGCGGCCCTTAAGGTTGTCGTACTTTCTTTGGAGCTTGAAAAAGGGCTCCTTCACTGAGCTTACTCGTTTTCCTGATTCGTTGGTCTGTGCTTGCTTTAAGCCTCTCCTTTGTGTCTGAATGGTGTTTCACAGGGTTGCCAGCTGTTCCAGATCATTGTGACTGCTTATGAAATTCCGGGTCTCAATTTCCTCTTCATCTTCGGGTTCAGAGTCACATTTATCTGAACTTTGCTATGGCTCTTGGGCTTCCTCCTGAAGAGGACTTTGCCGTTTCCTTTCGAGTCTTTCTGTCTTTTCAGATTGGATTTCAATTTCTTTAGTGTTTAAGCCAGACAATGTTCCTGTTAGTAGCTTGCTTTTTGATCTTGTAGCAATGAAGCTTGGCGGAGCATTGTTCAGTTGTGATTGAGCTTTCTGCCTGACTGGCGTTTTTGGTTCAAACGTATCATGGATGGGAGAGCTTTGATCTTCTTTCTATTGACTTGCCTCCGGTGATCGTGACAAGCTCAACTGGGGCTTAAAAGGATTTACTGTTGCAAGTTGCTCGTCGTCACTCATGGTTCTGCTTTTGCAACTTTGTGTATTTATTGGAAAATGTCTTGTCACGTAATCTTTGTCTTAGCCGTGAGTTTTTTTTCATAAGCCGGTTTGGTTTTGGATTCTCGAGTAGCCTCTGTGGCCCTATTTACTTGTTCTTTGCACCTGCCCTCTGGCCGTGTCAACGGGATCTTATTTCCTCCTGGGAGGTTGCCCGGATGTCGTTTTCAGCCGCGGACTACACGGAAGTGGGCTACTACAGAGTGCTGTGGGGAGGTGCCTGCGCGTCTGATCTACTGACGATGGGTCCCTGCAATCAGGGGACCCTGACTTTGTTTCAGAGAAAAATCCCCACAGCAAATGCCTTGTATCAACTTGATTGTTTGAAAAACACGGAGTAAGAAACTCCTCTCTCATGCAACTATACTCTTTCTCTTTCTGAGTTGAACACTGTGTGGCACGGTACTCTATTTCTCTTTGGCCCGCGGCCACACGAATGTGCAGCTGACTGACTAGATCCTCGTGGAACGCACAGTTTCACAGAGCCACTTGTACGAGTCCCTCACTCTCGGCTAGCTGGACCAGTCCGCCGCGCCTCATTACCACATTAATGTTATCACCGCTAATCACTATAATCGCTGATCACCTGTTAACCGGTCCCGGCACGACATTACACGATCACAGTTTGTTTTACATAATCAATCGGTGCACGGAGGTGTTGTGCTCCCGGTGGCGAGGTTTAATCAACACTTTTGGTCGGCGTTTTATGCCCGATTAAGGACTTTTTAGAAACCGGTCACAGACATCGCCAATTTGTCGGGCGTTTATGGATATTATAACGACCATGTCGTAATTGGTGCGGCGTGATGAAACCCGACCTTGTGAATGGGTGCGAAAGCTTATGCAAAACTGAGTTAATAGAGGGTCTCATACTAGCGAGAGTTTAGGATTGGGCACTAGTGCAGAGTTTTTGTATTTTTTAAATTGTTCATCCTCAGTACATGTGCAATGAGAAAGGGTGAGAAAAACATGTTGGATTGGATAAATTATTATTATTATTATTACGATTTCTTCAATAGTGAGGTTTGCCAACTAAAATACTTTTGATAGAAGTATACCATTACCCTATATGATATAAAATGGCACATTAAAGTTTAAAATCAGTTAACCAATCTAATTTACCTTTTCAAAAGATGATAGGCACACTAGTGAAACCATATGGTACCTTTTCAAATTAACTTCGACTAAAACTTCCCCAGCAGAAAATTCGCTTACTCAAAAACCTAAACACCTGTTAATAAAACAGTTTTATATGTGATGTATTCTAATAAACATACCTTTCAAGTTACCATGAATGAAATTTCTGCAAACGAATAACGTAGTAATTCTAAAGGCTAAAGGAATGAAACGCTGAAACAAAATGACGTGTATTTTGATGTTTATATAGAAGACACAATTGCCTAATGTTTCAATAAATAACTAAGTATGCAACTTGGCCTGACAGAAGAGTTCCATGGGCTGCCCGAAGTTTGTACAAATTTGTCAAACAGGTACTGTACATAGGTACAATATGATTGTAGTGTTTTTAGTACTTCATCGTCGTAATGCTACCTAGTCAAAGTGTAAAACGTATGTGTTTTAATAGGTACTTTAGGTAGAAGTAAAACTTCACAAAGCTTCTGTTTGACAAAGCGTTATATTCATACCAAATGCTAATAAATTGCCAGGGCAATTTATCCGAATTTAAAAGGTTATGCTCCCTCAATTTCAAATCATTATAATGCTACCCCACGTGTTTTTCACAGAACATTTCAGAAAATTTAATCTTCTCAACCGACACAAAACCGTAATATGGAGTAATAACTCAGCCGCGTCGGCTGCAAAAACGCACCGCCGCCAAACGAGCAGACAGTTTATTTTACGCATCAAAGCTTCTTTCCTCGTTACGTTTATTGTTTCTCTTGTTCCGTCGTCGACACCTTAATACTCAGGGGCAACGATTTCATGTTTTTCATTTTTTATTCTAAATATAATATATAAGAAAGCAATTTGCAAGAATATGGAACATTGCGTTGTTGGGATCTCCATTGTTTGGATTAGCCTTAAAATTCTAAAGATTATATGCTATGCAATTTTAAACAACAACAAAAACAACAAAAAATATAAACCAATTCTGTTTTATTGCATCTAGCTACAAAGAACTATTTTTAAATCATGTAAAATGAGACTCCTCTATCATAGGACCAAATTCTGTGAACCGGAATTTAGTCAACGACCAAGTCTTTAACAGCTTATAGTTTAGGAGTCAAGGAATTTGTTTATCAACTTGATGAAAATGATACCTTTTAAAAACATGTTCAAAATTATTGCTGCAAAACCTTTATCAAACAAATTAAAAATTGAAAAACTAGTATTACGTACATCAACGTTCCAAACTTTGATATAATAAAGTATTTCGTAAAACAATTATTTTTTGTATTTATTTTAAATGATTTTGACCGAAGGAAAAATAATACCGAAGTCTATAACAGTGAGGTGATCGTGTAAAACAGCTGTAACCACACATCCAAGCCAGTAGTGACCGCTCATGGAAATACAGGTATTCCTCATATGTATCCGGGAATCGCTTTGCTATTATCTTAACCACATACCTCAATCACATTTTATATGAATTATACATCTTAAAATATGTAGCACTTTAAGCGTAGATCACTACAATATTTTCAGTTGATTTGTGACGAGTTATAGTAATGTTTTAAATAGGTAAGGTACCTAAACAAAATGACTCTGATAAATTATTACTTGTTTATTTTCATTGTCATGTGCAAGTGTATTCCTCAGGAAGTTATTATGACCATAACATAAACACGGAGTTATAATAAATAATATAATTATTTTATTATGATTTTTCCTTGGAAATAAATCAATTTATTGTATATTTATATATTCAAACATAAATTTGCGTCAATACAACTTACTCATCGTTCTTGCCACGTCACTTCTCATCAACAGTGAACAATACGTGAGGAATGCAGTAGTGAGAGTGCGTGCTCGCGCGTGTGTGAGGTCGGTATGTAGCAATATTCCGCTTTAAATGACAGATGTGTGAAGGCCGTGTTAGACACGGCTCTACAGTTACGTCACCAGAGTGAATACAGTGAGGTACAGTCATCGCTCACGGCCACGAACATCGCACTAAGTATGGGTAAACCTTAGCAACAAAACGCTCTAGGCATAATGCTGCTTTGTTGTTCACGGAAATAATAATATGTCTGCTCTAAAATGCACATTAACGGATTTCTGGTAGACTGAGTACTATTAAGAGTGATGATTCTGCAAATAAAACAATTTCTTGAGTAGTTTACCGTCATAGGTAGTGCATGCCTTGTATAAGCAGCAGTCCGTGTGTGCAACCACTAGATAAGAGGTTTACCCTGGCAATATACGAGATTTTCTCATATGCAATGTCAGTTTTACAAATATTACATTTTCCCTACAATATTATAATAAATAAACTTATTACTAAGTAAATGTATTTGATATCATGGCTAATTTAGCCGTCCTCAACAGCTTTAGTTTGTGTAGTGCTGAATAATAAAATAGTATTTACACTCCAGTTCCTTACAAGCCTAGTCCAAATATCGGTTAGTCCTAAACTTCAGCTGATTTTAAAGTTATCTTAAAAGTCATCATATTATAAATATCCGTGGTTTTTAAATTATGTGCGTATTGGGTTAGTCAGCATGTGCTTTTTTTAAGCTGTAATATATATTAATACAAAATATTAAAATCAATAACTTTTACTTCCATTTATAAGCTGACCATGTAACGAAATGCGTATAATTTGACTTCTTCAAGAAGAGAAAAGGTTTAAGGATTTTGCGCTTCATAAAAATTATTTAATAACGCGCGTTAACATTATTTTGTGGCATGAAGTTGGAGCAAAAATACATATAACTCGTGAAAACATTTATTTCCCATCAAATGAAGAAAGTAGAAGAAGCTAATCAGAAAGTGCGGGACACAAGGCGAGGCAGTAATGACGTTCAGCGATGTACAGGGATAGCAGAGAGCAGAGTGAGCATCGCGCGTGCCGTTCTCTAAGATTGCTCATTTCATGCTCCAAAGCTTTCATGTTCCTTTCATTATTTCGGGGAAAATGCTTACTTATTGTATTAGCAGATGGCCACCAAACTGATTATTATATAAAGTATATTCCCCATTTTTCTTGCTGTGGTGTAATAAATTTTCACATACATCACGATGAAGGTTTTTAAAAATGTGCTATGATACATGTTAGCGGTTTGGATTTAATTTAATAGAGCGGTTTCTTATGTTATAACATAAAATGTATTAACATTCATGACCCTGATTTTGTCACAAATAGTAGTATTTTTTACATTTATTTGGATTGGGATACCTGTTTCCCGCGATCTCATCTGTTTTTCTCGCCCTAAATGTATTATTCTATCTTCAAAACGATCAATCAAGATCATGACAGCCGCTTATATAGACTGTGGT
This sequence comes from Allygus modestus, assembly GCA_963675035.1. NCBI lineage: Eukaryota > Metazoa > Arthropoda > Insecta > Hemiptera > Cicadellidae > Allygus > Allygus modestus. The sequence continues at coordinate 207,026,862 of OY776111.1, forward strand.
GGACATTATCTAACTAATTTTTTTTATAAAGTTAAGGATTTTGCTAATAATTTATAATACGATTTAGTTTAAAGATGTTCCGCTTATGTCAATTGTATGTCTCTATTATACAGTGCATGAACTGTCACATTAATATATTTGCTTCTGATTCTGATTCTAAAATATTGCATGTATAAGCTTTGGCTATTACTATAGTTGAGAAAAAAATATTACGAACCTGGAGATTTAACTTTCGTTTTGGAACACTAACAAGTTTCGAGGCAAGCAAACATAAATAATCAACTCTATTTCAATAGTTTATAAAATACTGATTACGTAGCTTTAAAATAATGGCCCCATAGTTATAAAAATAGAGTTCCCATGGTTTTAAATAATTTGGTACGTTGTATTTTATACAATACAGCACGTTAAATCAAAACATAAAAGTCAGTTATGTTTTACGTAAAATAGGTTACACTAAAAGAACGCATAAATAAAGCTGCGAAACAAATAAAACACTTTGAGCACAGTAAACAGAGCGGTCTGTTCAAACTAATTGCAACTCTCAATCATAGGTCGGTGTTTATATTCCGTTATTTTTGGCGATTCTTTGTTTTCTGAGATCGATTTTATCTGTATCTGTGGCCTATTATTTTTAAACACGTTTGTATTATAGTTAGCTTATAACAGACAAATTTGTGAATCGGTATTGTTTATATTTAAACGTGAGATGGTATAGAAGTGTGTTAAAAAACGATAATGGCAGTGGAGACTATTTCGTTTTTCATTACGGAAGCATAAGCGAAATAAATACATTTAATTGTTCACTGAGAATAAGTTTTCTCACAAAATCTTCATTCCCATATTCCTGGACTTGCCGACGGATAAGGCCAATTAAGAGGGGCTCCAGTCCTCTGCTTCCCCCATAAGACCAATGTTAATTTTTAAAGTCCGTCCCTCCTCATCGGATTATCCGAAATCGATGATTTATGCTTCATTTTAAAGAGCTAAAATATTGCTAGCGATTTGAGGATCAAAATGTCGATACCACAAATAGTTCACTAATAAAACAAAATCGTAAATATTGAATATATAGGAATTTGTTCATATATTATTACTTGTGATATCAAAATTTCTCTCACTGATATCTCTATGTATTTTATCGCTCTTTAAAATAAGCCATAAATCAACGAAATCGGAGAATCCATTGAGGAGGCTTTGAAACTTAACATTAGCCTTATGAGGAACAGGAAGAAACACCAAATGTTTCGTGACTAGCGCCCAATCTTAGATAGATGTTTCACAATAAACTAAATGTCCAATAAAAAACGAATAACAATAATTCACCAGTATTTACTAAAATAATAAGATTCAGTGGCTCAAATGTTATGCATATAGTGAGTGTGATTTATCACTATAATCTTTACATATCAGCCAAGACGAGTGCATGAGTGCTGGGGAGGAGGATGCACTGCAGTGGTGCAGCATCGCGGCGGCGTCTGTCCGATATTTATCAAGTGGCCGGCGATTACCGCGACCGGCCGTCCTGTCACGCTTCCTACAAATGATACAAATGATCGACTCTGTGTCACGATCGCGCTGTGCGGAATCGGAAATTGCGCCCCTGACTGCCGACTGCTGCCGCCCCACGTCGGCGACCTGGGACTGTAGCGGGCGACTACTGGGACTGCAGCGGGGGCTTCATTTGACCCTCGGAACTTGTATGAGTGAGTCGTGTGAATACCCTGGTGATTTATACATGGATTGCATTTGTATTACTCGTATATTTGAAATTGTGATGAAGTAGCATTGGATAAAAACGTGTTACTGCTAAAATCAGCTAATACCGAAAAATGGTTTGTTATTGGTCATTGTATTGAGATACAAACAGTTAAACTATATTTTTGTATCACTGCATTATTTTTAATGTTCACCATATGACGAATTAATGTCCAATCATTATTAGCGAAAAATGAAATGTATTATTGACCATTCATTACCCGTCACGGCTTCACCCGTTAGTAAGATATGTTAACTGACTAAGAGTCGAGTCGTATTCCAAGGCAGCTATTTTAAAGACGCCCCACGTATTTCTGGTGAACGTTTGTCGCCGCTTCGCAGCCCTTAAAACACTAGCTCGTCTGCGAGTTTCGGCTTCCTCAACAGTTTCTGTAGAACACTGCTCTGCCATAGTTCCATTTCAGTTGCTCTCAAACTGGCCCGCCGCTGAGCTTTAAACTTGCTCTTGTCGTCGAAACTGCTCGTAGAGCTTGTTGAAGCCTTCTAATTTCCATTTGTGCAAAATTGTACTGACTTCTATCCACTTTATTAAATCGGTATTTTTCGAACTTTGTCAAAAATTTGATTTCCGTTTCCCCGGCATTATTTTCATACAGGTACCTTGGTACCGTGGTTAAACGTGTAACAAAAGTGTAAACAAAAATATAAACAAATAAATAAACACAACATCTGGTTGAAAATCTCAAATACAGAACACCTGATATAGTGATCATCTGATCCAGTAAATGTTAGTGCTCATAAGATTAGCATGGGAAGTTTAGAGGCTACTGGGGCAAGGCCCTATGTAAATTTTAAAACGTGAATAGGCCTATATGTTAATTTAGGATATTAGCTACCTTCGGACCAAATTTGAGCTCATCGGTTCAGTAGTTGGAGTGTACTTGAGCCACAAACAAACTCACAACTTTCAGCTTTATAATATTAGGTATGATAGTTAAGATTTATATTCATTACACTTGCTAGAACTGCTATTTATCTACACTGGGGAACGCTTGATCTGTATTTAGTGCTAGTAAATGTTAGCTTGTCTTAAGTGTAGTATTTTAAAATTACGATGACCTATACTTCATTAGTCATCGTGCTTAGTCACTCAATCATTCGTTACCATCAAATCGAAGCACTTTTTCTTAAGAAATGAATCAAAACCTAAAAAATTATAATTTCCTAAATTAAATAAATACAGATTTATCAACTTAACTCGTGACTCATAAAACATTACCGAGTGATTGGACTTCAAACGAAGTAGGTGTACCGATAGACGAATACTGTGAAAAAGAGGATTTTTTTAATTGCAATACATCCTTAAACCCAAACTAGCATACTAATTGTCGTTGGTATTATGTAGTATGTACTAAACCAATACAACATTTATTTTTTCTTTAGAAAACCACCCTATGAGCACGGGTTGGCGGTATTGACACCGCCTCACGTTGATTGTTGTATGTGTCTATTGGTGCACGCTGCACATCAGCAGGCAAAACACTGCCAAGGCTGCAGGGAAACCTTGTCGTGCCATTCCCATCTTCACACGTGGACGCCAACTATTATAGACACCACACCTAGGAGGCCCGATGGGGTGTCACGGCCGCGCAATGCGTTACAAAACACACAACAATATTGCTATAATCTACCGCTGATATATTTCTGAGCTAGTTACTGTTTAGACATCCCCCTTTTCTAAAAGTATAATTACCAAGTTACACAAATGTACTAAATACAAAATATCTTTTACAATTCGTTATTTTTTCATATCTTACAACTAAACTTAATAACGTACGTGACATTAGGTAATTGTTATCCTATATAATTGATTGGAAGTACGTTATCCGCATTATTCTCATATGCTGTCATCCGTTTTGATATCAGATGTTTTGTTTACAACTGAAGTAACCTTTAGTTGGGTACAAACCTTTAGTCGGATTCGAACACAGGACAACTATTAATATTATGAAATAGAGTTCGTGTAACCTTCTGGCCAAGAGTCTTCTGGTCTCACTAGACATAACCTGACATAACCTGACTACTAGACTACTTTTTGCAGCCGGAACCTTACGAAGCACGGTGACCATATGAGTGGCCATCTGATAAGTGTTGTAAGTTATTTAAAACTTTACAAATCGTATTATAAATAGCACGCCTGACTACACACACATTCGCAAGTGTAATTGTAACACATAATTAACTGGTTTATACAACCTAATTAAGTTGTTTACCCTCCCGCTTAAAACATTGGTTTACCCTTCAATAAATCTAAAAACGTTTATAAAATCTCGCTACTTTGTTTCGTAAACATTAAGCAATTATGAATACGTGTGCTAATAAATAATCTCCCATGGTTTTTGATATTGGTACAGCAAGCAAAGTATTATACAGAACAAAAACAAAAGAATTGTCCACTTTCCGTTCCAGTTTCATGTTTACTGAATTCAATATCAATAGCAGTAGTCATTTTCAAAGCCCGCGCGTTTTCAAAGTTGATTCTTTATTTGCTTGTCAAAGAAAATATATCATCAGAAGTCAAACGAATGTAGTATCGCTAATTGGTAGTATCGCTAATTGGTATGATTCTAGAGTATTATGTTCGATCATGGACGAGTGTGTGAAATGGATAAAGAATATCTTGTAAAGGTGAATAAAACTCTACTATAGAAGCGGGACAAACATATTTAAACGATACGGGAAAATGTAAATTGTATGGATCCCTGCTGTACAAGAATACTGCGATGAATCGGTCTCGTATTTTTGTTGAAACAAAACGCTCATGCATAAACAGTGGACGAATTAAAAAACAACAAAGCAGATGAGACGGAAGCGTGATGTTGTCATTGTAAACAGAGGGGTTGGTGGGGGCAAATATAGTGAGGGTGAGGGTGGGGGTGCATCTGTTTTGGTCCACATTCAAACCGCATACTCGCTCTTCTGTATACACACACCTCTTACACCTCACTACGGTTTCACCCGCAGGTTTCCTGCCTTTTATACTTTTATCGAAAGATTATGAGTTTTAGTGAGATAACGTTTGATTTACTTCCGTAAAATTAGATACTACATAAATTACTTGTAAATTATTTATATTTGAGGACATTTTTAAAGCAGGAGAGAAAAATTGCATTCATGGACTATAATGATAGTACAATAAATTACTACAGCGAGGAGTCGGTTACCCGAAATATCTTGGGTCAGTAGCAGTTCGGATAGGAGTAGGGTGCACTATCAGTTCGGATAGAAGTTGGGGAAAGTTGATGACTAGGAAATATTCACTAAAAAACGATAGTCTTGAACAATTCTATATGATGGTATGTGGTGTTATCTAGATATCTAAATCTGTGAGAGAAATTGCGGGCGTTTGATGGATGATACCTTACATTAAAGGCCTGAATGACTTGCAGAACATATAGTTTTTATTATTATTTCTTGTCAACCAGAAATAACAACTAAGTGTCCCCATTAGGAAATCATGAGAACTGTACAATGTTTGCTTTGATTAGATTTCTACATGTTATTTATATAACTTTTTTCTGCCTTAACACATGATCTTCAAGAAATGGTTAGTAGTCCAAATTCCAATTAGCTTCAAAATGGCAAAATTTGGAAAATAAAAAAAAGTTGAAACCTGTTGTAAATCATTTATTAATGATAATCATTTATTAATCTCCTAGACCAGCAGAAGAAAGTCCCAGAAAATCCCATGGCGACTTTTCCGCCATTTTGAAAAATAAGTCGGCCATGTTGGATTTGTGCAAGGGTTTACGGAAATGGATATCACTAGTAGACTAATTGACTTAAAAACCGTTTGCATGCAAATGTCTTGTAAAAACCTGGCTTTACATTATATACAAGTATATGTATTAATTGATTTTTTTTATATTTGGTTACTAATTTAAAACATATTTATTTTTACATATTGTAACTAATAGTTAGCATTTTTCCTTTTAGCGAATTTCCCCTATTGGGAAGAAGCTATTACCGTTGTCGGCATGGTAAGACCTAGGCCTGGAACCATGATAACTTTTCGTTTTGAGGTCCCAGACCCCAAAAACTCCATTCGTTCGAAACTGTATATATATAGTGTGTCCGTGGGTACGATAACTCTCGTATAAAAGGTCTGATTTTGATGAAATTTGGTACAAATATGTAAAGCAACAATTATGACTTAATTTCGAACTCAAGTTCGAAAACCAGACATATCGACCCATACATAGTAGTATTTTGGGGGGGGGGATTCTAGCCCAAAAATGGGTTTTTTGAAGTTTTCAGATGTAATATTATAAAAATTCAAATTTTAGTTTTCGCCATTGGATTCAGCTTTAAAAAACACACAATTTGGTGTTTTGATTATTTCTCTACGTCAGTTGGTTACAGAGATATTGAAAGTGCTAAACACAGTACGTTGTCCAATGTTATTCTTATGAAGAATACAATAAATGTTATATCTCGCTTATTTATGTACGTATCCCAAAAAACTTGGTATATGGCTTCATCTGGTTGTGGTATATTATTATTTGCACAAAAACACAATTTTTACCGATGGTTCTCGTAGCAGCAAACCTGCCCTCATGTTATTCTTATGGAGAAAAAGTCAAATATTATATCTCCCTTAATTGTGAACATAAATTAATAAAACTTGGTATGTGCCTTCCCCTATTGAGTTCTCTTGATATTTGCATAAAACCCCATTTTGTGTGTTCCTTGCTACAGCAAACCTGCTTACTCAGCTCCCATGTTATTCTTATGGAGAATAATTAAAATGGCATATATCGCTTATTTATGAATGTATATTGGTGACACTTGTTATGTGGCTTGACCTACTTGAGTTATATTTATATTTGCATAAAAACCCATACCTTGTGTTCCTTTTGGCAGAAAACCTGTGTACTCAGTCCCCATGTTATTCTTATGGAGAATAATTAAAATGTTATATATTGCTTATTTATGAATGTATATTAAAGGAACTTGGTTTGCGGCTTTGTGCGGAATAAGACAAATATAATCATTGGAAATTCGCTGAGTACGCAGGTTTGCTGCGATGGGGGTATTTCTTATATATATATATATATATATATATATATATATATATATATATATATATATATATATATATATATATAGTCTAAAACTATACTTGGTGAAAAATGCTACACTGAAAAAAGATTATTGTTATATGAACCAGAATATGGTATGTGGAACAATAAATTATTGTAAATGTGGTCCCAGCAATGTGTTTGGTAGCAGCTACAATCCTGTTATTGTCAATATTTTATTGTAGCGTGCAACATAAATTATTGCAAATATTACAACAATTAAATTGGAGCCCAAGCAATACATCTTGCTATCAGAGCAATAATTATTGTCATTAATACTATACATTATGAGAATCGTTACTAGAGTTTATAGTATTTATAACAATAACTCTTATTTTTACTTTTACAATAAGTTATTGCTGCAGCTATAAGTTCGGTTGACTCTCCTCTCAGAATGTATAGTAGCTATGGCAATACCTTTTTTATTTCTACAATAAGTTGTTTTTGTGGTTACTACAGTGGAGTGGTTACGTACAACCCTACAGTTTAACGAACATAACCTGAAAACCAACCAAACTCAGTTACATAAAATTGCTTACATGAAAGCTGCAGAAGTATGGGGATAATAGACCACCGTTCGCTTTGATTTAATCATATTTTTTATTATTGTGATTATTTAAGGCTTAGTAACTTAATCTCAGTCTCTTTAATACTTTTACCTTGTTAACCAACCTAGGCTATTGAAAGCCTAAATAAGATTCTGAATTCATGTTGAACATGCTGGATTTTACTTGATATTACTTTACTGGATAATACTATGCCTGTTCAATATACTTTTTGAGGTTATGGCATTGCATGTTTTGTGGCTACAGCCACATCTTCAGTTATTCCTTAGGTTGATTCTTCATTTTATTAAAACATTACTGAGACAGTGAGACACTTAACACATGCATATTGCAGTATAACACATTCCGATACCGATCACACGATAAACTAGCCACTATTGCTTGTCTCGGTGCATCCACGCTTCAGGGCAGGCCGGTGACGACTCATTTCCACTTTGAGACATTGTTGTGTAATCAAAAACAGAATCTGGTATAATATAACAGAATATTCTCGCTAAGCATTTCTACTTACTATACTACAATCGTTATGATGTATTAGCAACAATAATATGTTGATGCAATTACCAGCCTCATTGTAAATAATTTAGCAAGAATATTATTGTAGTTTCGACAGACGTGATGGTAGGAAATTACCATAACTATTGTGTAAATTAATATAAATCTTGTAAAAACTACCAGGATTGCATTTACTATGCAATATTGTTTGGATTACTATAATATTTCTTTCAGTGTGACTATTACTTACAATATGTACAAATAAATATGTCATAAATTAGTAACAAAATGTAAAAAGAATAAATTAATACGTATCATTTGATATAATATCTAGCCTGGTTTTTACAAGACAGTTTTTTTGCAAACGGGAGGTTTTTAAGTCAATTAGTCTACTAGTAATACCCATTTCCGTAAACCCTTGCACAAATCCAACATGGCCGACTTATTTTTTAAAATGGCGAAAATGTCCCCATGGAATTTTCTGGGACTTTCTTCTATGGATTCAGGAGACCTTAATAAATTATGTCCAACAGGTTTTAAATTTTTTTTAATTTCCTTACTCAAATTTTAAATGCACTGGACTGTAGGGGCTATATTATACCGCTCCTACAAACCACTAGTGTAATAATAATTCAGATCTAGCAATCTACTGAACTAATTAAGTAAATGTGTCTTATTTCCATTTAGTATAGAACTAAATCGGTCCCTTAAAGTAATATATTTAGATTATTGTCTTTGTTCAATAATCTGGCTTCGTATTATTTTAACTACGTAAACTTCCCCCTCGCCTCGTGATAGATAATATTTAATATAAACCCAGACAAACATGCAAGATATAACAAAAATAATAAATAAGAGAAGTCTATAGACACTTAAAGGTAATTGTAAAGTCAATCTCATAAATGTATTTACTTTTCCATCAGAGTTTCAGTTTCAACAATTAATTGTCTGTTGGGTCAATTTTTGTAAACTGTCACACACGTTTTGAGCGAATGCCCATTTTTTATTGTTGTGCTTTCATATAATAACGAAGATATATTTTATAACATAAAACTTATATTCATAAACTTTACAACTATTTATTTTATAAAATAGAGCAATTATGACACTAGTTGCATAAATTGGTTTTATTACTACCTATTTCTCCAACCAATCGAAAACAAAATGCATCCACGGTTATCCACAAGTAAGACATAACGGAATAATGGAGTGATTACATAGAGAATAAAGCTGAGCTATAAAAAAAGCAATAGACCATAATTCAAGCAAGGATGTGAAAGTTTGATGAGAGAAGTGACAGCTGGTGTCGATGTGTATTGAGCGACATCGTTTTCGCTAAACCTTTTTTCATTTATTGTATACATATTTTGCGAAAACTAATAGACTAGTATTCGCTAGGGTTCGGTTCTTGTAAACTAGATGCCTCATTAATTTATAAATTACACTGCAGCAGTTAGATTCTTTTCAATGTTTTAGAGGTTGCTTCCGTTATTTTTGCCATTTCTCGCTCCAATAATTGTTGACCTCTTTTCTTTTTGTGTAAGCTGACATTCATTGCCTGTGTTCTCTTTTCGCCGTGATTTTCTTGTTACTAACGTGTTATGTACAGTTTTTTCAACGTCAACACGTTGGATGAGATTATAAGGTGGCTTCTTTTGGTGCATGTCGGCGGCACTCGAATACGGCACCAATAATAGTAGACCCCACAATGCGACAAAATCTCCTATAACTTACATTCGTCTAAGGCACCGCCCTTCAGGTTGCCAATGCTTTGTCGTAAAACTTATAGAGGAATAGTAATCAATCAAATTAATTTTAACAGCTATTGATTTACTAACGAAGCACAGTACTCTAGCAAGACCAGTTGTTACAATTACAAATAGCATACAATTACTCCTGGAATGGCAATGCATAGTAGGTTATGAAAGGAGTTAGTTAAAAATTCAGAAGTACGAGAAGGACATTTAAGATGAGGGTTCGACCACCAAATAAAATCCAGCTTGCCAGTAAATAGTTTTTAACATAAAAACGCGCAAAATTGAATAGCTTTTTAGAGTTTTAAATAATAAATGTTAATAAATGAATGGAAGAAATAAATTATCTGCCAAATTAACAGTACATGATGTTTTTTATTTGTCTTAAAGTGGGCATATCACACTATTGATTTTGGAACAAGCTTTTCCTCCAACCTTGTATGGATGAGAAATCATTTTTTTCCTCCGTAACAAACTATTTGTCGTGAATAAAAACACCCTTTTTGCTCCTAGCCTATTACAAATCCGGCGAGGTGGTCGAGAGAGTAGTTAGTGAGAGGGAGGGGGTGAAGGAGTAGGAGGGGTGTAAGTGGAATAGGTAAGAGGGGTGGTTGGTGCCGGGTAAGTGTGTGTCATGGTGGCCGGTGAAGGGTAGGGTGCCGTATTAATGTGTATTTTTTATAACATTTAAGGGTTGGTACCGTACTTGTGAATCCCGCTTTTATCAGGATCGCTTTGGTTTGTTCTTGTAAAATAACTGATCCAGCAGTAAAAACCCAGATAACTTATGTTTGACCAAGTTCAACGTACATTGTATTTTTTCAATCAAGGCTGTAACTAACTACTAACTGTCTTACTTACGACTCTTTGTCACGCTTCGAATGCAGCAAGATTGTTGATGAAATATTAATTTAATTATTAATATCAAAAGCCTGGGCAATTCAATAGAAAATATTATTTTATATTAAACAAAACTCATTTGTTTTTAAAAGCTTCCCTGTAATAGCGGACAATTAATCTGCCAGCTGAGGCCGTGGCTTGCCGGGCTATCAACCAAGATCAGCCAGTATACGTGCTGCATCAACGAGATGTAAATAAATATAGAGCTCTCGTCTGGTGTTAAAAAGTGAAGCCTCACTGGAGGATATTTTTGTAAACAAATCATCTGGTTAAAGAGTAATAAAGAGTAACATAACTTGTGAAGAGAGGATTTGATTGGTTAAACATATTGTTGCCATGGAGACCAGAGGGTATTGGGTCAAAATGGCGGTCAGCATGGAGGTACAGTTTTTTACACCAGACGAAGCCTCTGTAGATACATAACTCGATGTGCTGCATTGCCAAAACTCCACACCAGCTGATCGGAATTTGACATTCGAGTGATATTTTTAGTGAATTTCCTATGGAAAAGTGAACTATTAGCATGACCCGCACGGTGAGATTTAAGCCCGGGATCACCATAGAAGTTCCTAACGTGACCCCCTGTACACGTTTTGAGGGGTCTCTAAAAACTTTATATATATAAGTGTGTGTGTGTGTGTGTGTGTGTGTGTGTGTGTGTGTGTGTGTGTGTGTGTGTGTGTGTGTTCGCACTCTGGCGGTCACAATTTTTGTTCGATTTACTTCAAATTTGGTAGAGACATTCCTATTTATAATCAGTTGGACAAGTTCGTTGGGCAAAACAATCGGAAAACTCAACCCCTTTTTTGGGGATTTTAAGTTTTCAAATTTTGGGTTTTTGGGCCCAAAAAGGTTCAAAAAATCCCCGAACGTACACTTATTGAATATTAACTAATTGTACGTAAAAATCCAAAGATTTTAAGCCCTCCCTAATCATTCTAGCACAAGTACTTACCGAGTTATTAAAGAAAATTTAATTTGTCAAAATACAGTACGTTGTCTTATGGGTATTTTACACTGGAAAAGGCTGTTTTTCATATCTTAATATCGTTTTATCACCCCCAACACCAACTTGTTATCCCGACAATACCTCCTTCTAACTTTATAATGTACAACATTGCCATCTTATTAGTGAATTTAAATATAACCAGGAGCATCAAAACTGACAAACAACTTTTTTTCAATTAAAAAAAAAAATGTAACCAGTGATGGTTTAAACCCTCTATTTGATCTTTTTAAGCTTTTAATGCGGAAATTCACTTCCCTCACGTCAGCGTGCTGCGTGCGATCTCGTTTTATAGTAAAATGGCAACAGTGGCAGCGTACAACCATGCTATTGGCTATAGCCCAACTGTAGTATTATTGCAAACGTATACATGCATATTATGTAATCCTACATTTTGCAAATCTGAACACATACGTAATCACATATTTTTTTAAATACACATAATCACATAATATTTTAAAAATACATAATCATATATTTAAAATGGCATAGTTAATTAAAACTCTGTTACAATGTTCTATCTCTGAATGACAAATAACCTTTCACTCCATTTCTGATGATCGCTTGACTTGTCACTTATAAAATACGACTAGTTAACGAGCAGGTTAAGAACTTTATTTCACAAAAGGGCTGGAATATGAATGAACAGAATCAATTTCCATCTCATGTATTTTCATTTTTTATATACTCATATTAAATACATAAAAGTTGTTTGAACATCGATAATGCGGAAATTATTTCCACATAACTGTCCAGTATGTACTATAATTATGGATAGTAGAGAACTCAAAAAACCACACAGTACAAATCTTACTATCGTTTACGCTTTGTGAATGTTGTTGTATATTTATAGTAATACTCAACACAGCTAGGATTTACTTCAGTTGGGGATTGAGTATTCACAAGTGTGAGACTACGTCCGACAAAGGCGATCCTTGTATTTATAACGTATTTAGTCTGAATGATTTAGCATGCCTAACGTGTCCCTACTCCTTACAATTTTTGAGAATCACCCCCCTAACTACTCAATTTGTTTTACTTATTTTATTATGAACGCCTAACAACAATTAAAAATCAAATTCTCTCAGTTGTGTTCTTATTCAACCCTCAGCACCTGGGTTTCTAGGGCAGTAGCTGAGCCGTTATGCGCCCAGTATTGAGGTTCATCAGGAGTCGCAACTGGGGCGAGACCGAGGGAAAGCACTCCCGTCCAGGCCGGGGTAATGGTCTTGATTGCGACGTGAGTGCCCCAACATTAATGAGAGGATGCTACTGGCGCTGTGACAGTTCTCGCCTCCTGCATCTACCCCACAACAGGCGAGTTGTTGTTGTTGTTATCACTGGTTCCACCCTTCTTATGTTCATCCTGACGAGGATGTGAACAAACTCATCCTTCTCATCTTCAAAAAAAACGTCTTGAAATTTATACCTTATATTTGATATTAAACTGATTGTTGTAATGATTATATCTTTAAACATCCCCGTATACAAAAATATTAACTTAGAAATTAACAAACAATATTGTGTTTGTACTGTGGTAACCTGAAATATAACCTGATAACCTGTTTAATACGTGAAATTATATTTCATACATTGTAATTCTTCATATCAACCCTTACGTATTAGGGGGACAAAACGTAAATCCACATAACGTTGTCTTTGTTAAACAGGCTGATAAACGAAAACTAAAGTTATGTGGCAAGTATACCAGAGTTAGAAGAAAAAATATATAAAGGTGTAGGATTTTATATTCTACGGAAAAGGTGATAAGGATATGGTAACAATGCAATTCCTAGCAATTCTGATCACTCAGTTTCTTTTCATTGATTGAATGTTCTGTGTGCCTGGAACTGAAGCATAGTTTGACGGACAGTTAACTTTATAATGTCTGTAATATGTTGACTCTCGGAAAATAATTTTTGTTGGTATCAAATGGTGCGAGATTTATGAAACTTCTTTCTCCCTCAAACATTGCGTAGCTTTATATAATTTTAATAACGAATGACTTTTAAGTATCCTTCTACTTAGGAACATCATTTCAACCGTCGCTTGAAAAAAATAAAAATAACTAGATTAATTTGTTCTCGATCTACTGGACTACTCTCTCGGAAACCTCAGCATCCTTTCATGAATTCATCACGTCTGTCAGTAGTGTAATAAAGTAATTTAAAAAATGAATCTTGATTGTAGTATAAAAATAATATCTCAAAGCCGGCTGAATCGTGCACCTCTCGTAATCAGAGAGCTCAACAAACTCAATAAGCCAAATATCATTGGTTTCACACAATGCTTTTTAGATTTTTGGTTTAAAATTGTATTTATATTTTCTGTTCTTTTCAATTCTCCAAAACTGAAGCTGAAATACTGATTGGGGAATTCTTGTGAACTAGCTTTAAACTCTATGCGTTTACGGTAACACGATTAAATGTGAAACCGTTTATAAATCAAATCACTATTATAACTGACACAAATTTAAAAAATACGACACTTACTCTTGAATAGACACACGTATTATTTATTTAATGAAAACCAAAGAACAGCAAAGACTCCTCCAGAGTAGCTCAACCAAACTGATATAAAACAATTTTAATGAGGGGAAAAATATGTAAGACACCAATATTAGGTTAACTTGGTTTACACTTTATACTTATTCATGAATACATCGCATCAGAAGCCGATATCAAATACCAGGCATGTTTCCGTACCACGCTGTGTTAAAGTACAGCAGTAAAGGGAGACAGATGTCCGACCGCATGACAGACTCACAATAGAATTAGACAAGAGCCGCTCTGGGGCCTGCTTACATTTCACATGCATGTCTTGTACCATTGTCATGTAGCCGAGATAAACTGTTTTGTAATCTCTCCATTACTACAATATGAAATTCTAGAGTATGAAATGTATTTCATACCTTTACAACTAAGCGACATGATTATTAAACTAATGTGTGGGGTTAACTTTTTAGATGCGTTTGATTTTATGTGTTTTATAATGGAAATCCTGTTCTCCTCATGGAAATCTCGCAGACATAAAATTTCAATCCAAGTTGCAATAATATTGAAATTTTAACAAATCAGTGACAGGTTGTAATTAGAAATATTGGTTTTAACAGCTGTTTAGTTAAACAATATGAATTAAAATAAAACTTAATCGTTGTAACGTAAACCAAATGCAATGTTTTATCTATAAGATTCACGTGGAAACTTTGACGGCCATTGGAGCGGGGCCTCAGTTAAGTGATAGAAATCAATGTATTTCAAATCACTAGAGGAAAATCGGTTTAATTTGACTCCTCAGTCGTCGAAGTTGGCCATACAATTAAAATAGTTGATCGAACAATACATATTAATTAAGGAATTCAGAAGTAAGATTAAATCTAAGAATAATCTTACAGGTTGTTATACCCGACCAATCTGATTAATTTATAAGTTACTAGGTAATTACTCTCACAGGCATTTAAACTACCATTTTTCTTCCATGTTCATATTGTAATCCTAGACTATCTTCATATTGATGTAATGATGGTTTAAAACATGTGTTCATCGACTAAGAGAGAGCATTAGGTTCACCTCGGAATGTGGCACTCAACTGTTTTTTTGTCGGGGGTTTTATGTGTTTATATCTTCGAGAATTTTCGCAGATTTACTTTGGGAGATTCTATGATGTATTTACTAATTGTTGCACTGATATAGAACTATTAAATAAGAAGGGAAACCGTACATATTTGTTTCCTTTCCGGTTTAATTTTAAGTTTCAAAATTGATTACGTTTATTCTTTGTGCTGCGGTTTGAGTTGCGAGGTGTGCGAGGGATACCACCAGCGGAGACCCGACAGCGCCATATGGTGGCTGATATGGAGGTAATTATCATGAAACAATGGCAAGTCACGCGGTCTGAATATCAGTCCATCTCTCTACATATGAGTGACGGTGACGCTGAATATTTTTGCACGTGAGTGACGGTTATGCTACATCTGTCTGCATGTGAGTGGTGGTGATGCAAAATTTCAAGGTTTGTGAGTGACGATGTCGCAAATTCTCTCTGCATTTGAATTACGGTAATACAACATACTTTTGCATGTGAGTGATGGTGACGCAAAATCTCTCTGCATGTGAGTGACGGTTGCATAACAAATTTCTGGAGGTGAATATTGATGGTGCAACATATTTATGTTGTAAGTGACGGTGGCGCAATATATTTAGACAAATTACGAATACGACTTATACATTTTTTCAGAGTTTTTTAATTATTAATCTATATTAGTTTGACTGCACAACCATTCAGTAGATATACACTAAATACCAAAATTCAACACAACTTGATTTTTGATTGAACCTTTATTTGCATAGGGTATGTTATCCTATATCACTTTAAATGTATAACATTAATTTATTAAATTAACTAAAAGGTGTGCACATAGACCATTATTTCTCAATCAGAAGTTCTTTATTTCAAAAATACCATTACCACACATTATTTTACCGTGAATAAAGATATAAACTCTAAATAAAGATACAGAGTGCATAATATTTATATATAATTACCTAATGAGCTGACTACACAAATATTGAGCTAAATAAACTAATATCTGATATATGTTAAAAGGTTTTTAAAAATATCTTTTAAAACCAAACAATCTTCCTTACATACTAAACGCTCTGTAAAACTGATTTTACACTTCATTAAAACGCCTCCTACTCGGATCCTAAAAGGATCGACTACTTCAAGCCCTATATAAATGATCGAGATTGCAGTTTTGCTTCGGTTAAAGTCAATGCCTTAGAATGTAATAAGATGGGAAGTACATATTATCTTTTCTTATTAATTCATCGTAAGTTCTGAGTGATAAATATATCACGAATCCAGCTTAAAGCTGTACTTCTATGTTCTTTAAGACAAGCTGTTGAAAGTATCGAGTGTTCGACAGCTATATTTCTTTACAATATTATAATTTGTGATTCTTTAGAAGATACCTTACGATTATTTTAAAATAATCAACATAATATCTAGGTTCAAACGATGATTTTCACTACCAAATAAATAATTTAATGCTTTGACAAAATTTTGCATCAGCTCAACTTATTTTTTATAACTAGATTTATTTGTATTATTTTCTTCATGCTTTTCTTCTTTTATTATAATTTGTTTGTTGAAAATATAATATACTCTTCAGTGGCTATTATGATCATAAAAAATCATCCATAGTATAATATGTTTTTTCAAGAAGGCAATATTTAAATTTTGATTTAAATTATCCAGGAGCTACATTTTTACTATGTAATCCATATTTACTCATGCTTTATTTTCAACCATCAAATATTCCTCATTTCATACAGTTTTTACTATTACTTGAGTTCAAGGGAAAACCTTTAACCAAAGTAATATCTTTCTTTTCAAATTGACGAACAAGTTTCCTCGTGATCAATACAAGCTAATAAAAGTGTCCCGTAAGAAGCGGAACTGGCGACACAACAATCGGCCAACTCGGAGAGAACAAATTACAAATAGTTGAGAACAGCAGTTTCAAGTTTCAAACAATTTCAGTTACCGCGGTCTCGGCCCGGAGATTAATCGTGTAACCAAGAAACATTGCCTCAACCGCGTAGTGCGTAGTGCGTACGTAGTCCGGTCACTGGTTCTTGTTGTGGGCGGAGTTAACACCGAGGATGTAGAATGGATTAATATACAAAATACCTCCACGTAGAGCAATATACAGTAGCAATGTACGCAAACATTATATTATCAAGATAAATTGTCATTAATGTTTTCATGATAGGAAATATATTTGAAAATACAGTTCACTTAATGTCTTAGCCAGGCGCGATGATGAATAAAGTACCGGTATATACTGTTTATCACCTGTATTATTTAATAAAACAATCATTGTTTATTAAGTAGGTCTATTAACCGAACTATTAGCCAAGTGATTGGCGGTCTAAAAGGATATATAGGGTCTACATTTGCTAATCTAGATGCAAAAGATAAAATGTATGGGTTTTTAGCAGATTCGTATCTTGTTAATAAAATAAAATAACCGTATATTCAATAATATAAGTAGTTATTTCAGTAGCTTATTGCTACAGTTAATACCGAATTCCTATTTCTATTTATTTTTCCTCACAATAAGTATAAAATTAATAAAGAAAGAAATGCAAATAAAACATTGCAATCAATAAATCGAAGGCCAAACTAATTTTAAGTTTACCAGTGCAAGGTACAAATTGTTAACGTAGGTCAAAGCATATAACCCTATAACGCCGAATGATATAAATGATCAGCTCGGCCGAAAACAGAATTTGTCATAGCTCTGAATACATATTTCGGTTTTTGGAGTTTATTCCAAAACGGGACATTTAAAAATTAAAATAAAATAATATTTTTGGTCGAGTTTAACACTTTAGAAATTAGGTCTGGCCATAGTATAATTTCGAAACAGTCAGGAGCTGTAGATACTTGACCGAAGGAGACGGGATGGGAGAAAGGGATTTGGGCTTAGCCTATAGGTTAGGTTAAGTTAGGATATCATAGGTACTTTGTGACTAAGCTAACCTCAACAATTCGATCGAGTTCCGGTTGAGCACAACAATGTTTGATTTCGATTGAGTCTATAATAACGTTTTATTGCAGTCGAATCTAAAATCCATGGTTTTAGGTAAATTGTAACAAGTATTGATTTCGATTGAGTTTAACACTTATTATTTTTCGGTCGAGTGCAACACGACTTAAAACTATTCTGAGCTATAGGACTATATTTTTTATCTTATGGACAATAATCGGGCCAGTGAAACATCTGTTTTTCGGAGTTATCAACCAAATTAATGTTTCGGAGTTATGAGATTCTGTGTTATGGCATCGCACTGGCTGGAAATGTATGGCGAGGAAGCTTTAGGGTAATGTTTGGACAAAACATGTACACAATTAGTTTGGACAAGTAGGTTATATATACGGGCATATAAGTTCCCCTAAAGCTTCTTCTTTGTCATACATTTACAGCCCTACGTCGTCATACCGTTGAAATGAAGCTTGACAAAAACAAGAAGCTCAAAGCCAAGGCCACCTGGATAGCAATCACAGCCTCTGTCAGACAGATTACGAAGGCAGCGGCCGGCCTAGGCTCCACGACCTCATTGTGCGAGATTGCTGCTCTATCAGATGATCCACATACCGCCCATATCCCCCAGGCCAGCCCTATATGATTCTTTATCCTCCATTGCTCTATCTGATCAAGTTGTGCAACGGATTGTGTAAGGCGAATTGTCCTACCTAATAACGATAATAATAATCCAGTTCGTGTTGTAATTATTTGATTATAAATGCGATTTTCCTACTACTACATTTAGCGATTTTATCGCATAAATTTATGTTATCTGGCCGTAATTTGTATTAAGCAATAATGCAACCTTACCGATAAATGATTTACTACGAACAACTGTCACTTGTATTGATGTTAATTTAACATTCTGTATCGTTATCTATTCTCTAAATATAATGACTGTTATTTATCTTGATTCACATAAAGACATAAACAGCGGTTTAAATTAATTTGATTATAATCGAGGCAATAAATATAGGCTACTTAAGGGATATTGAATTCACTTTCCTCGCCATATTAAAATCATGTTCAACGTATACTTGCCATTTTTATTATTGCCAATATAAATATTTCAAATACATTTCAGAAAACCTGTGTAGAGAGTTAGTACTTTGTACTCTTCCACCTTCGAAAGTTCCCACTTGGATTGTTCCATTGTAAATATTAGTTTATATATTGCTGCCTGGAAACCGCAATTAAAAACAAAGTGACGAAATTATTTATTGGTTGTCTTCGTGTAATATATGTCGCCGATCGTTTATAGTATATTAGGAAAGGTCATGAAGAGATAATACCGTCGATTTATTTAATTATATTGTAAAGATTATATGTAAACAAATAAAAACGTTTATAACCTTTTTGAACTGTTATATATATACTTCAATAACGAGTGAGTGCTAATATGTTGGCTTATGTATTACACAATAACGTTGTTGCAATCATCAGCAAATCTGACGAACTCAGCAGAAAGTACCGAAGAGAGGCATAAAATATGCTCGTAAATTTGAGGAAGAATGAAACAGTTTACGAGTGTGCTGGCCGCTGATTTATGTTTGACATCGGTCGAGTCGATGTCTCAGGGCGGCGGTCGTCGATGTGTTATCATCTTGTGATCGCACCACATCACACAGCTGAAACATAAACACGACCAACACAACTTCCTACTACAACGTTCCAGTCGGTGTGCTCGCAGTGTCTAGTGGCAGCCTCAGTGATCTGCGTTCTTCTAGGAGTCGACGAGATAATGAGAAGATGATTAGTGGAAGAAAACTATTCTTAATGTAAAAGTATATTACCTACGTATACAGGTTCCTTTGTTCTAAAATCTAACTACAGAACCTGTAATAAATAATTATTAATGTTAAAACCAACAATTAATCTCCAACAGAAACAAGCATGAAATATTTTAAAATGTATTTTTATTTCCACAAAACATAAAATGCACTTAATAAAAAGCATATTTGCGTGATTTTAATAGTGCATTTGATTATAATATCGTCATTAAGGTTATTTATAATTCTTGCCTAAGGAGGTGTTGCACTCGCATATTTATTTTTGGCATTCCGTTAACCTAATACAATACAATTATATCCCCATATTGTACACATAAATTACCAAAGTCACATTTCCTCTCTGTAAAGACATACGGCCTAACAGTTCCTGCCCTGATTCATGACAATGGTTGTAACTCTACGGTACAGTCGACATTACCGCTGAGTGCAGATGCACATCACTGTGTTATATCCGACAGTGACGGGGACAGAGGCGCGGCGAGATGAGAGATGGACCATTAGCCGCCATCGCAAGGGCATAATTGCACCAGAGACATTTTGAACCCGGACTCTATTAGGCCGGACTCATTATACAGGGTCCCTGTCGTCGCAGCACCGCCGCCGCCGCTGACCGAGGGAGTTGCGAGCACTTCACATGGTCGGCGGAACATCTTTACTCTACATTAAATCAGAACGTTATTCAAAGACGGAAGTAATAATGTGTCCTTTTGAAAGTTCTCAAAATCTTTGCCTGTTTTCATTTTTAACCACAACATGAGCTACGCATTTCGGCTTCTTAGTCAAGATTTTAAATATTTATTACCTGGCTAAATTGGGCTTTCTTAGAAGAGGATAAAGGCCGGTGTAGTGTAAATTTCCAACTTTTAGCTGTATTATTATTTTAGTTGTAAGGTTAAAGGTTTATTAGTAGTCCAGTGTATATTTTGTCAATGAAATACAACTAATATCTTAATCGTGATAAACTATGAAGAACACTTAACATGTTCTTTAATATTTTTGTTTGTTTTCTTGTTCACCAGCTGAAGGTGAAGTATTTAAATTTTATTGTAGTTTTAAGAAATAATAACCGATTTAAAAAAAGTTTAAGTGGTAATTTATGTTTTAAGATTTCTTTGGGCTTTTAATTGTTAGGCGTAAATTGTAAACTTTCAACGCTGCAAATGAGGTGGTGCGTTACAGTCGCAGTTAAAGCTGTAAAACGCACTGCTGAGATATGGCTCGCAACACACCAATGGTTGTGGATTATTGTTACTTACTCCTTAATATATTCCAAATAACGAATTAGCTAGCATTATACAACCATTTCTGAAGGGTCTTCCATTTTTCACCTGGGTCCAATATGTTCATGCACGGCTTCATTTATTATTCAATCAGAATAATATAAACTAGGTATACAATGCAGTTGTCTGCTTGAAATATTGAGCGGAGCGAGTATTTATTTACTCAATAATTTTCAGAAATGTATCGACGAATCGATTTTTCCCTTGGATACGGTGCGTCGTCCAAGATTTGCACCTCCTCTCCGTAAACGTGGCATTTCATTCACGTACAAAGGTACCACTAAAATAAACAAAACAACAATTTCACAGAAAACTACTGTAGTTACAAATAGGTGATAGTAACAGTCTGCATTTAAATTTGATCCTTATAAAAGCTGTATAATCAACACACAGTAAACAAACCAAATAAAATATTTCTCCTATTAAAATAACATGGCATTTTTAAAGGGCCGTAGGGCAGAACCCTTATGTCCGATTTGGACCATTTCAGATTTATACCTTCCCATAGATGGTTACTATGACCGAGCAAAATTTCGTGAGGATCACTCCAGCCGTTTAGGAGGAGTACGTGTAAATAAAAAGCCAGAGTGTAGTATAGGAGCTCCGCTCAGTAACAAAAATTATAAACATATATACAGAGTGGTCTGGACCTAGCGTTAAAAATGTTTTGGGTGATAGAACTACATAAATGCAACTTAAATACACAATTAAAAAAAATTATACCCCACACAACCACTAAATAAAATAATTTTGTATTATATTTTTTAACCGTACTTTTACCCAAAAATTAATAATTTCTGGGATATTTCGAAACATTTGTCAAACTGTAATACTACCATCGTATTTCAAATTAAATTTCAAGTAAGGACAAATAGGTTTTAATGAGCAAGACACTACATAATCACTTATTAAATTCATTAGAAGTGTAAAGTTATCATTTCCTTTAAAAAATTAAAAATGAATATTTCATGCATAATTCTTTAAAAAATTTGCTAGAGAGTAGCAAATGCTATAAAAACTGCTTCAAAATGTGGGCTTTCAGAAGATATGATACAACATTTTATTCGTTACCATTTTAGTACAGTTATGCGAGTTTGAGTGATGTAAATCGAGGTTAGGCCAAAATTACACTAGTTAAAAGTCTGGATTTTAGATAACTAAAATACCACTAATTTAACTTGCAGCACTATTTTAAATAGCATTATTTAAGGTCAGATAAAAAGGACAATGAAATCTTCATTAAAAAAAATAATAATTTAGGGACAGTGATTGTCATGTAGAAATCATTATACAAGGATATCTGAAAGAATTCCAATATCTAATAAATACCCACCTTATCATGAGATAAGTTATCACGCACAGATACCAATGTTATGTTTTGTTTGGACAAAGTATTTCTAGTGAATTTTGGCCATTTACTCAGTGGCAGTGATGTCAAGATGTCGTTTTCAAATCAAGAATATTCGGAAATGCATTTTTTGTATGGTTACTGTAATGGAAACGCGAGTGCGGCTCAAAGGTAGTACCATAGAAAAATAAAGCAGGTATAGAAGTGTCACGTAATGCTAAAATTTGCTAACACAAAATTGTTAATTCAACCGGCCAGATCATACGACAAAACCGGCCAAGCGACGTTGCCTGTCTGTGCACTCCAGCCGGCTGGCCGGCCGGCCCAGCCGGTAGGGAAAAATTCCCTCGCCCTGCTTGGCGCTTGTCGTATTGAGTGCAGTGTTTACGCGCTCTTCGCATTATATACTTCTCTGGTTAGTTTTCTATTCAATGATGCTAAAGATTTTGCCTCAATGTTAATTTATCGATTTACCAACTTTAAAAATACATTTAAAATCTTCTGAGATACTGGTACGTTTAATGTTGACTGACGATTTCTTTAAACATTTTTTAGTTCGAGGATAGTTTTCGTGTATGGGTTCATCGCGTCAATAATAAGATTAAAAGCTTAAGCTCTCTCTGTATGTTTTATAAACATACCCTGATTTATAAATAAAGGGTTACAGAAAATAGGTAAAATCATAATTTTAAAAGTAAACTATGTTTAACGATTAAATTGTAATGCATTTTATTACTGAATTTAATATTTTACAGTAACTTGTTCCTACGTGAAGAGCTAATTTCTTCAGTGAATTTATAGTAAATTTGTATGGCATCGGCTGCTAACATTTCAACATGTTATATACACTCTGCATTTTATGTAGAGTATTCTCCTAAAGAACAACATTAAAGGCTGAGTACGCAGATTTGCTGCATCAAGAAATATAAACAATATGTTTTTGTGCAATTATCAATATAACTTAACCAGGTGAAGCTACATACCAAGTTTTATTTTTTATTTATGTTCATAACTAAGGGAGAGATAAAACTTCATTTATTCTCCATAAGAATAATATTAGGGCTGAGTATGCAGGTTTGCTGCTACGGGGACAATAACAAAAATTGTTTATGCAAATATCAATATACCAGTACTAGGTGAAGCCACAGGCCAAGTTTCATCAATATACATTCATAAATAATCGAGATATTAATTATTTAGAATTATTCTTACGGTACACATTATTTAGATGAAAGATGCATATATTTTTAATAATTTTAATAGTTTTAGCGAATTTCCCCAATAGGGAAGAAGCTATTATCGTAGTCGGCATGGTAAGACCTAGCCCGGGACCATGATAACATTTGTTTTGAGGCTCCCAGGTGCCAAAAACACCATGTATGCGTGTGTGCGTGTGCGTGTGTGTGTGTGTGTGTGTGTGTGTGTGTGTGTGTGTGTGTGTGTGTGTGTGTGTGTGTGTCCGTAGGCATGATAACTTTCGTAAAAATGCCTTTTGTATAAACGTGTAAGGCAGCGTCTATTTTCATGAGTTGGAAAACCAGACAGGTCGCTCTATTTTAAAGCAGGTTTTGTACCCCAAAATTTGTTTTAACTTTTTAAATTTAATTTTTTATAAACCCAAATTTTAGTTTGTACCATTGAATTCAGCTTACAAAAACAAACAATTTGGTATTTTTATCATCACTCTACGTCAATTGGTTACCAAGATATTGAAAGTGCTAAACATAATACGTTGTCCAATGTTAATCTTATGGAGAGAGTAAAATGTTATATCTCGCTTATTAATGAACATATATTGACGAAACTTGTAATGTGGCTTCATTTGTTTAGGTTTTACTGATATTTAAACAACTTTTTTTTTCGTACTGATATTTGCATTTAAAACCAATTTTTTGTGGTCCCCAAGTCTGCAAACTTGCGTACTCAGTAGCTATAATGTTATTCTCATGGAGGATAAGAAACAAGTGATATCTTGCTTGTTTATGAATATAAATTAGTAAAACTTGAAATGTTGCTTTATGTTATGGTGATCTATTTTATTTGTAAAAAAACAGATTTTAGTTGTTCTTGATGCAGCAAACCTGCATACTCAGTCCTAATGTTGTTCTTATGAATAATAAATAAAATTTCATATTGCACTTATTTATGAATATGCTTTGATGAAAGTTGGTAAGTGGTTCATGACGTAGTGAAGTACCATTTGAAATTCTCTGAGTATGCAGGTTTGATGCAACGGGGGTATTTTATTGTTAATCATCATTGCAATTTATGGAATTTAAAAGGTTGAATTTGTCTAATGCAGTTCATGTTTTATCCTTCTGTAATAATAACATTCCAGAAATTTAGTAAGTACCAGATCAGTTCGAAACGAGATTTGTGCACATCCTCCACTTCCTGTGCATACAACGGGAGAGTGATCTTCACTGCCACACAGCCACACGTTTTTATCAGATCAGCCTTACCGCCTACCGTGGCCGTGGCGGAAGCGACCGAGATTGCTCCCTGCGGGAATTTGGGAATCCCGCACTGCCCGACTTGGCAACAAGGCACCGCTAACTCAGACTTGAACGACGCGACAGCGTGTACGCTTTTTCCCTACTTCGTGACACTTCTGTACCTGATTTATTTTTCTATGGTAGTACACTGTCCGCTATCCTGGTCGGCGCGTTCCCAATACGTAAGTGATTACGCGGTTGCATCAGCGTTTGGTAGAACGTGGATCTGTGCACAAGGAGCGGAGTGAGGTGGGTGCAGCAGCTTTGGATGTGTACACTGGAGAGCAAATTCTGGACTGAGTTAGAGAAGACCCGGGGATTAGTAGCAGAAAAATTGCAGGTGAAACAGGCGTGAGTAAAACTACAGTTTTGACGGTTTTACACAAAAATAAATTCTACCCTCACCATTTCACAAAAGTTCAAGACCTTGAACGTAATGACTATGCTGCTAGACGAGATTTCTGTCGCTATCTACTAAATTCTGATATTGAACAATACCACTTTTTCAAAAAAATCTTATGGACACACGAATCTATTTTTACAAGACAAGGTGTATTCAACTGCCACCACATGCACATGTGGGATACTGAAAACCCAAGAGCAGCAAGAGAAATGTCCTTTCAAAGAAGATTTCATATAAACGTTTGGGCTGGTGTGGTTGGCAATCGTTTCTCGGGACCTCACATTTTTTAGGGAAGTTTAAATGGAGTTATGTATCTTGACTTTTTGCATCACGATTTGCCTCAAATGTTGGATGTGATTGACCCTGCGCATCGTCAACATATTATTTATCAACAAGATGGTGTACCTCCTCACTTAACTACAGACGTCCGAGATTGGCTGAGTGCTAACTACCCAATTTGGATTGGCCGAGGAGGTCCTGTACCTTGGCCTGCAAGATCTCCTGATCTGAATCCCATGGACTTTTTTGTATGGGGATTTATGAAGTCTGAGGTGTACGCAACTCCTGTAAATAGTGAAGAGGAACTTCTAAACAGGATCCAAGATGTAACACAGAAAGTTAGGGAAAAACTAAGCCATAAAGTGACAGTTGGTGCAATGCGAAAGAGAGCCAGGGGGCAATTCTTGAGGCTGTCGAGTAGCGAATCGCAACCAATTCCGTCACCTACCTATTCTTGAACCTGACGTGACGAGATCGCTTGCGGCTGCATCTACCAATTTTCATTGTTGTCTCTTGTGAGTCGGCTTGTGACTGAGCGAGTTGATTAGCGAGTCACCAGTAATTCCGCAAAACATTATTCTTGAACCTTTCGAGTAGCGACTGAACTGTCAGAAACCTCTCGTTACTCGACAGAAATCACTTGGCATGTCTTTTGATGACGAGTAAACCTATCGAGTGAGCGGAATTCAGAGAGGTTATCTTGAAAACATAGAGAAACCTAAGGCAGAACGTAAACGATAATGTCCCTTTTATTTTTCAAAATAAAATTATTCTTTCAACTGCAGCCATTTTGATTTTATACTGTCATTCTACTATTATTATTGTTTGTTTACATGTGAAGATTATGTTTCGCATATGTTTGTTGTTACTCAAGACTGAGTTTATATATTTCAATATCATCAGTTGAAAAATGTGAATTAGTTTTGATCTAAAATGAAAAGTTAATAAAATTTAATAATAGAGGACTGATTTGTTATTATTTTTGTATTTACATTTTAACTATTGAAATGGAAATGACATAGATGTTTCACTCTAAGGGATTGATGCATGGCTACCTAAGCTGTGTAGCATTAGTGAAATACATTTTAGCGTAAGATCACAATGAGAAACAAACCCCACAAGAACTGTGTATTTTATGGTCTTAGGCCTATGTACCAGGTAACCAAAACTTAATTCCCACAAGAGAAAAGCGTGTTAAAAAATGTAGCCTATTTCAAAACTAATTATGTCTAATTTAAATACAAACTTTTGCTCTGAAGATGCCATGTCATATTTCCACAAACCCTTAATTCCATTCAATTCTATGTTCATTATACTATATGTTCTAAGTGCATGAGTAAAGCGATTACACTTAGAGTATGTGTGTTAGGCCTGTCAGCCAATATAGATAAACCTGTTGGTAAAAAAAGCGATAGGTACCGATAGGTCAAAAGATCCTACTTAAGATATGTAGTGTGGCCTAAAATGGCAAATTGTATATGTAAACTCTAAAACCACAAATTGATAGTGGACGCTCATTGCATTATCCAAGACAATTTACTTACCATTATCAACGGACAATCACTAAGCGGATGTCCAGAGAAATCTTGTCATATTGAAAGTCCTCAGATAAATTACAGTCCAAAAAAATTGCTCTAAACCCATAGGTAACGTATTTTTCAGTCTGAGGTGATGTTAAATAACTAAAGTTTTAAGCTCTTTAGTAAAAAAAGAAGCTGTGAACCTATTTTAATGCAACGATACTGCCAAAGTGATCCTTCTTAGTCCTTGTGTAGGCAACTTCTGTGGAAATTTTATATTAAAATTGCTTGGTTTTACATATGTAAAGAAACTGAATATAACATACATCAAAATGTATAAAATTCTTCAGCTACTGGCTACTTGGATCTTTGTTTGAAAAAAATTGGTCTAGAGCTTTTAATCAAAATGACAATAAAAAATGTTGTTAATTTTAAGTAGGCTACTCAGCATGGAGCGTAACACGTGATAATTAAGTGCAAGGGCAGGTTCACCAACGGCAAAAAAGGTGAGGTTGAACAGACTCCTGTGAAAAGCCTCCAACACTCTCGTAAGGCCTGGTAGAAGAGGTCACAGATTTTTTTTATAACGTTTAAGTGCGAAGCAAAAACAAAATAAAAGTAAATGGAAACAGACAATGTTTTATAAAATTAGACGGTAAGTAATTTTACAAACAAAATCCTAGTTATTGGGTATGTTGTAACAATTTTAAAAACCTAAGTCAACTGAGTGGGTTTTAAAGTACCTTAAGTGGCACGAGAGTTTTAAGGTATATATACTCATTCTTCATAAAATTAAATTCTAAATATTAATAGGCCTACCCTTTGTTATTGGAAACTACAAAATGTAAACACAAACATAACCTAAAAATTGAATTTTAAGTTGTATAAATTTAATTTACAAGGAGCGAAACCACTGTAAAATTATAAGTCACAGATGTTGCAGCGTTGCCAGATTTCCAACTCACAGGACAACTTCAACTCTTGAAATTGGTAACTCGCTACTCGATACGTATCCGTTACCGCAAATCATACTTCAAGAATTAACAAATTGAGTGGCTAACTGATGGAAGTCGTAACTCCCTTTCTTCTTCATACTGATTTCTTGATACTCGTTATTCTTCCTCTATCCTCTTACCGTATCGTCTGCATCTTTTGGCGCCAGTCTTTTAAATTCTATTATCATATTATTATTAGTCGTTAGTTTTATTATTTCGCTAAGAAAAGTTAATTAAAACCTGAGGAAACGCAAGTGTTTGGAGCGATAGTAGATATACAAATAATATTTAGGTTTATTCGTTAAAACATTAGCAAAGAATGGATGAGTTTCCTTTTGGGCCAAGGTATTTCTTTGGGGAAATATTTGGCATAGATAATGATAAATATGGTGCTCAAGTTCAATTCAATGTGCGCTAAAATCCTTGGGGATTGAGGAATAATAAATTGATTAAATTATTCAGACTGAATAAACCAGAGGCCATTGAGCTTTTATTCCTAACTAAACACTAAAATATTTCACCCATACTTATAACTTTTTTCAATTTCCATTCATTAGTGTGGCCTTATCTATAGCCTGTAAAAGACAGCTCGGATCCTTTCGCTGATTAATATTATATTTTCCCATGTAGCACAAGGAAAAGATGTGGTTAAGGAGTGAGCAATACACCAAAATAAAGATAAACTTAATACAAAATAAAGACTAACTTATTATTTATTGCGAACCTTCAGAAATTAATAGTTTATACCCTCTGAATGTAGATAACAATATTTGTTATAATCAGAACGTATTATTAAATAATACAACTTGAAGATTTTACTAAGACATGATTAATAACTTACTAATGTAGATACGATAATTTCACCAATTTATAGGGGAAAAAAGATAAAAGGTTCTAGGTATAGTCTGGTTATAGGCCTATGGTATAGGTTAGGCTAGCTTTCTTCAGAATAAGTGTTCTTATTATGATTTGTATAGTTATTCGATATATTATAATGTTATATATTACTGATATATTATATCGAATAACTATACAAACTATAAAAAGAACACTGTGAATCTGAAGAAAACTGGCTTAACCTATACCATAGGCCTATAACCAGACTATACCTAGAACCATCCATTGGTGTGGCAAGTCTGGTATATGTCTGGTGGTCGTCTCTACGATTGGTTTGCTAGAATTTACAATTCCTCCGAGATCCTATAACCATTTGCAAAAAGATTAGTAGAATTTAAAATGTAGGGATAAAACCCCTAGGCCTAATCCCTTTTATCAGTTCCCGTTTTCAATTCCCCTATTTTTTCAGCTCCATTTTAGACATACAAAACATATATCCCTTGACTATTAAAATAATTAACAACAATTTAGTTCTCTGATAAATTAATATTTAGACAATATTATAAAAACAACAGACAATAATACTGAACAATGATATCTTTCTCAATTTCTTTACTTCCTTCACTGCATACCCCTCCTGAGTTTAATTTGTAGGCCGATTTGGCCCACCATCTGTCACAATGGTGAAGCCCAACAGCACAAGATTATTCTAGGAATGTTCCAGTAAGTTCCGCTCGCACATTCGGAATATTCTAAGATAATCCCAAAATGTGCATAGTTTGTCAATTTGTTGTACCCAGAATAAACCTATGTCCCAAATCTGAAACGGAGTAGAATGATCTTTTTCGATGTTCTGTGAATGATCCTCGTGAACATTCTAATATTCTTGACTGTTCATAGAACATTCTATGAATAATCAATGAAGTTCAAGGAACATCCTTAGAACATACTTTTTATTTGTGTGTAATATTCTAGGGAGTTTCTCAAAGTTATATTCAAAGAATATCACGAACATAATTATCTTTGTGTATAATTATTTGTGTAAATAAATTTGAGTAATAGAGTATTTTACTAAAAAAATATTAACTAATCTACTTGCAAAAATGTACAGTAACGGGTATTACGCATCTGAAGAAACCATGAATATTGCCTAAATTATACAGTTTAGAGCATAAATAATGACACAAGATGAAAGGGTAGCATGACTGTATTACAAAATACATATATAAAGTTAGTGCTTTTTATTTCTAATTGAAAAAGATTTGTGACACTGATAGATAAGAAGCTATAGGTTCTCAAAATAATATCTTATACAATTACATAAATCACAGCATATGCACAAACAACTTGTCATTGTCATTGGAGAGGACTGCTACCACTTCTGCCAGAATTCGTCACATAAGGTCCCTCACACAACACCCCATATTTCGCCCGCCAAACTTTGAGAAAATTACACCTGGAACATATACCAATTTGATCAGTCTATAAATTATCTTTAGTGCATAGTAAACATCTCTAAAAAGTTTCAAAATTATAATGAATGCTAAAATGACATTTTAATTATTTTTAATAAGGGAAATCCAAATATAACACTATTGTTTTGTAAAACCTCTAATTAGGAGGCACAACAACATAGCTTTAACTTACTGGTACTTATGCCCAAGTTCATTAGAAAAAGACTTTGTAAACTGGCCCGCAATTATCTTTTTTAAGTTTTGGGCTATGCTCATCTATGCATCCCTGAAAGTCAGAGTTTCTGTAGTTATCAGATTTTAAGGTTGGTATACAACAAAATAAGTGCCATTTATCTTTTTCAAGAGATACTGAAAATTCAATTAGATGTTAGTAATAGTACCACTAAATTATAGTTAAGAGAATTTTCTCACTTCATTCACTCTTTAATATCAATTTTGTTAGGCAGAATTTAAAGACTTCCACTTAGTTTTTGGTAGCGCACATGAGATGCCAATGATTGTGTGACTCATTGACATAGTGGTCAAAGGCGACAGACTCCGTAACCATATGGTAGTAAATGCAGTGCAAATACCGTAGATACAAATCAGAATAGTCTGACACCGTCACAACACAATACTGGAGGAGGCAACGTGAATTTTAGATAAAATAAATTAAATTTGCGTGAACAGGTATACCTACAATATTTAATTTGATAGGGCTTATTTGTCCTTTATATTTGAATTACGATTTACAAAAATGCCTCAAACCCGCCATTAGAAAAATAAACTTAAATTAGAGCAAGCAATATATAAATATTTTGTATTGTACCTACTCACAAAATAAAACAATTTTTAATTCCTAGCACTAATTAATTATCTAGCCTAAAACACAAAGTAATCTCAAGCGCTAACATCATACTTTAATGAAACATAAGAGGTGGCGCGGGGTCAATGTTTCAAAATGAACGCAGCTCTGACTTCGTACAAAAACTAAAGGAAAGTGAACCCCAGTTTGAAGTTACTGAAAGGGAGAAATACGCTCGTAGTAGCCCTTGTGTACTTTCACACATTTTGAGAATGGCTTATGCCTCGGGAGAACATTTACTCTGAGCCTGCACACTAGGGTTAACAGCTTCAGCACACTGACAATCACAATGTGATAAATAGGCGGATACAATGTTGCAAAAAGGAATTATATATCAAACCCAATTGATTAAGGGCCACAACTGTACTGATAGCTCAATGACAAGCTTCAAGTTGACGTAGGCCTAGTTTTGAATTAAGCTTAACCATAAAATGAGTAAACAGGCAGTGTAAAATGTAATTAATAATAGGCCTAGCGGCCTAGGCAAAATAGCTCCAACCTTTCAATGTTAAAACTATAAAACTAAACAAATGTTTAATATCCCAAACCTGAACTGAATCGGCCTTAATAATAGGCTATTGTTTTCCCCAAACATATACAGTTATAAATGGTAGAAATCACATCGTTTGAGAACTTCAATAGCCCTAATAACAAACTCAAAGTAGTCCAAGGACCTATTCCCAATTATTTTACAAGGGCTAAAAGATCAACAAGATTTGTTGAGTGAGAAATACATATCACAGACCATAACATCAGTATAATATTACTGTTAGGCTACCAAGTGTAATGCTGATGATTAAATGTAAGACAAAACTGTGTGATTAAACTTACCTCACTTCACAATGTTATAATGTTGTAGGTTAACCCAATGTTAGGTTATGTCATGAAGCTCAAAATCTCATAATCAAGACGTCAAGCAATCGTTGGAGCAAAACAATAATAATAACCTAAAATACTGAATACAAAACATTGCAGATGTTTTGGTTTTCAGGTTTACCCCCTGGCAGAAACATAATTCTGATTGGTTGGCAAAAGATAATTTCGGGAGTTTACAGCGTTGCCATATCGCCCACTCGCAACTCGTTACGACAATCGTCTCGACAGTGGTGAAATCGATGTATGTCCAAGAATTGACAAAAGGCGTTGAGTTGCGGATCGAGTTGCGACTCGCTACTCACTTACTCGACAGCCTCAAGACTAGCCCCCCAGAGCCTGTATAAGAGAGAACGGAGGACTTTTCGATAATAAACTGAAATGAAGCTGTAATCTCGTGTGATCCATCTAACATTTACGATTTTATCTTGTACTTTTGCAGGTAAAAAAGGAATTTTAACTTCATGATATAGCTGTAATAATGCAAATTTTCATATGTGTCTTTTTAGTATGACAAGAGTTTAATTATTATTTTTCCAAACCACGTGCTACACCATTCAAACGCGCATTACTGTACTAAAATGGTAACGAATCTAGTGTTGTATCATATCTTCTGAAAGCCCACATTTTGAAGCAGTTTTATAGCATTTGCTACTCTCTAGCAAATTTTTTAAAGAATTATGCATGAAATATTCATTTTTAATTTTTAAAGGAAATGATAACTTTACACTTTTAATGAATTTAATAAGTGATTATGTAGTGTCTTGCTCATTAAAACCCATTTGTCCTTACTTGAAATTTAATTTAGAATACGATGGTAGTATTACAGTTTGACAAATTTTTCGAAATATCCCACAAATTCTAAATTTTTGGGTAAAAGTACGGTTAAAAAATATAATACAAAATTATTTTTTTTTAGTGGATGTGTGGGTTATAATTTTTTTAATTGTGTATTTAAGTTGCATTTATGTAGTTCTATCACCCAAAAATTTTTTTAACGCTAGGTCCAGACCACACTGTGTGTATATATATATATATATATATATATATATATATATAAAGTCCTTACTTTAATTAGGTAGTAACTTGTTCAACCTCGTCAAACATTAGAAGTATGTGAATTCTACGGAGTTGTATCGAAGTAGAGATATTATGCAATGTAAATTAAAAATGTTAGTTGAATGAAAAATATTTTTTTGAATAAAAAAACATAAAAAATTAAAACATATCTTAATATTCCCGATATTTAATGCATATTGATATAATATTTGGCTATAAAGAAACTTAGATCTCGGAAGTAGGTGCAGTGCATTTGTTTGAGTTGTGCAGGAACGTTAGTGCCCCTGGAAATGAATCCACAAGTGGCGGGGTCGTACATAGACGAGTTACAATACTCGTAAAACACCTCAGGCTTATGTCCCGTTTAGAGCCGGACTAAGTTTTATCGTTCACTAAAACTGTTATGGCTATGGCACTCAGGCGACTCGAGCGCTATGGAGATTAAGGCTATGAAATTAGTTTAGTGTTTATTACTCGGACTTGATATTATTGCTTGTCTTGTTGGTGCTAAGGTCGTAAACAAAAGAGCCTTCGGTGAAGGCAAATTATACTCAAGACGAAACAGGTTTGACATACAGTACCGGTGTACAAATTAATATTTTCCCCCAAGTGTTAATACGCCAAGCTTTTAGCTTGCTGTAATACAAATTACTCTTAGTTACTACAGAAGGAACTTCGTAATATCCTCTTTTTATTTGCTCCATGTCCTTCTTTCTTTAGTTATATATACTAAAGATAGCTTAGGTTTCAAGTAACATAAAACCTAACCTAACACTAAAAGTATAAAATTGAAAATTTATAAAACAATAAATTAACACATGATGTGAATAAATAAAACTAAATTTAGAACATGGATTTTAAGATTTGTTGTAATAACTACTTAAACAAGGTACTTGGTTTATATAAGCGGCTAACTAAGTGCCTTTCGTTCCTCTGTTTGGTATATTCTATAGTGGGAGTAACAATACTTGGCTAACGAAAACTTGGCAACTGTTGGCAAAACAGAGTCTGGTCGTGACACCCAATTTAACCTGCAATTCACAGGCGCCCGATAATGGAAGGACATTAGAAGAACTGGGCCCACTGGCCTCAATGCTACGTTTACAATCTGTAAACGTATTTAATGTCCAACAAACTTGTTCCGGACAAAATACGCTTTACCAAACTTTTGGTTTGCATACAGTGTAACACTTTCAACAGTAACTCAAAGTTTCAATATTTTTAACTTTCCTAAAAGTTTATAACTTTGCTGGATTTTTTGTTAAACTTTGAGATGTGTCATGCTACCTCTTGCATTAATATGCAGATAAAAAATTAAGAAAGACGAAAATGTAAGGTAAATATCTTCCGGTAGGGCTTTTGTTATTTTTTTCTTATATTTTGGAGATGCTTGAAATCGTCATGTGCTCGTGTATAAGAAATGAGGACTCTATGATATTCATAAATTTTAAACTTGTTAATCTGAAAACTATTAAGAACCAAAATCCTTAATGTTTTATCACCGTGACCTGCAAAAACGAAAACTGTAAGTGAGTACTTATTTTATATCCCATTACCGACAATGATCAATTATACTACATTTCCCCAGAAAACATTACGGTCGCCACGATCTTACCCCAGAGCTGGGTGATGGGAGACCCAAATGGGAGCACGTTCTAAGTGACTAATAATGACAGCGCCAAATTCGGAATCGCTCCTCTCAACGTGTGACGCTCCAAGCCCGTCACCGCTCCCTCGCGTACTAGGTCCTTGTAACGGGACGTCCTGTGGCCTCCTGGAGAATGGTCACTGTCCTTAATATGCGGCGAGTGGCATCGTTACGGTAAAGGTGCTCTAATAACAAAACCATGATATGCAAATAATACTAATATTTTGTTAAATAAAAAAAATTAAAAATTAAAACATATCTTAATATTCCCGATATATAATACATATTGATATAATATTTGATTATAAAGAAACTTAGATCTCAGGAGGTAGGTGCAGTGCATTTGTTCGAGTTGTGCAGGGACGTTAGTGCCCCTGGAAATAAATCCACAAGGGGCGGGGTCGTACATAGACGAGTTACAATACTCGTAAAACACCTCAGGCTTATGTCCCGTTTAGAGCCGGAAATATAAAATACCCCCGTCGCAGCAAACCTGCGTACTCAGCGAATTTCCAATGCATTGATATGTTTCTCACTAGTACATAAAGCCACTCACCAAGTTTGACAAAAATACATTCATAAATAAGTGATTTATTACATTTTATTTATTCCCTATAAGAATAACATTAGGACTGAGTACGCAGGTTTGCTGCAACGAGGAAGATAAGAAATGAGTTTTTATGCAATTATCAATATAACTGAACCAGGTGAAGCTACTTACCATGTTTTATTAATTTTTGTTCATAATTAAGGGAGATATAAAACTTTACTTATTCTCCATAAGAATAACATTAGGGCTGAGTATGCAGGTTAGCTGCTACGGGGACAACCAACAAAACATTTATTTTTTTGTGCAATTATCAATATACCAGTACAACATGAAGCCACATACCAAATTTCATCAATATACATTCATAAATAATCAAGATATCAAATTTTATTTATTCTCCATAAGGATAACATTGGACAACGTACTGTGTTTAGCACTTTGAATATCTCTGCAACGGTTTGACGTAGAATCACAATTTAAACACCAAAATGATTGTTTTGTGGAGCTGAAGTGATTGGTAAAAGAAAATGTGAAGTTTAAAGTAAAATTAACTGAGGAAAAGCCAAAAACCTTTTTCCCATAAGATTAACATGGGAGATTTTATGAGCATGTTTTTTGGATTTTTTCCGCAACCACTTAACCTAGGTTAATAATTCAAAATACCATATTATTTGTTTTTTTAAGCTCTATAACATGGTCAAAACCAAAATTAAGTGTTTTAAAAATTTTAGGGTAAAAAATGCAAAAAACTGATTTTTGGACAATTTAAAACCCCCATAAACCCCCCTTCCCATGATCCGATTTTTCTGGTTTTCGAACTTAAAGTCATAAATGTCAGTTTGCACATTTGAGCCAAATTTCATCAAAATCGGATGTTTTTTACTCAAGTTATCGCATTCACGGACACATATATAGATATATATATATAGATATATATATATATAGATATATATATATATATCTATATATATATATAGATATATATATACATATATATAAATTTGAACGAATAGTGTTTTGGACATCTGGGGACCTCAAAACAAAAAGTTATCATGGTCTCGGGCTTAAGTCTTACCATGAGACCTACGGTAATAGCTTCTTCCCTATAGGGGAAATTCGCTAACAGAGAAACCAAATACTTCGCAGAAAAGTGGCTTACTGAAGATACTGCACGTCATGCAATAGGAAAAGAGAACTACGTAGCAATATAAGACTAAATTATGTAAATTTTTTGAATTATTTTGAGGTACAAATTGATTCCAAGCAAGGTTATTTTAAATTTATTCATATTTGAGAAATGCCCCTGAACTGGTAGGACTTATGAAAATAGTGTTTTATATTACCTTTCCGTCACTAGTTCTGTTGTAATAGTTTTTTCACGACCAGGTTTCGATACCAACTTGTATCATGTTCGCGTGGAAGTCGTCCGAGAATCAAGCTGTGACTATGAAGCTGTCCAGTAGACGTTGTCGACAGTTAAAAGAGAACAAACGTTCTTCGTGGTGTGTGTATTTGTTCTCTTTTAACCTCCGACAAAGTCTATTGGACAGCTTCATAGTCACAGCTTGATTCTCGGACGACTTCCACGTGATCATGATACAACTTGGTATCGAAACCTGGTCGTGAAAAAACGATTACAACAGAAATGGTGACGGAAAGGTAATATAAAACCGTTATTTTAAGATCAAAGATAGTAGCAAATGACCAGCTCACTAGTAAAATAAACTTGGAATATTATAATAAAACATGAATTGGGCAACAAGAAGTCTCAAGATGAATTACAGATGGTCAAAATACTTCTAAAAGTCCTTAGATATACAATAGATAAATGCTTCATTTACATCAGTGAATGATAATTTTACCCGTTCAGCTTCAAACTACGAGGTTGCTAACTTTGTATGTGCCATTCTCACTTAATTTGGTTTCTGAATAAGAATTGTTTTAAATAATAAAAACGTGCAATATGCAACAGATTAGGTTGACATACCAATGTCGTCTATGAAAAATCATTCCTACAAATTCATTTAAAAAAGAAAAGGCTGTCATACAAAACCTATCCTTCTGTTTTTAACCTGTCTTTTTTAAATTAATAGTTCCACA
The DNA here is from genome assembly GCA_963675035.1 of Allygus modestus. Taxonomy (NCBI): domain Eukaryota; kingdom Metazoa; phylum Arthropoda; class Insecta; order Hemiptera; family Cicadellidae; genus Allygus; species Allygus modestus. The sequence goes on from OY776111.1 coordinate 207,064,534, forward strand.
GAAGCTCCCATGTTATAAATGTGCCAATGTTCCAGGAACATCATATGATTAACAACTTCAGACCAATAGTAAATTGTTCAATTTCCTCATAGCTTTATGAGAGATGTTTTCTAAATCAGTTACGTAAATCTTTGGAAACATACGTAAGTCAAGTGTAGCTGAAGTGCATACTGAAAGTCAATCAATATAGTAATAGGGAGGGAAAATCGACCACAACTGCAATATATACAACAATTGATGTTACAGTGCTGCGTGTTCTGGGCTAATCGAGGGCCAGTGCTGCGCTCTTTTGCAAACCTGTCTAAATCCTTTGATTGCATTGACCACAATTATTGGATAAATTTAATTTTGATAAAACCAAACTTACCATCTTCAAAAACATGTCAGAAAGTAACGGTATAAAATGAGGTCAAGTGTGTATAGACAGTTAAAGTTTCTGGGCCTAAATGTAGATCGTATTCGAGGCAGTGGGTAAGAAACTTGAAACAGCTTGTTTTACAATAAGAATTATGCTTCCTGTAGTTTATAATAAATCAATCAAGTCAGTTTATTACTCACAATTTTACAGTCACTTAAAACATGAAATAGTTTTCTGGATCCCCTTATTACTGATTGACAGATTATCTAAAATACAAAAACGAGCGATTTGGCTGAATGGAGGTGTCAGAGGCGCATCTTCTTGCAGGCCCTTGTTTTATTACCTTGAGATAATGACACTCCCTTCCGTGAATATATTTGAGCTAGTGGTGTTTTTTATATCTTATCTGATTGGTATACAACTTTGTATCATAATACAACAAGGAACATAATACTGTACAAAGAATTTAGGTTTGTTGCATTACCCAGTTCACAGACTATCACTTTCTAAAATGTGACCTGTTGTATGATGTAAAGATATTTAATTAATTTTTCGGAGTGTGTAAAAATTTTAGAACCTTTGAAAATAATATTATGAAAAACCCTTATATAATGTATATTGTTTATTAGATGATTTTTAAAGTTAAGAAATGTATGTAATTGTTTAACTAAATGACTAGTTATAATAGATTTGTAAATATGTAAAATACTATCATATTTCTGTTTCTACTGTTTTGTATGTTTAGTTTATAAGCTTAAAACAATGTTTAAAAATTACATATGTTTAAAAATTTGTCGAAAATAATCTGAACTATTGTCATTTTCCCGTAAAAATAAAAAGTTGAAAAGTGCATTTAAAGATTATCCCAATCCAAATCTACATATTTAAAAAATCCTGCTTTTTGTTCACCCACTTCCTGAAGTTAATACTTAACCGATGTTGATGATTCTTTTTTTATTTAAAATATAATTTCAAGTTCTAAGTCAATGTCGAGCCAGAATTTCGATTTAGGCCCCAGGGCTCTGCCACACGGGACCTTTAAGTTCCCATGTTATTCATATGGAGGAGAGTTTTATTTGGTTTATGTATTTGGTTTATGTGTTTTTCTTGATTCAATAAAGCAAAGACTAATATTTTACTTGAAGTTTGATTTACCATTTTAAGGAATTTCTCCTTATACATAGTATATGGAGAAAGTATTGATTTCGTCAAAATTTTCGAATTTGATTTGCTAGTGGAAATATTCGTTTTGAAGCTCCCTGAAACCAAAAAAGTGATTTTTGAGTAACAGGACTTAAAACATCCAAAGTTCAGTTTTTTTTATTTTTCATTAAAAAACAGTGTAAAAAAGATTACTTGTCGCCATTAAAAAGTGTTCAAAAAACTAAACAACTTAGTATTTTGAATTATCATCCTACAATTCCTTGTTGCTGAAAAATTACAGATTTTCATTTTTTTCTAAACGCAGTACGTTGTCCAATGCTATTATTATGGGGAATACAGAACTTACCATTTATCCTCTTATTTACTGATCGATTTCGTTTAAACTTGATATGCTGGTCAAGTTAGCCTTGATCCACAGAGGATATTTGAAGTATGTTGCCACTAAACCCTGGGGGACGAGGGGGAATTTCCCCTCTTAAAACCACTGTGTGTAGCAAGGTATTCTGTAGTGCCCCCCAAAAAGAGATTTGGGTGAATATTTTTAAATACATCTGTTTTTAGAAAATGTTTTGAATGTTCGTTTGTACTTTATATTCTATATTTAGTAAATAAAAAGTAATTTATTCTTGAAGTTGGGCTGAAAGGGAGAAAGTTTGTTTCCTGATACCGTTTACTTATGAACAAGATGTTTAACAAAAATTACCAACCAATAGTCGTGTAGAGAAGTGCAATACTAAAGCAGCACTAATTATTATCTATGCATTATGAATATAAGTTCGATGAAATTTAAAATTACCTGGAAGCTATATAACACACCAATTCTATTCACTATGGACTTTTCATCAATAAACTTGTGTCATTAGCCCCAGCTGTTATTAAGGTGAGCTCGGCATTGGGTGATGACGAATTAGCGCGCTCTAATGAGGGAGATTTGCATCGGCTCTTTGCTCATCATCGTGGCTCTGCACTCTCCTGTCCCCTTCCAGATAAAGGCTCAACTAATCTGTCCAGAATTTAAAAGCAGGATGCTGCAGTTTAATAGCCCAATTACATCAAGGAATCTTTTATCTTTATGAAACCATGTTGATGAAAGTTCGGAAGATGTGTCTCATTAATTATACTGACACATTTTTCAAAGAATTTCTATGAGTAGTGTTAAACACAAGGAAAATAAACTACTGGCAAACTACAGAAAACTGCCGTTTTATGTGTGCGAGCTTTATGGCTTCTACTTTTACTCAATATCTTACTTTTACTTACAAACCTTAGTTTACGTGATGTCTTGATATATATATATATATATATATATATACAGATAATTTATTTAAAAATTAACATCTTTTCACCAATGTGAATTGCCTCAAGACAAAGAATACTTGTACAAAAATTTTGGTATTTAAATTTGGTTGTATAGATGATTTTTTAATATACTAATTGAGTATTTTACTGCAGTCTGTGCAACTAATGTCAAAATTTTGTTATCTAATTTAAATCTTCTCCACATTTCCTGAACAAAACTTGGAATTGTTCCTCTTGCACCAATTAAAATACCAATGACCTCAAAGTTTCTTATGTTGTACTTTTCATTGAAATATTTAAATGTTTGTTCATAAATTTTCTTTTTTTCTTGGTTTACTTCTGAGGTTTGATCAAGATTTGTTTCAAATCGTATAGTGGGATCAATAATAAAACATTTATCAACTTTTCTGTCAATGACAATAATATCACATCTTCTGATGGATCCATTTTCTTCTAAACCGGTGACTTCTTCATATACTTCATACTTTACTTCTTTTCTGAATTGGTCAGCTATAATTGTTCTTATCTGGTGATGTCTGGTATTCCTTATCTGACTACTACATGGGCACTGACCAAGGACATGGGCTAAGGATTCAATAATGTAATTCTCAGTGCCGGAACAATGCCGGCACTGGTTGCCGTCCCTGGATCTTCCATGTAGGCTCCTAACTGGAGCTACATCACCGACCATTTTCAAATAATATTTAAACTCAGATTCTGTCAAACCGTGGCCTTTCGATAATGTTTTATTGATGTTAGGGCATTCGCTGAAAAGTTTGGTACCTCTGCCTTTGTACGGTAATCGGTTCCAGGCATTAAACTCAGCTTCTCTAAGTTTTTCTCTAAGCGCTCTTGTATTTGAAATAACTGGTTGTCCAATCTCGAATAGGTTTAATTTTTTAAGACAGTATATTTCTTCAAATTTAAAATCCTTTAACCTATCCAGATATGGGTCATTAATACGTTTAAGTACTTGCAAAATATTTATATGCTGTAAAGCTGCTTCCCAAGATGCTTTGTTAAGACCAATCCCTTTACATTTTGTACTACTGTAGAACATTGAAGTGGGAGTGTCATCAGGCAGATCAAATATTTCTTTTACAGCAGATCTTATTATTTTATCTATATCATGGAAAAATTTTAGATTAATTTTATGAAGTGGAGAAGTTTGAAAAGGGAATATAAGAGTAGGCCACAAATATTGATTAAGTACAAACATCTTTTGCTCAGCTTTGAAAAAAGGAGAAGAAATCAGGTTATTTATTTTAGTTGTTAGTGATTTTATAGTATTTTCTGAGTCAAAAACAATCTGGTTTTTAAAATTAACCCCCAGGTATTTAATTTTTTCTTCCATATTTATTGATTTAACCTTCTCCCCATTGATAATGTAGTCATCAGATTTTAAATTGCCTTTGCTTATATTGATTATTTTAGTTTTGGCCTGATTAATTTTTAAACCTATCTCCTCAAATAATTCTTTTGTCATGTTATACAGTGTTAAAACACTTTCTTTATTTTTTCCAATTAGAATAGTATCATCCGCAAACCCTAAAATACTGATTGATGGTAGATCATTATGCAGTTTATAGCCAAATTCTTCACTGATTGATAGTTCTGACAATTCTTCTAAAACATGGTCAACACAAAGGTTGTAAAGCGTAGGAGAAAGCGGTGCACCTTGCAATACTCCTCGGTTAATATCAATTACTTTGGTTTTCCCTTTCCAGGTTTCTATTTGTGTAGTATTTCCAATCTGTAACTGGGCCACTGTATCAGAGAGTTTAGATGGTAAAGGTAAGGATCTCAATACATTTAATAAGTGATCATGTCCTATGTTATCATAAGCTTTTTCTATATCTAAAAATAATATGCTAACATCATTCTTTTTTCTTTTTGATGTTTTTAAGATTTCATTTAAAATATTTGTATTTATATGGGTTCCCGGTCGATTTGTAAACCCGTTTTGGAATCTGTTAAAGTGAATGTATGACTTCATGCGTTTGTCTAAGATTTTCTCAAAAACTCTACGTATGACAGAGCATATCGTTATTGGTCTCCAGTTATTCATTTCACATTCTTTACCACCCTTATCAAGCAGTACAGTTCTTGCTTTTTTTAGTGAACTGGGTATAATCGACTGTTTGTGAAATGTATTAAACAATAAAGTCAGTATTTTTATTACTTTATTTAGTTTAAGTGATCTCATCAAAACTCTATCTGGTCCAGGGGCTGTATCAATATAAACCATTTGTTCCATGTTAAGTCACGTTATACTTTTTTTTAATAAAAGGCCATGGATAATTGTATATCGATATAACCTGTGTACATCAATGATAATTTTATGACATTATTTTATTGGGTGTTATCGCACTGCCGCACAACCTTTAGCGGACGTGAAGTAGACCAATGAGCATTAATAATAAATTATTGTTATTGCAGATTTTAAATTCAAATCCAAATATGTTCATTTTTACAATTTCTTTACAATCGTACCTGTCCACTCCAAATTCTTGTATTTATCGTATGTTGATTGAAACAATTCCTTCAGAGATGCTGTATGTGGGGTTGTGAGTTCTACACAGCTTTTATATTACATTTTCATAAAGTAAACAAAGCACATTCCATGACGAAATTACGTTTATTTATTAATCCATCGATTATTTAAATGTTGGAGTCCTGCACAGTAAATATAGGATTTAAACCCGGAAACTGGATCATAAAATAATTAAAATTTTCCTAGTGGGGTCAACCCCGCTGGTCACGGTAAATTACAGAAATGCCACTAGCTATGGGTGCAAATAGCTGGTATTTTCCGACCATTTCCTTTAGCTGAATCTCGCCGATCGCAAGTGATGTTCGAGCTTCAACCGTAAACCGAAGCATTGTCGTGACGAGGAACAATTACAATAATCAATCCTGCGGCCATAAACTGCGACCAGTCATCTGGCCCGGGTCGCTGGCCTGCTGGCCTTAGTCGGATGACTCGGGCGCTGCGGAGTGATTAGCCAATAAGTCGCAAGTTTTAATTTATCAACAATTATAGACACTTGGAATCGGCACTGCAATCAAACATCTGTTTCCCATTTCATGTTTTTCCTTATTCAGAGTATGTGTGGATCGTTATATTTTTCTCCTAGTGCCCGATTACATCGATAATATACGGGTTTAAAGAGTGCAATATCTTAGACAACTCTTTAAACAATATCGCTGCTGTTTATGTACAAATATTTAATGAATTAACACGATAAAATAGCCTCATCAGCATGGAAAAGTCATCTATATCTGATTTTCCTAAGTATATTTTAAACTTTTATGTGTATTTAATTAATATTCGGAAGAACCTTCAATGCAAGATTAGCATTCAAGACTATTCCAGTAGTATCTTATTGCCAACACGAGAATCAGTTTATTTTCAAATATAATAATTGCAGATCAGAGGATTTGTCATCCAACCGACATGTTCTGTTAGGCCAATCGGCCCAATTTCCGTTGTTTTAACATTCATAAATTTACTTTTGCTTAATTTATATTGGTTGGTAAAAGAAAACATAGAAAACTAAAACATAGAAAACTGCAAAAACTAAGGTCAAAACGACAACAAACTAATAAAATATTATTTTTTTAATAACTCTTGATAAAGATTTGACAAATTTAGTTATATATAAATATAAATATACTTTAAAATCCAAAGAAACATTTGTTGTGGTTGAAATAAACATGTTTCGTTAACAAAAGTTTCATAAATTAATCAAATTACAATCTATATTTTCACTGTATAAATTGAATACAAGAAAATGATTCTCCTATATAAATTATTCGAAGCTATTACTATAAAGGATGTTCAATTGGTGAATTATTTTAGTTTTAGATTTAACATTAACTGATATGTTATGGCAAGTCAATTGGCAGTGCTGTGTATAAGGTTATATACATGACAGTATAGTAGAGACATAACTTGTCGTACGTATGTATGATAGCTGCAGAAGATGACGGCATTACAAGTGTAAGGTTCGTGTCGCGCCTATACCTGCCTGTCTCCAGAGAGTAATGTTCGCGCCCTCTGCGTCGCACCGCGCCTTTATGCCCCATAACACTGTATTGGCTATGAACAAACTTTGTTCATTAGCTCATAAAACAGCGATAGGGTTTCAAACATAATCAGATTACAATCATAAATCTTGGTTTATATTTCTATAAGTTACACGTTACCTGTAGAAATGAACATGAATAAATATTTACGTTAAATATGTTTTTCCTATTTTAGCTGTACTTACAATTATGTATACATGGTATTTTTTGAAGAGTAAATTAGAATTACTACTATTTTTTATTACTTTCAGTATAAAACAATTTACTGTTCATTCAGACTTAAAAGTAGTTTTTTAAGTAGTGTGCTACCTAAATGAGAAATAGCTGTAACTTTAACAAATTAATATCTAGGCCTACTGTCCATATCGTAATACAAACATCTTTTTACATAGACGTACGTTTTGCAGCCCTAACCTGCGTCATCAGTGATTGACTTTGAAGTTACAGAAAAATGTTGATCTATGGATCTCCCGTCAAGTAAAAAACTACAAAACAACACAATTACATTTAACACGAACTAAAATGTCCATTATAAAGAAAGTCCTGGCTTGGTTCAACAATACTTATCAAATTGTATACCTTTTATTGAAACATAAGCTGGTCAGTTTGGTAGTTTTATCTGATTGGCTTAAAGTACACCCATATTATTATATGTTTTTACTTACAAGAGTAATCCAACGATTAACTTATTATTTTTCTTAGGGTCTTTGCTCTTTTCAAGGTCTCCAGGTTAATTTTATCTACAATATTTTATTTGATCAGAACACCACCTATACCAGTAATAATTACCAAGAGAGTTCATTGAAAGAGTTTCACGTCAGAACGCAGTACATTTACAACCGTATACAATTTATGTTTACAAATATTTCATGCGGCATGAAAACTGCTAGGTATATGAATTATATTATAATCTATTAAAGTATGCTATTAATAATTTTTACGTGGTTTGACACTTTTAAGTGTCTTAGATATTTACACAAGTTTACGCAGTTTGTAATTGTATGGAATTCATTTTCATTAATTTACTCTAATCATATGGAAAATGTCCATAATAATTTTAAATCATTTTTATTTTTGAAGTATACTTGTCAATACACGGGCAATGTAGAATATAAAATAAACTACACGAATTTCTTGAATTAGAAAGCTTATGTAGGAGTAAGACTGAATTTGTTCTTACTCCATGTTTTTGTATACCTCCATACTTTTTGCCCAATCTTGTTGATGATTCTAATTTCTTAAATCTTCTCAGGATGTAACTCCATTTAGAAATAGTTACACTTGAAGCAATAGGTTCACGTACCTCATCCGTCATCAATCCTAAATCACTAGAAGATATAGGTCTATCTACTAGTGGTTTAGGATTGACGACGGATAAGTTACCTATTAAGGACGGATAAGGTTAACCTATTACTTCAAGTCGATTTTCAATCCAGGAGGCAAATTATGAATAAAATAGACAACAATCAGTTCTTTACTTTTCCGTTTTGTTACACTCGCATTCTTACAAAACCCTACAGTATATGCATATTTATAAAGGTGAAGATATGAAGTATGAAGTTTAAAATTGTTTATTCCCTGATATATATAAATTGTTTAGTACGGTTTTAAATCTGACTATTAAAAAATTTGTATGTTTGGAATATAATTTTTTCCTGTGAAATTAGTTTATATAGTCTAGCTTGTGAGTTTTCACTGTTAATCATTTTTCCGTCACAGTACCTTAGTTTAATCATTAATTTTTACTCCTAATTGTAGGTATATTATTAAATCCTTTTGACGGCCTATCTGATGTTAGACATAAGAAGTGTTACAATGTTAACGGTGTATACTGTTTTGTGACATATAAATAAATAAGTAATTAGCCTGTTATACACCCTTAGGGTTTATGGTGCTGTCTAGCCTTACATTCATCAGCCTAAATATATGTTCCAAATGGTTAATTAAAATATCTGGGAAGGTGTTCTCCCTCTCAAAGAACTCCACCTGAACATAAAGTAGTAATATATTTCAATAATTCATCGTCACTGCAAGAGCGTTTAGGCCCGGTGCACACTAGCGGTTTGCGGCGGCGGCGCGGCAGCGGCGCGTTCTTAGGCCCGGTGCACATCAGCGGTTTACGGCGGCGGCGCGGCAGCGGCGCGTTCTTAGATACATGGGAGCAAATGGAGAATTGCCGAGCAGTGCACATCAACGGTTTGCGGCGGCGGCGCGGCGACGGCGAAATCTTCGCCGCAGTTTTGTCCAGCCGCAGCCCCGCCGCAAGGTCTGTCGGGGCATAGAATCAAATGGAGCAGTGCACACTCGCGGCGGCGGCGAGTTCGCCGCAGGCTTCGGACCACTCCAGTAGTGATGGAAAACTACTTCAACTCAGATGTTTTTGTTAGTAAAATTCGGGAGCCCGTTATTTTTACATTATAACTGGTTTATTAACTAACTATAGTAATCTTTTTAAACTAACTTTAACTATGTAATATCCTACAAAACTACATTGTGTTATGGAATTAATAAAATAATGTATTCAATAATAATAATTAAAATTATTTATTTTCTCGAATGCCCATTCCGTTCTTGCACTGCATTGCATAATTATCTCTGTAGCTAAAGCTTTTTGAGAGAAAATACAATCGTAGTTTACATATCCTTTGTTTTACATTATTATTATTTTTGTAGAATTAAAACACTTTTCTTGGTCTTACTTATTTAAATTATTTTATTCTGACGGGCATAAACTAAAATTTTACATCCGGAGTAGTCTATCTATTGTACTGAGAGGAAGTCTGACGCTACCCAGAAATAACCGTGGGGTGACTGGTCTAGCCATATAATATTGCAGATACAAAATTTATTACTAGACAAAACATAAAACACATGCTCTAGTATATTTTAAGTTAATCTATATAATAATAGGTTAAGGCATTTTTTGTGGTACTGATTTCTCGGATGTGTGGCATCGTAGAATTATGAAACTTGGCACACTTATTTAGTACTATTATGGGATGTGCCGAAATTAAAATAATTTTTGTTTGGGTGTGATTTTGGCTTTCAAAGTTTACATGTTATCCTTATGGGAACTTGCGTTCTGCTTTTTGTTGTTTTCCATTTAATGAACAGCTGCGTTATTCAAATAAATATGTAGCACAACAGCAAGATCAGATGATTTATAAATAAAAAATATGACTGACTACTGGAATGGTAACACCCTTATCTTAACTCCTCCGTTTTAACTCAACATAAAAAATCTGTTTGTGAGGAGGGGAAAGAGAGGCGGGGTGGAGAGTTTTCAGGCATAAATAAAAAGGCCACTGATCTTACGCCTTCTGCTATCCGTTTTAACTCCACGTTAAAATAAAATACCTGGAGTTGAGGATGGTGGAAGGGGAGGGAGAGGGAGGGAGAGATGAGCCCAGTAGATAATAAACTTGTTTATATATATTCGTCGACGTTATATTTAAAATATATTTGGGCGGTCTCTAGTTTGTACTTGCCAGCAATACCTTATCATAACAACAAAAACAAAGTTTACAATCATTCATAAATATTGTAAACTAATAACAGCACTGACTGAATATTAAATTAAGTGCAGTATTTACTTTAGATTCGTACGATTATATTTTAAGAAACAAATTAAATATCGAATTCGAAAATGTATCAATTTTTTTTAATTGTTTATTATCTGTTTTGTTACCAAAGTTGTTGTTATAGAGTAACAGATTGATTATAACCATTGATTATTCACCTTATGTATAATCAATGCTAGTACTATGTAGTCGCCGCTGCCGCACCGCCGCCGCCGCCGCTGCCGCACCGCCGCCGCCGCCGCTGATGTGCACTAAATTTCTCGTCGCCGCACGCAGCACGCAGCAGCGGCGCCGCCGCCGCAAACCGCTGATGTGCACCGGGCCTTAGATACATGGGAGCAAATGGAGAATTTCCGAGCAGTGCACATCAACGGTTTGCGACGGCGGCGCGGCGACGGCGAAATCTTCGCCGCAGTTTTGTCCAGCCGCAGCCCCGCCGCAAGGTCTGTCGGGGCATAGAATCAAATGGAGCAGTGCACACTAGCGGCGGCGGCGAGTTCGCCGCAGGCTTCGGACCACTCCAGTAGTGATGGAAAACTACTTCAACTCAGATGTTTTTATTAGTAAAATTCGGGAGCCCGTTATTTTTACATTACAACTGATTTATTAACTAACTATAGTAATCTTTTTAAACTAACTTTAACTATGTAATATCATACAAAACTAAATTGTGTTATGGAATTAATAATAAAATAATGCATTCAATAATAATAATTAAAATTATTTATTTTCTCGAATGCCCATTCTGTTCTTGCACTGCATTGCATAATTATCTCTGTAGCTAAAGCTTTTTGAGAGAAAATACAATCGTACATATCGTTTGTTTTACATTATTATTATTTTTGTAAAATTAAAATACTTTTCTTGATCTTACTTATTTAAATTATTTTATTCTGACGGGCATAAACTAAAATTTTACATCCGGAGTAGTCCGTCTATTGTACTGAGAGAAAGTGTGACGCTACCCAGAAATAACCGTGGGGCGACTGGTCTAGCCATATAATATTGCAGGTACAAAATTTATTTCTAGACAAAACATAAAACACATGCTCTAGTATATTTTAAGTTAATCTATATAATAATAGGTTAAGGAAATAGATGCGTTATTCAAACAAATATGTACCACAACAGCAAGATCAGATGGTTCATAAATAAAAAATATGGCTGACTACTGGAATGGTAACACCCTTCTCTTAACTCCTCCGTTTTAACTCAACATAAAAAATCTGTTTGTGAGGGGGGGAAGAGGGGTTTTATCACTGATCTTACGCCATCTGCTGTCCGTTTTAACTCCAGGTCAAAAAAAAAATACCTGGAGTTGAGGATGGTGGAAGGGGAGGGAGAGGGAGGGAGAGATGAGCCCAGTAGATAATAAACTTGAATAAACTTGTTTATATATATATATATATATATATATATATATATATATATATTCATCGACTTTTTATTCAAAATATATTTGGGCGATTTCTAGTTTGTACATGCCTGCAATACCTTAGCATAACAACAAAAACAAAGTTTATTCATAAATATTGTAAATATTGTAACCTAATAACAGCACTGATTGAATAAAATTAAGTACAGTATTTACTTTAGATTCCTACGATTATATTTTAAGAAACAAATTAAATATCGAGTTGGAAAATGTATAATTTTTTTAAAAATTGTTGTTTATTATTTATTTTGTTACCAAAGTTGTTGTTACAGAGTAACAGATTGATTATTACCATTGATTATTCACCTTATGTATAATCAATGCTAATACCCTAATACTATAGTCGCCGCTGCCGCGCCGCCGCCGCCGCCGCTGAGGAACTCGCCTTGACGTTTCAATAACGATTCTTTTTCATTCCTTTGAAGAGAAAACTATACCATATCTCCTTTCACGCTGCATTCTACGCCCCACATTTACAACTTTCTTAACGAATAATGGATTCACAAAGCAAACAGGCACAAAGGGGTGAATCCGAGGATGAGAAATTGAAATCCGGACAAAGGGTCGTGTCAGGTGTGAACACGGAGGACGGGGACAACGCTCCACGCTCTACGGCCACCGTCGTTAGCGCGTCACCGCGGTAAATATGATAAATTAATCAGGGGAAGACGATATAAAGCAGGCACTGGCATGTCAGCAGTCAGCTGTTATGTGTTCGGTTCCCGCCATAATTACAGCTTTACTAATGGGCCGCGCGGCGCGTGAGCCTCCTCTAATCCGGCCTTTGTCCTAGCCCGTCCACTCTGTTATTACTGGATCACTCGGTCGTGGTCCACGGGACGACTCTTTCATGCCGTCAGCCAGCTCCTCCCGGGAGTCGCGGCTTTGTGCCGGTGTCAGGCGCATCACTGCGATCATGACCGTCTTATAACGACTGCACAGACAAATTAGAACTTGAGTCGATGCTAATGGAGGGTCAATTTAAAATTAATGAAGCCCCTATTACCTAATATTGTCGACGTGAAACGTATTTTTCGAATATCATGTAATTGTAATTTAGATTCATGGGGTTTACAATATGCCTCCAACCCTACTAAGTGGAGAATAGCCTGAAAATATTAAATTATATAGTACTATTGTATTGCTGAATTGCAAAAAGCGTAGTCCTCAATAAACTCTTGGAGAGCATTACCCCCTGCTATAATATCGAAGACTTTACGTTTCTTGGTCGAATTCTTATGTTCTTCTTGTAATTTATTATACTTTTATAACGTAATTTTATATCTAAAAGTTCATTGGTTTATGAGTTTAAGAAATTGTTAATTGCTACTGGTTTCCTACAGATCAATCATGACATAAAAATTGTACTCGCTCATTGTTGCGTTGCAAGGAATAAATTCAAAGCAAATTCTGCAAATAATTTAAATTTTGACTAGCTGCCACTTTCATTAGTAAAGAGATCGCGATCTATAATTTTCACCATTTGTTTAATTTGTCAAAACTCTTTTAAATGAGGGGTCACTCAATGGGGGTTTACATATAAAAATGTTGAATAGCCCCCGAAATCCCACTCAAAAATTTCAACAATGTCAAAAGATACTACACCTTAAGATAGTAACAATACTCAAACGGACTTATTTGTTTATACTTGTACTTATTTGAACAAATGAAAAATAGAGGGGGATCCAGACTTTCTTTACACCCGGTATATAAATTTGAAGAAATGGAGTTTTGGGCACCTGGGGGCCTCAAAACAAAAAGTTATCATGGTCTCGGGCTTAATTCTTACCATGCCGCCTACGATAACAGCTTCTTCCCTATAGGGTAAATTCGCAGAAAAAAATGAATGGCATACAACGGCCAGGCTGACTTGTATTATTTTTCCTCTATTATTTTAATATACTACAGTTGATTAGTTTATGTAATAATATTTTACACCAGAATTTTTCACACTGGTATATTTTAACGTTCCTTTATAGGTAACCCTACAAATATTTTTAAAAATCTACCATGACTGATTTTATGGCATGTTGCGATTTATAGATTACCCAAGGTTAAAAGACCATTAGCTACGTCATCGGTTCAACTAGAGTCGATTGAATGGCGTCAATAAATCAAACTAATGACAAAGGGACTGCCATAAACCTGATTACAGATTGGCGTCTTTGGTCTCTGATGCGAGCGAATGGCCTCCATATCTGCTGATTGTCTATAAACGTGAGTGCCTCCATAAAGACTGCATAATGCACCGCTCGCAGACGCATTGCCTCGGTATGCTACTCTATGCTTAGTCTCACTTTAGATGCAATTCCATTATGACCAACGTCCCACAGACACTGGTATTTACACATTTTGAAAGTGTTAAATAAACATCTAACGTCAGTCTTTTAGCTGCGTGTTTTAAATTAGCTAATTGCTTATTTTTTATATTGTACAATTTATATATATTGCATACCTTCAACCTTGTAAATATTAGAAACACAAAAAACATTTTCATGGATATTCCGTGTAAAATGATACCCTTCCCCCCATGTACGGATATTCGAGCAATAGGTTTTCTATACCGCAGGATGCTTGTGAAAATCTGCAAATTAAAGCTACTTTTCACTGTTTTAGTACGGATTTGATATTTGCTTGGTACTGTACTAAAAGGTTAATGTCAAAAACTAAATCGTCATTCAGATTCCTGTATCTAGCCACAAGAATAGTGTTGATTTTAACATTGGTCAGCCTGGGTTTTCACTCGTGTAACATACTGTACGTTTAGCCTATTTCTAAACAAACTATTCGATGCGGTTCGATTACGAAAACGTAAAAATGAAACTGTGCTTGACAGTAAAGATTTGTGTGTGGCTTTTATTTAAATATGTTTTTAGACTTAGTTTCCTTGTCGTAACAAACAATTATAAAAGTTTTCAACGGTTGTTCAGTCAAATGTTATAAACTTTAAACGAGTAATTATTTGACAAATTAAAACCAAGATGTTTTCTAGTAATTTTATAAATTTACTTAACGTAGTTTAAAATATTAATATTTTACTTTACAAGGGCAGCAAGATCAACTGTTTTTCCTTTCTACACATTATTAATGAGAAACATTGGATAACGTTCTGCTATTTGTAACTTCACGCAGATTATATAAAATACATAATACTACTTATCAAAGTACGTCATAAAACTTACCACTTCTTTGACCATATTTTTATACAAATATGACTACTATAATTTGTGGATCTTATTGAAATTAAAACAATATAAGATGCTTAATTTTAAATACTAACTCGAATTAAACAACAAACCACACTGGGGGAGATTTCCTGAACATTTTCTCACTGTGTTTTGGCATGTGTCATATAATCCACATGCAAAAACAAGATCACCTTCCTATGATATTACTAAAGTTAAAAGCTTATTTTCTCAATGAAAACTAATCGTAATACACATAATTTAAAAACTCACATGTTTAACATTGCATCAATTTATTTAAAACAAATGTGGTTCGAATAGCACTTGGTCACAGATTATAAGCTAATTTGTGTGCAAGACACGTGCCGTCCTGCTTGTTTGCGCAAAGCTGAATTGTTTGCCCTTGATTCACTGAATCAGGAATCAGCTTTGATCTTAAGCAATTACTATTGTTCCAGTGAAACTCAGCTAATGTAGTTAAGCCTTTCTGGTCATCAAAAACGAAGGAAATATGTTTTATACTTTTAAAGAAATAGGTTCTTGGTAGCATTTAATTTTCCACAATTATCTAAATCAATTATGAATAATAGTTTGTATTATTATTAATACTTTCCAAGTTGTAAATCAAGATTAGGGTGAAAGTGTGATGCCTAACTAATTGTTTTAAGATTAAAATGCATGGTATTAGTAATACTAGAGGTTTAAGGCTCCTGCCTGCCCCTTCCTCGCAGCGCTAGGAAAGGGTTTGCAGGATTACTCTTTACAGTTGCTACATAAACCCTGTAATTAAAGTTAAAGTATAATATTAAAGAGGAAATTAGTATCTACAAATTACTTTTTAACTTGTTTAATGGAGTTGCAACTACAAGTCCTTTTAAATGTACAAAAATTAGCTTGTTTTAAACTACAACAATTTAAAAATACCCCCGTTTCAGCAAACCTGCATTCTCAGCGAATTTCAAATGGTACTTCACTAAGTCATAAAGCCATTTACCAACTTTCATCAAAGCATATTCATAAATAAGCGAGATATAATATTTTATTTATTCTCCATAAGAAAAACATCAGGACGGAGCATGTAAGTTTGCATCAAGGATCTCAGAAATCGGGTTTTTATTTAAACACCAATAGATCACCATTAGATGAAGCGAAATTCTAAGTTTTACCGATTTATATTCATAAACAACCAAGATATCACATGTTTCTTATTCTCCATAAGAATAACATTATAGCTGATGAATACGCAGGTTTGCTGCCATGAGGACTATAAAAAATGGGTTTTGTATGAAAATATCAGTAAACCTCAACCATATAAAGCCACATACCAAGTTTCATTAATATTATGTTCATTAATAAGCAAGATAAACAATTTTACTTATTCTCCATAAGATTAACGTTGGACAACGTACTGTATTTAGCACATTCAATACATCGGTAACCAATTGACGTAGAGCGATGATCAAAAGACCAAAATGTTTATTTTTTAAAGTAGAATTTAATGTTCTAAACCAAAATTTGGGTTCAAAAATAATGATATGCAAAAAGTTCAAAAACCCCATTTCTTGGGTACAAAACCCCCCCAAAACCCCTCTTAAAATAGAGCGACCTGTCTGGTTCTTAAACTAATGAAAATAGATGCTGCCTTACACGTTTATATCAAATTTCATCAAGATTGGACAATTTTTACTAAAGTTATCGTGCCTACGAACACATATATATACCTATATATATATATATATATATATATATATATATATATATATATATGTGTGTATAAAGTCTGTGACCAAGTTCTATTCGAATCATATTAGTTTTAAATAAATTGATGCACTGTTAAACACGCGAGTTTTTAAATTATGTGTATTACGATATATATACATATATATGAATTTGAACGAATGGTGTTTTTGGTATCTTGGGGCCTCAAAACGAAAAGTTATCATGGTACCGGGCTTAGGTCTTACCATACCGACTACGGTAATAGCTTCTTCCCTATAGGGGAAATTCGCTAAAACAAACATTATTTTGAAATGCTAAAAAAGAGCATGAGTAGAATTAACTCTCTTCTATCAAATCTGGTTTATAGTATATTGATAACATTATTACCATAGCCGCAAACAGTAATCCTGCAGACCTCCGCACCGCTCCTTTTCCCTGTCTTAACAATGTATTTTTACGCGGCGGCGCAGATTTTTCTCTGGGGTAGGCCAGGGCCTTAATAACATGCTTGTTCGAAGGTAAAACTCGATTTCCGTATTCAACTGGCTATAATAATAAAATACAAAAAATATAGTAAGACGTGTGAAGGGTTTTATAAAGGTTAGAGTAAATAATTGAGTGTATCTATAAAATTATTTTGACCTCACGTGTGAAAAGGGAACAATAATTTGATCATCACGTGTAAACTCGCTCCCGACGTGTCTCCAGATAAACAACTCTGACACTCTGACACGGTTGAGGGGCGGAACGTGACACGAGCATTTGAGGTTAGATTATCAGCTGATTCCTTATTCCGGAAACACTTCCCGCGCAGGTGTACCAACTGTCCCCTCAAGAATATCTTAAAAGTCCCGGCGCTATTTTTGCTTCCTTGTCACGTTTCCAGACTCGATAAACGGGGAGAAACACAATCGTCCCAGTGACGATTTACTTAAAAGCTTAATTAGTCTGTTGAAAGATTGGCAGATTCAGAATACCTGTTTTTTCTTTCTTTCATTTAAAATTAAATCGAATTACGTTACTGCCACAAATAGTATTTAGTTAAAATCAGTTTGGAAAAGAAAATGTTTATTCATTTAAGTTGTTTTTTTGTATCTGTGAAGTATTAAACTGAAATTAAAAAAATTATTATTCCTCCAATGATGATTTCCTGTCAAATACAATAATCACATCAAATTCTTAAGACAACAAATTTAAACAAATATGTATTCTTCTGGTATGACTGTTAGTAGTTTGCTGGGTGTGTTTTGGTTCTTTCATGTGTATTCAGTAAAACTATTTATGTTTATTTGCATGACACATTAAAATCAAACAAGAAGATGTGATAATTTTAGGTTACATAAAACTTCTACATAAATGTTTTAGATTGGAGTATAACTAGAATATATTTATCTGGATCTTATTAAAAATATTGCTCATTGTCTAATATGACTCCCGAAATTTCACCTCACATTAGAGATTAAGTAAAAATGTAAAAAGGAACTTTAAATTTAAGGATGACAGACTCTTAACTATTACTAATTTAAAATATTCTATCGCCAAACCTGTAGATATGTGTTTGTTCTATTAACACCCATTACTCAAACTGTAGTTGCAATATAAAGGATTTAAAAAACTTCAAAGTGGTGTGGTACTAAAACATGTTATCTTTAACATGGAAATTTAATTGGCTTAATATAAAGGAATAAAATATTCTAAAATGCATTTCAAATAATTTTATGAAAAGAGAGAATCTAATTATTAAAGAGTGACAAAGTTTTTGAGTGGAGAACTTTAAATTTACATTTCACGGAAACGTCAAATCAGGTGGAGTATTTGCCTTATACTTCTTACACAGGTTATTTCGTGCATTACATTTTATAAATGTTAATACGGTAAAGTTACACCCGTATTAGAATACTGTAATTACTTGTTTAATATCTTAAAATCATTCTTAGGCATGACAATAGAAATCCAGTTTCCAATATGTCCATAATACCGTGTGGTCATATTTGATTTATTTTAATAAAGTGAGCACTCATTAGCAATATTAGTCGTACAAAATGTGTTTAGTATGAAAATTAACCAATTTACTTTTTACATATATACAAAAATTCAGGACAACAGAAAGTAATCATGACTTATCAGCTTTTTTTTATATTTTGACACCGTAGTACTCTTTGGTGATGCAAAAAGTCCTTCAGATCTTGCTTAAAACATGTCATTTTGGTTGAACCCTGAAACCGGCAGAGCATTTAAAATTAACTGCAAGCTGTGTGCAGTTATTTATTGAAAAAACTTATGTTATGTTAAGTTTTTATTAAACCCTTAAAAAATATATTGTTTTGAAATACAATGTTTATTACCTTTAATGTAAGGGGGGAGGGGGCAATTATATAGGAGCAAATCGCCTAATGTCAAATGCGATGCCTAAAGCATAATGTGCATGTGTACAAAGCCCAGCCACCTGTCAATAAGGGAAAGGTGGATAATAAGGGGAGTAAATTATCTAGAAATAAATTTAAAATTTAATGAGCGAAATTATTTTTGTATTATATAGGGAAAGGACATTTTCATTTGCCCTCAATTTACATAAGGGCATACACGTCTAAGCACGTACCAACTTACACCCTTGAGCAAACATTTACCGTGATGAAAAATATTATACCTCCATTTATGTTCTTACAGAGAGGAAAAGACTAGTCTTACTTTTATTACTGTACAGGGACATACAGTTTTTTTACAAGTATTAAAAAAAACAAAGAAAATAAATACAACAGTTTTAGATAATAATTACTACATTTTTAATAAGTTCAATTTGACACTTATTAGAATACAAAGTAATGTTTAACTATTATATGTTACGCATAGTGGTGTATAACTATTAATAATCTACGATAAACGCATTTAGAAGTAGTAAAATAATCGACCCGTAAGTTAAAACTTATATTTTACTTAAAGACTAATAGGGCAATTTGAAAATATTCAATCTTATATCGAAGTCATCATTTATAAATTCTATAAATTTGGAGTCTGAACTAGAATTGAGTTGGTCCAGAGTAACAGTGGCGTCAGTAACAAACTGAGTTACATGTTTGACATCAAAAGTCTCTATTTCAATTACAGTTTAATTAGTTTCCTGGTCATTACGATTGTGATGAAAGCGTTGTTCTGACGGTAAAGTGCAGATTTCCGCTGAGCACTGAGCACTGGGGAGCGCTGCAGCAGTCGAAGGCCGTCGGGGTAAGTCACGGACGTATAAACGTGATGAAAGCGTTGTTCTGACGGTAAAGTGCAGATTTCCGCTGAGCACTGAGCACTGGGGAGCGCTGCAGCAGTCGAAGGCCGTCGGGGTAAGTCACGGACGTATAAACGTGATGAAAGCGTTGTTCTGACGGGAAAGTGCAGATTTCCGCTGAGCACTGAGCACTGAGGAGCGCTGCAGCAGTCGAAGGCCGTCGGGGTAAGTCACGGACGTATAAACGTGATGAAAGCGTTGTTCTGACGGGAAAGTGCAGATTTCCGCTGAGCACTGAGCACTGGGGAGCGCTGCAGCAGTCGAAGGCCGTCGGGGTAAGTCACGGACGTATAAACGTGATGAAAGCGTTGTTCTGACGGTAAAGTGCAGATTTCCGCTGAGGACTGAGCACTGGGGAGCGCTGCAGCAGTCGAAGGCCGTCGGGGTAAGTCACGGACGTATAAACGTGATGAAAGCGTTGTTCTGACGGGAAAGTGCAGATTTCCGCTGAGCACTGAGCACTGGGGAGCGCTGCAGCAGTCGAAGGCCGTCGGGGTAAGTCACGGACGTATAAACGTGATGAAAGCGTTGTTCTGACGGTAAAGTGCAGATTTCCGCTGAGCACTGAGCACTGGGGAGCGCTGCAGCAGTCGAAGGCCGTCGGGGTAAGTCACGGACGTATAAACACAGTAATTCTGCAGGATTTAATTAAACCGACCGCTGGAGAATCTTCCCCAGCCCGGACCGGTCGTTTACGCGATCTGCCGTTGTACCTCGCTCCTTCTCCTCGATCCTCGCTCGTCATCTGTGGTTCAATCTGTTTTGGCACCTACAATTATATAGAAACGTGACTGTTTCAAGTTTGTGTTGAGGACTTGTAGTAATAATGGCACAATGTTCAAATTAAAATTATTATTAATTTTCGAGAAACTCTCAGGAAGAGACAATACAAAATGACTGTCTCAAATTTTTCAAGGTTCTGTCTTTTATATCAATTTATAAAAATGTCTTGAAATCGTTTAATGTTTATTTGGTTTTTATTTTTACTATAGGTTGTTTTGATTAAGTTATCATATTTAAACAAGGATGGTAGCTTACGTGTTGTCAATAAACATACGCTTAGTACATATTATACATTGCCTGTGTACATATTGTTGGTGTAAATATATTGAATCATTATAAAACATTGAATTACAATACCAATAACATCTTAGTTTTTGTTCAATTTTAAAATGAGTGTCGATTTGAATAGTAAAAGGAATTAGAGATAGATCAATTTAAACAAATGGATTTATTTCAGATACCGTCTTTCATCAATTATGAGGGCTTCTTGAATTTGGTGTTTCAATTACTTATATTGTTTTTATTACAAAACAAGGTACTCAACGTTAACTTTTATTTGTTATGAGTTAAAATTGGAAAAAATAATTCTTGTTGACAATTGTTTAACTTAGTGTTACCTTCTAAATTATCTTTTTATCACTTACAGTTTTACAATTATTTAACATACTCGAAAACACATGCAGGATTTGTTCATTGGAGCCATCAGTTCGAAAAATCTGTGACATTATTGTCCCAAATTTGTCATAAAGTTTCTTTGCGCTCCTATTAAAAAACGAGAGTGGTACATTAGAGTCCATCAGTCAATTTGGAACGTTGATCGTACCAATAATTCAGGTGAATCTCCTTTGTCCTGCTGAGGCGAAGAGTTCGATATAATTCCCAACATCCGGAGCCGCGCACGTACGTCTGTGGTTCGAGTGATCCGATTTTGAGAGGAGTGGAGCAGTTTTTCTGCCCCGCCCTAATGCCCCGGCAGGTTACATGCCCTCGCGGCTGTTTGGTCTGTGGAGCGGAAAACCTCTGCTGCTCCCGCGCCACCGCACGGCCTGACCGCAGACTCCACACTCCACAACCTGTGTTTGGACATTTCGTGAGAATATTATCACTTGTTTTAAACCATTATTTTGTAAGTAGGATTGTAGGTATGAGGTAGTTCATCTTCCAGGGTGTTTAAAACCCTTACTTCAACAGTTGGGATCAAGAGATAAAATTATCCTCGATGTAATAAAAAAATGCGGGTAAATAAGTTATCATTGTTAAGTGTAAACGTCATAGCAGTGTGGAAGAGGATGAAACTGTTAATTTATTTATGCATTTGTGCTAAAATTGTGATTCGCCAAGTAGGCCTAATATTGTTGGTATAATATGTATTGTTTAGTGTAGCCTAATATGTGGCCAGTGTTCAATAAAACCGTAACATTTTTAAGAACTCATATATTTTAATTTTCCTTTTTCATAATACACAATTCTTATCAGTCATATTTAGCGATAAATTTAAATATGCGACGCGACGTTGATAATTTTGTGTTTGTTACTTTATTAAAGAATATTTTGTGTTTGTAAATAATTTAAACGAAACTGCATAAATTTGGAGAAGGTTCGAAGATTAATCTAAAGTAATTTGTCATTGGTCTAATAAAAAATTTTGCTTTATAGGATAAAATAGACCTCATAGTTGCAATACCAGGGTTTATATTTATAAACCGTTCCCTCTCAGAACATTAAATAGGCATAAAACGAAAATGGAAAACATTTCATGAAACTCCTTGTACAAGAACAATTAAATTCATGGTCAGAAATTATGAAATAATGTCTGAAACCAAACGATTTTTTTAAAGACAGTGTCTGATGGCACACGATATTTTAAATGCAGTAAAGTAAATATTTCTAAATATTCCATATTTCTAAAAGTAAATACAATACAAATACATTATTCAGTTAATTTGTCTACGTTAAGGGTGCGTCCTACCCCAGATTGAATGATTGTTGTTTAGCGCCGCGCCGGCGCCGCCATCAAGCAGGGCCATGCATATTTACGCTTGAAGACCATTCTGTTCTCCTCGATCGCAGTGTTATTTTACAGATTTCTACCAAACTATTTGCAGTTTCACACTTTTCAGATTCCAATCTAGGTATTGTACGGTTCCTTTTTTCCAAAATAATGTTTCTCCTTACGTTAGGAAGCTTTATAAAAACGCTTAATTTGAAAACTTCACTAATGGCCTACCACTTATTTTGAATTAAAATCACGATTTTTAAATCGTATGATACATAGATGAACATTTAGTGAATGAAATAACAACAACATATTTTTAATTGGTTAACAATTGAGCCTACAATGTGGGAGATGCAAAACCCTTACCTTAGCGTGCGGAAGGCAGGTAGGGTGCACCCTTAAGTTGAAATTATACATTTAATTCACAATCAGTAGATGAATTGTATCAACATTCAACATGAATTCATAAAACAATTAAAAATATGTCTTAGTGTCAACTATAGTAAAATCTTAAGCGCGGATGATTTAACATGGTCTTTTGAAGGAATAACTCCTTGATCTGACAAAATTGGTTTTCAACCTGTAGGATTTCAGTTGCCTTCTCATAACAAATGTTAAACATTATGTGCTTCAATCCATACATTCATAAAAATTGTCGAATGTAAAACACAGCGAAATATGTATAAAAAACCCTTAAAACCCCTTTTATGAAACATGTATCTTTTTAAAGACATACAATTCGCTTCTCTATTCCTGTCGGCTAAAATATGTTAGAAAGCCTGTACATAGGAAGTACATATTTCCACAAATCTGATTCACACGTCAGCGGAGGATTCTAGGGAAGGAGTCCCCTCCTTCTACTTAGGTGTAGTACTCACAATCATATATTTTAATTTACCAATGCTAACACAACCTGTTTAATAAACATTGACAAAAATAATGAGTAGATAAAATATAAATGGTTATGTATTAATTCTCCATAAGAATGGATTTGAACAACGTACCAAGTTTACCACATCATCTAATTTCCTAATTTGTCTGCCTCTACTTGTAGTTGAAGAATTATAACAATTATGCATTCAAGATTTGTCTTTATTGATCATAACCAATTCCAAAATAAAACGAACAAAACGTTAGACAAATGTCACATTTTTTCACAAATTGGGCTTAATCATTTATTTACTCATACTGTGTGGGTGGTATCGTTTTGTTAGAATGGTATCGTATGGTTTGTATGGGTTGGTATCGTTTTGTTACAAAATTTTAAGGGCAATTTAATAATTTTATTTTTGCACATTTTGGCAGTTCAAAACATTAAATAATTAATTTTTGGCATGTTCAAATCAAGATGTTAAAAGTCCGTAGATATCATAATACTGAAAACCTGCGTGGATACCAAATGTAATCAAAGTTGCACAATTTTTGGTGAAGTCAGACTTTACAGCGAAAATAAATTGTCTAAAACTAAAATACTACTACTGTAATGGTTATAATATAAATTGTATTAGGGGAGAAAGTAGAAATGTACGTACTCTCAACGTAAAAATATGGGGTATCTATGTTAATTTGTTTTATTTAATAATATGAACACTTCTAAAAGATTGTGGTGGGTTTTATGAATTTCAAGAAAAAACTTGAATTCAAGTCTGGAAGGCAATATGTTTTGTTATCTCTACTTTTATTAAGTTAAAATAAACTGATTCCCTTTGCGTTGTGATATTAACTTCAGGTGTACTATCTTTTGACACTGTTACAAATGTTGAATGTCCCCCGAGATTTGCCTTCCAGGTTTGAATACGATTTTAGGGAATTTTGACTGCCTGCCATTTTGGTTAGGGAAGAGATAGTGGTTTCTAGTTTTCACCATGTACTGTATCTAATTTTGTATAGTTCTTTAAACTGAAAGGGGGTTTACATTTACAAATTTCGAGCTGCCCTCAAAATCCCCAATTTTTGGGGGGCACTAACAATTTTGAATAATGTCAAAATACCCTACACCTTAAGTGACCATCTCTACACAAAATATATTAGTTTATATTAACGAATAAACAAAATAGAGGGGGGGTCCTGACTTTTTATTCACCCCGAATAATCAACTAATTATAATGAGGAATTCTGATTCTCCTTCGACTATTTACTCATATGTTTGTTACAGGAAAAAACTTCAAGAAGACCGTTAAAGTACTGTATCTGAAATTTAAACAGCAAGGGAAAATTGTGAGCAAGATTCTGTTGTACGAAGAGTTGGTCGTAGTTGCAGACAGTGCCGCTAGAGCGGACTACTGTCCTGGTTACCGACATGACAACAGCATAGTGGAGTTATTACTTTGTCAGTTGCCAAAGACAAAATTCCCCAAACACATGATGAAACAGTGTAACAGTTTCACACATGATCACTGTATTTATTTTGAGTCCTCTACTAATATTTGTGTGAACTGTTTAAGAGCTAGGGAGATGTGAAGAGTGCTGCTAGAGCATAGGCCTACCAGAGATCAGTTTGTCTACATCGGTATACACATACCCCAAACCTTGTACGTGTTGGTACAGTTGTCCTGCTTGGTGTGTACATGGGTAAAATCAGTAGATATGTAAAATTAAAATCCAAGTGGAACAAACTAATGAATGTCATTTAGAATGGGCGATTACAATCAAAATAACAGTTAGTCTTTTGAAAGTGTAATGTTTTTCTTTGCCAGAGTGCAGCAGTGCAGCATATATTTAATATAAAAAACATTTTATAGTATTAATTTATTTATTGACCACTGCTGAAATTGATGTCAGTCAACTATTTTGTTTTGTATTGCAGCTAAAGGATCACTAGAAATTACCAATTAATAACTATTTTATAATTTATAAGCATTTTAAATAGTAAGTATAATACAAACTGCATATTATGATAACATTGCTTCAAACTACAAAATGACAATCAATTAATTTGAGTTCTGTGTTATTATGTTCAACTTTACTTTTATCACTTTTGTTTCTCCATTGGCAAATTAAATGCTTGAAATATTGACACAAACTCAGAAAATGATCATGTTTTGATCATTGTTTGAAGCCAAGACATTTCAAAAATTATAATAAAGAACATCCTGTTTTTGCTGGTAGGTGGAAGTCGGTTTAAAAAATTTGTCATATACCTTTTTTGCTACATAAATAAATTTGTACTATTGGTTTGCAGTTAGGAGCTATATCCCCTATCATATGGGTTTTTTTGTAAGTGGATAACCACAGCAGATTATTAGTTCATTTTGCTTATTAATAAAAACACTGTAGTGATATTTCCATAAGAAAATCATTGGATCTTTGAAGACCATTGAAGCGTAGCTGACATAATTTTTTACATTTCTGATATTTTTCCTACCGTCCTTGGCCCTCAAGCTTTAAAATGAATCGTCATAACCTAACTTAACTTCTTCCGAGCTCGAGATATTTTGTGTGGACCGATTCGCTTACGGAATTATATTCATCGATACTGCTGTAAATATATGTACTTTAAATTGAAGGAGATATTTACATTTTTTCAATAATGAATTAGTTTATTTAAATGATCATGTTTTGATCATTGTTTAAAACCAGTACATTTCAAAAATTATAATAAAGAACATCCTGTTTTTGCTGGTAGGTGGAAGTCGGTTTAAAAAATTTGTCATATACATTTTTTTGCTACATAACTAAATTTGTACTATTGGTTTGCAGGGGCTATATCCCCTAACATATGGTGTTTGTGTAAGTGGATAACCACAGCTGATTATTAGTTCATTTTGCTTATTCATAAAAACACTGTAGTGATATTTCCATAAGAAAATCATTGGATCTTTGAAGTCCATTGGAGCGTAGCTCACATAATTTTTACATTTCTGATATTTTTCCCACCGTCCTTGGCCCTCAAGCTTTAAAATGAATCATCATAACCTAACTTAACTTGTTCCTAGCTCGAGATATTTCGTGGGGACCGATTCGCTTACGGAATTATATACATAGATACTGCTGTAAATATATGTACTTTAAATTAAAGGAGATATTTACATTTGTTTAATAATGAATTAGTTTATTTAAGTTCCCATAGAAACAAAGTCACTTTTACAAAAAGCAGATTGTTCTTAATAATTATGTTCAAATAATAAGTTATCATCAAGCAATTTTTGAACATTTTGGTTTTTTAAGGGTGGTCTCTGTTGGTGAGAGGTACAGTGGATGTAGCTAAGATCCCCCTGGCCACCTAGGAGGCAGCCCTCTCCGCCTGCTAGAGAGGGGTTCCTCAGTCCCCAGGAGGTGGCCTGACCAGGTGTCCAGGGGCATCCACCCTCCTTTCCCTCCATTCAGAGAGGCTGAACAAGGCTCTTGTTGTGGGATAGAGAGACAGCAAGATGAACATGCAGTACCTCTCATGAAGTATCTCTTAGGAAATATGTAGATATAAAGGGAAACTGCACAAGAAAACTGCACAGCAATAAAACTGGATATCACAACCACTGGGACTACCGGGATACTACCGCAACTATCGGAATAATACTACTTCTATCAGGATGGGGTGAAATCAAACATCACCTATAAATTGCGATACTCCTGGAATTAGGCATCACCTTAGTACAGTACTAATAGAAGCAGTAAAAAAAGGAGTCGCCAAATCCACTTCCTTAAATTGAGTGAAACAGGAAACTCTCACAGATACGTGTTGGTACAAGATTTCAACGAATTTAATACGGAAAAGACTAAGTGGAACTAATAGAAGGTGGCTAGGAGCACATTGAACCATGCTGAACAAACATCAGTTTGATTGTCACCCTAAATATGAATGGACGAGAGATCAGAAGAGAAGAACCAACAGAGATTAAGGTGAGTAGAATTTTGTATTCTCAGGAATACGATTATGATGTCACGACTAGATGTTAAGTCTCAATCAGAAATATCGAATGCTGAATACTCTTTTGATAGTACAGTATACTACTTTGCTTAACATTATCAAACCAGATGTTACAAAATTAATGACATAAATGAATAAAATATAGTTAGTAATAAATACCTAAAAGCTTTGAAAATTATTTAAATGAGTTAGAAGCAACATTTTAAACAGAAAAATAGTTTAGAAGACAATAAGTAACCGGTACAAATGATAAACAATAGGAAGAATATTTGTCGTTATTTAAGAAAAACAAAATAGCCAATATATGGCCTCCTTGACACAACCAGAATAAAGCTGTTGATTTAGAGTCAGAGCATGACGACTTATACGACGTTTTGCAAAGTTTTTAAAAGTCTAATGGTTCATTCTTGCAAAGGAAATTCACTAAAAATAGTGGCTGCCGCAGGTGGCGTTCGTTGTGCCAAAAGCATGACTTACATTATGTTGCAAAATGACTTTTAAAAATTTGTAAAACGCCATGACTCGCACGGTGAAACTTACTCCCGAGACCATCATAGAAGTTCCTAACGTGACCCTCTGAACACGTTTTCGGGAGTCGTTAAAAATAATATATATATAGACATATATATGTATATATACAGGGTTGGGCAAAAGTCTGGAATATATTTAATAACTCCTAAGCTACTGTCCAGAGTTTAATAAAACTTAGTGTTTTTGTATTTGCTATTATCACCCACATCTACAAGTATTTCAATGATTTTTTTGCATGACCAGGGGACGGCCCACAGAGGAAGTCATAACATTTTAAAATAGAAAGCTATGTTGTGTTATACCTCTCTTTAAAGGTATTTTTAAATAAAACACAACAGGCAGCATCTCAAAGTTTTTCAATATTTTATTAGTTTAAAACAGCTGACTTTGTTTTGTTGATTTTAAATCAGCTGTCTGATTTAATTTCAAATACGTGTTTCATTTTTGTTCACCTATTTCAATTTATATTCGTATATGTGTTTGAAATTAAATCAGACAGCTGATTTAAAATCAACGAAACAAAGCCAGCTGTTTTAACCTATAAAATATTACAAACTTTTAGAAGCTGTAACTTTTGACTGGCTTAATCCTTTGCAACCGGAGTTGCACTGTTATGTTTTATTTAAAAATACCTTTAAAATAAGGTATAACGCAACATAGCTTTCTATTAAAAAATGTTACAACTTCCTCTGTGGGCCGTCCCCTGATCGTGCAATAAATTAGTGAAATACTTGTAGATGTGGGTGTCAAAAGAAAAAATTAAAAACACCAAGTTTTATTAAACTCTGGCCAGTAGTTTAGGAGTTATTACCTAAATTCCAGACTTTTGCCCCTGTATATAGGGTGTTTCAGGATAAGTGTAACTAACTTCGCCAAATAATCCTTACATCAAGACAAGAAAAATATGTCCGATCAACATGGGTTCGGAAACCGTTCGTTTCGGACTTACAGCCAAAATTTGGTTTTTTACGATTTCACTGTACTTTTTTTTGTTTTGGACAAAAGACACTGATCCTATAGCATTACCTTCATTATTCTTAAATGAAAAGATAGGTAATTAGCAGTAGAATCGAGGCCAATATTTATACCTTCCACAAAAGTAATAGGTGCACATTAGTCTTACTTTAAATGACATTTGTTTTCTAAAAAAGTTAATTTTAATTTTTGAAACATTACTAACTGACAATTATGATGACCTATGTCATAACTTATTTTGTAATTATAATTTACTTCATTTAGAACACACACTAATAAATTTCAAACAAATTAAAAAAAATACATATCAACAGTTTCATTCTGTGCATCTGAACAATGATGCAAACCCCTAAGCAAATGCACAGCGCTTATGCGATTTTAAAAGAAAATTCTGTACCGTTGTCAGATATCGTGTTTTTTCCAAGATTAAATTGGATTATTTCTTATAAAACAATGATGAAGTTTTGTTCTCCATAAAAAAAGGAAACTTTTGGTGAAGTTGCAGCGTAATAGCTCATTATAATTGTCGGTTGACAACGTTTCAAAAATTAAAATTAACTTTAAACTTGACTTTTTTGGAAAACAAATTACATTTAAAGTGAGACCAACGTGCACCAATTACTTTTGTGGAAGGTATAATGATTGGCCTCGGTTCTACTGCTAATTACCTATCTCTTCATATAAGAATAATGAAAGTTATGCTATAGGAGCAATGTCTTTTGTCCAAAACAAAAATAAAGTACACTGGAAATCTTAAAAACTTGAATTTTGGCTGTAAGTCCAAAACGATCGGTTTCCAAACCAACGTTGACAGGACATATTTTTCTTGTCTTGATGTAAGAAATTATTTTACGAAGTTAGTTACATTTATCCCGAAACACCCTGTATAGATGTATCTATATATGTGTTTATACTCTAGCGGTCACAGTTTTTGTCCGTTGTTCGTCAAATTTGGTAGGGACATTCTTTTCTATAATCATTGGACAAGCTCGTTGGGCAAAACAATCGGAATACTCTAACTCCCTTTTTTGGAGATTTTAAGTTTTCTAATTTTGGGTTTTTGGGCCCAAAAAGGGTCATAAAAGCCCTGAATGTAAAATTAATGCATGTAAAAAGATGGAGATTAGTGAGGCGAAACTTTTAAGCCCTCTTTCATCATTCTAACATAAATATATACCGAGTTATTCAAGGAAACTGACTAAATACAATACGTTGTCTTATGGTGATTTGACATTAGGAAAACCTATTATTCATATGTTGATGTAGTTTTATCATCTCCAGTATCCCAACGCCAACTTTCAATCCTGAATGGACCTTCTCCTAACCTTTTAATACGTAAAGTTTCCCCAGTATTGCAGGTAAATAGAACCAGGAGCATTAGAAATAAATATTTTCAGATTTCTATAAAAACTGTAATAAATGCATGTTTTAACACAGTTTTAGATTTTTTGAGTATTTTATAGGGAAATTCACTACCCTTACGTCAGCGTGCTGTGTGCGAACTCGTTTCAGAATTAAAACTATAGGTAACCAGGATTGTATTGTACCTCCAGATTCTGAGCCTTTTAATTCACTTATAAGAGGTCGGGGCCTGCGGGCCGAGGTAAAAAAGCTTTGGCAGGCCAGCATGATAGGATGAAATTGTAATATTTAATTTGGATGAATAATTAACTTTTTCATCTTTTCTAAATAAAGTCGAAAGCACCATGTGCCAAGAAATGCTTGGTGGGCTAAGTCTACTTAATGTAGAAAACGATGAGGCAAGATCAATTGATGTGAAAGAGCATGTGGTCCCGGCAGTTACGCCACTGCCTGTCGCATAAAAACCTGTGTACTCAATGAATTTACAACCAATACATGAATTAGCTTACCTATGTTCTTAAAATATATTGATAAATTAGCGAGATATAACATGTTATTTAAAATTCATTGTTGGTGATGGTGAGTTTGTCATTAAGAAATTATTGCGGACATAAATCGGCGGCACATGATAGGAGGATCCGTTTCAAAACCGCAATGTACAACTGTAAACGTTATGGCGCCGATTTACTCCAAACCGAATCTGGAACCACTCCAAATACCTTTTCCACATTTGGACAGGAACAGAGCGTGTTATTGACCAGGGTCCTTGATGTTTGAAGCTTTACGTTTTGACACTCGTCGATTTAATTCTTAGGTATTTTATACTACATTGATGATTTGAAACTTTATTAAAAACATAGCCTAAATAAATAAGAACAAAAATTATCCAATTCTATAACTGGCTATGTATTTGGAGGTCAGGAAACGTCCTTGGCTCATGCGACCTTATCCCAGAATCTAGTCCTAATGGATAGGTCTAAGGTGAAACTATACGTTTGTGTTAAATGGGGGCCCTAAATAGGTTTGCGGGGGGGCCCAAAAAATTAGTTGCACCAATGGTTTGTGGCATCGGTATCCTCTTGCATGTGCACTAAGCCACTTATAATTTATTAGGTAGAACATGCAATGACCAAAAGTGTTAAAAAAATTAGCTGATGGAAATATATTCCAAGACTGAACTAAGAGCTCGTTATGGTTGTACTAGATTTTGGACATAATACTTTAGTAAAATATGTTGTTTGTTTTAAAATACGAGTAAATACAAGAAAATTGATACATATTTTAGATTATTATAAACTAAAATTTATTTAGTTATTTTAATTTGATTTACAAAAACGTTTTAAAGATAAGTATAAATTAAAAAATATTTAATGGGTTGTATTAACTAATTAGATTAAATTTGTAAATTAGTCAAAACTATACTGTGTGGCTCATGATACAAATTTTAACAAGTATACAAAAAGATCAAATAAAATAGAAAACCAAAATATGATGCATTTCAAAACAAACTTACACTGAAAATCGCACCTAACTAAAGATAGTGTCTACTGAGATTAACACAAACCAAGATAACACGGTTCCTAGTGGCCAAAGGAATCGTTAACAAAGGTCATGAAACTGACAAATAAAAATTACTGTCCAACATACACTACTTTTGCTCAATTTAATTCAACAGGACCCCAAAAAGGCCAGGAGTATCAGCATGTCAGTGTCAGAGGGCATATCGCATCTCTGAACTGCTGTTGTGGATGTATACAATTGTCCCTTACAGCTGTATTACTGTCAATTAATATTTGTCAGCTACAAATAAAACTTGCAACGAGTTCGCATGCAGCACGCTGACGTGAGGGAAGTGAATTTCCACATAAAAAACTATAAAAACTCAAAATCAGTTAAAAACATACATTTATTCCAACTTTTATTCAAATCTGAAAACATTGATTTTTTTGGCTGTTCTGATGCTCCTGGTTCTATTTACCTGCAATGATGGGAATACAATTTTGCGCATTATAAGGTTAGGAGAAGGTCCAGTCAGGCTTTAAAGTAGGCGTCAGGTTGTTGGGGATGATAAAAGTACACCAACAAATGAATAACAGGCTTTTCTAATGTAAAATCCCCATAAGACAACGTACTGTGTTTGGTCGATACACATTTTCTTTAATAACTCGGTAAATATTTATGCTAGAATGACGAGAGAGGGCTTAAAACTTTCGCCTCTCTAATTCCCGTCTTTTTACATGCATTCATTTTACATACGGGGCTTTTCTGACCCTTTTTGGGCCCAAAAACTCAAAATTTGAAAGATTAATCCCCAAAAAAAGGGGTTTAGAGGTTTTCGATTGTTTTGCCCAACAAACTTGTCCAACTGATTACAGAAAGGAACGTCCCTACCAAATATGAAGTAAATCGGACAAAAAATGTGACCGCTAGAGTGCAAACATATATATATATATATATATATATATGTCTAT
Source organism: Allygus modestus (assembly GCA_963675035.1). NCBI lineage: Eukaryota > Metazoa > Arthropoda > Insecta > Hemiptera > Cicadellidae > Allygus > Allygus modestus. Next base: position 207,097,626 of record OY776111.1, read on the forward strand.
TATATATGTCTATTATATATGTCTATATGTGCGGGTCATGCTAATAGTTCACTTTCCAAAGGAAATTCACTAATAACACTCTTCCTCCAACAGCCTCTTCTTTTCATAGAAAGATGACCACAACTTGGCATAGATGCATGATGAGTGCAACTCACTGGCTCGAGAATTTGCGGAGATTAAGAGGCTAACCAATGACCTGGGAACGCAGATACAGAGACCTACTGCAGGCTAGAAAATAAGTCCCAGACAGGCGGGCAAAGCAGGAGGAGATCAATAGGAGGTCTATGTTTGAGGTGTTGTCAGGTTTGAGAAAAGAATTTTATACCAATAACAAAACGAGTTCGCACGCAGCACGCTGACGTGAGGGAAGTGAATTTCTACATAAAAAAATATAAAAACTCAAAATCAGTTAAAAACATACATTTATTTCAACTTTTATTCAAATCTGAAAACATTGATTTTTTTGGCTGTTCTGATGCTCCTGGTTCTATTTACCTGCAATGCTGGGAATACAATTTTGCGCATTATAAGGTTAGGAGAAGGTCCAGTCAGGCTTTAAAGTAGGCGTAAGGTTGTTGGGGATGATAAAAGTACACCAACAAATGAATAACAGGCTTTTCTAACGTAAAATCCCCATAAGACAACGTACTGTGTTTGGTCGATTGACATTTTCTTTAATAACTCGGTAAATATTTATGCTAGAATGACGAGAGAGGGCTTAAAACTTTCGCCTCTCTAATTCCCGTCTTTTTACATGCATTCATTTTACATACTTTTCTGACCCTTTTTGGACCCAAAAACTCAAAATTTGGAAGATTAATCCCCAAAAAAGGGGTTTAGAGTTTTCCGATTGTTTTGCCCAACGACCTTGTCCAACTGATTACAGAAAGGAACGTCCCTACCAAATTTGAAGTAAATCGGACAAAAAATGTGACCGCTAGAGTGCAAACACACATATATATATATATATATATATATATGTCTATATATATATATATATATGTCTATATATATATATATATATATATATAAAGTTTTGAACGAGCCCCCAAAACGTGTTCAGGGGGTTACGTTAGGAACTTCTATGGTGGTCCCGGGCTTAAGTTTCACCGTGCGGGTCATGCTAATAGTTCACTTTCCAAAGGAAATTCACTAATAATAATATAGTGTTATTGTGCGAAAATGACAGCGGTCAGGTCAGGTCTGATGGTTAGAATAGTGTGAGGTTTATTACCTCTTAAATGCACCTGAGCAAAAGACAGCACCTTTATACAAAACAAATTACTGAATACTGCAGTGTGTGTTTTCACGCCTCAATTGTAATGCCCCAGTCCCCTGTTGCCCCGACATTTGTTATAGAGCCAAGTTCTAAATGTTGGTCTAATTTGGGTATGTGGGGACATTATGGAGACAGCATAGACATCTGAAAGGACCCATATCATTTGAGAGTTTTGGCCAACAGAGTGAGGACGTTTATGAATTTTAAAATATCTAGAACACACAAATTAAACATAAATTTAAATTTCAGACAGTGATCATCACTCTAGCTTAAACTATCTGCTTTCAAATACCACTGCAACCCTAGAAATATACATTTATTTTTATCATATAATTTGTAAAAAATGGTGTTAAAAATGGTACAATTTTATACAATTTTAGGAGCTAAACACAAAACGAGTTTGCAAGCAACATGCTTACGTGAGGGAAGTAAATTTCCCCATTAAATCCTTTAAAAGAGGGGGTAGCCCTCCTATAGTTGTATGCACCTTAACACGTTTGTTGCGGCAAACATGTTCAAACATGAAAATCTCATGTTTCAATGTTGAGCCATGTAGTACATGTACTGCACCCGCATTATTCGTGTTACCTGCTACTAACGTTGATCCTGCTAATTTATTCACTACTCTATCTCCAAACTGCAAACCTGATTGTTTACTATTCTGTCAAAGACTCTCAGTTTATACAAGATGGAGTGAATAGGCTCTTGAATCACACGGTATTGATGGTATAATTGAGAAGAGTAATTCACTGTGGCATCATAAAAAAATACGAGGCATGTTTTTAAAGTAAGTACCGTTTTTGAATTTCGTCGTTGTAGCACTGCGGCTGGAATTCCTGCATGTTGCGTTGTATACCTGCATCTATTGGCAGGCCTGGAACACCACTTTTGCAAAAATCATCCAGATTTTCATTTATTTGTGAGCAATCAAAATGCTGCCGACAATTGAGGTTCCCGCCAACTTTTAAGTCGTGCTGCAATTCAGTTTCTAAGTGTTAACGGTGTGAAAGCGCCTGAAATTCAGTGGCAGATTAGTCAAAATTAAATAGGCCTAATCAATAGAATGGCACACAAAGGGTTAGAAAATTTCCAAGATGGTCACATGAGTAATTCACCATTCCAAAATAGAAAACCAAAAACAAAAAAAAAATTAATGCATTTGATTTCTAATCGTCGTAATGGGAATGTTAACCCATTATAAGGTAGTAATTATATTCTATTCGCAATGGCCTACAACGGGATTTGATTGGTGATGCACTCTAGTAGCAAAATCTGTAATTATTGACTGCGAGCAAGTACAGTTCTCTCCGCTAGGGGCGCGGATCGACTATAGACCGATATACTGCCGCTAGGCCACTAGCCGTGGTAGCTTAGTTGGCTAAGCCGTGGAATCACCTTGGTCAGGTGTTGATACGAAGTTCGTGGGTTCGATTCCCACACACGACCAAAACTGTGACCAGTCGTGCAACTCTCAATGAGTTAACCGGTCTGGGGCCACGTTGGTGGGAGTGCCCAAGTAAAATAAACGGGGGCAGGCTTGCTTGGAAGTTGATAGGATCGGTTAATTCTTTGTGGGTTGCTCATGGTCGACTCTGATTTTGCTACTTTTTACTTATGTCTACTGTGTGTGTATGAGACCAGCTCGTAAGTCTGCGCCAAAGGGTTAGTGACAGGAACAAAATTGATCAAAACGTGAGTCAGAATAGATGGTTTACGATTTTTGCTATCTTATGGGTTTCCTTTAGTATTAAGAAGTGTTTGCTATTTTTGTTATTTTTTTATTATTAACGAACGACTAAATTATTGAGAGTTGTGCTCATGCTTCAAAAATGTTGACAGAGGTGCACAAATCCAAGCCTTTGGGAAGTGCGTTGACTTTCTCTTTAGTGGTACGAGGAGGAAGGTGATAATTTAGTAAGTCAATTTGTCACAGGTGTTGAACCACTTCTTGACGCTAGAGGTGGCTTTGCCATTCTCGTTGCTAATCTCCAGTTGAATTTCAGCCGCTTTCACACCGTTAACACTTGGAAATTGAATCGCAGTGCAACTTAAAAGTTGGTAGGGACCTCAATTGTCGGCATCATTTTTAATGCTCACAAACAAATGAAAATCAGGTAGATTTATTATTGGGATCTCTATTTACCATGAAAGAGTCTTCATAGGAGTACATCTTTTAGAAATCAGGGAAAACCATCAGCGATCATAGAGTCAAAAAAATAACTTTACTTACAGAGAAAATATACAAATATGAAAATAATTTAAGAGAGGAGGAGAAACCTACTACTGCTCTCTTCCTCTCCCAGACTTATGCGGCTTTGTTTTAGTTTTAGCTGACTCAAAAACCATGGAGCAAAATTTGCCTAAGCTAGATTTGATCGCAGATAAAAGTGTTTTATTTCAAATTAAATGAGAACACCCATTTGCTCCACTTTCCTACATGTGTCCTCTATATTACGATTGGAATATATTTTCAGTCTTTCATTCCAAATTAGAGGATTTTAACAGACAGTCAAGATTAGTTAACTAATGTCCAGTTTGTTGTAATTTTGTTCAAAACACAACAAACAAATTATAGTTTACTAAAATAAACGTTTTATTATTATCAGCTTCCAAACCAAAATGAAATACCTTTTCCCATTTCCTCCTTCTCAGGTAAATCCGACAACCGGCCACCACTGTGACCACGTCTTCTTATTAACATTGGTAGTTTTTTGCACTGCTTGTGTGAATCGGAATCGGCTTGCTCTGTGGACATACCGTTGCATTAGAGTATAGGGTAAAGTATGTCGACGAATCTCGCAAAGCGGCAAAACATACCCAGCTAACAAACGTCATAATAATTATTAATGCCGATATCTGCTGTGGGCTATTGCACAGCATTAGCCTCGCTGAGATGCCAAGGGTTGTGCTGAAATATCTGGGGCAGAGTTATCAACAAATTCAAATTGCCAGTGCCTTCAATATAACCAGGCAGATGGGAAGCTGCCCTAGGTGGTCTTAATGAAATGTATTAAGAATTTAATAATATTATGAATCAAAGACGCAGACGGGCTTGTTGCCGTCACTCATTTTAGTGTCACGTTCCATGCCATTGGCCTTTCCTTATCTACTAACTCATTACCTGGGATGCCCACATGTCCTGGAGAGTCTATTGGATAGTGATTTATAGATTATGTTTAATTACCTGGGCAATTATTTGAGCTACAATATTGTCTTCATAATATAGGGACTTGGCGGATTATATGGTTAACATAGCCGATTTAGAGTCAGTACATATCAGAAATTGTATTCCAGTGTATCGAATCACTATTTCAACAGCCTTAAAAATTCCATAAAACTCAGCTGTATAGTTACTTGCTAAGCTAGGTAATCTGAAAGATTGATTTATATTCAGTTCTTGACATATATACTACAGCTGCTCCGGTTCTCTGACTATTCATAGAGCCACCTGCATATATTTTGATATGGTTTTTAAATTCGGTATTAATTCCAAAAAGGATCCCTTGAGTAAAACTGGTAAATTCCGATTGTTAAAATTTCCAAGTTTATCATCTAGGCTATCCTTGAATTGTAATCTTAACTGGAGTCATCAATAATGGCTTGGTGAATAAAACATATTCAATAGTGGTTCCTCCTCAGAGAGGTTATGAGCCATTAGATTTGAGATGTTGTTTGCAGCTGTAATATATGTAGGTTTCACTTGTTTAGTGCAGTATCTGTGGTTGTATGCTAGCAGGCATAAACTTCTTATTAAAATGACTAGGGTGGTTGTGATTATACCTATGATCTTAAATATTAACTTATGACTAAGCATTTACCTTCTTAAGCTTGAATGGTGGGATGCACGTTTCCAACTATAGGGCTATGATTGGGGTAGTTTTAAAGGCTCCTGTTATTATTCTAAGTGGTTGGTTTTGGACAGTGTTGAGTTTATTCAGGATATTTAAAGTCAGATGACTGAACAAGAAGCAGAAGTATTCCAGCTTGCATCTTATTATACTTGTAGTGGCAACTGACTATACACCAAATTTTATCGGCAACTGACTATACACCAAAGTTTATCATGTGGTTTTAATTTAAAACAAATCATGTTTCATTATTTTTAATGTTATTGTTTTTATTTATAAAATATTGGAATTGGGATTGATTTAAAAAATACAACATTTATTTTCAGTATAGCTTTTCTTCTTTGAACTTAATTAAGGAACTGAAGACCTAAACAGCTATATACTGATGTATACCTTAGTCAGCAGCTGTGAATGAATACCATATCTTGAGCAGGCAAGGGATTTGAGAATATTTAAGTCTTTAAAGCCTTGATTGACTAGATTATATATGTGAGCTCCAAAGTTAAATTTCCTACCAAATATCACTCCAAGAACTTTCTGAGGATCGCTCTCTGGAAGTGCATTGTTACATATATATAAGGTTGGTGTGGACTCTGTTTGTCTTTTCCTAGAGAATGCAGTTACTCTGTTCTTAGAGGAGTTGATTTCTAATGATATGGCAGCAAATTAACTCTCTAATTCATGTAGTATTTGTTTTAGGGTTGTAATTGTGTATGATATATTCCTGAGGCTACATATTAAAGAAATATCATCGGCATATTGAAGTAAATGAATACTATTAGGAATGCATTAGTTTATGTTAGACATATAGTGCAAATAACAAAGAACTTGGCACACTGCCTTGAGAGAGCCCCCTGCAGGTGCTTCTAGCCATTGTTTCCTGGTTTGATGACAAGTAAATCACTCTGTGACTTAGCCACTTATGAAGGTGTAGTATAAATCTATCTGGTATTAAGATTTTAGAAAAACTCATTAACAATAATCATTGTAAAGCTATTTTAATTTCAATCTCAAAAATGATATAAAATCATCTGATTATAAATATACAGTTTTAAATATAACCTCTTATCTTACAATGTTCAAGATGAATAATCTGGTGTTAATAGTCCAGTCATTTTAGACAAATTACCTTAAAAAACCCTTATAAGCATAAGACTTGGTGGATGTGTTGAATTTTACCTCCAGAATAACATACTAAAAGTCCTCCAAAAAAAACTTGTGCTACGGCCGCCATATTGGAAAATGGCGGCCAATTTTCACTTTTTCGCTTATAACTCTTTTATTATTGATGATAGAGCGAAACGTTTCATGTAAAAGTTGTTTGAAATTACAAAATGCACAATTCCGATTATTATCACTTTTGCTCTAAACCTAACGGTTTTCGAGTTATTAATGATTTAAATATATAAATACTGTATATGCAGGGTGAGTCAGATCACACTTCCAGCATGTTTAAGGGGGGAACGGTTTATTATAAATACTTCTAACACAATTATCTGTACTAAATCGAATATAGGAAATCTATTTAAAATATTCTTATCAAAATCTATATACAGGGTGCTCAAAAACGAAGGTCATGAGTTTGAATCTGTAAATGTTCTAATATGAACCTAAGACAATTATACATCATTTTAAAGGTCTCGTAAAAACAAACATTTTGGTGGAAACAGAATCCACTTATCTTTATCCGTTTAAAAATGGCGGCTATTTTTGTTAAATATATTGGAATTTACAAAATACTCTGTATTTTATAAACCAATAAATGTGTCTTGTTTCCGATTGAAATTTCTTACACGTAATAAAATCAGCGTTACTCTGATATGATACACAAGACAGTTGCTTTAGAACAAAATAACTATTTAAATATTTGTTTTTGTAAGGCCAAAAAATTATATAAAATATAACAAAACATTTTATATAATATATAACAAATATAATATATAAATTTTATATATTTAATTATAAAATTATATTCTTATAAGAATAATACAAAATATTTGATTTAAATTATTATTTTGTTCTAAAACAACTTTCTGTATATATCACATCAGAGTAAAGCTGAGTTTATTACGAGTAAGGAATGTTAATCGGAAACAAGACACATTTATTGGTTTAGAAAATACAGAGTATTCTGTAAATTTCAATATATTTTACAAAAATAGCCGCCATTTCTAAACGGATAAAGATAAGTGGATTCTGTTTCCACCAAAATTTTTGTTTTTAGGAGACCTTTAAAATGATGTATAATTGTCTTAGGTTCATATTAGAACATTTACAGATTCAAACTCATGACCTTCGTTTTTGAGCACCCTGTATATAGATTTTGATAAGAATATTTTAAATAGATTTCCTATATGTGATTCAGTACAGATAATTGTATTAAAAGTCTTTATAATAAACCGTTCCCCCCTTATACAAGCTGGAAGTGTGATCCGACTCATCCTGCATATATTTATATATTTAAATCATTAATAACTCGAAGACCGTTAGGTTTAGAGCAAAAGTGATAATAAACGGAATTGTGCATTTTGTAATTTCAAACAACGTTTACTTGAAACGTTTTGCTCTATCATCAATAATAAAAGAGTTATAAGAAAAAAAGTGAAAATTGGCCGCCATTTTCCAAGTTGGCGGCCGTAACACAAGTTTTTTTTTGAGGACTTTTAGTATGTTTTTTAGGAGGTAACATTCAACACACACACCAAGTCTTATGCTTATAAGGGGTTTTTAAGGTATTGGGTACATTTTGACTTAAAATGTTTACACTATAAGAGCAGGTAGGGACACATGGTCTTATGCAGAGCTAAGGTCAAGGGACACCAGAACAGAGGAGCTGCAATTGGTTAAATTGATCTGGGTTTCTGTTGCTAACTGAAACAGGAAGTCTGAGCAAGCTTGTTTCCTTTGGAATCTAAATTGGCTGCTTGGGATGAGTTTATACTTGCTGATTAACCATTCCAGTCTGTTTTTGACTAATATTTTATAAAGTTTTAAGGCTATTGGTGTATAGGAGGTATCATTAGATCTACCATTACCTGGTTTTATAGGATTCCACTTATTTTTATAATCCTTCAGATTGTTGGAATATCTTCTCCTAACCAATGTTGTTAAATATTATGAGAAGCAGTGTTTTAGCTGATGTGGGAAGTTTCTTAATAACTTTATAATGTACACCACCAATTCCAGGACTGGTAATTTTTTTCTTGACTGTATAGCATTATCTAACTCATCTAATGTGAACGTATCCTCTAATGTGTTAGGTCTCAGGCATTTTGCTGACTGTAAGTGGTGGATTAAGTTAGTTTTTATGAGGGACATAGTCTAGAGTGATATTCTTAAGGAAACAATATCCCAAGTTTTGGTGCTCCTTTAAGAATTTACCACTGCAGTTCTCGCAGTTGTATTTCAGTTTGTTGTATTGTGCTCCATATTTGTGTTTGTTGTTGTCATCATACTTGAGCAGAAGTTGAGCCAGGCTTGTCTTTTAGCATTCTTAATTATTTCTTTAGCTTTGATCTGTGCTACTTTATAGATATTATAATTGACTGGGGTCATATTATTACAGTGCAATCGCGATAGTCCGACATTTGTTAGTCCGACACGTTCGGTAATCCGACAGCGCCGCAGAGAGCTATTGTCACGGAAGAGTGGGGGAATCCTGTCAAAACGTGAAGGATTTCTGTTCATTGTCTGTCTTAAGTTAACTTTTCTTTTCTTTCGTGTGTTTAGAAATTTGAATAAACATTTTATTATTGACACTGACTTTTCTTTTAACCTATAAATCAATAATAATTGCATTGTAGTGTAATTTATAGCTGTTTTAAGGGTACTCTCGGTAATCCATAATATTTGATAATCCGACAAGGGCCCGGTCCCATATCTGTCGGATTATCAAGAGTTTACTGTAGTAAATATTCTAAAGCATTTCCTTCTGATTGCCACTCCTTTAGAGCATTCAGGTGTCACAATTAAGGGACAAACTTTGTGTTATTATTATTTATACGTTTTTATAGGCGGGATAAAGAGTGATATTGCATTCTTTAATATTTTGTATAAGTCATCAGACGTTATATCTGAGCTTTTTTTTATAGATAAAAGGTCAGAAGATAGCCTATCTGTAATTTCCTTGATTTTTTGAGTCAGCTTTCTTATAGTTGCAGGAGTCAAAAGTGTATTTTTAAAGGGAGGATTGAAGATAATATCAAGGAGGTGATATCAAACTCTATTAAGATCGGGAAATGATAGCTTCCCATGGCATCCCAGTGAATTTTCCACTGATTAGAAGAATTTTTAAGTCAGATGTGGCAAATGCTAGATCTATTGTAGATGGATTTCTGTAGGAAACTTTAGTGGTAGTGGGACTATTGTTATTTAAAAGTATGTAATTGGTTTGGAGATAAGTTTTGAAGATATGATTGCCTCGAATATACTGCTTAGCATTTATATACCAATATGGGTGTTTTGCATTGAAATCTTTACAAATTATGGATAATCCATTATCTTTAGAGAATAACTCTTCCCACACAGTCTTGGGTATTTTATTATTGCTAGGCTTACAATAGACATTATAGATAAAATTTGGCTTTTTAAAGCTAGTTATTGGTATACCTAGACACTGCAGAGTTTGGTGAAAGTTTCCCTGAGTTACATTGGTAGGAAAAAAACCAATGATTCGCTATAAATTGAATATAAACATTAGCTATAAATTAGATCACATATTTAAACACACTAGGGGACCGCCCCCCAGTGGTCGAAATTCGACCATATATTTGAAAAATAAAAAATTGTTTAATATCTAGTGGGCTCTGTGGCGCTAATATATATCTCTCTCCCTCTCTCTTTCCCTCTCCCTCCCCCACCCAAACCCACAGGTAACTTTTTTTAATGTGGAGTTAAAACGGATAGCAGAAGAGCGTTACTATTCCAGTATTCAGTAGCCTTTTTATTTATCCCTCAAACCTCTTCACCGTCATCTCCACGTCCCTCATCTTCTCCCCAACCTTAATCCTCTTTCCATCCCTCATCCTCCTCTCTCAAAAACAGGTTTAATTTATTTTAATTTGGAGTTAAAACGGATAAGGTAAGGGTGATATCATTCCAGGTGTTTTCCAGTTGTCCATTAGTTGTTTAATTGTTTTATTTATGCCTGAAACCTCTCCACCCGACCCCTCATTGTCAGCCCCTCACAAACAGGTTTAATTTATTTTAATATGGAGTTAAAATGGATAAGAGAAGGGTGTTACCATTCCAGTAGTCATTCATATTTTTATTTATGACTGAAACCTCCCCACCTCATCCGCTCCCCGTTTAATGTGGAGTTATAACGATAAGAGAAGAGCGTTACCATTCCAGTAATCATTAGTTGTTTTATTTATGCCTGAAACCTCTTCACCTCATCCTCTCTCCGTCCCTCATACTCACCCCCCACAAACAGGTTTAATTTATTTGAAAGTTGAGTTAAAACGAATAGGAGAAGGTTGTTCCCACTTCAGTGATCGGTGGCCTTTTTAATTATGTCTGAAACCTCTCGCCATCCCTTATCTCCCTCCCCTTACAAACAGGTTTAATTTATTTTAATGTGAAGTTAAAAAGGCCAAAAAAAGGGCTATAACAATCCAGTCATATTTTTAGTGAATTTCCTTTGGAAAGTGAACTATTAGCATGACCCGCACGGTGAAACTTAAGCCCGGGACCACCATAGAAGTTCCTAACGTGACCCCCTGAACACGTTTTTGGGGGGGTCGTTCAAAATTTTATATATATACTGTATATATATATATATATATATATATATATATATATATATATATGTGTGTGTGTGTGTATGCACTCTAGCGGTCACATTTTTGTCCGATTAACTTAAAATTTGGTAGGGACGTTCCTTTCTGTAATCAGTTGAACAAGTTCGTTGAGCAAAACAATCGGAAAACTCTAAACCCTTTTTTTGGGGATTAATCTTTCAAATTTCGAGTTTTTGGGCCCAAAAAGGGTCAGAAAAGCCCCAGATGTAAAATTATTGCATGTTAAAAGATGGGAATTAGTGAGGCAAAAGTTTTAAGCTCTCTCTCGTCATTCTAGCATAAATATTTACCGAGTTATTAAAGAAAATGTGTTTTGACTAAACACAGTACGTTGTCTTATAGGGATTTTATACTAGAAAAGCCTGTTATTCCTTTGTTAGAGTACTTTTAACATCCCCAGCAACTCACGCCTACTTTCAAGCCTGCCTGGACCTTCTCCTAACCTTATAATGCGCAAAATTGTATTCCCAGCTTTGCAGGTAAATGAAACCAGGAGCATCAGAACAGCCAAAAATAATATTTTTCAGATTTCAATAAAAATTGGAATACATGTATGTTTTTACACATATTTTGAGTTTTAAACTTTTTTTGTGGAAATTCACTTCCCTCACGTCAGCGTGCTGCGTGCGAACTCGTTTCTTTTTAGCGAATTTCCCCTATAGGGAAGAAGCTATTACCGTAGGTCTCATGGTAAGACTTAAGCCCGAGACCATGATAACTTTTTGTTTTGAGGTCCCCAGATGCCAAAAACACTATTCGTTCAAATTTATATATATGTATATATATATGTATATATATATATATGTATATATATATATATATGTATATATATATAAATATATATATATATATATATATATATATGTGTGTGTGTCCGTTAACACGATAACTTGAGTAAAAAACGTCCGATTTTGATGAAATTTGGCTCAAATGTGTAAAATGACATTCATGACTTTAAGTTCGAAAACCAGAAAAACCGGACCATGGGAAGGGGGGTTTATGGGGGTTTTAAATTTTCCAAAAATCAGTTTTTTGCATTTTTCACCCTAAAATTTTTAAAAAACTTAATTTTGGTTTTGACCATGTTATAGAGCTTAAAAAAACAAATAATTTAGTATTTTGAATTATTAACTTAGGTTAAGTGGTTGCGGAGAAAATACAAAAAAAACCTGCTCATAAAATCTCCCATGTTAATCTTATGAGAAAAAGGTTTTTGGCTTTTCCTCAGTTTATTTTAATGTAAACTTCACATTTGCTTTTACCAATCTGTTCAGTTCCACAAAACAATCATTTTGGTGTTTAAACTGTGATTCTACGCCCAACCGTTGCAGAGATATTCGAAGGGCTAAACACAGTACGTTGTCCAATGTTATCCTTATGGAGAATAAATAAAATTTGATATCTCGATTATTTATTAATGTATGTTGATGAAACTTGGTATGTGGCTTCAAGTAGTACTGGTATATTGATATTTGCACAAAAAATGGATTTTTTGTTGATTATTCCCGTAGCAGCAAACCTGCGTACTCAGCCCCCATGTTATTCTTATGAAGAATAAGTAAAATGTACTGACTCCCTTAATTATGAACATAAATTAATAAAACTTGGTATGTAGCTTCACTTGGTTGAGTTATATTGATAATTATATAAAAACCCATTTTTCTGTTCCTTGTTGCAGCAAACCTGCTTTATCAGCCCCCATGTTATTCTTATAGAGAATAACTAGAATGTCATATATCGCTTATTTATGATTGAATATTGAAGAAACTTAGTATGTGGCTTCGCCTAGTTAAATTCTATTTATATTTCCATAAAAACCAATTGTTTCTGTTCCTTGTTTCAGCAAACCTACATACTCATTACCAATGTTATTCTTATGGAGAATAATTAAAATCGCTTATATGTGAATATATTTTTATGAAACTTGGTTTGCGGCTTTATGTGGAATTCAGACAAATATTATGCATTGGAAATTCGCTGAGTCCGCAGGTTTGCTGCGACGGGGGTATTTATTTATTCATGAAACCTTTTCACCTCATCCACTCCCCGTTTAATGTGGAGTTAAAATAGTAACAGAACGGCATTACCATTCCAGTAGCCTTTTTATTTATGTTTGAAACCTCTCCACCTCATCCTCTCTCATCCCCCATCCTCCCCCTTCAAAAACAGGTTTAATTTGTTTTAATATGGATTTTAAACTAATTAGAGAATGGTGTTACCATTCCGGTAGTCAGTAAAATGTTTTATTTATGAATCATCTGTTCTTGCTGTTGTGCTACATATTTATTCCGTAACCAACATGGTAACCAATAAGGCCAATGTTATTTTTTTAAATTTCAAATCAAATTTTCTCCATTTCTCAGAAACTAATGTGAATTAAGATAGTATTGTGCACATCTACAAAAAAATACATTTCTAACGGTGTGCTTAGGTTTTTCCTACAATAAGCATGAGCTGAGAAAAACATACGACAAAAGTCATGCTTGCCTGTTAATAATATAGATTACAATATGTTATATAGTACTATTTACGTTACCTACAGGCAAATTACCGCAAATGATTTATAAAAACTATAAATTGTTGGTTGTGTGTGTGCTGCATTCTGTGGTTATCTCGTAGAACTACTATGAATCAAGATCAGCTGTTTGTATTTTCATCAGCTCAAACAAAAATGAATGGCCAAAAGTAATACATGGGAACTTTGAACACCCGTGCGGCAAAACCCTATATGATTTCCGTATCTTTAATATGCCTACATGTTACTCAGGACTATCAAGCATCTCTGCCAAATTTCAGCTCAATCAGTAAAATGGTTAGAGTGTTTTTGAGCCAGAATTATTTACTCATACAATTTACAAACTTTCTCATTTATAACATTAGGCTGAAGTAGACTTCTCATTGACATTGTAAAAGCTGTCCCTAGTTTTGTGTGTGCCAGGATTCAGAGGACGTAGTTACACTATAATCACCTACAGAGTATACTTCTATCTTCTCAAGGAGGAGATAATACAACAGTTGGTGTTTCAGGAAGCAAACATAAGTTGTTTATCATTTAGTTTCCAAGGTGGAGATATTTTAAAAGTTAATGTAAACAACTGAAATAAATAGTTGACAGCAGCCCAATCTGTCGGTGACCTAATAAAACTACATCCACTTCAAATTCTGGCAAACACTAAACGTGGGACAGCTGGGCCATATAGATGGGATGTCTCCTTCAGTATATATAGGTAATGATAAGAATGCCATCTATAGTCTTCTAACCGACAGTGCTGCTTAGCAACCAGGGTTTACAAAACAACTATAACAAAGTCAAAGAAGGGAATATTTTCTTTCCCTAATATTCAACATATTTTTCTAACTTACAAATTATAGTTAATCCATTAATTGTTAAAGTTTACTATTTTGTAATAAAACGCTATGTTTATCAAGTAATAAATATTATATCTTTATTTTGTATTTGTGGATTATTGATTACAAACTACAGCAACCTCCCCATATAATTTGTGACCCCGAAATTTGCAACTTCATCCACCTTTCCTGTGCCATAACACTTTTGTCTTACTAATCATGTCCCTGGACAAAATTTAAGAACAACTAGCAGCACTACAGGATGAAAACGCCTCTTTGAGAACTTAGTTACGGCATCGAAGTAATGAAGGTCCATCGTGTCACTGACAAGCTATCCCCATTGTGGACATATCTTCCGAGTTTGTGGTTCGCCCAAGCGGATTCCCATGTCGGTTATCACGAGTGATGACACTCGCTTTCACTATATAGTGTCACAACTTGAAACCAGAAATTCAGCGGATGTGGAAGACATAATTACCAACCCTGGCTATGCTGACTTCATAATCCTGGCCACGGCATCCTTGCAACTCAGACAGAGCTGCCAACTGACAAACTTCCGAAAAGAGTCGATAAAATCATAAAGGTATTGCCCAATGTGCCGCATGTGCGTGCAGCAAACAAGCGTGATTATCCATATGGTTGCAAAACTGGCTAAAAGATTCGACGCCATGTCAACCGAGCCACATTTTAGTTTTTAAAATTAAATGTTCGTTTGGTTCTATGTGCGTTTTTCAATGTTTCTTACTGTTTTGACGACCTCGATAAGAATGAAGATTTATATTTTGAAGATCTGCAGAAAAGAACATGAAACGATCGTAATCTAATAAATTGGATTAGTACATAGAATCACTCGACAACCAGGTATTTCAATCTTTTTAATAGGTAGTTAGAAATGTGATTCAGAGTTATCCTGCTTAAGGAGACGTATACAAATGTAATACAAATATATACAAATTTGAACGAGTGGTGTTGTTGGCAGCTGGGGACCTCAAAACGAAAATTTATAATGGTCCCGGGCCTAGGTCTTATTACCATGCCGACTAGGGGAATAGCTTCTTCCCTGTAGGAGAAATTCGCTAAAACAACACACAATATTATATAAACGATAATTTTTTATTTTCATATGAATTAATTACAATAGGCATTTATTAGTAGATTTTCAATACATTTTAAAATGTTATAACGGACCTGAACTAGTCCTGTTTTAATATTACCATAACAAAATAATATGACCTACTGAGCAGACAAGAATATTATTTTCTTTAACATGTTTGCCTCTGATTAAATGCAGAATTCCAAGGTTTGTATATAATGTCTTTATTGCATTGTGGTAAAACATGTATATTGTTTTTGATTTATTATTATCTAAATTATAGACAAAAATTACAACAATTATTATTTTTTACATTATGGTACCTATATAAACACAAGTGAATAATATAAGTTTTATGTCTTTACATTGAGTGGAAAGAGTGTTGTTGGACAATTTTTTAGTAAATTGCATATTAATTTATTTATTTATATATATATATATGTATATATATATATATAATTACCTATATATTATACACATGTGAATACAAAATAAAATACTATATTTATAATAAGGCTAATTCACAAAACCATATCCCAGTCTGTTCACGACTGAACAAAACACAAAATTAGCAACCTATAACGACTTCGGTTGTGTGAGGCATTCCGCCGCGCCGTGTCATATTTGTTCAACAGATTATGTTATTTGTAAGTCCTTTTTTATACCTTTAAAACAAAGAAATAGAAAACTTTTATATTTATTAATTTCTTATAAATACATTCTCATAATTAAACAAATAACAAATTTGTCCCTCCTATAAATCACATATAATATTTGGTAGAGTATGGCATACTATATTCCACCGTAATATGAATAGTATAAGATAAAAAATAATTATAAATTAATCCTGAAATACCGATGTAGGTTTTAATTCCAGGTGATTGCATAATATTATTAAATTAAACTTCCAAAATAAATCTGACAGTATTTGAAAAATACGCTAATAAGTAACTTGCTTTATCTGTCCCTAATTATTTAGCTGTTTATCTTATGTTGAGTCGCTACTATAATTTTTTTCCGAAAACTGCAGCTTCACACAAAACTACAAAAACTGCATTAATTACAAATGAAACTACAATTCCAGCTGTGAACCACTAGAACGCCAGTCTGCTTTCATATTTTTTGAGACCCTGGATTTATCAAAGGAAAATCATCTACTTCTGGTTCCATTATCAGAACTCAATTTTGTCCTTGGGCTAAGGGAAATATTTTGACACAACCCTGGCCTCTTTACATTCAGTAGTTTGCTCTGAATAGGTGGTTACACTTCACCACTACACGCTATTATTATATAAAGTTTCATTATATAGCAACAATGATGTTCTTTTTGCAATGTTGGGGAACTTTTTTACTTTAGAGTCTTTATCCACTAAAGACTCAAAAAAAAATTGGTACAATTTCTTATACTAGAAATTTACCAATCATACACATTTGTCATTTGATTTTCGTAATAAGACGGCAAAGGGCAACGCCAAGTGCAAGCGTCACAAGGTAAAGCGCCTTCAGTTTGGCAGGTGCTATTTGCGTGCACTGTAGAACGATGATCTGTAGAGTAAATGGACCGTTCATTTCAGTTTAAATTTAGTTCACATAAAATGGCTCGTTGAGTCAACGGTCCTATTTTATAAAATTATAAAAATGTATCGATAAAGGTCCGTTGTCGCAACGAGCCTGTAGACGCTTTGGACCCTCTTGCTTATATTAATAGGTTCATTGGCACTATGACCCTCTTAAAAAATATAATAATAATATAAGGGATCTGTAGAGTAAATGGGCCTTCTTTTTATAAATTAAATGTAACGGAGGGTCATAGTATCAACGATCCGTAGTGTAAATGGACCTCATATTAAATTAAATATTAATAGGTTCATTGTGCCAATGATCTGTAGTGTAAGTGAGCTGTCAAAAAAAAATAAGACACCTCACGTCCTTCTTGTTCTTGTTGTCCTTCAAAACGTCCTTCTTGTTGAATTCATCCAGTTACATAATCTGAGTCAGCCTGAAATACGAGCTATAGTACAGCTATACTTATTTGTAATAGTTTTGTTTGGCCTTCAATTCGTAATGAATGTAGCAACAACCAAGTTATGCATTCCTTGTCTGAATCTAAGGTAACCAGGCATGTATTGACACCTCTAGGTGGACTTTGTAACAACTTCACAGCACTGTATTGACACCTCTAAGTGGACTTTGTAACAACAACTTCACAGCACTTTTCCCATGTCCATGTTGACTTAATAGTCCCACTCCCACCATCCAAATCCTACAGATTTTCTTTGACTATTATCGATTGATTCACCCGTTGGCTTGAAGCATACATACCCTCTTGAGCAATCACAGCAGAATCTGTAACAAGAACATTTGTGTCATCTTTGATTTCACGTTTTGGAAGTTTTGGATGCCCAACCAAGTTAACCTGTGAACGGGGAACTCAGTTCACAATCTACAATTTTTAGAGACTTGACTCAACAATATGGGATCAAAATTCAGTTCACCTGCAGTTGGCATCCTCAAGGTAATGGGATGGTTGAGCGATTCCATTGCCAACTAAAAGCTGCAATTATGGCCTACAATAATCCCAACTGGTCTGAAGCACTGCCTCTCGTCCTTCTTCGCATCAGATGTGCCTTTAAGAAAAACATTTTGGCTTCCGCAGCTGAATTGGTGTATAGAGACCCACTTTGTCTCCCAGCAGAATTCCTGGCTGCTCCATCCAACAGCACTCAGTACAGTGATGATAAGGAACTTGTAGCTCAATTGCGTCAGCACTTGGCTCACATTAAACCCAAATCCACTTCTCGTCATGACATACCAGGATCATTTGTTTTCAAGGATCTTGTAAACTGCAGCCACATCTTCCTTTTGCGAAGACTCCACTCAGAAAACATTGCAGCCACCATATACCTGGCCATATCAAGTGGTCAGTGGCGGATCCAAGAGGGGAGTATGGAGGCACGTGCCCCCCCAAACAATCTGAATTTCACGGATAAAACATACTATTTTTAACAGAAAATATTTGTAGATATCACATTTAAATTCTAATGTTCTATGAAATCAAGTAACCATTTTGAAACATTTCTTACGCTCAAAATGACAATCGTAGATTTACATGTCTAAACCAGGAGCAGCACAGTCGCTAACGCTGAGACATGTCCACTATGTGCACTGCCTGAAGTGTACTGCCATTAAAAGGTTCGCTCAACGAGAGAGCCCCAGGTATTGAAACGAATGTTTTAACAACTAACCTATCCAGCGAATGTAAACAAATTTGGGATTAAACTTAGATTTTTAAGTTCTTGCATACGCCTATATTTTAGTTATAGTTTATTTAAATTAGCTTTAGGATTGACTAGCATCAAAGTGATAACTATTGGATGCTTTTGCGGTGCAATGTTGCCAAAGCTACAAGAAACAGGAGACGACACTACATACGGTGAAAACACTATTGAAATAGCTTTTCTCAGTTTGCCAAAACAACGAGAAATAAACATTAAACACCTCAGATATTAAACAAAATATTGAAAGGATCAAAATTAAAACAAACAACGTCACATTCAGTGCGGCACGCCGCCTTTCCCCCCAACAACCTGGCATGCCGCAGGAAACAAATGCGATTCTAAATATACACAATTAACGCAGTGAATGTGTTAACTGGCCTTTGCGCATTTACTATAAATCTTAAGAGTGAATAAAAACAAACATTTATTTACTCCATGCGGACGCAAAAAAAATTGTGATCATATTAAACAAAAATCAATTGGCACTGCAGGACACATGTGTTTGGTTGGTATGGTTATGTTCGGTCAAAGCTGGCCTGTCATTGGCCAGGCGAGGATGCTACTCCTTTATAGTTTCTTCTAGCCCCTACAGGAGTCACTAGAGTCAATCCTACATCTACTTTAAACAGAATAGTTAAATACTTCAGAAATCACTTCTGTGGATTTTAAATTTCATCAAATTTTTGGGGGAGGGCCTCAAACCCCCTTCTACCTGGGAGGGTACTCCAAGACCCCCCCAGTTTTGCCCGCCCAAAATGTTTTTTTCTGGATCCGCCCCTGGAAGTGGTTACCCGAAACAAGAAAACGTTCACTATCCAGATATACAGAAAAATAATCGGAGTCTCCTTATATAGTGTGAAACCAAGCTTACATTCCGGTGGACGTTGAAAACAACCAGTACTCCAAGGAGAAAAACGGGTGTCCACAGCATCGTCAGCCTTTAAGAGCACCACTACCCACACATCGGACCCGGCCAGGCAGACCCTCTCCATGGGGGGCTGGTATAGTGAATGGCAGATGTTGTATAGAGTTGTAACCCACAGTGTTGCAAAGTGTTGCTTAGCAACCGGGTTGTTTACTATAGAAAACAATATCAAAAACAGAAGAAGAGAATACTTCCTCTCCCTAGTGCTGCTAAATTTATTTGTCTAACATTTTAAAACTAATCGTTAATATTTATTATTTTGTAAGTTTATCAAGTAATATCCATTCTTTCTTTATTTTGCATACTTACTACTTACTGCAGTTGCAACTGGCATCCCAGATGGTACGAACCTCACCTTTACACTACCTCTAGCATTCTCTTGCCCCACTGGCTAAAACATTGCCATTTTATTCTTAAGGAGAAAAGAGTACTCCAGGTGATTGCGAAATTCTCAGGTGATTGCTCCTCAAAGCTGTTCCCAAACCGTCCCAGGTTGTTGGGGGTTAACAAACTTTGGATAATTTTTTCCCCGACCTAAGGGCTCATCCCACTGGCTTCATCTCTACCCAACCTTCTCAAATATCAATCCCTCTGGTCTTTCCTTCTTCTTAGCACATGGCCAGCCTGTCTGATACGTCTTCTTCTTACTTCAACTGTTACAGCTGTGTCTTTGTAGGGGTCTTTGATTTCTCGGTTATGTTTAATTCGCCAGTTTTCATTTTCGAATATTGGGCCATAAATTTTCCCAAGAACTTTATTATCAAAGATCATCAGTTTTTCAGATCTTTTATTCAATGTCCAGGTCTCTGATCCGTACAGTAAATGTTGGACTTATTATCTTTAATTCTTATACGTGGGATTATTGTTTTCTAATCACAGCAAACTCCCCTTATAGTTAAAACCACAAAATGGACTGAAGAAACGCAGAATTGTCCAAGAATGGCCAAGAAGCCTGTGAGGTACGGTTGAGAATCGGAAAACTGTGATATAAAGTCGAGAATCAGATGCGCGTAAGATACGGTTGAGTTCCGGCTGTGCGTTAGGTATATAGCTAACAGCAACATCTACTTTAATGAATCTCGTAAGTGTGTGAGTGGCCAATTCACTTGCAACTTTTGTTGTCATAAATCAAAAAATTGTGTATTATTTGATTCAATGTTCACAAGACAGAAAGTATTCTAGTTTTTTAATAAAATATTAGTAACATGTACCCGGAGGGGCTAGTAAATTAAATCAATTAAATTGCAAATATACAGAATATTTCAAAAGGCATTCTCCTTGAGAGCTCTATGGGATTGTCGGAATGGGAGTAGCAGTATGTTTGATTATGGGATGGTTATCTATATTGCCTACCAAATTCCAGCTTCACTGGTTCAGTAGTTGGTGTGCATGGCTGCCTTGAGGCGATTAGGGGCCTGAGGCGAAAATTCTGTGGGGTGCCCCAGAAACCCCTATTTTACTACTGTATCTTGATAATTATCTTTCTTTTGGCCTAGGGCGCTAGGCCCCTGGAATTCGGGGCTGAGGCAGTGCCCCGGTTGCCTCCCCCTCATGGTGGCCCTGTATGTGAGTGATAAAATTAACATGGGAATAATAAAATGCGGGGTGGAGCACTAGTGTGTGTGTGTGTGTGTGTCCCATGTGATTCTCAAAAACGACTCGTCAAAACTGCTCCTGGACTGTACCTCAATGTAGGGGACCAACAGATTTTAGATATTTTTTTGTTTTTCCCCCAGACCTCAAGACTCCTCCCCATAGGCATCAAAAGCCGCCATGATATTTTTATCGAGAAACGATATTTTCTAAGTGGCTTGAAAACGGCTCTTCAAAACTGCTCCCGGACCATACCACGTTATTGGAGAACTAAAAGACTTTGGATGTTTTCCCCCGACCTTAGGACTCCACCACTGGCTTCTTCTATCCCTTCCCCATATTATATTTTGACAAATGGTGGTTCTTTGGGATTTTTGCAAAGCTGTCCTGAATGATGCCCCAACATTGGTTATGTCGCCCCCCCCCCCACCACCAATTCTTAGGGCTCCTCCCCCTTGCAAAGTTGCTATGATATTCTTTGCAGCGAGAACCATGGAGATATTCTTGCATAGCATGGATATTCTTTGCTTTGGTATTTTTTCCCCTATGGAGTTGGGGAACTAAAAGACTTTGGATGTGACTTTCCCTGACCTCAGGGCTCCCCCCCTGGCTTCTTCTATCACTTCCAAAGCTCCAATGTTGACATGTGATGGTTATTTGGATTTGTTTTATTAAACCACATATCTTTAATGAATCCCCAACATTGGATACGTCCTCCTCACCAACCTTAGGGCTTCCCACCTTGGCAAAGTTTGTTGTTATTCTTTAGCCAATTGTTATTAATTCATAACATTTGTAATACGTTTTTATAACCCCAACCGTAGGGCTCCACCCCATTGGCTAAAACGTTGCCATGTTATTCTTATGGAGAAAATATCTACCTATTCTAATAAAGTAAAACCCCAGTTGATTGTGAAAAAGTCTCCCCAAAACTAATTATACACCATACCACGTTGTAGGGAACCAACAATATTTTGAATACGTTCTCCCCTTCCCCCCAAGTCTCCAAGGGCTTCCTCCCAATTGCCTCAAAATTTGCCATGTTATACTCATAGAAAAAATACGTTATTTAAAAAGCTCATAAACAGCCCCTCAAACCTGCTCCTGGACTATACCAAGTTTTAAAGACACGTTTTTCCTACCTTAGGACTCCGCCCCAGTGGCCTTAAAAGTTGTTATGTTATGGTGAAACTTGTTTTTGGAGAGACGAAAGGCGCTCGGTCTACAGGTACCCCAAAAAATAAGCTATTAGGTCTTGATGATGTGATACTTGAAAGCCCTTAATACTTAGATGTGCCTAACACATCCACCTTTAGGGCTTCGCCATATGTGGGCTTTCAAAGTTCCGATGTTAAACTTACGGAAGAATAGAAATCGATTTAGTTTAGTGTTTTCACAGCAGCTGTTGATACTAACAAAACACAGGACAGAACAGAAGCAAGAACAGCTGTTTCAAACTAACTTATGGAATGGATCACAATAATAATAACCTTAATAGAATCGGATATGAGAGCTGGGTAATTCAAAAATAAAATATATTTTCTCGAATTCTAGCATCTGTATTCGCTATTAAGGGTCTTAAATGTTTATCTGTTTATCAGTATTTCAATATTTTCATCAAAAATTAAAAGGAAATTTATAAATAGTTAGGAGGCAAAATAACACCAATTTTTCTTTCAAACAGATCGCCCAGATTCGCACATCCCCTGCTCCAGTAGCGGCGCGGCGCCTGTGTGGCAGTGTCGGAGTGTTGTGACGCCTCACTATCGATCTGGTCCAAACGCCTAAACGGGACAACGCCAACTTCCCTCTCCATCCCCTGCACCCGCGTTGCGTTTATCATCAAGCTTTTTTGTACTGTTTCTGCTTCTTTATGTATTAGCTTAGCAGTTAAATGTCTCAGTAGATATTCACGGGGAATGTTATTTTTCTAAATTTCTCCTCGAGGTCGTGTAGCCTTTTACTTTTGAGATAATAAATATATTATTGATATACAAATTTCAAAGACACCCTACGTTTTAGACCTATTATGAAATGAGGGGAACTAATCGTATTTTTTGGCAGTCGCCGCATCAATGTACAGTATTTTACATACTGCGACATTTTACTTGTAACAAAAACTAATTATGATTTTTGATACCTACATTTTAAAAATTGTGTTACTTGAAATACTTATTTTTTGCGATTAAAACTCGATTATTAGGCTCCTGCGTTTTTCCGTGTTGTGCCCACGGAATTAAATAATTTTAAATGAGATTTACAATCTGTTCTTCAGTTGAACTTATCATTTCAAAACTATTAATTTGTTTCACTAGCCAAGTAATGAGTCGAGAAATCTATTGCATTTATTTCCTGTTGCACAGTACATACAAGATTTCACGTTACCTCATAAAACGATAAAGGCCCCAAAAGTAGGGTTTTAAGAAATGAAAAATTCACTCAACATTATATTAAACGCATTACTGATAAAACACTAGTAATAAACAGTAAACAGTAGTATAATTATTTGTTTATTAATGTGTATAACACTGATAATTTAAGGCTACAGAATATTTTCTTTACATTAAAGTAGTGGTCTTAATTCAATAAAAAAAATTAACTTGCTTGGCTTTTATTTAAAACAAAATCTAACAACTCGTTCTCGGTCAAATAAAATACACCAAAACTTCCTCCAAGATAAAACGTTTGAAATCGCTTGTTTTGCTTTCCTTTATTACTTTATTAAAACGTCGTATAACCTTTAATCAAACTTGAACTAAACCCACTTTAATCAGTCTGCCTCTATTCTTCAGTCAAGCTTTCGCCCACAACAGGTTACCGCTTCGAATCTCTTCAACATGGAAGAAAGTCATGTCTCGTGCGTTGTAGGCCTCGACACTTTCAGCAATTCAGTAGTCCCAAAAATTCCGCTAGCCCCAACCGAGACTGAATTTAAAATCTCGGATTGACGTAGAAAGAGAGCAGACACGTGGGGCCGGTACATGACCGAACTCATTGTACTTTCAGCCCAAGGCCCAAGGAAATATTCAAATTGTCGCCGCCAGTCTTATTCCGCCCCCCACCCCCCACCCTCCCCCCACCCAAAGCATGAAAATCGAGATAATTTTTTTTGGACTCGCGAACACTAACTAGCGCAAGCAATTCAGATATTATTTGCTTTCCTTTTGTTTTGAAATACTACATTCCAAAATCATTTTTACATCAACAAATTATTACGTAAATTACATCGTGTTTTATCAGCAATTAAAACGCTATAAGTATTATAGTTTGTCTAACTGTGTTTCAAAATTCAAATATATTAAAGAACATCACTTTATTGTATGATACTGCTTTTAACTAAAACGAATAAATTATGAAATTCAAAAATAATCAAAGACAATAGAATTTTAAAGTATGTAGACTAAGTGACAACCGGGCGCTATGAAGTTAGTTTTATTAAAACATATAATTAATTTAGCTGTTATTTACTATTGAGAACGCGGTAAACTTTCTCTAGGAAGAAAAAAAAATCAAATTAGCGATTTTATCCCCCAAGTCCCTAGATTATAAAGGGTTCTCTTCTCACTTTCCAGTGTACAATTTCATAAAGCTGAAACGATTGAGGGAAACATAGCAGGCGGAAGAAGAAGACAGGGTGGAACAGAAGGGGTGAGTTGAAGCGCGGGAAAAGTCGCTACCCCTCTGTTGGCACCCCTGCCTAGAGGGGTGAGCATGCGCTGACCTTGAAGTGCACGATCAGCTGGTTTGTATCATATGTTTACACCATTGACCGCTCAGTGTATGTTCGGCGTCTGGCGTCGTTCGGTGTTTGGCTTCGTTCGATCACTTGAACTCGCCCTGTGAACATCGGAGTGTGGTGTTGTGACTAGCCGGCGGGAAACTAACGTAGTTTAAACCGATATATCCGTAACAGTTACTTTACAGGTGTTCAGTTTTAGTTGGGACGGAATTTGGAAAATCGTTATCGAAGTACCGGTGAGTAATGAGTATTACATGAATTTATCAAGATATTATGTTCGATTTACAACACATTTTAGGACTTATGTGTTCAATATTGCAAAAAATACTGTAATTCCCTTTGAAAAGTTAATTAGATAATGAAATATTTAGTAAGTTAGATAAGTTAATATGCATAATATTGACAAGTTTCATGTACTACACATACCTTGAGACATAATTTGAAAATTGAATATATATATATTAATATCGACTGGTATAATAGTAAACACTGAAGACCGAATTTAATGTAATTAATCAGAATTAAAACGGATAGTGGGGGAAGGGTAGAGGGGTGTTATCGTATATCACATGTAACTCTGTCCACTCGTAAACAAGGTTATATGCTAAAGAACGTAAAACACTTTAATAATACAATGCAAAACAATGGAAACACATTGTCTCAGTGTGTCTAATGTCACTCCCAAGTCATAAATGTTCAATATAGAACTCTCCGTATCGTTTTATTTTAGTACCCACTAAATTTTAGTGCGAGTTATAATAATGTGTTTATTTTTACAGATAACACTTTTGAACAAATCACGGTTAGTGTTAGTGTATTTGTTTTATAATAATAACCCCTTTACGATATTAAATTATGTTCTTTAATGTAAATTACCAAAAGTGCATATTATCACAGATTATTTGAAAGGATGTAGGATGATTTTTATAAAGGGGTTTTCATAAATAAACAAGACAATTTTCTATAAAACGGACAGATATTTATTTATTTCTCTTAAAATATGGATTATCTTAAACGTATATCAAATTGAAGTAATTTAATTAAAATATTAAAGAATAAGAAGTGAAGTTGTTTCTTCAAAAATACAGAAATGCTAAAGTTTAGTACCAAAGAACTGATGACATCTCTACTTTAGGAAATTAATAACGTACCCCGATCAGGGGCGAAGGCCACAGATAACAGTGAACTGTTGCTGTAACATTTGTCATTCCTAATCAAGCTTACACTCCATACTGATCTGAGAATCCATTCATATACCAGTAATCCGAAATAATTATTAAACTCTACATATAAATACTACTAATAAATAAACAGAAAAACATTTTTACTTGGTAAACTTGTATCCCTGTATACAGTTTAAGTCCTAGTTCTCCAAGCTTTGCTCTATATAATTATAATAAAATATATTACGCATAAATTGGCCTAGGCCTTCTTAAAGCCGTATCAGCCAATAAAAAATCTTCAAAATGGTCATAACTTGTAAAAATATAGTTTTTTTAACTGATAAATATGGGTGACTAATTTATACATCTTGAACCATCTACCTAGGCCTATTTGTCCAAATGTAGATATAGTTTTGTGTTTAATTTAATCTGTTTCTATATTTAACAAACAGAAAATTTATATTAGTATAAAAGTAGTTAATTGTATACAAAATTGTTTATGACCTAGATCATCATTCCTCGTATTCTTTCCTTTATTCTATTAAAGCACATTCTTTGTTAAAGAACGTTCAACACAACTTGGAAAGCTTTCTCACCACCACAAAGAACGCCTTGAGAAACAAGACCGAGTTATTTAGCCTAGATTGAAAGTAAATTTTAATATATATAATATTATTTGTTCGTAATTTCTTTCAGAAATAAGAATATTAAAAAAGAAAGGATGAGAAGTATTTATATGTGACTATTTATATAGGTTCTTCGTTGAACCCATACCCGTACCCATACCCATGATCAGAAACCCATGGTCTATATATACATAGCCGGTGGATCAGGTTCCGCGCCTCTTCACAAGAACAACTAAGCTGCTAGCTCCGAGTTGTGGAACACTTGGGGTCAAACATCGCTCAAGTTTTCCGCAAACTTCGTTAACTTAAATTATTACCAGCCAGTAATTAAACCCTCGCCCCCGTCAAAGACGCTGCACAGTCTCCACTTCGCGTGAGGGGCCACCATCCACTTCACTTTGCAGTTTTAGTTTCTACCCTTTATTATTGTTCTCCTTTACTTTCCTGCTCAAGTGATAAATTCAATCAGTAGAATAAATTGTTTTACATTTCACTTTTACGACTGTTTTCACGTCGCGTCGTTAGATCTATCGTTGTGACACATTCGCATAACACTGGAGTGATCATTTATTATTTTCCCTGCCTGAGTGAGATCATTAGGACTGTCCTTGATTTGAATATAATAGATTTAGTTAATTATCGTAGTAGGGTTTCATTTACATCAATACTGTACGGTATACGACTCGCAGCTTACCTCAATCAGACCGGTAGACGCCTACTGCACTCGCCAGAACAAGGTCCACACCTGTTTCACCGGATCCCCATTAGCTGGCAAATGACATGGCAATAAATCGTTCAAAAATGATTTATTGGTTTTAAAATTTCTTTTAAATATAAAATTTTATTTTTCGTTAAAGTTTGTATAGATTTTTTATGATATATTGGATTCAAAATGGCGGATCAGTGACTATTTTCAACAGCCATAACTCTGTTGTTTATTGACCAATTTTTGCAATTTTTGGTTTGTTTGAAAGAGCGCAAACTGTTTTAAATATTTTATCCCAGAAATATATTGGTTGGTTATGGAAGTATTATAATAATGCAAATTAGTATTTGTCTGCATCGGTTGTGCGCGAACTTTGATTTTGTATTTTTTTCCTGCATGAAGATTGTTGATTTGGTTTGAAATAATGTTTTATTTTTGCTTTCGATGTTAACTGACATAGCCTATTGTACGTATTGTATTTAATGGCAAATAAATACTTATTGACTTATTAATAAAATAAAATATCATGAATACGAATATAAAATATTTTTTATATTATATAATATTGATTATTTACCTTCACAACAAATTTAGTCTTTTTTAGATACAATGAGCTAGTTTAAAAACGAAAAAATATAATCGTCCTTAAATATGTAGTAATATCTCGTGGTAAAAGTCCAATAGTGGACTTAAATAACGAAAAACGTTATAAATTGACATATAAATGTATGGAATACTTCTATATTCTGGCTTTAAACTAGTCTAGTGCGCCTCATGTACAAAACGTAATGCCCACCTTTTATTTGCTTTATTAACGCCAAACAACTTTTTTACTAGCATATTACGTGTTGTTATTACTTACGGGATGTAATAAAAGACGTCTTACAACACTTAAGATATATGTACACTTATACTGATTCACATACAGACGGTAAACATATTGATATGATATGTTTACCGTCTGTATGTGAATCAGTAGAAGTGTAAATATAGCCTATCTTAAGTGTTGTAAGACGTCTTTTATTACATTCCGTTATTAACGCCAACGGCGTGTCCGTTAAGAAATTAAACGCTTTAACAGTTAAGCTAGCGACTTGCGACTTGCGACTCTTTCATACCAATTTATTTTGCAGTAAAGAAAAGTGCACACATTGTCACCAGTGTTCGTAAACCCACCACTCTTAACCAGCATACAAACGTACAGTTTTGAGAGAAATACTACTTTCATATAACTTAATGAATACTTATAAAGTTATTGTTTTATTGAAAAACAAAACCTTGATGTGTGGGCCTATACACTGAATATGTGGAATCAAAAGTATGCAGAAAGAATAACTTTAATGTCAGTAAACTGAGCAAGCTTCCTCACCGCCGGCTCACCACCCACGGCCGGGGACTTTTAGTATTATGTACAGAAGGGGGTACTAGATGTAAAGAGGGGTGTAGGCAACCAAAAGACGAAGGTCGAGGACGAAGGTCGTGTCACGTGATCAACACGTGACCTGGATTAAATTCTGGGTCATCGCAACAGCTGTAAATGAGCATTTTTTTGTCAAAAAAACTTTAATTTGACCTATTTTCACTTAAAATTTTTTGTTTTTAACCCAATTTTTCAAATGCTAAATTTTCTGGATTAAATCCTGGGCGCTCGCGACAGCTTTTAAATGAGCATTTTCTGCTAATAAAAACTTAAAATGGCCACCTTTTCCCTTCAAATTTATTTTTTTAACCCAATTTTGGATATGTTAAATTTGCTGGATTAAAATCTGGGGCGTATGAGGCGTATAAGCTCGGATTAAATTCTGAGCGCCCGCGACAGCTGTGAATGAGCAATTTTCTGCTAAAACAACTTACATTTGTACATTTTCCCTTAAAATTTCATGTTTTTAACCCAATTTTTACATGTTAAATTTTCTGGATTAAATTCACATAACGTCATCGGGAATCCCCAGAGCGCCCGCGACCGTCAACTGACCGAAGATATCTTTCCAAGTCGAAGCATCGTTAGGTTAACAAAAAAAGTACATTTCCGAGTCAATAGTCCAGTTTTGAAAGCAAAAATTCAATTAATATCGGTCGACCTACAAGTGATGTCAGTGCGGATGAGGTCTGTTATCTCGCGATTGGAGGTCAATGTCGCGATTGATAACTCGCAGCTTTGCCTATGTACTGCAATAATAATCGTACAAATGCACTATTTTCGATTAAATAAAAGTATATATTTTTCCCTTTCTGATGAAGTCCCAAATTAGTTTTCCGGAACCCATGTTTGACCTCCACTGCCTTTTCCGTTGAAGCCTCATTACTCTCAACATCTTTGTCTGACAGTGTTACAGGTAACCCCATGCCTAATTTCTGTTTCGCCCACATTGCTGTCCCTGAAGTCAAAGCTATAGGTCTCTCGTAAAGATTGGCTTCAGGTGCAATAACGCGTTCAAATGCCTTATCCTCTAGTATTTTATCTGCTTTCCATCTATCATCTGCTTTCTTGTGTTTACTATAGGGGCCTACCATATATCGTGTTCTTTTGCAGCTTCATCAAGAGAATGTACACCTTTATCACCTCTAGCTAAGCGTCCATTGAGTTTCTCCCAGGTCCTAGAAAATTCATACCCGGCCCATGAAGTTCAAAGGGCAATTTGTTGATAATATCGTTTAAAATTCCAGATCCTTCTACTATTTGTTCAGGTATAGAAGCCAAACATCGCACCAAATACATCGGGCCATCTGGAAGGTCAATCTGTTGATTGAGAATGTCCCAGATCAAAGTAATAATATCATTTACGTACTCAGTTGTGTTATGATCTGTATTTTGTATTATATCAATCGCATATTTCGCAGAAGGTTTCGGTAGAGCAAACACACATCGTATAATATACTTGTGTCCGCTTGGGTTTTCTTTTAATTCTATTAGTAGATCGTTAATAAATTGAGCTATACCCAACTTTTCATTATTGAAGCTGTTATTACCAGCTCTCTCTTCCCCTGCAGGAAATAGAGCCTTTTGATAAGGTCCGCATCAACAGGATTGTTTGTGTCTTCCAGCAAACCAGATCCCACAGCTCTCACAAATTCAAGTGTTCTACTATTTTTTAAGCCGGATCCCGAGGGTTTTCCGCATAAATTCTCCAATCGAAGCTCCTCCCACATAGGCTTAATCACCTTTTTCCACTTAAACCTCTGACTGGATTTGGGACGTCCGGACGACGGATCGTTGCTTTGAAATATCGCACTAGAGTAGATTAAAATCGTTTTATAATAATCTCTATCACTTTTCGTATATTGTTCACTCCCGACATCTCCAGACTGTGTTAAAAGCCTCCATAGGCCTGGCGTACCGGGATATCTTTAGTTCGTCTTGTCGATAATTATATCATCATTTGTAATAGTGACACCGGAATTTCCTACTTTAAGTTTTCACTCGCCGATATCAAAGTTAAGACCAAATGTTCCATCGTTAGCTTTAGATAAATATTGTCTCGCTAAGGAGACCGCCTCGCTGCTGCTTCTTTCAACGATAGCTTGAATCGATTTATCAAAACGCATATCATCATCCTTATCAGGCAGAGGTGTGCTAGCGGTCTGTACTATCGTTTCCTCTTCAAAAGTTTGCTTTTGTTGTGGTAAATTCTGTTCCGGAATCATTGTATTTTTTTCAAAAATGTCTTGTTCTGGTAAATTTTCATAATTTACCAGTATCATTGTACTTTTTCAAGAACTTTACGACTGGGTGTACTCATCGCACGCGGTCTAAATAATACCGGTCTGTTCTGTTTACTTCGCAGTTCTTTTATCTCTTCGTCTTTCTTTTTCAATTCATTTGTCAGTTTTACCAACGCATTGACAACTGGTTCGTGTTGCCTTTCGATCTCTTGTTTCTCATTGAATTCTCGAGCACAATATTCTTTCGCTTCGGCTATTAGCTTGTCTTGTAATTTAACTTATCGGTTTGCTTCTTCCACTGTCAAAGGTTTGTTATCGCGTAAAGTAAAAGTATAATTTCGTTTTTACGTTTTACGGCTAATGGAGGAGGGTGTTTTCTGAAAAACTCTGACCTCTCTTCCGCTTGTTGTTTTTGAATTTTATCATTGTCCAGACGACATTGCTTTTGCAATAGTTCAATCCTTTTAGCCGCTTCGGGTGTCATTTCCTCAGGCCATTTCGTCAGGCCCTTTATCTGCCGCTTCAGGTGTCATTTTATCTGCCATTTTCTGTTTTTCAACTAAAGTATTTACAATATCGCTATCACTAAAACTTATTTTCACCATGTCTATATATAGATTTTGAAAGTTTTTATTTGTATATTTTTTACACACTTAAACTTCACTTTTAATAAATGAAATTGTAAATTACAAGTTTAATGAATAATATTAAAGAATTTCTGGATTTGCGTCAAATAATTCGTTATAAAAAGCGTCCGTACGACAGTCACCAAGTCACGGTATATCGACCATCGCCATCGTCGACACTCGGTAACCGCAATCGTTGTAAGGTGCGATCCCTCTGCCGATGTTTGTGACGTGCGTTGTCAATGACCATTGTACATTTGTAGGTATAAGAGACCTTATACACCCTAAATACCCCCGTGTTTTTATGCAATTAACAATACAACTCAACCAGGTGAAGCTAAGTACCAAGTTTTAATCATTTATCTCCATAATTAAGGGAGATATAAAACTATACTTATTGTCCATAAGAATAACATTAGGGCTGAGTATGCAGGTTTGCTGCTATGGGGACAATCAACAACAAATCTTTTTTTGTGCAAATATCAATATGCCAGTACTAGTTGAAGCCACATACTAAATTTCATCAATACACATTCTTAAATAATCGAGATTTCAAATTTTAATTATTCTCCATAGTGATAACATTGGACAACGTACTGAGTTTAGCACTTTGAATATCTCTGCAACGAATGGACGTAGAATCACAATTTAAACACCAAAATGATTTTTTTGTAGAGCTGAACCGATTGGTATTAGCAAATATCAAGTTTTTTACAGTAAAATTAACTGTGGAAATGCTAAAAACCTTTTTCCCATAACATTGACATGGGAGATTTTATGAACACGTTTTTTGGAGTTTCCCCGCAACCACTTAACCTAGGTTTATAAATAAAAATACCATATTATTTGTCTTTTAAGCTCTTTAAAATGATCAAAACTAAAATTGAGTGTTTTCAAAATTTTAGGGTAAAACATTAGAAAAACCGATTTTTGGAAAATTTAAAACTTCCATAAAACCCCCTTCCCATGGTCCGATCTTTATGGTTTTCGAACTTAAAGTTATGAATGTCGCTTGTGCCAAATTTCATCGAAATCGGATGATTTTGACTCAAGTTATCGAGTTAACGGACATACACACACACATACACTCATATATATGAATTTTAACGAATAGTATTTTTGGCATATGGGGACCTCAAAACAAAAAGTTATCATGGTCTCGGGCTTAAGCCTTACCATGAGACCTACGGTAATAGCATCTTCCCTATAGGGGAAATTCGCTAAAAGGTCCAAATTCACGACCCGTCGATTTAACGGGTCCCCGTATGGTATACAAAAACCCCGTACCCAAAACCAGTACTACCATGGTGGTACCCAAAGCAGGACTACCACCATGGTATACCATGTTTGAGGTGAACCAAAACTGTATACCTTATGTAAGGTAAACCAAAACAGTATACCATATTTTACATTAAAACAGTATGCTCCATTTGAGGTGAAGCAAAACAATATCAATATACCAGTACTAGTTGAAGCCACATACTAAATTTCATCAATATACATTCATAAATAATCGAGATATCAAATTTTAATTATTCTCCATAAGGATAACAGAATCAAACTTTTTAAGCGTTAAAACTAAACATTTTTACAAGGCCTATATTTTATTTCCGTATACCTTATATAAGTAAACCAATAGATGTAGGTGGAAATTACAAATTTAATCAATAATAATAATAATGAGCGTCTGGACGTGCGTCAAACAATTTGTTATAAGGTGCGTCCGTTCGACACTCACGCAAGTTACGGTATAATGACCATCGTCGACGCACGCCACTATCTTGAGAAGCTCGGTAACCGCGATCGTTGTCTGGTGCGATCCGATGTGACGATGTTTGTGACGTGCGTTGTCAATGACTATTATACATTTTTAGGTAAAAGATCTTAAACACCCTAAAAAAGGCCCAAATTCACAACCCGTCGATTTAACGGGTCTGATTTATAGGCAAGTTTGATTAAACATTTTTATTTTTTATGTTGATAATATATATTTTTAAGTGATATTGGTAATTCAAAAGGGGTGTGGATTTCGCTCACCCCCATTTTTAGATGTATTTTTGCGCTGTTTTATATTTTTCATATAAATTTGAGTCCCGCCGTTTTGGCGAGCCTCAATGGAAAAGGTGTTGGAGGTCAAACATGTTTTCCGCAGAACAAAATGTGTAAGTCAACTGACAACATCTGGAAATATCCCTCAATATCGTGCAGTTTTTAAAAAAATAGTCAATATAAATCTGAAAACTGTACTCTTCTTGAACGTAAAAGTTTTAAAACACACCAAATAGCTCTCTTGTCATGGATAATTTGAAAGTAAGGTAACATCAGATTTTACGTATTACAAGTTAAAACTGGCCATTTGAAGACAAGGGTTTTACGGAATAAGTAATTTTTCCCATACATAAGCATATAACTGCAGTTGAATTTGAGATTCCAAATGCATTTTACGGAATAGAAGGTTTGACTTTGGATTTTATAGGATATAATTAGATTTTTACATGTGAAAACACATAATCTTAGCTAATAATGAGGTTTGACTTGGAATTTACAGAATAAAAGGATTCTTCCCTATTCATATTTAAGTAAAAATCTCACAACTATGTAATAGTTTCCATCGAAGGCGAAGAGAGTTGAACTTATAACCTCGATATATAACAAGCGTTGAACCAATCATATTTCACAGCAGGCGAAGCTTGGCGCGAGATAACAGACCTCAGATGGACGGACGGCATGAGTCAACCAATATTTATTGAATTTCAACGACAAAATGGAGTTATTGCTTTTAAAACTCATTTATATATATATGAAGTGTGAGTATTAATATTGGCTTGGATATCACCGCGACATTGACCTCCAATCGCGAGGTAACAAACCTCACCCGCACTGACATTACTTGTAGGTCGACCGATATTAATTGAATTATTGCTTTCAAAACTGGACTATTGACTCGGAAATGTAATTTTTTTAACCTAACGATGCTTCGACAATGATATATATTCGGTCAGTTGACGGTCGCGGGCGCTCTGGGGATTCTCGATGACGTTATGTGAATTTAATCCAGATAATGTAACATGTCAAAATTGGGTTTAAAATATGAAATTTTAAGCGAAAATGTACAAATGTAAGTTCTTTTAGCAGCAAAATGCTCATTCACAGCTGTCGCGGGTGCTCAGAATTTAATCCGAGCTTATACGCCTCATACGCCCCAGATTTTAAATTTTAATCCAGCAAATTTAACATGTCAAAATTGGGTTAAAACAAGACATTTTAAGGGAAAAGGTGGCCATTTTTAAGTTTTTTTTTAGCAGAAAATGCTCATTTAACAGCTATCGAGCGCCCAGAATTTAATCCAGAAAATTTAGCATTTGAAAAATTGGGTTAAAAACAAGAAATTTTTAGTGGAAATAGGTCAAATTAAAGTTTTTTTGGCAAAAACGCTCATTTACAGCTGTTGCGAACGCCCAGAATTTAATCCAGGTCACGTGTTGATCACGTGACACGACCTTCGTCTTTTGGTTGCCGAACCCCCTCGTTACATCTACTGGGGGTAATGAACAATCCCACCAATTTTCAAAACTCCGGGATTATTTACCTCTATTGCTGGGCCTCGATTTGTATCATTTGAATGGGCTACTACCTGAGGTTAACCTTTAGTTAATGTAACAGCAATTAATACCTAAACTACAGATAATACTGGGACCCATTTTCAAACTACTGTATTTCAAAGTTTTCGCGTGATGGAAACGGTAAATGTCATATACAAAATCCTTGATCTGTAAGAGTAGGTATATATTATTTCTAAAGAAAACTAAGTTTCATGCAGAACATATAAAATATAGTTTAACTGCGTATTCTATATTTTATATGACTGTTGCATCCCACACTAAGCAATGTCCATCTGTTGCATGGATCCATGTTCTTATGTACCAGAATATATCCAAAGTATATACTCCTTCATTGTGTTGATATACAGCTTGCATTTTTGTCTACGTGCTTATTGCATGCCTCATTTGAAGGGCGTCAACTCTTATCGCAAAATTGTCTCTCGTCATATATCACTATTCCAAAACCAAACTATCAAACTTGCCTAGCTCTAAAGAACCCTTCTTCATTGATATGTTAACATAAATTCTATAAAAGTATGTTTATATAAGTATTATAATTGACAATTTGCAGATCCCCAAAGAAGTCTAGGGAGGGGAGTAGTTCTATGTATGATTGTGGTGTATTACGTATCTTTTAACTCAATTGTCAGCTTAAATAGTTCATGGTCGTTATACTGTTGAACATACTATAACATTATAACCACCTTCCTCGATGAGCACTGGGGCACAGCCCAATAGTATTTTCGAAACGGGAATTTGACTTCATAAGTTTTATTCGTGTCATATATTACTTAACTACACTCATCATTCATTCATAGTCGCCTTAAAATACGCCCTAGTTTCGTCTCCGTCTTACACAGTGATTAAGTAATTTATGGATAACTTGCAAATAGATTGAACTCAATCGGACGAGAAAATACTTTTAGTTTGTTGTTCATTTAACCTTGGAGTATTGTGGCCAATGAAGCGGAATTGTTTTATGAACATAAATAATCCTATGTTTGACTTGGAATATGTATCGCAACTATAAGATATGTGTTTTGGGACGGGAATGTGCCTTGGACATTGTGTGTTTTAGCTGAAAATAAATTGTGCCGTTCATATATTATTTAAAACGAGTTCGCACGGAGCACGCTGACGTGAGGGAAGTGAATTTCCACATAAAAAACTATAAAAACTCAAAATCAGTTAAAATCATACATTTATTCCAATTTTTATTCAAATCTGAAAATATTGATTTTTTGACTGTTCTGATGCTCCTGGTTCTATTTACCTGCAATGCTGGGAATACAATTTTGCGCATTATAAGGTTAGGAGAAGGTCCAGTCAGGCATTAAAGTAGGCGTGAGGTTGTTGGGGATGGTAAAAGCACACCAACAAATTAATAACAGGCTTTTCTAATGTAAAACCCCCTAAGACAACGTACTGTGTTTGGTCGATACACATTTTCTTTAATAACTCGGTAAATATGTATGATAGAATGACGAGAGAGGGCTTAAAACTTTCGCCTCTCTAATTCCCATCTTTTTACATCCACTTATTTTACATCTGGGGCTTTTATGACCCGTTTTGGGCCCAAAAACTCGGAATTTGAAAAATTAATCCCCCAAAAAAGGGGTTTAGAGTTTTCCGATTGTTTTGTTCAACGAACTAGTACAACTGATTACAGAAAGGAACGTCCCTACCAAATTTGAAGTAAATCGGACAAAAATTGTGACCGCTAGATTGCAAACACACACACACACACACACACACACACACACACATATACATACATATATATATATACAATTTTGAACGAACCCCAAAAACGTGTTCAGGGGGTCATATTAGGAACTTCTATGGTGGTCCCGGGCTTAAGTTTCACCGTGCGGGTCATGCTAATAGTTCACTTTCCATAGGAAATTCACTAATAATTGGTATTAGCTATCTTGCCACAAAAATATCAGGTCAATCGCCCCAGCAGTAGTTGGGTGCGAGTTGGACTCACAAACAAACAAATGCACGCACTAACCATCACTACTGTATAATCCCAGAAGAATTTAAACATATGAGTTTATCTGTAAAGAGATTTCTATTTTAATTAAAATTTTAAACCCCCACATAGGCATTTCAGGCCGAAAGGAAAGGGTTTGGAATTACAGGAAAAGTAAGTATAATTTAAAACGTAAAATGCAAATCAAACAATCAGAATCTTTTTCATAAATCATTGTCACAAAAGATGCATATTAGGTATCATTAAAAATGAGTTTAGCATCTATTAAGGTAAAAATGTAATGATGACATTACATTGGAGGGCCAGCATCAGTACTAAAATACGCTTTTTTAAATCTAATGGTTGCTTTCAATCTTATCAACAAAGTCGGTCGCAGATGTCAAAGGGCCAGCCATAATCCCCTCTGATCCGTCAGTGGCTCCCAGCTTATCAGCCAATGATGCCAATCAGACGGCTCTTGTGCCTTCCGGTCATAACCTGCTTCCGGCCACTACAGCTGTTATCACTGATTATGATAGTGCTACTTGAGTCCGGGTTAAGCGTACGCACTAACATGGTACATTTTGGATCCGCCAAAAACAAATACGCCTTCTTCCTGAAAACTAACACATAAATTATTCTAAACAGTTTATAACAATGAAAACTAGATCATGCTATGTGTCGGAAAATCAAATCTTTCCACTTCGAAATTGGAATTACTAAAACGTCATAAAAAGTATAAGGGTGCGCCCTACCCAGATTGAATTCATTGTTGTTTAGCGCCGCGCCGGCCGGCGCGGCGCCGCTAACAAGCAGGGCCATGCATATTTACGCTTGAAGACCATTTTGTTCTCCTCGATCGCACTGTTATTTTACAGATTTCTACCAAACTATTTGCAGTTTCACACTTTTCAGATCCCAATCTAGGGATCATACGGTTCCTTTTCTCCAAAATAATTTTTCTCCATACGTTAGGAATCTTTAGAAAAACGCTTAATTTGAGAACATTACTAATGGCCTGCCACTTATTTTGAATTAAAATCACGATTTTTAAATCGTATGATCTCTAGATGAACAATTATTGAATTAAATAACATCAAATTATTTTTAATTGGTTAACAATTTAGCCTACAATGAAGGAGATGCAAACCCCTTACGTGAGCGTGCGGAAGGGAGGTACGGCGCACCCATAAGCAATATATTTAACATACGTTTTACAGATGTAGAAGAACTGTTTCTTAGAGACACGTAGTGTAAGTAGGTATATTTTATGGTTGAATTACAGTAAACAGTATTTAAATTTGTCTATGCTGCTTGAATTTGAACAAGGAAAAAAATAATACCACCAATAAAGTTCTACGCGATTTTTCAGAACAGAACGCACTGTTATAATAACATTTTTCATAATATTGTGATGCTGAACTAGATGTTTGGCAACAAATAATATTTTGGAAGAAGCAGTAGGCGATACTACAGCTCCATTATTGCGATCTACCATCGGATTTAATTTTGTATCCTATTCCCACATTGTATATATGAGATCAACGAACATGTTTAAGTACCAATTGCAACCAACAGTGAAGAATTTTTTTCATGATGAAGTACTTAATGTACCTATGATTTTTTACAGACCGGCTTTTAACAGATCGGTTATATTTATAGATAATAAATTTAATAGACGGGTACCGAGTAATATATATTTATTGCAGAGAGCTTGCCCCTCCTCCATCCTACACTGCTGATGTTCACTACCACTTGAGCGCGTTGCGAAACTTTTACGGTGGCGATCTACCTCACGCCAAAGGAAATGTTAAACATAGCTACACGACACTTCACTGCTGAGTTTGCTACCAGTGTACGGATGCTGCAGATCATCCACGACTACGAAGGCCGGCCAAACCATCACTTGATGTCAGCGCCAATTTTAAGTTCCTTCGCAGAAGCGCTGGCACCGTTGGCGTCGCGTCGTGGCGCCCCGACTCACCAATTTGTACTCTATCGATATTTTTTTGACTTTTTGATTGAAGCTTGGCACTTCATGATCCATTACATATTCAGTAAACTGCCCTGAATTTTCATCATGGTTTTGTATGAGGTTTGCCACAATATAATATACTTCATATAAAAAGATAGTTGACTTTAATTTTTAATTTCGTAGATGTATAAATTATTAAATGTTAGGTAAGCTTTTAATTTTATAGTTTAAGTGAAGAGGACAGCACTTGTACATTTACTATCAACGTGAACATTCCTTGTTCTTATTACACATTTTTATAACTTCTTAAAGTACGCTACACTAAAAGTCTGGATAGGTAGGTTTTTAGTAATTTGTACCTTGAATTCTAATAATTTTGTGTGTGGTTTAAATAAACAGCAAAAACATTAACATTCGTTATCTGTCCCCTCCCAATATATTTAGGCAAAGCTCAAACTAGATACAACCGATCAATGATAAGTATTTTCCTGAGATACTTAAAAAAAGAACTTATATTCTGAATTATTCAACAATTCTTAATAATGGTATTATTCTAAAGGCAGGACTGGTGTAGTTGTCTATTCTCGGACATTACATCAGATGTATTGGTCGATCATGTCTGCTGACCGTCCCAACAAGGTCAGGTGTAGTTGTCTGTTCTCGGACATTAAATCAGGTGTATTGGTCTACC
This sequence comes from Allygus modestus, assembly GCA_963675035.1. NCBI lineage: Eukaryota > Metazoa > Arthropoda > Insecta > Hemiptera > Cicadellidae > Allygus > Allygus modestus. The sequence continues at coordinate 207,137,557 of OY776111.1, forward strand.
ACGTCTGCTGACCGCCGCAACAAGGGCAGGTGTAGTTGTCTATTCTCGGACATTAAATCAGGTGTATTGGTCTACCACGTCTGCTGACCGCCGCAACAAGGGCAGGTGTAGTTGTCTATTCTCGGACATTAAATCAGGTGTATTGGTCTACCACGTCTGCTGACCGCCGCAACAAGGGCAGGTGTAGTTGTCTATTCTCGGACATTAAATCAGGTGTATTGGTCTACCACGTCTGCTGACCGCCGCAACAAGGGCAGGTGTAGTTGTCTATTCTCGGACATTAAATCAGGTGTATTGGTCTACCACGTCTGCTGACCGCCGCAACAAGGGCAGGTGTAGTTGTCTATTCTCGGACATTACATCAGATGTATTGGTCGATCACGTCTGCTGACCGCCGCAACAAGGGCAGGTGTAGTTGTCTATTCTCGGACATTACATCAGATGTTTTGATCGATCACGTCTGTTGACCGCAGCAACATGGGCAGGTGTAGTTGTCTATTCTCGGACATTACATCAGATGTATTGGTCGACCACGTCTGTTGACCGCCGCAACAAGGGCAGGTGTAGTTGTCTATTCTCGGACATTAAATCAGGTGTATTGGTCTACCACGTCTGCTGACCGCCGCAACAAGGGCAGGTGTAGTTGTCTATTCTCGGACATTAAATCAGGTGTATTGGTCTACCACGTCTGCTGACCGCCGCAACAAGGGCAGGTGTAGTTGTCTATTCTCGGACATTACATCAGATGTTTTGATCGATCACGTCTGTTGACCGCAGCAACATGGGCAGGTGTAGTTGTCTATTCTCGGACATTACATCAGATGTATTGGTCGACCACGTCTGTTGACCGCCGCAACAAGGGCAGGTGTAGTTGTCTATTCTCGGACATTAAATCAGGTGTATTGGTCTACCACGTCTGCTGACCGCCGCAACAAGGGCAGGTGTAGTTGTCTATTCTCGGACATTACATCAGATGTTTTGATCGATCACGTCTGTTGACCGCAGCAACATGGGCAGGTGTAGTTGTCTATTCTCGGACATTACATCAGATGTATTGGTCGACCACGTCTGCTGACCGCCGCAACAAGGGCAGGTGTAGTTGTCTATTCTCGCACATTACATCAGATGTATTGGTCGATCACGTCTGCTGACCGCCGACCGCCGCAACAAGGGCAGGTGTAGTTGTCTATTCTCGGACATTACATCAGATGTATTGGTCGATCACGTCTGCTGACCGCCGACCGCCGCAACAAGGGCAGGTGTAGTTGTCTATTCTCGGACATTACATCAGAAGTTTGGTCGACCACGTCTGCTGACCGCCGCAACAAGGGCAGGTGTAGTTGTCTATTCTCGGACATTACATCAGATGTATTGGTCGATCACGTCTGCTGACCGCCGCAACAAGGGCAGGTGTAGTTGTCTATTCCACGGACATTACATCAGATGTATTGGTCGACCACGTCTGCTGACCGCCGCACCGTGGGCAGGTGTAGTTGTCTATTCTCGGACATTACATCAGATGTATTGGTCGACCACGTCTGCTGACCGCCGCAACAAGGGCAGGTGTAGTTGTCTATTCTCGGACATTACATCAGATGTATTGGTCGATCACGTCTGCTGACCGCCGCAACAAGGGCAGGTGTAGTTGTCTATTCCACGGACATTACATCAGATGTATTGGTCGACCACGTCTACTGACCGCCGCAACAAGGGCAGGTGTAGTTGTCTATTCTCGGACATTACATCAGATGTATTGGTCGATCACGTCTGCTGACCGCCGCAACAAGGGCAGGTGTAGTTGTCTATTCTCGGACATTACATCAGATGTATTGGTCGATCACGTCTGCTGACCGCCGCAACAAGGGCAGGTGTAGTTGTCTATTCCACGGACATTACATCAGATGTATTGGTCGACCACGTCTGCTGACCGCCGCACCGTGGGCAGGTGTAGTTGTCTATTCTCGGACATTACATCAGATGTATTGGTCGACCACGTCTGCTGACCGCCGCAACAAGGGCAGGTGTAGTTGTCTATTCTCGCACATTACATAAGATGTATTGGTCGATCACGTCTGCTGACCGCCGACCGCCGCAACAAGGGCAGGTGTAGTTGTCTATTCTCGGACTTTACATCAGATGTATTGGTCGATCACGTCTGCTGACCGGCGCAACAAGGGCAGGTGTAGTTGTCTATTCTCGGACATTACATCAGATGTATTGGTCGACCACGTCTGCTGACCGCCGCAACAAGGGCAGGTGTATTTGTCTATTCTCGCACATTACATCAGATGTATTGGTCGACCACGTCTGCTGACCGGCGCCCCACACGCTCGGACGCCGGCTGGGATTGCCTTTACAGCAATTGGATTAGTGATAGCAGTAGTTGGTGGGAACGTGAACATAATTATTTTAATTTGGTTGTAATAGTTTTGACCAAAGTCAACTCATTACATTTAATCTATAAATATTTTAAGTTACAGCATGTATAATTTTGATAAGAACAAGTTTGAGTACACTATGAATTTAAACATTCTTAAATTTTGTGTTTTGACCTTTCAAATAAAACAAGATAATGGGGATACATTTTACTTTTTTTAATATCTTTTTTATACTCTTAAATTCAAAATTTGTCATTTAACATTTTTAAATTAAGTGTTTTTCTTTCAAACACTTCTCTTGTGTGCCAAAAACCGATATGCCATGTGTCCAAATAGTCCCCCCCATTATTTTTTTGACCACTGCATATAACGAGATTACCTTCCGGGGAAGTCTTAGTGCCCAAAAAAGGAAACTTTGGATAAGTCCAAATGTTCAACCCTCTCCCCCAAAATAAGGGTTTTAGGGGGTAAGTCAAAATATTTAAATGGTAAACCCCCCTTGACTGATGTCTCATTTTAAAGGGCGTAAAGAAAGAAGAATGGCGAAAGTTAAGGGTTTCTAGCCCTGTTCTATCAAACAAGGCGCGTTCGATTGAATTTTTGAATTTTAAAACGTCATTTTGTTTTATTTTTGCATATCAATCATTTAAATTCACCAATAACGTTTTGAAATAATACGATGGGAACGTTTAAGTAATCAAGTCGTTAATTTGTTTAGTGAGTAAACAAGTTTAGCCCTATCCCCCCAAAATAGGGGTTTTGGGGCTAAGTCAAATATTTTAAATAGCAACCCTTACTGAGTGGTACCTATTTTTAAAGGTCTTAATTAAAAGAAGATGAATGGTACTAACTAAAGGTCCCTATGATGATCCTCACCTAAAACATGGCAGCGTATTAAATATCAAATTTTGAAATGCTATTTAATAAGCTGTGATGATTTTGACGATCATCGTAGAGACCTCTAATTTTCACCATCAATCTTATTTTATTAATATCTTTAAAAATAGGCATCACTCAGAAAGGGTTGCTATTTAAAATTGTTGACTTCGCCCCAAAAACCCCTATTTTGGGTAATGGGGCCAAACTTGTTCACTCACTAAAAGATTAACGGCTTGATTACTTAAACGTTCCCATCGAAAAATCGTACTATTTCAAAACGTTATTGGTGAATTTAAATGATTGATATGCAAAAATAATACAATATGACGTTTTAAAATTAAAAAATTCAATCGAACGCGCTGTGTTTGATAGAACAGAGCTATAAACCCCTAACTTTCGCCATACTTCTTCTTTCTTTACGCCCTTTAAAATGAGACATCACTCAAGGGGGGTTTACCATTTAAATATTTTGAATTACCCCCTAAAACCCTTATTTTGGGGGAGAGGATTGAACATTTGGACTAATCAAAAGTTTCAGTTTTTGGTCACTAAGACTTCCCCGGAAGGTAATCTCGTTATATGCAGTGTTTAAAAAAATAATAGGGAGGGGACTCTTGGGACACACGGTATTGTCGTTTTGATTTAGTTAATTAATGTATAGGTAATCGTCTCGTTATAAACACTTACATACCATTGTGTCCAGCATTATTTTGGCGTTTTAAATGAAATACTTCAAGGTTTCAGTTACTACAATAGTCAATAAATATTGAACAATGAATACTAGTAATGATTAAACGTTTTACCCAAGTAAAGTGTGCATTATTTATATAATTGAAAGAATTTCTTGACTTTTGTTCGGCAATTTTCAACCCCTATTCTATTTACAAATTTGGTGTCAATCGAAAGATCTTAACCTCTAGATGTGCCTTTTGGGGTTTCCATAAACTCTCGACTACGGGGCGTTGCCACATGAGCTATCCAAGTTTGAATGGTAATCCTATGGAGTTATATGTTGTTTAGTTATTCAGCTGATTGTAATATTTATAATGTAAATGACTTTTAAAACCTCTGGCTCTATGTCTGCTTGATCCCCGTGCGGAGAGCGGGACAACCGCAGTATGTATGATAATTATACGGTAGGTAGGCCTATCATAAACAAGATGCGCAGTAGATCAGTGACGTCATTGGTGCCCAACCATCAGGAGACGGGTATAAAAGCTGCGCGTGACACCTACCGTATAATTATTCTAGATCATGTGGGGCATCTGCTAGTAGTAATTTAAACTAAAGTTAAGACTTTTGGACTTGAATTAAATGCATTCTGCATGCAGCACAATTTTATAGTATTTTGGTAGGACTTTTTCAGGTTTATAAAAGTGTTCTGGAAGAAATGACGTAAGCACATAACCCCGATCAAGAATAAAGTTAAGATAAATATGGTAACTTTAGCGCATAGGCTCTACTACAAAACTGATAAAACACGATATAAGTTGAATACATTCTGATGAACTGTTCTCAATTAACAGGAGATTGGGAGGATTTGAGAGGATGAGGGGGAAATATCTAATAACTTTTTAATTTCTTAAATTATGCTTTTATTTAAGCTTTGAAAAACTGGTATATATTTTAGTTTAATTTATTTAAATGTTCATAACCAATTGAGCGGCACCCTGGAGAATAATAAGATATACTTATTACCTTGAATCTGCTGAAGTAGCTATATTTACACAATTTTAGTTAAATCGGTCAAGTAGCTTTAGCTTGATGAATTGAAAAACTAAAAAAACTAATTGTACGGTAAGTTATTTGATGATTGAAATAGTATACAACTCTTATCACACACTAAGTAATTTGAATTGTTTAATCTGTGTAACGCCGGGTTCGTTATAAAAAGCACTTCCTTATACAGCTGGTATTACAATAGGTCAAAGACCGATGAATAGAGATGAAGTGAAGCCTTATTAAAAGCTACTTACTGGCTGTGAAAACTTACAAATCCCGCCAAGATACTTACTGACTGAAAACCCCTCCTCCCCCTCTCCTCCCCCTCTCCTCCCCCCTCATCCCTTCTCCTTGCGCTCTGGTTTGATTTATTGCCAAAGATCTCTAACGTATCTCTATTTAAACTAGATTTCTATAATAAATGGCTCTGTCGGGGACGTCTATATATACAGTTTAACTATGTTCAAGTTATTTGAGAAAAGTTCGCTACCCTATTTTCAAATCGCAAGTTCAAACCTGTCAATAGTAATTGTATCACCAGTGAAAGCTTCGCTTGAGGCATGACTCTTCCAAAATTCACCAGACCTACACCTCATAAGCCGTTCATTTCAAACTCATCCGATGATTTTCCTACAGTAAATTATTCATCTTTTATCCAAACACAGAGCACAAGGTAAGTTATTGCGCGGGAATACATTGGCCGGAATATAAATCAATGAATAATAACCCGGTTGAACGTCCCGGTAATTGGCGGGCTGGCCGCGGCGGCGAGGTTAGTTTGGCGGGAGATAGCGGGACCGCTGTTTGTTTACACCGCTCAGCTGAGGGAACACCGCGGGAACGTCCAGCTGATTCACAGCTGTTCTGTTGCGATCGCGCGCGCTCAGTCTACTGCTAGCCTGAGCGAACTAGTGTGGTTTTCGTGGCTTGGATTACGTTCGGAGACTGTAAGTTTGTTTATATTACGCTATTTGCACTTTATTACTATGCGTTATTATTTAGCATGGGGAAATGTATAAATATCAACACATTGTAAATCTTTTAAGTGCAGTATTTATCTAATTTGAGGTTAAGAGGGAAGACGTGTTCTACTTAATTGTGTGGATTATTGTTTATAAAAATAAAAACTTGTGTGGCCTATTTCGATATAATGAAACATATCACTGTTTGTAGAGTGACTTTTATTCTGCGCATCTTTCTACTTCGCACAGTCACACGGCTAGTCTTTTTACACTCAGCGGCTCTGTTTATTTATATTCTGGTGCCGCCGGTCGGTACCGCCGTGTTAGTGTGCTTTACTGTAGCTCGAACGAATGTTCCATCATTATATTTAGTTTAATGTTATGGCGTATGAAATATTGACCCATTATTTTTTTAAAGTACCACTAATACAATCTGATCCACTGGGGCAAATTAATTAACCCAGTCTTAAAAGATAGGATTATCTTTTAATATAAAATTGGATAACGCCATAAAATGTACCATCCATTGAATGGGACTCTTTGGTTAACTTAAGAATCATTCTTTTTATTGATTAAAAACTATTTCTTAAACTAATTATAAGTTTTATAGATTTAATTATATTTTGTAAATATATTCTTTCTCATTTTCTCTTTTTAATGGTAACTATTGAAATGGTGTAGCCTACTCTTCAATTTCTCTGACTCAGTTTAAGTAATTTGTTGTGTTAAACATAAAATTTACATTTCAGACAAAATAGTTCACTTATGTCTATAATATATAATAGTTTTACAGATTGTCAACTATCTTGTGAGATGACACACAAGTCCTTAAACAGTCAAATAAACATAACTTTTCCATTCATTTTCAAACTCGAGATACATTGAGTATATTAATGACCTAAACTGTAATTAGCTGGTAAAAATTACCAAGCAATAACTACTCGGTACTTGTAATCTTTAACCAAAGCGTCGTTAATGCCGCATTGGTGATTCGACCTGCTGCGTTCACAATAACTGCAAATGTAGGTCACCGGTGTTCAGTTCTGAACTGCTAGAGTGTGTACACTGTGTTCTGCACTGTATGTCGGGGAGTTGTACATTCGGCAAACGTGCGGGAGGCAAACAAGCGAGCGGCCGGTTGGCGTCGTATCGACATAGCCTCCGAAGGTTACCGCAGACTGCTTATCATTCTGTGCAAACGAAAACAAGATCAAACATTGAATATTTCAAGATGAAGTTCCAACGACTAGTTGCGTACGCGTATAACGTTATAATGAACACATGTTGTCTCTAGGGAACAACAACTCTTTGTTGACCCCCGGTATTGGGGAATGTAATTGAACGCCACTACTGAATCGGCGATATCTTTGTTTGCTGCTCCCTCATCTGATGGAGAATTAAACTGTTAAACAAAGCGTATATTTCGCAATAGTTAGTGATTTACAAATTAAATGTTTGTTACATTGGTCCTATTGAGTATGATGGTCTCTGCCTATTTCCGATGTGGAAGTATTGCAATTTTGTGATTATTGGGTAAGATGTGAAATACCCCAGTTGCAGCAAACCTGCGTACTCAACGAATTTTCAAAGCAAATGTAAGCACTTCAATACTACATGAAGCTACTTATCAAGTTTAATGTATAAGTGATACGTATAATGTTATTTATTCACCAAGAATGCCATTGAGTTGAGGTTTTGCTACGAGAATAACCACAAACAATTCGGGTTTAGGCGAATATCAATAAACCACAATCAGATAAAGCCACATATCAAGTTTAATCATATGTTCATAAATAAGCAAGGTATAAGTTCCCATTTTAGTTATCCCCTATATAAAATAGTATTAGTGTTGTGTACGCAGGTTTCTTGCAACTGTAACCAGAGAAGATGCAGCCACATAGGTTCCAAGTTTTATCAATGTATTGTCATATATAAGCAATATACAATTTTACTTATTCTCCATAAGAATAACATTGAGCAATGTACTGTACTATGTTTAGCACATTCAGTATCTCAGTAACAATTTGACACAGGGCTATGATTCATACTACTAATCTGTTTGTTTTTTAAGCTGAATGCAATAGTGTAAGCTAAAATTATAACAAAACAAAAAATCGATGTAAAAAATAAAAAGAACGTATTTTTTGGCACAATCCCCCCCTTCTTCGGATTGTGGTATCTGTCAGGTTTAAAAATCGTTCAGATAAGTGCTACTTTACACATCTCTACCAAATTTACCAACAAACTACCAACTACTTTACCAATAGGATTTAAATTTTATCAGTACCTAATTGATTATGAAGTAATACAAATTAAATTTCTATTACGATATCTTAAACTTTCCTGAGGTTTGATGCCATTGTGAACATCACAAACCGGTTGGTTGATGTTGACTCAAACCCATTGTTTATTTGGACGCTAAGGACGTTCTGATGTCGTTTACTGATCAACGACAATATATCTAGTGCATGACAAATGTTTTGTTAAAAGTTAGGTAGAATCATTTATTTGATAAACGTATCGGGATAAGTATGGTAATAATACAATTCTGTAGATGTGGAGTCAAACAGCTGTGCTACATTTGCCGGTGCTGTGTCATCTGTTTGTTCAAGTTTGTAATATTGTACACCGTTTCATCACAAAAGCGTATCACAACAAATGTTACGTTTTTCTTGTTATAGAACGGCCCAATCTTACCCAGCAAGAGGAATAGAAAACTGTGAATAAAGGATTTTTTTATGTTAAAGTGCAAGCTTTTAATATACATTTATTTGTTTATAAAATGCCGGGTAAGTTGTTTGTTTTAACATTATGTAGCTTTCGTTACTGTCCGGATTGTCTTAGTTGAATGTATTTTCATTTAAATAATCATTATAATGTCATTGGATAGAGTTATATTTAGGTTTACAATAATATATATGATTTTCTTTTAATATTACTGTAAAATAAAAACTTGAGGATGAAAACTCGCAGCCTTGCATGGAATGCGCGGTGCAGGCTGCATCATTTCCGCCGCGACGTCAGTTTGTAAAGTGCATGTAAATTGACCTGGTCAGACGGCATTCCGGCTCCATATAACTTCATTGCAGCATTACTGCATTTCTGCATGCTTGCCGTCTGCTAACATGATGGTTGTTGTTTTCGAGAGAGAAAAACTATTACACGCACAATGCTTTACATTTATTACAGATATTTCGTTATATACGTACCATCCGTCGCATATTATGCTAATTTAATATTTGGGGTTATCTTTAATTGATTTAATTTATACGAGTAAATTCAGTTGGTAAAAGTTGAGCAGATATATTTGTTATGGTGTTCCCAAGCTCAAATAAGGGCCTATTAATTTATAAGGTGATGACACATCAATTGTTACATTTGATTTAAATTGTGCTAGAAAATCTGTTCTTGCCATTGTGACAAGTGTTGTCAATGTATCAACAGCTGGTGAATATTCAAGTCAATCTATTGCTAGTCTTCCATAACATTAATTGTAGGACTTTGAAAACCCATGGGATGGAGCTCCGTGAGTGTGTGTTTTTCAAACCCCAAAAGGTACTTCTAGTGGGTATGTAACAGATTTTAATTGAAACTCTACATTATTAAACTAATATCATTTTTGGCCGGTTTAGGCCTCTAAATCTAAATCTGTTAGCCTAAATTGCATAAAAATATTTTGGTATCAATCAAAATATCTTTTATAAGTACAATAGAAAGTATAAAAGTGACTTTTGGGCGTTTGAACAACACATATTCTCGGTTCTCTGTCCCATGGGCTTTCAGAGTCATCAAGTTAATTTTATAGAAGAATAGTAATAAATTGACTTGAATATTCACTAGCTGTTGATACATTCACAACACATATCACAATAGCAAGAACAGATTTTCTAGCATAATGTCATTCAAATTTAACAATAATTCATATGTCAACACAATATAAATAAACGAGAATGTAAACGAGAAATATAAAATGTAATAAGAGGATTTAGATTACATGTTTACGAAGATGTACTTTGTTACTTTTCATAAATTGTCTGTACCCACATTAATTAACTAAATCAATGAAATAAATTGTGTTGTTTCTTAGTAAGGCAAGTGAGCATTACTTTATAGGTTACGAGTGCAAGCCGGGTTCGGTGTGTATTGTCGGGTGAGTTAGGTAGGAGAGGGCTTCAGCAGATCTCGGATGTCCACCAGCAATGTTTTATCCTACGTGAAAGTCGCCACTCCCTGACCCCGCGCCGCCGCTCCCTCACACTGGATATTATAATTAGGATCTGTTATTACTGACCTGTGCCAAAAACCTTGATATTCCAGTTGGTCCGATCGTTAGTTTAATATATAAGAAGTGCCGCTAACACATTTGATTTCACCCTTTATGTTCTTCGGTTTGTGTAACATTTTGATTGAGTTTGAAAACATAGGATTGAGATTTTATATTCCTGTTATAGTACTATAACGTGTTAAATTAAAATTGGATTTAACTGGAAGTGAGCTACCATTATTAATGTAATGAACTGATCTAAGTAGGGTTTCTAGACCGAATAATTACTCCAACCTAATAAATGGGGAATTTAGTTTATCAGTGCGTTGTAATTTGTAGTTACATGCTGGATTCTTGATGTTAAATTGTGTAATAGCACAGAGACGTAATTACTAAAATAAAACTTGTTATTATTGATTGATGAATTTTTAATATTTAATCAATGTAAGAGTTTCAGAAGAATAGTATATTTTTAATTATTTCCCTTATCTCATTTATTAATTAACATTAATTCAGTTACAGAACCGAGACAAAAAACGTCAACAAATAATTCTGATAAATAGTAATAGTTAAATATATTATCTATATCATTACCAAATGAGTAGAAAATCTATAACTGACATTCGGGACGTTAAAAAAACAAAACCAAAAAGCACCATTGTTGAGATAAGTTCGTACGGTTTCTTACCTCACGTATAAGCAATTTACAGAATGGTGCCCTAAATACACCGCCAAGTTATGTGGAATGTAGGACTAAGTCGTAAATCTACTTCTGGTTAAATAAATGAGTTCCGACAATTTTAATATCTTTAAGGGTGCGCCGTACCTCCCTTCCGCACGCTCAAGTAAGGGGTTTGAATCTCCCTCATTGTAGGCTAAATTGTTAACCAATTAAAAATAATTTGATGTTATTTAATTCAATAAATGTTCATCTAGAGATCATACGATTTAAAAATCGTGATTTTAATTCAAAATAAGTGGTAGGCCATTAGTAATGTTCTCAAATTAAGCGTTTTTCTAAAGATTCCTAACGTATGAAGAAAAATTATTTTGGAGAAAAGGAATCGTATGATCCCTAGATTGGAATCTGAAAAGTGTGAAACTGCAAATAGTTTGGTAGAAATCTTTAAAATAACAGTGCGATTGAGGAGAATAAAATGGTCTTCAAGCGTAAATATGCATGGCACTGCTTGTTGGCGGCGCCGGCGCGGCGCTAAACAACAATGAATTCAATCTGGGTAGGGCGCACCCTTAATTCATTTTGATAAACTGCCATACATGTATAATGTTATAGCAATACACTTATTTATTTTTTTAAATCATGAACTAAATGTTTCGAGTTCCTCGCAAATCAGATGTGTAATTGGCCCCTGATTTGTTCGTCCTGAAATCTTTCCTCATATTTGAGTATGTTTTTGCCTCATTTGTGTACAATTGTGTCATGACATGTTGATTTGATTTAGATTAAATCCAAAAACAGCATAACACTAAATATTTGTTTTACGGAGTGCTCAGACCACTGCATCACAAAGTTTGTAAATCTTTCATCAGTCTCCACCTGAGCCATAATATGCTGGCCACGGCGTCGACCAGGTGTCCGCGATGTTGATGTTACTAATATGAATGAACATATTAGTAACTATGTTACTTTGAATGAACTGTACACAAATGAAAGAATACATAAGTATTTCTAGATTGTGCGATTTCAATGATAACATTTAAGTCGCACAGTCAAGGTATTTGTATGTATGTTAGTAGTGCAGTATTTATAAACTGGAAAAACTATGTATTGTTGTTGGTTGTAAACACTGTAAAGCTCTAAAGTAATCAAGCTTGTAATTAATGTAATGCAACTTAAAGATTGTAATTGGCGACTAAACCTATACTTATTCATTGAATTCAGAAAAGCCAGATCAATTATTGTTAAAAAAAAGTAAGCGGTTTGAAATAAAACCAAGTTAGCTGATGGGCTAAGAGCAAAACTGTGGCAACAATGTGATGTTTGTTCCAGTTTTCGCACGCCGCGACGCCGCGTCGCCGACTCGACGCTGACCCCGTTGGTGTTTACTGGCTTGGGGCAGCCCTCGATAGATTTATTCAGTGTCATTTAACCAGTCACTGTGTTAACTGTCTATGACTTTGTTTTGTACTGAAATACGTGAACAATAATGTTTATTTCCTAATTAGATTAATCAATTACAATGTTCTAAACCCACATGGTGCCTACTTGTTTAAACCTTATGAACGACTGAGGACCTATACATTGTGCGTTTGTGCAAAATGTATAATCAGTGAAATCTCCCTCTTAATTGATTTATGTTGACTTTATACATAAATTTATATGTTTGTTAAATGGCCTAAATATTATGGAAATTGTTGCCAGCTATGTTTTAATTCTTAACTGGTTAGTTTGTTAATTGTTTAAGGGGTTTCTACCACATCACCAATAATGTTATAGTAAGGTATAAGTTAGACTCGCAAACAAGGTCAGACTAGGAACAACTGATAAAAATGATTGTGTATTGAAGTGTGGTTTTTTCACTTAACTAAGGAAAACGTTTAAAATTAAGTTATTTTAACATTTTAATATCCCTCTCATTTATTAGCGTCTAGCCCATAACCCCTCCTTCACGACCCAGTTAACGGGAGAGCGCCGCGAGTACTACCAAGGTCACCCGCCACTACAGGTGTAGCGATGTGATCACACGTGGAAGGGAACTTCCTCCCCCCCCACCACAAGGTCATCCCTTTCCCCTCCCCACCCACCGTATCTCATATGCATATATACATGTAGTAAACAACCGTGCATCAGTTTCATTAAGCACACATGACCCAGTTGTGAATGTGGAGTTAATTGTTCAAAACCATTCATGCTGACTAACAGATGTTACCCTACTGTATGAGTAGTAAATTGTATGGTGCCTTAAGAAATTACATTTTGCCTAGTGATCGGTGAGTCAAACTGCGACATGCTGTTCGCAAATCTATATTAAATGTTTAAATATTAAAATTGTTCTATTTATCTAAAGAATTGTCTCGGTTCAATTTGGCAGATTAAATAATATGAGGGTTCATATTCGTTTTATTAATTTTACATAGGAAAATATAACATACAAAATATAAATTGAGGACAAATAATTCTTAATTATTATGCTTTTAACTTCTTACAATAATAAAACCATATCCTGGGCAATAAGGCTCATTTATAATAACATAAAACACTTATCGGCCTTGTTTTAAGTGTCTCAGAATTTATAAGGGTAATCACGTTGTTCATGTGTCACTTTTATTAGTTTAAAGGAGGACAACATACAATCCCAGAATCGATTAAACTTGGTAGTGATTTTAAAATCACAGAATCATTATTTTACTTGTTTCACGAGGAACCACATACATTGACTCTCCAACGATGCTGTAGTAGATGTAGCAGTGTGGCCGACAGAGACTGTAGAGCCTCCCGTCACCCACCGGGAGCTATATGACCTCCAACGATGCTGTAGTAGACGTAGCAGTGTGGCCGACAGAGACTGTAGAGCCTCCCGTCACCCACCGGGAGCTATATGACCTCCAACGATGCTGTAGTAGATGTAGCAGTGTGGTCGACAGAGACTGTAGAGCCTCCCGTCACCCACCGGGAGCTAAATCACCTCCAACGATGCTGTAGTAGATGTAGCAGTGTGGTCGACAGAGACTGTAGAGCCTCCCGTCACCCACCAGGAGCTATATCACCTTCAACGATGCTGTAGTAGACGTAGCAGTGTGGCCGACAGAGACTGTAGAGCCTCCCGTCACCCACCAGGAGCTATATCACCTCCAACGATGCTGTAGTAGACGTAGCAGTGTGGCCGACAGAGACTGTAGAGCCTCCCGTCACCCACCGGGAGCTATATCACCTCCAACGATGCTGTAGTAGATGTAGCAGTGTGGTCGACAGAGACTGTAGAGCCTCCCGTCACCCACCAGGAGCTATATCACCTCCAACGATGCTGTAGTAGACGTAGCAGTGTGGCCGACAGAGACTGTAGAGCCTCCCGTCACCCACTGGGAGCTATATCACCTCCAACGATGCTGTAGTAGATGTAGCAGTGTGGTCGACAGAGACTGTAGAGCCTCCCGTCACCCACCGGGAGCTAAATCACCTCCAACGATGCTGTATTAGATGTAGCAGTGTGGTCGACAGAGACTGTAGAGCCTCCCGTCACCCACCAGGAGCTATATCACCTCCAACGATGCTGTAGTAGACGTAGCAGTGTGGCCGACAGAGACTGTAGAGCCTCCCGTCACCCACTGGGACCTATATCACCTCCAACGATGCTGTAGTAGATGTATCAGTGTGGCCGACAGAGACTGTAGAGCCTCCCGTCACCCACCGGAAGCTATATCACCTCCAACGATGCTGTAGTAGATGTAGCAGTGTGGTCGACAGAGACTGTAGAGCCTCCCGTCACCCACCAGGAGCTATATCACCTCCAACGATGCTGTAGTAGACGTAGCAGTGTGGCCGACAGAGACTGTAGAGCCTCCCGTCGCCCACTGGGAGCTATATCACCTCCAACGATGCTGTAGTAGACGTAGCAGTGTGGTTGATAGAGACTGTAGAGCCTCCCGTCACCCACCGGGAGCTATATCACCTCCAACGATGCTGTAGTAGACGTAGCAGTGTGGCCGACAGAGACTGTAGAGCCTCCCGTCACCCACTGGGAGCTATATCACCTCCAACGATGCTGTAGTAGACGTAGCAGTGTGGCCGACAGAGACTGTAGAGCCTCCCGTCACCCACCGGGAGCTATATCACCTCCAACGATGCTGAAGTAGATGTAGCAGTGTGGTCGATAGAGACTGTAGAGCCTCCCGTCACCCACCGGGAGCTAAATCACCTCCAACGATGCTGTAGTAGACGTAGCAGTGTGGCCGACAGAGACTGTAGAGCCTCCCGTCACCCACCGGGAGCTATATCACCTCCAACGATGCTGTAGTAGATGTAGCAGTGTGGTCGATAGAGACTGTAGAGCCTCCCGTCACCCACCGGGAGCTAAATCACCTCCAACGATGCTGTAGTAGACGTAGCAGTGTGGCCGACAGAGACTGTAGAGCCTTCCGTCACCCGCTGGGAGCTATATCCTATCGCGTTGGTAAAGAGGCGATTCCGCATGATTTTGTACGGTTTCACACGCCTCCGGATAGACATAACGGATTGCTTTCCTAGTTCTGGTATGTTGCTTCGACGCAGTTATGCCTCTCACAAAGAGATAGGAGAATGGTGGCTTGCTTTATACTTCTTAGTAGGTTTAGTAGGCTTTGTTTGAGTGTTACTCATAGGTGACTGGTATAATTTGAATGATTAAAAACACTGCATCGCTAGTGAACGTGTATGTGATGGGTCCGTTAGATTGTGTTATCCACTATAATCTATTAGAAATATAGTACCGACAAAGGAATGTGTTATTTGTAAACCAGGTACTTGCAAGATTGCCTAATAGAATTATTTTAATGTTGTATACTGAATGAATATTAAATGAACAAAGGGTGAAAAAAACGATAAAATTCTAGAGAAATGCATTAAATTACAACTAACAAACTACTTAGAGCATAGGAACATTATCATAGGAAATCAATACGGATTTCGTAAGGGGAAAATACATCAGACGCACTATTTGATCTAACGAAATTGGAAAAAATAACAAAGTTATGTTGACATTCTTAGATCTGGCCAAAGAGTTTGATTCGCTAGGCAGGAAAATATTAATAAATACCCCCGTCTCAGCACACCTGCGGACTCAGCGAATTTCCAATGCATAATATTTGTCTGAATTCCACATAAAGCCGCAAACCAAGTTTCATAAAAATATATTCACATATAAGCAATTTTAATTATTCTCCATAAGAATAACATTGGTAATGAGTATGTAGGTTTGCTGAAACAAGGAACAGATACAATTGGTTTTTATGCAAATATAAATAGAATTTAACTAGGCGAAGCCACATACTAAGTTTTATCGATATTCAATCATAAATAAGCGATATATGACATTCTAGTTATTCTCTATAAGAATAACATGGGGGCTGAGAAAGCAGGTTTGCTGCAACAAGGAACAGAAAAATGGGTTTTTATATAATTATCAATATAACTCAACCAAGTGAAGCTACATACCAAGTTTTATTAATTTATGTTCATAATTAAAGGAGTCAGTACATTTTACTTATTCTCCATAAGAATAACATGGGGGCTGAGTACGCAGGTTTGCTGCTACGGGAATAATCAACAAAAAATCAATTTTTTGTGCAAATATCAATATACCAGTACTACTTGAAGCCACATACCAAGTTTCATCAACATACATTAATAAATAATCGAGATATCAAATTTTATTTATTCTCCATAAGGATAACATTGGACAACGTACTGTGTTTAGCACTTCGAATATCTCTGCAACGGTTGGGCGTAGAATCACAATTTAAACACCAAAATGATTGTTTTGTGGAACTGAACAGATTGGTAAAAGCAAATGTGAAGTTTACATTAAAATAAACTGAGGAAAAGCCAAAAACCTTTTTCCCATAAGATTAACATGGGAAATTTTATGAGCAGGTTTTTTTGGATTTTCTCCGCAACCACTTAACCTAGGTTAATAATTAAAAATACTAAATTATTTGTTTTTTTAAGCTCTATAACATGGTCAAAACCAAAATTAAGTTTTTTAAAAATTTTAGGGTGAAAAATGCAAAATACTGATTTTTGGAAAATTTAAAACCCCCATAAACCCCCCTTCCCATGTTCCGATTTTTCTGGTTTTCGAACTTAGTCATGAATGTCATTTTACACATTTGAGCCAAATTTCATCAAAATCGGACGTTTTTTACTCAAGTTATCGTGTTAACGGACACATATATATATATATATATATATATATATATATATATATATATATATATATATATATAGGGAGAGAGAGAGATAGATAGATATATATATAGATATATATAGATATATATATATATATATATATATAAATTTGAACAAATAGTGTTTTTGGCATCTGGGGACCTCAAAACAAAAAGTTATCATGGTCTCGGGCTTAAGTCTTGCCATGAGACCTACGGTAATAGCTTCTTCCCTATAGGGTAAATTCGCTAAAAGTTAGTTTTTTAAGGTTTAGCGGTCACTCAGAGAACAATTATCAAGCAAATTCTTAGGAAAGACCAAAGATACCCTTCACATCTTCTTTTTCATAATTTTTCCGTGCTGAATGTAAGAAAACTGTATTTAAAATCCTTGCTCCTCTTTATTAAAAATATTATATCTACTAGAATACAACATCCCATCAAACCAGAAATAAGATTAATCCAGGTTCAATATTCCAAAATTAAATAATAAAGCGGTTGGAACTGAGTGATGATTTACCTATAGGGGAAATTCGCTAAAATTGATTAAAATTATTAAATTCCTAGCACATTCTTGAACTAACGGTGCTAGGCATTATAGTTGTACTGTGCCTACGTGTAAAACCCAGTAACACTAAATATAAACATGCTTAATTTTACTCTCAGTTTAAATATGAACCTGGTTGGGGTCACAACAGGGTAAGACACTCGTTAGTAAAACAATAAACATCACTTAAACGGTATTTTCTAATTTTAATAGTACAAAATAACGATTTTAGACAGCGGCGTCTCGTTTTTCCCATGCTAGTATACGGGCTGCGAGGCACACGCGGCAACTCCTTTTGCCAATTCTACTACGCCGCGGCCTTCTTTAAAGTCTGGCTATGGAATAATACACCAAACACTGAATAGTTTGTCAGTGGCAAGCTCTTTGTGCGATTTACACGACACGATTAAACTCCATATCAATATCTATTTCAATATTTAAGTAACCGACAGTTTATGAATAGTAGTTTATACACGAAGAGAAGAAGCGTCGTAGTGCCGATAGAGTACAGCAGATCATTGTTACTGAGAATACAAGATAAAGTTTATGTTATAAGAGTTTGTTTGTAAACTCTCACTGGTTGGTAAACCTGGATATCGCAGGTTAGCAGCTGGTTGTTGTTGACAGCGAAATCAGCTGTTTATATTATCTCCTCTTATTGGTGCTCTGACGTCAACACCTCCCTTTTTACACAAAAAACATACGGGATATTTATACTTACAGTTTTCTAAACAGGCCTAACCTTTACGGTTAGTGATTTTTGTAATAGTATACATTTTCAACACTAAAAAGTGGCATTATAACCAATTCAATACGGTATACTCCAAAAAAAAGAGTTGATCATATACTTATACAAGTAATCTATAAAACACTGATCTTAACCGTTGGATTGAAAATCAAAGTTAGTATGGTGATTGACAATCAAACTCTAACTCAACAATAAACTTTTTAAAGACAATCGGAACAACTACATAATTTAAACACAGTGCTTATCAGAGTTATATAATTGACAAAAAATGAGTTGTCTGTAAAACGTTTCATTACGTAAATTTGACATAAATATGTATTCATCGTTTGTTACTTAAAAAGCCAAACAATTTAAAGTTATTTCATACATTTTTCAATAATCGCTGGGCAACGGTGATAAGAAACATGTGTCTATAGTAAGACATATCGGCGTTAGCGGAAGGAGATGACTCATGACATGATCTTTCAACTGAATTGACCCGTCAACTGCCCACTTGTGTGAGGTCTCCCTGCACAACTACTGAACGGCTGAGTCTGTAGGTTCGGCTTTAAACCTAGATCTGGACCACAAACTCATAATCGGGATGACTGAATATAACTAACGCAAGTCGTTCATACCTTTTTACAACTTTTATTCTCTTATAGAAAAGTTCGAGATATTTGTAACTTCATGTGAAAACCCGACCAAAACAAATGAAATAGTTAAATAAACACTATTTATAAATAAATTACTAAGCAATAAATAAGAGATATTGTTAAGCCGACCCCCGCAAGCTTTGGTGCACTTGTGTTGGTCGGCAAGTACTATATCCGATGAATTTGGGCACTAAGAATAATCTATCATATCGAATGTGAAATTACATTTTCTGTAATTTTTTCAAATGAAATTCTTTTTCTGGACATATTTTAAAACAGATTACACTGTAAAAAATAACGAACTGTGCTAATTTAACAAAACACCAAGACGTTGTCCTAGGAAGACCTTACAAAGTCTGGTTCAAAATAACCCTCAACTGCTTGTGTTTAAGTTCACCAACTAAACTGTGTTTAAAATCAACACAACTCCTTGAGTGATTGGGTAACACATTCCTTCCTTGTTAAATGTTCAACACTTGTTTGTATTGAATTGACTATTTGTGTGTGTGAGCAAACTGAATAATTAAGCAACACACAAATTCTGTGTCAAATACTAACCCAAAATAGTGTCAATATAACTATATTATTGTGACAATACATTCAGCATAACAAATCAACTTTTGTGTTAAATGTTGTACACATTTTTAGTAAAAGTCAAATAAATTAAAAAGTTAAACGTTTAACGTGAGCTAGGCATACTTTGAAATTTAGAAAACCTTACTTGGATGTAAACTGGACGTTACACTACATTTTCCGGTTAGAAGATATATGTACGTGAAATTTACTAGGCTGAAGTTATTTAGTCAAAGGTGACAAAGCACATTTCAGTTATATCCCAAAGACTGCTGCAAGCATCATCCTCATTCAACCACGTCGCTTTCATAAAAGAGTTGTACGGACTAACTTACTACTTATATCTATCATATAATAACACTTCTTTTACAACTGTTCTTCCACTTAACTTCCATCTTGATGGCATTTAACATACTGAAGAACGAGAAATATGAAGATTGATCTTAACCTACACTACATTTTCAGGATCAAATTGTAACAACACGTATCATGCTACCCAAGAAATTATTTTCATAGTCGCTATATTCAACTCAAAGAATGCTGTGTGCGAGGATTCGAGGAAAACATAATTATATGGCATATGACCCACAATCGCGTGTCCTTTCAAAATTGCCGTGTTAAAAGATATATATTGTAAGACCAACACATGTTCGTGAATAAAGTTAAATTGCAAAACTAAAAAATTTGAACATGAATGAAAATTAGTTACTCGTCTCTAATTGACCAATTTTAGAGTCAATATGAACACAGTCCTTTTAACCAAAATATTTGATTTAAAATACACAAGCAATCTATTACAGTGTGGTATCGTGAGATTTTTTTTACGTAAGGCTTACGTCTCACTACAAATAGCCATTACTATGTGAGAACGGGCTCTTGATAAATGTTAATTGTAAATTAATTCTTGTCTCGTAGAGTAAGATCATTCAATTGCATAATCTAAAAACAGTTAATTATTATTAAAAATATTTGGCAACCGACCAGGTTTTACATAGTGAAATAAATAAATGCCGCGGTACAATGTATGTACAACACATGTCAAATGACGGCAGTAAACGACTGTAGAGTAATGACTTGCACGTGCCCCGAGTACTGATGTACAGTCTACTGGCTGTTGGTTAGGGGCAATACTTTGTACAGTTTAGATGTACCATTGATCACAGTAGTGCAGTCTGGTCTGTATTGCTTGGCTCGCCTGCCCACAAGTTAGTTATTTGTGGTCAATACTTTGTACAGTTTAGATGTACCGTTGATCACAGTAGTGCAGTCTGGTCTATATTACTCGGCTACCCACCAGTTAGTCGTGGTCAATACTTTGTACAGTTTAGATGTACCATTGATCATAGTTGTGAAGTACTGGTCTGTATTACTCGACTACCCCCCAGTTAGTCGTGGTCAATCCTTTGTCCAGTTTAGATGTACCATTGATCACGGTAGTGCAGTACTGGACTGTATTACTCGGCTACCCACCAGTTAGTCGTGGTCAATACTTTGTACAGTTTAGATGTACCATTAACCACAGTAGTGCAGTACTGGTCTGTATTACTCGGCTACACACCAGTTAGTCGTGGTCAATACTTTGTACAGTTTAGATGTACCATTAATCACAGTAGTGCAGTACTGGTCTGTATTACTCGGCTTGCCTGCCCACCAGTTAGTTTGTCGTGGCCAATACTTTGTACAGATTAGATATACCAATGATCACGGTAGTGAAGTATTGGTCTGTATTACTCGGCTACCCACCAGTTAGATGTGGTCAATACTTTGTCCAGTTTAGATGTACCATTGATCACAGTAGTGCAGTACTGGTTTTAAACTCGGCTACCCACCAGGTAGTTGTGGACAGTACTTTGTCCAGTTTAGATGTACCATTGATCACAGTAGTGCAGTACTGGACTGTATTACTCGGCTACCCACCAGTTAGTCGTGGTCAATACTTTGTCCATTTTAGATGTACCATTGATCACAGTAGTGCAGTACTGGTTTTATAACTCGGCTACCCACCAGTTAGTTGTGGTCAATACCTTGTCCAGTTTAGATGTACCATTGATCACAGTAGTGCAGTACTGGTTTTATAACTCGGCTACCCACCTGTTAGTTGTGGTCAATACTTTGTCCAGTTTAGATTTACCATTGACCACAGTAGTGCAGTACTGGTTTTATAACTCGGCTACCCACCAGTTAGTCGTGGTCAATACTTTGTCCAGTTTAGATGTACCATTGATCACAGTAGTGCAGTCTGTTCTGTATTATTCGGCTACCCACCAGTTAGTCGTGGTCAATACTTTGTACAGTTTATATGTACCATTTATCACAGTAGTGCATTACTGGTCTGTATTACTCGGCTTGCCTGTCAACCAGTTAGTTAGTCGTGGTTAATACTTTGTACAGTTTAGATGTATCATTGATCACAGTAATGCAGTACTTGTCTGTATAACTCGGCTACCCACCAGTTAGTCGTGGTCAATACTGTGTCCAGTTTGGATGTACCATTGATCACGGTAGTGCAGTACTGGACTGTATTACTCGGCTACCCACCAGTTAGTCGTGGTCAATACTTTGTACAGTTTAGATGTACCATTAATCACAGTAGTGCAGTACTGGTCTGTATTACTCGGCTTGCCTGCCCACCAGTTAGTTTGTCGTGGCCAATACTTTGTACAGATTAGATGTACCAATGATCACGGTAGTGAAGTATTGGTCTGTATTACTCGGCTACCCACCAGTTAGATGTGGTCAATACTTTGTCCAGTTTAGATGTACCATTGATCACAGTAGTGCAGTACTGGTTTTAAACTCGGCTACCCACCAGGTAGTTGTGGACAGTACTTTGTCCAGTTTAGATGTACCATTGATCACAGTAGTGCAGTACTGGACTGTATTACTCGGCTACCCACCAGTTAGTCGTGGTCAATACTTTGTCCAGTTTAGATGTACCATTGATCACAGTAGTGCAGTACTGGTTTTATAACTCAGCTACCCACCAGTTAGTTGTGGTCAATACTTTGTCCAGTTTAGATGTACCATTGATCACAGTAGTGCAGTTCTGGTTTTATAACTCGGCTACCCACCAGTTAGTTGTGGTCAATACTTTGTCCAGTTTAGATGTACCATTGATCACAGTAGTGCAGTACTGGACTGTATTACTCGGCTACCCACCAGTTAGTCGTGGTCAATACTTTGTCCATTTTAGATGTACCATTGATCACAGTAGTGCAGTACTGGTTTTATAACTCGGCTACCCACCAGTTAGTTGTGGTCAATACCTTGTCCAGTTTAGATGTACCATTGATCACAGTAGTGCAGTACTGGTTTTATAACTCGGCTACCCACCTGTTAGTTGTGGTCAATACTTTGTCCAGTTTAGATTTACCATTGACCACAGTAGTGCAGTACTGGTTTTATAACTCGGCTACCCACCAGTTAGTCGTGGTCAATACTTTGTCCAGTTTAGATGTACCATTGATCACAGTAGTGCAGTCTGTTCTGTATTATTCGGCTACCCACCAGTTAGTCGTGGTCAATACTGTGTCCAGTTTGGATGTACCATTGATCACAGTAGTGCAGTCTGGTCTGTATTACTCGGCTACCCACCAGTTAGTTAGTCGTGGTCAATGCTTTGTCCAGTTTGGATACCATTGATCACAGTAGTGCAGTCTGGTCTTTATTACTCGGCTACCCACCAGTTAGTCGTGGTCAATACATTGTACAATTTAGATGTACCATTGATCACAGTAGTGCAGTACTGGTCAGTAGTGTGGGTTTGCGGGTTTTGCGCCGGAAGTGACGTCATCCGGTCACGTGACCGGAAGTGCTGAGTCATGAAAGATGTTATCTGGGGCTGAGCCAGTGACGTAGGCGGTTTTGTGACGAAATGAGTTAAAGTTCAAAGTTCAAGGTCACGGGGAGGTAATTTTAAAAAAGTACTACCTCGCACGCGTAAAATCCGATTGTGATTCGATAGTTTTAATTCGATAAAATATCGAATGAAAATTATCGAATGAAGCAATCGAATGATACGAGTGCGAGGTAGTACTAATACAAATATTACTTTATTTTATTTACAATAATTCATATTACAAATATTACTTTATTTACAATAATTCATGTTTACAATAGTTCCCCGTTGTTGGTTGTCATCGATGTTGTTGATCCGGACGAGTTGCGGCCTCGCCAGATGAATAGAGTCATAATGAATACACCTAATTTTGATGGACATTTCAACAGAGAGCTCGATGTACACCGGTCGAGAGCCGGAGGTGTACTGACTACTCGCTAGCTAGCGTTTTGGTATCAAACAAAATGGTGGGGGTAAAAGTGTGGTGGGGCGGAGCAGATGGCGGACGGCAGATGGCAGGCGACAGATGGTAGGCGGTAGGTGGCAAGTGCGCGGCAGATGGTTGCTACTACATCCACCATCATTAGTCAAACCCTATTAGGGATGACATTATTGCTTCTGCATCAGTAGATATTGTGCTAGAAACTTCATGTACTTGTATTTCATCATTTGTATTGTCAGCTTGCTCAATATTAAAAGAAGAACATGTGGAAGAAACAGTAGTGCCTTGTATTTGCGAATCCATGTGAACTATGCAAGAGCCGCAGGTATACTGAAGTGATACAAGCATGTAGGATAGACACTCGCCTTTACCCCCCACCACACCAGTTTCCCCCACCAAGTTTTCACATCGCACAATAACTACGGGACATGCATTAGTTAGGGTCTAGCTCTGACTCTGTGAGGATCGGAGCTCCGTAACTGAAAACATTAACAATTCTTGCTCGACACTGTTTTTACGCAATCATAACAGTCACTGTGATCTAATTTATTGCATGTACTCATATGATGCATCTTGCGTAGCAGACAACTTGCTAAGAATGTTTCAGCCTGGAGTATTCTACGGCGAAATCGCTCACAATCCACTAACAGCGTAGACCTTCTATCTTCACAGTCGGAGAAGTAGAAGGTGGTGGCAGGCGGACTGTTGAAGGACACCTTCGTCATATTTCTGTAAAACTGTGACATCTTTAGAATAACACAAACTCTATAGGTAGATGTTAATCCTGCAAGAGCTAAAAGTATAATGATATAGCGCTAGCGTGTATGATACCCACCCGACCTACCCGCACAACAACGTTACCTCGTTATACTTTAAACTATAAATAACTTGTCGTAGTTTAATCCATAAACAAAGTATTTATTAATGTCAGGCCTTGAAAGTGTTGTTTTCGCGCTGTTTCTTCCCTAATCTCAGTCGGATCTGAATTATATTCGCACCATCTTGTTCGTCTGATTAACCCGCGTAATTTGAGTACCCACTCGCTATACTTTAACCCAATAATAAAGAAGTTATTAGTATGTAACCTTGAAAACATTGGTTTTTTCGCTATTTCTGCTATACCGTTGGGATCTTAATTCTTTTTGCACCATCTTGTTCGTCTGATTAACCCGCGTAATTTGAGTACCCACTCGCTATACTTTAACCCAATATTAAAGAAGCTATTAGTATGTAACCTTGAAAACATTGGTTTTTTCGCTATTTCTGCTATACCGTTGGTCGGATCTGAATTCTGTTTGCACCATCTTGTTCGTCTGATCAATTCGCGTAATTTGAGTACCCACATGACATACTTTGGACAAACTTTGTAGTTTTTTCGCTTCTGCTACTATACCCTTGGCCGGATCAAAATTCTGTTTGCACCTCCTTGTTCGTCTGATCAATTCGCGTAATTTGAGTACCCACATGACATACTTTGGAAAAACTTTGTACCCCCCCCCCCCAACATGGGTCATGTTCAAGGTCAAGGTCAAGTTCAAGGACTTTGGGACTTAGAAAATTTCACAAAGTGGGCTGCACAAACAAACTCTCCTGCCTATGTACAGGCCAAGTCCCTAACTTGAAATGCTTAGGGTGGTCCTGAAAAGGACCGTTTGCGTGCTGAAGGTTGGTCGGGATAAGGATCAGTTCAAACTTTATTCTTCAAAACCCACTTTACCCTCCCATCTTTTCTGGTTAAGAATAACTCCTGTGTATCAGGTATCAGAGGAGGTGGCGGTGGGAGAGACTGCGGCAGACGCACCTCGATGTAGTGGATGGTGTGTTGAAACAGGAACACGTGGTCCCCGTTGGTTGCCACATATTTATACTCCGTCATCCGCTTCAGATTTCGAAACTCGACCTTGGAGACTTCAAACGGCGTCACCAAGTCGTTCAGCCCCATCACCCTTGTCCGTTGCATCACCTCATCGACAGTCGGTGTTGGAGACGAAGGTTGAGCCGCCGATGTAGAAGGCCGAGGCTGAGCCGATGTAGAAGGTCGAGGCTGAGTCGAGGGTCGTTGTTCAAAATACAGCGGATGACCATGGAGATTCCGTTTGAGAGACTTCAAAGTTGAAGGTCTCTTAAACCCGCTCCTTCTTTCCGTCGACCTCTTCAAAGATTCCTTTAAGCGCTGGAGTTTTTCAGGAGTCAGAGGAGAAGACATGGTGTAAATAGGATGGAAAAGAAAATGGATAAGATAGAGTTGGATAGAGCACGTGTGTACTGGTTGCAATCCAAAGCCGGAATGAGGCGGCTGGCAGAGTGAAGCAGGTCGTAAAGTGAAACCTTGCCCTATCCATATATGGGTAGAAAGCTGAGGACTGGTTTAGAACCGGCCCCCCCCCCCCCGGACGGAACCCCCCCCGCGACGGACCCCCCCCCCCCCCCCCGCGACGGACCCCCCCCCCCCGACGGAACCCCCCCGCGACGGACCCCCCCCCCCCCGCGACGGACCCCCCCCCCCCCCGCGACGGACCCCCCCCCCCCTTTTGGGTCATGTTCAAGGTCAAGGTCAAGGTCGAGGGAAAAATGTTCTTGGAAGTGCGGGATAAAATCCCGCAACGAAGCAGGGTTATCCCTTATCCCGCTTTCCCCTTAATATCCCGATTTCCCATTCTCCGTCTATATAACCCGAGATTTCGAGCGTCTCTTCGCAGTAGCCTGCCACCCGTTGCGATGAACGTCCCACTGGGTTGCAGTGCCTGCTGCAGCGTAGGTCTGTTAAGTGTGCGTTGGGCCCGACGCGCAATTAAGAGATCCGCGCCCTTGCATGTTTAGTTAGTTTGTTTAAGCATGTTAGATAACGCTTGTAGTTTGCTGCTAGTTAAATATATTTAAGGGGATCTTGGTCAGGGGATTATTGTACTTCAGTTCGTAGTATTCTGAAGCCTACACAGTGATGAACGTCCTTGCGGTTTCAGAGTGCACGACTGTTGTAAACTGACCATATTTTGATGCTTTATAATAACATTGTAGATGGAATGTGTTTCCTTAACATTTAATGTTTTGTAGTTTGCTTAACACTTAATGCTTTTATCTTCAACGTGTCCTTGACCTAGATTAGGACTTAGAAAATATTCAAGAAACATTCAATGTACACAACCACGTTTTAGCACAAAATTTATGGAAGGGGAAATTTAATATATACTGCAACAGCGTGGTAAAAATCATCATATCGCTATGGAAGCTGTAGGTGTAAACACTTGGCTTGTTCCTTCCGAGCTTGCTATTTCAGAAGCCTTTCTGTCCATCCTTACTTATGAGTTTCGAGGCATTAAATTAAAAGTAAAAATAGAGCTGAGACCGTTGCATAGAAATGATATGCATTGTATTTTGGTGGAATGGGAATCGCCCTCCGGCATTAATCTTTTCCATTTTATCAAAAGATCGTGCAAGGAGTTTTGCGTAAAACGGATAACAGTCTCCCTTGTTTAAACGTAGTACAGATTTCTTCCAAAGTAAAATAGCAAAGGTAACACCTTTGCTATTTTACAAAATATTTTAACGTGTCCTTGACCCAGTTACCGGACTTGGAGCAATTCAAAGTGTGCTATACAGCGTTAGAACAAACTACTGTCGAAGCCCCCCCCCCTCCCCCGATATATTCCTATAAAAGCGGGAGCAGCCCGCAGAGGGTTCGCAGTCGCAGGCCGACAGCCTAGCTAGCTGTTTGCCCGCGCTGTCCGCAATAGTATCTCTAGTATAGAGTTGGTACCACTATATATTAGAGATGCTACCTTAGCTTAAGGCATGTCTGTGTATTATTAAGCATGTTAGAATAACGCTTGTAGTTTGCTGCTAGTAAATGTAGTTAGTTTAACTGTAGTTAGTTTGGTGTTGGTTTTAAAGTGTTTTTGAAGTGTTTTTTATTTACTAATGAAATATGTACTTTTCTTTCACGCTCCCATTCAAAAAGGTATGGCACGAAAACCGACCTTATGTCTTTAAATATCTCAGGGGGGATTATGTTTCTCAAATAAACACCTTTCCTAACCCCTTACAAAAAGGTATGGCACGAAAACCGACCTTAAGTCATTACGGCGCGCAAACCGGATGACTTTACCTATCTTAACCCTTACTCACGAGAAACAGATTCAGTCAGTTTGCTTATTTTTGGTTAAATTTAAGGGGACCTTGGTCAGGTAATTATTGTACTTCGGTTCGTAAAACTCTGACGCCTACACAGTGATGAACGTCCTTGCGGTTTCAGAGTGCGCGACTGTTGTTAACTGACCATTTTGCTTATCTTGGAGGATACATCATCGGGGAAATAAACTTAAGGGGACCTTGGTCAGGTATTATTGTACTTCGGTTCGTAGTATTCTGACGCCTACACAGTGATGAACGTCCTTGCGGTTTCAGAGTGCGCGACTGTTGTTAACTGACTATATCGTTTGTGTGTTGGGTGAATAATTTTTTCGGGGGAGAGGTTAGTGTTCCGTTATCAGGTTTATTTGCCTATAATTGCGAGCTTTAAGCTAGTCCTCTTCTCCTAATACAGAGCGGGGAATAGAGCAGTTTGTGGTCCAAGTGAGAATCACTTACTGCTCTATTCCCCGTTTTGGCAACATGTTCAGATGACCTTGACCCACTTCGGGACTTAGAAAATTTTCGTTTAGTAAAACATTACAACAATATTCCTTCCCTAACCTCTAAAGCCCCCCCCCCTCTACAACTGGGTATAAAAGGAGGGTTTTCACCAGTGGTAAAATCATTCTGCTGCTTACACATCACGAGTACAGTTCAGTTCCCGAGATGTCTGACCGTAGGAAGCAACTTTTGCCGAGGAAGGTTGAGCACTCTTCACCTGCTCCGTCATCTGCTCCGCCAGCTCCTTCCATCCTTCGGCAGGCGTTAATATTATCATGCATTGTTCCTGAGGAGCCTGCACCACGACCGCAACCACTTCAAGAAAACCTCGTTGCTCCCCCGTCCGCTTCTTCATCTTCTTCATCTTCTTCATCGTCTTCGTCGTCTTCATCTTCTTCGGCTACTTCTCGCTCACCTTCTCCATCACCGAGGAAGGATGAGCAAACAACTGCACCATCTTTGGCTTCACCAGCTCCTTCGCTTCTTCAGCAGGCGCTGGCAAGCATTCTTCCACCTTCTACACCAGGCTCTTCAACACCATCTGCAAGTCTACATTCTTCTTCTCCTACCAAACCTTCTACACCTTCTGTAAGTGTCCTTTCCCGTCCTTCAGTGATCTGTATTAACAACGAATCTCCTTCAGAGAAATTTCAACAATTAAAAACCTTGAGAAGGCAGTCTATACTTCCTGCACCAAGATGCAGCTACAGTTTTAAAAAAGGTGCAAGGAAAGGGGAACGTTGTGCTAAGTCTTGTGTTTTAAATGAAGAAGTATGCAGATCACATTTAAAACAAAATCACAAGGGCACCGTTTCTCTTTCTACACCCCATCCAGCAGTGAGACCAACCAAAATTCGAATTAATAGGCTTTGTAGAAATAAACGATACTTTTTTGTTAAATCAAAGGGCTTTGCAAAGGTGGTGGTTCAATGTGAAGGTAAATTGTACTATGTAGAGTTGCCTAGAGGCATGGACCTCCACGTCAAAGAACTTACCAAACAGAACTATTTAATTCGAAATGATACAGGTTTCAGTGTGTGGAAAACATTTAAAATAAAAAAAGATTAAAAAGTGTATTCCAAATTAAAAATAGTCTTTTCCAAATTAAAAAAAAAAAGTGTGGACAACCTATTTACAATTTGTAGCATATGCTGCAGAGTGTAAATAGGTTGTCCACACCTTTTTTTTACAATGCTACAACGACCTTGACCTAAATAACGGACTTAGATATATTGTACTAAGTCAAAGATAAAACTTAAATGGAAAAAGGAGAAATATTATATTAAAGACATTATTCAACAGTAAAGAGGGGAGGGGGTAAGCGGGTATTTAAGCGAGAGATTCGGAATATAATTATTAGTTGTATCGTCATGAGCGTCAACAGCAACACATGGGGAAAGGAAATTAGCGAAGAGGAGTTGTACGCGATTGTTGAGGCTGCTGAAATGACTGAGGTTTATAAAATTAATAAGGTTGCAGAAAATGGTGCTCAGTCTCAACCGCAACAAACTACATCACCGATGCAGTCAACAACGCAACAACCAAGACCCTATCATGTTATCCTGGAGGAGTACAATGAGGCGATGAGGTACGCCTTTACTAAGTGGTGTGGTCAACCGCGTTCTCCTGAACAATGGGAGGAGCATGATGCAGACTTTCGCCTGGTTGCAGACTTAGAACTTGAGCTTCAAAGAACAAAGGCTGCTCAATAGTGAGAAGAGTTATTGTTTACTTTACAATACAGAGCGGGGAATAGATCAGTTTGCGGTCCAAGTGAGAACCACTTACTGCTCTATTCCCCGTTCTGGCAACTGGTGTAAATGACCTTGGGACTTAGAAAATATTCGTTTGATAAAAAATAATGAAAGATCTTCTTATTTCTCACAACAATATCTTTTCCTAACCCCCACCACTACCTAAACTAAGTATAAAGGAGGTTCTACATCGCTGGTAAAAATTAGTACTCTGCTGAAAATGAATGCATCCACTACTTCTATCTCTGCAGCAACTATAATAGTTAGCAGACGGGTCGAAAACATTGATCAGGTGCTTGCTGTAAGGAGATTACTGCTACGGTATCTTGATATAGAGGTTAGTTGTCAATTGTACATGTGGAGACCAACAGGTGAAGTTTATAGTAGTGAAAATGAAGCATTTGAAACAAACTACAGTAGAAAGTTATATAAAATCTTTGGTAATATGGTAAGGTTAGTCGATAAAGGATGGAACATTAATATAACATTTTATATTGTTCCAAACCTGTAATTAAAGCAAAAAAAAAAAAAAAAAAAAAAAAAAAAAACGATGGGTATATAAGCCCGATGTTACAGAGACAATTATCACTTTGGTTCTGAATTGCGTCAAGAGAGCACCTACCATGGTATACCTCCACTATATTGACTCTACTGCTAAAGCGGATACTTTTATCCAGCGTGTTTACCAACTGTTAACGGAGTACCAACATGTTCAGGTCAAAGGATTGGGTATTCGTGGAACAGAAGAAGTAAAAATAGATGTAAAACCAATCCCTTTGAAGAAAAAAATTGTCCAATTATTACAAGAAGGCTACACACTGTGCCTTTATTACACAACCTCATAAACTAAATAAAACGCCAAAGGGGGGGGGGAGGGGGGGGGGAATACAGAACGGGGAATAGATCAGTTTGAGGTTTGAATAAGAATCTCTTACTGCTCTATTCCCCGTTCTGGTAATAGGATAAGGTGACCTTGACCCACTTACAGGACTTAATCATTTGTGTTACAATAATACCTCTTCCCTATCACTTTTCCCTACCACTTGCACTTTCAACACTTACCCCCACCACCACCGAAATCATGTATAAAAGGTGGTTTCGTATTAGTGGTAAATCAGTCTGCTACTTGGAATCATGTCGCCCAGAGATAACATTTTCCCTTCTAAGAAGACTATACTAGAATTGATTGAAAATATTCCATTAAATTTAAACGAAGATGAAGACGATGATGATTCAGAGATGGAAGGTGAACTATTTAGTGATCTTGAACTATTTAGTGGCTTTGAACTACTGAGTGAGTTTGCTAGCAGTGAACCATATCTTGGAGAGATGGAGCTGTTGGAGCTATTGACTGACGACGAAGATGTCGATAATAATGAACCGGAATTTCATCATCAGTTGCTTTGCTTGGAGGAAATGGACCTTGTTGATAGTGAAACCCCTCCAAGCAGTATTAATATCGATGATGTAGTTCTAGATCCAGTCACAGGGAACTTTTGTGTTCGTCGTCGCTTATTTAGTGATATGAGCTCATCATCATCATTATCATCGGAAGAATCTGAATAAGTTTTTGTTGTCTTCAAATAGTTTACTTTAAATACAAAGCGGGGAATAGATCAGTTTGTGGTTATAGTGAGAATCACTTACTGCTCTATTCCCCGTTTTGGTAATATCGTTGTATGACCTTGACCCATTTACATGATTAAAAAGTGGGGTAACTTATACATTTAATGGTGGGGGAACGTCTATTTAAAGACGATGCAACAGTGTATATTTATCATATAGACATGATGAACCCACCAGGAAACTCCGTTTGCTACAGCTTTCCCCTCATCGATATCGATGATGTGATAAAACTTACATCAATAACAAAACGGTTCGAACTCGAAAGGCGACTCATAAAAGTCGACGTAATTCCACAAGATCTTCGTTCGGCAATGTTGACTATTGAATATGTTAAAGATGAATCTACAACTGAAGATCCCTATTGTTTTATGAAATTTTTAGTTGATCAAGATGCAATGTGTACAATCCAACTTCACATCCGAGTTTAAAATTTATCAAATGTTTCTGTTGGAGAAAATTGTCTTAGTTAAATACAGAGCGGGGAATAGATCAGTTTATGGTTTAATATAAAATCATTTACTGCTCTATTCCCCGTTTTGGTAAATTTGTTCAATGACCTTGACCTAAATACAGAAATTTGTAGCCTCCAGCTACAATAGTAAATATAAAATGCAAAAAAAAAAAAAAAAAAAAAAAAAAAAATAGTAAACTTAACGTAATACGTACCCCCATTACTTTTGCTAGGGTATAAATAGAGGGGTATTTGCAGTGTTGTTCATTATTGCCTTGACCCTTGTGGAGATCGCACCTACATTATGCATCGCTGCGATATTTGCAAGTCTTCATTTAAGGATGAATTTATTTTAATGATACATAAAGAACTGAAACATAACAAAAACCAAAATGAAGAATATGAAGAAGAAGAATTGAAAGAAATAGATCAAATGTTAGCTCAACACCAAAATTCCAGACCTAGTGTTATTCAATATGCACCATCAACATCGCCTTCTACCTCTGCTATGTCTACACTTCACCGTCCTTCAACATCATCATCATCTGCATCGACTTCTACGCCTGTTCTGTCTACACTTCATCATCCTTCAACATCATCAGCTGCATCGACTTCTACGCATGCTCTGTCTACACTTCACCGTCCTTCAGCATCAACAGCAGTAAATGTAAAACTACATGCCCGAGCACTTCCGGGTAATGTAGTAACCCACTTCAAAATTGACAATGCAAAATTACAACTCGAAGAGTTTTTAAATAACGCAAAAGGATTGGTAAGCAACACTTTGCAAAATGAATTAAAAAGATTAAATTTTATTAAATTTGGACTATTAATGGATGCTTTATTTACAAACATTCAAAATGAAACTTCACCGAGAGGGTTTTTAACAAAAAACCGAACTATTATGTTTTCGTCAGATATTGATTCAATCGTATCTGAATGTTTTGAAGAGCTAATGACTAAAATACAAGAACATGAAGGAAGAGGCTCTGGATGGAATTTGTTAAGCATCA
Source organism: Allygus modestus (assembly GCA_963675035.1). NCBI lineage: Eukaryota > Metazoa > Arthropoda > Insecta > Hemiptera > Cicadellidae > Allygus > Allygus modestus. The sequence continues at coordinate 207,170,903 of OY776111.1, forward strand.
CAGGGCTAGACTTAAGAGTACACAAACACGGCTATGGAATTCGAGGAAGTAGCTACATTCCTCTACCAACAAAGATTAGAAATACCTTATCCTGCGTCAACGTACAAAATCAAGATACTGAGTGTTTTAAATATGCTATGTTGGCCAAATATGTAACAATTCATCCGGAAAGACCAAGTCACTATTATGAAGAAGTACAACATAGATATAATTTCCAAGGGATGACTTACCCTGTTGCTATAACAGACGTTTCAAAATTTGAAAAACAAAATCCTTCAGCTTCTGTCAACCTCTTCGGATTGGATTCGACAAACAATTTGTACCCCTTGCGTATAACACCAAATGAGCGCAGAGATCATACCGATTTGTTATTAATTACTAAAGGTGATATTTCACACTTTGTGTATATCAAAAAATTTGAAAGTCTTGTTTCTAATCAATTATCTAAGCATAAAAGAAAGATGACAATTTGCAAAAGATGTTTTTGTCACGTGAACAAAGAACTAAGAAGGGGAGGGTCTGATTGGTTAGTAGAACACCAGCGGTTATGTAATGGAAACTATGAAGTAAGAATTAAATTGCCGCATCCTAGCAGAGCGCAGATAAAATTTGACAAAGTAATACAACAATACCGTGTACCTGTTGTTGTTTACGCTGATTTCGAGTCTTCTTTACATCCGCTTGAACAACAAGAAGAGGACGTTACAAGAAGAAGCAAATACCAACTTCATTCACCAAACAGTTATTGCATACTAATTAAATCCACGTTGACTGAAGACCATCTTCAAAAATATGGACTATCATCTTCTCCAAAGATTTATCGCGGTGAAGAAGCAGCCAAATACTTTGTCGATGATTTGTATGACATAGCTGCAAAGGTAGAAGAACTGTATGGAACAAAGGTACCCATGTCACCTATGGAAGAAGAAGAACTTCAACATTATGATTCAACAACAACGTGTTATTTGTGTAATAACACCTTTACACTGGATAACGTTAAAGTTCGTGACCATGATCATCTTACGGGAGCGTACAGAGGTGCAGCCTGTAACGCTTGCAACTTGAACTACAAACTACCATATTTTATCCCCGTAGTTCTGCACAATCTGAGTGGTTATGATTCGCACTTCATAATCCCCGAACTAGGAAGAGATAATGGAGCAATAGACGTTTTGGCTACTACAATGGAAAAATTTATAAGCTTTTCAAAAAAGGTGGGTAAAATTAAATTAAGGTTTGTTGATTCATTTAGATTTATGCCTTCAAGCCTCATGAAATTATCTGAAAATCTAAGAAGAACAGATTTGATAGAAACAAGCAAAATTGTACCCAATAGTAAAATGGATTTGGTTCTTCGAAAAGGAGTCTTCCCCTATGATTACATCGATGGACTGCATAGATTTGATGAAACATCACTACCTTCACCAGAACACTTCAAAAACAAACTTAATGATTCGGAAATATCACTTGAGGACTATCAACACGCACGTCGAGTATGGAACGAGTTAGATATGAAGACCTTAGGAGATTACTCGGACTTTTATGTCAAACTAGATGTAACTCTTCTTTGTGATGTAATGGAAGAATTCCGAAACACCTGTTTTGCTGCATACGGTTTGGACCCTCTATATTCATATACTTCACCAGGATTAGCTTGGCAAGCCATGTTAAAAGAAACAAAATGCAAACTCCAACTTTTAACAGACATTGACATGGTTTTAATGGTTGAAGCTGGAGTAAGAGGCGGATTGACCCAAAGTGTTACCAGACATGTCAAAGCCAACAACAAATACCTACCCGATTACGATGAAACCAAACCGTCAACCTATTTAGGATATTTCGATGCAAATAACCTGTACGGATGGGCAATGTCAAACCCACTTCCTTTTGATAACTTTAAATGGATTAATCCCGACTCTATTGGCGATATTTTACAAATTCCGAAACATGGTGACACTGGATATATTTTGGATTGCGATTTTGAATACCCAGAAAATTTACATGATCTTCATTATGACCTTCCACTTCTTGCTAAAACAGAAATTTCACCAATTGGAAAACACCCCAAATTAATGATGACATTAAATAATAAACAACGCTACGTGGCTCACTTTTGGGTAGTTCAACAAGCTATCGAATTAGGACTACGTCTAACAAAAATTAATAGAGTTTTGGAATTTTCTCAATCATGCTGGTTGAAACCCTACATTGATTCAAATACCATCAGAAGAGCAGCAGCTACATCAGACTTTCAAAAAGATTTCTTTAAATTAATGAATAATGCGATATTTGGAAAAACATTGGAAAACAAAAGAAGACACAAAAATGTTAAACTTGTTACCGACGCAAAAAAATTACAGAAACTAGTACAGCAGCCAAATTTTGGAACATCTATAATTATTAATGAAAAACTTGTAGCAGTGTCCATGAAGAAGACGAGTGTGAAGATGGATCGTCCTTTGTATATAGGCATGTCAATCTTGGACATCTCAAAAACACACATGTACGATTTTCACTACAACAAAATGGTGGCGTTCTACGGAAGAGAAAATATATCTATTACATATATGGACACTGACGCTTTCATATATCGCATAGTAACATTGGACATGTATAAAGATTTGCGTACATTTATTTACAAGAACGACTTTGATTTCTCCGATTATCCAAAAGATCATCCAAACTACGACAATGACAGACACAAAAAAGTACTAGGCAAATTCAAGGATGAGGCTAATGGTGTTCTGCTTGAAGAGATTGTTGCATTGATGTCTAAACTATATTCTTTGAAACTCTATAATGAAAAAGAAGAAGAAGAAGAAAAGAAGAATAGCTATATTAAGAAAGCTAAAGGTGTAAAGAGTTTATATTTAAAGAAGAAAGTGCATTTTGAACACTACAAGCAATGCTTATTTGAGGATAACATCATTACAGCTAAATTCAACACCATCAGAAGTTTTAACCATCAGCTGTACAGCGTGACTGAAGTTAAAAAGGCGCTATCCTGTAATGACGACAAAAGACAAACACTTCCAGACAAAATCAACACATTACCATTCGGCCACTACTCCCTCAACCCTATTGACGAGTAACCTTTTCATCGTCCTAGATCCTTTATCCTTTTCCTTTCCGTAAAAAAGGGGAAACACAGCAATGTTAAGCTGTGTTTCCCCTTTTTTTACACAAGTTTTAAATGACCTTGAACTATATGTATATATATATATATATATATATATATATAAGCAGATTTATACCAAAGAATATTTAATACCATATCAGCTGCCTTCGTGAAACCATCATGTCAGACCTGAAGGAGAAGATTATTAATGAACTACACAAACCTGCAAGAATAAAGTTTCCAAGAAGAAATACTGTTATAAAAGGGATAAATGATCTATATCAAGCGGATCTAATTGAAATGCGACCGCATAGCAGAATAAACAAAGGATTTAAATATATACTCACAATTATTAATTGTTTTACAAAAGTTGCAGACGCTTTGCCTCTAAAGGACAAGACTGGTAAAAGCGTAACAGAAGCCATGGAAATAGCCATAAAAAGAGATAAAAACAAAATTAAACATTTACAAACTGATGATGGAACAGAATACTTTAATACAAACTTTGCACAGTTAATGAATAAATATAAAATAAATCATTATTCTACAAATTCAGAGAAAAAAGCAGCTATTGTAGAAAGATTCAATAGAACCTTGAAAGGAGCACTGTATAAACAATTTTCAAAAAGAGGTTCTTACGTATGGTATGATGTTTTACCACAATTAATAAATGATTATAACAACAGGTTTCATCGAACTATTGGTATGAAACCTAACAAAGTAAATAGAAGAAATGCAAAAGATGTATTAAAACGCACAAAGAAAAATACAAAGCCTAAAGTAGAAAAAATGCAGCCAAGAAAATTTAATGTAAGTGATAAAGTACGGATTAGTAAATATAAGGGAGTGTTTACCAAAAAATACCTTCCCAATTGGACGAATGAAGTTTTTACAGTGTATAAAGTGCAACCGACTGTACCTGAAACGTATATCCTAAAAGATAACAAAGGAGATTTGTTGCAAGGTGCATTTTATGGACATGAAATGTTAAAGTCAACAGTAGGTGATGTATATCTTGTTGAAAAGGTGTTACAAAGAAAAAAGGACGCAGTTAAAGTGCGGTGGTTAGGGTTTAACAAAACTGAGGATTCATGGATACCTATAAAGGACTTGGTTTAATACAAGCAACTCATTTCATCGTTAACCTTTGAGCAGGATGGAGATTATTCACCATAAAGATCGATTCAATATTAATAACATAGATGATTTAACTGTGGATAACGTTAAAATCAACAATGGTAAACACGGTAGTTTACTTCCAAACACTGTTCGATGTATAGTAAGTGGCCCCTCAAACTGTGGAAAGACCAATGTTGTCTTTAATTTGATCACTAATCCGCAGGGATTAAGGTTTAGTAACCTATATATTTTTTCAAAGTCTCTACATCAACCAAAGTATCAATTGCTGGATAAAATCCTATCTGATGTGTCTGATGTTAATTTTTACAAATTTAACGCTAGTGATAGCATTATGCAACCAAACGAAGCGAAACCGTATTCTGTATTTATATTTGACGATGTATCTTGTGAAAATCAGGATACTATTAGAAACTACTTTGCCATGGGAAGACATAATAACATCGACAGCATATATATAGGACAAACTTATAGCAAAATCCCAAAACAACTTATCAGAGATAATGCAAATATTCTAATTGTATTCAAACAAGATGATACTAACCTAAAACATATATATAACGATCATGTGAATGCGGATATGCCATTTGAAAAGTTTAAAGAGCTTTGCGGAAAAGCATGGGCGGAAAAGTATGGATTTTTGGTTATTATGAAAGATCAAGCTATAAAAGATGGTCGTTATAGAATAGGTTTTGATAAATTCGTTTTAATACACTGATTAGCGGTATTACTGTACAAGTCGTCAAGGTGTGAAGATGGTTAACCAGGAAAAGCTATTAAAGGAAATAAAATCACTTAGTGATTCTATTAGACAAAAAAACCGAGCTTTAAAATCAGGTATAAATGAAAGAGAGCAATTTTTAGAAACAACATTCAAACCTGTTACTGAACCTTTAAAGCGATTAGCACAAAATATGGAAAGACCTTCAATTCGCTTCGAAGGAGACAAAATGCTACCAATTTCCAAATATGAAGAAGAATTTCAGAATGATGAAAGTTCTGACCAGTTACAAACATCTGAAGAAAGCGACGAGTATGAAGAAAGCGGAGATATAGGAGATTTAAGGGAAAAGAACATTGCAGGAGATACAAGTACAGAAGATACAAGTGCGGAAGATACAAGAGCAGAAGAAGAGGATATCAACCCATCCAACTTAAGCAAATTAGGCACAGATATTATGTTTAAAGGAACACTTGGAAGAAAATATACATTAAAAATGTTACATGGCACACATGCTAATCGAAATTATCATACATATGGAGCTAGAATAGAGGATAAAGGATTAATGATTGGAGATAGAAAGTTAGATATAAACGAAAATGATGATATAGTTATTGGTGATAAGAAATATAAAGGTACAACAGGTTTGTTTGAACTCATCTTTAAAAATAATCCTGGTAAATATACTAAAAAGGATTTACAATTGTTTAAAAATATACTAGAGTATACAAATGCACATAGAAAAAAATATTCCAAAGAACTACCTATTCATAGAAACAGGTCAATAAAATACACAAACATTATATCTAGTCTTTTCCCCTCGAAATCAAATAAAGCTCCAATTAAAAGAAGAGCTTTATCTTCTGCTGAATTAAATGTTTTGCATAAAAAAATAAAAACAACTGATCCTACTACATCTGGAAGGGGATTATTAAAAAATTTGTATAAAACCAATATAATATATTACAACGATATAAATAAGTTAGTTGATCGAATGAGGTTATTACATGAAGCTATGGAAGCCGGGCACACTGGTTTAGAAAACGAATGGGTAGCTTTGGTTGATGAACTGCGAAAACGAGAAATAATTGTTCAGTAGACGTATATATATATATATATATATATATAGTAAGAACCTAAACGATAGCGATTCAGTTACATCATGAGTGTGGACAAGTTTGGACGGTATTCCGAGTTTGGAGTAAAATCTGGATATAGTGAAAAAAGAGCTGGGTTTCCGTTAACACCTGATGGTAATTATAATTTTGAAGGAAAAGTAATTCAAAATGTTGGTGATCCGCTTTTGTCTTCTGATGCGGTTACGGTACAATACATGGATAAAAGAACCCCGATTGTACACGAAGACCATTGGGGATTTTCCGGTAAAAGGTTAAGCAATATAAAACATCCCATTTATGATGGTGAAGCAGTAAATTTAGCGACTTTAAAATTGTTAACGATTTACAAAAAGAATGAAACTGATACAAGCTATGATGTAAAAAAATTAAAATTGTCAAATGTAGGTGATTGTGAGCAGGATGGAGACGCTGTAAATAAGAAAATATTTGATATAGTACACAAGAAATGGACTACAGAATATGAAAAACATATGGAAAGGTTTGGTGCAGCTTTATTTAATTATATCCATCGGGCTTCAGGAAGAGCTGTAGCTTCAGATGTTGACAGCCACAATTATTTAGACTGGAAAAAGATACACAATCCAGAAAAACCTAATCAATTAGATAAACCGTCTGAGCCTTCTAAAGTCAAGACATTAGGAAAGGGGGATAAAGTGAATGTGATTAATGAACCAACAGAAAACGATGAAGATTATATAAGAGAAAAAAGAATTTAAATACCCATGATAAGGGATAAAGCATCAGTTATATTCGAGAGATGATACAGAGAGGATGATGGAATCCAATATTACTGCGTGGAGTTTAATATCTCAAGAGCCGAGATTTCCCCAAGGAGTGCTGACAGATGGTTTTGTTCAACGGTTTGATAGATATATGGATTGGGAACAACTTTCCATACACTACCTCTTCACAATGACTATGTTAAGAATTTATTTTCACAGAGTTAACTGGATTCATATTTTACAAAGACAACAGTTTTCAGAAAACTTCCTTGTAGAGATGACATCAAATTTTAATAACTGTTGGGAAGTAATAAGTAAATATCAAAATCTCTCTGAAAATTACATTGACAATTTTAAAGATAAACTAGACTGGAATGTGTTATTTAATTACCAACGATTGAGTGGCAAGTTTCTAAGGGAACATGACAACTATTTAGATTTTATTCATTTTACCGAAAACAACGATACCATCACCAGCGGAGAAACATTTGAAACATCTTCAATTACACCTTATTTCTATTTTTACTACTTTTATTTATTATGTCTACATTTAATTAATTAATCCATTTCTATATAATAAATGGATTTTAAACAGTATATATATAATACAAGAAGCCAAGACTAATATTACATTCATTGTAAAACATTTATAGAGTGCACCTACTGACTGTAAGTTTGGCTATAAATAGTCATGCCGAGGGCTAAACGCATCAGTCATAATCGAGAGAGATTACAGAGAGGAAGGGGAATAGCATCAACAGCATTTTCTCTATTAAGTAAACCGGTTGGAGCTATAGTTAACAAGGCGATTGATTTATTACCTGTGGAATTACATTTACCTGGGGGATATCAATATTGTGGTCCTGGAACCAAATTAGAGAAACGGCTTGCTAGAGGAGATCCTGGAATAAATAAGCTTGATCAGGCTTGTAAACAGCACGATATAGCGTATTCCAAATTTGGTGATACAAAAAATAGATCAATAGCAGATAGAGCACTTTCTGAGAAAGCTTGGCAAAGAGTAAAATCTAGTGACGCGAGTATTGGTGAAAAAACATCGTCTTTAGCAGTAACAGCAGCAATGAAAGCAAAAACTACGTTTGGAGGAGGAAAGAGAAGAAGGCGTGGGAAAAGACCCGCTAAGAAACAAGGAGGTAATATCAGAAGAAAACGTCGATCTACTAGTGGTAAAGGTAAAAAGAAACCAACAATATGGTCAATGATAAAAAAGGGAGGAGGACTATACCTAAGACCGTATCGTGTGTATTAAATAAGAAAGAGCAATTAATAATTAAAAACAAAGAATTAACCAATGAAGAACTGATTACATATGCTTCTTGTTTGAAAATCCCATTTTTTAGAGGAGTATTTATGAAAGATGAATTACCGGTTAAAATGTGGAAAAATGAGACTGGTATAGTAAATTTGGATAATAGTGAAGGATTAGGCACTCATTGGGTGTGTTACAAGAAACTTGGTGAAACGATTTATTATTTCGACAGTTTTGGAAACCTTCCACCACCGAAAGAACTTCAACAATACTTTCGTGCGGCAGAAAATGTTTTTTACAATTATACAAGAAAACAACCTGATGATACATCCATTTGCGGTCATTTATGTTTAGACTTTTTAGCTAAAAGTGTTAGTCAACTTTAAGATGTCTTCGTATACAGTGTCATTAACCGGTAACTCATGTACTTTGCGCAGTATTCTGTTTCCAGCGCTACGTTTGCAAAAAGGAAGACTATGGGAAGCCGCATTATTGGATTTAACAACATATAACTCTATTCCAAACGTTAGTGAAGGAATTAATAACAAAATACATTATTACAAGACAAAAGATAATAAAGGAAAATATTCAGCTTTGGAAGAATTCAGTTTACCAACAGGAGCTTATGAAATTGATAATATAAATGAAGTTATACAAAAACATATGGGAAAAGAAAATATAACGATAAAAGGCAATAACAATACAATGAAAGCCGAAATTACTTCTAAGTATTATATTGATTTTGGCCAAGAACGTTCAATTGGTAGTTTATTGGGGTTTTCTAAGGAAACAAAGGTATTAGAACCTAATACAACTCATTCTGGGAATAGAACTGTGACGATCATCAAAGTAAACAGCATAGACATTACATGTAACATTATACAAGGATCCTACAGAGATGGAGAAAATCGGCATATATTACACACATTCTACCCATCAGTCGCACCGGGTTTCAAGATAGTAGAAAAGCCTCAAAACCTTGTGTACCTACCGTTAAACACCAGTTTCATTTCAGACATCGTGCTGAACATAGTGGATCAAGACGGAAACCTTATTGACTTTCGAGGAGAAGCTATTACTGTAAGAATACATATAAAATCATCCGCTTAGATAATGGGGTTATCATTTAAAAAGAGAGAGCCAACCAGCAAAGAGGTCAGTAGCTCATCAGCTGTAGAAGGATTAACAAGTGACAACATTCGTTTTCTAGAAGAAATTGGATTAAAGGTCATTAACAATGGATATACTGGATATAGCGCAGGGCCCAACATTCGACGAGACCTTATGGGAAAAGGAATATCACACGCACAACCCTTACGCTTCGTCCAAATTAAACAATAACGATGAAATTAGGATTCCTATACAACAACAAGACATTTATACTCTTTCATGCGAAAGTTATTTATATATTGAAGGAAAAGTAACAAAAGCTGACGGTACTGTTGGAACCACTGTTCCGTTCATAAATAATCCTATGGCATTTTTGTTTGACGAGATTAGATATGAAATTTCAGGAGTTACAGTCGATTCAACAAAAAAGGTTGGAATTTCCAGTACATTAAAAGGATTAGCGTCTTTAACACCAAATGAGAAGAATCTGTTAGCTGTTGCAGGATGGGTTGCACCAGACAAAAGTATAATTACTCCTGACGCTTCGGGAAACTTTGATTTTTACGTACCTTTAAGATTACTTTTAGGATTTGCTGAAGATTACAGAAGAATAATAATAAATGTAAAACAAGAACTAGTTTTATTAAGGTCATCAAACGATAATGATATTATTAAAGCATCTGCTGGAACAACTGAAGCCAATTTAGACTGGAAACTAACATTAGACAAGATTGTTTGGAGAGTACCACATGTGCGACTAAATGATGAACACAGGATTACATTATTAAGAAAGTTAAAATCAGATCGAGACATTGTAATACCATTCAGAAGCTGGGAGTTTCATGAATACCCCGTTTTACCTTCAACACAACGGCATACATGGACTGTAAAACCTTCTACTCATTTGGAAAAAGCGAGATATGTAATATTTGGATTACAAACAAAGAAAAAAAGTATATTAACTGAAAATGCTGGTGAATTTGACCATTGTAAATTAACAAACTGTAAAGTGTTCCTGAATTCACAATTCTTTCCCTACGACAACTTTAATATCTCTTTTGATAAAAAAAGGTACAGTGTTTTATACGATATGTACGCTAGGTTCCAAAATTCATATTACGGCAAAACAAACACACCTCTACTATCTCCCGTACAGTTTGAATCGAAAGCTCCGATTGTTGTAATTGATTGCTCCAAACAAAACGAATCTGTAAAATCGTCTAGTGTTGATATAAAAATAGAAATGGAATTTCAAGAAAACGTACCTGCAAATACATCTGCGTATTGTTTAATTTTGCACGATAAAATTGTTACATACACACCGTTGACTGGTATCGTAAAGACGGTATTGTAAAACGTTGTACCACCACCGGCACCGCCACTGTCGCTAACCTATAAATAGCGGAGCAACAATGCAGATCTTCAGTTGATCGTCTATCGTCGCATGGGCAACATCTTCTACAAAATGAGTTCTCCATCTGTTGTACAAGGTGATGCAGAGGTAGCACCGTTATTGGAACGTGATAATACTAGTGAAGAAGAAATCATCAAGGAAATAACTGCATTTTTAAAGTTTGGTAAAAGAGATAGAGAGGAGGAAAGTAATGCAGACCCATCAAAGGTAGTACCAAAGAGGAAGAAGAAAGTTGAAGAAAATATTCCTCCTCACATTTTAACTGAAGTTTTTTTGCGAATCTTTTACCCCATCTCAGCATGCATCAGTAAAAGTGTATCAGTTGGATTGATGAAGTCATTGAATTATTCCCCTACAGTAATACTACACCATGGAACAAAAAAGGTTTTATTTTCGCAAAATGCTTGGGAGTCATTTTTGAAACATGTACATTTAATAGAATGTTATTTAACTAACAGTTTGTGTGGAAGGAAAACACATATTCGACTTTTGGATTGTGACAATGAAATCGATATTGTTAAACATCGTGGACAACTACAAGTGCGAATTAGAGACTTGACTCAACATGAAAATAAGATTCTACTGTCACGTGAAGAATTCTACGTTTTAAACTACGCAACAGAACCTATTACAAGGTACATGAGACAGTTGGTATTTGCAAGCGCTATTATTAAAGAATATTTGGTCGATACTTTGGAAAACCAACCTGATAGCACCATCGTGTACGGACCTGTGGATACATCTATTTTTAATAGAATACCTCATGAAGTTTGCATGTGGAGAAAGTTAAAGGATTTTGAACCACTTGTAGAAATCGCTACAGAAGCTACAGAAGAAACAACACAGGAAGAAGAAACGGAGAAACAAGAAGAAGAAGAAAACGAAACACAAGAAGAAGAAGTTAAAAAAGACTAAAGTTTGACTTAGTAAAGAAGAACACACGTGGGGTAGGCCTATTGGGGACGGTGCCCACGTTAAATATACACCAACGCGCCTGCAACTGTACGGCCTGGTATTTAACCTACCGTGGTGTGGAAAACAGTTTAGTTGATTACTAGGTGCCATGATGAGCGGAGGGGTTGAAGAAGTGAGTGTAAAGCCTTGTGTAATAGAATTTCAAGCATTTCGAAATAATGATGATAGGTTTATTATCAAGGAATTAGTAATTTTAGACTTGCTTACATTTGTAGTTTACCCATTCACGTTTGAAGCTCCTTTTTCTTTTAACAACCTTAACGCCAAAGCAAAAAGTACAAACAAATGGATAACAAACTACTTTCATCACATACATTGGTATGAAGGATTTATAAGCTACAGTAATCTGCACAGTATTATGTTTAACTTTTGCAAACAATATTCACATATATACACAAGAGGATTAGAAAAAAGGAACTGGATACAAAAGTACACGCACGGTGATGTTTTCGATATAACCATCGGTAAGGACTTTAACATTAATCTCGGTAATATTTGTGTTGCTGCAAAAGATCCTAAACACGGACAATTAAACTGCGCATTGCACAACGCATATCGTTTGGCTGCTTACTTGGAACAAACGCAGAAATGTGGTGGGGGTAGCAAAGAACCGGAATGTGGTGGGGGTAGCGGGGACTATAAATACGAGGAGCCAACACCGCTCCGGCACGAGTATTATTCGAGACTCCGAAGAGGCAACATCACAGAAGACACCACAACCACCACTGACGAAGATGACATCACAACAGTTTCTACAAACACTGGTTGATCAATTCAACACTCATTCAAAATCCGACCTTCTGCTAACTAAAAAGTGTTCAGAACTAAAAGAACAAAAACACTACATTATTCATAACATCAAGAAAGTGGAAACCACACATGGAGAAGCAATTCTAGTTTCATTGAGCGAAGGACCTTTCTCTCCAGGAGATGAGCCGAAGTTTCAAGTATTTCTTCCAAAACGATTTGTTCAACTGCTACAAAATGAAGATTTGCGAGATATTCAACCGGGGACGTTGTATTTGGTATCACACGGTGTAAGCGGCAACAACTCGACGGAACTCACTCTGCACATCACGCATCCTTGTACATAATGTCTCTGTTTGTATTTCTAGTTATCAATGTTAAACTTAAGTTTATTGTATTGTAAGATGTTTGTTTAATAAAGAAAATAAAAAAAATAAAATAAAATAAAAAAAAATAAAAACAGCAACACAGCAGTATATTATTTTATATACTGCTGTGTTGCTTTTTTTAAAATTCAAATGGATGACCTTGAACTTTCATTCAGGGTTAACTTATGAAGAGGTATAAAAGAGAGGGAGCAGTGAAGTTAGTCTCAGTCTTGTCTAACACACGCTGCAGCTAACATGTCGGTGTCACCTATGAAAAATTTATTTTTCGATAACAATTTGAAGACATATTGTTGCGAGTTACAATGTTTTAAAATACCAGGCGATCAAGTTGACGGGAAAGCTTGTCGTAAGTGCAAGTGTTTCAGCTATTGCATATGTAGATGTAAAACGTATCAAATGAACCGACAAGATAAACTACAAGAATTACGCCGAAGGATTGCATTACTGTGGCGGCGAATGTAGTAGCAACCAGCTGCCACCTGCCGCCTGCCATCTGCTGTCCGCCATCTTCTCCGCCCCACCATTTTGTTTGATACCAGAACGCTAGCTAGCGAATAGTCAGTACACCTCCGGCTCTCGACTGGTGAACATCGAGTGCTCTTCACAAACGTAAAACATTGTATTAAAATGTCCATTAAAATTAGGTGTATTCATTATGACTCTATTCATCTGGCGACTTTCCAAGACCTCGAGGTTTTTAATGAAGAGTTAAGACTTCTCATTGCGTCCGGTTACGATTTATCTTTGGAACTTTACGCATCAAAAAACAACATGGACTCTGCGCAGGAATCGAAGTATATACCGTCTTTCTTCAGAAAGCGAAGTGATGGCCGCAACTCGTCCGGATCAACAACATCGATGACAACCAACAACGGGGAACTATTGTAAACATGAATTATTGTAAACATAACTTATTGTAAATAAAAATAAAGTAATATTTGTATTAGTACTACCTCGCACTCGTATCATTCGATTGCTTCATTCGATAATTTTCATTCGATATTTTATCGAATTAAAACTATCGAATCACAATCGGATTTTACGCGTGCGAGGTAGTACTTTTTTAAAATTACCTCCCCGTGACCTTGAACTTTGAACTTTAACTCATTTCGTCACAAAACCGCCTACGTCACTGGCTCAGCCCCAGATAACATCTTTCATGACTCAGCACTTCCGGTCACGTGACCGGATGACGTCACTTCCGGCGCAAAACCCGCAAACCCACACTACTCTGGTCTGTATTACTTGGCTTGCCTGTCCACCAGTTAGTTAGTCGTGGTCAATACTTTGTACTGATTAGATGTATCATTGATCACAGTAGTGCAGTCTGGTCTGCATTACTCGGCTATCCACCAGTTATTTGTGGTCAATATTTTATACAGTTTATATGTACCATTGATCACAGTAGTGTAGTCTGGTCTGCATTACTCGGCTACCCACCAGTTAGTCCTGGTCAATAATTTGTACAGTTTAGATGTACCATTGATCACAGTAGTGCAGTACTGGTCAGGATTACTCGGCTAGCCACCAGTTAGTAATGGTCAATACTTTGTCCAATTTGGATGTACCATCGATTACAGTAGTGCAGTCTGGTCTGTATAACTCGGCTACCCACCAGTTAGTTAGTCGTGGTCAATAATTTGTCCAGTTTGGATGTCCCATTGATCACAGTAGTTCAGTACTGGTCTGTATCACTCGGCTCGCCTGCCCACAAGTTAGTTATTCGTGGTCTATAATTTGTACAGTTTAGATGTACCATTGATCACAGTAGTGCAGTCTGGTCTGTATTACTCGGCTACCCACCAGTTAGTCGTGGTCAATACTTTGTACAATTTAGATGTACCATTGATCACAGTAGTGCAGTACTGGTCAGGATTACTCGGCTAGCCACCAGTTAGTAATGGTCAATACTTTGTCCAATTTGGATGTACCATCGATTACAGTAGTGCAGTCTGGTCTGTATAACTCGGCTACCCACCAGTTAGTTAGTCGTGGTCAATAATTTGTCCAGTTTGGATGTCCCATTGATCACAGTAGTTCAGTACTGGTCTGTATCACTCGGCTCGCCTGCCCACAAGTTAGTTATTCGTGGTCTATAATTTGTACAGTTTAGATGTACCATTGATCACAGTAGTGCAGTCTGGTCTGTATTACTCGGCTACCCACCAGTTAGTCGTGGTCAATACTTTGTACAATTTAGATGTACCATTGATCACAGTAGTGCAGTACTGGTCTGTATTACTTGGCTTGCCTGTCCACCAGTTAGTTAGTCGTGGTCAATACTTTGTACAGATTAGATGTATCATTGATCACAGTAGTGCAGTCTGGTCTGCATTACTCGGCTACCCACCAGTTATTTGTGGTCAATATTTTATACAGTTTATATGTACCATTGATCACAGTAGTGCAGTCTGGTCTGCATTACTCGGCTACCCACCAGTTAGTGGTCAATAATTTGTATAGTTTAGATGTACCATTGATCACAGTAGTGCAGTACTGGTCAGGATTACTCGGCTACCCACCAGTTAGTCGTGGTCAATACTTTGTCCAGTTTAGATGTACCATTGATCACAGTAGTGCAGTCTGGTCTGTATTACTCGGCTACCCACCAGTTAGTCGTGGTCAATAATTTGTTCAATTGTGATGTACCATTGATCACACTAGTGCAGTACTGGTCAGGATTACTCGGCTACCCACCAGTTAGTCGTGGTCTATACTTTGTCCAGTTTAGATGTACCATTGATCACAGTAGTGCAGTCTGGTCTGTATTACTCGGCTACCCACTAGTTAGTCGTGGTCAATAATTTGTTCAGTTTTGATGTACCATTGATCACAGTAGTGCAGTCCTTCTGTATTACTCGGCTACCCACCAGTTAGTCGTGGTCAATACTTTGTACAGTTTATATGTATCATTGATCACAGTAGTGCAGTACTTGTCTGTATAACTCGGCTACCCACCAGTTAGTCGTGGTCAATACTTTGTCCAGTTTTGATGTACCATTGATCACAGTAGTGCAGTACTGGTCTGTATTACTCGGCTCGCCTGCCCACAAGTTAGTTATTCGTGGTCAATAATTTGTATAGTTTAGATCTACCATTGATCACAGTAGTGCAGCCTGGTCTGTATTCCTCGGCTACCCACCAGTTAGTCGTGGTCAATACTTTGTACAGTTTAGATGTACCATTGATCACAGTAGTGCAGTACTGGTCTGTATTACTCGGCTTGCCTGTCCACCAATTAGTTAGTCGTGGTCAATACTTTGTACAGATTAGATGTATCATCGATCACAGTAGTGCAGTCTGGTCTGCATTACTCGGCTACCCACCAGTTATTTGTGGTCAATATTTTATACAGTTTAGATGTAGCATTGATCACAGTAGTGCAGTCTGGTCTGTATTACTCGGCTACCCACCAGTTGGTCGTGGTCAATAATTTATACATTTGAGATGTACCATTGATCACAGTAGTGCAGTCTGGTCTGTATTACTCGGCTACCCACCAGTTAGTCGTGGTCAATAATTTGTTCAGTTTTGATGTACCATTGATCACAGTAGTGCAGTCTGGTCTGTATTACTCGGCTACCCACCCGTTAGTCGTGGTTAATACTATGTTCAGTTTAGATGTACCATTGATCACAGTAGTGCAGTACTGGTCTGTATTACTCGGTTCGCCGCCGCTGCTCTGTCCGTGTCCGTGTCGACTGAACGGTTAAATATAATCATTATCGCTGGTCTGCCTCTAGAAGACCGACACTGGCCATGTGGCCTACATTCCCGGGTATTCGCGGCCGGCCGATCGTCGTCACGTGTCTTGAAAAATACAGGAAGGGTTAAACCTTTAATAATTTAATTTTTGTAAAGTTTTAAAAACATTGTATAATAAATTGAGGATATTTTAATCACAATAAGTATTTTGACTAAATATAAGTAAATTCATTGTAACTTATTGGTTAAGTTTTGAAGAAACAAAATCTATTAGCCATTTTTCTGAATAAAAATATTATTTTGGAAATGGTATGTTAATTTGAACCAACAACAATAACTGTAAGCAAAACCTAAATAATGGATTAGAATTAAGAACGAATATTAACAATTCTGAGTGCAGTTGTTGCGGTTGATATGTTTAGCTGTGGAGGGATATAGTTTATATAATTATAACTTAGTGAGTTACAATAGTAGCTTTATTGGGCCATCCAACAACAATTATTAAAAAGTGGTTTATTTCAACCCTCACATTGAGTAATTACGTGATTGAGTAAACAGTAACTCTGTAAAGGGTTATCGAAAAAGGTTTGAAAATAAAAAAAGGCTCAAAAATTATACAGTATTTTTGAGGCATCAAAACAGAATATAGGTTAGAGATCACAGTTGAACAAGTTTAATGTCGTGTTTGAATATACGGTTTGTTTATATCTACCTTTAAATCGTATTGATACTTACACAAAAAGGTGGTATCACATCCAGTTTTTTGTGTCTTACTCATCTTTGTATTTTACATTGAAATGTTAAAAAAAACACTTGTTTTGTTGTTCAAGCTCCATATTTGTCTAAGAGAATTTTAATCTTTATCGAAGGCTCGCCACAAGTCAACTCGCGGTCGACCTGTCAGGCGTTTGTGTGGTTTCAAACTGTAAATGTAATCTGTTTGGAATGTTTATATAGTGCTTCGTTTGTCATTACTTTAATACCTAAAGATTTCTTTTTAAACCGTTTAAATTAAACCCAAAATATATCCACACTTTATTAGGACCATTCTGCTAACACCGATAAATAAGGAGTAATAAATAATAATAATAATAAAAGTGTGGTTATCTTTATCTCGCAATAGGTTTCTGGGTTCTCATTAAATTACACAAATTATTGCAAATCAGACTAACGGAATTACATTAAGGTTAAATTGAGCTTTATAGACCTCCACTAGAAATTTCAATTATTTAAAACAAATGAATGTGACGGACCGTTTACTCGTGTGCTGAGACTGAGGCGAAGCCTGGAGTTAGGCAATCCGATGAGCGACTGCTGATGCTGCGTCAGCGAACTGGCTCGACCCGCGCCTGTAAGGCAACTTTATAGATATATAAACGTTATACGTTCAGGGAATATATACAACGTTAAGTTGACAAAATTCCTTTCCAATAGGACTGGAGCCCTCTGTTAGTGAAGACTAAAGTAAAAGGCTAGTCTTCAAATGGACCAAATAAAAATAAATATATTTATTGTATTTACAACTATATTTTTGCAATATGTTATAAGATCGAGACCCCTTCTACTTAAATTACGTCAACAATCGTAAAGTGCCTTATTTGTGATTTTAAATTTTAAAAGAGTAACTAAATTACATTTGTTAGTATAACTATTAAATTGTCTCACACTTTTATAAGCAAATAGTGTTAAATGTTGAGCCATTTCTCGCACATTACTCTCACCTTGCGATTCAAATTTTAGAAATTACATTTCCCTTTTTCAATATATACGCAAATCCCTAATATATATACAGTGTATTCAATTAATACACTGTACTAAAGCTCAACAATTTATATTTGTTATAAAGCCATTTCCAGAGATGTGCTATTGATTATCTTCCAACCTCTTTACCACGTAACAGCCAAAAAACGTTTGGTGTAACGATAAAAATCAGATCTGTTTACGGCGGCAGTTCCAGCGAATGGCATTGTTTGTGGAGCTGGCAGCGACAATAACGATCAACTGGTCCTGCCGAGTGACTGACCATCGTCCTAGCGTCGCCTGATACCCTGAGAAATACGGTTTAGAAATCATGTGGGCAAGTATAAATCATGTTTACGGCGGCAGTTCCAGCGAATGGCATTGTTTGTGGAGCTGGCAGCGACAATAACGATCAACTGGTCCTGCCGAGTGACTGACCATCGTCCTAGCGTCGCCTGATACCCTCAGAAATACGGTTTAGAAATCATGTGGGCAAGTATAAATCATGTTTACGGCGGCAGTTCCAGCGAATGGCATTGTTTGTGGAGCTGGCAGTGACAATAACGATCAACTGGTCCTGCCGAGTGACTGACCATCGTCCTAGCGTCGCCTGATACCCTCAGAAATACGGTTTAGAAATCATGTGGGCAAGTATAAATCATGTTTACTAAAATAACTGAATTAGATATAATCCTCATAACAGCTGTTTTTGAATTGATTCCTGTAGGCAGCATGGTTATCGCAAGAATTAAATTAAGAAAAAAAACATGCGACATAAACCAAATAAAACTCTCCTCCATATCAATATGCCATACCATAACTTGGAAGTCCCGTAGGGCAGAGCCCTGAGGCCTAAATCGAAAATCCATAAAGCCAGTTTGCGCATCTGAACACCTAGAGCCAATTTTAGTGTGTAATATGTGGGGGTAAATCTCAAAGCAAAAAAGCCTTATTGTTTACAAAGTTTGCATGTAGCGTATTAATAATATATATAGAAGATATCTGTATTATAAATACTTATATTATTATATTGTTTAAAGAACTCTTTTGTAATTTGTTTTCTGAAACGTAAAATAGTATTACTTTGTTTGTAATTGTAATTTATATTTGTAACGTAGAACTTGGAACAAAAACTGAATACGAGTCTCGGACGCTGCGAGTGTAGAGACAGAGGGAGATTTGTGATTGTTGAACGGCCAATCATCTGCCGTGACACCGCGGTCTACTACTGGACCACTGGACCTTCCCTTGGACACTGGATTGGTGGCTCACTCCCGCGGGAGATAGGCCTCTCACACCAGAGTTCACATGCTAGATTGGGTAACACCCAATAAAAGAATCATATGTCGATAATCGTAAGCGAGATCATGATTGGTTGGATCCCCAAATTATGAAATAAAATTAAAGCTTTCAATGGAAACATATGAAGATAATACGGTTACACATTTAAACGTCCTTACTAAAGGCGTTTACGTATCTTATTAAAGGCGTCCTTAGAAAGAAACAAGTAGTGCTGTAATGGGTTTTTCTGTCAATTTGATCTAAGACTGAGATTTGGTAGTTAGGAAAGCCCGGGACCCGGGATCCGGGTGTGCCTGAAAAACTGACAATTTCGTATTCTTTAATAACAGTGCATTGCAATTTAACTAGTACATGCAAATATTGGTTCAACAACGATATGTGAGCCATATGGAAGTCGTTATGATACTCAGTTCAAAGTACTAAATACGTAGTCTATAATTACAAATACATTGATTTACTTTCAAGTTCCCCAGAAGTGACACTGACCCAGTTAAGAAAATAACAACTACTATTTTATGTCTGGCAGTAGATGTGAAATGGTGGTTTAACCCCACATTCGGCGCTTTTTTCCCATGTTATTCTTATGGGGAGCCGTTTTTGCGCCGACGCCAGCTCCCGCCTTACACAAGTTTCCTTGTTAGCCTGTACTAATATCCAACCCTTGCCTATATTAAATATATTTTCCCAATCCCCATCCCTCCTCTATATTTTTTAAAATTAATTTTTAAATTCAGGCTAAAAAACTATCTTTAGTGTTTATGGTCCGATTTGTCTGCAATTTGGATATGTTATTGTCCTAGGCAAGTGTTTTAATAAATTCCACTTACATTTCCCAAATTCACTATAACGGTTAAATTAAAAAATATTTTTTGAAAAATACTATAGTGCCAATTGCCACCTTCTTTATTAACTGTCCGATTTGTCTTCAATTTGGATATGTTATTGTCGTAGGCAAGTGTTTTAATAAATTCCACTTACATATCCCAAATTCACTATTACGGTCAAATTAAAAAATATTTTTGAAAAATACTGCCAATTGCCAACTTCTTTATTAAATGTCCGATTTGTCTGCAATTTGGATATGTTATTGTCCTAGGCAAGTGTTTTAATAAATTTCACTTACATATCCCAAATTCACTATTACGGTCAAATTAAAAAATATTTTTGAAAAATACTGCCAATTGCCAACTTCTTTATTTACTGTCCGATTTGTTTAAAACTTGGATATGTTATTGTCCTAGGCAAGTGTTTTAATAAATTACACTTACATTTCCCAAATTCACTATTACAGTCAAATTAAAAATTATTTTTGAAAAATACTGCCAATTGCCAACTTCTTTATTTACTGTCCGATTTGTTTAAAATTTGGATATGTTATTGTTGTAGGCTAGTGTATATATATGCACCATCCACATTTTACAAATATTGCGGTTAAATTTTTAAAAAAATTGGAAAAATACTGCCAATTGGCAACTTCTTTATTTATGGTCTGATTTGTTTAAAGTTTATATATGTCATTATTCTAGGCTAGTGTATATGCACCATCCACATTTGACAAATTAACTATAATGGTCAAATTAAAAAAATATTTTGAAAAATATACTAACAATTTCAAACTTCTTTATTTACTGTCTGATTTATTTTCGGATATGTTATAGCTCTTATATAGGTAACAAGACCACACTACCACACGTTCCATTACCCCCTACAATACAGTATTTTGTCTTTTTTGTTTGTTTATTTTGCTGTAATCCCAAAACTGACTTTGCTGTTTATTGTCACTTTGGATATTGTCCTAAGCATTTATTGTCTGATTTATTTTTGGATATGTTATAGCCCCCAACTATTATATCTAAAATTACAATATTATTTCCACCTATAATACAGTTGATGTGTTGTTTGTTTTGCCGCAACCTAAAAACTAACATTGGTATTTGTGTTTTTACAAAACTATATTTTGCGGTTGGATTAAAAAAAAATAAATGCAAGCTTATTATATTTGCCACAAGCTTATTATATACATCCAGTTGTTATATTTGCCACATTTCCAATATTGTTGTGACCCTCTCAACTACCTCTCATTGTAATATAATAAGTAATATATATCCACAAAATATTTATGGTCAGAACTGCCTAAATTTTGGATATTAAGCCAATGCGATAGCAAAAAATAAATTTTTAAAACCCAAAACAACTAAACACAAAACATTAATCTTTCTTTGTGCTTGTTTGGAGTAGTCTTTATTTTATCCAACTTAATTTTAATTTTGTAGTTAAAATCAAACTTCCCACATTCTAGCTCCCTTTCCAGCCAGTGGTTGGAGACATAAAGGTTACGAATATTTTCAAACTGTACAATATATTTTTTTCTATGTTGGACTTGTTTAATAGCGCACCATATTCCAAATCCTCCAGTCTACTACATTCTTTAAATTTAACATTGCCTTTAATATCTTGCATCTCTATGTCTTCTTGTCCAACATCCCACTCATTGTTACGGAAACTTAGGTTTTCTATTTTTGGAAAGGAATTGCCATAAAATGTTGCGGTTCCGTTAGTGTTAAAGCTTGCAAGTGGCTCGTTGGTAGGTAGATAAATAATTTCCAAATCACCACTGTATGGCAACACGCCATAACCTTGCCTATTCTTATTTATCTCTATAAATACAGTTTTACAGACACCTTTAACATAGTATACACCCCTCCATCCTTTTCTGCCAACACTCCCACAAACTTGTTGTTTACTACAAACGCATACACATAATGCTCTAGATCCTCGTCGCAGGAAGTAATCTTTTAATTTATCCTCTCTTTCCCTTCTTTCTTTAGCCAACTGTGCATTCCTCTGCAACAGTATTTTCCACATATTCCAATGTCTTCTAATTCCAATTTCCTCTTTTTGGAACAACTCTCTAAGAAAGGCTTGGAAAGTGGCTCTATTTCTTTAATAGTGTATGGGTACAGTTTATTGGTCCGGCTTCTTAAAACGTAGGGAGTAAGGTTAGGACTTTCCACTAAGCCTAATTCTTCTAAATTGATGGAGAAAGGTGTATTTGATGTGCCCCCAGATTTGATGTAACACTTATGCTTTACACTTATGGCATCCTCCTCTATTACCTCTACATAGTTAGTTGGTAAACAGTTAAAGCTAAATGCAGATAGAGCATACTTTATTAACTTTTCCCTTTGTGTACTATCTTTTGGCAGTTTTAGTTGTACTCCAGTTATCTTCTTCGTATTACTATTACCCCAATATGCATCGTTAAACACTAAACAACAACTGTTTTGTAATTGATTGGCAACTTTCACCCACATCTTATGCAGAGGTACAGCATAGAATGGAGCATTTTGAAAGTACCGTTTGTTGTCTTCTATTAGACTTAAACAATCTCTTAAAGGTTCAAACCCTTTACCAAAACCTCTACAATAGTTATAGATTGTTGCCTCTAACCTTGTTATTCCATTCTCTCTAGCTAGTTTAGACGAGAACGTTTCTTTTAGTCTCGCATCTGGACAGTTTACAAAGTTTATTATATGGTTTCCTATACTTTTAATTACTCCAGGGCTTGTAATCTGGCATATAAATTTATTATATATTTTTACCCTGCTATTTACATTAAACCATGTTAAACAGTCTTTACTAACATTATCTACAATAACATTATATCCATTCTTGTACGCCCCTTGGTAGCAAAAGTTAAAGTTTTCTGTAAGATATTGGCACATTTCCTCTTTATTAAATATTCCAGCCAAATCTAGTGTTATATCGAAATCCATAAGATAGTACATTTCTTTTTCCAGATCTTGCAGTATCTTTGGAAGATCTTCCAACAAATCCTTAATTTTAACATTTGCAAGCTCTATTTTATAGGGAATTGCTATAGGATCATCATACTTTTGTTTAATTTGGTCAATATCTTTCTTTATTATTTGTAACACACCCTCGCTTTGGACCCCAGAGGACCTCTCCAAGGAGAATGGTAGTTTGGCCACAACACCATGTCGAGCTAAAGAGAACTTTTTAAATATTCCTCGTAAGTAGCTATTAAACGAGCCACATATTTCCTTCTTAACTTTAAATTTATTCCGAACGTCCCCATCACAATCCGTAACATTGGTTATCTTAACTAACATTATGTTATCACAAAACGCATCCGTTATAGATGTTAAGTTATTTAATTTTGTTTCGCCCTCGCAATAGTTTATATTACCTATGTCTGTAAGAAGGTTATTATTACGTAGATTTTCTAATAAAAACCATATACCGAATCTTTCGTTAGTAGGTTTAATACAATTTCCCAATAAATGGCTAACAGAGTACATTTCTTTTATACAAAAAAGTAGCGGAAACATGTAAACAGGACAGATTACACTATAGGTATATATGTGTTGTAAATATATGGATATTGTATATAAACATAGGCGAGCGGTAAGTGTAACATGTAAGTGGACACCCATATGCAAATATGGAATACCCACTATTAATATAATTCCAAATTCGACTAAATAAGTTTATAGTCTCAATATAATTAACATATTAACTAACGGTGCCATCCCGCATTAGTACCCAAATTGTCGAAATTCTATAATTCTATTCTTAGTCCTTGTATTAGGTTTTGTAATATTAAACCCTACATTCTTATCCTGTGCAGTAGAGTAATATATGCATGTTATTTAATACAGATACGCACATTCTACAAGACCTATACATAGATCTGTTGTATGAGCAGCAGAATAGACGTCTCATTGTGTTGTTGTAAAGTAAAACATAAATGTAAATTGTGCTGGATACAACCGGCCAGATATTAGACAGGAAATGTGTTGGAAGTGTATTGCCAAAGACAAACACCACATAGTGTGTCAGTATTGGTACAACATCCGATATATTAGCCAAACCCACAATCAAACTTGGAAAACAAACAGTAAAAAATAAATATTATAGTAACAGAAATAGTAAGAGTATAAGGACATAGTAATATTTAAAGTTTATAAAACAACACAAATGCAGAGACACAATAACACACTCCAACACATTACAACACAGGCACAGATACTGGTTTACAGCCATTTAACACAACTTTACAGGTTCTGTCAACTGACACAAAAATAGTTTGTAAATTGTGTAAGAAATACATGTAATATAAACAAATTGAACACAATCATAACATTTTGAGGACACAATGTTTGGACTGGGTTTGGCTAATATATCGGATGTTGTACCAATACTGACACACTATGTGGTGTTTGTCTTTGGCAATACACTTCCAACACATTTCCTGTCTAATATCTGGCCGGTTGTATCCAGCACAATTTACATTTATGTTTTACTTTACAACAACACAATGAGACGTCTATTCTGCTGCTCATACAACAGATCTATGTATAGGTCTTGTAGAATGTGCGTATCTGTATTAAATAACATGCATATATTACTCTACTGCACAGGATAAGAATGTAGGGTTTAATATTACAAAACCTAATACAAGGACTAAGAATAGAATTATAGAATTTCGACAATTTGGGTACTAATGCGGGATGGCACCGTTAGTTAATATGTTAATTATATTGAGACTATAAACTTATTTAGTCGAATTTGGAATTATATTAATAGTGGGTATTCCATATTTGCATATGGGTGTCCACTTACATGTTACACTTACCGCTCGCCTATGTTTATATACAATATCCATATATTTACAACACATATATACCTATAGTGTAATCTGTCCTGTTTACATGTTTCCGCTACTTTTTTGTATAAAAGAAATGTACTCTGTTAGCCATTTATTGGGAAATTGTATTAAACCTACTAACGAAAGATTCGGTATATGGTTTTTATTAGAAAATCTACGTAATAATAACCTTCTTACAGACATAGGTAATATAAACTATTGCGAGGGCGAAACAAAATTAAATAACTTAACATCTATAACGGATGCGTTTTGTGATAACATAATGTTAGTTAAGATAACCAATGTTACGGATTGTGATGGGGACGTTCGGAATAAATTTAAAGTTAAGAAGGAAATATGTGGCTCGTTTAATAGCTACTTACGAGGAATATTTAAAAAGTTCTCTTTAGCTCGACATGGTGTTGTGGCCAAACTACCATTCTCCTTGGAGAGGTCCTCTGGGGTCCAAAGCGAGGGTGTGTTACAAATAATAAAGAAAGATATTGACCAAATTAAACAAAAGTATGATGATCCTATAGCAATTCCCTATAAAATAGAGCTTGCAAATGTTAAAATTAAGGATTTGTTGGAAGATCTTCCAAAGATACTGCAAGATCTGGAAAAAGAAATGTACTATCTTATGGATTTCGATATAACACTAGATTTGGCTGGAATATTTAATAAAGAGGAAATGTGCCAATATCTTACAGAAAACTTTAACTTTTGCTACCAAGGGGCGTACAAGAATGGATATAATGTTATTGTAGATAATGTTAGTAAAGACTGTTTAACATGGTTTAATGTAAATAGCAGGGTAAAAATATATAATAAATTTATATGCCAGATTACAAGCCCTGGAGTAATTAAAAGTATAGGAAACCATATAATAAACTTTGTAAACTGTCCAGATGCGAGACTAAAAGAAACGTTCTCGTCTAAACTAGCTAGAGAGAATGGAATAACAAGGTTAGAGGCAACAATCTATAACTATTGTAGAGGTTTTGGTAAAGGGTTTGAACCTTTAAGAGATTGTTTAAGTCTAATAGAAGACAACAAACGGTACTTTCAAAATGCTCCATTCTATGCTGTACCTCTGCATAAGATGTGGGTGAAAGTTGCCAATCAATTACAAAACAGTTGTTGTTTAGTGTTTAACGATGCATATTGGGGTAATAGTAATACGAAGAAGATAACTGGAGTACAACTAAAACTGCCAAAAGATAGTACACAAAGGGAAAAGTTAATAAAGTATGCTCTATCTGCATTTAGCTTTAACTGTTTACCAACTAACTATGTAGAGGTAATAGAGGAGGATGCCATAAGTGTAAAGCATAAGTGTTACATCAAATCTGGGGGCACATCAAATACACCTTTCTCCATCAATTTAGAAGAATTAGGCTTAGTGGAAAGTCCTAACCTTACTCCCTACGTTTTAAGAAGCCGGACCAATAAACTGTACCCATACACTATTAAAGAAATAGAGCCACTTTCCAAGCCTTTCTTAGAGAGTTGTTCCAAAAAGAGGAAATTGGAATTAGAAGACATTGGAATATGTGGAAAATACTGTTGCAGAGGAATGCACAGTTGGCTAAAGAAAGAAGGGAAAGAGAGGATAAATTAAAAGATTACTTCCTGCGACGAGGATCTAGAGCATTATGTGTATGCGTTTGTAGTAAACAACAAGTTTGTGGGAGTGTTGGCAGAAAAGGATGGAGGGGTGTATACTATGTTAAAGGTGTCTGTAAAACTGTATTTATAGAGATAAATAAGAATAGGCAAGGTTATGGCGTGTTGCCATACAGTGGTGATTTGGAAATTATTTATCTACCTACCAACGAGCCACTTGCAAGCTTTAACACTAACGGAACCGCAACATTTTATGGCAATTCCTTTCCAAAAATAGAAAACCTAAGTTTCCGTAACAATGAGTGGGATGTTGGACAAGAAGACATAGAGATGCAAGATATTAAAGGCAATGTTAAATTTAAAGAATGTAGTAGACTGGAGGATTTGGAATATGGTGCGCTATTAAACAAGTCCAACATAGAAAAAAATATATTGTACAGTTTGAAAATATTCGTAACCTTTATGTCTCCAACCACTGGCTGGAAAGGGAGCTAGAATGTGGGAAGTTTGATTTTAACTACAAAATTAAAATTAAGTTGGATAAAATAAAGACTACTCCAAACAAGCACAAAGAAAGATTAATGTTTTGTGTTTAGTTGTTTTGGGTTTTAAAAATTTATTTTTTGCTATCGCATTGGCTTAATATCCAAAATTTAGGCAGTTCTGACCATAAATATTTTGTGGATATATATTACTTATTATATTACAATGAGAGGTAGTTGAGAGGGTCACAACAATATTGGAAATGTGGCAAATATAACAACTGGATGTATATAATAAGCTTGTGGCAAATATAATAAGCTTGCATTTATTTTTTTTTAATCCAACCGCAAAATATAGTTTTGTAAAAACACAAATACCAATGTTAGTTTTTAGGTTGCGGCAAAACAAACAACACATCAACTGTATTATAGGTGGAAATAATATTGTAATTTTAGATATAATAGTTGGGGGCTATAACATATCCAAAAATAAATCAGACAATAAATGCTTAGGACAATATCCAAAGTGACAATAAACAGCAAAGTCAGTTTTGGGATTACAGCAAAATAAACAAACAAAAAAGACAAAATACTGTATTGTAGGGGGTAATGGAACGTGTGGTAGTGTGGTCTTGTTACCTATATAAGAGCTATAACATATCCGAAAATAAATCAGACAGTAAATAAAGAAGTTTGAAATTGTTAGTATATTTTTCAAAATATTTTTTTAATTTGACCATTATAGTTAATTTGTCAAATGTGGATGGTGCATATACACTAGCCTAGAATAATGACATATATAAACTTTAAACAAATCAGACCATAAATAAAGAAGTTGCCAATTGGCAGTATTTTTCCAATTTTTTTAAAAATTTAACCGCAATATTTGTAAAATGTGGATGGTGCATATATATACACTAGCCTACAACAATAACATATCCAAATTTTAAACAAATCGGACAGTAAATAAAGAAGTTGGCAATTGGCAGTATTTTTCAAAAATAATTTTTAATTTGACTGTAATAGTGAATTTGGGAAATGTAAGTGTAATTTATTAAAACACTTGCCTACGACAATAACATATCCAAGTTTTAAACAAATCGGACAGTAAATAAAGAAGTTGGCAATTGGCAGTATTTTTCAAAAATATTTTTTAATTTGACCGTAATAGTGAATTTGGGATATGTAAGTGGAATTTATTAAAACACTTGCCTAGGACAATAACATATCCAAATTTTAAATAAATCGGACAGTAAATAAAGAAGTTGGCAATTGGCAGTATTTTTCAAAAATATTTTTTAATTTGACCGTAATAGTGAATTTGGGATATGTAAGTGAAATTTATTAAAACACTTGCCTAGGACAATAACATATCCAAATTGCAGACAAATCGGACATTTAATAAAGAAGTTGGCAATTGGCAGTATTTTTCAAAAATATTTTTTAATTTGACCGTAATAGTGAATTTGGGATATGTAAGTGGAATTTATTAAAACACTTGCCTACGACAATAACATATCCAAATTGAAGACAAATCGGACAGTTAATAAAGAAGGTGGCAATTGGCACTATAGTATTTTTCAAAAAATATTTTTTAATTTAACCGTTATAGTGAATTTGGGAAATGTAAGTGGAATTTATTAAAACACTTGCCTAGGACAATAACATATCCAAATTGCAGACAAATCGGACCATAAACACTAAAGATAGTTTTTTAGCCTGAATTTAAAAATTAATTTTAAAAAATATAGAGGAGGGATGGGGATTGGGAAAATATATTTAATATAGGCAAGGGTTGGATATTAGTACAGGCTAACAAGGAAACTTGTGTAAGGCGGGAGCTGGCGTCGGCGCAAAAACGGCTCCCCATAAGAATAACATGGGAAAAAAGCGCCGAATGTGGGGTTAAACCACCATTTCACATCTACTTCTGGCAGCGCTTAAAATAAATGTTATCCTGGGCTTGACCCAAACACAATCATGTGCACTTAGACATAAGTCTGTCAAAGTGATCTGTATGTATTTTCACCACTAAAGCGCTCAATAAATGAGCCTGGCGCGGATCCAAAACCGTCTCTTAACGGGTTTACAGCCCTAGATATAGGTCTTAGTCTTGGAAACACTCGGATGAACCGTCGTGAAAATGTGAATGAAAGTTACTTTTCAAGCAGGAGGTGGCTCCCAATACGCTACGTTCAGTTGTTGGTGATGCCCAATATCAAACATTATGGAGATTTATCCGTACGCTTAATGTAAGAATTCAATTAACCTCTTTTATTTTCATATTTTTAAAATCCAGTTCTAATTTGCTTGTAAACATTTCAAACAGTTTAATTACAATAAATGTCATGGTCTGAAATATAAGCTACTAAGCTTAGAAAATTCATCTCTAAAGTAGCCAAGAAGACATTCGTTAAGTAGTTGTTTACAACAGATTCACAATAATATGTTGTTGTAACGATGTCGCAGTAAGAGTTCGCCAATGATTTGTAAGGGCCTGATCGATTTCAAAATATTTTCTGTTAAAAAAAACACAAATGTTGTAAGCCGGGTCACAGGTCGCATATTAGAGGATCATACGATAAACGTGACAGAGGTAAATATTCTGTAAAAAGAACAGTTCGAAGGGGAAATAACTTTGCTAGCAAAAAGGCTTATAAAGAGGTCACAATATTTATTAGAAAAGGTACTTAAATACCCCCGTCGCAGCAAACCTGCGTACTCAGCGAATTTCCAATGCATATATATGTGACTCACTACTACATAGAGCTATTTACCAAGTTTCACAAAAATACATCCATAAATAAGTGATATATAGTATTTTATTTATTCTCCATAAGAATAACATTAGGGTTGAGGACGCAGGTTTGCTGCAACGAGGAAGATAAGAAATGTGTTTTTTTTTGCAATTATCAATACAACTGAACCAGGTGAAGCTACATACCAAGTTCTCTTAATGTAGGTTCATAATTAAGGGAGATATACAACTTTACTTATTCTCCTTATGAATAACATGGGGGCCGAGTATGCAGGTTTGCTGCTACGGGGACTAGCAACAAAAAACTTATTTTTTATGCTAATATCAATATATCACAACTAGTTGAAGCCACATACCAAGTTTCATCAATATACATTCATAAATAATCGAGATATAGAATTTTATTTATTCTCCAAAAGGATAACATTGGACAACGTACTGTGTTTAGCACTTTGAATATCTCTGCAACGGTTGGACTCGTACTACGATTAAAACACCAAAATGTTTGTTTTGTTGAGCTAAAGACATTAATTAACAGAAATGTGAAGTTTTTAGTAAAACTATCTGAGAAAAATCTAAAAACCTTTTTCCCATAAGATTAACATGGGAAAAGTTTTTTTGGATTTTCTCCGCAACCACTTAACCTAGGGGGTTAATGAGTCAAAATACTACATTATTTGTTTTTTTAAGCTCTATAAAATGGCTATAACCAAAATTGAGTGTTTTTGACACTTTGGGGTCAAATTGGCAAAAAACCGATTTTTGGAAAATTGTAAACCCCCATAAAACCCCCTTCCCATAGTGCGATCGATCTGGTTTTCGAACTTAAAGTCATAAATGCTACTCTCCACATTTGTGCCAGATTTCATCAAAATCGGGTGTTTCTTTCAAAAGTTATCGCGGTAACGGACACACACACACACACACACACACACACACACACACACACACACATATATATATATTGTGTGTCCGTTACCACGATAAATTTTGAAAGAAGCGTCCGATTTTGATGAAATTTGGCACAAATGTGGAGAGTAACATTTATGACTTTAAGTTCGAAATCCAGATCGATCGGTGTATGGGAAGGGGGTTTTATGGGGGTTTTAAATTTTCCAAAAATCAGTTTTTTTAATTTTTTACCCTAAAAAAAATTTAAAATGCTCAATTTTGGTTATAGCCATTTTATAGAGCTTAGTGAAACAAATAATTTAGTATTTTGAATCATTAAGTGGTTGTGGAGAAAAGTCAAAATACCCCCCGTCGCAGCAAACCTGCGTACTCAGCGAATTTCCAATGCATTGATATGTTCTCACTAGTACATAAAGCCACTAACCAAGTTTGACAAAAATCCATTCATAATAAGTGATTTATTACATTTTATTTATTCCCCATAAGAATAACATTAGGACTGAGTGCGCAGGTTTGCTGCAACGAGGAAGATAAGAAATGAGTTTTTATGCAATTATCAATGTAACTGAACCAGGTGAAGCTACTTGCCATGTTTTATTAATTTATGTTCATAATTAAGGGAGATATAAAACTTTACTTATTCTCCATAAGAATAACATTAGGGCTGAGTATGCAGGTTAGCTGCTACGGGGACAATCAACAAAACATTTATTTTTTGTGAAATTATCAATATACCAGTACAACATGAAGCCACATACCAAAGTTCATCAATATACATTCATAAATAATCAAGATATCAAATTTTATTTATTCTCCATAAGGATAACATTGGACAACGTACTGTGTTTAGCACTTTGAATATCTCTGCAACGGTTTGACGTAGAATCACAATTTAAACACCAAAATGATTGTTTTGTGGAGCTGAAGTGATTGGTAAAAGAAAATGTGAAGTTTAAAGTAAAATTAACTGAGGAAAAGCCAAAAACCTTTTTCCCATAAGATTAACATGGGAGATTTTATGAGCATGTTTTTTGGATTTTTTCCGCAACCACTTAACCTAGGTTAATAATTCAAAATACCATATTATTTGTTTTTTTAAGCTCTATAACATGGTCTAAACCTAAATTAAGTGTTTTAAAAATTTTAGGGTAACAAATGCAAAAAACTGATTTTTGGAAAATTTAAAACCCCCATAAACCCCCCTTCCCATAGTCCGATTTTTCTGGTTTTCGAACTTAAAGTCATAAATGTCAGTTTACACATTTGAGCCAAATTTCATCGAAATCGGACGTTTTTTACTCAAGATATCGCATTCACGGACACATATATAGATATATATATATATATATATATATATATACATATATATAAATTTGAACGAATAGTGTTTTGGACATCTGGGGACCTCAAAACAAAAAGTTATCATGGTCTTGGGCTTAAGTCTTACCATGAGACCTACGGTAATAGCATAGCTTCTTCCCTATAGGGGAAATTCGCTAAAACGCGTCCATACAATTTCCCATGTTAATCTTATGGGAAAAGGTTTTTTGATTTTTGTCAGATAATTTAACCAAAAACCTTCATATTTATTTTTACCAATAAGTTTAGCTCCACAAAACAATCATTTTGGTATTTTAATTGTTGTTCTACGCCCAACCGTTGCAGAGATATTCAAAGTGCTAAACACAGTAAGTTGAGCAATGTTATCCTTATGGAGAATAAATTAAATTTGATATCTCGATTATTTATGAATATTTATATTATTTATTATTGATGAAAATTGGTATGTGGCTCAACTAGTTGTGGTACATTGATATTTTCACCAAACAAGTTTTTGTTGATTTTCCCCGTAGCAGCAAACCTGCATACTTGGCCCTAATGTTATTCTTATGGAGAATAAATCAAATGCTGTTTACCAATTATTTATGAATGTATTTTTGTGAAACTTGGCAAGTGGTTCTATGTAGTAGTGAGACACATATGTATGCATTGGAAATTCGCTGGGTATGCAGGTTTGCTGCGACGGAGGTATTTTACCAATGTAGGGTATAGTTGGCCTGTAAGGAGGTTTTATTTTTTATGATGCTCTCAAATTTATTTGTTGCAATCTTACCAGAAACACATTTTGTGTTTCTTTCAAGGAATCAAATAAAAATTCCAATTAACATCGATAAATGTGTAAAAAAGTGTGTGTACATGAAACATGTATTTGAGAGGAATTAAACTGCATTAAAATATAACATTTATTTTAATTTACAAATTAATCTAAATATGTAAGGGTAATTTTTGGACACCGGGAACATTGAAATTAGTCAAATTCCAGATACTAACTTAGTTTTTGTATCGGTTTTAATGGTGATAAGAACACTTTATTGTAAAGGTAAGTGGGTTTTGCAAAAAATAAAATAAGTATGGAAGCTTTGACTTGTAATTTCTAACCAAGAGATTTCTTATAAATACGGGATAACAGGATGAATGGGGACTTAATAAATGACTTAATTTAAGCGAAGTATATCGTGAACCCACTATAGAATGAGTGAAAATATTACATTTACCGTGATTACCCTTCAAATGTGCGGGAAGAATATATAAACCATTGATTTATATTTCACCGTTCACCTTTCGTTTAAGCAGACGAGACCGCAGCAGGTAGCCAGTCTTAAAATCATGAATAACTTGTAGATAAAGGGTTTAAACTATGTTTCATTAATTAAAGGTTAAGATTCAGGATATCAGCCACTGAATAAGTTTGGTCTTCTTTCAACACGTACATGAATCTGGTTGAAAGGAAAGGGCCTTCAACACAATATGATCACGCCACCTTCATTCATCCTCATGTCGTGATATATTTATCACTACATGATGTAACAACCATTGAAGCTGCTTTAGCCGCAGCTCTGCTTACCTCACGACTGTTAACACATTTAAACACATTTTGTAAAAGTGCGTACTCTTTTAACGGTTTAGTTCACTTTACAATGAGATCGATTTCAACAAGATTTCCACTCATAATTATGAAATGATAGTTCACTTAGATTTTTACTTGATTCCTCTTTCTTAATTAAACACAAGAGAAATATAAGCACCTTTTTAAGCTTTCCAACTCATCAGTAGAATGTTTTTTCTCCAAGCAAAGTTACATCCTAATTTAAAAGATACAAAACTGCAATGTGTTTGTTCAAGAAACGCTCGAACACCTTTCTGTAAATAATTTTAAAGGAAAAATCGATCTCCTAACCTTGAAAAATAAATAAATATAAATGAGTCCTTCTTCCATAAATGTTCAAGTCCCTTTAAATCCGTAATTCCGTCTAAGGTAACGTTCATTTTAGCGAATTTCCCCTGTAGGGAAGAAGCTATTACCGTAGGTGGCATGGTAAGACTTAAGCTCGAGACCATGATAACTTTTCGTTTTGAGGTCCCCAGATGCCAAAACACCATTCGTTCAAACATATAAGGGTGGTCATTAAAGAATGTCACAAACTTCCTGGGCCAATAGTACTCATCAATTTGAACAACAAATGTCCTCCTAACATATGTCGAAAAATCCTTCGTTTAGCCGCTAGCCGCCATTTTGTATTTTTTACAAAAACAATTATATATAAAAACTACTATAGCTAAAATATCCAAACCTTGCACGGACGTTTATTAAACATCAAAGACAATTTAAAAAATTTTTTGTTTGATTTGCATTTTTATTTTCACAATGGCGGCCATTTAACGTTTTTAAAGTCAAATAATAAAAAAACTGTAAATTTTTCAAAACTTTACCTTGTAACAAAAAAGAAAACATTTTAATACTAAATCCAACGGTATTTTGTTTATCAAAATCGGACCACAAATAAGCGAGGAAATTCACTTTTTCGGTTAGCCCGCAGAAGCTCCGGTCCAACCAGCAGCCCCAAGTAGCGTGGGCGGCAGCGCGCGGTCCGGCGCAACAATGAAAATCGTATTAAGAGAAACGCACTACTGTCCGCGAGAGGAAAGAGCTTATAGGAGGACATTTTTGTTCAAATTGATGAGTACTATTAGCCCACGAAGTTTGTGACATTCTTTAATGACTACCCTGTATATATATGTGTGTGTGTGTGTGTGTGTGTGTGTGTGTGTGTGTGTGTCCGTTACCGCGATAACTTTTGAAAGAAACGCCCGATTTTGATGAAATTTGGTAGAAATGTGTAGAGTAACATTTATGACTTTATGTTCGAAAACCAGATCGATCAGACTATGGGAAGGGGGTTTTATAGGGGCCTTAAATTTTCCAAAAATTAGTTTTTTGAATTTTTCACCCAAAAATTTTAAAAACACTCAATTTTGGTTATAGCCATTTTATAGAGCTTAAAACAAACAAATAATTTAGTATCTTGAATCATTAATCTAGGTTAAGTGGTTGTAGAGAAAAGTCAAAAACGCGTCCATAAAATTGTCCATGTTAATCTTATGGAAAAAGGTTTCTGGATTTTCCTCAGATAATTTTACTGAAAACTTCACATTTATTTTTACCAATCAGTTTAGCTCTACAAAACAATCATTTTGGTGTTTTAAGTTGTTCTACGTCCAACCGTTGCAGAGATATTCAAAGTGCTAATCACAGTACGTTGTCCAATGTTATCCTTATGGAGAATAAATAAAATTTGATATCTCGATTATTTATGAATGTATATTGATTAAACTTGGTATGTGGCTTCACGTATTACTGGTATATTGATATTTGCACACTAAATTGATTTTTTGTTGATCATCCCCGTAGCAGCAAACCTGCATACTTGGCCCCCATATTATTCATATGGATAATAAGTAAAGTTTTATATCTCCCTTAGTTATGAACCTAAATTAATAAAACATGGTAAGTAGCTTCACCTGGTTGAGTTATATTGATAATTGCAAAAATACACATTTTTATGTTCCTTTTTGCAGCAAAGCTGCGTATTCAGCCCTAATGTTATTCTTATGGAGAATAAATATAATGCTTATTTATAAATATCACTTATTTATGAATGGATTCTTGTGAAACTTGGTAAGTAGCTCTTTGTAGTAGTGAGACACATATATGTGCATTGGAAATTCGCTGAGTACGCAGGTTTGCTGTGACTGGGGTATTTAATTTCTAGGAGATTAACTCCTCATGAGGATATCTTATTATCTTGAAAAACTAAGCCGATTTTAAGGGCTTTAGACAATCATTATAATTTTTTGCCGTTTCCAGAAAGACATCCTGACAAAAATAAATAAATTAGTTATGTTCATAGTTCAGTTTAAACAAACTAAAATATTGTAATAGTTTATGTAATTACTTTTAATGCTTAACAACAATGATGTTTTGCTGCCATGCCTTTATCATTTAATTAATATAAATCATATTAGTCCAGTAACAGTGGTCAGTCAGAGAATCAATGATAATGTGTAATACAAAATTGTATTATTTAAAATCGCATCACTCTAGAACCGTTATAGTAATGGAATAGAACTCCATTGTTCTTGCTTAGTAATGCTGTTTGACATGAGTAGGAAATCCATCGCCATTCATTTAGTATTGGAAAGTATGTCATATGTAATGAGTTTTGGAACTAAAAACAATGTCCGTACTAATTTCTGAGTTTTTCTATAGCGAGGCCAAAATTAAAAATGTATGCTGCCCAAAAACGGGCGGAGATATCCCATTATACCTTCAAAACAGCTTAGAATAATCTTGATGTCCAACCCGATTACACTACAGTATTAGCGCGTAGGCACCGCGGTCTAGTTGACCATACAGGGTGCTACGGTGTTACAACTGGCCGGATGCAGCGCTGTGTGGTAATTCCAGCGGAAGTGCTAATTCACGATGACTCCGCCTGCAGTGACAACAGTGTCACTGATACTGATCTCGTCTCCACCGCCCGCTGCGCCGCCGTTGTATATTAGTCCACACCCAACACCCAGCTTGCTCTACTTATATCCTGTAATACCGTAAACAGTGTGTTGCGTTTAACATCTACATTAAATTCTAAGTAGGTGCACGAATCAATAAATATCACAGTTTAGAAATAAAGCATCACAAACACATGGTTTGTTGCATCCGATACATCTCTGGGAACTCATCTCTGGTCATTTTGGCGAACGCTACACCGTTTCCGTATGGTTATAGGAGAGTTCAAAATTAAAATTGATCATCACAAAATGATTAGTAACGGTTAATATCTATAAAATATAAGGTTCTCTTTCTGGAGTAAAACGCGTTGACTTTTAATCACCAAGTTCCGGATTGATGACATAGCTATCGCATATTTATTGGTTATTTGGCGCTGGTATTGAACCCATACCTCGCTAATGAAAGATACCGCTTGTATTTTAACTTTTAAAACTTAACTATTGATTTATTGATTTGTTTCATATTTTGCAAGTATATTTCACAATTATAGGATCCTACGAATTTTAAACATAAAGCATGACCTGTTCGCTTTAAGGGTAAACAAATTTGTATACTGTACATGTTTGGTTTCAGTTTGCATTGGTTATACATCAGTAACGTCGTCGTATTTGATGTTATTAGTGAATTTCCTTTGGAAAGTGAACTATTAGCATGACCCGCACGGTGAAACTTAAGCCCGGGACCACCATAGAAGTTCCTAACGTGACCCCCTGAACACGTTTTGGGGGGTCGTTCAAAATTGTATATATATATGTGTATTCACTCTAGCGGTCGCATTTTTTGCCCGATTTACTTCAAATTTGGTAGGGACGTTCCTTTCTATAACCTGTTGGACAAGTTCGTTGGGCGAAACAATCGGAAAACTCTAAACATATTTTTTGGGGATTAATCTTTCAAATTTCGAGTTTTTGGGCCCAAAATGGGTCAGAAAAGCCCCAGATGTAAAATTAATGCATGTTAAAAGATGGGAATTAGAAAGGCGAAAGTTTTAAGCCCTCTCTCGTCATTCTAGCATAAATATTTATCGAGTTATTAAAGGAAATGTGTATCGGCTAAACACAGTACGTTGTCTTATGGGAGTTTTACACTAGAAAAGCCTGTTATTCCTTTGTTAGAGTACTTTTATTATCCCCAGCAACCTCACACCTACTTTCAAGCCTGTCTGGACCTTCTCCTAACCTTATAATGCGTAAAATTGTAATCCCAGCTTTGCAAGTAAATGAAACCAGGAGCATCAGAACAGCCAAAAAAACAATGTTTTCAGATTTCAATAAAAATTGGACAAATGGATGTTTTTACACTGATTATGAGTTTTACAAGTTTGTATGTGGAAATTCACTTTCCTCACGTCAGCGTGCTGCGTGCGAACTCGTTTTTCATTGATATTCCGTTTATAGTAAATTCACAGTGACCAGAACAGATGTTTAAAGGCATTATGGGCTTATACGCGACTCTTGCACTTTCTCTGTTCTCTGCTTATGTTGGTAGATCAAATTGTTTTAATCTGTGTGATACAACAAATTATTACTGTAGGTTATCGAGACTGTCTCAAAAGACTTATCTACGACCAACGTAAATCTAAACATCTCTCATAAATCTAATAAAATATCACCGGTATTTTGGTAAAAAAAATGATCGAAAACAACTAATCGAATATCGTGTAAACCAATTCAATTACTGTCGTGAATAATGGGAACACCGATTTTTTTTAATGTAACATATTTTTCAAACAGGTTTAATCATAAATCATGTAAAACTTTTGTATAGTGTTCGACATCGAGCATTAATAAGTTCCTTTTCGGAATTCAATTCGGAACAGCTTGGTAAAAGATAATTTTAGTTCAGTTTGTTCCAAAGGGTCTCACAGACCGTAATCAACTATGGAGAGCGAGTTGTGTGATACATTACATTCCAAGCCACTCGCCCATAACGACCCTTGCAGTCTGGACGCGGACGATAAGCCGAGGACACTGGCGGACTGAGGCGGCTGGACGTTGAAGAATCACTTCTGAAACTAATGAATTAATAATTTGTTGTCTTGTGCACATAGTGTAACGGCGCGACGCACGTTTATCGCATATTAAGCAATTTAGGGACTTTAATAAAACACTTGATTGTAAAAACCACTGAATTTATTGTAACTGAGCAAAATGAATATGAGAACAATAATAAAACTGAATGAATGTATAAACTGAACGTAAATAAATTATTCGAATCTTAATATAATGTTTCTAGTCTGAAAAGTAATGAAATCTGTCAAAATTAATCGAATCGTGAGCCTCCGATGTGTCACGCGGTTGACGTAAGACGGACGACTGAAGGTTGGGTTGAGGTAGCGATATGATAAAGCATCGAATCCATCATAAAATCTATGATTGTTTTGACATATTCCAACTACTTCTAATTAGTTAAACCATTATTGTAATCGTCAGGTGGTATACAAAGGTAAATTGTGGTGCGTATTTCATTTACAGTAATAATATCAGTCGGATATATTGAAGTATCTTTATCCGCTACCTTACCACTACTGCTTTATGTTAGATGTAACTAGGGATACGCTGAAATATTAGCATAATGGGATGAACGAACCCAGAAAAGAATTATAAAAGTACTGCTGCTGATGTAATTGTTAATCTAAATTTAGTAACTAAACATAAAATATATTGTATGTACCATCGTTAAATATACTTTTACTTTAATTCTTTTCCAAGCAATATAAGTAGCTACCAATTGTTTACTTAACAATAGAATAAGTGTTTAAACGTATCAAATTCGTTTATTTTACGAAAAATGTAGGGATACAGCTACAATGAGGCTAGCAGATTAAAGCTAAGGATTTAAAACTATAAAATAGAAAGAAGTTTACATGATTTTAAATATTTAAATATAACCATTGTTATCTTAATTTATTATCTTTATTAGCAAATTTCCCCTATAGGGAAGAAGCTATTACCGCAGTCGGCATGGTAAGACCTAGGCCCGGGACCATGATAACGTTTCGTTTTGAGGTCCCCAGACCCCAAAAACACCATTCGTTCGAAACTGTATATATATTGTGTGTGTGTGTGTGTGTGTGTGTGTGTGTGTGTGTGTGTGTGTGTGTGTGTGTGTGTGTGTGTGTGTGTGTGTGTGTGTGTGTGTGTGTGTGTGTGTGTGTGTGTGTGTGTGTGTGTGTGTGTGTGTGTGTGTGTGTGTGTGTGTGTGTGTGTGTGTGTGTGTGTGTGTGTGTGTGTGTGTGTGTGTGTGTGTGTGTGTGTGTGTGTGTGTGTGTGTGTGTGTGTGTGTGTGTGTGTGTGTGTGTGTGTGTGTGTGTGTGTGTGTGTGTGTGTGTGTGTGTGTGTGTGTGTGTGTGTGTGTGTGTGTGTGTGTGTGTGTGTGTGTGTGTGTGTGTGTGTGTGTGTGTGTGTGTGTGTGTGTGTGTGTGTGTGTGTGTGTGTGTGTGTGTGTGTGTGTGTGTGTGTGTGTGTGTGTGTGTGTGTGTGTGTGTGTGTGTGTGTGTGTGTGTGTGTGTGTGTGTGTGTGTGTGTGTGTGTGTGTGTGTGTGTGTGTGTGTGTGTGTGTGTGTGTGTGTGTGTGTGTGTGTGTGTGTGTGTGTGTGTGTGTGTGTGTGTGTGTGTGTGTGTGTGTGTGTGTGTGTGTGTGTGTGTGTGTGTGTGTGTGTGTGTGTGTGTGTGTGTGTGTGTGTGTGTGTGTGTGTGTGTGTGTGTGTGTGTGTGTGTGTGTGTGTGTGTGTGTGTGTGTGTGTCCGTGAGCATGATAACTCTCGTAAAATGATCCGATTTTGATTAGATTTGGTATAAACGTGTAAAGCAACATTTATGACTTTAAGTTCGAAAACCAGCCAGATCGCTCCATCCGAAGGGGTATTTTTGAGGGGGGGTTTGTACCCCAAAAATGGGTCTTTTGAATTTTTTACAAACAAGTTTTGAAAAAGTCAAACATTGGGTTTTACCATTGGATTCAGCTTAAAAAAACACACACAATTTGGTATTTTAGCGAATTTCCCCTATAGGGAAGAAGCTATTACCGTAGTCGGCATGGTAAGACCTAGGCCCGGGACCATGATAACTTTTCGTTTTGAGGTCCCCAGCCACCAAAAACACCATTCGTTCGATACTGTATATATATATTAGCGAATTTCCCCTATAGGGAAGAAGCTATTACCGTAGTCGGCATGGTAAGACCTAGGCCCGGGACCATGATAACTTTTCGTTTTGAGGTCCCCAGACCCCAAAAACACCATTCGTTCGATACTGTATATATATATATATATATATATATATATATATATATATATATATATATATATATATATGTGTCCGTGAGCACGATAACTCTCGTAAAAATGATCCGATTTTGATGAAATTTGGTATAAACGTGTAAAGCAACATTTATGACTTTAAGTTCGAAAACCAGCCAGATCGCTCTACCCAAAGGGGTATTTTGGGGGGGTTTTGTACCCCAAAAATGGGTTTTTCGAATTTTTCACATATAATTTTTGAAATATTCAAATTTTAGTTTTCACCATTGGATTCAGCTTAAAAAACACACAATTTGGTATTTTGATCATTTCTCTACGTCAATTGGTTACCGAGATATTGAAAGTGCTAAACACAGTACGTTGTCTAATGTTATTCTTATGGAGGAAAAGAAAAATTTTATATCTCGCCTATTTATCAACGTATACTGACGAAACTTGGTATACGGCTTCATCTGGTTGTGGACCATTGATATTTGCTCAAAAAGACAATTTTTTACCCAACGCTCCCGTAGCAGCAAACCTGCGTACTCAGCCCCATGTTATTCTTATGGAGAATAAGTAACGTGTTATCTGCTTTAATTATGAAAATAAATTAATGAAATTTGGTATGTGGCTTTACCTAGATGAGTTGTATTGATATTTGTATAAAACCCCATTTTTTGTGTTCCTTGCTTCAGCAAACCTGCTTACTCAGCTGCCATGTTATTCTTATGGAGAATAATTAAAATGTCATAAATCGTTTATTTATGAATGTATATTGATGAAACTTGGTATGTGGCTTTATGTGGTATTAATATACATATATATGCATTGGAAATTCGCTGAGTACGCAGGTTTGCTGCTACGGGGGTATCTATATCTATATATATATATATGTGTCCGTGAGCACGATAACTCTCGTAAAAATTATCCGATTTTGACGAAATTTGGTATAAACATGTAAAGCAGCATTTATGACTTTAAGTTCGAAAACCAGACAGATCGACCTATCCGAAGGGGTATTTTGGGGGGGTTTTGTACCCCAAAAATGGGTTTTTTGAATTTTTTACACATAATTTTTGAAAAAGTCAAATTTTAGTTTTGACCATTCGATTCAGCTTAGAAAAACACACAATTTGGTATTTCGATCATTCCTCTACGTCAATTGGTTACCGAGATATTGAAAGTGCTAAACACAGTACGTTGTCTAATGTTATTCTTATGGAGGAAAAGAAAGATTTTTTATCTCGCTTATTTATGAACGTATACTGACGAAA
The DNA here is from genome assembly GCA_963675035.1 of Allygus modestus. Lineage (NCBI taxonomy): Eukaryota > Metazoa > Arthropoda > Insecta > Hemiptera > Cicadellidae > Allygus > Allygus modestus. The sequence goes on from OY776111.1 coordinate 207,213,269, forward strand.
CTTGGTATACAGCTTCATCCCGTTGAGGTCTATTGATATTTGCTCCAAAAAATTGTTTTTGCATAATCATCCCGTAGCAGCAAACCTGCGTACTCAGGCCCCATGTTATTCTTATGGATAATAATTAAATGCTCTGTCTCCCTTAATTATGACCACAAATTAATAAAAACTGGTATACGACCTCTCCTAGTTGAGTTATATTGATATTAGCATAAAAAACAATTTTTTGTGTTCCTTGTTGCAGCAAACCTGCGTACTCAGCCCCAATGTTATTCTTATGGAGAATAATTAAAATTGTATATATCACTTATTTGTGAATATATTTTTATGAAACTTGGTAAGTGGCTTTATGTAGTATTAAGACATTTATATCTCCATTGGAAATTCGCTGAGTATGCAGGTTTGCTGCGACGGGGGTATTTATCATTCCTCTACGTCAATTGGCTACCGATATATTGAAAGTGCCAAACACAGTACGTTGTCTCATGTTATTCTTATGGAGGAAAGGAAAACTTTTATATCTCGCTTATTTATGAACGTATACTGACGAAATTTTGTATAAGGCTTCATCTGGTTATGGTCTATAGAAATTTGCTCAAAAAAATGTTTGCAAAAGGCTTCCGTAGCAGCAAACCTGCGTACTCAGCCCCCATGTTATTCTTATGGAGGATAATTAAATGCTATGTCTCCCTTAATCATGAACATAAATTTTAAAAACTGGTATACGACTTCACCTAGTTGAGTTATATTGATATTACATAAGCCCATTTTTGTGTTCCTTGTTGCAGCAAACCTGCGTACTCAGCCCCAATGTTATTCTTATGGAGAATAATTAAAATTGTATATACCGGTTATTTTTGAAAATATTTTTATGAAACTTGGTCAGTGACTTTATGTAGTATTAAGACATTTATATCTCCATTGGAAATTCGCTGTGTATGCAGGTTTGCTGGGACGGGCTATTTTTATTTTATATTATTATAAATTTGAAGTATCTATCATAGGGTACGCGACCAACATGAGCAGCATTTGTAACTGTTTAAACCATTCTAAAAATAAAAAATAAAAACACAAAACAAAATAAGTGTGTGATAAAAGATTTTGTCCAGTAGAGTGTGTGAGGTAACATCAAACTTAACAAAAATAAAGTTGTTCAAAAGTATATTTTCCAAAAGAGTGATACAATTAAAAGGGTATTATTTCTCATAAAAAGTTAATATTTTCAATGCCTTATAACACCTGAAGCCGAGCGCCAGCGAAGAGAGCGCATACCTCTCTGGGCCTCTCTGAGCATAGCAGGGCCCTATAAATAAATACCACTGTCAGGAAGTAATACATTTAGAATGTGAATTAAAATAACTAAAGATTCGGCTTATCTCAATTGGCTTAATATATTTCAAAACTATATTTTAACCTCGAATTTGGATTGCACACTGACTTGACCGCCACCGCCGGCGCCGGCCGTATCAACTGAGTTACGCCCAGACCGTGAAAAATGTAATACACGTTTCATTATTATCTAGCACGCTCCTACCGCCACAGGTTCGTATCCAATGCTTTTCTTATGGGGATTAAGTTGCGATTAGACAACGATTTATCGTGAAAACGGTGTAACGTAGGATCTTCATTTTCAATAACAGCCTCGTTTTCAGCCTAAAGAACATACTTGTCAAGTTTTACTCTAATGTTGAGTATATTTTAGTTATCGCACGGAAACACAGAATTGTGAAAGTGAATTCCATATAGACTATCTTTACATGTTATAGATTCACTTACTTCGTTCGTTGATCAAAAATGCATTCCCTTGTCTTAAGACGAGAACAACAACAATAGTACGACAGGTTTATGTATCTAGTGCGGTACCACCTCGGCTTGCTTTATTCTTACTCCGGAGGACCCCTTGGGACGAGATGTCTCGGTGTTGGTTCTACTTCAGCCGGCGAAGGTTTGTTTTGGTCCCGTTCATCTGTGTGCCGTTTTGTAAACAATAAACACAAGTCATTTTCTATCTCTAACTTATCTTGCCTTGCGTATTAAAAAATCAGTAGCGTACTTAAAATACTTTAAAGTGTTCGAAATAGCGTCTATATGTTTATGAGAGTGAAGTCATATGTAAGTATTTTGTCGCTGGAAGTAAAATCTGTATAGTTTAATCCATCGTCTATTTTAGTATTACAGGCAGTACCATTTCATAGTAAGTAATCGTCAATTAGGGCTGACGACAATTATTATTATTACATGTTAGCAGTATTAGCCTAAAAACAATAGGAAATAAGAGTGATACATCCATACTGGGGGTAGCTATATGGATGCAGAGAAATGCGGCACTGGGACTTTCAATGATTTGGCGCGTAGTTGCCGAACTGCGACCAAGTTTTAGGTATGCCCAGTCTTCCTTTAAGCAAAAAGTGAAAAGACCACATTCATGCAAGAACAATTATTTGCTGTATTAAGGAAAACGAGTGACTAGAAATAGTATAGACCCCTAACGGCCTTTTCTTATCAAATTTTGATAAGAACCGCAATCCTTGCTACAAAGACAAGAAAATCAATTGGATATTGTTTGAACTTTTGTTTCCTGAGCCGCTTTGTTTCGTCATTCACGCTTCGGTCGGGGCTGGTCATTGGGTCTCCGTTAATTCATTTTATCATATTTTTCCATCACCGAGGTACTTAGTGATCCAAGTCACCTCTTTTATTACTGTTTCGACAACCGGTAACTCTAATTGTCAATGTATGTAAAAGAAAAACTTGATGCATTTGTTAAGAATATTTCAAAACACAATCTTCCAACTAAAATCCATTTAAAGGATACTTAACTGACAACGATTGTCAATAAAAGAGTTTTCTCGGATAAGAAGTATTGGGTATAAACTGCGCTTCCAAGACGAGACAGGCTTATATGACTGGAGGGGATTTATTCCGGTATTAGTCTCCCAGAGCCATCTCAGCAGACTCGGCGTCTCAGAGTCTCGCGGAAACACGATTACCCGCCTCCGAGTTGTCAAGGAACGAGTCCAAACCTCTTATTTATAAAAAGATCCAGCGTTGTCTTTTTGTTTTGTTATTTTCTACTTAAACTGTTTCAATGGAGTGTAACGTTAACTTAAGTTCATCTCGAAACATTTCGATTAAAAATATATCAAAACTACATTTTAATATACTTTATTTTTCACAAGACTATAACTACTGTCTTACTAGCAAAACATTTAGTATAGGCTATTACGTTTCTTTCTTCTGTGAAATTGTTTCTCGTAAACAGCTAGCTACCTCCGATTCCACTTATCTGTGCATCTTTTACACTGTTCCATCATGTTTTATATTTATTTACAGTGATTTTAAACTTTGTAGCTTAAAGGCAGGAGTAAACATGTCCTTATTTTTTTAATAATAATAATATTTATTTGCCGAAAACAATTATAAATAGTGTGCAAATAATAGACAATAGACTAACAAATCTTAGGTAAAAAAAATAATGTAGCTGACATTTTTATATTTGTTCAGGTTAGTCTTTTTTTGGAAAGAATTCATCCAATGAAAATAAAGGATTCTTTTTTAAATTTCTATCACTTTTAAAATTTATTTTCTTCCAAGTTTTGTGTATTTATTTTATTTTATTGATTACTCTTCCCATCACGTATTGGAGTGAAGTTTTATATGTGGTGGTTCATATTAATGTTGTAAAGCTTAAACAATAAAGTAAGATAAACTGAAGTCATTACATGGATAGCTGAAACTTTGGAACAAAATTGGCTGTCAGGTTGGTGCAATAATGGTATTACATCGGTATTATGGTTTTGTTAGATGTTATCTTCCGTACAGTATTTAAAACAATTGTATTAAATGTATCCATAGTAAATCTATTATTAAGCTGGTCACCAATTCGTTTTATTCGTTTAGTATTAGTTATATTGTGAAAAAATATATTAAATAAAAACTATCAAGGAAAGAAGCTGTTTACATACTGTTTAAGGTTCATAAAAACCTCCAGTCATTTTAGATTTGTATTATAGACGGCAGTGTCTATTCCGAGGGGGAGAGAGCAAGAATGGTTCGTGGCAATAACTGTGTTAGCGGTTGCTAATATTATTCAATTCTAATGGTATTCAATTTTGTAGTTTGTAACGAAAGCAAATGCACCATGCTAATGCACATCATAACTCAAATTTACGCCTTTGTACGCATTACTATTTCGCTTGCACGGTTTTATATCTGCTGCATACAGTTTCATTCATTATTCTGCACCCCGGCTTGCTAGTTCCTGGCGCTGATAAGCGTCTACTACAGTCCACTGTAACATTTAGCCTGGACGGCGGCCAGCGTCGCGACGCCGAGGCATTGTCAGAGGCAGAGTGAAGCGTCGCGTCTGGCACCTTCGCTGACCCGGACCATCAACTATTTATTGCTTCCCGATTCCCCGAAATTCTGGAAATTCTCCAACAAGGTGTAAGAGGGTATTGTGGACAGTGTCAAGAAACGAATAGGTACTTTCGTGGAACCACTTTCAATGCCACATAGTGATCGCGCTCATTTGTACTAGAGTAAATCTGGCGTTATGTGGTGTTAAGATATGTAACACTATTTGTCAAGCTGGATAATGTTCCTACGAACTAAAATTTTGTAAACAAGCATTTTTGAAATAGTTTGATGATTGCTATTGTGATACCCTATTTAGTGGATGAGTACAAACAGGTGGGGTGAGAGCCCAACTTCACATGCTGCACATGTCTCATCGGGCGAGTTGTCACAGTGTTTAACACTAGAAAGAGAACAAAGCTGATTCGTTCTGTCTACAGACATGCTGGGAAAATAAACATTAAATCGACACATACGTTCCATGTCATCTTATGCATCTTAACTGAACAAGTTTTACATTTTTCTATGGTTATCTCGGAAAATAAAAGTTACTAAATTTGCATAAATTTAAGAAAATTATGTACTAATTACATCCTATAATGTAGTGCATTGGTTTCAATTTCTATACAGTATCGTGAAATCTTATTGATATTCAAAAAAATAAATACTATGATACTATAAATACTATAAATGTTATGATAAAATCAAAGTTTGATAGTCAGTTATATTTTTACCAATCATTTTAGCAAACCAATTGAAATGTTATCTCCTGCAATTCTGCAAAACGATATTTTGAGGATACATCTTGATTTACAATATAAAAGCAACCACTACACATGCACAACCGTAATCGCCATTGATTATAGCAACTAAGACGTGATGGTTGATCAACCAAGGCTGACAACGAATAAGCACTGGATGATTTCATCACCGCCATGACGATGATTACTGTTACTTCCTGCTTGTCCTCGACACTAATTATCAGCTAAGACTTTTTACCAGTAAAAAGCATGGCCTCATTCTATCATCGGCATGTCATCGACGATATTGTCGCAAGAATTCTACGTAATTTTCTTCTTATATAGTTCGACTCGCTGGTCATAATGTTTTGAATGAATGAGATTTATATCTACAAATATTACTGAGGTGCACGACTGGAGATCCAGCTGAATACGAGTTAGGCCCTAGCGTGTGTAAAGTCGTGATTTATGGTGACAGTTGTTTTAGGGGTTTCTTCATGTAATAAATAAAGGTGACAATATCCTAAAGTTAGAATCAACTAAAGGGCCATCAAGTTGAAGGGATGGGCTGCAGGTGTGTTTCGTTAAGCGCATCGGCCCCTAAAGGGAATTTAAGATGATATAAATGTCATAATATTATAGATCTACTATATGAAATGCGCTCAGAATGCCTTAAACACAATACATTTTTATTAATTTTCGTTTGTCAGTGTATTTCCAGCTTTATCACTTTTAAAGCTTGCAGATTGTTATTCACCGTCAGTTCCATAGCATTTATAAAATTGTCTGCATTCGGTCATAGTAGATTCTAAACTGAAAGTTGTTTTAATAACTCTTCAGCCAGTATAAACAAGTACCAAATGATGTCTCATCCTCTAAACCCTCGCACGGTGATGTAAGCTTCAACCAGTTTAAGTTAAAGCAATGTGTAATCTTGTATAGTTGTATAGTAATATTTAAACAGGTTTTACTAATGTAATCTGTCCATAAAACTGCCACACTCTACACTATCACACCTTCGTGGGAGGAGGTGACCTCTTCCAGTCGATCGACTAAGAGGTAGGCACAAATGTTAATGATAAATTGGGGTACAACTAAACTGCTTTGGATTTTATTTTTAAAATTCCTCAGGCTCCTCCTCAAAGGCTTTCAAAGTTCTAGATTTATTCTTATAGAAATTATTTATTTTAATTATTTCTAAAAAATGATAGTTTGTTGTAAGTTAAAATTTGTAATCAAATATACAGTTTTCAGCATGTTTCTTCTTAAGCAAAAAGATTATTATTACTACAATAATTCTGGACAAACCCACCCGGAAACTAGATCAAACATAATGTTATAAATTTTGTGATTTTGAGCAGGCGCTTATGACAATAATTGTTTGCCACGCGTTTGGCAACATTTTGTTCCTGGCGTTTCTTACTCAGTTTTTCCAAAAATAAAATTTTGTCTCATAATCAGAGAACAAACTAATTCTAATTAAAGACTTTACATTAACAGCCGTGGTGTATAGCTAGCTAGGGTAATTAGATTTGCTGCCTGTCTGACTCCACCCCTGTTCTCACGAGCCGCAGTTATAGTCGTAGGGGAGGATTGGATTGGTGTTGTTAACAGCCGCCGTCGCCGTCGCCCGCATGTGAAGGTCACCCCTCAATTAGCCTAAGAGCTAGAGAGAGGGAGATATAAAGAATCGCCTGAGAGCGAGAGAGAGGGGCGACCATTATTCACTTAATATCACCCTGGCACTGACATTTTCCACGTCGCGTCGTCGAGGCAGTCGGTGGCCTGCACTGAGACTCCACTATATTGCAGTGCTCTTGCCTGCGCCGAGACCCCACTATATTGCAGTGGGTCTTCCCTGTACCGAGACCCCACTATATTTCAGTGGGTCTTTCCTGTACCGAGACTCCACTATATTGCAGTGGGTCTTCCCTGTACCGAGATCCCACTATATTTCAGTGGGTCTTCCCTGTACCGAGACTCCACTATATTGCAGTGGGTCTTCCCTGTACCGAGATCCCACTATATTTCAGTGGGTCTTCCCTGTACCGAGATCCCACTATATTTCAGTGGGTCTTACCTGCACCGAGACTCCACTATATTGCAGTGGGTCTTGCCTGCACCGAGACTCCACTATATTGCAGTGGGTCTTACCTGTACCGAGACTCCACTATATTGCAGTGGGTCTTACCTGCACCGAGACTCCACTATATTGCAGTGGGTCTTGCCTGCACCGAGACTCCACTATATTGCAGTGGGTCTTACCTGCACCGAGACTCCACTATATTGCAGTGGGTCTTACCTGCACCGAGACTCCACTATATTGCAGTGGGTCTTGCCTGCACCGAGACTCCACTATATTGCAGTAGGTCTTACCTGCACCGAGACCTCACTATATTGCAGTGGGTCTTGCCTGCACCGAGACTCCACTATATTGCAGTGGGTCTTACCTGCACCGTGACTCCACTATATTGCAATGGGTCTTGCCTGTACTGAGACCCCACATATTGCAGTGGGTCTTGCCTGTACCGAGACTCCACTATATTGCAATGGGTCTTGCCTATACCGAGACCCCACATATTGCAGTGGGTCTTGTCTGCATTGAGACCCCACTATATTAAAGGGGTGAAGTTAACCGTCCTCGATTAAATTCATTATTTTAGTTCTGGAGCTGAAACATAACATAGCAGTTACAGATATTTATATGAGCAATAAAATACTATAGTTATATACATTTACATATCAATAAACTGTTTAAATTGCATTACGTAGAACTTCTTTAAACCTGTCCCGTTATCAAATGAATCGTTTATGTAGTTTACGTCTGTTGTACTTTTAACAAACATATTTCAATGTGCAAACAACAAATGTTAGAACTTTATAAAGTTTACATTCGATGTCATCCAAATTAATGTTGCCCAACAAGTAAACTCCAAGGCTCCAGTTTTAATTGAATTTAGACTTTTAAATGTATATATATATATATATATATATATATATATATATATATATATATATATATATATATATATATATATCATAGACATTGTTTTAATGTAAGGCGAAGATAAGTAACAAGTTGTCAGATCCAAACGAAGGAAGTGCAATAAATTGAGACAAAATCACGGAGGGTCGGAATGTTGACGAGTTTATCAGCTGGAGACGGCGATCAGCTGAGATGTTGCGATGGCGGTCACAGCTGATTGTAATTGCGGTGCGTGATACAGGTTGTGCAATCTCATTACAATAACTACAACATTCTCTCTCCTTTTCTCCGTTGGTGGCGTCATTTACTTGCAACACTGTGTCACGCAGTGGGAACTAATTACTGCACAAGTGTTCGGATTATTACATGTAATTTAACTATTACTTTGTTCAGTTGTAAGTTGTTTGCATTCTAATATAAAATCCCAAATTATACTATAATTTAAACGTATTTTCAGTTTGTAGTTTGCTACTTATTTTTTTAGTGATTACAATCTAGCTTTTATCTATCTATATAAAGCCAAACCGTGCCAGGATCTTTAAAAAAATCATAAGTCAGACATCCATGAGCCATACAAATCTCGGCGAGAAAATTGGAGGAAAATATAAGTTTATCTATACAACCTCTCCTAAGGTCATAATTAAATAAACGTGTTAAGTGTATACAACTAAAATCAGGTAAACAAAGCTATTGGGCAAAGCTAGTTGTGTTTATATATTTATATATTTGTATATTTTTTATATTTTGTCCACTAATTTACATAATATTTCTACCAAATACGTCTGATGAACATAGTAAGACCCCTTTAACAATAACTTAAAATAATACATTCAAAACATTATTTTTAGCAGAAATGTACTCGTCACAAAATAATTTGCATGGATTTCGAAGCTCACGACATTTAGACCTCCTTTCAACAACCGATCTCATCAGACAACAACCCACGGATAGCATCGTAAATGGAAATGGACAAATCAACTGTAGTGGCCGACGGACATAAAAGTTTTATAAGCTTTGGCTATATAGAGAGCGATCAAATACTACTAAGTCCTGGGCTCTGTGCATCTGCACGTTATAACAACATTGACAGGATAACTCTCGGCCCTGGTCGAACAGTCAATGTTATATTTTTTTATATTTACTTGCCAAAATGTCATTTAAAACCATTTAAACGAGTCATAGTATTTACTATTTATGGATTTAAAACTAGTTTTTACAGATTAGTTAATTGCGTAACGATTATCTGTCTGCTTTATTTGGATGCTACATTCAAATTTAATGTATTCAGTATTTACTTACTGACCACCTAAAGTCCGCCCCCTCTAGAGAACACTCAGTCGAGCCTTTTAACACGCCAGGTAGGTGGGTGCGGCTAGCAGCAGTCCTCTCTCTCACTCACAGAGAGGCTGACCCGACCCTTCATTTCCAAGGTCGGGGGTTATCTCACTGTGATTGTTCAAACTACAAATTATTTATACGGTTTGTGTATTCACTTCGGTTTCTAAATAAGCGCTTGCTAAGCATATATATACTCTAATGTGGGTTTGCTTATTTTGGGGTGGGCTATGCCTATTGTACCCAGTATCACTGTCCCCCTACTACACTGTTATTGGAGATACGGTCGTTATTTACAGTTTTGGTCATTGTTTAAAAAAAAATAGATTTAAACAAATTAAATCAATCAGGATTTTTGGAATACAGTTTATTAAAAACCAAATGCTAGATTCCACCTTGACAAACATCCATGAAGAACAATGCCGTTAATTTTCAACTGTTGTCTGTTGCGCATGTTCATGTGTTCAAAATAGGACATGGAGAGTATTGTCAGCTATCGCTCGAATTTGGAGTTTGACTATTTTCTAGGCTTCAAAGTGCGCGTTATTGCTAAATTTACGTTATAATTGATGATAACATAACAAAAATCATTACGACTTCATGATGATGAGATGTGTCTCTTATCTCTTTAATAGGATCAGAGGAGTGTGGAGAGATGTGACATCATGACTGCTAGGAAAGGGTGGCTGGACGATGAGGTACATGTTGCACTACAGGGACATGAGGACTGCGGTGGTGTGACGTGACGTCATGACTGCTAGGGAAGGGTGGCTAGACGATGAGGTACATGTTGCATTATAGGGACATGAGGACTGCGGTGGTGTGATGTGACATCATGACTGCTAGGAAAGGGTGGCTGGACGATGAGGTACATGTTGCATTACAGGGACATGAGGGCTACGGTGGTGTGACGTGACGTCATGACTGCTAGGGAAGGGTGGCTAGACGATTAGGTACATGTTGCATTCTTGTTTCAGAGACATGAGGAGTGCGGTGGTGTGACGTCATGACTGCCAGGGAAGTGCTGCTGGACGGGGGGTCGCCATGGGGATTCCGTATGAACGGTGGAGCGGATGTTGGCCACGCCCTCAGAATATCTAGAGTAAGTCTCTATTGATTTTTCTTTGTTTGTTTCTCTCTAGTGTTAAGTAATTGGACTTGGTTACGATAGGGAAGCATCGCCCTCTACTTAGTGGTGTCGTAATTCAATTCCATATTACTGTAGCTAAATCATATACAACTGACGGTCTTAAACAATATTTTGCCCAACTTTAACAGTAGTAGGGTTTCTTACCTAACAATCCAAATTTATTAGCATCAATATGATATCGATTTCAGGCTCGATATCCCATATTCAGTCAATGCGATGCATGTCAACCCAGTTGCTAAAAATCCATCCGCCGGATGTCGTTAAGAGGGATTTGTTGCTAATACATTTGGTTTGTAAAGTAATAACACATACTGCCAGTCATAGAAACAATCTAAAGGCCATACTATGAAAGTCTGTAATATAAACAGTATCTACAAACTAGTAGTACTACTAACATTACTTCTCTGTGTAGTGCCTTACTTTAATTTGTTGTAATTTGTATACTGTATTAACATTCCTCTCACAATTATCAGATAAATTACAGCTTTTCCGGTCGTATTTTCCCTGCATCACGTAGTGGTATTGTAGGACTTGTAACGTTGTAATAAACCTTTTTGTTTAAGATTATTTAATTTGTATGTTTTGTTTACTTTTTGCAAGCTAAAGAATATAAATCAATATGGTAGTACATTGTTAGTATGTAAACAAAGCAGACGTTCAAATAACATACAAAAATGTTATCAAAGCAGACATTTAACAAGCCCCATGCATTTTATAGGATTAATTAGTCCTTATTTCTGGCTTGACGTGACACAAAAACTACTCATTTTCTTAAATTCCTTAGGCCAATAGCCTTTAATCCGGGCCTTCAATCATCCTGTGATTCCCTCCACTATTTCTATTTCAAACTTTCTCTTACAGAATAGATATACAGCGTGACAATTAATCCTCCAACTCCAACTTACATTAATTGTCCTAATGCATATAAAGCAAAGGATCTTTGCATATTGATAGCATATACGCAGAACTACTTCTAACCGACTTCAAAAAAGAGGAAGTTATTGACTAAATAGGTTTCTTCCCTCAGTCAGTAGTCCAAAATGTTCGACATTTATAGGTTATGCCAACATGTTTCGTTGCAAGTGCAACATTTTAAAGGCTTGCAACTCGTCAAGACGTTAAAATTTAAACAAAACACAACACATACACGAACGAATTACGATACGAACGAATGAACATTTAGATAGCGCTATCACGGTCACGGATATCCCGACAAGTCCCGGCACTGGTAGCAGAGTCTGTAAGTGTAATTCGTCCGTGTAAGTTTTGTGTTTTGTTTAAATTTTAACATATTGACGTCTTGCAAGCTTTTAAAATGTTGCACTTGCAACGAAACATGTTGGCATAACCTATATATGTCAAACATTTTGTACTATTGACGGAGGTAAGAAACCTGTTTAGTCTTGAACATAGTCCAGGGGCTAATAAAAATGGATTTGAAGTTATTGAGATAAAAGACGTGTTTTACCAACTCAGTATGGACATATACAGATTTCCAATTGATAAGTTTAAAATGTAAAACTCTTAGTTTCAGGGGTACGCCGTCAGGGGGTTAAGACCGTCAAAACACTTTAATCTTGTAACTTTATATGGTGCATTTGTATATACATAACCAATACGTTTTCTGCATTACGTTTTTTGGATTCATTGAAACATTGAAGTACACCGTAGCTGTCCACCTAGTTGCCCAGCTGTGCGTTATCATTTAATTGTTGTTTACTTGCCCGGGGTAAAATGATACCAAGCCGCCAACAGAAGCCGTTCAACGCTCTCGACTTCTCCGGGCACCCGCAACAATCCGGCACAGCCAAGAGGAATCGATAATTTTAGTAAATAAGCCAACATATATTTCATTTTTGTTATTTCAGAACTAAGAAAATGACCGCGAAACTACAGTTTTCATAATTTTCTATAGAGAATAGTTTACGAGAGCTCTAAGGAGTTACTCCCTTCACCTTAAGCCACTGAACGTTGGACGTATTTAGATTTATATTTTTAATGAAACTTGTCATTGGCAGCGACCATATGCAACTCAAACTAACAGAGTACTAAAATACAGTTTTGCACTAACATTTTTTAGTTCTTCTCTTTTAACTTGCTGATGATCATTAATAAAAAACATCAAAATAAACCGTTGAATCCCCAATATTATCTCCTCAGTGTGCTCACCACTGAGGTCCAGGGAGTCAGTTTCATCAAGACGTGACACTCAGATCTATTCTCTCCGCGCAGTTTTTCAAAACTCACTACAAGTCCAAAGTAAACTTTATTCATTTAAACAAATAATACTCCCGTCGCAGCAAACATGCGTACTCAGCGAATTTACAATGTCTTAATGACACATAAAGCCGCATACCAAGTTGCATAAAAATATATTCACAAATAAGGGATGAATACAATTTTAATTATTCTCCATAAGAATAACATTAGGGATGAGTACGCAGGTTTGCTGCAACAAGGAACACAAAATAATAGGTTTTTATTCAAATATCAATATAACTCATCTAAGTAAAGTCACATACCAAGTTTCATTCATATACATTTATAAATAAGCGATATATAACATTTTAATTATTCTCCATAAGAATAACATGGGGACCGAGTACCTAAGTTTGCTGCTACGAGAACCATAAGTGAAAATTTTGTTTTTTGTGCAAGAAACAACAAACCACAACCAGATGAAGCCATATACCAAGTTTCGTCAGTTTGTATTCATAAATAAGCGAGATATAAAGTTTATTTTGCTCGATGAGAATAGCATTAGACAACGTAATGGACAACGTACTGTGTTTAGCACTTGCAATATCTCAGTAACCAATTGACGTAGAACAATGATCAAAATACCGAATTGTTTGTTTTTTAAGCTGAATTCAATGGTATGAATAAATATTTTATTTAAATAAAAACTGCACGTGAAACCCCCAAAAAACCCATTTTTGGGGGACAAAACCCCCCAAAAAACCCCCTTTGGATGGTGCGATTCGTCTGGTTTTCGAACTCGTTCAAATGAATGCTACTTTACACGTCTGTACCAAATTTCATCAAGATCGGACCTTTTTTACGAGAGTTGTCGTGCTTACGGACACACACACACACACACACACACACACACACACACACACACACATATATATATGTATATATACAAAATTTGAACGAATGGTGTTTTTGGCATCTGGGGGCTTCAAAATGAAAAGTTATCATGGTCTCGGGCTTAAGTGTTACAATGCCACCTTCCGTAATAGCTTCTTCCCTATAGGGGAAATTCACTAAAATGCACGAAATGAATAACATCATATTTTGGATTCCTTATATTTTCGTCCAATGGATTTGCCTTTTGCCCTTGCTTGTATATACCATTAAAATAAAACCTAGGCCCAGCTTAATTAAACCTCCTATAAATATCAATATTTAACAAATATTCTATATATATATGTATTATGTTATGTAATGTAGTGTAATGCAATGTACATTATAAATCAATACTATTTATATAAATAATAAATTATTATCCAATCTTATATAACTTTTTATCAACGCCCCTTTGTCATATTTTGGAAATTTTGACACGTATAATATATAAAACATTTATATATATATAAACGTCGAAATAAAATTACTGTAAATATATTCAGTATTTTAATAAGTAAATCTGTGACTTATTGGTACACCAATGTTCCCCAGCAAGCGACTTGACCGAAGCAAACGCGGTGTATCATTTTACAAGCGGCGTCATCAATTTCCCTAACGCGCTATCGCTTCGTGGGGCAACAGTAATTTGTTAAAATATTGCGGTCCTCGATGCGGCCAACTGCGGACATTACCATGGAAATGCCGTGGCCTCAAACGTTGGATTGTTGGCTAACTTTTTACCTACGTTTTGTGAGCTTATTTTTACCAGTATTCGCTTTTTAATTATTACGTAGCCCCATGTTCAGTTATGAGTCTATTTTAGTATTCAATTAAAAGGTGATATTCTTTTAGATGTTTGGCTGACATTTTGTATACAAGGGTCAAACAAATAATTCTTAAAGTCTGTTTATTTTTAGAAATGTAGGTTAATTTGAACCAATGTTTTTGCACTAAACACCTACCTGATTTAAGTAAATATTTAATTTTAACCTACTTAATATTTACTTAATTATAAGTTGTATAAAATATTAATATAAAGGTTGATATGTATTTAGAACAAGTATATATACGTTACTCGAAATGTGTCGATATCCTAGAGCACTGCCCCAATTATTCCCCTAGGGGTTGACCCACCCGCACCCAAGCATTGTGCCACCCTAGATGGCCTAGCATATGTCGGGTATACCAAGTTTCATCAAGGCACAGAAAACAATATCAACCTAAAAACAATACACCACAGTTGTAATTATTAAAAACACATATTGATATAAATAAATAAAAAAAATGTTATTTTAACATCTTGAAAACTCCAATGTCGGTAATAACATTGACGTTGGATACTTCTGAGGCTAGAATACAAGTTAATGGTAAGTTAGCAGACTAAACAAATTGAATCACATTTTAATATGTGGAAGATTCTCTTAACGGAACTAATGATACCGCTTATCCTACATTGCTAACCTATCACATCAAGAAGGCCTTTTTTAAGAGATGAAGGTGATTCCTCTTTTCTAGAAAATCGGTAAAGTTACAAATATATAGTTGTGTGTTTACTATGGTCAGCATTCAGCAATTTGGTGGCAGTTTATAGGCATGTCCAGAAGTCAGAGGTTACAGTTACAACTTACTGTAGGTATATAAGTAAAAACGGGTGCACATTCTAGATGATACAAGTCCTACCTATGGGTATTTTCTAGCAGCTCCTCATAATTGAGACGAGTAGTTTGTACATGGCCACGAAAACCGTCGAGAGTTATGGCCAGCCAGTCCAATACCAACCGTACGAGTATATCACAGTAGCACTCACAGCAGAAGAATTTATCCCATCCGGCAAAAATCTTTAACAACTAACTATAAAAAACACTAAGCAATTAATCAGAGCAGAAGAATTTATAGAATCTTCAACATCTCTCTCTCTCTCTCTCTCTCTCTCTCTCTCTCTCTCTCCCTCCCCCTCTCACCCCTCCCTCCCTCCCTCCCTCCCTCCCTCCCCCTTACTGCTGCTGTAAACCTTTCTTCGGTAGATTACAAACGCCCGCTAATTTCTACTAGTGTCTTCTGTTGTCCCAGCGGCCCCGCCTGCTCAACTCTGAGGACATTCTCGCAATCAATTCGTCAATTAGAGCAACCTCGTGTCTCGCGTGTCGGTGATTAATTTCCACGCTATTAACCGGCTTGTCGTGTCGACTCCAATTGAACGGTTTCTCTCCCAGGTGAAGGAATTGTCTCATGCCGCCGAGGCTCTGACCTCTGTGGCGAGAGGACGTTGAGTACAAACGGTACATTGAGTGTTGCTAGCTTTGACGTTCTGGGGCCTTTTACTGCCGCTTTTAGCGAATTTTTCCCATAGGGATGAAGCTTTACCGTAGTCGGCATGGTAAGACCTAGACCCGGGACCATGAAGCTTTTCGTTTTGAAGCTCCCAGATGCCAAAAACACCATTCGTTAAAATTCATATATGTATATGTGTCCGTAGGCACGATAACTTTCGTAAAATAGTCCGATTTTGAAGAAATTTGATATAAACGTGTATGGCATCATCTATTTTCATGAGTTCAAGAACCAGACAGGTCGCTCTATTTTTAAGGTTTTTTTTTTGGGGGGGGGGGGTTTGTACCCCAACAAGTTTTTTTTTTTTAACTTGTTACATATGATTCTTTTTAAACCCACATTTTTGTTTGCACCATTGAATTCAGCTTAAAAAAAAACGTTTTGGTACTTTGATCATCGCTCTACGTCAATTGGTTACCGAGATATGAAAGTGCTAAACACAGTACGCTGTCCAATGTTAATCTTATGGAGAATAAATACAATTTTATATCTAGCTTATTTTTGAACATATATTAATTAAATTTGGTATATGGCTTCATATGGTTGGGATTTACTGATATTTGCATACAAAACCCATTTGTTGTTTTCCCCATGGCAGAAAAACTGCGCACTCAGCAGCTATAGTGCTATTCTTATGGATAATAAGAAACATGTCATATATTGCTTATTTATGAACATAAATTGGTAAAACTTGGTATGTTACTTCATCTGGTGGTGATCCATTGGTATTTGCATAAAACCCCGAGTTTTGTGGTCCTATATGCAGCAAACCTGCATACTTAGTCCTAATGTGTTTCTTATGGAGAATAAATAAAATGTCATATTCCGCTTATTTGTGAATATGATTTGATGAAAGTTGGTAAGTGTCTTCATGACGTAATGAAGTACCATTTTAAATTCGCTGAGTGTGCAGGTTTGCTGCAACGGGGGAAATTTGTTCACGAGATTTCTTTGATTTATGTATATCATACTGTGTGGTATAATAGATATCACGTAGTGGTTTATGTAGTGTTTTCCGCAATTGATTTAAGCCTTTAATAATTGCACACTAAATTTAACTTTTACATTAAATGTCTTTATAATAATTATATCATTTACCATATAATGTGTGTAGTGTATTTAGTCATGTATATTTACAATCAGATAACTTTTTGGTCGGTAGGGTTAATAGCTTTAAGTTAGTTTGATTAAACAAATATTTTTTTGTAATGTAGAATTTCTAAACCCCCACTGAGGACTGTCAACCAAACCCAAAAACTACCGTAGTTTATAACTGGATGCTACCAACAACACTGCTTTGTACTTGTTTACCAGAGGGGAATTCCCAGTACAAGCTGTGATGGCCTGAGGCCACGTGATCTCAAAGCTCCGCCGCTGCCACTGGATCACAGTCGTGTTTACAGAGTTCTGTTTCCACCGGATCGTATCACAGCTCAAGGATCTCCAGTACTGAACACCGTGATTGTTCCGTTCTATAGCACCCACTTTTAACTCTTCCATATATGAAATATCGATGCGATTTTGCCTCGGTATAAATAAAGTGTTATCAACTTGTTCCTGTGTTAGCATATTTTCACATTCTTTAAAACTCTTAAATGTCGCTTTTAATTTTTCAGATGATTTGTCTTCTTTGAGGACATTATAAAGGGTTTCTTCATAAAACGATAATTTTCCACTTAATCTTTAGTCGCATATTTATTTACAATTCTTATTCTTATTCTTAATTGTTTCGCTTGAGTTAATTACCAATTCGCTGTAGTGTAGTTGTTCGGCGTTAATAATTACTTTTTGCTCGACATTGTTTGTACTTACCACGTAAATTCTAACTAGGCTACTTCTGTTATGTAATTTGTCTTGTCTGTTTTTCAAATGTCACAAAATGAAAGTGATGTTAAACACAACACGAGGAGAGGTCATATTCCTCTGAGTGATCACCATATAAGATGTCTGGGAGCAGCTGATGGCAGGAATTGACGGCGAGGTCGGCAGTGATTGACGGGTGTAGGGTGTACGCCGGGGCCGTGGCGAAACCTCCGATGAATCATTTATCAATCCATCGCCTTCTACTGAGACTACGCGACCAATTAAGTCCGCTAATGAACAGGTCAATACGAAGAGAGCAATTAATTACAATGTAATAAGAGCATTTCTTTGTTATTCAGCGAGGTCAGCCGGCTTTTGCTAGAGTGGTCAAGGAAATTGATTAGTAGAGTCGAGCTAGTTGATTAATCACAAAATAAAGAATATATTTAGTGTGCTAGGGTAACCCACTGAGCAATGAACTGTACTATTATAAATATTGTAGTTATCAATTTATATTCATCGATGCCCATGATTGTCCGATACTAGTTCACGCATATAGTGGTTTTGTATGGCATATCAGTCAAGTGGTTGTTTTCTTCTCAATGTGGGCTAAATAGTATTACTACTTCAATGCTACCAAACCCTCGTCCCGTCTTACCCCTAGTCCACTAGCAGCCGCATCCCCGCGAACCAGGTCACCCGAAAACTCTTGACAGTATTACCGTCCCACCGTGTTATTTCGTTACCGTCTTCATCGGTAGTGACGCGCGCCGTGGCTTCGACGCCGACGCCGCACCACGCATCACAACCGACGACGCGACGCTCGACGCCTGGCAGCTGGCACGCTGTTTCAGTGGTTGGAGTGGTGGTGAGGGGGGAGGCGGTCAGACAAAGTCTATTTTTAGCGCCGCGACGTCCAGCCTCGATTTTTAGCAGTGAACTCATGCCTGTTGACCACACGATACTTTACAACAACATACTTACAGTGGTTACCGTTTAGCCTATTTTTAATGAAGGCGTACCTTTCGACCATATTGAAAGACGACAGGTGTGAGTTTGACGCTGTTTTGTTTGCGCTTCAACTTACACTATATGTATGCATGTCTAGTCCAACGAGAAAGTGAATATTAGTGCAATCATCTTAATATTCTGTAAATCTATATTTTTCAATGTATTTTATTAACACTAAACATTTTACTAATGGATGTTTCGTAGTGATTTCAGAGACCACATTCGACTGAAAGTACCATCCAAAACCTGATAATTAGCGAGGAGCCTCTGCCAAATCACGTGGCCTGTAACAGCTATTTTAGGCGTTTACTCAGATCAACAGTTTTATACTATTTCGTCATTTGCGTTTAAAAATGTCTTCTAAAAAATTAAGCTTATTTCCTTGCCAATCAGAGTGGGTGGAGTTTTATTAAAATTACTAAACACACAACATTACGTAATTATTTTCTGCCTTTATTAGGAATTTGTAAGTGATTTAGATACAACCACTGTATAGCTTTAACATTGTTTTGCTCTTAAATTAACTTTTATTTTTCTCATTCGTTCCTAATCGGAAATTATACAAAAATGATTTTCCCCTGTAACTCCCAATGCTGAAATCATCCCCAGGCCCCATATTGTTGATATGGCTTGTAAAATATGTTCATGGAAAAGCTCTTTTTAAACTAAGCAACCCAAAGTAAAATAACACCATCGCAGCAAACTTACATAAGTGACGAATTTGTCTTCTAAATCATTGTTCCTATGACAGTTAAAAAATGCAGCTGGGTTTGTCCCAGGACTACCTTAAAACTGGTCTATGCCAGTTTTGAGACTGACATTGGGTACAGCAATTGAAGTTGTCATTACTTATGGTAAGTGATTTGGCTGTCCATTATGACAAACTTCCCTTTCATCTTTGGTCCCTCCATTTGCAGCGGCTAGGGACAGAATCTCCGGGTTTGGTCCCCAACTTGCCAACCTGAGAATGGATGGTCTCTGGCTGTTGTAAGGCCTACATGGATACCCTGACAGTTGAGTTGACCAGTTTGAGGGCAGAATGCGGGTCCCCTTTTTGAGAGTCTCATCCCAGTCAATGACTACATATTCTACAATTGTAGTTTATGTAGTCATTGTCCCAGCTGTCACAGGGACATGGGAGTTGGCCCTCTGAAGGGTCGATTTGGCTGCCGTCCCATCCCACCCTTTCCTTTCCTGCTATATCCTATCTTTCCGGTAACCTGCGCAATATTCCCGCTTGTGGAAGATGTGACTAGCAGCTGGGGTTTCCTAATCCGCAACAATGATGATGATGATGATGATGATGATGGCAGTTATAATATATTAGGCCTACAATGCAATCTACTGTAATAATTCTCTCGTCTGCCTTAAGATAACATTGGATGGGGGTTTTCGATAACATTTGGACTTCGCTGCAAATATATAATTTACGAGAATAGTTTTATTAGTTGTTTCCTAAAGCTAAAAAATACTGTAAAATCATAATGGATGGTTTAAAATATGTTTATTGGAAAAAAGTGTTTACCTATGCAATTTCTACGAGATTTCCCTTAATCCAATGATTATAGTTTGAAAACGCACAAGGTGTATTGCAGACTGCTGTACCTTTGTACCAAGCGCCAATGGTATCAGGTAATTCGCTTGATATCGCGTTAGCAGACATTACAATTAACTTATGTTTTAACAAATTGTGTTTTTGATTTATTTAGGCCTCTTATCGTGTAATTCCACTATCATACAAAGTGTGTTGGTTGTAAGGATTAGGAACACATCAGAATCAAGCTGTATAAAATCAGTTTCTCTAAAAATTGATAGGGTAGGTTTTGGGAAAGCAGCCACTTTAAAATAATGTTATCAATTGCAATAAAAATGTGGTTTGGATGGAATCAAATCATATTTTTCTCCATTTATTTAAAATCAATGTTGGGGAAACGTGTAAAAAACTCTCACAAAAGTTAATTGTTCGATTAATAACTGTCCAAAAAGGTTTAATTACGAGGCTAGAAGGACAATTGAGAACAATGAAAATAAGTGTCATAATGGCCTGTTAATGGGGTTGATTGTGAAATAGTAGCTTGTGATTAAAAGGGAACTGCCGCGACTGATTAGCTGAGACAATGGAGCAACTATGGAGCATGTAGTGAGGCGTCTAGGGGCGAACTGACGAACAATAACTCCTGACAATACACGTTGAGTGATAACAAAGACCACTAGGGGCTTTATAAACATTTAAAAAACTAATGTGTTTTACAGAATTATGTCCTCAAAATGTTATAACGACAACCTCTTGTGCGCATCTGCCACGCCTACTTTGGCGGCACTCGAGTACGGCACCACATCTGACCCTCTTTAAGAGTTTAACCAGGCATTATTAATTCCACTCTTTAATACGGCACCAAAGCAATTTACAGGTAGGGTAGAGTGGTTCCCCCTCCACAACCCCGTATGTACTCCCCTCATTCTCTACTCCCCCCAACTATATCAGTCCTATCTGCCTCTAACTCTGTCAGTGTATTAAAGTTCTGGTTTAACCTGCGAATACAGAATAATAATAAAACGAACACGCCTTTTAAAAAGCAAAACCAAAAATATCCCCGCATACTCCAACTTCGATAGGTCCACAAGCTACTTACCCATAGTCCATAGTTTCAATTTAAAAGAAAAACGTAGAATTCCGCATTACATTGAATGCCTACCTTACAGGATTAAGTTAACATTTTAAAAATTGGAATAGAGACTATATATAAGTAGTTGCTAACAGTATGGTTTTAATAGCAGGTCCTACAATGCGACAAAATCTCCTATAACATACATTCGTCTAAGGCACCGCCCTTCAGGTCGCCAATACTTGTTGTAAAACTTATAGAAGAATACTAATAAGTCATCTGAATTTTAACAGCTATTGATTTACTAACGAAGTACAGCTCTAGCAAGACCATTTGTTGCAATTAAAAATAACATACAATTACTTCTGGAATGGCAATGCATAGTAGGTTATGAAGGGAGTTAGTTATAAATTCAGAAGTACGAGAAGGACATTTACGATTAAAGGTTCCACCACCAAATTAAATCCAACTTGACAGAAAATAGTTTTTAATATAAACTAGATCGCACGCAGCACGCTGACGTGAGGGGAGTGAATCTCCGCATTAAAACCTTAAAAAGATAAAGGGTTTAAACCAACACTGGTTAAATTTTTTTGAAAATTGAAAAAAAATTTGTTGGCTGTTTTGATGCTTCTGGTTATATTTAAATTCACTAGTGGGATGCCAATGTTGTACATTATAAAGTTAGAAGGAGGTATTGTCGGGATAGCAAGTTGGTATTGGGGTATGAAGGGTGAGAAAACGATATTAAGATATGAAAAATGTCCTTTTCCAGTGTAAAATCCCCATAAGACAACGTACTGTATTTTGACAATTAACATTTTCTTTAATAACTCGGTAAGTACTTGTGCTATAATGATGAGGGAGGGCTTAAAATCTTTGGATTTTTAAGTAAAATAAGTTGATGTGCAATAAGTGTATATTTGGGTCTTTGCTGATCCTTTTTAGGCCCAAAAACTAAAAATTTGAAAACTTAAAATCCCCAAAAAAGGGGGTTAGAGTTTTCTGATATTTTTCCCAACGAACTTGTCCAACTGGTAATTAAAAGGAATGTCTCTTCCAAATTTTAAGTAAATCGTACAAAAATTGCGACCGCTAGAGTGCGAACACACACACAAACACACACACACACACACACACACACACACACACACACACACACACACACACACACACACACACACACACATATATATATATATATATATATATACACACATATAACGTTTTTAAATACCCCTCAAAATGTGGTCTGGAGGTCACGTTAGGAACTTCTATGGTGGTCTCGGGCTTAAGTCTCACCGTGCGGGTCATTCTAATAGTTCACTTTTCCATGGGAAATTCACTAAAAAGGCGTATGATTGAATGGCTTTTAGAGTTGTAAACAATACATTAAAAAAAATTAATGGAAGAAATACATTAGTTGTCAAATTAACAGTACATGATGTTTTTCATGTTTCTTAAAGTGGTCATATCACACTATGTGGAACAAGTTTTCCTCCAATCTTGTATAGAAGAGAAATCAATTTTTGTCCTCCGTAACAAACTATTTATTGTTAATAAAAATACCCTTGTCGCTCCTAGTATATTAAAAATCCGACAGAGTAGTTAGTGAGAGTGAGGGGGTGAAGGAGGAGAGGTGAAAGTGGAGTGGGTAATAGGGGTGGTTGGTGCCGGGTAGGTGTGCGTCATGGCGACCGGTGAAGGGTTCGGTGCCGTATTAATGTGTTTAAAAAAATTACATTTAAGGGTTGGTGCCGTATTCCCGCCTATATTTTGTGCATACGCCATTTTAACAGGTATGGGGCCATACACAAATTCCGTAAAGCACTTAAGGGGGGGGGGGGTATGGAGTAGCGTTATGCTGCGTTAAGTGGGGGAGGGGAGGTTTGGATCAACGTTACGAAATTCACATATATTAACCCTAATAGCTGGTGCACTCCCGTATCTATTGATACTGTTATAAATCGTTCACAATTAAATAAAAATTAAATTGATATCTAAATCAAGGTTACAGTTAGTTATATAAAAAATACCTCCGTCATAGTATTTTAATATCAGTTAAACTAAAAATAAATATATAACTTTTTTGAGTAAGTTCTGTATTGCTTTTTTAAACCTATGTTTTGTGTTGTATCAGAGTGTAAAATCATGATTTGATACAGTATTGCGCAATGCCACCTACACCTTTAGTTTTTTAAGTTGTTTTAGCGAATTTCCCCTAAAGGGATGAAGCTATTACCGTAGTCGGCATGGTAAGACCTAGGACCGGGACCATGATAACTTTTCGTTTTGAGGTCCCCAGATGCCAAAAACGCCATTCGTTCAAAACTGTATATGTGTGTGTGTGTGTGTGTGTGTGTGTGTGTGTGTGTGTGTGTGTGTGTGTGTGTGTGTGTGTGTGTGTGTGTGTGTGTGTGTGTGTGTGTGTGTGTGTGTGTGTGTGTGTGTGTGTGTGTGTGTGTGTGTGTGTGTGTGTGTGTGTGTGTGTGTGTGTGTGTGTGTGTGTGTGTGTGTGTGTGTGTGTGTGTGTGTGTGTGTGTGTGTGTGTGTGTGTGTGTGTGTGTGTGTGTGTGTGTGTGTGTGTGTGTGTGTGTGTGTGTGTGTGTGTGTGTGTGTGTGTGTGTGTGTGTGTGTGTGTGTGTGTGTGTGTGTGTGTGTGTGTGTGTGTGTGTGTGTGTGTGTGTGTGTGTGTGTGTGTGTGTGTGTGTGTGTGTGTGTGTGTGTGTGTGTGTGTGTGTGTGTGTGTGTGTGTGTGTGTGTGTGTGTGTGTGTGTGTGTGTGTGTGTGTGTGTGTGTGTGTGTGTGTGTGTGTGTGTGTGTGTGTGTGTGTGTGTGTGTGTGTGTGTGTGTGTGTGTGTGTGTGTGTGTGTGTGTGTGTGTGTGTGTGTGTGTGTGTGTGTGTGTGTGTGTGTGTGTGTGTGTGTGTGTGTGTGTGTGTGTGTGTGTGTGTGTGTGTGTGTGTGTGTGTGTGTGTGTGTGTGTGTGTGTGTGTGTGTGTGTGTGTGTGTGTGTGTGTGTCCGTGAGCACGATAACTCTCGTAAAAATAATCCGATTTTGACGAAATTTTGTATAAACGTGTAAAGCAGCATTTATTTTCGAAAACCAGACAGATCGACTTGTCCGAAGGGGGGGTTTTGTATCCCAAAATGGGTTTATTGAGTTTTTTACATATAATTTTTGAAAAAGTCTAATTTGAGTTTATTCCATTGGAATCAGCTTAAAAAGACGCACAATTTGGTGTTTTAATCATTGCTCTACGTCAAATGGTTACAGAGATATTGAAAGTGCTAAATACTACGTTTTCCAATGTTATTCTTAAGGAGAATAAGAAAAATTGTATATCTCGGTTATTTATCAACTTATCCTTATGAAACTTGGTATATTGCTTCATATCGTTGTGGTATATTGATATTTGCACTAACAAACATTTTTCGCCCTATAGTTCCCGTAGCAGCAAACCTGCGTACTCAGCCGCCATGTTATTCTTATGGAGAATAAGTAACGTGTTATCTTCCTTAATTATGAACATAAATTAATAAAATTTTGTATGTGGCTTTACCTACTTAAGTTATATTTGTATAAAACCCCTTTTTTTGTGTTCCTTGCTTCAGCAAACCTGCATATTCAGCCGCCATGTTATTCTTAACATTTTAAGAGAGTAATTAAAATTTCATAAATCGTTTATTTATGAATGTATATTGATGAAACTTAGTATGTGGCTTTATGTGGTATTAAGATACATAAATATGCATTGGAAATTCGCTGAGTACGCAGGTTTGCTGCTTCGGGGTATTGTATTTGTATTAGTAATAAATTAAATTTGTTACGTTTTAGCTGAGATAGTTAGTTTATTTTGTTGTTTATAATTGTTAGTATCAGTCTTGCTTGTTTTTATACATTTTGCTCTGAAATCATTTATTAAAGATTTTGTGAAAAGAAAGTCATAGGAAAGCCAAAGAAAAGTGTTTAAGCTGTTTTAAAGCCTACTTCGATTGAGTTACGTAACACATTGGGGGGAGAGGGGGTATGGGCAAGCGTTATGGTGCGTTACATGGGGGAGGGGGGTTTGAAATTATGAAAAACTGCGTTACGTAATATGTGTATGACCGTCAGCTTATATCACTTCACTGCCAGCAGTTGAGGGCGTCTATACACCAGTTTTCCAATTTTCCTGTCCGAGGTCTGGTCTCAATTTTTATTGTTTCTTGGATACAGAAATATCATAATCAAGCAATTTACATTACCTATGATTCTTATAATACAGTATATGTATTAAACCCCTGGACATAACATTAACAGATTGAGACCGATAAGATAAATATGCGATTAAAAGAAACTACGATTTTAGCTTTTGACTTGAACCTTAAGTAAAATAAAGTATACATGGTATAAAGTAATGTTTGCATGTATTTATACCCGTGGTTATCAACCTAGGTTTCGCAACGTGTCGCTTGGGGGCTCGCGTAGTGATAAAGTGTAATGGAAGAAAAGTGTAATTGTGTATGTTGTACATAAATAAGTTGTATACTAACAAAAAAACACCCAAACAAAATTATTCGGATGTTTGCAGCAAGTAGTTCAAAAATTATAAAAATTACTAAATAAATAAGTACCCCGTTGCAGCAGAGCTGCGTAATCAGTGAATTTCCAATATATTGATATATATATATATATATATATATATATATATATATATATATATATATATATATGTCTTAATAACACATTAAACCACTTACCAGGATTCATAAGAAATGTGTTCACAAATAAGCGATATTTCAAATATTAATTATTCTCCATAACGATAACATTGGGGATGAGTACGCAGGTTTGCTGCAACAAGGAACACAAAATAATGGGTTTTTATGCAAATATCAAAAGAACTCATCTAAGTGAAGTCACATACCAAGTTTCATTCATATACATTCGTAAATAAGCGATATATAACATTTTAATTATTCTCCATAAGAGTAACATGTGGACCGAGTACTTAGGTTTGCTGCTGCGGGAACCATAGATGAAAAATCTTTTTGTGCAAACAGCAACAAACCACAACCAGATGAAGCCATGCACCATATGAAGCCATAAGTTTCGTCAGTTTATGCTCATAAATAAGCGAGATATAAAATGTTTATTTTTCTCCATAAGAATAGCATTAGACAACGTACTGTGTTTGGTACTTTTAATATCTCAGTAACCAATTAACGTAGAGCAATGATCAAAATGCCAAATTGTTTGTTTTTTTAAGCTGAATTCAATTAAATAAATTACAATTTTATTTAAGTTAAATAAATTACAATTTTATTTAAGTACAAATTATATGGAAAAATCCCAAAAAAAAATACTTTTTGGGTTACAAACCCTCCCCCCCAAAACCCCTTTTTGGATGGTGCGATTCGTATGGTTTTCGAACTCGTTCAAATAAATGGTACTTTACGCATTTGCACCAAATTTTATTAAGATCGGACCTTTTTTACGATAATTATCGTGCTTACGGACATACATTTTAAATATAAATATATGTACATATATAAAAATTTGAACGAATGGTGTTTTTGGCATCTGGGGACCTCAAAACCAAAAGTTATCATGGTCTCGGGCTTAAGTCTTACCATGAGAACTACGGTAATAGCTTCTTCCCTATATAGGGGAGTTCGCTAAAACAAAAGTTGGACTGTAACAGCATACTATTTTTTTCTGCCTACACTTTCAGCTTTCATGAAAAAACAACCTTTCATTAAGTCAGTGTTTGCTACATTTTTTATCGACTGAGCTGTTAGAAAGAGCTTATTCACGTACTAATTTATCAAAACCAAATACAAAAACAAGTTTAATGCTGCCTGTTTTTTAAATCCTAACTTCAAACAGCTGTGTGCAACAAAGCAAGGACAGGGGTCCTAATTAGTTAACATTTGTAAGTAAAAGAAGTAACAGAAGTGTTTCTAAATAAACATAATAAAACAAATTATCTGCAGCTTAACTTTTGTTTAATGCATGATTAGTTCATAATTTCTATAAATGTGTATAACTAAGATTGAAGTGTTCAATTTTATTTCCCAATTTAGTGCTGATATAGTTTTAAATTACATTTATTGCTAACCCTATTACTCACTCCTCATTATATTATTTATGTTATAATACTGACTGTAAAAAAGGTTGAGAACGGCTGACTTACAGATACATTTAATCGAACCAGAAAACAAATCGATTGTATTACAACTAATAGTGGTAACTTTGTTTTTGATCTCCTGATTACGTAGTTTCCAAAATACGAATTATTCCCCCGTCATTAGATACTTCCTAAATATTTGTCATGATGTCCGTGGTATGGATGAGTTATTCGTTTGGCTGTACGGGGATTTAACCAATCGAAAGTTTCCTCGGAGATCACCTCAGCCAGTAATGAGGTGGAAATGTTTTATTGTTCCAGTTTCTTGGAGTCGCTGATTTCCCTGAGGAAGTAGCGGATTCATAAACAAATACCAAATAGTAGTTGGGTTTGCTCAGTTTATTTCGCTTCCCTTCCTAACACTGCTTACTACTTAATGTAGTTGGCTCTCGACCCACTTGATTAATATGCAGTTTCAACTGAAGTTTTCACCTTCAGTTATCTCCCTTAGTTGATAAGAGGCAACTGTAATTGATTGTATAGAATACGTTAACCATTTTTATATCAATATAACTTAGCTGTTGTCCTTAAATGTTGCACCACGTCAACGTCTATACATCTGTAAAGTTCGTCACCAAACTTCATAATATGGTTATTTGGGTCAAAATAAGCAAAAAGGTTCCTATTAACGTAGGTCCTACCTTTCGTTGTTTGTGTTTTTAAATAATATTGTTTAATTTGATAACCATCAGCATTACAATGCTCAAACTTGGTACGCAGGTACATATTATACATTTTGACAGGTGTATTAATATTTTCAAATTATTTACAACATTTTCAAAATGGCGGCACCTTACCATATTTCATCTCCTGCTGATGCAGGGTTAGCCCATAAGTTGGTTACTTTTGTAAAACCGCTAATTAACTATTCCTTTAAAAAGCCTTTCATATAGGTCCATGGTGTATTCGCACTCCATCTTCATAATACGTAAGATAATAATTTATGTTAAATTTACCGAACTATTTTTACATTTTATTTATTTATTATTGTAATACCTGTATAATTGAGGCTAACACAATAATTATTTTGCTACGATTAAAACTTACAATAACACTTGCCTTGCAGCTTTCAATATCTCTGACATTTTTCACTGGTATTAAATTGACTCTAGTACTACGGCCAATACCAGAGGTAATGGCAGGCTAGGTGCCAATGTGATTGGGGCCAACTTTGCAACTATTTCTCCTCCTGCCAACCCTACATATTGTTCCGATGAACTGTATAATCTGATCAGTAAACACTCTTTACTTTCACTTTGTATATATTTTTTAAAAAGCTTGTTACTGTGTAACATTTATATTCAGCATAGTTTTACAATGTAACATATATTACGCGAATTTTGAACTAAATACAATTCGCTTGGAAGCAAAATATTTTCAAATACAAAAAACCAGAAACCAAACAGCTAAGCATAAATACATATACCAATTTAGACATATGGGCCCATAAAGACATATGGGCATTTTAGCGAATTTCCCCTATAGGGAAGAAGCTATTACCGTAGGTCTCATGGTAAGACTTAAGCCCGAGACCATGATAACTTTTTGTTTTGAGGTCCCCAGATGTCCAAAACACTATTCGTTCAAATTTATATATATATATATATATATATATATATATATATATATATATATATATATATATATGTGTCCGTGAATGCGATAACTTGAGTAAAAAACGTCCGAATTCGATGAAATTTGGCTCAAATGTGTAAACTGACATTTATGACTTTAAGTTCGAAAACCAGAAAAATCGGACCATGGGAAGGGGGGTTTATGGGGATTTTTAATTTTCCAAAAATCAGTTTTTTGCATTTTTCACCCTAAAATTTTTAAAACACTTAATTTTTGTTTTGACCATGTTATAGAGCTTAAAAAACAAATAATATGGTATTTTGAATTATTAACCTAGGTTAAGTGGTTGCGGAAAAAATCCAAAAAACATGCTCATAAAAACTCCCATGTTAATCTTATGGGAAAAAGGTTTTTGGCTTTTCCTCAGTTAATTTTACTTTAAACTTCACATTTTCTTTTACCTATCACTTCAGCTCCACAAAACAATCATTTTGGTGTTTAAATTATGATTCTACATCAAACCGTTGCAGAGATATTCAAAGTGCTAAACACAGTACATTGTCCAATGTTATCCTTATGGAGAATAAATAAAATTTGATATCTTGATTATTTATGAATGTATATTGATGAAATTTGGTATGAGGTTTCATGTTGTATTGGTATATTGATATTTGCACAAAAAATAAATGTTTTGTTGGTTGTCCCTGTAGCAGCTAACCTACATACTCAGCCCTAATGTTATTCTTATGGAGAATAAGTAAAGTTTTATATCTCCCTTAATTATGAACATAAATTAATAAAACATGGTAAGTAGCTTCACCTGGTTCAGTTATATTGATAATTGCATAAAAACTCATTTCTTATCTTCCTCGTTGCAGCAAACCTGCGTACTGAGTCCTAATGTTATTCTTATGGGGAATAAATAAAAATGTTATAAATCACTTATTTATGAATGTATTTTTGTCAAACTTGGTGAGTGGCTTTATGTACTAGTGAGAAACATATAAATGCATTGGAAATTCGCTGAGTACGCAGGTTTGCTGCGACGGGGGTATTTTTTATTTATACTAATGGTTAAATTTCGGCTGCAGTTTTGTATTGTTCAATTTCGGTTTGTATTGATTATAAATCAAATCTATTCAATAAATATATCTTCTTCATTAAAATAATCAATGAAAGACTGGAAACGGATTTTAGGAAGTTCCTTTGATGAACCTACTAGCAGCAGTGAGTAGCGCCTTCATATAAAGAGATGCAGCTGCGAACGTTCTAGAATGGAGTTTGCGTCTCGCAGAATGCAGGCGTCTCGAAAAGACCGATCGTTAGCGATTTCTTGTACATCTCTCTAAAGCCACTTCGACTTGTTTCCCTAAACCTACACGAACAAAAGCGAATACTAGATTGGGGATGGCGCATTAATTATTGCTCATGCTTTTTCAGCTAATTATTTACATTTTACAAATGACTACGACTATTCTCACACGATATTTTATTTCGATAATTAATTAGTTCTTCGTTAATTTAAAATTCCGAATAGTTTTAATCGCTGGAATAAAATAATTTGACCATTTTGACCTGCCAAAACTTGATAAAGTGTTTCTGGGTTTACAACGGCCTGCCTAAAGTATTGTGCATACTGCAGTGTCACTTCAGTACTCATTTTATATAAGCCAAACCATCTCAGAAGCCTTTGAGAAAACCATAAGTTTGACACCCAAGAAACCATAGTCTCCAGTTAATGAATGGTCTCGGCGAGGAAATAACCGTATCAAGTTCGTACAATTAATAAAAATGACAAGTGAAAATTTGATCTGCTTTAATTTTATTTGACTAAAAACATTGAAATCAGGTGAACAAGCGAAGCTGTTTGGATATGTTAGTTTATATAAATATTTATAATATCTGTTCTTGCTTTTTTGCTGTGTTTTAGCGAATTTCCCCTATAGGGAAGAAGCTATTACCGTAGGTCTCATGGTAAGACTTAAGCCCGAGACCATGATAACTTTTTGCTTTGAGGTCCCCAGATGCCAAAAACACTATTCGTTCAAATTTATATATATATGTATATATATGTGTGTGTGTGTCCGTGAATGCGATAACTTGAGTAAAAAACGTCCGATTTCGATGAAATTTAGCTCAAATGTGTAAAATGACATTCATGACTTTAAGTTCGAAAACCAGAAAAATCGGACCATGACAAGGGGGGTTTATGGGGGTTTTAAATTTTCCAAAAATCAGTTTTTTACATTTTTCACCCTAAAAATTAAAAAAAAACTTAATTTTGGTTTTGACCATGTTATAGAGCTTAAAAAAACAAATAATATAGTATTTTGAATTATTAACCTAGATTAAGTGGTTGCGGAGAAAATCCAAAAAACCTACTCATAAAATCTCCCATGTTAATCTTATGGGAAAAAGGTTTTTTGCTTTTCCTAAGTTTATTTTAATGTAAACTTCATATTTGCTTTTACCAATCTGTCCAGTTCAACAAAACAATCATTTTGGTGTTTAAATTGTGATTCTACGCCCAACCGTTGCAGAGATTTTCAAAGTGGTAAATACAGTACGTTGTCCAATGTTATCCTTATGGAGAATAAATACAATTTGATATCTCTATTATTTATGAATGTATGTTGATGAAACTTGGTATGTGGCTTCACGTAGTTCTGGTATATTGATATTAACACAAAAAATTGATTTTTTGTTGATTATTCCCCTAGCAGCAAACCTGCGTACTCAGCCCCCATGTTATTCTTATGGAGAATAAGTAAAATGTAATGACTCCCTTAATTATGAACATAAATTAATAAAACTTGGTATATAGCTTCACTTGGTTAAGTTATATTGATAATTGCACAAAAACCCATTTTTTTCCTTGTTGCAGCAAACCTGCTTACTAAGCCCCCATGATATTCTTATGGGGAATAACTAAAATGTTATATAGCGCTTATTCATTATTGAATATTGATGAAACTTGGTATGTGACTTTGCCTAGTTAAATTCTATTTATATTTGCACAATAACCAATCGTTTATGTTCCTTGTTTCAGCAAACCTACTTCCTCATTACCAATGTTATTCTTATTGAGAATAATTAAAATCGCTTATATTTGTATGAAACTTGGTATGTGGCTTTATGTGGTATTAAGACATATATTATGCATTGGAAATTCGCTGAGTACGCAGGTTTGCTGCGACGGGGGTATTATACTAAATACAACGACTTGCCACGTTAGTGTCAATAGCTGTTAAACATACAAATCAATTGATTATATTCTTCTATAAGATTTACAGTAAAGCTTTAAAAAGGTCTGTAGGGTATATCTCTAAATATGCATATAAATTATAAGTTATTTCATCGAATCTACACCTATTCTTGATTCAATTTGCATATCAAATATAAAATTATGTTCAGTACTCTCACAGATTTTGCCCTCATAAAAAACCTTCCAATGTAATAACTGTTAGAATTAAAAACATGTAAACAATTTCAACACTGTTTTATTTAACTACTAACTTTGTTTTGTGTCGTATAATCTGTTCAAACTATTTTATTTCTCAGTTTTCCGGACCCAGCTTTTGCTGGAACAATATCGTCTAAAATGCCTTGGCTCTCACAAATTTGAACGAGAATTATCTGTTTTGTATTTATATGGATTATAACGACGAGTTGTCGTTGTCCTGGTCTCAGAGGTCTCACCATGCTACCCTATAACATAACCCTACAGTCCTATGTGATATTCTGTGATACTCGAGTGGTATACTATACTGTAGCTACTGTAGCTGTAGCTGTAGCTAAAGCTGTAGCTGTAGCTGTAGCTTATTACGGGCGCGGCGTGAGGTGACGAGACGAGGTTCAGCCCCACACAATACACCGCTCTACGTGTCACGGGGAGATACAGTTATGCGATTGTCGAGCATCTATTGTGCATTGTGTCGATCATATTGCACTATCAGTCTCGCCAGTAGGGTATATTGGACACTCCGAGGGCAGGAGGAGCCCCCCCCGAGCCCCCCCCGAGGTCTCGTCTGTGACACTTTGCGAATTTTTTTTTTGCGAATTTTTTTTGCGAATTTTTTTTTGCGAATTTTTTTTTTTTGCGAATTTTTTTTTTTTTGCGAATATTAACCTAACCTAACCTAACCTAACCTAACCTAACCTAACCTAACCTAATGTAACCTAACCTAACCTAACCTAACCTAACGTAACGTAACCTAACGTAACGTAACCTAACCTAACCTAACCTAACGTAACGTAACCTAACCTAACCTAACCTAACCTAACCTAACCTAACCTAACGTAACGTAACCTAACCTAACCTAACGTAACCTAACCTAACCTAACCAAACCCATCCTAACCTAACCTAACCTCGGATCAGTTTTCTGATTGCAGATTCTTGTTCGTCTAGTCGAGCCGAGAAATTTGAGTACCCACAACGTACATTTGGACGATGTAGGGGGGGGGCTATCTCGGTTACCATAAGTCGGATTTGAATTCTGATTGCAAATTCTTGTTCGTCTAGTCAAGCCGAGTAATTTTCATACCCACAAAGTACATTTGGACGATGTAGGGGGGGGGCGGGGGGGGCTATCTCGGTTACCATAGGTCGGATTTGAATTCTGATTGCAGATTCTTGTTCGTCTAGTCGAGCCGAGTCATTTGAGTACCCACATCGTACACTTTGGATGATGTTTACAAAAAAGGGGCCCGCACCACACTTTTGACCTTTTTTTTTGCATTTTTGGAATCTCCTCGTCAAGCCGAGTATTCTCAGTACCCACATGACAAACTTTGGATAATTAATACAAGAGTTGAACAGGGTAACGCTACAACCAACAGAGCTAGCCCATCAGCGCTTGCGGTCAATTGAACTACCAGTGTATGCAAATTTTGAGGAGAATATAATTGCAATGCTATGAACATATACTGCAAAGGGGGGTGTATCGATACACCCCCCTTCAAGTACTCTGCACCGAGGCAGACGTTCACACAACCGACTGTCGTGTCCAGTCTACTGTCTGGGAATGCGGATGTTGTAATTTGATACCTCGACTGGAGGGTGCAGGTGTTCACACAAAAAACCGACAAGTTGAGACCTGTCTGGGAATGCGGATGCTGTAATTTGATACCTCGACGGGAGGGCGACGCGACCCTTCCAGGAACCCATTATAGTCCGCCCGTATCGAATTCCGAGCAATAAATCACCAGTTGTCAAACACCCACGGTATCATTCTTGTTTTAGGCTTCAACAATTCCTGACGTATGGGGGAGCGAAAATCTCCCCCTAACCCATTATGTGTTAGGGGGAGCGAAAATCTCCCCCTAGTAATTAAATCAACAGAACACCAGTTGTCACGGTCTCATTCTTGTTCTAGTCTTCAACAATTCCTGACGTATGGGGGAGCGAAAATCTCCCCCCTAAGCCATTATGTGTTAGGGGGAGTAAAGATCTCCCCCTAAGCGGTGCGCGGGTCGCGACACGCCACAGTCTCTTGATAGACTTCTTCGAAGACGGACGTCTACATTAATTCGATAACAATGTCGTTTATTCATCAGAAATCGTGTGAATGTGTGAAGACTGAACTGGACTTGTTTTCGTTACCGCCTACGCAGACCAGCATCGAGAGCGGTAAATGGGTTCAATACAAACCGATCTCATCGCTGACGGACGATTCGCCAATAGAGTTTGTAATACCCGGTCACGGTGACGAGTACACGGACCTGACACAAACGTTATTACACGTGAAAGCCGCTATTGTGAAACAGGACGACACTAAAGCGGACGGTGGGCAACCTGCTAAAGAGGTGGGCCCGGTGAACAATTGGCTCCACTCGATATTCAGTCAAGTGGATCTCTATCTCAATCATAAACTGGTGTCACCACAAAACAACACGTACGCTTACCGTGCCTACTTGGAAAACCTATTGAACTACGGATGTAGTGCGAAGAATTCGCACCTGACTAGCGAGCTGTTTTTTGAAGATTCGGCCGGACTAATGGACGATTGTGACGAATTGAACGAGGGATTGAAAAAGCGTCGCGATCACACGAAAGAAAGCGATGTTTGCGATATGGTCGGTCGATTGCACATCGATCTGTGCAATCAGAACAAATTCATGTTGAACGGTGTCGAGATGCGATTGCAACTTAACAGATCCAGAAACTCGTTTTGTATAATGTCCAAAACGCTAACTACCTACAAGGTGACAATTAAAGAGATTAGTCTTTTCGTACGTCGATGTAAGATCAATCCGAGCGTATTGTTGGCGCACAGCAAAACTCTCGAGACCGGCACGGCCAAGTATCCGATCACGCGTGTAGAAGTGAAATCCTTCACACTACCCTCCGGTATAATGAGTAAAGCTTTAGACAGCGCATTTCTCGGTCAGTTACCGAAACGTGTGATAATTGGACTGGTCAGTAATCTTGCGTTCAACGGAGATTTCAAGAAGAATCCCTACAACTTTCAACACTACGATATGAATTATCTCGCATTGTACGTGGACGGTGAACAAGTACCGGCCAAACCGTTACAGCCCGTTTACACATTGACCAGTGAGACGTATATACTCTCTTATTACACATTGGTCACTGGCACCGGAATCCAGTTCTCCGACGCAGGTAATGAGATCAAGAGAGGTGACTATCCGTACGGTAATTGTCTTATGGCGTTCGACTTGACACCGGACATGTCTGCGGCTGAGTCGAGTCACTGGAATCTCCTGCGCAACGGTAATCTACGAATCGAAATCGGATTCTCCAAAGCGTTGTCCGAGACCGTCAACTGTATAGTGTACGCCGAACTGGACAACGTCATCGAGATCGATCGTCACCGTAACGTAACAGTTGACTTCAGCGGGTGAATAAAAGCGAACGCCAAACAGAAATATTGTCTGACAGCGAGTGCATACAGTTTACTTCAAGGGTGAGCAGACGCACCACCAGTCAGTAGTACGGTTGAAGTCACACGGTAAGGACGTGAACATGGACGCTTACGCTTCTGCGGACGACTATATCAAATCGTTTATTCAGGAGATTGAGGTTATGAACAATAATGCTAGTGATCAGACATTGACATCACCTCAGTCGTCATTTGTAAAACCGACCACTGCCTGCAAGAGACGAAGGAGGCCAACTCCCATCGAAGTGGAAACCAAGAAACCAGGATGGGTGCCAAAACCAACAGATGATTCTCCCTGAGTGTCATGGATGGACGATGGGAATACTTTCGCAGTTCAAAACCCAGGAAACAAAGGACAAATTTTATTGAAAATGGAAATGTACGATGGTACAGATATGGTGTTCATGTGCGGTTTATTTTTGGACAAAGATGGTGAAATGCACCAAAGTGTTAAACAAGTAGTTGATAAAGTGGAAAACATGTGGATCTATAAATCAACAGGAGTACCGAAAATTACAGGCTCAACTCAAACTGTTACACAACGCAGTGCAGTTTCGCAGCCAACGCCGAAGAAGCGAGCTGTGAGGAAGAAACAACGAGTGGCGTCGGCATTCAACTAGAGCATCCGCATTCCCAGACAGGTCTCGACGCGTCGGTTTTTTGTGTGAACACCTGCACCCGACCCTTCGGACCACCCACGTAGAAGAAAATGGTGGCGAGGGTTTATAAGGCGGAGCCCCGCCCGATTGAGCATCATTCGCCACCAGACCACCACCTCACATAGACCTACTCCAACTACTACTAGAGATGTCAAACAGCAGCAGCACTTTCAAGCTAGAGTTTCCGGGCGTGAACGGCACTGCAACAACCGCGGACCTGAGAGCTACCCTCAACAACTGCAAGTCTGACTCTCCGCTCTACACCAGGATAGCCGATCTCCGAGAGGAATGCGGCTATCTCATCACTGCGATGGAGCGAGCCACCACACCCTTTGGCGAGACAATCATCGTGATCCTGGAGGGGCAGGTCGGGGACGACTTCTTTCTGCGAGTCTACCTGCCTAGGCGCTTCAACGAGGTCCTGAGCAACACCGACATCGAGCGCTACAACAGCGGGTTTGGAGAACGCCTTCGCTTGGTGAAGCGCAGCCCGAGGGGTTCCAATAGCAGATTCACACCTTTGGAGTTTATGTAAAGCAAGACTTGAAGATTATGTTAATACCTTTGTAAATTAGTTTTCGTAGTCAATACTTATAGTCACGTTCAGAACATAACCACTGTGTTATTTATTTCACTTAACCCCAAAAATGTCCTTTGGTAGTAAGTTTAAGAGTGTGAGTATGGTAACTGTGAGGTGTTTAGTAGCTCAGTAGTAATCATGGGCTTGATGTGGAAACATCCGTTCTCAGCCATTGTGGCGGGACCTTCGGGTTGTGGCAAGTCACAG
This sequence comes from Allygus modestus, assembly GCA_963675035.1. NCBI lineage: Eukaryota > Metazoa > Arthropoda > Insecta > Hemiptera > Cicadellidae > Allygus > Allygus modestus. The sequence continues at coordinate 207,250,816 of OY776111.1, forward strand.
TTTGTGTCAAAGTTTATAAAACACATTACAGAAATGTGTGACACACCATTTACCAGTATAAACTGGCATTATGGTAGTGGTGGTGGTGGTGGTGGTGACTTGAAAAATGTTACCATTAACCACGTAGAAGGTCTACCAAACTTGGAGGATTTTTCTGGTAACGAGCCGATACTTGTGATTATAGACGATATGATGCGTGAGGCCGACAACCGTGTGGTGGATCTTTTCACAAAAGGTTGCCATCATCGCAACATTAGTGTGTTTTTCATTACACAAAATTTGTTTCATCAAGGACGCGGGCAGAGGGACATCTCACTGAATGCGCATTACATTGTGTGTTTTAAGAATCCTAGAGATAGAGTTCAGATTAGGTACTTGGCCAGACAAATATATCCAGACAGCCCGAAATTCATCGAGGAGGCGTACGCTGACGCTACTAGGAATCCACACGGCTACCTACTGATAGACTTGAAACAATCAACAGACGAAAATATGCGAATACGAAGTTGCATATTTCCAGACGATTCTACCAACTATGTGTACTTGCCAAAGAAAAGGTAATTTCGTCATCAGTAGTAATCATGTCGTGCTTGCGGAAGGACGCAGCTCTGCTTACGGCTTTCATACACGCAACACCCAAGGAGCGGAAGGCACTGTTAAAGGTGTGTGACAAGAGCCGCATTCGCTCAGTGTGTGAGTGCGCATACAACGTGTTGCGAGGTAACGTTCCTCTGGCGAAGAAGAGTAAAAGTCAGCTAAGCAAACACAAGGCGACGCTACGTCGATTGGTGAAACGCGGCGAAGGCTGGTCAAAGAAACGAAAGTATCTCATACAAAAAGGCGGTGGAATCTTTATACCATTACTTTTGAGCGCAGTACTACAAGCAGCACTGAGTAGATAAAAATGGCTGGCATCAACAATCAGTTCTATTTGACACTGCCCAGCAACAGTTCGATGCAGTATTATCCGAAAAATACAGTTGCAAATTATATAACACATTTGCCGAGAGCTATTCAACTGGACGCTGGCGACTGGGAAATTGCACTTGTGGAAGCGCACTATCCAATGACATTTCTATCTGTCGGTAATGACGAAACAATTGACATTTGCATACAACCGCAAGAGGAAGCAAAAGTGAACATAGAAGCGTTGGCGCGGGTTATGGACAGCACTGCCGATGTAACACCGGTAGTGTCTGCTACTCCAAAACAAAACCACAGAATTAAATTGAAGACTGGTGATTACGCAAATATTCAAGAATTGTGTGATCATATCAATTCACAAGAACTAGCGATTACTTTTGGTGTAAAGTTCACCGTTGAAAACTCATACAACAAATTCATTGAAGTATCGATGGGAACTGATGTTGGAAAAATTACATTAAGTCCAACGTTAGCGCTTCAATTGGGGTTCGATCCGAATGAATTGACGCTGGAAGGTGATGCAGTTAACAAAAGCATCCGTTCGCCCAACATTCGTCTTGGCTTACCGTCACACATGTACGTGTATTGTGATTTAGTCGAGCCGCAGATGGTCGGCGATACAGTCGCACCGTTATTGAAAATTGTCAATATATCCACGTCTACTTATGTATACGGATTGCATAAATCAACATCATTCATCGATCCGCACTATGTGCCTGTTATGAATAGATCTTTTGACAGTGTGGAAATTGACTTAAGAGATAACATTGGTAATCATTTGCCATTCCACTTTGGAACGTCGTGCGTGAAGTTACACTTTAGAAAAGTAGCTAGTCATTAGTGCAAATATGGAACATGCAAAGAAGATGGTAGTTGTGCCGCAAGAGTTGATTGATCGACTGCAATCAAATGCTACGGATAACAGACCGACTAATCTATCCAGTGAAAACAGCCTCGACGCGGAGATGCAACAAATATTGAATAACAAACGCATGGACGATAGTGAAAAGTGGAAATTGTACAAACAGGCGTTACATCGCTTCTTGCATATTGCAGAGAATAGACGCCAACCGATTAGCATACCAATCGTGGAGTCGGGTGGGATTGAACATAGTCGACGAGCGCACCCCGCTGCGGAAGGTGGTCCAGTGGAAGAGATTGTGGAAACGTTTTCCAAAACTTACAGATCTGATGCCCGCAATCTTTTACGTTTCATGAAACGTGACGGCAGCTTAATCAGTTGGGACAGTGGCTATTCAGTGTACATCAACGGTGTAAAAATCCCAGACTCAAATCTAGTGGATATCTTAAATTGCATAGTAAAGGTTCGTATGCGTGATTACATACCGCCAGGATGGCGGGAAGTGCTCAACGCATTGAAAGCGATGAACGTGCCAAAGGACTATATGAATAATCTAAGAGCACTAAAGGAAATAAATGCCGAATATCGATCATCATTCACAGGAGGAGAAGGATCAGACGATGACGTGGAAGACACATCAACTGAATCAATACTGAGAACACCGCTAGTAAATCGGCTTCGATCGGCTAGAGGAAAACGTGTAACATCTACACCGACAGAGCAGTTTGATCTTCTAACTAGAAACAAGCCGTCGTCAAATTTGGACAATTGGGAACCGTACACAGGATAGGTTTTCAGTATTATGGAGCGTTTGTATTACAATCCCATCGAACCTTCGTCGTATGGCGGTGTAGCTCCTTTAGCGCGAGCTGCAAAACCAGTTTCAAAACGCAAAGTGATTGAATGGTTACAAACACAGGACACTTACACATTGCACAAACCGGCACGCAAGCGTTTCCCGCGCAATCCTTACATAGTGTATGGTCCATTTGAATTGTGGCAAGCGGACTTGAACGATATGCGTGGTCTTAGTAAACACAACGACGGCATCAACTACCTACTGACTGTAATAGACGTGTTTAGCAAACACCTGTATGTGCGGACGTTGAGGCGGAAAGAAGGAGCTGAAGTGGCCAACGCTTTCGAGGAGATATTTGCCGAAGCGACCGATACACCTCGCTGTTTACAAACCGACAAAGGTACTGAATTCACCGGTGCCAAGACGAAAAGGTTATTCAAACAATACGGAATCATCTATGTCACTACACAAAACCCAGATGTTAAAGCGGCCGTAGTGGAACGCGTGAATCGCACTTTGAAAACACGCATGTGGCGATATTTGACTTACAAAAACACATATCGTTACGTAGATGCGTTGGACAAACTGGTTAGCGCATACAACAACAGCGCTCACAAGAGTCTAGGCAACAGAATACGGCCAGTCGATGTGACTGTCGACAATAAGCGAATATTGCATCAGGTATGGCGTCGCATGTTCGGTAAGATACCGCGTCGTGTTAAGGCAAAACTGACAGTTGGCACCACAGTGCGCATATCTAAGGAGAAGGGTACATTCGCAAAAGGTTACGAGACTAATTGGAGTAAAGAAGTGTTTGTGGTGCGTCGTGTAAACACATTGATGCCTCTACCAATGTACACTTTGGCGGATCTCAACGGTGAACAAGTGACTGGTCAGTTTTACGAATACGAATTACAAAAAGTGACAATATACAACGACCATCTGTTCAAGATTGCTGAAATACTAGACGCTAAGGGTCGTGGTCGCAGTAAGCGTTATTTCGTCAAGTGGGCAGGTTACGGAGACGAGTTCAATTCTTGGGTAGGAGCGCAAGATTTGCAAAATGCCTAATAGCAACCAGTTCTATTTGACATTGCCCAGCAACAGCTCAAAGGATTATTTTCCAAAAAACACAGTGTCCAAGTACACTACACATCTGCCGAGACAAATTCGATTAGAAGGCGATGGCGAGTGGGAGATGGCTTTGGTCGAAGCGCATTATCCATGCTCCTTTATGACTGTGGACGAGGAATCGTGTATTTGGCTCGACTATAAACTCGTTCTGCCGAGTATTCCCGTCACACTCAGTGTCGAGCACATTATGCTAAAGATGAAACCCGGTTATTACAAGAACATAACCGATTTATTGAAAATGATCAATAAAGCGAAGGATGTAACCCAGTACTTGTACTTTGAGTATGACAAAGAGCAGGACAGAGTCAAGATCACGACAATGGTGGACGGTATAAGCAAAGTGCATTTCACCGAAGCGCTGTCTCTCCAGTTGGGTTTCGATCCGTACGAGAACGTTTTGACAAATGACCTCACAGCGATATGGCCACCAAATCTGACTATGGGACTGCCGACACACTTGTACGTGTATTGTGATCTGATTGAACCGCAGCTGATTGGCGACACTACAGCGCCACTTTTGAAGATTATCAACATTGACAGAGATAACTACACACACGGCGCGCATAAGACTGTGCATTTCATCAGTCCTCATTATGCGCCAGTTATGAAAGGAACATTTGAAACGATCGATATTGACCTAAGGGATCACGCTAGTAAAAAAGCGTCATTCCTCTTTGGGACGTCGTACGTGAAGCTTCATTTCAAAAGAGTAGCTCAGCAATTATGAATACAAACGATCCCTACTTGGCTTACTACCGTCGCCAACAATTGCAGCAGACCGGCGGCAGTATCGATAGGGTATTTCGCGGTGCACCCTACCAGCGCGGACATGGAATTGGCAGTTTCCTAGGCGGTATGTTCCGCACCATCACACCGCTACTCAAGTCGGGAGCCTCTGCTGTGGCCAAAGAGGCGTTGAAATCCGGTGTTGGATTCTTGGGCGACATGGCCATGCACCAGCGGGATCCCAAAGAAGCCGCTAGAGATCATTTCAGCCAGTTTACAGACTCGCTAAAACGCAGGGCGGACGGCAAACTTCAACGTGTGCTAAGTGGCGGCGGCGGCTCTCGCGCGAAACACCGTCGCGTAACGCGAAAGAATACCGCGAAACACCGACGCGCTACTCCTGCGCGAAAGACTAACGCGAGACTCTCGCGTAAGAGGAACGCGAAGCGCGCCATGTTCGGCGGCCGTCGTGTCACACCGCAGTCTTTGACGAAACTCCTTCGAGGAAGGTCGGCGCCGTCGTCATCCAAGAGCAGCAGCAAGAAGAGAAGGACAGTTAGGAAGAAGATGAGGAAGACGAGGAAAGCAGTGAGGAGAACTTCCGTACGTGATATATTCAATTAACACACACGCTAGCAATGTCGTTTCTACATCAAAAGTCGTGTGAATGCGTCAAGACGGAATTGGACTTATTCTCCCTACCGCCGACGCAGACCAGCATCGAGAGCGGCAAATGGATTCAGTACAAACCAATCTCCACACTGACTGATGATTCGCCCATCGAGTTTGTTGTGCCCGGCAACGGCGAAGAATACACCGATCTTTCGCAAACAATGTTGGAAGTTACAGCGTCTATTTTCAAGTCGACAGGAGCGGAAATCGCAGATGCCGATGAATCGAACAAAATTGGCCCAGTCAACAATTGGCTGCACACGTTATTCAGTCAAGTCGATATGAGTATGAATCAGAAACTGGTCACACCACAAAACAACACTTATGCATATCGAGCGTATATTGAAACATTGCTGAATTACGGCTATGATGCTAGGAAATCACATTTAACATGTGGATTGTGGAACGCGGACGATGCCGGCCACATGGACAATACTCTGGACGATAACGATGGACTAAAGGCGAGACGAAAAATGACAAATAAAAGTCGTGAAATCGATATGCTCGGTCGCCTACATGTGGACATGTGTAATCAGAACAAGTTCCTGTTGAACGGTGTGGAACTGCGTTTTAAACTGATCCGATCAAAAGATTCCTTCTCCATTATGTCGGATGATGGTGACTACAAGGTGCACATTGTTGATGCGAATCTCTGGATACGAAGGTGTAAAGTTAGCCCCACTGTACTGTTGGCGCACAGCAAGACGCTTCAGACCGGCACAGCTAAATACCCAATCACTAGAGTGGAATTGAAAACATTCACACTGCCGTTTGGAGTGAGGAGCAAAACTTTGGACAATGTGTTTCTAGGTCAAGTGCCGAAACGAATCATTGTCGGACTGGTCACCAACGCCGCTTATAATGGCGATTTAAAAAAGAATCCATTTAACTTTCAAAATTTCAAAACCAACTACTTCTCGCTGTACGTGGACGGTGAACAAGTGCCGTCCAAACCGCTACAACCACACTACGAAACCGGCAAGGGAAAATACGTGATGGCGTATCACAGTCTGTTTTCAGGCTCCGGCATACACTTTAGCGATGCTGGTAATCTCATAAATAGAGACGATTACGACGATGGATACTGTCTGATGGCATTCGATCTAACACCTGATATGTCAGCAAGCGACACGACTCATTGGAACCTAGTGCGCAACGGCAGTGTGCGTATGGAGATTGCTTTCGACACGGGGCTCACAGAGACTGTCAACTGTCTGGTATACGCAGAGTTTGACAACGTCAATCGATCGTCATCGCAACGTGTCTGCGGACTTTGGTGGTTAGATCGTCGGCGGCGGCGTCATCGTCCTCCTCCTCCTCAGTCAACAACCAACATTCGCACAAGATGGATCGTTTATGCAGAGTACCGCGTAAAAATTTAGCATCTCCAATTATTGTAGATTTTCAATGTTTCAAGGACAACGCAAATGACTACATTCTGAAGGAAGTGTGCGTCTTGGAATTGGTCAGTGGAACACTGCTAATGCATCATATCGCCAAATCACCATTCAGTCGAGATTTCCTATCACAAGAGAAACTGCGTGAAATCTATTGGCTCACAAAACACTGTCACGGATTGGAATGGGACCAAGGTGATATCTGGTATCATGTGCTAGAGGAAAAGTTACGTGCATGTATCGCCAAACGACCGATTGTCTACGTCAAAGGTGCTGAGAAAAAAGAGTTTGTACGATACAATTTCATCACGGATCACTGTACTACTAATGTCATGGATATCAACGATATTGGCTGCGGATCACTATCGTCAATCAACAGTCTACTATCAACAAACGCAGTGCGATGTCGCCACCACAGAACAGCTCACACACGATGCGCTCTAGCCAATTGCATCACATTACGCAGTTGGTTACATCTAAGTACAAATATCGCTGACGCTGATGATTACGCTGACGATGGTGAGAGTGATACCAGTTCCTGCTTTTGTTTTGCTACTAGCACTACTACTCCTACTACTGACTGTGGCGTCGACACAGTAGAATGAATACCTTAGAGATACAAAAGTGTATGGCTAAACTGCCCGTACAGAATGTTGGTGTCTACGCTGCGGATCAATTGCCCCATTATATTTCACCATCTACTGCTATGATTGTGAACACTGATCCACACAATGAAGACGGCACTCACTGGGTCGCTTTCTACCTTAACAAAGGAGGAGGAATAATTGAATTCTTTGACAGCTACGGTCAACCGCCACATCTTCAATTCTACCAAGGATTCCTGAGACGCAACGCTCGTCGCTACCTGTACAACGAACATCGCCTTCAAAGTGACAACACTCTGGTCTGCGGTCAATACTGCCTTGTATTCCTGTACTGCCGCACCCACTACGGCATGAAGATGAAGGACTTTGTGCAGCTCTTTGAACACTCTTCTGTCGGCCACAACGATGCACTGATCAGAAGACTCTTTGCACAAATGTATACCAATTGAGTTTTGAAATTTTGCATTTTTATCAATAAACTAGTTGTGTACTCAGAATAAAAAAGAAACATTCTTATTATTTCCCATCCTCGCCTCCTTTAGTAATTACTTTTAGCAATTAGTCAGACAGACACATATTGAACGAGCAAAACAGATATTGAATGCAAATTTTGAGGTAAAAGATGAATGTAATGCTTTGAACACATACTGCAAAGGGGGGTGTATCGATACACCCCCCTTTCACCCCCCTTGCGTGTTGGTGAAAACACTAGGTCTGACCCAATTTTGGACATACCTATCATACAATGATTCTAAAGTAACATTCATATCCTCGCCTCCTTTAGCAATTACACTTTTAGCAAGTAGTCAGACATTTGAATTGGTAGTTTACTTTTGAATCTTAAGACTATGTGAGGGGAGGAAAAAAAAGACAAATGTATATACGAACAATTTGGCTATTTATTTACACACCTTATATATATTTTACATCGAGTATGTGCTCCTGAACATTTGTGTTTGGCTAGCAAAACGAGACTCGACACAAACTAACGACTAGAACAAAAAGAACAAAGGAGCACATTTCTAAGTTTTACGAGACTCGATACAAACTAATGACTAGGTTTAGCAAAATCGGAAATTTACAAGTCAAGTCAGGGTCTTTGGTAATATGACACAACCACTCAACGCTCCTCATCCTCCGCCTCTTCATCGTCTTGAGGGATGTCTTCGGGCTGAGGTGGCACGTCAACATGTCCCCAAGGCAGTGTGTTTACACCGTCCGGAAGGATGTAGCGTTTGTCATCGTTACAGCTCAAGGATAGCTTGTCGACTTGGACTGTGAAGACGCGGTGGTTTCGGGACTGGAACCTGGTGTTGATGGTTCTCTTCAACACGCCATTGAAGAGGCATTCCCGATAGTCGTCAGAGGTTAGATTGTGTTTTACAACACCTCTAGCGACTCCCTTGGCGCGCTTCACCGTCATGACCTGCAACTCGTCATCTTCAGTCCTCTCCTCGAACTCGACTATATCCATGAAGTATAGTTTCGAGCGAAGACCGAGGTACTCGAGCAGCGGAAGACCGTTCGCTTCATCCTTAAACTTTCCGATGACTTTTGCGTTAATGGGGCTGTAGCAGGGATGGTTTTGGGGGTACGCACTGGTGTCAAAATCGTCCAGATGCTCCAACATGTCCTTATAAACATCTTCAGTCTGGACGTCGAACACGAAGCTGTCAGTGTCCATGTAGTCAACCTTCAGACGATCACCGTAGCGGTTCTTCATCTTTCGAAGGAAGTCGTACATGAGCCACTTGCTCAGATCGAGGACACACATTCCGACGTACAGCGGTTTGTCCAGGACGATATTGACTTTCGACATGTGTACAATGGCGACGTCATCGTTGAAGTAGGTTCGGTCCAGGAAGTTTGACTTGGCTACGTACTTCCTGAACATCTCCGGCGTACACACCAGCTTAGAGTTCATTCGCTTGCGAACATTCTCGATCGTCTTGCCAAAGACCGCATTGTTCATAAGCTTGAAAAAGTCTTGCTCAAACTTGGTCTTGGCCTTCTTCCTCAGTTCGGTGTTCATTAGGATGTAGCTCTCTAACCACCGAGACTGTCGGAACGAGATGACGCGATGCACGTTCGCAAGCTCCAGTCCGTTTTCCAGCGCCTGTTGCAAGATTCTGTAATGACAGATGTAGTTCTTCTTGTCATCCAGAGTCGTAACGAGCTTCTTGAATTTCCCTCCTGGCGGACCTTTGGTCTCGCAGCAGTAGGGGAGATCCTTGTGAAGGTCGTGCAGGTGGGCGGGGTAGCGAAGGTCAACTTCCAAGACATAGCCCGTGGGTCCTTCGGGGTCCAACGATGCAATATCCAGGGACGCGATCTCCTCGCGGCTGAGCCATTGGAAGTCTCCCTGTGGAAGATACTGGGACATGGCCCAACCGTAAAGGTTGTTGGCGTCCAAGTATAGCAGGTGATTCGTTGGCTCTTCAGGTCGTCGATCTTCAGGGCGACATCCATCATGGTTGGCCTTGGCGTGTCTGGTGATCGCCTGGGAAATACCTCCTCTGATTCCTTGCTCGAAGAAGAGGTACATATCAAAGTCCTGTATCGTATCAAGCTCCACTCGACAGGTCCTTAACATAACATCCCAGGCGTATGACGGTAGGGTGTAGTAGTGCGCAGGGTCTAGTTCGTATTCAGCCATCGACGTGTCCCTGAAGCGTTCAAAGACGTCAGTCAACAGCGCAATGTCACAGCGCAGGTACTTCTCAGCGTAGTCCTTGAGGTTCCTACAACCGAAGGTTTCCCACACGTTGCGAGCATGCTCGTAGTCTGCATCCGTGATGTCCTCCAGGATCAGGTCGTTGTGAAAATCTGGCTGCAGAGGCAGTTCCGTAGTATCTTCCAACACGGCGTTCGACGTTACAAAGTTGTACGGGAACACGCCTTTCCTACGGACTAGATCGAAGAGGTGGTCTTCGGGGAATCTCTTCCTCGTCTCCAAGAGTTGAGCTGGTGGAAGTGCGGCTGCGAGGCTGGCGAGGCTCAAAGCGAGGAACCTGTAGGTGTCGAGGAACCTGACTCTGAATCCTGGCTGTCTTTTTCCACGCCCTTGCATCCCAACCGGTGCCGCTGCTCGGTCGAACAGGAACCGCTTCGTGAAAGCGATGTACCGCTCTTCCGTGTGAGCCAACACCTCAACATCACCAGGGTCGACCGCCAACTCCCGCACTATGAAGTGAGCGTCGTAGTTGGAGAGGTTGTGGAAGTAGCAGTTGACTACTCTCTGCTCCCTGTAGCGTAGGTTACATGATCTGTGCGCAGCGCCACGGAACTCGTAGGGCGGCGCGTGGTTGTGATCACGAACCTTTGGGTCTTCGCTTGAAAATGCCGATCCGCAGAGGTAGCAATTCGCTGTCGAGTTGTACTGCATAGTTTCCGCTGGGGTCAGGACAGGGCGCAGATTTCTTGCTTCGTACAGGAAGTTCCACAATCGCTCAACATCAGTTTTCAACATCTCCATAAATGTCTTTGACGCATCATCCCCGAAGTAGACTCGAGGCTCAAACTCCTCAAGTCCGTACGAGTCGATGATCTGGTACGCAAAGGCGTATGGGATGTGAATGTGGGTGGCTACTCCTCCGTGCGGTTCATCCACTTGTTCATCCATCTCCGCGGTCGGCAGTAGAGCACACTCAAAGTCCGCGTAAATGGTGAAACGCTCGCGTCGGGTGAACTCTGGATGGCTGAATTTGATTTCTGTCTTCTTCGGCGTATCCATGCGAATAGGGGCTGAAGCGGAGCAGTATCGCCTATGCTCCTCCAGACGCTGTGCACCCGTCAGACCGAGCTTGTTCGGACGGTTATCAAAGTGCGCGAAGCACCGCTTACAGATGAATATCCTACCCATATGTGCTGTAAGCTGGGGACGGATCAGTCGACCAAGGTCTTTGATGTAGGCGTAGTGACTATCACCGTCCGTTGTCACGTACAAAATGTCGCAATGGTCTTCACGCTCCTGCCTAAAAATCTTCAAGGGGAAGACGGTGTCCTGATACTTTGGTCGTCCGTCAGGTTTCAGACCCACGCACGTGTGATCAATACCATAGACGTTGATGCTGATGTTGTTTGTCCGCTCAAACGTCTTGATACTCTTCAGAGCAACGGGGAATTGAAGGCCGGTCCAATCGTATCGGGCGATGATGTCGTCGGTGTACGATGCCGGTCTTTTAGGGTTCTCTTGTACAAACTTTCCCAGGACTGCATACATAAAACACCGCTCATCGGCGTTCAATACGTTGACGACTGCTTGGGTGTTCTCCAGAGACATAGGCAGTGGGAGCCAAGCTCGACCATCTTCACCTAGAGGAGTGTATTCGTTGATGCCGACCTCCAAATCACGAACGCGAAGGTATGTCCACCCGGAGCCGATATGATCACACTCAGCCTTCTCTCTGATAAGCTTCGCAAAAGCTGTTGTGATGTACTGGTTCAGGTCCGAGGTCACCGTCAGCGGAGTCATCTTCGTCTTGAAGTTGCGCAGGCAGGTGTTGTTGTGAATATTTTGGAATTCACACTCCAGCTTCAAGTTGACCTTAATGCTGCGGTGTTTCGCCAAGGTGTTCTCAAGCAACTCCGTAAGGCTAACAATCAACAACGCCATCACTTCTCCGATTGTGACGAGATTCTCCATCGGTCGCTGCAGACGGTAGGTTAAGAGGCGGTTGCGAAAACCCCGTTGAATGATTGAGAATGCGGGGCTTGACTGTCCTGCTCCAGTCATCTCAACATCATCGGGTTGCGGGTGTGTGCTCGTTCCAGGTTGTGGCTCCGTGCTGGGTCCTGGCTGGGGTTCGTCCTGCACCATAGCCACTCGGTTCAGGATCAGGTCCTTCATGATCGGGCAAGAGAACCGCTCATGATGGTCCTTGTTGAACCCCGCGTTGAAATCCCGGTCACAGTATGCGCAAGGGAATCTTCGTCCATGACCATCGCCGTGAAATTGCATGGTGTGTCGACGCAGGTTGTCTTCCCTCTTGAATTCGGCGCCGCATGTGTCGCATATGAACCTGCGGACTCTGCTGTGGGTAGAATCCACATGTCGACGCAGGTTTCTTTCACGACGGAAACGGCGACCACATTCATGGCAGGTGTGGTGGCCAGGACCCGGTCCTTCATCTGAAAATAAAAATAAAAAACAGATTAGGATAACTAAAGATACAAATTCCCCTCTCTCGAGAATCACATTTCAAAATGTATTTGTTAATTAAAAACATCAATTTTCAAACAGGGAATGTAATCTTCTGTACTGTTTGTCTACATTGATGAACCTGGGTTCAAAGCTAAGGATGTAGCTGCAATAATGAGCTGCGCCAACCCTAAAGAAGCAATATGTTTTAGGGGGAGCGAAAATCTCCCCCCTAGCAATTAAATCAATTGTACACCAGTTGTCACGGTCTCATTCTTGTTCTAGTCTTCAACAATTCCTGACGTATGGGGGAGCGAAAATCTCCCCCTAACCCATTATGTGTTAGGGTGAGCGAAAATCTCCCCCCTAGCAATTAAATCAATAGTACACCAGTTGTCACGGTCTCATTCTTCTTCATGTACCTAGTTAAATAATTATAAAAAAGGTAATTAGTTTCAAGGGGAAAAAGTTATTTTAATGTGGATTCTCACCTTCAACGGAGTGTTGATTGACATAGGCAGTCGTCTGCGGAGCATCAATCACCTGCCGGGGTGGAATGACTCGGTGGTTCGCTTCCATGTGACGCTCTAAAGCTCCCCGGTCTACGAAGGTGGCTCGACAAAGCCGACATGCAGCTACTCCATCTGCAAACGCACAAAACGATTAGATTGTGAAATGTTTAACACCTACCTTTTTTTAAAGTATGTAATGTGGGTACTCTGATGACTTGATGGGGCGGGCAATAACATAAGTTATTAAAATTAAATTATATTGATATAGTCATGTAATTTTAAATTTAAAAAACAAAGAGTTCTCTATTCGCGCTAAATAGTTAAAGCTGTTAAATAAAAATAATAGTATCACTCTGCGGTTATATTGCATAACGTATTTCTATATTACTAACATTTAGGTCTGATTAAAACAATAATGCAACGCAAAAAACGTACCTTGCTGCGTTGGTGTTGGTGGTGGTAGTTGTGGTCTCAAGCCGTGGAATCTGATGTGGTGTTGCACCAAATTGTTTCTACGCACGAAAATACAACCACAAATGGTACAAATGTGTGTGGCGTTCATCTTTAATATGGATTATAAGTTTTGATAATCACAAACAATACAGCACAACACGTACGTTTTAAATAGTTCAAAGGTGCTTTACGCAAATCGCAAATGATGATAATCAGCAACTAACACAAATCGCGTAGAACGGAACAGGATCGGACTAACACGTCTTCACGCACTGAACTCTCGAACTGAACTGAAGGAGGGCTGGTGATGTGGGTGACTATCCCCACTAATGGATTTCGGAGAAGGTCGGGACAAAAACTCTCAACCGCTGTCTTGGGTAAAGACTACCCTGCTCTAATGGAACTCGATACGGGCGGACTATTATGGGTTCCTAGAAGGGTCAGCCGTCTTCCCGTCGAGGTATCAAATTACAGCATCCGCATTCCCAGACAGGTCTCAACTTGTCGGTTTTTTGTGTGAACACCTGCACCCTCCAGTCGAGGTATCAAATTACAACATCCGCATTCCCAGACAGTAGACTGGACGCGTCAGTCGGTTGTGCGAACAGCTGCCTCGGTGCAGAGTACTTGAAGGGGGGTGTATCGATACACCCCCCTTTGCAGTATATGTTCAAAGCATTGCAATTATATTCTCCTCAAAATTTGCATTCACTGGTAGTTCAATTGACCGCAAGCGCTGATGGGCTAGCTCTGTTGGTTGTAGCGTTACCCTGTTCAACTCTTGTATTAATTATCCAAAGTATGTCATGTGGGTACTGAGAATACTCGGATTGACGAGGAGATTCCAAAAATGCAAAAAAAAAAGGTCAAAAGTGTGGTGCGGGCCCCTTTTTTGTAAACATCATCCAAAGTGTACGATGTGGGTACTCAAATGACTCGGCTCGACTAGACGAACAAGAATCTGCAATCAGAATTCAAATCCGACTTATGGTAACCGAGATAGCCCCCCCCCCACCCCTCCCCTACATCGTCCAAATGTATGTACAATGTTGTGGGTATGCAAATTTCTCGGCTCGACTAGACGAACAAGAATCTGCAATCAGAATTCGAATCCGACTTATGGTAACCGAGATAGCCCCCCCCCCTACATCGTCCAAATGTACTTTGTGGGTATGCAAATTTCTCGGCTCGACTAGACGAACAAGAATCTGCAATCAGAATTCAAATCCGACTTATGGTAACTGAGATAGCCCCCCCCCCCTACATCGTCCAAATGTACTTTGTGGGTATGCAAATTTCTCGGCTCGACTAGACAAACAAGAATCTGCAATCAGAATTCAAATCCGACTCATGGTAACCGAGATAGCCCCCCCCCCTACATCGTCCAAATGTACGTTGTGGGTACTCAAATTTCTCGGCTCGACTAGACGAACAAGAATCTGCAATCAGAAATCTGATCCGAGGTTAGGTTAGGTTAGGATGGGTTAGGTTAGGTTAGGTTAGGTTAGGTTAGGTTAGGTTAGGTTACGTTAGGTTAGGTTAGGTTAGGTTAGGTTAGGTTAGGTTAGGTTAGGTTAGGTTAGGTTAGGTTACGTTAGGTTAGGTTAGGTTAGGTTAGGTTAGGTTAGGTTAGGTTAGGTTAGTATTCGCAAAAAAAAATTCGCAAAAAAAAAAAATTCGCAAAAAAAATTCGCAAAAAAAATTCGCAAAAAAAAATTCGCAAAGTGTCACAGACGAGACCTCGGGGGGGGGAGGGGGGGGCTCCTCCTGCTCCTCCTGCCCTCGGAGTGTCCAATATACCCTACTCTCGCCCCACCCGTTCGTATACATTGCATCTGCCTGGTGTTATAAATCAACTCAATATTCAGTCTGGTGATATATCATATCGGAAATAATATACTGAAGGTGATAAGAATGTAATTAAATTTCGGTTAAAAATAAACATGTTGCATAAGGATAATTATTTGTTTGTACCTACGGATGCCGGTGTATAACATTAACGAACATCAAACGCTAAAAGACCTACATCTGTAAGTTTGGAAAAATAATGAAATTTAATAGTTATACTAAAAAAAATTCCAATACTTAAGGTCCGACCGCTAACAGAATTCTTCAAAATCAAATACAACACTATCCGTAAACATTGCGAATATTCAAATAGGCTAAAGAAATGTATTTATAGAATTAATAATGAAATATGTCAAAGAAGACGAGTATTTAAAATGGAACACACCCAATGTTGGTACACCAAAGTCATCCTATGTTGGTTAACGCACTATATGTCCACGACACAATGGAGGCACGTGAAATGAAGGTAATATCTCTTGCACCTGCACAGAGGTGGCCGCTAGCTCAGAGAAAATAACAGTAAACAGAGGGTCAAACATGGTTCATTAGCAGCTCATCACGTTTAAAGTTGAAATTATTGATTATTTTATTCTAATGTTAAAAGACATATGGGCAATTTTTTATTTCAATTTATTTCTTAAATGTAAAAAAGTACAAGTCGGTAAGATTGCCTCTATTTCTAACTCCTTTCAGCGTCATTAATTTTGCTTTAAATTTCGTCCGTTATCTGTCTCGTAACCACGAATGTGGTACATAGAGAGACGAATGAATGGTAACACATTTTACACGAGCAGTCATAACGTAGCTACAAAGGTGCTACTACCCACCAAAAAGAGGGATCAACCTATAGCAACCGAAGTGTAACGTAGTTTTATATTTAAATGCGTTTTAGAAGTCTTCTTGTTATCAGGTATATCCAATATATCCATCGTCCCCAAATGAAGATAAACCCTTTAAATTTTCTTTACACGTTTCTAAACAGAATTATGCGAGGTCGAAGACTGGTTAGGCTGATGGTTATAGGTTTCTTCTACTGAGTACGTGTTGCTATAAATATCATTAAAATGTGAATCTTTAGCTGAACTATAAATTTGAAACTTTTAAACTCACTAGATAATTAATTTGTTTTGTTTTCAAATACAAACTTGTATTCCTAGTTTAATAGCCTGTTACTCATTCATGTTCGTGTGAATGAATGCAAAAATATGAGCACGTCGACTCCCCATCAGACTGTGTAACATCTTGTAGCACAAGCTCAATTCCTTAAGTATTATATAGGGTAACGTATTATCTATTTCACCACACTCAATCCCTCCATCCGTAACATGGATGCAACTTTACAGTGTATTGTAAACAACAGAATGGTTTTAACTCCGGCCTCGTGACGGAGATTGACATTGTCTAATTGCAGTCAGTCACAACTGTCGTGTCTACGGGCGGGCCGGACAAATGAAGCGGTTTACGGGTACAATGGTCACGGGCTAGGGACAGTTAGGAATGCTACACACTGACCATGACCCTTCATCCCGAGCATGCCGCTTATGTGGAGCCGTGAAGCCGGACGTGCAACGAGATGGGAGCGCGAGACGTGAGGCTTGAGGCGGGGAGGAGCAGTCTCCGGATAATATGCAAAAGCAGTTCGAAGTCAGTTATATTTAGGCACCCCTAATGATGTATACTTAATATACTCGTAACATGCGTTTATAGTTATTTCATGATAACTCATATAAACGGCGTTGGGGTCTGTAAGTATTTGGCATACAAGTATTGTTTAGTATAATTTTATCAAAAATATCCTTCACCAACGTACAGCATAATATTTTCACAAAAAATGGTTTTAATTTACTGATTACGGTGAAACCATTTCTAAAAAAATAATCTGTGGCAAAAACATTACGTGTTAGTTTAATTCCCATCTCAACAATATGCGATTTGTTCTTAGTTCTTTCTGTAGTATCAGTAATTAAAATGCTTTATTATAGAGATTTTTATAGTATTTTCGATATTGGAGGATTATTATATGATACATCGATATTTATTGCTGTAAATAATATTTATTTTTGCGTTACAAATTTTAAAACTCAATTACGTAACAAAATCATTGTTTTTGTGCACAAAACATTTCTATGAAACTGGTCTGTAAAGTTGGCATCGTTGCTTTTGAAAAGATGAGCGCCTTTATCATAGTATTATCCTGCGATAGTACTACTTTGCTACTCTAACAGAATTAATAATCAATTTCTAAGATTATAAATGTGATATTACACAAATGAACACACTGTTTACTTAACAAACATAAAGACGCGCTGGTCTGTGGGGGGGAGGCCTTTGGGCGCTAATGATCTGTCAGATTATTGTTACAGCGTGGGGGGGCGGGGCCCGCACTTTATAATTGCACCTTGAACCATCACGGATCATTATATATCAATCAGGACACGGCAAAAGTAGTATAATACTTTGTGTTTTTTTTGTATTTCAGGGTCGTTGAATAGTTTTAAGAGCATACACGGAGTAGTGGTAAAACCCATGCGCCCTATCATTTTGTAATTGTGTTGTTCAACACGAAACAACATAAAATGTACAATTAATTGGTACATTACTACCTCTTACTTGAAAAATATATCGTAAACAACATTTTTGCGCTTGGTAGATCAAATAATGTTTAACATTGGAATTGAATCTGGATATTTAGTAAGCACATATTAGCGAGAATAAGGCTTTGTTATATAATAGTTATCATTGTTATTTACTTTACATTTCCTAGTTACCAAATATGTTTATCTAGTTTTTAAAATGTCATTCTTACTTTAGAGCTAACAATAATTACCTCGTTAGCAATATAATTATCTTTTTAATACCATAAATTTATCGCGATACATCTTTAATACTTTACTCGTTTTTGTGTTTATACTTTCACGTTTCGCATTTATTTTATAATAATTTGCAGGTTTATCAGAGGTAATGTTAAGATGTTGTGTTGTGTGCGATGTTTTTTGGGCTTGGTTCAGCTCCAATGAGATTGGAGAGACCGGTGACAGGGAAACGCCATTTGTAATTATAAAGCCGAGTTATAATCTAGATGCATTTTTTATTAATTCAGAAGTTAAATGCTATGGAACGAAAGTTTCAGTGAAAAAAGAGCTGTTCTGTTTAGCTTGAATCATTGCACAGAGTTGTATTAAGTAAAATTATTAAGATTAATTTTACATTATCCATATAAAGTTTGTTCGAAAATAAATTAGGTGTAACTTTCAATATTTTAGTTAGATATCGAAAAATGTCTATTACATGTATTTTAGAGCAAACACTTAAACCGTGTTTGGCGTGCTTCAATAAATTTAACCGTAACGTTGCCCGTTATGATGAATGAACCTTGAACACTCATGGGACTCGAATGCGAATATTTGACACGGCTGCGGCCCCAGCTGTGTGACTTTACACAGTCAATGTTACAACATAAAACAGCAAACAAAACAGATGTATTCGTTATTTAACGTTTTATTGAAGACTCCAGATTACGACTGCTACAATTATTTAATTATTGCAAGGCTGAACGTACGACGAGCGTGGTCGGCGTGGTCGGCGGTGGCCAGTATGGACCGTTCCCACGGAACACCGGGTCCCTCCATTATTCCCTGGATAATGAGCATCCGTTGATGTTTCCCCACGTTCGATCCCGCATTGATTCCTCCATTCGGTTTGGATTTGATTTCCAGAAAATCGATACTGAATTGGAATATTGCTGTTTGTGTTCGAGGCGGTTCCTGCAGTTCGTTGCATAACTTTTGGTGTATAAAGCATTGCAATTTTGGTGCAAGTCCGTTCTATTCCGTTATCCGTTAAGTCACTGTATAGTTAAGTATGGTCACAAAATGGACATTTTATATGTACATATTTTAATAAAGCCAATAAATTAATATTTGCTATATCTAAAGTTAATTTGGGCTTTTAGCGAATTTCCCCTATAGGGAAGAAGCTATTATTAAATTGAATGCAATTTATAATTCCATATCGCTTGCATTAACTCTATAGGAGCGCCTAAATGCTGAACTGCTGAAACTTTCACTTTACTTTCCTAATTAGATAAGAACTATTAGTGGACAAAAATTGTTATCTATATATTTAACAACATTTCCAAAACTTTGGTCAGTCCGTCAGACCGTTCTACTGGGCCGATTTGTATGATTATTTTGTTAACTGATGGGTAATTATGTCTAGATATGTCATCACCCATCCAAACTTGTCAATGGGCTTCGCCCCAGTGGCTCCTAAAGTTCCCATGTTAATGAAAGAAAGAATAATGCAGCAACAAATAAAACTCCTTTCTTTTTCTCCTTTCTACAGGTGTTTATATATTTCACAATTTACATGTAATCCAGTTATTGTTGAATGAATAAGATAAATTGAGAAAATAACTGCTTTATTTATGGCCGTTTATACATTCATTAATAAACATGAAATCCAGTTTCACGACGATAGATTGATAAAAAGCTGCTACATAAGAGAAAGAGGCAAGTTATTTGTGTTTGGATAGGAAAGTTTTATCTTTGAGGTTTTGGTGTTAACTTAGGGCCCTTTCAAAAACCTTTGACCCATTAGAACTTTACGTTTAGAGCTATCAAAAAACTCAGCTATGATCATCGAATTCCTAATCGTTTCATAATGAGCCTCTGTTTCTAATCGGCCAACTCTCCCCGGAAAGTGGCATAAATTTACAGATTTTCTAAAAAAATCTTCCGCATCTGTTTTTAGCGAATTTCCCCTATAGGGAAGAAGCTATTACCGTAGTCGGCATGGTAAGACCTAGGCCCGGGACCATGATAACTTTTCGTTTTGAGGTCCCCAGACCCCAAAAACACCATTCGTTCGAAACTGTATATATATATATATATATATATCTATATATATATATATATATATATGTGTCCGTGAGCACGATAACTCTCGTAAAAATTATCCGATTTTGATGAAATTTGGTATAAACGTGTAAAGCAACATTTATGACTTTAAGTTCGAAAACCAGCCAGATCGCTTTATCCGAAGGGGTATTTTGGGGGGGTTTTGTACCCCAAAAATGGGTTTTTTGAATTTTTTACATATAATTTTTGAAATAGTCAAATTTTAGTTTTTACCATTGGATTCAGCTTAAAAAAACACACAATTTGGTATTTTGATCATTTCTCTACGTCAATTGGTTACCGAGATATTGAAAGTACTAAACACAGTACGTTGTCTAATGTTATTCTTATGGAGGAAAAGAAAAATTTTACATCTCGCTTATTTATGAACGTATACTGACGAAACTTGGTATACGGCTTCATCTGGTTGTGGACCACTGATATTTGCTCAAAAAAACCATTTTTTGCCAAAGGCTCCCGTAGCAGCAAACCTGCGTACTCAGCCCCATGTTATTCTTATGGAGAATAAATAACGTGTTATCTCCCTTAATTATGAAAATAAATTAATGAAATTTGGTATGTGGCTTTACCTAAATGAGTTGTATTGATATTTGTATAAAACCCCATTTTTTGTTTTCCTTCCTTCAGCAAACCTGCATACTCAGCCGCCATGTTATTCTTATGGAGAATAATTAAATGTCATAAATCGTTTATTTATGAATGTATATTGATGAAAATTGGTATGTGGCTTTATGTGGTATTAAGATATGTATATATTCATTGGAAATTCGCTGAGTATGCAGGTTTGCTGCTACGGGGGTATTTTTTTATTTTTTGAATTTGCGTTGTATACCTTAGGAATCAGTTGAGATATTGATTTTAAACTTGACGTAAGAATTGCATATGGTTCAGTCTAAGTTTGTTTTGAATTTAGTTTTCCAGTTTTTAGTGTTCTCAAATGGTGGTTTTAGCACTATGGTATCATTTTTACTCCCGAACTTAGTATAGTAGACTCAAACCTAAAGCTTATTTGACATGATGTCAGGAAACGAGTGTCAAAGCCAAAAGAGAACATAGTGAATTTATTGGTTAATTGGAGGTAACTCTTAAAAGTTTTGTTTTATATGTAATAAGTTATACCCGGTGTGATTATTTTTTTCTGTAGTTAAAATTTTCAAGTTTTTCAGTATTGTTATGCGCTGTAAATAAAGAACCCTGCAGGACGCTTTCCCATCAGCTGCCATGAAGGGAAAACAATAATTGATTATTTTTAAAGGTTTAATCTTTTATGGTGTAATGGGATGAGCTTACAAAGGACACTATGAGGAGTACCTATACCGACACTATGAGGAGGAAATATTGGTTTCTTCTTATACACAACATTGATGGGAAAATATATGCATAATCAACCAGCCCCGGGAAAGAAGGCCTGGGAATATTAGTATTAACGTAAATATTAGTTTATACATATAAAAAATATGTTATGTACTTTTCCTTAAAAAATCAAGATGGTCATATGTTTTCTCCGCATAACTGTTTTAAGCAGATAAACTGGTAATAAAACAAAACAGATGTTACATTGTTACATTACATTTAAGACCCTTTGCAGCTGCACTCTAGAGGAGAAAATACTAGGTCTAACGACTTCAATGTTAAAGTGAACGTTATATTTATTTATAACACCCTGGTTAATGTTTTAAGGCAAAAATTATACATGTTACACATAATTTTCACGAAACTTGAAAGAATTGCCGTTAAACGAAACGTTGTTACTTTTTATTTTGCAAATAAACATATTACGTCACTTTAACATTTCAACATTGATTGATGCTGCAAAGCAGCATGGGTTTTCTAGTTATTATATAAATAAAGTTTACCGATTATTTTCTAAAAAAACGATTTTTAACTCAATTGAATGCAACCTCTCCCTGGCTTGCACGCAATCTTGTGATATCAGTTGACGTACTCCAAAACATAGTTCTACAAGAGTTTTGATATTTAATTTAGCATAAGTCATATATTCATATATCTATATATTATATGATATATGAATATGTCATATACTACTGTATTTGCTTTATGCATTGATAGTTAATTATAATTAGTCAGTATCCCGATCTCCTCACGGGGATCCCCTCCCATTGGATGAAGGAATTACTGTGTATAAAATTTCTTAAATTTAGTTTCGAGGTTAAATAAAGTTACTTGCTTATTACAGACTATCCACATACTACAGACAACTAGCGTTGAATTTGCAATGTATAATTCTAGGTAACAACCACGTTTTATTGTTTTAAATATTGTTTTGCTTATTATTTATGATATAATCAAACCATTGATATGCTTTACTTCTTTTTACATATATACTAGATCTCATTCGATTGAAATACAAACCGCCCTTTTATTGCAATTTCCAACCCTAACACAATCTCTCCCCAGCAATCTCGCCTGTCATCTAATAGGCCATAATTATATTTCCTGGAAATTAGCTGCCTGTTAGATCCCTCCTAAAAGCCGGAGTTACTGTCAAATGCAGTATCCTCTCTGAGGGCATCATCAAAAGCCTCTCCCTCAGTCGATCTACAAAAACAGTTTAAGTATAGTTCCTTTGATCATACAAAGGATGTTTCCCTGTGATATAGGCTAGTAGATTTTGCGATATACTGTGCCACGAAGCTGCTCTCACTTTACTGAATATATGCAGTGACGGTGAATTATATACAGACCGTTAAATGTTCACAGTTTACAATTACAGTTTATTAATAAGGTTGCAAGAGAAATGTGCCGTGCAACGCCTCGACTTCCTAAATAAACTGTTTTGCGTATAAACTTGTTGATCACAATAAATCCAAGGTAAGCCACGAGTGTAAGCTGTACTGTAGAAGCTCGGATTTTCCGCATCTTCCCTCTCGTTTTGGAACCACACAACCTTCAGACGTATTGGGATTGCTGTCCTTGATTTATCTAAAGCAGGGTTGTCCAGCGAAACACCTCTTCAAAACGCGTTGTTAAGGGAAAGCCAGTCTAAGGGTAGATTAACTCAATTATTCATTTCAGTTGTATTTATTGATTTCTCCACATGGAATGCATCAATGCAAGTATAATTCATGCAGTGCAAGTATAAACATACAATTCGATATTCCGGACTGCAAAAGAAATAAGTCTTTTGCCTTCGCGTCGGTTTAAAGTGTTGCAGTGCTTCTAAGGGACACTTTAAACATAATAGATACGCTAGATCTCGTAACAAATATATAAACAGTGTACTGATATATATACAAGGTTACAAGGAACTCAATTATGTTATAGTTATCTTATACTATTGAAAGGGTTATTCCCAGAAAGATTTTATGCTTTTAGCGAATTTCCCCTATAGGGAAGAAGCTATTACCGTAGGTCTCATGGTAAGACTTAAGCCCGAGACCATAATAATTTTTTGTTTTGAGGTCCCCAGATGACAAAAACACTACTCGTTCAAATTTATATATGTATATATATATATATCTAAAATATATACAGCCGCATGTGTAACTCACTGACTGACTGACTGACTGACTGAGGTATACGAATTCTAACCCACTTCTAGATATGCTAGGGTCTTGGAATTTGGCATGCACGTAGCTTAATGTTTGAAAACTCTAGGAAAATTCACAAAATTTCCAATTTTATATTACATTTCCCTTAACAATAGAAATAAATAATTTAGTTCCCGTTTTTGAGGTTAACTGATGTCGGTAATGCAGTATGAAGATCAATTGGTATGTTGTACTGGTTGTATTACGAATTTAAATATTTTTGTTATTAAACTTATTTATTTTTAAAATGTTTCATGTATTTTGTACATAGGCCAGGCGTACAAATGTATTTCTTATACATCACAAAGATGATCTAAATTAACTATTCAAAATTAATTTGTTAAATTGTTCTCTTAATGAAAGCTTCTCATGAACACCACACTGTGAAACGGATTCTAGACGATCTACAACGAGGTTTTATCATCGCAGATAATATTTACAAATTACTCTGATGAATTTGAAGTATTTACTCTCAAATAAACGCTAAAACCAAATAATTAGCACATTAAGTAGATTTGTTGGTCTTTTGGTTGGTTTTTGTTTCACATAGTTTGTGGGAAAAGCCACATTAATTAGGTTAAATATGTTACGGTATTCTAATCCATTTAAAAATACAAGTTGTCAAACGGTACAGTCAACAGCATAGGGAAAAACGAGAAAAAGCGGTATGCGGAGAAGGGGTCTGCAGTATTATGTGATTCAGCAGTCCTCCTGTATAAGAATTTAAACGACTGAAAAACAAAAATAAACATGACATGTTATTATTTTTTGCTTAGTATTATTGTATTTTAGGGCCATTTAAAGGATCAAAAGGATTGTTATTTAGGAAACATAAACAACAGATACTTTATAGCTATTATATATGTTATGTTTATGTTGTGATGATTTAAATATTTACAAATTAGAAAACTTCACATTTAAAATATATTTATTTGTTGTACGGATGTAAATTATTTCTTTACAATGAAATGATACATGGAGGCTTGTATTTCGCCACATACTATTTATATCTTAGTTCATCGCATCAAAAATAAAATTGTGATTGAATTATTCTTGTAATAAAAGCTTCTCGTGAACGCCACTGTATTCTAGACGATATACAACGGGGTTTCCCCCTACAAAATCAGAAATCACATCTTGATGGCTTATGTATGAAAAATCAGTTTCATAAAGTTTTTACTTAAAAAAAACGCTAGAAGCCTTGTAATCAGAACACTATGTGGATTATTTTAGTTAATTAATCAACATTGTTTAGTTGCTACAAACATAATATTTTATGGTTGCAATAGTTTTTGAAGGTAGTTTAAGCCATTTAAAAATACAAGTTGTTACATAAGGGTAAAACTTACATTTTTTCTTTTGGATATTAATATTATCTACACACTTAATTTGTATTTGATGGCCTATTAATTGTCACACGATATTTCCCTTCCAGGACCTCTTTTCCTAAACTATACCTAGAGTCTTATAATTTAGCATCTAATTTCTGAATACTATGACCTTTACAAAACTATAGTCAAATAAACAATTTCAATTGTTTCAATCCCTCAAAAAAATTGGTTAAACATTGTTTCATGTTTGTAAGCTATGATCCTGTAAATAAAAATCTTTGCAATGCTACAAGTCTTCTGGCACAAATATAGTATAAGAAGGGTTTTTACACTCGGAAGCACAAAGTGCATAACATACAAGAAAAAAGCATTTAACAAATCTATCAAAGTTAAAATATTTCTATTAGTTGGCTATTTTAACCATCAAAACTGGGTGTCTCACTCAGTATGATGCTAATTTTTTAAAATTTTACCATTTGTAGTTTTAACTGCATTAAAAAATAAAATGGCGAATAATAATCAATTAGAATAGAATAGAATATTTTTATTTTCTCATGATACATAACGAAAATACATAGTTGTTATTTTATTTTAAATTATGCAGCTTGTTTGTAACTTAAATAAATAATAAATGTCCATTTTACTTGTCAGGCTGACATAAAAATAAAAATAAAATAATGAGAAAACAATAGGGCCTCTTAAGGCAATGCCTGTTATGAGGTTCCATCACTTAAATTAAAATAACATAATGTAAAGTAAGCGAACAGAAATGATCGAAATATAATAAACACAATTGTCTTAGACAACCTATGTGTATAAAAAATAAAAAATAAATACAAAATTAAATATTTTACGTGCCTTATTTTCTCACATAAACAGTGAAATTAAGCATGGGCTCAATGCATAAAAACTAATTACAGAAAATAAATAAAACTGCATTTGTAGATTCATATAGTATTTGGTAATTCAAAAAGTAGTACCTTTTTAGTTGAGCTCTAGCAGCCAAACGGATGGTCCCATTGAAAAACGAAGAGCTTTACGTGGCACGGATTTGAGACGACCTACAACTTTATCCTATGACGTTTTGCCGTTTCTTGACCTATTCACCCTTCATGCTAGATTTTTCAAATTTTAGCAATTTTTCGAGATTGATTCGTTGTTTTCAATTGTTAGTCTTTCTAATATATAACATAGAGGCCTAATATTTGACACACAGTATCCCTACATTACAATAATTATCTAGCAGGAGTCATACGCCCAAATTCTTTCTCTTAAACCTCCCAAAAAATACAACATCTTTAAGCTCCTGTCGATTTATTGGTTTTATTTTTATTTTTGTTGTATATTTTACATGTTGCGCTCCACCGAGGGCAAACCCCCTTATAAATTATGCCCTATTTGCTGCAGAAGGCTTCTAGTTACTCAGAAACATAGCAATTTAGACTGTTATTGGTGCTTTTATTCCTTATAAGGTTCACAAGTTTATTATAACAGTTTACAGACAAAGTTTAAAGACGACAATCAGGGTAGGGTTTTAATTTTTTACAAGCACTTACAATATAATACGTGGAGTGCTTCAAATTTAACATACAATACGTCTCCAAAACAAAGTATAATCCAGCAACAGCCGTATGACCAGTTTTAATGATTTCAACCCCCTCAAAATAATTTAAACCTTGGAAAAGATTATCCAATTTTAGGTTATTTTCAGAGATTCTGTGGTTTTCCTCGTCACTTTAATGTACTTGATATATGCCTAATGTTTGGCACTCAATAAGTTTACACCACATTTGGTATGTAGCAGAAATCATATGACCAGTTTTCATAATTCATCCCAAACCATAAGCCATCAGTTTGCATAAGCCATCAGAAAACTAAAAACCTAAACATCTGCTAAATTATCTTATTTCTACTAGACAATTTTTCATTTTAACCCCCCTAAAAAAAGTAGTTAATTTCCCCCCAAAAAAGGCTTATTTTAAAATTCCAGATTTTATAGATTGAACCCTTAAAAATAAACAAAGCCTTGGAATAGTTGTAGAATTCAGGTCTTAAATAGAATTTGGACCGATTTACATTAAACTGTGGCCAAACAGCGACCTGGGGGCGAAGCGAGTATATATATATATATGTCCGTGAATGCAATAAATTGAGTAAAAAACGTCCGATTTCGATGAAATTTGGCTCAAATGTGTAAAATGACATTCAAGACTTTAAGTTCGAAAACCAGAAAAATCAGACCATGGGAAGGGGGGTTTTAAATTTTCCAAAAATCAGTTTTTTGCATTTTTCACCCTATAATTTTTTTAAAACTTAATTTTTATATATATATATATATATATGTGTGTCCGTGAATGCAATAACTTGAGTAAAAAACGTCCGATTTCGATGAAATTTGGCTCAAATGTGTAAAATGACATTCAAGACTTTAAGTTCGAAAACCAGAAAAATCAGACCATGGGAAGGGGGGTTTTAAATTTTCCAAAAATCAGTTTTTTGCATTTTTCACCCTATAATTTTTTAAAAACTTAATTTTGGTTTTGGCCATGTTATAGAGCTTAAAAAACAAATAATATAGTATTTTGAATGATTAACCTAGGTTAAGTGGTTGCGGAGAAAATCCAAAAAACCTACTCATAAAATCTCCCATGTTAATCTTATGGGATAAAGGTTTTTGGCTTTTCCTAAGTTTATTTTAATGTAAACTTCACATTTGCTTTTACCAATCTCTTCAGTTCCACAAAAAAATCATTTTGGTATTTAAATTGTGATTCTACGCCCAACCGTTGCTAAGATATTCAAAGTGCTAAACACAGTACATTGTCCAATGTTATCCTTATGGAGAATAAATAAAATTTGATATCTGGATTATTTATGAATGTATGTTGATGAAACTTGGTATGTGGCTTCACGTAGTACTGGTATATTAATATTTGCACAAAATATTTATTTTTATTGATTATTCTCGTAGCAGCAAACCTGCGTACTCAGCCCCCATGTTATTTTTATGGAGAATAAGTAAAATGTAATGACTCCCTTAATTATGAACATAAATTAATAAAACTTGGTATATAGCTTCACTTGGTTGAGTTATATTGATAATTGCATAAAAACCCATTTTTTCCTTGTTGCAGCAAACCTGCTTATTCAGCCTCCATGTTATTCTTATGGAGAATAACTAAAATGTTATATAGCGCTTATTTATGATTGAATATTAATGAAACTTGGTACGTGGCTTTGCCTAGTTAAATTACATTTATATTTGCATAAAAACCAATTGTTTGTGTTAATTTTTCAGCAAACCTACGTACTCATTACCAATGTTATTCTTATAGAGAATAATTAAAATCGCTTTTATGTGAATATATCTTTATGAAACTTGGTATGCGGCTTTTTGTGGTATTAAGACAAATATTATGCATTGGAAATTCGCTGAGTACGCAGGTTTGCTGCGATGGGGGTATTATTGCTACAGAAACATGAACCAGGATATATAGGAACCAGATTAAGGCTTTAGTAGATTCAGTTGGATGAAATTCATGCATATGGTTTACTTTATAACTATTTATTAATATGTGAAGACCCATCTATGCTAGCAGTGGCGAGCTTTTACCCGGCAGACCAATCCTTCCTGTATTTGCTTCCACTAGTTGTTATATTTATTTAAATTGAAGGATTCGTCTTTGTAATGATCTGAAACACCACTCCAATAACCAGATAGGGTCCTTTGCCCTCCCAGATTTTCAAGATGTACCAGATTTTCAGTTCAAGTTCCTTATTTATCCAGTATTCAACCCAGTATACCCCTTGGTCGTACATATGTTTAATCGCTCACTATTTTACACTGTCCTTTTCAATGAAAACAATTCCGGAACCAAAAGCTCAACGCTAAATACAGGGCCCTCGGCCTAGGAACATAATTTTAATCCATACCTATGAAAAATAGGCCTGTATATCTTCCCGTAGTAACTACTGTGCCTTTTTTGACAACTCTGAATTATGAAGTTTTATTTAGTTATTGTGTTTTCATAATCGCCATCGTCTTTTCACTCGAAGAAATGTACAATTTTCCTTCAACATCAGGCTGTTCCAAGAACTAAAGCTACGCTATAGAATGTGGTTGGTGAGAGAAGCTTCCAATATTTTGTAAAATTGCATGTGCCCGGTAACATTCTATGCGGTCAATGGCAAGCGTTAATCTCGGGAAGAACCTCAGCCGCCGTAGAGAGGAACCGCAGCTCGCATTCCTGGATGTCTTCCTCCAACTAACTTCACCTCACGCACACGCAAATATCACATTACCGCATTAACAGATCCGTTATGAAACAGA
The DNA here is from genome assembly GCA_963675035.1 of Allygus modestus. Lineage (NCBI taxonomy): Eukaryota > Metazoa > Arthropoda > Insecta > Hemiptera > Cicadellidae > Allygus > Allygus modestus. The sequence goes on from OY776111.1 coordinate 207,280,019, forward strand.
ATAACATTCGCTTCAGAGAAGTGATAGATATCCTCTTCATAACTGATCTGGAAATGTATTCTTTGGTGAACGTTTTAAACTAAAAAAAAAACTAGCCAAAATAAATTATGAATTTATCATTTGACCCAATACATGTTTCAATTGCCGTATCATTAACATTCAGTTATTGAAGGCTAACAAGGTGGGGCTTGAAGGACGGGGATCGACTGAATTATTTTGACTTTGTTGTTTATTGTAGGATTCTAAGAGGAATATTTTCCTATATGTTTTTAAAATGGCAAAGTAATTCCGATATACAAAGGAGGGGATAAAAGTAAATGTGTTGGTTTTAAACCGATTACACTGGCAAGCGATGTATCTAAAATAATAGAGAAAAGCATAAGATTTCAACTTGAAAATGATTTAATAAGTTATAATATATTTTACAAAAATCAGTTTGGGTTTAGGATGGACAAAAATATTAACGATGATCTTTTCTTACTCACGAAGAATATTCACGATGCAATTGGGCGTGATAAAAACCATTGGTTGTTTTTATTGATCTAGCTAAAGCGTTTGATACGGTTAATTTTATTGAAAAATTAGAGTGTATTGGAATTCAGGGAACAGCTTGGAATTGGTTCAAAAGTTATCTAAGTGATCGGTATCAAAGTGTCTCTAATTTAGATCAGTCCAGCGATCCTGCTAGAATTGACTATGGGGTTTTACAGGGTACCACTTTGGGGCCTCTCTTGATTTTAGTTTATAAAAATAACCTTAGTAAAATACGTTTGAACAAAGGTCATTTTTTTTGTTTGCTGATGACTCAGCTCTGCTTTTCGAGGGTGACAGCTGGGAGGATACGTACCTTTTGGCCGAGCGCGGCCTGTTCGCCGTCAAGCAGTGGTTTGATCAAAATCGGCTCTCTGTAAATACTTCCAAAACAAAGCATCTGACAGTTTCTGTGCGAGCCGATCACGATCCTGTTAACCTATTATTGCGCTTGCACACTTGTGGCAGTATGAATGGGTGTATCTCGTGTGAATTTATCGATAGGGGTGACGGAGTACAAGTACCTTGGTGTTATTTTTGACAATCGTCTGAAATGGACCGGCCATATCACATACCTAAGAAATAAGCTCAGAAAATTTAGTTTTACTTTTAAAAATATAAATAAAGTTTTAGCTCCAGATCTAGTTAAAACAGTTTACTATGCCTACGTTCAATCTTAGTTACAATACGAAATCATAGCAAGGGGCTAGAAATTACTCAGAAATCCATAATCAAAGCAGCGTTAAACAAAAATCTTCGTTATCCAACTGATTTATTATGTGAAGAGTTCAAAGTTTTTAGTATTCCCAAATTTTATTGAGATCTTGAATTTTATACATGTTTAAAAATCAAGACAGCTTGTTTCAGAAAATTACTCATTCATATTCTACGAGATCTTCAGCAAACTCTGGAATTATTGTGCCTCGATTAACTAAAACAATTAACACCACATCATCGCATTATATAGCCAACGTTGTCTTTCCTCAGCTCCCAGATTGCATTAAAAACCCTCAACCATGTGGCATAAATATTTTTAAAAAGATAATAAACGAATGGCTGGTAAACATCGGGCGTGATGGAATAAGGTCGTTGGTGAGTTCACCATACACCTAAGGGAAATTCGAGTATTGCGTGTGCGTACATGGAGCAAGTTGAGTGTCTGTCTGTGTAGAATGTTTGAATGCATGTGTTTGCTGTTTGTTCGCCAGTGATAAGTAATATGGTGTGTGAATGTGTCCAGGCTAATAATAATAATGTTTATGTGTAATTTATCAAATGTATTTTGTTTTAGTATATACTATAAATTAGCCAACAATACGTTAATTCGTTCCATTAGTTATATATTATGCTATGTGCATGCATTAATTATTCAGTATATTTATTTTAAGTTGTTAATTTATCATTTTATTTTGTAGTCAGGTTATTATTTGTTATTCAACCAGTCATATTTAATTTTAGTTTGTTTCTTTGTGATTTTATAGTGTATTCCTTTTTCTAAGTGAGGACTGACAGACTCTTTCCCCACGCACAGGCATCTGCGCATGTGGGAAAATAATTCAGTGAATTGTCTTTGTATTTTTTTTGTACCAATGTACGTAATATGCTGAATAAATAATTTCAATTTCAGTACTCATATAAAATTAAAGCTTACCATTGAAAGTGTGAGAATTAATGTTGAGTCAGCGAGTTCTTCCACGTCGTAATATTGTATCATTGACAATATACAGTGTGTTCATTTTTTTATACTCATCATTGGGATCTCGTAAACCTTAATAGTTACAAGGAAGGTTAAATGAGCAAAGTAGTGCGTAATTATAAACTAAAGAAAATGGCGCAAATAAATCTAAAATATTCCGCCAAACTCGTTCGCTACGCTCAAAAAACCATTTTGACAAAAAAAATGCTTATAACGTTCTTATTTTTAAGATACAAAAAAACATGTCAGATAAAAGTTTCGTGAAATTTTCCGTAAAATTTGAATATGTAGCTCAAAATTAAATAATGTACTCGGTTACTCATATAAAATGGTCAAGTCCAAAATTTGTAATGCAAGTATTGTATTTTTATATTTTTATTTGAAAGAAATCTTTTTCCTGATTACATAAATACCACATATGTGGTATTTTGTTCATCACATGAGTCCAAAATTAACCAAAAACTGCTTTTTAGCAACCATTTGTTGGAAATTTTGTACTGGCTCCAACATAAAAGTATTAATTCATGTTTTACAGCTGATTTACATAAAACAGCTAATTGAGAGAGAAATCAGCTAGTTAACAATGTAAGAAAATTAAATTGTTGTAAAAGCCTGTTATTAAAAAAAAACAAATCTTAAAGATTTTCTTAAATTTTAAAACAGCTGATCTCTCCCTGAATCAGCAGCTTTACATAAATCAGCTGTAAAACATAAATTTAATACTTTTATGTTGTAGCCAGTACAACATATCCAACAAATGGTTGCTAAAAAACTGTTTTTGTTCATTTTTGGACTTATTTTACTAACAAAATAACACATATGTGGTATTTTTGTAATCAGGAAAAAGATTTCTTTCAAATAGAAATACAAAAATACTGTTCTTGCATTAGATATTTTGGACTTGACCATTTTATATGAGTAACCGAGTATAATATTTAATTTTAAGCTACATATTCAAGTTCTACGGAAAATTTCACGCCACTTTGAACTGACATGTTTTTTTGTATCTTAAAAAATAAGAATTTTATAAGCAATTTTTGTTTTTGGTAAAAAATGTGTTTTTGAGCGTACCGAACGAGTTTGGCGGAATGTTTTCGATTTCTTTGCGCTATTTTCTTTAGTTTATAATTACGCACTACTTTGCTGATTTAACCTTCCTTGTAACTATTATGGTTTACGAGATCCCAATGGTGAGCATACAAAAGTTAACACACTGTATACTGAAGGGGACATCCCATCTACATGACCCAGCTGTCCCTGTTTTGGAGTTAGTCATAATTTAAAGTGGACGTAGTTTGATTAGGTCACCGACAGAGTATGCTGCTGTAAACTACTTATTTTTATTATTTACGTAAACTTGAAAAAGAGATCTTCCCCAGAAAGTAAGTGATAATCAACTAATGTGAGATTCCCGACACACCAACTATTGTATTATCCCCTCCTTGACAGGATAAGTAATAGTTGACAGAAGTGTACGCTGCTGATGATTAGTGTAACTACGTCCTCTTTTGATCCTGGCACACACAAAATACCCCCGTAGCAGCAAACCTGCGTACTCAGCGAATTTCCAATGCATACATATGTATCTTAATACCACATAAAGCCACATACCAAGTTTCATTAATATACATTCATAAATAAACGATTTATGACATTTTAATTATTCTCCATAAGAATAACATGGCGGCTGAGTATGCAGGTTTGCTGAAGCAAGGAGTACAAAAAATGGAGTTTTATACAAATATCAATACAACTCATGTAGGTAAAGCCACATACCAAATTTCATTAATTTATTTTCATAATGAAGGGAGATAACACGTTACTTATTCTCCATAAGAATAACATGGGGCTGAGTACGCAGGTTTGCTGCTACGGGAGCCATTGGTAAAAAATTGGTTTTTTGAGCAAATATCAATGGTCCACAACCAGATGAAGTCGTATACCAAGTTTCGTCAGTATACGTTCATAAATAAGCGAGATATAAAATTTTTATTTTCCTCCATAAGAATAACATTAGACAACGTACTGTGTTTAGCACTTTCAATATCTCGGTAACCAATTGACGTAGAGAAATGATCAAAATACCAAATTGTGTGTTTTTTTAAGCTGAATCCAATGGAAAAAACTAAAATTTGACTATTTCCAAAATTATATGTAAAAAATACGAAAAACCCATTTTTGGGGTACAAAACCCCCCCAAAATACCCCTTCGGATAGAGCGATCTGGCTGGTTTTCGAACTTAAAGTCATAAATGTTGCTTTACACGTTTATACCAAATTTCATCAAAATCGGATAATTTTTACGAGAGTTATTGTGCTCACGGACACATATATATATATATACAGTTTCGAACGAATGGTGTTTTTGGGGTCTGGGGACCTCAAAACGAAAAGTTATCATGGTCCCGGGCCTAGGTCTTACCATGCCGACTACGGTAATAGCTTCTTCCCTATAGGGGAAATTCGCTAAAAGTAGGGACAGCTTTTACAATGGCAATAAGAAGTCTACTTCAGTATATATAGCCAATGACTGTATTATGATTGTATTATTATGTTGTTATATTATCCAAACTTTGTAAATATATTCATGCAGGTTAAACTGTATGTATAATATATAAATTTTAGATGTGGTTATAGGAGAAGTTAAGTCGGCGATCTACATAGTTATTTATGATAGAGCCGGTAAAATAATAAATACCGTACAGCAATAAGAAGAACAACATTTGAATAACCTCTTTTCCATATTACGCCAAATAAATTCCATAACAATCGTTATTAAATTCCTTATAGTCGGAGATGCAACAAAAACATTTTAAGTAATAATCTTTATTTCCGCGTATCACCATAAATTATTTACAAATTATATAAATTTAATAACGATTGTTATTAAATTTCATACAGTAGGAGTTCCTTTCTTCGCCTGGGGATCTTTTATAGCTATTTTAAAATCCCACGCTTTTACGTTTTACATACTATTCACTCTTGCCAACTAAGTAAATGTCAGTATGAATTGCAGTGGAACTCGCAAGGGGATTTTTTAAACCCAAATAAGCATTTTCAAAAATCCAACCCGGTCTGCCTATGCGTTTTTGCGTATGATTGTGGATCAGAGATGACGATAGATACCACCTTCCGTTAGTAGTAGGTAAACTATTTTTAATGTCAGGCACATCTCTTTGGCAACTCATTGCCATATGAAATGTTACTATTTAATTCGACACTTACACAGGAAGAATATTTGGCTGCAGTTGAACTATCTGGTCCTCAAGCCAAGCACAAAGGATGCTGCAGCAGTCGCAGCCGTACAGTCGGATCCTTGTCGTGATGTTCTATTGTAATGAGTGTACAGTCGTGAGGTGCTCTATTGCAATGGCCAGTTTAGCGGATAAGCTGTAATCAGGCGCGCTCGATTTCGGCGGGAATGCGCCCGACCTTGGGGAGTCCTTGACGTCAGCCCGCACGTGCGTGGGCGGCAGAGGACCGGGCGCAGGATCAGGACACATCAGGACTCTCAGCCTCTGTGAGGGAGGACTGACTCGGTGGGGCTCGCACAGTGGGAGTGGGTTGAGATCACGGAGGGCAAACTCGAAGCTACAAGTAAAACAGGGTAGCTTCAAATGGTTTAATAATCTAAAAATAGAAAGCTAATCCGAAGAAAGAAAAGCCGTAGGTTGATGTCTATTAATGACAAGTCTTAAGTAGAGAAGTCAAGAAACATTTGGGAACGAGCAGGGCTCACAGCCACTCCCTCCCATATCTTTAAATATGACATTATCGCATTTCACGTAAATATAAATACAATAGTTTACAATATTTATTTTAACAGAGCTAACGAGGCAGAACAAACGTGTGGTGGTTTGCAATTTAACATGGTATAAAGGTTATACTTTGAACTTATAGAGGTTAATCTGTTCTAAGTCTGCCAGTATTATTGACAGAAACCTTGCTGACCACGCAATCGTATAAGACATAACTTGGGATTTCGAAGATAAATTAATAAATCTAATTATTTAATTAATCTAATTAATTATTAATAAATTAATAAATGGTTTCGTTTCCAAACCAAACCAACTAACCATTTCAAAAATATATTAAATATTCACACTGAGTTATTTTTAAGAAGAATAAGTCCTATCCCTTACTTTATATTGATTCTAATGATTAATTATGTTGATTCTTTGATGTATAAATCAAACCATAAAATCGTGAAGAAGATCACTCCTCTTAATTTTGAAACATCTTTATCGATTAAAAAATTTGCCCATTTACATTCATTTACGTTTCTCAGTATATGGTTTGTTGTATGTTACATTTCCCCAACTAATTTAGTCAAGGACAAAGACTAATGAGGTGGCTTTTGTAATGAAACTCTTTTACTAAGTCGTCTCATTTACTTTCACCTTTAAACGAACCGCCGCCGCCGTGATGGCGCCGCGCCGCACCGGTAAGACGTCCCTCCAAGGGAAAACAATTTATAGAAAGCTCTGGTTTCATTTTTTGTACTGTCCTAAGCAATGATGGTAGGCAAAATAACCAAACAACAGTTAAGTAATTTGGTGACCACAAACCACTTCCTATACCGGACTCTGAATTAAGGATGTAATTTTAGACGATTGGTAGTTTTCAGTGTGCTAAAACAGCTTTCTGTTTCTATTTATGATTGGTGAAGATGTAATACTATGGCTACGTGACCAGAAAAACTAGTTATTTACTTAATTTTCATATAACATAGAGGTGAAACCCCAGCTTTATCGTCAGAAGTTGTGAATCAATTTAAGAAAATATCTAGCATTCGCATTATTAAAGGCCTTTGAGTTACTTATTCATTCAACCGGACTCTGAATTAAGGATGTAATTTTAGACGATTGGTAGTTTTCAGTGTGCTAAAACAGCTTTCTGTTTCTATTTATGATTGGTGAAGATGTAATACTATGGCTACGTGACCAGAAAAACTAGTTATTTACTTAATTTTCATATAACATAGAGGTGAAAATCCAGCTTTATCGTCAGAAGTTGTGAATCAGTTTAAGAAAATATCTAGCATTCGCATTATTAAAGGCCTTTGAGTTACTGTAATAAGCTCCTCTGTACCGTTAGATTTATAACAAATTTACCTAAAAAAACTGTTATTGTACGGTACAAACTTATAGAATATGCCGTTTTAAAGTTATTTAAGACTAAACTTGTTACACTGCTTCTTTTTTTAAATATTTTGAAGTATATTTTTATATTGTAAATTAGGACTTTATATAATAAATATTAATAACAAATTTCAAGATAGGGTAAGATGGGGATCCCGTCCATGTGTTCGATGAATGTAGTAATGTTTTCGTGTGTGACCGTGTTTTATGTCTTTGTGTTGTTCGAGAACTTTTAACGACGTTGTCTTGACTGAAGAAAAATGTTTAAAAATTGACACCTACGTGATCATGGCGCAACTAAGCGCCGATACCAGGCTATAGTGTTTTCACTGCGGACTGAACTGCTGATGAAAGGTAATTTAAAACCATTTAATCCTTTAGCATCGAACACACTTTCAGCGCTGACATAAGTTCTAAAATTTGCATCGTACTTCTAGTTCTAACATAACACACTAGTGCATTTGCAAATGATTTAACTTTTATAAATTATTAATTAAACATTTTTGTGTCTCTGTTATTTTAAAATGTAATGAAGTTCGTGTTTTACCAAACGTTGCGACAAACATGCGGTAAAGTGTACAAGGGTTCACTTTCAAGACCGGGAAGTTTTGTTTCTGAACTTTATTGGAAAAGTTTGACTCTACTAAACTTAGACTCTGTTTCCTTATCTGGCCTACTCGATTATTAACTAGCGCAGTCTAACTTCACTTTAAGGTTTAACTTTTAGTCGGATGGGAAAACTTTAATGTGTAACTGGTTTATGGAGCTCGCGAGTTGTTCCGTGTATAGAGGGGTTGTCAGCTGGGAGGGTGTTTCAAGACTTTGAAGGCAAGACATTTCAACATAGTGTGGCGTGTGTGTTATAAAATTACTGAAAGCTCACAATTATGAAACAAATTGGTATGATATACTATTATTATTATGTTTCATACTCACCGGTTGGATATAGACTGTTGGCCTTCTTGTACATCAGTTGGATGTACATCGTTATAATGTATAGATCTAACAATACAAAATTAATTACCATTTACATTTATATTGGACAGTCAGCATCTCTATTTTAAACTAGATTATTGATACCTTGTATAAGAAAAAGTTATTGTATATGAATATGCCCAAGATTGTAATGGTTGATTCGTTGGAAATAAATTAAAATGAAAATTTAAAAAATGGACTAAAACAACAGCTTGAATCACATCTTCCCATGTAACGAAGTTAATGCTGTTTTAAATCCTGCATTATACTCAGGAGGTATTGTAACACCAGGAGATGTGTATAACCGGCCATGTCCCGGTCGGCTGAGCGCCGAGCGCCCGCTAGCCGATGGTTATGATGTATAACGTATAACGCTCAATTAGTCACAGTTCGTGAACATCATAACTGTTTATGGCCGTGCAAGTTCGGCCCAGGTCCAGCTCTATTGTTAAATTGAGGAAGATGACGCTGCAAGCACAATAAATAAATTGCCTGCTACAGTATAAGTATTTACCCTGTATTGGTCTAATAGTCCTCCGCGACTGCGCGGTGCAGTGGACGGCCGCCACCTCCGTCCGGCCTCATCGTCGTCCGCGTCGTCGCTCCTCATCACCCATTGGCTGCGGTCTGTGACAGTCAATGACCACTAAAATAAAGCGACTTGTCGTCCTGACGTCACAGACCTGGCGGGTGTAAAATGCATTAACAATAAGTCAACTAATTAGACCGTACATTCTTTTGAGGTACATAACGACTATTGACGATTGCGTTTTAAAAGTATTTATTTATTTTACATAGTAGCATTCCCCGCTTAGCATGTAGGCTTTTATAGGTGGGTGCCGGAGACGACCACTGGTTTGACACGATGTTACTTTCATCAGAAACCTTCGAGGTTGTCGGCACATGAGGTTGTTTTCTTCAGGAGGGTTGACTCGCTGATCTTTGGCCACTTTGCCAATTCGCTCTTTGACTATAACGTTGCTCCGGACATATCATTAATACAATTCACATTAAAACCCAAGTAGATATTTTACAGATATGGTAGTGAGCCCATCCAGGATGTATCTATAGGCGGAAATTTGGAAGCATGTGTTTTAACTATTGCCGAAGGAAATTAAAATTTAACTGTTTTGAGCTTTCGCTTAACTGATTTGCAAAAACGTTTGTAGTTACTTGTTATACAGATACATTAAGTAAGTACATGATTTTAAAATATATCGCAGAAGACGGTAGTTTAAATTGAAAATAAGATGCAGCGGCATCTGAGCTCGAGATCACACGTTCAATGATGTGTTCCCAGACAGTTCATTAATCTCCACTCAGAACACCCCCTACGACGTATCACATGCATCATGCGTGTTAATATTTATGATTTTTATTTCATTGGTTTTTTATCATTAATATGAAACAGATTATTAAACATCAATATCAATTATATTTTTTCGTCAGGTGTAAAGTAATTGTTCACTAAGGTCCTTGTTACGCGGTAAGCAGGTTCTCGTAGTTTTTTCGCCTTCATTTTTCATTGCGCGACTGTTAACTTTCACGGCCAATGAATTCGCTTCGTTCCTCATCTATGTCTGCGTTGTGGTATGTAATTTTTGAGAGTATTTTTTAGATAGACAATTATAATTGATACAGTTACTGCCATCAGATCAGACCATGTTTACTAAATGTTATCAAATGACTGATGTTATTGTTAATGTGAAGTTATAATTTAATTTGCTTTGTTTTTTGTGTTTTGTAAAGAGAACTGTAGTAATAAAGTATTTTTGATAATGCATTGTATTAGATGAATTTACTACAACCGATCACCGATCACCAGATTTCAATTTCATTTAATACATTTCTATTTTAAGTGTCTGGTTCATGGAACATTCTGAGAGTATGATTGCATGACAAATTATAAATAACTGTAGATGGAAATTATTTAATTTAGTAACATCACCTTAAATTAAATTAGATCTAAATACTTTTATTTCAATACAATGAGAAACATCCTTTAATTCTTACCTATTAAGGTAATCTTGAAATAGCATCGTTTAAAAAGTCATTCCTTTTAAACATGTAGAAAATGTAAAGTGATTTATGAATAATAAAAGAGTCGCCTGCCAATCAGGCAGCTGAACCTCGTCCAGGGACAGGTGCACAAAGAACCTTCAATAGTCAAACCCAGAGGGTGTCTCTTCATGCTGCAATAAAACCCTTTATCCCAGCACCATTGTGGCGCGAGATGCACCACAGTGTCTAGAGGCGGGGGCCAGTGATCCTGCGGCAACCAAGGACTCTCTGGTCAGTCGCTCGCCATCCTCGCTCCTCTCTCCTTGGTCCTTGGCGCGTCTCCGCCAGTGTGTGTGTGCGTGTGCCGGTACTAGACTATCTCCCCGCCGTCGCCGTCGTCCTCGTGTAAACCTACTTGTGTTTGGCTTACCTTTGCATACCTATATGTGATGATTATTCAGGCCATTGTCCCTGTTGGTATAGGTCCCATCTTATGTTATTATTGTAGCTATTGATTGTCATTATTCAGACACTTTTCTTTATTAAATTTTGTTCTTTCAGTTTTTGTTAACAATAATTTGTTGTTTAGATGAAGTTATGGCATTAAAGAAATCCTATCAGAATTAACATCGACATCATATCAATTTTCTTCTTACCACACAATAAAAACGGGTTTTATATCTCAAACTGGAGAACGAGTATCACTCTAATCCGAGATACGTTTCGGGGTATACTGTAAAATTGTAATAAAAGGGACTTAAAAAGCTTAGTCTAGAGCCCTGGTGTCTTTTTTCTTTCAATATGTATGATAAACTACTTCTTCGTTTGGTAGACTACTTCGGCTTTCGGCCTCATCATTTTGCAGATCTATTTCAGCAGTAAATCCCTCGTTTATAAGATTTGTCTTATATTTTAATTTTGAATCTGTTATGTTGTATTATTTTGTACCCGGTACAGCTCAACATTATTTCATTGTTTTCTCGTTATGAAACTTGTAACTGTTTAATATTTATGTATTTCTTGAAGATATTTCTATAACATGTGATACATAAAATTGTTCCTGACAACAAAATGGTCTGAATAAGCTTAAATTTCAGCAGTCTCGACGTTACGCCTTTTTCCAGATAGTGATCGTTAGAGAAATGGAGAGTTAAGAGCGTCTCACGACCAGCGTATCCAGAGATAGGATCGCGGGCGATCTGCGGCCACTAGTGTATTGTATAACCGGTATCGTTAGAGCGGGGGAGGCGGCGTGGTCGTGCGACGTGTGTGATACCATCAGGGGCATAACTCACCGCTGTAGCTGTAGATGCCACCATGGTGCGGGTGCTGACCATCTCGGATGCCCACGTGCACCTGCACTACTCGGCCCGCAGGTTCCGTCAGCTGCTGGTGGACGACCTGCGAGGGAAGGCCGGCATCCGCCCGGTGAGTCCTGGGTCCTGGGAGGTGGCGGGAGCTCAATACTAACCAGAAGCTGTGACAACTTTACAGCGTGTGTAACTGATTTGGCATTTTAAATTAAATTCTGCATTAAGATCTGCAAAGAGCTTAACGTACAGCCCAGTCATGTTATTTGAGCCCCGTTAAAAATTATACGATTGTACATGTTTATAATAACAAATCCAAATACATTGTTCCCGTTTCAGGCAAGCAAAAATGCTATCCTACGTTGACAATTATGGGGTTAAATACTTACCTAATATTTAGTTTGCAAGGATTAATAACAATAGTTACCATTTCAAGTTATATTTATTGCATTACAAAATAGATTAATTATGATGACAACCTAAATTTGGAGATGCAAAAGAAAAAGATGTACCAGTAACATTTAACTCTTCTGTGCTAATGGCAAGGACATGCAACCATCGTTAAGAAATTGTAGACGTTCTCCAGCGTATAATAAATTACAATTTTTAAACCAAATCTGTCAATGCCCCATTCCCGTCCTGCGGGGGGCGGACCCAGAGGATACCATACAGCAGTGAGAATCGTCTGTTCCCGGGCCACTACTGTTTATCAATTTAAAATGTCACACTTACTAACAAAATAAACTTCACAATTTCCCACTATATTGCATTTTTCCTACTGCATGTACTCGACAGTGGCCTTCGCCCTCCGCCGACTGTGCTGCGCCAGGAGTCTACCTGCTGTCAAGTCACAAGTGCCAAAATGGCATTGTTATGGCGGGCGGCAACATTATAATTTTAAATGACGGAGCGTGACTGGCGTGCGGAACTCTAGAGCGACTGTGGTGATGGAGGTGGTGGAGGTCGAGAGCGGCACCGCGGGCGGCACGGGGCGGCGACTGCGGGTGGCGGCGACTGCGGGTGGCGGCGGTGGTGATAGTGGCGGCGCCGGCGGTGGCGATGGTGGCGGCGGCGATAGTGGCGGTGGCGATAGTGGCGATGGTGGCGATAGTGGTGGTGGCGATAGTGGCGGTGGTGGCGATAGTGGCGGTGGTGGCGACAGTGGCGGTGGCGATAGTGGCGGTGGTGCAGGGCACACAGCGGGTGAATACCCAAGGGTCGGGAAATAAAAATGTTTAACATATGAAGAAGAGCTGAGGCTCATAACTAAGGTGACCAGACGTCCCGATTTCGGCGGGACAGTCCCGGTTTAGCGAAGTAAGTCCCGGCGTCCCTACAATTCCTGTGGGGGCAGCCGATTGTCCCGCTTTAGCGTTTTGACATGAATATAATCATTGATTCATAAAAACCAATATAATTTTGTTAATATGTCGAATACAAGACTCCCGTCAACAAGCATCGTGATAAATTGTTCACACAATTTCAAGAAAAACAAAAGTATTGGGTCCCAACATTTTTTCTAAGCTTTTAACTGAGCTAGCGCACTCTCTATGCCCGGGACCTATGCACTAGTGCAGGGAGTTTTTAATGTCATGAACAATTTATGGACCGATAACAAGTAAAACTAGGAACAAAAAACGCATATTTTTGCTAAAAATAAACTAAAATTTAAGCCGAGTTCAGTTTTAATTAAGATTCAAGTTAATGAAAGCTATTCACTCCTCGGACAATTATCAGTAATTTTGTTTGGTATTTTCTTTTATTAGTTAAGTGTTGCATATTAAGATTTTATAAATATGATTAAAAAACCTGTTATTCAAAAATCTAAGTAATAAATGGGGGTAAAACTGCACAAAACTCATAATTTGTTTCCCGGTATCTAATATTCTTGAACCTTCCAGGGAGGGCACCGAACCCCCCATTTTTATAGGGAGGGCACCGAACCCCCCATTTTTATAGGGAGGGATCCCTTACCCCCCACACACCCCGCATTTCCAGTTAATTAAACTATGTCCCGCTTTAGACTTCTACTGATCTGGTCACCTTACTCATAACAAATAACCCGGTCTCCTTCTAAGCTTTGCCTAGTTTTACAGTTATTGCGGTGTTTCCTTTTACTACGGGTTTTTATACTCATTCTAAATTAACTTTACTGGTTTTCAAGGAAAAATTTGTACATGAATAGTGTATCCATATTTTTTCTGAATTAGGGCAAATAAATTTATATAACTAAAAATATTAATAACGAAATAAATTTACCAAGAAATATAAAAAAAAAGTAAGAAAAAAAATAAAATCCAAGTGGTACAGTAGTTCATTGGATTATTAACTATGCTGGCTGAAAGAAAGGTCGAAGCTAATAGTATTGCTGTCGAGAAGAATTAGTAGAATAATGGAACAGACTTAGCTTATGGTAATCAATCAAAAGCGAGCTAAGCAACTTTTCACGCCACGAAGAAACAGATGAATTTTAATAGTGAATTCGTAATCATACTAATATTAACAGGTTTGCGAAGCAAGCTTGACTGCCGTGAAATGACAGACGAACATATGAACCGAATTCGCTCGCCGTCAGGGAAAAGCGAGTAATAGGAAATATTTGGAGAATGTTTATGAGATTACTAATTTATACCTGACAATCAGACCTTCTTTGGTGTTTTGCCCACCTTCTACTTAGTGTTACGGTACTAGTACTATAAGATTAGGAAGCATGTAAGCATGCATTAAAGTAAAAATTTCACCTTTCAAAATTAAATTTTAGTTTTTAAACTATAAAAATCGTCTTAGCTATAGGGTTTTCTCACAATTTGTCATTAAAAATCGCCATAGCCACGTTACAAGTATTGTTTCCTCAAAAAATTAGGGTACATAGATAAAGTTAAAAATTATACATTAAATTATCCTTTATGTAATTTAAAAATAAATTCTTGAGTGACGATGTGAATTTAAATATGCTTATACCAATTTCCAAATATAGAAAATTGGAAAGTATGACCAACACACTAAGAAAATCAGGGCAATACCTTGTGGACCTGTGTACCATTAGATTCACATGCTATTCAGTGAAACGTAATTAATTAATTTCACAAACTGTCTGTGGCATATTTCAGGAACATATCAATTTCGTCTGTAATTCCTCGGGGCAAAAGTAAATAACTTTTAATTTGGGTTTTCAAAACAAGCTTTGACATGCAAATATGCAAACCCTCAATAATAATTTTTGATCCGTCATAGTTTTACCTTATTTAATTATAAAATCATATCATACATAGTATAATTAACTTGCAAAACTTAATAAATTAGAATATGACTAATGAAATGTATTAACAAACAATACTTTGTTTATTTTCTTAAACCACTATGAATAATATAACATTCAATCACGTAAATTGTGAATATTAATGCTGTGGTTGATATATTATTCACATCGCCTCCGCATCGGTTCAATCAGTGCACACACGTGCGATATGAGAACACCAAACCGACTGTAAATAGTGTCTCTCTATCTGAGTCTGACAGTCCTCAATACAGCGGACGTTGTTGTCTGACTGTCGTTGCCAAAACCCACTATATAAGTTAGTGTGTTATGTGTTTCATCGCCAATACCATTATTTTACGTCGTAATAGGGAATGGTCCTATCCCTGGTCCTGTTACTATCCAACGTTCACTTTTCGATCAAAATCATCATTAATATAGCCCAGTGATAGGTGCAGTATCGAACTTCATTAAATTTCATATTTTGCTCAGGATCGATTTAGCGAACCTCAGATCACGAGGCGAGCCCTTTAACCACTACGTCATCCAGCCATTATAAATACAATGTTTTTTTTTAAGTTCAAATATATTTATAAAGACTACGTAACTTAGCCTTCATAATACCACTTTCATTAATTGTCCAAGGTACACCACGTTGATCTTATCAACCAGACTCCTAATCTGTCGTTGGACTTATTTTAAGCAAATGTTTATTGAATTTAACGTTTTACACTCATATACAAAAGCAGTAAATGCAGTTAAATATATTCCAATACAACAATTAGTTCTGCTGTAACTCTAAATTAGCTGAAGTCATGGCGATGACTCCCCCCTTCTTTTAATTGCTTTCCCCCGACATATAGTGATCAAGGAAAACCTTTCGGTAATTAAGGATATAGTTACTAACGTAAATTTGAAGAAAACAGTTCCCAAAAACAGGAATGTCCCAAAATGCTCAGTGCCCAACTCTCTTGCATTTAATATTTAATTTAAATTGTATTACTCCAAAACCGCTGAGATTACCATGATTTTGCACGTGTGTTATCTTTATTAAGTCAGAATTTGGGTAAAAACTAACAGAAATATCTTAAACATTTTCCGAATGGCGGACGTTAAGAAATCCTTAAATTGTAATGAAAAAACTACTTACTTCACGAAAAAATACAACATATTTCTTTTTGGTGTGTTATGACGCATCAAACGAGTTGTACTAAGACATCGGACAAAAATAACGGAGCAGTAACATCGCTAATGATAAAATGTCAGTTAAAGTCCGTCATTTTGATTTTGTCTTTCTTATATGTGACATCGTTGGATACGTAACTATATAAGCAACAATAATTTATAATTTGTATTTTTTTCGTGAATAAACCGGTTTTTGATAGTGAAAATTTCAAGATTTTTACCAACCACCATTTTAAAACGAGTATTTTCGGCATTTTTGGAGTAACATTATATTAACAAGTACCATACTGAGAGATATGACTGGACAACCTAGCATTTTAGAACATAGGCTACCTTTAAAAGAACTTTTTACTTTAAATTTTCCCTGAATACTCATATTCTAAATTAGTGAAAGTTATTTTCCGAACACCTGATTACCATAATCTTGGTGGCGCGCCACTTGTACTGTAATTTGATTTTGCAATGCAGAGAGAGCTTCGTAGTCTCAACATGTTAGCTCGCGCATGCTACGCCAATTTAACAGAGTGTTTCTAATCGTCATTCAACGTTAGTGCAATGCTTCCTTGCTTGTATACTACGGACATTATGCCAACATCCTGTTTTATGCATTGTGTGGTAAACACAAGTAAGGCTTAAAGACAAAGAGTTTGTTTCGCATTTTAATGCAGCAGTTAATTGTTAAATCGAGAGTAAGTACATTTTTCAAATTTGTTAAATAGGTAACACAAACCTATACTAACTACTAACTAAATACCCCCGTAGCAGTAAACCTGCGTACTCAGCGAATTTCCAATAGATATATAAATGTCTTAATAATACATAAAGCCACTTACCAATTTTCATAAAAATATATTCACAAATAAGCTATATACACAATTTTAATTATTCTCCATAAGAATAACATTGGGGCTGAGTACGCAGGTTTGCTGCAACAAGGAACACAAAAAATGGGTTTTTATGCTAATATCAATATAACTCAACTAGGTGAAGTCATATACCAGATTTTATTAATTTATGTTCATAATTAAAGGAGACATAGCATTTAATTATTATCCATAAGAATAACATGGGGCTGAGTACGCAGGTTTGCTGCTACGGGTGCCTTTCGCAAAAAATAATTTTTTTGAGCAAATATCAATATACCACAACCAGATGAAGACATATACCAAGTTTTGTCAGTATACGTTCATAAATAAGCGAGATATAAAATTTTTCTTTTCCTCCATAAGAATAACATTAGACAACGTACTGTGTTTAGCACATTCAGTATCTCGGTAACCAATTGACGTAGAGAAATGATGAAAATACCAAATTGTGTGTTTTTTAAGCTGAATCCAATGATTAAAACTAAAATTTGATTTTTTCAAAAATTACATGTAAAAATTTCAAAAAACCCATTTTTGGGGTACAAAACCCCCCCAAAATACCCCTTCGGATGGAGCGATCTGGCTGGTTTTCGAACTTAAAGTCATAAATGTTGCTTTACACGTTTATACCAAATTTCATCAAAATCGGATCATTTTTACGAGAGTTATCGTGCTCACGGACATATATATATATACAGTTTCGAAGAATGTTGTTTTTGGGGTCTGGGGACCTCAAAACGAAAAGTTATCATGGTCCCGGGCCTAGGTCTTACCATGCCGACTACGGTAATAGCTTCTTCCCTATAGGGGAAATTCGCTAAAACCATAGGTAGGTTAAAATGGTAACAAAATGTTATTTTGTTTAAAATGGTTTAATATCAAATCCACATGAGTATTAAAAGAGGCAACTAGGACATGCACGACAAGTTCTCTGTCTGCTACAAACCAAACAATGGATAACTTAATGTCACTTCCCTCGTTTGCGCTCCCCCCGAGAGATAAAGGATAATCAACTTGACCTTAGCAAGCTGTCAATTA
The DNA here is from genome assembly GCA_963675035.1 of Allygus modestus. NCBI lineage: Eukaryota > Metazoa > Arthropoda > Insecta > Hemiptera > Cicadellidae > Allygus > Allygus modestus. The sequence continues at coordinate 207,298,018 of OY776111.1, forward strand.
AAGTCTTCTTGATTTATTTATGTGTTAAAGTAATACGGCAAAATTCATTAATATGTAACAGATCATAAAGTTAAATTCCATACTCGTTATTATCAAAAAAGATTCGCATTTCTAATTTGAAATAGTTTAATTTGTGTACTATTTACTTCCAATCCACCAGATTGTGATGAGGAATACTTAGTTTAGTTTTCTCTATGGTGGTGATTTTTTACATAAACGATTTGACCCCGGTTGACATTAGCAACAACATCCTCCGTATCGTTTCTATAAAACGGCCTTTTTAACCGACTGTAGAAAAGGAGGAGGTTAAGGCTTTGACCTGTCGGTGTGTGAAATACATGTAATATATATATATTGTATGTATACGATACTTCTCCGATAGTTTTAAACCAATGGTGACGATCCACAGTTCTGCCAAGCGGTCTTTGTCAATTTGTGATATTTATAATCTAAAGGCCATAGCCCGCTCTCAAAGTTTAGGTTTTGCTCATAAGAATAACGTGGAGATCAATAAGAATTAAATTGACTCTAAACATATTGTTATACGAAAAAACACATGTTTACAAACATTAACATGTGTTACGAAGAGAATATAAATACACACACTACTGAGTTAGTGTGTATACATGCAACACCCTCTGTATGTGTTAATGAGCAACTTTGCCCGGTTTCGAGCAACATTGCACTTGTTTCTTTTAGTATATTTCATCTACTATTTCGAGTAAGTTCAGTAAAAAATGTATCTCGATCCTCTCAAGCGTTCCTGGTAGGTAGATCACATTTTCATTGCTGATATGGCTAAAATATTATAATGGACTGTATCTGATATAAAATTCGAGACATTTAGGAAACCTGCGTCGCGTGACGCTTTCCTCACCTTAACGTGATTTTTATTTCATTCCCCATCTTTGCCCGCAAAATATTATCCACGCATCACTGGGAAAGTTTGGATCCCATTTCCGCGACTGCGCACGGCTACACGGACCGCTGCGGATCGTGGCTGTTGGTATTCCACAAATCATCAAAACTCGTTCACCGCGCTGACTGCAGTACCATAGGACCGCCGCGCCGCAGCTACATCTATGGTTCCCACCGTGTCATTCCATGCGCCAGTTTTTACCGCCGGTGATTTACTGTGGATTTCCTCGCTTTATTTTATGGGCCGGTTTTTAGTGGACATTGTCGGTGGTTGTTTTTGCCCGGTGCCGCGGCTTGCCCTCTGTCCCTCGCTCTCGCTGTCGTCTCTAGCCTCTAGTGTCTCACCAGTCGCCACGCTCGTTACCACTGCCGGCCGAACACTCACTTTTTGTTTCACACGACATTCAACCGCCTATTAGCTGGTGATGGCGGGATGCGTGGTGTAACCTCATCTACTGCAATCTGAATACGAGTTCAGCCGATGGCTGAGACGAGTAGGGTTTGGAGAGAAACGTTCCCTCATCTACTGCAATCTGTATCATGAGTTCAGCCAGTGGCTGAACCCGTCAGGTTTGTGTAATTAGTTCAGAAGTATTTTAGGAAATTGAAAAAATAAAGACATTTTCTTAACACAAATCTTGTATTCACTTCACGTAGTTCAACATCGTGAACACCACCATTGCGAGAATTTCATTGGTCGTCTATCAATCTTCATGTACAAAGATCTACTGGGTACGCCTGGTGGTGTTAAGCGTTCAATGCAATTTGTAATTTGTTTGAATTCACATGTATCAAGTTTAAATTCGTAACCAGGCGATAGATGAGGGAGCAGGAAAATTTCCGATGTCATGGCTGAATTCGTTTATGACACGGTCAACTATAAACACTATTTGACTGTTTGTTTAATGTGTTTTTGTCTACAAACCGTCAGCCTGCTGAATCCGTATACAGATTGTAATTGTAGTGCCGGGACAAACAACTACTGATTACTTTAGCTAGTAGTAAAACAGTTATGTTTGTATTAAAAGCGTAAATTATAGGACTTTATCGCTTGTGAGAAAACTGTTACCGCACGACGCGTAGTGTTGCGCGGGAGAGAAAACTGTCACCGCACGACGCGTAGTGATGCGCGGGAGAGAAAACTGTTATCGCACGACGCGTAGTGTTGCGCGGGAGAGAAAACTGTTACCGCACGACGCGTGGTGTTACTCGGGAGAACAAACTGTTACCGCACGACGCGTAGTGTTGCGCGGGAGAGAAAACTGTTACCACCCGACGCGTAGTGTTACGCGGGAGAGAAAACTGTTATCGCACGACGCGTAGTGTTGCGCGGGAGAGAAAACTGTTACCGCACGACGCGTGGTGTTACTCGGGAGAACAAACTGTTACCGCACGACGCGTAGTGTTGCGCGGGAGAGAAAACTGTTACCACCCGACGCGTAGTGTTACGCGGGAGAGAAAACTTACCACACGACGCTTAGTGTCGCGCGGAAGAGAAAACTGTTACCGCACGACGTGTGGTGTTGCGCGGGAGAGCAAACTGTTACCGCACGACGCGTAGTGTTGCGCGGGAGAGCAAACTGTTACCACCCGACGCGTAGTGTTACGCGGGAGAGAAAACTGTTATCGCACGACGCGTAGTGTTGCGCGGGAGAGAAAACTGTTACCGCACGACGCGTGGTGTTACTCGGGAGAACAAACTGTTACCGCACGACGCGTAGTGTTGCGCGGGAGAGAAAACTGTTACCACCCGACGCGTAGTGTTACGCGGGAGAGAAAACTTACCACACGACGCTTAGTGTCGCGCGGAAGAGAAAACTGTTACCACCCGACGCGTAGTGTTACGCGGGAGAGAAAACTGTTACCGCACGACGTGTGGTGTTGCGCGGGAGAGCAAACTGTTACCGCACGACGCGTAGTGTTGCGCGGGAGAGCAAACTGTTACCACCCGACGCGTAGTGTTACACGGGAGAGAAAACTGTTATCGCACGACGCGTAGTGTTGCGCGGGAGAGAAAACTGTTACCGCACGACGCGTGGTGTTACTCGGGAGAACAAACTGTTACCGCACGACGCGTAGTGTTGCGCGGGAGAGAAAACTGTCACTGCACGACGCGTAGTGATGCGCGGGAGAGAAAACTGTTACCACCCGACGCGTAGTGTTACGCGGGAGAGAAAACTGTTACCGCACGACGCGTAGTGTTGCGCGGGAGAGAAAACTGTTACCACCCGACGCGTAGTGTTACGCGGGAGAGAAAACTGTTATCGCACGACGCGTAGTGTTGCGCGGGAGAGAAAACTGTTACCGCACGACGCGTGGTGTTACTCGGGAGAACAAACTGTTACCGCACGACGCGTAGTGTTGCGCGGGAGAGAAAACTGTTACCGCACGACGCGTGGTGTTACTCGGGAGAACAAACTGTTACCGCACGACGCGTAGTGTTGCGCGGGAGAGAAAACTGTTACCACCCGACGCGTAGTGTTACGCGGGAGAGAAAACTGTTATCGCACGACGCGTAGTGTTGCGCGGGAGAGAAAACTGTTACCGCACGACGCGTGGTGTTACTCGGGAGAACAAACTGTTACCGCACGACGCGTAGTGTTGCGCGGGAGAGAAAACTGTTACCACCCGACGCGTAGTGTTACGCGGGAGAGAAAACTTACCACACGACGCTTAGTGTCGCGCGGAAGAGAAAACTGTTACCGCACGACGTGTGGTGTTGCGCGGGAGAGCAAACTGTTACCGCACGACGCGTAGTGTTGCGCGGGAGAGCAAACTGTTACCGCACGACGCGTAGTGTTGTGCGGGAGAGAAAACTGTTACCGCTCGACGCGTAGTGTTGTGCGGGAGAGAAAACTGTTACCCCACGACGCGTAGTGTTGCGCCGGAGAGAAAACTCTTACCGCACGACGCGTAGTGTTGTGCGGGAGAGAAAACTGTTACCCCACGACGCGTAGTGTTGCGCGGGAGAGCAAACTGTTACCGCACGACGCGTAGTGTTGTGCGGGAGAGAAAACTGTTACCCCACGACGCGTAGTGTTGCGCAGGAGAGAAAACTGTTACCGCACGACGTGTAGTGTTGCGCAGGAGAGAAAACTGTTACCGCACGACGCGTAGTGTTGCGTGGTAATTGTCTGAAAGCGACAAAGATACTTTACACTCGAATTTTGAGTACTTACACAATATTTCCTGCAATTTTGGATAGCACAATATACAATATTCACTTTGATCAGTTTTAGCTGATATCACGGGATTAATGTTATAAATATCAAGTCAGATAGTTTAGTCCAAAGCAACAATCAGTAATCAAATATTACTTCAGCAAGCGGAAAAGTAAAGTGCAGCGAGTGAAAAATACTTTTTCGCTCTGCTAAACAGAAAACAGCTGTTTTACGCTTTATATTTAGATCCTAAAGAAGCCCTTTAGGTGTGGCATTTAGGAAAACAAATGTTAAGCACCGGGAATGTTGACACCAGCAAGCACATAATAGCATAGAGCTACTCGAAGCGGAGAATGCGGCCAGCCTGGCGGACAGATGAGACAGTCCAAGATGGCGGCGCCGCCCTAGTCCGAGCGTCTACCACGCACCGCTACGCACTATTTCAGCTAGTCGCAGTGAGGGTGGATGCGGCTTTTGTTTTAGACCTGAGATGTCGAATTACACGAGGTGGTAAATTGATTGCAATAACCGGACACCTATTTAAAACGGGGTATCAATCACCCGCTGGAATTAAATTTTACAAGAGCACATTGTTTTAATTTAATTTAATATTCTTTAAGTGGTTGAAAAATATGCTTGCTTAGTCATAAATATTATTCAATATTCCTACGATTTCTCTATGAAATCTTGTCGCTCTACATCTAGTAATGATTCTTTTTGTGTTGGCCACAAAAAAAACGAAAAAAGTACCAGTTATCTTATATATAATAAACAGTATTTTTATTTATGGACTAAAAGACACTTGGAATAAATATGATAATAAAATACACATTTGTAGTATCGTTAACATTTGCCATGTACCCATAGTACATATATACCATATTTACCCATAATCAGCTATAGCGAGTGAAACTTCGAGGAAAGTACAAACATATAAATAAGTAAATGAAACTGGTTATTACCCAAATTATTTTTCATTTACTAGTCCTTAAATGAAAACGATATCATTACTAATCCTAGCTAAAATAAAATAACAAATAAAACAAAAACAACAACGTGGTCGGAAAACAAACATACTGCACTGCCTATGGTCGGGCGCGGCGCGGCAGCGGGCTGCGCGAAAGACAGTTTTGCCGCTTTCTTATGCCTCGATTTATGAGGAAACCAAACACTTTTTTAGTTTTACCGCGCATTGAGCTCGCGGATCGTAGATTTCAGGCTGTACGCCAGACCAACATGGCGGATCTTACCTCACTTTTAAAGCACGGGGTAATAAGCACTTGTCTTCTCTATTCTATTATGTGCTCGCTGGTTGACACACACTAATACAAATATTTAGTAAAAGTGGTCATGATTTTCCTGCATTTGCGTTTAAATTTGCTCTGGGGAGTCAGTCAAATTCCGCGGCAGGTCCAGATGGCGGAGGCCCCTCCCCTGGTGGTGATAGTGTTATCAGGCCTGGGGGCGGTGTCCTCAGCGACAGTGTCACTGTGCTGCCGCTGCTGCTGCTGCTGTCTTCCGAGTCGAGCCTCACCTGCCTGGCAGCGGTGTCTCGTGTATCCTTAAACTGCACAACACCAGTCGAGATTGGGCGTTAGCGATAAGGTTTTTAACGACATTTACGGTCTGTGAAATTTTAGCTTTAATTGTCTGCGTTTAAAGTGTTTTCCCTCGCCTTGATATACTTACTGGTAACTATGATACGATCTCGTCCAGACTGCAAAGGTTTGGTGTATTAAACTGATTGAATTACTATGATAAAGTCATGTAGTTAAATAAGCAATGAAACACTGACGATAAATATATAGTTACACCGGAACTTATTCACAATGAATTTTAGGAAATTACTTTTTACAACAGTGATTTAACTTGCAGTGCAATACTATTACAAAGCAAAATAAACGTTAACTGAAATTATCATACAATAGTTTGGTATTTGCCTGATAAAACAATGATTCGTTAAACAAATAATTTACTTATTTAAAGATTTAGAAACATTGATTTATATTAATAAATAGTTAGATTTAAAACATTAAGTCAGTGCTTTACTATTTGGGACAACAATCATAGCTACAAATTTGATTAATTATTAATTTAAATGCCTTTAGCATTACAAAGACACTGTAGTTTTTTCTAACAGTGTTATTGAACAGTAAGGCAAGCCCGCTCAAGGTTGCTGACTCCCGCCGCATATTTGCGGGTGGTCTAGCCTAGCCCCATACCTCTGCGACCATTGTGTGTGCTACTCTATGGCGGATTCAATGCTAATCCTAACGCTTTGCCCTTCGGCGCCCGACATTTTTCTTTTCTACACTTCCAGTCGACTGGGCAAGGAATGGTATAAATATTCGTTATCGAATTCCTTACTCGTAATTTTGTGTTTCTTTAATTCCCGAAATAATTCAAAACCGGGTACAAGCTAACTTTCGAATACATGTATTTTAAAATATCGAGTTTCCAGGTAGTTGGTCCTTTTTACTTATACAAATTAAAACTATTTGTAAATATATGCAACATTTAAAGCAGTTATTACTTACAAAAACAATTACTAAGTGTGTAATTCTTTGTTTATTGTCGGGCGTGTGTCATATCTTAAGATTCCATCACAATCGCATCGCTGAAATTTAGATCCTTAGGTACTAGAAACCAGTAATAAATGTGATAGCACATTTAGCTTTCATCAATTAATATGTTCGTACTAGGAAATGTGTTGCTCGAAATCGAGCAAGGTTTGATCACAGTTTTGCGAAAAGGTTGTGAATTGTGAATACATGTTTATCTAACTAGTCCTGATCTGTTGATCTAGTGAGATCTGTTTACCCGTCCTTCGTACGGGTCGTATGTCTAAATCCGTTTTTGATTATTTGAAAAGAATAACAAACCAATTAATTTTACAATATTTAAATTACATTTTACATTTTTACAGTACAATAAAATACATTTTAAAGAAAGGTGCTGGCAGAAAATTCAGGTACTGTTACTGAGTCGAGGAACTTCGTCGGGTAGTGAATCGGGTGGTTATGGTTAAAAGGACGGTGTTAACAAATTTATACATTCGTTCCTCGCTTTTGAAGAGAGACGTCACCTTTGTTTTGTTCTCTGTTGCTTGTCTGGTGGACGTGAGGATGGCACAGTCAAAGAGCCAGGCATTTCCCTAATTAATCTGTTTATAAACCTCGGGGGAAAAAACTGTGGATCAGTAGTTCCTGTCATTCGCCGATTGTACCGAGTGAAGGAGTTTGAACACACCTGCTTTTCAATGTCCTGTTCAAGCTTTTAAAAGGACCTAAGAAAACTCCTCAACCCCTTAATTTTCTCAAAAAATAATGTTCATATTTACTGTTGAGACACTCCAGTGATCGGTTAAATAAAAGATCTTTTTAGAGAGGCATATATCTCGTCCACACATGTCTCAAGCACCACAAAGGTACCAAATTTCAGCTCTATTGGTTGAGTAGTTTGTATGTGATGATTATATTAAAAATTAATGCTCACAAGATTGCCAGTAAAATCAAATTAGGGCAGAGTCCTTCACGAGTTTTGTTCGAACCTATAGCCTTATTGGGCATCTGCAGAATAAGGAGAACCACTATGCAAAATTGTACCTTCTTAGACTCAAGAAGGGTAGATTTAAACAAGCGAAAAACGCACATTTTAATTTTGAATGGGACCAAGTTTGAGGAAATCTAAAATGAATATGTGTAGATATATACCTACCTATATACGTAGTACATTTGCCGGTTGTAAAATATTATTTTAGAAAACCCTGGCAGAGCCCTAGCTTTAAACTTATCTTCATCCCTTTCAACTGACCTTTGACCCTGCTTTATACATATATGCTAGTTGACTAGGTTTCCTTGCTAGGAACCATAGACTAAGGTACTGCAGTTAAGATTATTGGTTCCTTTGAATAACTAAGGTGAAAAACGGATTATAACGGAAAGGGTAAAAGACTGCCCACATCATAAATACTGCATGCATCGTAATTTTCAGTAAACTAAGATGGCCTTCATACTAGCATATGCCAGTGTTGTTCTATAAATAATATATCTCTCGGTCACGTATATTGTTTAAACATATGCTATAATGTAGCTGAATGATGCTATTCGCAATCGTAGAAATATGATAGATCCATGAGATGACGGTCTGTTATAGTGATGTGTTTGATCGTTTACAAAATAAAGAGACCCGGTGAAATACCTGAAGGCCAAAGTGATTGATGAAATTCCTAGCAGGAAATTGAACCCAGGGTCCGACAATCAGTCATTAGTCTTCCAGCGGAGCTACCGACGCGGCTACCCCCCCCCCCCTTTCACCATCGACACCACAACACAACGTTCGTTCCTGCACGTCTTCGTTAGAATAATCATAACAATGATCTGGGCACCATCAACCCCGTGCTCCTCCTACCGCGCGCTTCCACCAATTAGACAACTCATTCATCGTTCCCGCCAAATCCTCACGATCAGTTGTTCGGCCTTGGCTGCGTCATTGTTGCCGCTTTCACACGTCCAGTATTAATCAAGTCTTGTCTAATGACACGGCTGATTAGTATGCAATTGCCACCCGTCGACACTTCTCCGCCCCACCACCGCCTTCGGGAGTCCTCTGTCATTATATCCTTTATTATTTTGCGCGATTTTATCAACCCATTTATTGCGCGTTGGACGTATTACGGTATTACCGTGATTTTGCAGATTTATATGATTTCGCTTTATTATTAGCTGTATGAGTGAGACAGTAGAAGACGTGTCTTTTGTTTATCAGAATGGGACCGGTGTGGCGTTTGTTTTAGAGGCTTTACTGTCTGAAGGTTTGAAGTCTAATAAATCCGCTTTTAGTTAAACATCCTTATGCTCGTGGTTTAAGGTTCCGGTCTACCCTAGAGAAAAATCTGTGCCACCGCGTAAAAAAATACATTGGTAAGATAGGCAAAAGGAGCGGTGCGGAGGTCTGCAGGATTACTGTTTGCGGCTATGATAATTATATTATCAATATACTATAAACGGAATTTGGTAGAAGAAAGTTAATTCTACTCATGCTCTTTTTGGAATTTCAAAATATTGTTCCTGTCTTAAGTTGTTATAGTACGAAACAACTTAATTTGTTTGAACATTAATATTTTAACATTTTTGTACATGTAAAAGGGCGTGTAATTGCAACTCAGTTAAATAAATTTAAAAAGTACATTTGTAGATAATGTGTCTCCTTTTAATATTATACTTTACTTTAATTAAAGGGTTATATAGGTTAAAAGGTTATATAGTATCGTTTTCTTATGTTAACGCAATATATTGTAATAACTAACCATCCTTTTAAACGAATGCATTATTTATGAATTTCAAAGTAAACCTTGAATGTTAATTTAACATTTTAACTCTGTTAATAAATTATCTGAAAACAAACCAAACTTCATGAGAGCAATTTATCAAGAAATCGTTAAAGCTCTAAAGCTGTAGTTAAAAAAACTCCACTCATCCCTCTCTCTTAGTGATCACCTTTTTTAAATCGTAAGTTGGAATTTAATCACATTAAATACTTTAATTCAAGTTTATTAAATGACAAAACAATTCTTGTATGAATATTAAAAACATCACAAGTACTATTTCTTCGCCAATCCTCATTAACAGTTTGTTAATTGTTATGTTAGTTACCGTTGCTGAGAAAGGAAAGGCCCCATACGAATTTCCATCACAGCTTATTAAAGCGACATCAGATTCTTAACTCCCACCCAACCGTCGGTCAACCAACAACCGCGTGTACCGTGGCCCGCTCTCGGCGATTCAGGAGGACCGTGACCAGGAACAGGAAACAGGTCACGGTGGCCAGGGTGGCGCTGATGAAGAAAAATGCGCCGGGTGTGCGCTGGAAGGTGCGGTTGTAGGTCTGGTTGTACAACGGGAACACGACGAAAGGAATCAGCGAGTCTACGGAGCTCAGCACGCTCAGCACCTGCCCCAGCTCGTGTGACTCCACCACCTGCACCACACAGCATCATTACACGACGAAGTAGATAAGCGAGTCCATGGTGCTCAGCACGCTTAGCACCTGTCCCAGTTCTTGTGTCTCCACCACATGCACCACACATCATCATTACACGACTAAGTAGATCAGCGAGTCTACTGTGCACAGCACGCTCAACACCTGCACCACATATCATCATTACACGACGAAGTGATCAGCGAGTCCACGGTGATCAGCACGCTCAGCATCTGCAACACACATTATCATTACACGACAAAGTAGATAAGCGAGTCCACGGTGCTCAGCACGCTCAGCACCTGCACCACATATCATCATTACACGACTAAGTTGATCAGCGAGTCTACTGTGCACAGCACGCTCAACACCTGCACAAGATTGTATGACTCCACTACCTGCACCACACATCATCATTACACGACGAAGTGATCAGCGAGTCCACGGTGCTCAGTACGCTCAGCACCTGCCCCAACTCGTGTGACTCCACCACCTGCACCACACAGCATCATTGCACGACGAAGTAGATCAGCGAGTCCACGGTGATCAGCACGCTCAGCACCTGCACCACACATTATCATTACACGACAAAGTAGATAAGCGGGTCCATGGTGCTCAGCACGCTCAGCACCTGTCCCAGCTCGTGTGTCTCCACTACCTGCTCCAAACATCATCATTACACGATGAAGTGAATCAGAGAGTCCACAATCAGCACAATGAGCATCTGCCCCAGCCCGCGTGTTTCCACTGCTCCATACATTATCATTACATGATGAATCGGATCAGCAAGTTTACGGTGCTCAGCACGGTCAGCACGTGCGCTAGCTCGTATGTCTCCACTACCTGCTCCAACATCATCAATTACACGATGACGTGAATCAGGGAGTCCATGTATTTGAGACGGAGGTATCATTTCGATTTAGTTTATTAATGCTGATTTCATAGTATCAATACATTTACAACTATATTTTTTGAATCGGATTGATCCAATTAGGCCTTCTCGAGTTCGAGCAATGTTTTTTTATTATAGGATAACAGCTCCAATGGAGAGATATGAAGTTGTATTGTATTGTGTTGCCATTATCATAGTTTTTTATTTATGTATAATCATGCATGATATCGGTTCTTGGTGTGGTTAATTAATGCATAAACAGCTGAATTAATTTGATTGCTATTCTTTCGTAAGATTAACATTGTAACCTTGAATTTCCATGGATTTATGATTAATTTCCAATCACTAAGGGAATCCGCCACCATTAATGGCAGTTTTTAATTTTTTTTACATTTTCCAAATACGATTTTTTAATCTGCATGCTTTTCTGATTATGTGTGTGATTATGTGTGTAATTTTCAAAGCAATTTAACAATTTCTACATAGACAAATAAGTAAAGTAAAAAGTTGCCATGGATACACAAAGGCACAATTTCTATACAAATTATATTTTAGCCTTTTCTTTGAACTCCGATTTCCGAAAGCTGGATTTTCCGTGTTTGTTGTAACAAAGATTTTGAATAAAATATGAAGTATTAGACATAGGACTATGAAATTTTTACCACTATTTCTTTGTTATATTATCATTATTTTGTTTTATGTAAAACACTCTGACTGTAAAATAGCCATAACAAATGTTTTATACATTTTAGTAAACAATAAAAAATATAAAAAAGATGTTTGCTTATAACATTTTTTCTACCTATTTTACCTTATTTTCCAAGTTTCTTCAGGTTGTAAGGAAGATAATATACAAAAAACCATGACAAATTGGGTAAAAAGCTAAAAAGTTATAAAAATATCTAAAAAAAAGTCAAAAAGCGTTAATATTTAATATTTTAAATACATGAAAGTGTTAATTACAAATTTTATCCCCTGAAAACCTTATAACTAACACTAATGAAACAAAAAAACCTTTAACAGCTAAATATCCCAACAAATTAAATAATAATAAAAATAATGTGGCGGATCCCCAAAATAATAATATAATGTCCAGTTTTAGTCTTCCTCGTTACAGCAAACTTGCGAAATCTGTTAAATGGTCTGCTTAAGAAAGATAAATATAATTTTATACCTCACCAATTTATAACTGTATTTTTATGAACCTAGATAATCTGGTTAATGGGTTGGTGAGGTATTATAAATTTACATTGGATATTCGCTGAGTACGCAGGTTTGTTGCGACAGGGGTGTAATAATGTTTACATTACTTTAATCTGTAAATGTTACGCACTGGCGCCGGCGCCATGCTAGTGGCGTCACTGCTCACTACTATTCGACATGGTGATGCCAATAGAAACTTACCTTGGAGACGATGGAGTGCCCTACGGTGTAGATTGCGCCGTGCATGATGTCGAGGCAGGGGTAGAGGAACATCTGCCACGGGTGCTGCGCGAGGGCGTTACCCACGGCAGCCACCACCTGCAGAGAGGAGGCCATCAGTCCGATCACCACGTCGGAGCAGTGGAGCACTCGGGATAGCAGCCACACTGACAGCAACGTGCCGAAGAAGGTGGCCGACATTCTGAACGCCGAGTAGAACCCGTAGTCCGCCTCTCCCCAGTGGAACTCATATCTCACATACAGATAGAGGACGGAGTACTCGCCGATTAAGCACCCTCCGAAGATCGGAGACACGACCATCATTAGAAAAAGTGTTGCTCTTTTGTAACCGGTCCTTTCTTTACATACTGTTTTCCAAGCTTTCAACACCTCTGGGTACCCGCAAGCTTTTTCCACCGGCACTTCGTCACAATACCGCTTCAACAGAATCAACCCCGATAGTAACGCGAGTAAGTTTAAGAACAGACATAAGTTGAACACGATATAAAACCCGAGGTTGACTCGTATAAACCCGGACACTGCGTTTCCTATGGGCGATGCGATGAAGATTAAAGCTGTGATTATCGCCAAACGAAACGTCCTTTGAGCAGGAAATGTGTTGTCGGAGATATAGGTTACTGCCCCGAAGGAGAAACACGCGCGTCCTCCAGTAACCCCTCTGAACACAGCTTGGAGAAGTGCCGTTAACTGAGGCGACCATCTCCAGAAGAAGACGCTCGAAGTAAGGAGAAACAAGGTTATTATTTCCCCCATCACAGGCAAAATCATCAAGGGCTTTCTTCGTCTTCCGTGGGTGTCGCTCCAAGCGCCAGCAAATAGTATTAAGAATACGGGTATGCCGTGCTCCGTGGTTTCCCTCCAGGAGTTGATGGACATCAGGACCTTCTGCGCCGCCTCCTCCTCGTCGCAGGTGTCGTCTTCTCGAGGATGATCCGGACTGCAGATCTTCTGCAGGAGCAGGTTGGAGCTGGTATAGGAGGTGATTGACGACGCCACATAGTACAGGAACAGCATCGGTTCTACGGAAACAGATCGCAGCGCCGAACCGAGCCTCATTGCTCCGGTTACTTCGCTGTCGTCGCTGTCACTGTCACTGCCACTACCACTGCCACTGCCACGTCACTCGCTATCAGTGGCGCTGTTCTAATCTGTTCCTCGTTACTTGTTAATTTCGACTGTCAAGGTATTCTGTCATGCGCCACGTTATCTAATCGGTATTTTCCATATTGTTATCTTTTCTCCATTTTTTTATTGCAGTATATTTACAGTTGAGGTTGTGGCAATTCACAGCATTGCTGCTTAATGTTCGAGTGAAATAAAGTAATAAAACCTCTACTTATATTTAAATTACGAACTGTGCGAGTATTTCAGGTGATTGTCGCTAGTCTTTATATTACAAAATGAAAATTTACCCAGTCAAGACAAATTATACTAATTTATTTTGTTAAATATCCATTACAACGTTACATCATGATTAGCAACACTTATACAAACCCTAATTCCCCATTAAAATGTTGATAGGCTCTTGCAATTACCACATTTTATCGAATTTCTCCTATAGGGAAGAAGCTATTACCGTAGTTGGCATGGTAAGACCTAGGCCCGGGACCATGATAACTTTTCGTTTTGAGGTCCCCAGATGCCAAAAACACCATTCGTTCAAAACTGTATATATAAGAGTCCGTGAGCACTATAACTCTCGTAAAAATAATCCGATTTTGACGAAATTTGGTATAAACGTATAAATCGCATCATTTATGACTTTAAGTTCGAAAACCAGACAGATCGACCTATCCGAAGGGGTATTTGGGGGGGGGGGGGTTTGAACCCCAAAAATGGGTTTTTTGAGTTTTCTTATTTTTTTATAAAAAGACGCAAAAGTTGGTGTTTTTATCGTTGCTCTACGACAAATGGTTACAGAGATATTGAAAGTGCTAAACACAGTACATTGTCCAATGTTATTCTTAAGGAGAATAAGAACAATTGTATATCTCGCTTCTTTATCAACTTATCCTGATGAAACTTGGAATATTGCTTAATATCGTTGTGGTATATTGATATTTGCACAAAAAACAGTTTTTGGCCGATAGTTCCCGTAGCAGAAAACCAGCGTACTCAGCCCCCATGTTATTCTTATGGAGAATAAGTAACAGTGTTATCTCCCTTAATTATAAACATAAATTAACAAAATTTGGTATGTGGCTTTACCTAATTGAGTTATAAATTGATATTTGTATAAAACCCCATTTTTGTGTTCCTTGCTTCAGCAAACCTGCATACTCAGGCGCCATGTTATTGTTATGGTGAATAATTAAAATGTCATAAATCGTTTATATGAATGTATATTGATGAAACTTGGTATGTGACTTTATTTGGTATTAAGATACATATATATGCATTGAAAATTCGCTGAGTACGCAGGTTTGCTGCTACGGGGGTATTTTTAACAAATATTACATTTCCATAAATTGATAAACTAGGCGTACGCTCATTCCTCGCGTATAATCGAAAACTTAAATCGAGTCTCATAAAAAATTCAATATCTGATTTCAGTAACATCATCAGAATACAATCCGGTATCATTTAACTGCCACCAGGATCTGGGTTTTATGTCTATATAGCTATAGTTTTACTCACTTCTCCCTGAAATATCACTCATCGCGGTAGCTGAGTGGGTATCGCACTTGCTCATGAAGCAGAATGTTGAAGGTTTGGATCCCCCGTCACCGACCTAACATTTTATCCGTTGAAAAACATTCATACATTTATCACTAGTTGTTATCAAAGGAAATGTTGTATAAATCCGTAAATTTATTTATTTTTAAAATAAATTATAGATTTTAGGTATGGTTTGTTGATAGGATTGGCATGGGTGTGTTATCGTAGTACAAACAGAGTATTTTGGGCTAGGCAGTGACTTTAGCAGTGTGGTTAATTTAACTTTTAAGAGAACAGCGAGTTTCCTAAATGAACTAATGTTACAATTTATATAGGCCTAGTCAAAATATCCTTAAGGATTAACAACAAGTCGTCAGGTCTAGTTATTTAGATGAAAAAATGAGATTTCAATATATTGTTTCAATAGCCTAGGCTATCATGAAATTAAATGCTATGAACATGGGTTGGTCCAAGACCGTACATGAAACTACTAAGATGGCAAGTAGCCTAAGTGTATAGGCCTTCATTTCATAGCCATAGGTCCAAGTTTATGATGAAAACAACTCACTATAATCCAAACCTAGGACATGTCAAATCATTTCAAATAACCTGTAAAAAAAGCTTAGTTTAAAGCTTTTGTTTTGGTTCGCTACAACATTCCTGGTAATGTGTTTAGAGCATTTTACAACAGTTTTCTTACCAGTTTAATGTCGGCTTACTCTTACTGTAATCCAACCCTAGGCTATGTCATATAATTCAAGATAACTTTCCGAAAAAGGCTGTTTGGTTAGAATAATCTATAGCTTTTATTGTGGTTACCTACAACATTACTGGTAATGTATTTTAGGTAATGTAGACAATTTTTATTATTAATTTAGTGAAAATATAACCTAGCAAATAATTGACCTACAAAATACATTTCAAGGTTGGTCGCTTACTGTGACTAACTTGATCAAAGCTTTCTAGACAAATTGAGGCTTGTATACTTTTTACACATGACAATCACTATATTACCAATTGTCTAAGACAATGTAATAAAACAAACTATTTTATAAGTTAAGTTAATATCTTAGTATCTACAGTCATATATTTTGAAAAGTTATTTTGAGATTTTCGATTTGCCACACGCGTCGTCTGCCACTGTTACACAGTGGTAGGCATATTTACACAGAGTAGGCATACTAAGGGAATATTAAATGTATGGATATGTTTTTAAAAAATATGCTCACAACTTAAAAATATACTTCGATTTATCTCTCGTGTGTTTTTTTTGATAAAAAACCTTTTGTTATCCAGTATAACAAAGTATATTCTAGGAAACTAACTATTGTTACTCTGTTCTTGAAACATAGACGTAGGCTAAATTTTAACGATTCGAGTACCACAAAAATGGCTTCCAATGTTATTCTTATGGAGAAAAAATAAATTTGGTTTTAAGATAATTTGATTAATACTGAACGAAATTATCTGAATAACAAACTCGACCGAGATTTTGACCCGTTAAGTTTATCTGGAAAATTTGAAGTTTAACTGTGGAGGCGTTCTCGAGTTATTTTAGTCACAGACACACCAGTTGAGTTTATTCTCTTACCAGTCTAAGCAGTAAAGTTGTGTATAAGGATAAACTTCACTTCGATTATACAATTAACGTTCAGCAGCGCAACTTAGTTGCTGAGTTGCTGGCTGGTATGTGATCAAATCACGTTGCGCTATGTACAGGGGGGCTCGATTACCTTGGCGTATGCGATGAGATGGTATGAGGCGGTATGGACAGCTGTATTATTCATGCCATTGTTGATCAGCTGACCGTTATAAGGGAACACCGTGACGGCCCAGCTCCGTAACAAATGCCTGGTAACAACTGCACGGCCATTTTACACCGCTCCGCGTTCAAGCTATATTTTAGTTCCTAAAATCACTAAAATGTTTATATATTTAGGAAGAGCGTTACAGTTTGAATTATACTTTAGGTGAGGTAACAATTTCGTCGGTTTTCTATTTTGGGCAACACACCTTATTAGTGAATTTCGTATGGAAAGTGAACTATTAGCATGACCCGCGCGGTGAAACTTAAGCCTGGGACCACCATAGAAGTCCCTAACGTGACCCCCTGAACACGTTTTGGGGGGTCGTTCAAAATGATTGTGTGTGTGTGTGTGTGCGTACGTGCGTGCGTGCGTGGGTCCGTGGGTGCGTGCGTGCGTGCGCGCGCGCGCGTGTGCGGGTGTGTGTATATGCACTCTAGCGGTCGCATTTTTTGTCCGATTTCTTCAAATTTGGTAAGGACGTTCCTTTCTACCGTCACAAAAAAGTGTGATGGGCTATACAGGACCTAATTCTACATGCAAAAATAAGTCAAAAATGAAGAATAACATTTTTTGGATTTCGGCTTAGTTTAGCCGTAATCCGCCATTTGTTTTTTTTGGGAAAATATTTATTATTTCAAAAACCCAATGAGATATTTTTACGAAACTTGGCAAAAGTGTTTACACTAAAGTAAGTAACATTTGGAAAAAAAAATTGTTGTACCTTTCCAAATTTCAAAATGGCGGCCATTTGAATTTTTTTATGCCAAATTTCATGAAAACCGGTACCTAAATCAAAATTTGTCAAGACACAAATTTTTTTGTATTTATTATAACAAATCCAACAAAACACAAATGAATAAAATCGGTTCATAAATAAAGAAGCTGTGTTTATTTTAGTAATTTAGATTGAAATTACTTAATTACATTACATAAATTATTGCATTACATTTAATAAATTTTAATATTAATAATAATCATTTGTTGTTTAAAACAATGGAATGAAGAGGATACACCACATGTAGGTAGGCAATCAATCTACTAATCAATCTTGATTAATTTTATTTTTCCTTTTTACTCCACATTAACAGCTGATATGCATTTAATAAGCTGTTATAACAAATGCATTGTTGACCTGCCACACATTATTGCTGTTTTGTTCACATCCAATTGCTGCTTAGACGTTTACGTAACTAGCTCATAATGCCAGTAGAGTTTACAAACGCGGAACTAGCTGATATCCACTTAATGTATGGACTGTCAGATTGTAATCGAGCGCTAACTCGACGTTTGTACTCTGAACGTTTTCCAAATCGCCGACTGCCTAGTGAAAATACGTTCTTAACAGTGCACGACCGCCTCACACAGTATGGTTCATTTACCACTGCGCCTTTAGGTCGAGGTAGACCTCGAACAACAAGAACGTTAGAATTGGAAGAAAGAGTGTTGCAAGCTGTCGAAGACGATCCTTCATCAAGCACAAGAAGAATTGCATCTGCCGAGGGAGCTGACCACTCAACGGTATGGAGGATTTTGAAAAGCAATCTACTTTATCCTTACCATGTCCAACGGGTTCAAGCTCTTTTAGAAGAGGACTACCCAAACAGACTGCATTTTAGTCAACAGATAGAAAATAAATGTACTAGGAGTCCGCAGTTCCTGTCTTCAGTACTTTTTACAGATGAAGCTGGGTTTAACCGAAATGGAATCTTGAACTTCCATAACACCCACCAATGGGCGGACGAGAATCCTCATACAATAGTGAAGTCGAGGTTCCAGCATAACTTTTCATTGAATGTTTGGGTGGGCATTATTGGGAATAATTTTATTGGTCCAGTGTTTTTACCAGCAAGGCTGAATGGACTTACCTATTTGCACTTCCTTCAGAATGATTTAGATGATGCCATGGAAGAAGTGCCCCTAAACACACGTCGAAACATGTGGTTTTTGCACGACGGTGCACCTCCTCATTTCAGAAATGAAGTAAGGAATTACCTGGACCAGCGATTCAGAAATAAGTGGATCGGTCGTGGTGGCCCGATAGCATGGCCAGCAAGATCGCCCGACTTGAATCCCATAGATTTCTTTGTATGGGGACATTTGAAAACAATGGTGTATGCAACGCCTGTAAACAATGTTGAACAGCTGAGGGAGAGAATTGAAGATGGATGTCGGAGGATAAGAGAAATGCCTGGAGTGTTGGAGCGGGTACGAGAGTCAATGGGACGACGATTACGGCAGTGCGTGATCGCCAATGGAGGTCACATTGAACACCTACTATGAAGGGCAAGTGCCTACGTACATGTGGTGTATCCTCTTCATTCCATTGTTTTAAACAACAAATGATTATTATTAATATTAAAATTTATTAAATGTAATGTAATAATTTATGTAATGTAATTAAGTAATTTTAGTCTAAATTACTAAAATAAACACAGCTTCTTTATTTATGAACCGATTTTATTCATTTTTGTTTTGTTGGATTTGTTATAATAAATACAAAAGATTTTGTTTCTTGAAACATTTTGATTTTGGTACCGTTTTTTATTAAATTTGGCATAAAAAAATTCAAATGGCCGCCATTTTGAAATTTGGAAAGGTAACAAAATTTTTTTTACAAATGTTACTTACCTTAGTGTAAACACTTTTGCCAAGTTTCGTAAAAATATCTCATTGGGTTTTTGAAATAATAAATATTTTCCCAAAAAATCAAATTGGCGGATTACGGCTAAACCAGGCCGAAATCCAAAAAATGTTATTCTTCATTTTTGACTTATTTTTGCATGTAGAATTAGGTCCTGTGTAGCCCATCACACTTTTTTGTGACACCCTGTATAATCAGTTGGACAAGTTCGTTGGGCAAAACAATCGGAAAACTCTAATCCCCTTTTTTGGGGATTATCCTTTCAAATTTCGAGTTTTAAGGCCCAAAAAGGGTCAGAAAAGCCCCGGACGTAAACTTAATGTATGTATTAAGATGGGAATTAACGAAGCGAAAGTTTTAAGCCCTCTCTCGTCATTCTAGCATATATATTTACCGAGTTATTAAAGAAAATGTGTATCGACTAAACACAGTACGTTGTCTTCTGGGGTTTTTACATTAGAAAAGCATGTTATTAATGTGTTGGTGTATTTGTATCATCCCCAGAAACCTCATGCCTGCTTTCAAGCCTGACTGGACCTTCTCCTACCCTTATAATGCGCAAAATTGTATTCCTAGCATTGCAGGTAAATGAAACCAGGAGCATCAGAACAGCCAACAAATCAATGTTTTCAGATTTCAATAAAATTGGAATAAATGTATATTTTTACAGTGGTTTTGAGTTTTAAAAGTTTTGTATGTGGAAATTCACTTCCCTCACGTTAGCGTGCTGCGTGCGAACTCGTTTTTATTAGTCAGTGCGGAAACCATTATCCACTCATTTAAGTCCAACCAAGTTAGAATCGTCTCACAAACACAGTATTGGCCGGCGAACTACTAAAAATAAACGGTATCAGGAAACTGACACATACTTTCTCCCTTTTAGCCCAACTTTAATGAATAAATTACTTTTTATTTACTAAATATAGCATAAAAAGCACGGTCGAATGTACAGAAAATCTTGCAAACAAGTTGTTTAAAAAACATTCACCCAAATCCCTGTTTTGGAGGCACTACAGAATCCATTGCTACACTCGTGGTTTTAAGAGGGGAAATGCCCCCTATTCCCCCCCAGGGTTATTAAGGGCAACATATTTCGAATTTCCTCTATTGGTCAATGCTAACTTGACAAGCATATCAAGTTTGAATGAAATTGACCAGTAAATAAGAGAGAAATAGTATTTTTTTATTCCCCATAAGAATAACATTGGACAACGTACTGCGTTTACCGCAAAATGAAAATTTCAATTTTCTCCGAAACCAGCAATCGTAGAATAGTAATTCAAAATACTAAATTATTTAGTTTTTGCGCTCTTTTTAATGGTGAATAGTAATATTTGTTTACATTTATGTATTTTTATGAAAAATCCAAAAAACTGAATTTTGGGTGTTTTAAGTCCTGTAATTTCTGAACCCGAATTTTTACAGGAATGCGGGTGGTGCCATTTTGTTGGAAAACTAAAGTTCTACAAACGACTAAAGTTTTGAAAATCGTTAGAGCCGTTTTTGAAAAATTTGGATTTTTCATGTTTTTTTGGCGGTTTTGGGGGGATAATTACCCTTAAAAATCAAAAATTCAAAAAAATGAAAAAAACACCTGGAGATATCGTGGATTAGTACCTACATGCCAAATTTCATAAAAATCGGCCCATTGGTTAAGGCTGTAGCTCTGTACACATCCACACAGACACACACACACACACACACACACACACACACACACACACACACACACACACACACGGACACACACACACACACAGACAGACATCACGTAAAAACCACTTTTTTGGGTTCAGGGAGCACCAAAACGAATATTTCCACTAACAACTCAAATTCGAAAATTTTTACGAAAACAATACTTTCTCCATATACTATGTATAAGGGGAGAAAGTAAAAACAACAGTAGGAACCCACCCCCCACAAAGACACAGGTCGTTCCGTGTGGTTCCGCGAAATACCGCGGGACTGCACTGTGTTTCGTTCGTATGTATGTGTGTTTAGTGTAAACATTCTCACTTGGTTAGACTTCCAGGTATAAACTATTGTACACAGGTGTCCGAAAAGACATAAATAAAGGTGGATGTTTCCCAATACATAAAACTGGAATGTTGCAGTTTCGTTAACTTGATTTTAACCATATTTATCTAGTGACCGTTTCTTTCTGAAATTAAAATGAAATAGGCTACTATTTAAATGTCCTTGCGTTGACTGGCGTTGACCAACGATCGTGCTCAGTTATTAGCGGCAAACGGTTCTCTATTCAATGTATTCATCCGTGGCCGCTTATTGATGACAGCACTGTGATTGCACTTCGCCTGACGTCACTATTGCTGAACGCAGTATGTCACCGTCCGTTTGATGACGTCATCGACAGAGTGCTGCTCACATTCCTCAGTGCAGCCTGGAGCCCAGCCCTCTGATGCTATCCTTCCTGAATGACAATATGTCCCACTTACCATTCCTTCCAGCGACTTGTTGCTTCACATCGCTAGTTTCCTTTCCACTGTCGTTCGGTCCCACTGTCGTTCAAGTTCATCACTAAGTTGTTGGTGTTTGTTTTTTTATTGTTAATTTGATTTAACTGTTTTAATGAGAGATTTTCAGTTGTTTGAGTGACTTTAATCCTACTTTGTAGTAGCCTTATTAATGTGTAGATTTGAGTGGTATTCTTCCTTAACAATTGTAATGGAACAGCTCACGTTTGCTATTATTTAAAATGTTGAAATTTCGGAGCAGCCATGTCAACAAGATTTATCCAACGGTAATTTTTCTAAAATATTTTATTTTGTTATATTCATCTTAGTGTATAACCGAGACATAAATCTTTGAGAAAAACATAAGTCTGACACCCACGAACCATTACTCGAATGAAAGATCTCGGGTAAGAAAATTGGAGGTATAATTATTAGTTTTGTTTTTCTATACGATCCCTCCTAAGGTCAAAACGAAATATAAAAGGCACGTAGAAACAAATTTGTATGTATCGGAGTTTAATCAACTGTGTGATTTGATTGACCTAGGTCTATACAACTGTAATCAGGCGAAGCTGTTGGGCAAAACTAACATTTGGGCTGTTTTATTAACTTTAACACTCATGTGCACATTGTCACTTTTAGAAATTGAAACTCCCACTTTCAGCTTTATCCAACATTCTTTACACATCTAATCAGCTTTTCGAGTTTTTATTGAATACACTTCCAAGAACGACACAAACAAGAATTCCACTATTAATTACGATAGTTTACTGTAGTAACGAATATACATAAAAAACAAATGCGAAATATATTGTTTTTGTTTTGTTGTTATTGTTTTGTTCCAAATATTTGTTCTCAATGAGCTTCAATATTTACCTAGTTGTTTTCTAAATTTGGTATGTTCCATTTCTGTAAGCGCATACTCACCCCAGCATGGTGTTGCAGGTGAACCCCGGCAGCAAGGCGGCCCAGCGGGGCGTGCGCGAGGGCGACGTCATCACCTCCATCAACGGCCAGCCCACCAAGTGCCTGACCAACGGGGAGAGCCACGCTCTGCTCCGGACCGTGGGCGACACGCTGAGGCTCGGGCTCAACCAGTGAGTAACACAGTAACACAGCTACAGAAACACATATCACATAAAAATACGCAAACAAGGAAGACGTTTTTACAGTCCCCATATTTTCTTAGGGGAACAATTTCTCCTCATTTGTGGCATGCATTGAACATTTGTTTTTCTGGAATCCCTTGGGCCAATTCCTTTAATATGATCCATCTATCATCATCCTGCAATTTGCTAAACGGTCACAATTATCTTTCAAAACTTCTGTTACGAAATTAACAACTGCTGATACAAATCTGAGAAACACCACTATGTTTTGCATTTGTTGAGATATCAATGACAGAACAGGTTAAAAGAGTCATGTTCAAACAACTTCCTTGTATAGTACTTACAACGTTCACAGTATCATATAAATACTAACCGAATTTTCTACGGCATTATCATCGGCGGGCGTTTCTGGGAATTCTTTTAAAAATCGGGATACTATATGTAACTGAGGGATAGCAAATTAATACGAGAGAATTTCGTATTAATACTTAATATTTTCCACATAAAGTTGAACAAATAAAGCAATAAACGGTATCAGGAAACCGACACATACTTTCTCCCTTTCAGCCCAACTTTAATGAATAAATTACTTTGTATTTACTAAATATAGAATACAAAGCACGGTCGAATGTACAGGAAATTATGTAAAATAGTTGTTTTCAGAAATATCCACCCAAATTCCTTTTTGGGAGGCACTATAGAGTCCGTTGCTACACACAGTGGTTTTGAGAGGGGAAATGCCCCTTCCCCCCCAAGGTTAAATGGCAACATATTTCGAACATCCTCTGTTGGTCAATGCTAACTTGACCTGCATATCAAGTTTTAATGAAATTGATCAGTAAATAAGAGAAATAGTTATTTTTGTATTCCCCATAAGAATAACATTGGACAACGTACTGCGTTTACCGCTAAATGAAAATTTAAATTTTCTCCGCTACTAGCAATCGTAGAATAGTAATTCAAAATACTAATTTATTCAGTGTTGAGCTCTTTTTAATGGTGAATAGTAATATTTTTTAACATTTATGATTTTTATTAAAATCCAAAAAACTGAATTTTTTAAGTCCTGTAATTTTTTAACCCGAATTTTTACAGAAATTCGGGTGGTGTCCTTTTGTTGGAAATCTAAAGATCTACCAACCACTAAAGTTTAATGAAAATCGTTAAAGCCGTTTTTGAGAAATTTGGATTTTACATGTTTTTTGAAGATTTTTGGGGGATAATTACCCTTAAAAATCAAAAATTCAAAAAGTGAAAAAATGCCTGGAGATATCGAGGATTAGTACCTACATACCAAATTTAATAAAAATCTGTACACACACACACACACACACACACACACACACACACACACACACACACACACACACACACACACGCACGCACGCACGCACGCACGCACGCACGCACGCAGACATCACGTAAAAACAACTTTTTTGGGGTTCAGGGAGCACCAAAACAAATATTTCCACTAACAAAACAAATTCGAAAATTTTGAAGAAAACAATACTTTCTCCATAATACTATGTATAAGGGGAGAAAGTAAAAATGTATCCTTAGGGCGTAGTTTGCCGGGCTATTAACCAAGATCAGCCAATAGTAGACGAATTACATTGCCAAAACTCCACACCAGCTGATCAGAATAACATTCGGGTGATATTTTTCCATGGAAAAATGGCAACAGTGACAGCGTACAGCATGCTATTGGCTACAGCCCAACTGTCAACTTATTTGTCCGTTATTATAGTTTTTTAAACTACAATAAAATGTATTTGCGGGTAAACGAGTCATTTTTACCAGTCTTCTGCTAAGAGCATAATCGTTGACACCGTTGACATTAGACTAAATTAGTGTGTACCAAATACTATACTTCGATATACAACACATCAGGTTATAATTTATTAACATATTTTATTTTCTCATCAGGTTTTAAGTAAAGTAACAAGTAATATATAGTAATCTACAATCATATTTTTTAACTTCTATAAAATTAAATTGATCAAACGGTATTTCTGCTGAATAACAAATTTGGATTCTTTGCCTTAAACCGCGGAATGACGCGTTATGTTGTTTCTTAATACAAAGGTTGGTGTTACCTTTGAGCCTTAAAGAAAAGACGTTTTTACAGTCCCCATATTTTATTAGGGGAACAATTTGTCCTCATTTGTGGCATGCATTGAACATTTGTTTTTCTGGAATCCCTTGGGCCAATTCCTTTAATATGATCCATCAAGTACTTCACAGTATTTATTTACAAGCTAAAATAATGTATATTTAAAAAAATTGCTACTTCCGTGGCTCAGTAGTTTATGCGATTCCCGGACACTTCGTCCCAAGGACATGTCATCCCCCATGAAAAATACGGACATATCGCCCCACCGTTGGAGGTGGCTATCTGGTCCACTTTGTCATGATTTTAAAATAGTTCTAGGCGGACACTTCGTCCCACCTGAGGGAAGGATTGCAGAAAGGTCTTTACTATATAGAATCCCCATTTTTTTGTGCTAACCAACAACCTCATCTTATCTCAACAACGATTTATGATTCCATGTAAGTCCTGTTAAGAAATTAATAAAACTAAATATATATATTTGTTTATTATTTTACAGAAGTATCAATTTAAATTGCTATCGAGGAAAAAACATATACTCGAGTCCGATTTTGATAAAACAAAGTTTAAACTGAAGCTTTTTTAAATATATTTCATCTAATAACAAAGAACACAATTTCGCTTGAGCAAAACATTTAATATGGATTAAAATGTGTGAAACCCCCGGGTTTTTCAAGTTACGAAGTGACCGGCAATCTTTTTAAGTTCCGAACTAGATGACAAGTCACTTAATTGTGAGAGAAACGCTGCTGCAATCATTCTCTAACTTTGATGTGGTTAATAAATGGAACTAAATAATGTTGTATAGTGAGGGGAGGACGGTCAGATAATTGGATAATTGAACGAAGTGAAAGTATCCTTATACACAACTTTACTGCTTAGACTGGTAAGAGAATCAACTCAACTGGCGTGTCTGTGACCCCAATAACTCGAGAATGCCTCCACAGTTAAACTTAAAATTTTCCAGAAAAACTTAACAGATCAAAATCTCGGTCAAGTTCGTTATTCAGATAATTTCGTTCAGTATTAATCAAATTATCTTAAAACCAAATTTATTTTTTTCTCCATAAGAATAACATTGGAAGCCATTTTAGTGGTACTTGAATCGTTAAAATTTAGCCGACGTCTATGTTTCAACAACAGAGTAACAATAGCTAGTTTACTAGAGTATACTTTGTTATACTGGATAACAACAGTTTTCTTACCAACAAAAAACACACAAGAGAGATAAATCGAAGTATATTTTTAAGTTGTGAGCATATTTATTATTTTATAAATTATTAAGTGTACGTTTTAAACAAAATATCCATACAGTTAATATTCCCTTAGTACGCCTACTCTGTGTAAATATCGTTACTCGGTCAGAGGCGACGATTGTAACGGTGGAACCACGGTAACTAGAAAAAATACGGTAGGGGCCATAAATATAAACAAATGACGTCAATGGATCGAATGTACACAAACTTTCTTGACATATGGTTCTGTTCATATTTTATCTGTCAAGTGTTATTTTTATAAAACGTTGTTTTCATTTATGAATCGTCCTTCATGTTAACTTGATTTTTAGGCTTGATCAACCTAGCACACTTATTCAGATAGTTTTTTATTTATTTTAGTGTTCTAACAAACAATAGTATGTTTTTACATTTTGTTAGTTTTTGTTTTCGTTTAGTTACACTTAGTTTACACATTTGGCATACCGTTAATTGTTTCTTTCATTGTGGTTTTATATTAGGTATATTTCGTGATGGTTCGTTGTGTTGCATAAAACACTTTTTATTCAAACGAAGAAGGGCATTAAAACAAACACTATAAACGTTTTTTGTAACACGGATTTTTTTAATTTTTTGGCTATTCTGATGCACCTGGGCTTAAGTTTCACCATGAGGGTGATTCCTCACTTTACCATAGGAAATTCGCTATTAAAGCAGTACAATTAAATAACGCAATCTCTTAAAGTTGCGAAAACAAATTATAATATTCCAGTGGTTTTCTCGCCACAATATCAAATATTTACTCCTCAAAATCTTTCTGCTAAAAGTCTTAAAACTGCAATATTTACTTATTTAGTTCCAGGCGTCTGCAGGGAGAACAGAAAAAATACGGGTTTTTTGACATATCGGTGTGTAAATAAAAACAGACATGTTTACATTGGATCCATTTACGTCATTTGTTTATGTTTATGGCCCCTACCGTATTTTTTTCTAGTTACCGTGGGTGGAACGGTGGCAGACGACAGACGGAGACGACGCGTGTGGCAGGTCGGAAAACGGAAAACTCAAAATAAATGTTTGATGACTGTAGATACTAAGATATTAACTTAACTTACAAATTAGTTTGTTTTATTACATTTTCTTAGACAATTGGTAATATTGTGATTGTCATGTGTAAAAAGTATACAAAGCCTCAATTTTTCTTGAAAGCGTTGATGAAGTTAGTCACAGTAAGCGAACAACCTTAAAATTTATTTTGTACGACAATTATTTGCTAGGTTATATTTTCACTAAATTAATAATAAAAATTGTGTACATTACCTAATATACATTACCAGTAATGTAGTAAGTAACCACAATAAAAGCTATAGATTATTCTAACCAAACAGCCTTTTTCGGAAGGTTATCTTGAATGATTTGACATAGCCCAGGGTTGGATTACAGTAAGAGTAAGCCAACATTAAACTGGTAATACAACTTTTGTAAAATACTTTAAACACATTACCAGGAATGTTGTAGCGAACCAAAATAAAAGCTTTAAACTACTCTAACCAAACTAAGCCTTTTATACAGGTTATCTGAAATGATTTGACACATCCTAGGTTTGGATTACAGTGAGCTGTTTTCATCATAAACTTGGACCTATGGCTATAAAATGTAGGCCTATACACTTAGGCTACTTGCCATTTTAGAAGTTTCATGTATGGTCTTGGACCAACCCATGCTTATAGAATTTAATTTCCTGATAGCCCAGGCTATTGCAACAGTATATTGAAATATCATTTTGTAAAGTAAAACTGTTGTTAAATACTTTAAACATTACCAGGAATGTTGTAGCGAACCAAAACAAAAGCTTTAAACTATTCTAACCATACTAAGCCTTTTATACAGGTTATCTGAAATGATTTGACATATCCTAGGTTTGGATTATACTGAGCTGTTTTCATCATAAACTTGGACCTATGGCTATAAAATGTAGGCCTATACACTTAGGCTACTTGCCATTTTAGAAGTTTCATGTACGGTCTTGGACCAACCCATGTTTATAGAATTTAATTTCATCATAGCCTAGGCTATTGAAACAATATATTGAAATATAATTTTGTAAAATACAACTGTTGTAAAATACTTTAATCACATTACCAGGAATATTGTAGCGAACCAAAACAAAAGCTTTAAACTATTCTAACCAAACTAAGCCTTTTGTACAGGTTATCTGAAATTATTTGACATCTCCTAGGTTTGGATTATATTGAGCTGTTTTCATCATAAACTTGGACCTATGACTATAAAATGTAGGCATATACACTTAGGCTACTTGTCATTTTAAAAGTTTCATGTACGGACTTGGGCCAACCCATGTTTATAGCAATTAATTTCATGATAGCCTAGGCTATTGAAACAATATATTGAATTCTCATTTTTTCATCTAAATAACTGGGCCTGACGATTTATTGTTAATCCTTAAGGATATTTTGACTTGGCCTATAGAAATTGTTAACATTAGTTCATATAGGAAACTCGCTGTTCTCTTAACAGTTAAATTAACCACACTGCTAAAGTCACTGCTTAGCCCAAAATGCTCTGTTTGTTCTCAGATAACGCACCCATGCCAATCCTAACAACAAACCATGCCTGAATTCTTCAATTTATTTTCAAAATAAATAAATTTACGTATTTATACAACATTTACTTTGATAAAAACAAGTGATAAATGTATGTACCGGTATGTTTTTCTACGGATAAAATGTTAGGTTGGCGGCGGGATCCGAACCTGCGACCTTTCGCTTCAAGAGCCAGCGATACCTCTCAGCTACCGCGATAATTGATTCTTAGAGAAGTGACTAAAACTATAGCTATGTAGACATAAAATCCGGATTCTGGCGGCAGTTAAATGATAACGGAATGTATTCTGATGATGTTACTCAAATCAAATATTGAATTTTTTATAAGACTCGATTTAAGTTTGGTCATGTGTTTCAATTATCCTTATACGCGAGGAATGAGCGTACACCTAGTTTATTCAATATATAGACCTTCCTACAACCCTTCCTCTGAGGTGGGTCGAAATTCCGCCAACATATTTTTGGAGATCATTATCAAATCCGACCCAGGTAGCCTCCTCCAAAAGGTCGATCTGCCCGCATTTTTCATCGGGAACGAAATGTCCGGACAACGCTTAGGTTTCTCGTCATAGCTTGTTTTTTTCCTGAAAACATCAGTGTTAAGTATTACAGCTCAGATAGATTGCAATTATTAGCTTCATTCTATTCATTTCTGCAGATATCCATTAGAAATGTATTTATTTATCTATTTTTTTTATAAGAATTCCACAAATTTCTATGAAGCAACTTCAGTATAGTTTGGTAATAGTAGTTTGCTCTATGGTGTGCATTGGCGCCTATTGCTAGTCATTACAGATTCTACCGCCAGATGCCAGCAGCGCTTGGCGATTGTCATAGTTGAGAGGTTCACGCACAGATCGCAGTGTTGTATGAATGAGTTGAAGTTGTCGCCTAGAATAAAATTAATTGTCTCTTCTAATATTATAGTTGTACATTACATAACTGTTACTAATTTTTACGTATATATTTTTAATAGTATATTATGTTATATTATGTTACTACCACGTATTGAACAAATCTTTGATTGTTAACAAAACAGAATACTTAGAATTTAAAATTAGAAATGTTATTCATAGGAAATTGAAAACGGCAACATTTTGAAAAAAGTTTCTATTGGGAGATTTCAATTTGCATGATATAACTTACGGTACTGAATACAAAAACGGACACATAATTCGTATTAAGTGTCCGCTCATACTTCCCGTAAGGGGATGAACGAAGATTTTAATTTAAAATTATATCCTACAAACAATATTTTACTTATAATATAATCCATTTAAAATGTATTAAGAATGTTAATACATTTAGCACAATTACAAGCTATTGAAACATGTTCAGAGTATCATTACACACTGCTGTGGTATTGCGTTTCTTACTATTTGGGTTTATTGATAATTGTGCCATAAAAAAACAACAACAACTAAGCGTTCTCGAATTATGTGACGAAATCACAAAAAATTTAAATTAATGTTGTTGTTTGAGTATAGGGACTTCTTTCATCCAAATATTTAAAACGTCTGCTAATCATAAATATGTGTGTATCATAATTTGTGTGCTCCACACTTTATGATTGTTGGGTATATAAATTAGACTACTGTATATACAAAGTTTGCACTCCTCCAAAAATGTACAATTTAAATTCAGTCAGTGGTTAATTAAAGTTGGCTACTTAGACTAAACAGTATATGGTTAGAAATTTCGCTCCCTCTCTCTGGGCGATGTACTATTTGCTAGCCAAGTTCCGTCAAAAATAACAAATAAAAAAATATAACAATAATTATATTTAAAACCCAATTAATACTCAGAAAGATTATTATCGAACAACGTTCTGCATTCACCCATTTACCGACGGTTGAAAATTCATGTTCGCCAAGTAAAGAGTTGTGGCGGAAATTTAAATTACTATTAAATTTAGTTTATTGTGTAATTATTAATTACTATTGTTACATTAAGCAATTATTACAGGAAGGTAGTGATGTTCAATATTGTAAAATACTCAATTTCTTAATTCCAGCTTTATAACTTACGATCTCAATTTTTCCTAGACAGTCTCGCCACGTCACTTTGTTAGAAACTTAACTACATGATGGGATAGTTGTCCCTCAAAGTCAGTGAAAAAGAGTGTTTACTTGATTGGAAATGCAGTTGTGTTATGCACAGACATAAAGTTGTGGCAAATTCGAACCAGTGCAGTGGTGGGGTCTTTATGTCTCTGTACACATCTAGGTCAGGCAGAAAAAATTGACATTAGCGCGAAAGCCACGTCAACCCAAACGTCACGGAGCATCAACCCAAATAAAAAAATAAAAAACACTTTTCAAAATATAACTTATAGCAGGATAAAAAAGTCAATCCAAAATTTGGCTATAACTACCCCAGTTGGCATTTAAAGAAAAAAAAAACTTAAAATCTTTACTCTAAAAGCATGGAAATTGCATCGTCTGCTTCTAGAGTATTTTCTAGGTTACATTTCATTATTTAATATCATGAAAAGGGTAAGGGCTAGGGCCTATATCACTTATGTCCCTTATGAGTCACTCGAAAACCTATGAAATATTACGATTACACCGATCAAAGATTGGTTGAGTTTTTATCCTCGAGTTGGTATACTTGTGGCGCTATTTTACAATTTTATATTTAATTTAAAATGGGAGTGTTTTTAATAGTGAGTCTTAGGATGGTCGCTCACTATAAGTAGGTATTGGAATTCATTTGTTGTAAATAAAAGTTTAAATTCCCAACTCTCTTTTTGTCCCGTTTTCAAAGTGTTATTATTGTTTCTTCTCTTCTCATAGCGTGTGTCAGGTTTATCACCATTTCATATAAGAGATTTTATCTTATAAAATAAAACTTGCCAAAGATGAGCATATTATTTTTTGATATTTGCGTTACTAATCAAACAGAAGATGGAATTATCTTTCTGCTCCGTGGTCAATAACCCATCTGCTCCGTGGTTAATAAACCAAAGGCTACATGGTGTTACATATAGGATCTTCATTATTTCAAACTGAGAATAATCTTTTAAACAGTAAACCTTTTAAACAAATAGGGCTTATAATTGTTATCGAGGAATTGTTACAATGTTACAGCGTTATAGTTACAAGTATACCAATTTAAAATTTATTGTTGCAATTTTAGAGGCAAAAGGAATATTTGTCCACGGAGTATTTACTGCGTTCAGAGAAAAGTATCATGAATCAACTGTTATTTCTAGTAACTATACTATTACTTACTTCTTAAGCAGTAAATTACTTTCTACGTGCTTATTTTAACGGGCTTCACGAGGTTATTGAAGCTTATCTGTTATCGAGTATCCAAACAAGCACAAATCGGCGGTTGTTTGTTTACACAAACAAATGGATCAGAAAATCGCGATCCGGCGTGAACATTGGGCCAGGGCGGGCCGTGGGAACGCGGGGCCGGTGCAGAGGCTGACAATATACAGGAACTGACGGCGTACACGCCTGCTGCATTGTGGGCGACACAGAGTACAGCACCGCGTACGCACATTCTGGCCGGGACCGACACAGAGTAAGTAGGCTACTGTTACAGAGCTCCTCGGCGTGGTAGTCAGTTAGCGTCTGATCTTCTGTGCAACAAAGTAAACCTCGAAGGTAGTTTTATAATTAGAAATGGTCGCGTTACCAGGTTTTGAAATAAATGTGGGGCAGTATTAATAGCGGTTTAGTTGTGCTAATACTGATGAATTTGTTATACAATTGAAATATGGGACAACGGGTAGGTTTTGGCGAATAAAATAACTTGACAATTGAACAATTTTCGCGTTTCTTCTTATGGTGGTTCACATATTGGTGGTTCTTGTAGTGCAGATGAAACATAATTCACCATTACAGAAGCTATACGTGTCTGCAGCGCTAATTGAACTATCAAAAAAATAACAGTAATAATAGGATTTTTACT
This sequence comes from Allygus modestus, assembly GCA_963675035.1. Classification (NCBI taxonomy): domain Eukaryota; kingdom Metazoa; phylum Arthropoda; class Insecta; order Hemiptera; family Cicadellidae; genus Allygus; species Allygus modestus. Next base: position 207,330,970 of record OY776111.1, read on the forward strand.
GCAATAAGAAGATGCTCGTTTAGCCAAACGCTGTGGTGGCTAGATGAGCGCAGGACTATAGACCAACAGTCCTGAGCTGAGCGGTCGTGTTGGGACGATTAAATCATCTCGCAGCTTAGGAGCTGGCCTTGCTAATCCTCTTCAATTAGGACAATCTCTGATGGTCTTAACAATTCGTGATAATTCTAATACAGCTCACCTGTGTGTCTCTACTAACATAAACATTAAACTCCCCACACAGTATGGGGCAGTACGTTATCTGTAACGTGCACAATCGTACATATTTTTTAATATAATCAGGATTTAAACCCAACAATAAATTAGAATTTAAAATATTGCATTATTTTACTGAGTTCATAATCTTTCTGCATAGCATCTGATTTCAATCCGCTATAATCCAATAGATAACTGAATGATGCATTTACATTTATGACACAAATAATTTAGTATAATTAGTAATCATAGTTATCATTACATTTAGTTACAATTTATTGGAAGACTGCTATTCAATACGTATTTTTTACATAAAATACAGAATTTTTTATTTTTTTTACACTTGGGCAACAGTTTTTTCTGACTAAATGGACAGGGAGAATTATGAACCTATTGTAGGTTTTAATGTTTACCTTTTGATAATTTAATTGTAGCTTCGACGAAATATGCAACCTTAAATTTGATGTTATGTTTGTTTTAAACAAATATAGAATATTTTTACTAAAATAAATTTATGTTTCAGGGACGCCAACGGTTCTCCGAAGAGAAGAAGCAAGGAACCGCTGAAACGTGAGTACTTTTATCATAAATGCAGACAATTTCACGCGATTGCGAGATGGTTCGTGTCAGTCTAAATCGCCACATCGCTACTTTACAATGAAACTATTAACTGTTCTGACGTTTAACACGATTATAGAAAAGTTTTTTTTCCGATGAAGTTATTAATAAAAATAATAATAAACAACAAATATTTAATTTTAGATTAAGCATGTTTTTACTTCGTGCTATTTGGCGATGTTAATAAAAAGGATTATAATGGTTTCAGTAGCAATAATATGACATTAAACTAACAGTAATAACTTGAATAACAGCCTATATGACTCAGTAGGAATTACATGTTTGGTCAATGTTCGTAATTAACCAAAATTGATAAAATTATTGATTGTACACGCATTGAATAATTTGTTGAAAAGGCATGTGTTTGTTGTAAAATGCGATCTAGTGAAAATATTTCAAATATTTACTTGTTTCAATATTTAAAAACTGGAGATTTTCCAACATTGTTCAAAAACATTAAGACAAACTAAAAGTGAAATTCTCTCTTTACAAGGCTTACTAACTTGCATCCATGTCTAAGATTTACACAGTTTAGTGTAAGCCAATAAGCCAATAGATCATAACTACTTCAGGTTTGATTTCAATTTGTAAAACAAATCTGACATGTCTGACATGGGTACCTGGTGTTACCCCCCCACCCCCTCCCTACCCAAACGCGTTGGTTGTAGATTAGTATTAGTGTATTCTGTATGGTATATATATATAAATTAAAATCTTAATACTATACGCAACCTGTGTGTATTTTAAGGCGATTATCCTATACTCTTATATGAGCAATGTTTGCTTGATTGTTTGATTGGTTGGTTGGTCGCACAATTATCTGGAAAACGGCTCCGAGGATTTCCTTCAAATTTTGGAAATAACTAAGTTATGGTATACAAATTTGTTCTAGACAGATCTCATCCCCAGTAAAAATCAAATAATGTTAAAAATCGAAATTGAAAAGTTAAAAAAATTAACATTGGGCTTATGGAGTTAAAAATCAAAACAAAATAATTGTATCAGCTGTTCATAATCAATCAGGGAACTGTCAAAGTGTCAAAATAATACCTTTTTGTTAATAATTGTTGACACGTGTTTTCCTAAGAGCAGTGACTAAAGCTGTTGAGTGAAGATTGCATTTATAGATTGGTCATATCCGAAATAGTTCAAAGGGGCATTGAGCTACACATAACAACTGGAGTGGCCTTAAAAATGCAGAAAAGAGGCAAATGAGCTATAAAAATCTGATAATCAGTTGGGGGAAGTGGTGAAATATTATTCCAAGTCATTTGAAAGGCGCAGGCTGTAAAAAATTTAATTAAATAAATTTAAAAAATAATTTTCTATAGTGCTGATATCTTTGATTTAAATTGAACTGTTTATGATAAAAACCAGAAAATCGCGAGTATTTGAGCCTTTGAGCTTTTCCGAGCTTTTAAATATTCAGTTTACCTCGACGTTCGAGAAGAAACTTGGCGCGGCCGCTTACGCGCAATCGTCTTTTATGGAAATTTGAAAGGTGCCTAAAATTTACTACCGCCAAATGCGGGCGATTGTCTCTACAGTTAAATTACTTTCCTTAATTACGCAAGATCGTCTCTCATGGCAAAAGTACTTCTGCCGACAAACGCTTTCTTCTTTAGCGTCAGCGCTGCTATCGTCGCGTCGCGATAACATGCGATCGTGTTTTGTGGCAAAGTTGCTACCACCGGTAACGCGTAATCGTCGAAAAATTGACATAGTATTTTACTGCAAATGGCTCCGAGGATTTCCTTCAAATTTTGGAAATAATTAAATTCTGGTGTAAAAACATGTTATAGACAGGTCTCATCCCCAGTAAAAATCAAATAATGTTAAAAAATAAATTTAAAAGTTAAAAAAATTAACATTGGCCTTATGGAGTTCAAAATCAAAACAAAAGAATTTTATCAGCTGTTCATAATCAATCAGGGAACTGTCAAAGTAATACTCATGTTGTTTATGATTATTAACATGTGGTTTAGTGAGAGCAGAGATTAAAAGATTTGAGTGAAGATTACATATATAGAGTAGTAAAATAAATCAAAGAGACATTGAGCTATAAATAACAACTGGAGTGACCTTAAAAATTTAGAAAAGAGAAAAATCAGTTAGACAAATCAGGTTATCAATAGGTGAAATATTACTCCCAGTCATCTAAACAAACTAACTGGCCTTCCGCCGAGCAAAGCTCGGCCCCCCAGGTACTGAATGAATTATGAGTGTAGAATGGGTGAGATGCGTATGTAGCCTTTATACTGACTAAGACCAACTGGTTATTTAGCCAGGATCATTATTTAATAGCCCACAGTGGCATAAGGTTTTAAAACAAATCAAATTCTTACAATAAGGACCTTTGTAATCCCGAGTAGGATTTTATTTTTCGAAAGTTTATATTGTTTTAATTGTAAACCATGTTTAGCAATTGACACTGCGGACGATTGAACCTTGAGCTGGCAGTGTTTCTTGATAAGATGGAAAGGTGTGATCAGGTGCTTGAGATAAAGACCGACTATATTGCTCAGATAGTCCCACAGTTTCCAACATTTTTACGCCTAATTTGTTACTGTTAACATAAGCTGCTTTATCACCTCGTTTCAAAGTGGCAATCTGATTTGTTTATATTAATGATTCAAGATATACTTACCTTACCTAGATTTGTTCGTAACCGTGTATTTCACCAGTTTTTGTAGAAACTACTGGGTAGGTTTGTATTTTTGAGTGTATTTTTGAGTAGAATAATTCTGAGAAATGAAATTATTGTTCAGCCCTTAAACATGTATTTTAAAAATATACGAAAACAGAGTTTTGAATTTGTATATAAGTCTGTTGCTACACACTTGTGATTATTATGGAACACATAAACGAATCAAAAATGGATTAAAGAAAAACAAAAAAGAAACAGCGATTTAACAATAATCAGTATTGTTTCCTATTAACTTAGGTAAATACACATGATTTATCGATAAAGGTTTTGTTATAAAAGTGTATAAAGTATTATTTTAATTAAAATGCACGCACTGCGATACAAATTGTGCGTTGACCGGCGCGGCGCGGCGGCGACAATGTGCTTCGCTCCGCTGCCCCTGGATTGCCTACCCTTACGCCGCACCGCGCTGTCGTTGCTTTACAATTTACCAAATTATTTATTGCTATAACACATAAAGTGTTTATAGTATGTTATTCTAATTTAAAAATAAAATTATAACTAAAGTGCCTCTGTGAATGAATATTCGTGTGTCTCCGTGTGTAATACTCTGTTATAGGTTTACTCTTCGCGGGCTCACTGACAACCGCTAATTGTCAGTTGATCGGTAACCGTCCGGTATATTGTAGTTCTCTACTACTTTCATTACAGAAATACACACGATTGACGGCAATACTATTTTAGAAATTTTAATTGTAGTTAATTTCCACAGTAAATTTATATGGGACAAAAGTTGCTTCTTTATCGGACGTTTGCAACAGCCGTAAGAAGTCTGTCACCCGATAATATCTGAGAAAAATATCATTTTATCTTCTCTCTCCTGAGGGCAGGGACCAACAACGAAGCTTAATTGTTTTACTTATTTCTACAATTTCATGAATTGGTTGGATCAGCTTATGTAACTGAAATAGTTCATTCAAACGTCAATACAATAAAATAACGCTATACGTGCCAAACCTAGGAATGGTCCTTTTAAGTAACTTTTATGACTACTTACTAAAATAATTAATGAGAAGCGGTGGTATGATACGTCATCAACCTAAAGTTAATGCTGCCCATTTTGCCCATTAAGTAGAAAAAATGTTTTAGTAACAAATAACAAATATCTCCTAAACCATGTATTTTAAAGAGAATAAATAATCCCCTCCTGAATTCGCTCCTGAATTTTGATTAACCATAGTTTCACAATGTCGATAAGTACCCTGAAGCCTGGGTTGCCGTGATCCAGGCGTCGCGGACCCACCCCAAGATGGCGGGAGGGCGTCTCCCGCACTCCGTCGACGTTTTATTGTGTCAGTGGATCACTGACTTCAGCTCAAACAGCTGATTTATTCATCCATTCCATTGTTGCGATGTTTCCAGTTTTAGACATGTGCAATCGCATCCGTTTTGTGCCTTCTTGTTATTCCGGTTGAAAATAGCATAGTTGCAGGGAAACCAGAGATACCACGATATTCATTTTTCTTTGTTACAATTTTCGCATTTTTTAGTGTTGGTTTTCACACGACAATTTCCGATAAATCAAATTCATATAAACTCAGTTTTACTAGTAGGTATCTAAACCATTGTTTTTCTATATACAAATTGAAATATATAAATGTACTAAACAAGATTTTAAATACAATTTGCCCCTCTACTCATATCATAATATTCTTTGCAATCGGTTATGAAATGTTTTAATATATTCTCGTTCTAAATAGTAACGTAATGCATGTTGATCAATTAATCATTCATTTTTACCAAACCTTTCCCACTACCGGCAGACAACAGAGTGTCAGAGAGTTGTACAATCGCGTTGTTTACAAGTGAAGTGTTGCGGCAGTGATAACAATAACGTTCTCCCATTGAGTCACTGATAAGCCCAAGGTCGCCGACAGCGGCTCAGTAGTGCGAGAGAGACGCTGTGTGCGGAGGTGCGGTGACTGTAGCGATGGCAGAGGGTGGCGAGACCAAGGGGTGCGGACTGTGCCGGGCGTTGGGGCAGTGCGGGGGGAGGAAGAAGCGAGGGAAGAGGCTGCGGGCGAATGGGGACGTGAGGGATAAAATGCTGAGGGAGAAAACAGAAATAGAAACTGACTTGGAGAACGGGAAAGAAAGTAACTGTGAAATCGGGGAAGAGAAGCCAAGTAAAGATGTAAAAGGTAGAAATGGGTACAAGGATAATGATGTGGTTCAGAACAAGAAGTTCATCGACGATGAAGAGAACGTAGTAGAAAATACTAAAGATAACGAAAATTTATGTTCTAATGGGCAAGGTAAGTCGTACATCGTAAATTCACTAATCTATTAATTTTCAGCATGCATAGTTTAGGAGGGCGTCCCAGTCACGAAACAATTCGCGTTTCTACTTGATACCTGATTCCCCTATGAAGCCAATGTTAAATTTAAAAACCCGTCCTTCGTCAAAGAATTATCCGAAAACGTTTAGTCATGGCTCATTTAACAAATATTCTACGATATCCAATTCCAAAATATTCAATGTTTAAGTTTTTTGTGGTTGAACTATTTGTGACAACGAAATTCTGCTCACTGAAATCGCTAGATTGTTTTGCTCTTTAAAATGATCCATGTATATTATCGATTTTGGATAATCCGTTGAGAAGAAACGGACTTTGACAGATTGGTTTTATGGGAGAAAGTTAATATTGGTCTTATGGGAGTATCAGGTAAACGCAGAGGACTGAGCTCCCTCTTTAAATGCCGATTAGAGACCGGTGCCCCTAAAACATTGCGTAAAAAAATTATTTTGTATCTAATACGACCGTGGTTCTTGCTAAGCGGCTTGTTTCTTCATGGGGAGGGTTTGCTTTGCTACGCGAATTCAATTGTACAATTGCAACAGAAGTAAGGGTTGCTTTCTGTGGCGATCCTTTTGAACTAGCTCAACTAGAACATGAGGTTAAGTGGTAGTCTGATCCAAGAAAACTATAGATCCATAAGATCAATATCGGAACTTGGAAGGCCGGTAGAGTGGCGGCCTAAACGTTTTTGGAAAAAAAAGTAGGATTATGTATTTTCTCGCTCGTGTATTATCCGTTTCCCTACTAAATTTCAGCAAATGGGCCGATAGTTTTTGCATAATATAGCTAGTAATAAACACATATTAGGAGGAAGTATAATGACCAGGTCCTGTGTCGGTGTACTGCCACAGACACCTTGAAGGTCAGGATGTTCATTTGTCCGAGGCGAGAACTATAAAAGATCTATTTACAATGTAAAATTTCCGCATCATGAACATAACTAATTACCGTTGGTTTTAGATTATTACAAAATTGTCACATTTAGCTGTTTTATTTCGCATTATGTGTGGAAAATAGCTTTATTGATATTACGGCAGATGAATGTAAGAATATGTGTCTCAGATAGATTTTTACAAATTGCTCCAATATTTCATATACGTTGCCAACAGCTTTCTTTAGGATGGTGTGTGTCAAGCAGTAAAAGAGTAAACACATGCACCTCTTTTGAATTTAATATATAGTTATAAGTCGAGACGGACAACGTATCTTAGCTGTCGTAAATTTGTTAGGCCCTTACAAAAGATTAATTGCCCTTCAACCAGGGCAGATGAGCGCTGGCTGTGGTGCGCGTTTTTTATTTATTAAAATTCAAATTGAAATTATTTATTCAGTATAAGTACATTAGTAAAAAAACAAGAAAATTTACTGAATTATTTCCCCATATGAGCAGATGCCTGTGCATGTAGTAAGAGTCTGTCAGTCCTCACTTAGAAAAAATTCGCTATAATCACAAAGAAAAAACCTAAAATTCTTTATTTGTAACAAGAAAATTTTACAGAGTTGTATTACAAACCTCATATTTTTTATACAGGGTGAATAAAAAGTCAAGACCCCCTCTAATATTTTTCTAAGTAAATATACAGAGATATCCTTTTGGTGGTCGTGCAATCTTAGCAGGAATTTTCATTTTATGACTTTAAAAATTTTGAGTGTCCCCCAAAAATGGGGGATTTTGGGGGCAACTCAAAAGTTTTAAATGTAAACCCCCTTCAAGTGACACCTCATTTTGAAGTGTTTACAAAAACTTAAAGATTGGTGAAAACCAGAGTTCGCTATCTCTTCTCTATCAAAAATTGTAGCCCGTCAAATGTTATTGAAGTCTACACTTACATTAGTTTTCAAGGTAAAGCTACTTTCTCTGAAAACTGGGTTATTTTTTGTCTGTGTTCTAAATTAGTTAGGAATGCAAAGGACAAAGATTCCAATGAAGATTGTAAAGACTACTTCTAAGATGTTTGTTTGCAATGAGTGACCTTAGTACTGCGGACTTTCCCAGTTTGAACTACGGTTAAGTACAAACCAGCCCCTTCTTTGTTTCAATCTCATCAGAATAGGTCATTACCTTAGAGTGGTAATAAAGTAATTGTCACTGTCAAAAATATTGTAGTATTAATTACAGTGTTGGTATCATTATTGTGTGTTACTGTTTCGTGAAGTGTTTTGTTTAATGTGTGCCTGTTATTGATTTCGATTAGCTTTGTCATTCTTATTTTTACACTATCTCCTCTAATTATTATTACTGCCTACGCATAATAATGCCACGAAGTCACGAAGATAAAGTGGACATGATATTTACTTTCGGAGCTTCAAATGAAAATTATCATGAGGCAGAAAGGCGGTTCAATGTTACACATCCTGGTAGACCTGTGACAAGGAAATACCTAAGAACTTTAGTGAATAAATTCCGAGTAACTGGATCCATCTCAGATACTCCACGATCAGGTCGTCCTTCTTTGGACGAAGACAAACAATTTGAAATTGTTGCATAGTTTGTTGAAGATCCGCAGACGTCCACCAGAGTAAGTAGCAAATCTTTGTAACGTTTCCCAAATGTCTGTGGTACGTTTCCTAAAGAAAAATAAATTTCATCCTTATAAAATTCAGCTTGTCCATGAGTTGAATGAAGATGATCCAGACCGTCGTCTTCAATTTTGTGAGGAAATAGAAGCTCTAATTTTAGCTCATCCATTGTTTATTCAAAACATTGTGTTCAGTGATGAATGCAGTTTTTTTTCAATGGGGCTGTAAACAAACACAACTGCAGGTACTGGGATTTAGTAAACCCCCATGTTTTTCGAGAATCCTGCCCCCAGTAACCAGAAAAATTAAATGTTTGGGCCGGGATTTTAGGGAATCACATTTTAGGACCATTCTTTATTAATGGGAACCTCATGGAGAAATGTATTTGCAAATGTTACGGAAATCAATTTTCCCAACAATAACAAATATTATTAGGGAAAACGAACATGAATTTGACGAAGACATTGTTCACTTCCAGCAGGATGGTGCCCCACCACACTTTCATCGTGATGTACGACATTTCCTAGGCACTCAACTACGTGGTCAGTGGATTGGTAGGCGCGGTCCCCAGACCTTACACCAATGGACTTTTGTCTATGGGGTCATATTAAATCCATAATTTATAAGAAACCAGTAGAAAATGTTGAAGACTTAAGGAACAGAATTGTTGAGGCCTGCAACAACATACCACTTCAGACTTTCCAAAACGTTAGAGAGGAGTTCACCCTACGCTTGTCTCAATGCCAAATAGTAGGAGAGTTTCAGTTTGAACATCTGGTTTGACTTGGCAACATGACATGTAAGTTATGACAATTGTTTTCCTAATTAGAATAACTAAATAGTTAACATCATAATTCAATAGATTTAACACATTAAAAAGATAAGAAAAAATTAATGTAATGGTAATATTGGCTACCATTTTTGATAGAGAAGAGATAGCGAACTCTGGTTTTCACCATTCGTTAAGTTTTTGTAAACACTTCAAAATGAGGTGTCACTTGAAGGGGGTGTACATTTAAAATTTTTGAGTTGCCCCCAAAGTCCCCCATTTTTGGGGGACACTCAAAATTTTTAAAATCATAAAATGAAACTTCCTGCTAAGATTGCACGACCACCAAAAGGATATCTCTGTTTATTTACTTAGAAAAATATTAGAGGGGGTCTTGACTTTTTATTCACCCTGTATATTACTATTCTACTATATTGAAATACAAATCAAAAACAAAACCTACTTACATAAACCGACCAGCCAAAAATTTGCCAACATAATAAAAAACCCTCTCTATTAAGAACTCTTTTAATAAATTGTTATATGTTCTATGAGTTTCACTGGTTTTTATGTGAAGTGGAAGATTATTAAAGGGTTTTAGGCCAATTTTTGGGGGAAGAGAAGCAGATATGTTCAATTGAAGGGAGGTTTGTCTGTTGTGGAGTCTATTTCTTGTGTTGTAGTGATGTATGTCTGTGCCGATTTGTAATGAAGACTATTTAAATTTATAAAAAAGAATCATTTTAAATATATATATACTAGCTAAAAAACCCGGCTTCGCCCGGGAGTTGATATGAGATGACGTGGTAGAGTCGAAATAAAAAAATAAACTATGACGTAAAAAGTAAAAAAAAGTTTATTGAAAACGTTTTCTCATTATTTACAATACTTGTTTATAAACAACATTTTTCATTTTATTGTCCGGAGTATATATACATAAATTTTTCGGATTTCCTACTCTTGAGCAAGCTACATATAGCTGACCGTGAGAGAAGCAGGATTCTTTGAGGTTAATGCCACAATATTTTAAAGTTTGTCCTTGCGCTTTGTTAATTGTAAAACTAAAGGCTAATTTTATTGGAAACTGCAGTCTTTTAAATTCAAATGGCAATTCCGAAGAGATCAGAGGTATTCTAGGTATAAATACTGTCTGTCCTTTGCTCTTTCCAGAAATAAGTTCAGCTTCAATGATATTATTCGATACCTGTTTTACGATCATTCTAGTTCCATTACATAATTTTGGGGAGTTGAGATTTCTGAGTAGTATGATTGGAGTTCCAATTTTCAGACGAAGGCAGTGTAATGGCATTCCTGGTACTTGTAAAGAGTTTAGAAATTCAGTGGGGAAGTTGACACTTTCTTCAATGGATACCATCGTGTCGATCGATTTATATATTTTCTCTTCACCAGGTATTTTTTTAAAAATATTAAAATTGATATCGTCAACAATATTATTTTAGTGCCCAAAATTGCTCTTTGAAATAACCACTCTGCATTAGTATAGTTCTGAATAATATTTGGATAAATTTTGTCGATTAGTTCGACTTCAGTAGTGGCTATATTACAGAAATCACTATTAAGTTCAATGAGGCCGGTCGTTTGGTCAGTAGGATATGTACCTTCGCCGATTTGTAAAAGTATTTTAGCAAATTGTGCTGTTGTTTCATCTCTTGATAATTCAACTCTCATGTTTTTTGTTAATTGCAGTATTTGTACTTGTGGCCAGAGATGTGATTTTTTCAAGCATGCATTGATCTCGTCTGCTGATGTTGACTTGGGAATAACTGGAAGTGTTTGTCTAAAATCTCCTGAGAGTATGAGTAGAGCTCCTCCCATTATTTCTGAGTTTTTTCGCAATTCTTGTAATGTTCTGTCCATGGCTTCTATACATTTTTTATGGGCCATGGTGCATTCATCCCAGATGATAATTTTAGCTTGTTTTAGAATTTGACCACGTCCAGATTTTCCTGAAATTTTACATACCGGGAATTGTTGTTCGGCTATATTCAATGGTAGTTGTAAGGCAGAATGGGCAGTTCGTCCTCCTTCCATAAGTGTGGCTGCAATGCCAGATGATGCTAGTGCCAGTGCGATGAGTTTTTTAGCACGTATTTCCGCCAGTATTAGATTTATGAGAAACGTTTTACCAGTGCCTCCTGGTGCGTCCAAGTAAATAATTCCACCAATATTGTTATTTATCCGGCTCATTATAACGTCGTAAACTTTTTTTTGATTTTCATTGAGAAGTGGTTTGTTGTGAGCAATGTATTCAAGTAGTTCATTGATGTTGTAACTTTTTTCCTTCATAATTTCGTAGTTTAGCACACTAAAAGCATTTCTTTGTGGTGCTGGTATTCCAAGTTCTACTAAGGCCTGATTTTTTATTGCTAAACATTTATCTTCTAAGCGAATGAGTGTTTCATTGAAGATCTCGTCATTGAATTCTATAGTCAGTTCAGGATTAGCTTGTCGGACTTGGTACAATATATCATCACTCATACTCCTTTTGAAAGAGTCCCATAGCTGTTTTGGGTTTGATGGGTTACATGTTGTTAATATTATAGCGAATAACTCTCGAATTTGTTCAGCTGAAGCTGTGAGTGTGGCTTCTTGTAGTGTTAATTCCCAGTGGTTGTCGTTTTCCAATAATCCTAAGCGTTGACATGCTTCTCTGTAAGTCTGGCATAGGTAGCCATTAACGGTCCTGAGATCTGTAAAACTTGTTGGTCCCCGTATTTCGTGTAACAACATCCGGAGATAAAAACATTCGGCATTGTTTGGATGTACAGTGAATACTCGACCTATTGCGTTAGTTTTTATGATTTCTGGATGACCCTCCTCTGGCATTCCTTGTTTCCGACGTTGAAAAATTTTCCTTGTTTTGTCCCACGTATAATAAATAGGGACGTCGACGTACAATAACTTTCTGGCGAATGGATCTGTTTGACACAGTTGGAAGAAAGCTGTTAATGTTGTGTTCTGAGGTGGTTCGCTTGCAATTTTTCTAGCCGAGTCTTTTGTGAAGTAAACTCTCTGTCCATTCTCCAAATGTACTGCTAGATGTTGCACAGCTGGTTCGCGTTCATGTATGGGAAAACTAAAAATCCTCCACGCTGCTTCGTTACTGTTGATGTATCTTCCCATTTGGTACATGAGGATCTCATCATTTCTGTTATTTTGTTCGCTATTTTGGACTATTTGAAATACTGCCATATCACTACCTTTGTTTACGTACTTACATATATATTTAATAGATTTTACTGAATTGCAGTATTCAACGTTTATATGTGCTTGGAACATTTTGGAAAGTAGTGGATTATACGGGACTACCCATTGATTATCTATTTCCAGTTCGTCTCTGCCTTGTATTCGTATTTTTGCTGTGAAGCCACCGTTTTTCGGTGATCGTCTTCTATATTTGGGATAGCCGTCATCTTCAGTTTTGGTATCGTCCAAGTACGGTTTTGGATATTTTTTCGTACATTTTCCATCACTCATGCATGGCGCATTGAAATTTAATGATCCACATGGTCCGTGAATCATGTTTTTCACTACTATGTTGTAAAGCTCCGGATCTTTTTGTGGATCAGGAAATTCAGCTCGGATGATTTTGTCGATATCCGTGGGATAAATTTTATCGTGTAGCCATATGAGATTGTGTGAGTGAGGTAATCCTCGTTTTTGCCACTCAATTGTATACATCCAGGAAATAACAGTTCCAAAGATGTGATATTTTTGATGACTTCAATAAATCGTATTTGTTTTTGTCGAAAAACTCGGGCTATTATATCGTGTCGATCTATGGAGGTTTGTCCGTATTTTAGTTGTTCTTTGATCTCTGGCCATGATGAATTGCATGTAAATGTTATAAAGAGATCAGGTCGTCCATATTTTCTTACGTAGGTCATGGCATCTTGTGTATATTCGTGCATATGTCTTGGACTTCCTATGTATGATGAGGGTAAGATTACCATTGTTCCAATATCGTCAATATTGCCGTCATTCATGATCGCGTCTCAAAGGTGGATGTATTCTTCTGTGCGTAGTTTTTTCTGATTCAATCTTATGTAAAGCATCCGTTCTGCTTCTATTTTTGCGTACATATCTACCAGAAATTGTTGGAATAAACGGCGAGTGTTGAGTATGTGATTATATGTTTCATTGTCTCTGATCATTAAGCGGTAAGCATAGAACTCCTTAGAAGTGACTTTTTTGTTTGTTTCTATGCCTGTTTCAGGATGAATTTGTTTTATATTGAAATGGTATCCGTCCTCTCCGTGCAGAAATATTAACGGATATTGAAGAGCATCATATGAACGGTGTGTCTCTGCAATGCGTTGTAGTCCTTTTCTTCTTCTATGTACAATTATGTCACGGCTTGTATTTTCATTGTCCACAACTACAATGGCGACTTCATCTACCTGAGGTGCATTAAATCTGCGTTCGTGTTCTCCACGTGGTCTTTTATCGGCTCGAATTACAATTTTATAGTCATCAGAAATCATGCGGTCTAATGTTGTTTTGAATATATAAATCAGTTGATTATACTTGTGTAAGATCCTCTGTACATCTTGGATTATTTCGCGTTTCAGTCCATTAAAATTTGTCCATCGTTGATCAATTTCTTGTTCTTCATTTCCGATGAAATATACTTGTAGAAATTTATGGTCTTCGTTAGGCATTGGCAGTAACGATCCTATTTTGTGATAAATTTGCCCTTGAATTGAAAATACATATTCAAATTCATTTCTATTAGTGTTAGTCGAAGTAGCACCGAAAGAAGTCATTTGAAAGCAGGAGTTATATGATCTTATATTTTGAAGAAAGTGTTTTGATTCTAGTGTTTCCCCGAGCATGTAATGCAGAAATTCCTGCGGAGATGCTTCAATTGGTGGTAATCGAATTTTTCCATTCATGCAACAGAGACCTGGTGTTTCTTTACTGAATTTTTTTGCGTGGCAAAACTGGCAAACGTTATTCATTTTTCCAATAACAACGTATTTATGATTGTAATATTTTTTCGTCGGTTCGTAGTGGAATGCTTCCTTTGTTAGATTATCTTTTAAAATTCTCGACTCTTCAGTACTTTTATTTGCTGTTCTTTCTTCGCTTCTTCTGCTTCTCAGGTTACTCATTCTGGTCCGTTGATTCTGTAAACGTGCTTCGTGCTCTTCTTCCGTTTCATTTCTTCGAGATTCTTTTTGTTTCCGCCGTTTCGCTGCAGAACTGGCCAAATCTCCTCCTCTCTTACGTCTGGGCATTGTATTCTATAAAATATAAATTAAATAAACATTTTACAGATAATTATTTTGTAACGGAAACGTGGGGTACGTTGAGACAAAAAAAAATATATTTAACCTTCAAGCGGTCGAGCGATATTTTGTTTACGGCCAAAAGTATATAGAAGGCATCAATTCGACGCCGCGCGACTTTTTGAAGGTTAAGAAAATTACAATTTAAAGAAAAAAAACCATTAGAATTAATTAAACACTATTAAAAATACTCACATTTGAAATTTCACGATAAAAACCCACAAATAACTTTTTTCAATTTCGTTTCAAAATCGAGAGTTAATTAAACACACTATTAAAAATACTCACACGTGATACTTCTAAATAAAGGCTCACAGATAACTTCTCTTCTTTTCGTTTTGAAATCGCTCGTTTCGCTGTTCAAATTAAACTAACTCTGGTGAGCGACACCGGGCTCTTATATATTCAGAGAGCTAGGCTCTAGAATATTCGAGAAAATTTGAAAATATTTTCTCTCTCACACCTTCTAGAGTATTCTGGTCATTATCGTCCGCCATAATAAAAGGTTCTATAGCGGTAGCATTCGAGCGATATTTTGTTTACGGCCAAAAGTATATAGAAGGCATCAATTCGACGCCGCGCGACATTTTGAAGGTTAAGAAAATTACAATTTAAAGAAAAAAAAACAATAGAATTAATTAAAAACTATGAAAAATACTCACATTTGAAATTTCACGATAAAAACCCACAAATAACTTTTTTCTATTTCGTTTCAAAATCGAGAGTTAATTAAACACACTATTAAAAATACTCACACGTGATACTTCTAAATAAAGGCTCACAGATAACTTCTCTTCTTTTCGTTTTGAAATCGCTCGTTTCGCTGTTCAAATTAAACTAACTCTGGTGAGCGACACCGGGCTCTTATATATTCAGAGAGCTAGGCTCTAGAATATTCGAGAAAATTTGAAAATATTTTCTCTCTCACACCTTCTAGAGTATTCTGGTCATTATCGTCCGCCATAATAAAAGGTTCTATAGCGGTAGCATTTGTAGTAAAAGCGATAACAGATGGCGCCAATGCACTTAATTTCCAAGTTGAAGGGTCGGAAAGTCCCTTATATCTTTAAAAACATGCCCTTTAGATTAAAACGGGAACTTTCTTGTTCGAGGGGGCATAAAGGGCTATCACACCACATAAGTCCCTTTATCGTGTCGGGACTCCTTTTTAAGTTTTATCGGCACGCACATTTTATCGACTTAGTTTTATTATATATAATGATATATATATTGGGATGCAAACTTAAAAATTTGTAATTCAACAAACAGTGTTTGGCAAAATGATCGCCTATTTACATCTGTCATTATTCCAATCGCTCTTTTTACTTGCTCCCCTTATACATAGTATATGGAGAAAGTATTGTTTTCGTCAAAATTTTCAAATTTGAGATATTAGTGATTCGTTTTGGTGCTCCCTGAACCCAAAAAAGTTATTTTTACGTGTTGTGTGTGTGTCTGTCTGTCTGTATGTATGGATTTCTGTCTGTCTGTCTGTCTGTATGGATGTGTACAGAGCTAGAGCCCTAACTAATGGTCCGATTTTTATGAAATTTGGTATGTTGGTACTAATTTACGATATCTCCAGGCGTTTTTTTCATTTTTTGGAATTTTTGATTTTTAAGGGTAATCGCCAAAAAACATGAAAAATCAAGATTTCTCAAAAACGGTTCTAACGATTGTGATTAAACTTTAGTCGTTTGGAGAACTTTAGTTTTCGAACAAAATGACACCACCCGCATTTCTGTAAAATTTGGGTTCAGAAATTACAAGACTTAAAATATCAAAAATTCAGTTTTTTGGGTTTTTCATAAAAAAACATAAATGTTTAAAATATTACTATTCACCGTTAAAAAGAGCTCAACAAACTAAATAATTTAGTATTTTGAATTACTATTCTACGATTACTGGTTGCGGAGAAAATTTAAATTTGTATTTTGCGGCAAACGCAGGACGTTTTCCAATGTTATTCTTTTGGGGAATACAAAAATTACTATTTCTCTCTAATTTATTGATCAGTTTCGTTCAATCTTGATATGCTTGTCAAGGTAGCATTGACCAACAGAGGAAATTCGAAATATGTTGCCCCTTAATAACCCTGAGGGGGGGAATAGGGAGCATTTCCCCTCTTAAAACCACGTTTGTAGTGATGGATTCTGTAGTGCCTCCTAAACAGGGATTTGGGTGGATATTTTTTAAAACCACTTGTTTACAAGTTTTTCTGAACATTCGACCGTGCTTTGTTTTCTATATTTAGTATATAAAAAGTAATTTATTCGTTAAACTTGGGCTAAAAGGGAGAAAGTATGTGCCAGTTTCCTGATACCGTTTATTTGTTGTGTAATGTTATGTCTGTTATGTATAAATGAGTTGAATGCAGAACCTCAGAGCACAATACCGTTAGTACAGGACGGTTATGCAAAAAAATGCCCTAACCTGGAACAAATTAGTTAAAGTATGAAACCTACTGGGATGTGTTCCTGACATATCCCTCATTGTTTCCTGAAAGTTCCCAAAAATTCCCACCTAGGGAAAATCCGTCATTTTGGAAAATGGCGGGAAAAGTATATAATTATGTAAGCTTTTACTTAACAGTATTATTTAATAATTAAACCATTTGGTATAACCATGTACATTTAGAAATGTTCACTATGAAAATATCTACACAAAAATATTATATTAAGTGGTGATATTTTGTAACGGTAGTAATTACAATTAAAATTTGATTTTTCAGTTTTAAAGTATGGCATTTTTCTATTCTTTCGGATTTTTTTCGGACACTTAAATTTTGCACTATATTCATATATAACACATGAGATTTGGCCAAAAGTAATGTCAACACCTAGCGCTAAAGTCTACTAATTTACTCAGCGTAAACAACAACTCGGAGTGGAAGAACAAAGACCTACCATTCCACCATAAGCTTTTAACACTATGATTTTGTGCTTAAGAACATCCACAACCCACTGAAATTGTTGAAGTAATAGAAGAAATATGTCCTTTAAATATTAAAAATATCAAACCTCAGTTAAAATCCGCCATATTAGATAATGGCGGAAAGAAATCGAGTAATGCATGTTTTCACTAAACCTTTTTCAATAGCTATACCATTTAGAAATCGCAAAAAATAGCATAATTTACTCTACACAAAATTACCATATTTTGTGTTGATATTTCGTTAATTTAGTTTAATTTTATATAAAAATAATAATAATAATTAAACTTAATTATTTTATCAACTTGAAAGTTAATTTTTTTGGAAATCTCTAAACGAAATACACACACATTTTATTAATTACTTACTGCTTACAACTTAAGTGTCATAAAGTTATTAATAATTTGTACAAACTTGTTTGGACTTATTTACTTATTCATTCATTCATCTTTTCACATTGACGTTTCTTTCATCGAAGATGCCATTGAGACATTAGCATTTTGTAGTAGTAACTATATTTAATAAAATATAGTTATTTAACAAAAAAAGTGAAATAATAACAAAGTTTAATTTTGTACGATTTTGTAATTTTGTACGATTGACTTATTTAATTAAGGTAATTAACGTTAACTACATAAATAACACTTCAAAATGTCAAGTTATAGATGAATAGTTTCTAATTTAGGTTTTAAACACACAAATTTGATTGGCGCACACACAGACAGTATATATGTGTGTGTGTCCGTAGCCACGCTAACTTTCGTAAAAGAAGTTTAAACTTGTTGAAATTTAGTATACACAGGTAAGGTAGTGTATATTTTCATGAGTTCTAAAACTAGACAGGTCACACCATTTTAAGGGGTTTTGCACCCCAAAAAATGTTTTTTGGAACTTTTTCTTATAATTATTTTTAAACCCAAACTTTTGTTTGCACATTAAATTTGTCATTTAAAACCAAACAATTTAGTATATTGAATTATTGCTCAATGTCAATCGATTACTGAGATATTGAAAGTGCTAAACTCAGTACTTTTTCCAATGTTAATCTTATGGTGAATAATTAAAATGTTATACAGTATCTCACTTATTAATGCTCGTATATTAATGAAACTTGAAGTGTGGCTTCATATGGTTGGGGTATATTGATATATGCATATAGAACCCATATTTTGTGGTCCATATAGCAGCAAACCTGCGTACTCAGCAGCCATTATGTTATACTTATGAAGAATAACTCAATAACTCATTTATTAACCCAAAGAATGTACATTCATTGGGAATGTCAAACAAAATGGAAATGCAACAAATTTACTTAAAGATGCTTGCAAGCTAAAATGTCCATACACTTCATCAAATTATTAAATTAAATCAACTTCCTTGTTAATTTAACTAAATGAAAAATAAATAATATTCCTCCAGGCAGACCTAATACTTAAGAGCCATCAGTCAGGAAGTCACGGACGCTGTAAAAACACTTATCAATAAATAATAAAGGATTTTAGATATTTCCTGAATTTCAAATGGTCTGACTCTGCTTTGAGGTGTATTGGATTGGAAGTTTATTGAACTGTAGCGGAGATTTATTTTGGAAGGAATCAGTGTTGTCAATTGGAACTTGTAGATTATTGGAAATACGTAAACTATAATGATGATTCTGAGGGATTTTGATTTTTATATTTTTTTGTTTTAAAAACGATAATGTTTCGTAAATATAGAGAGATGGAAAATTTAAAATATTTGAGGACTGAAAAACTGGTTTGCACGTTTTAAACCTATCCATGGAGAAAACTACCCGGATTGCCTTCTTTTGCAGGCGAAATAGAAAGATTGTTCTCTTATACTCACACCCCGAAATGGGTAAAGCGTAAACAAGGTGTGGGAAAATGAGGCTATGGTAAGCAGAAAGAAGATCATAACAGTTTGATATTTTTGCAATAGAGCGGAAGGCAAATATGCCTGAGCTAACTTTGCTTCTGACGTCTTCTATGTGAGGGTGAAATTTAAGTTTCTCATCCAGGATCATTCCAAGAAACTTTGTACTGTTGGACGAGTGAGTAGGAGTTTCATCTAAATGGAAGCTGAAAGCCTTGAGAAAATTTATCAGAAATATGGAAATAAAGAGGGCGTTGGAGAGCGGCCATATTGGATTTTACCTCCATAAGAACAATGTTAAACTTAAAACCATATATCTTGCTTATTTATCAACATACGATTATGAAAGATGTCTCAAATTAAAGGTATTTTGAAGACGCAGGTGGTTTGCTCGCTACTTTCTAAATAAAATAATACATTTCAAAAAATATAGTAATTTAAAGTCTATATTTTTAAACATATTTTGTAGTTTTTCCTAGTCATTAAAAAATAAAACTCCCAGCAAACACTAATCAAAACTTTATAAAGATTCAAACAAAATTTATTCCAAATCAATAGGTTAAACAGTAACAAAAAATATGCTATTCAGTAAAGACATGTTTTGTGCGTTTTAACATTGAAATAGCCCGTAGCGCTAGGGTCAGCGACGATATTTCTTCTGACTCAAACGTCCTCTTAAGAAGCTGGGTTTTGAGAGTATTTATTGAGAGCAGGTTGCTGTCAAACCATTGAAGTAATCCGTTGGCCTCTATAAATTTTGATTGTTCAAGAGACTCCACAGTAGGGCTGGACAGTAAAAGAGGTGTGTCGTCGGCGTAAAGGAAGACTCTGGTCGATTAAATGTGTACAGAAAGATTAGTGGTAAAATAAGAACAAATGTGGGGCCAATAATGGAACTCTGGGGCACACCACTCGATGTTGGGAGCTCGTGTGAGTTGTACTGCCGCGAAAATCCACGCTCATCGACTGACATACACGGTTGATATCACATTAGTAAATAAGTCCACTAATATGTAAAAAGTCCAAAAAAGTTTGTACAAATTATTAATAATTTTATGACACAAGTTGTAAGCAGTAAGTTATTAATAAAATTTGTGTGTGTATTTCGTTAAGATTTTAAGTTTTACTTTGATAAAATACACATAAAAAATTGGCTTTTGTTAAGGCTCTTCCAAAAAAATTAACTTTCAAGTTGATAAAATAATTAAGTGTAATTATTATTATTATTTTTCGTTAAATTAACTAAATTAACGAAATATCAAACAAAATATGGGAATTTTGTGTAGAGCAAATTATGCTATTTTTTGAGATTTATAAATGAAAAGCTATTGAAAAAGGTTTAGTGAAAACATGCATTATTCGATTTCTTTCCGCCATTTTCCAATATGGCGGATTTTAACTGAGTTTTGATATTTTTAATATTTAAAGGACATATTTCCTCTATTACTTCAACAACTTCAGAGGATTGTGGATGTTCTTAAGCACAAAATCATAGTGGGAAAAACTTATGGTGGAATGGTAGGTGTTTGTTTTTCCACTCTGAGTTTTTGTTTACGCTGAGTAAATTAGTATACTTTAGCGCTAGGTGTTGACATTACTTTTGGCCAAATCTCATGTATTATATATGAATAATATTGTGCCAAATTTAACTGAATTCAACTTTGTTAATGGGTAAAATTTGTCTATTTTGAGTACTGACCGCGGAAAATCCGAAAGAATAGAAAAATGTCATATTTTAAAACTGAAAAATCAAATGTTATTTGTAATTACTACCGTTAAATATAAAATATCACTATTAATATAATATTTTTGTGTAGATATTTTCATAGTGAACATTGCTAAATGTACATGGTTATACCAAATGGTTTAATTATTAAATAATACTGTTTTAAGTAAAAGCTTACATAATTACATATTTTTCCCGCCATTTTCCAAGATGACGGATTTTCCCTAGGTGGGAATTTTTGGGAACTTTCAGGAAACAATGAGGGATATGTCAGGAACACATCGCAGTAGGTTTCATACTTTAACTGATTTGTTCCAGGTTAAACTCTAACTGTCCTGTACTACGTATGTTATTCTCGTATCTGTCAGGGATAAATAAATCAGTTTCATCAGAAAATATTTTTGAATTTATAAATCTACTTAATAAAAATAATTGAGACGATAATTTAGAGTTAACGCATTAATGTGCTGGGCCCACGATAAGTTGTTATCAAATATCAACCCCAGAAGAGAAAGGGAGCTCGAGATCATTCATGATGATCAAAGGATCGCACGTAATCTGTCTTAGACTAGAAACAAATACACATGAAGATGTTTCTGGGTTTACATGTAAATTACTACTGTTAATGTGTTGATAAAGATTGGATAATTTTAAAAACGAATCAATTTCCAAGTTTGATCTCAAATCATGTTTGAGCAGTAAAGCTATATCATCCGTGTACATAGTTACACTTAGGCAATGTGCTTGTGAGGCTGTTTGTATACAAAATAAATAATACCGGTCCCAAAACTGAGTCCTGAGGACTCCCGAAATTTAACTTAGCGTTTTTAGATTGCAAGGTATTTATTTTTACTTTTTGGCTTATTTTTTCTAAAACTGATTCAATCCCGTTTAAAGGCAGACCCCGCACTCAAGGTTATAGCATTTGTCGGTTAGAATTTGTCAATATAGTCAAATGCTTTTTGTAGGTCTAAAAATACATCTTCAGTTTTACATTTTTCATCTAGTGCAATAGTAGCATTCCTTAACGAAATCAACCATAGCATCCGTTGTATTTTTGCCCTTTACAAATCCATGTTGCTCCTTCTAGAGCAAGTTCTACTGAGACAAAAGTCCAACAGCCTTTGTGCAAAAATGTGTTCAAATATTTTGGAAAATGTTGAAACGTTTGCAATGGGGCACCAATTCTCCGGCAAACTAGAATTTCCGTCTTTAATCATGGGGCGTATATGGTTTGTTTTAAATCCTGCGGAAATATACCTTCTAAAATTGATGGGTTTAAAATTTCGGTAAGAGGATAAGAAATGTAATAAGCACATTGTTTCCCTAAGTTTGTCAAATATACATTAAAAACTTCAGGGCTTGGCATATTATCGGGTAAAGTAACATGTTGCTTCTTCCTGTCCTCGTCTATTATTTTCCAAGCATATTTAGCTAGGTTGTCACTCTTGCTTAGCCGCTCATACAAGTGCATTGCTTTAGCTGTTTTTATGACTTTACGGTATATTTTCTTATATGTTTTATAGTATTCAGTAAAGTGATTTGATTTGTTAAACTTCTTTTGTAAATCCAGCTCCTTAAGCTTCAGTGTCGATACTCGAATACCCTTTCTAAGCCATAGCTTTTTACTTATTTCTTTAGGTTTAGTTTTATTTGTTAAAGGGCATGCTTGAGTAAAATAAAATTGAAATATATTACAACAACTTTTGAATTTATCTTCCGGTGATGAAGATTCATATAAGAAATCCCAGCTTTCTGCCGGTAGAAGAGAGCTTAAATTAGATAAGTTACTTGGGGTCGTGACATGCACAGGTTAAAATTTTGTTTTGTGGTTTTGGGCTGATATGCGCAAGGGGAAGACTAAATTAATCAGTGTAATAGTTCGTGTTCATAATCATATCACCTAAAATGTATAATTTAAAACGCTAATTTAAGAATGCATGAAATGTAATCCACTGTGAAAGCCGCCGAGCCAAACTTGTTATCGTGGCAAAACCCCCAACATATTATTGATGCATATCAAAATATTGGTTTGGACTCCAACATGTATGCAAATTCAGAAAATTACCAAAATGTCCTTAGGAATTTGCCTTTACGACGATTTAATTTGTCTATTTGTTATTTAAACAATTATGTTTGTTGTAACTTCCTGGTATAACTATGGTTATGTTTAGATTACTATAACCTTTATAGATCACAATTCTAGCTCAGTTTAACAAAGGTGTATAATATTTATTTGTTTCCGATCGCAAATGGTGACCAAAGTACAATATTATGTTGTGTTCAGTTGAGTAGAGCAGTGGTTGCATAACTAGCTTTGCACTTCCATAATTATATCACCGGTCGTTGGTGTGTGCTGTAATACATCCACAATAGTTTAGCCACGTTCATCCAAATCATCGAATAACTTTGTTCTACTGTATAACATTAACCTTTTCATTTGATTTGATTTGACCATCCCCGCCAAGCCTGTTAAAATTCACGTTTCCTAGTTAAAGTTATTTGGTTTACTATACATACTTAAATGTTCATGAGTGAGACATGTAAGTTTTGTGTTGAACTTTCTGCTCTAAGTTTGAACTAATTCATAAAAATGTTATATTGTATTATCTGCTGTTATAAATTCTAAATATTCGAAGTTTTTTCATGGATAAAAATATATATAAAATCTGTTTATGAATTACGTTCAAACAATGCATAGTACTTTTTAATGTTCAGTCTTGCGATAAGGTGTTTTATGAGCGTGTTTCTCTGGTTTCGTATTGTTTTATTGCTAATTTAAACATAAAACCGTGATCACCCTCTCGTCACTTTGATGGCAGTGCTCTGGTATTGTGCAGTGTTGATGATTTTCACAACCTGGTCCATATTAGCTATAGCTCCCGTCTTCATCACCAGCACAATATAGTTCATACCCTCGACGGATGACGGATGTAGTCGGATGTAGTCTGCGGCGGATGAGCGATCCGACACGGACACCCGGGACCGACCGGAACTTTGTATGGTTCTGTCGCAGGTGTCATTCATACTGTGAATACAAAATGTTACGTGTGTTTCTTATGACGTGTAAATTCACTACTTAAAACAAATCGGTGGCAATCTTTCTCTGAGACTAGCAAATAGCGTTGTAAATAAGGCTGACAAAATTTGTTTAACTAATAGTGGAATACAATTTGTTAGGCCCTTATGACGAAATTAACCAAGAATATTGTATAGTTCTTTCGTTTATTAGTTGGAATTTTTCTTAAACGCTGACCTCATTATGCCTCACGTCTATCATTGTTATCTCTGGCGACAAATATACGTGTGACGGCATATAGTAGACCAAAAAAGCTGTGACAGCAGAAGTGAATGATAACATTATTAAATCAACACTAAACGAAGGTGTGTTTCCAGATTATAATACCAACTGTATTCGAAAATGAACTCAGAGTTATAGGCCCCCCACAAAACATTAAAAGAGGGAAATGTTTAGATCGTAATTCAGATTTAGAAAGACCCTTGGAAGAGGAATGGGAAGAGGAAATTAGCCAGTCCTTATGTGCGCGATGTAAACAAAATTATAATTTAAGTACAGTCTGAACATAGTCTAAAAATGAATGTGTAAAAGTTGTATGCTCTGTGTATTCAGAAGGGAAAACACACGAAAGAGTACATCCCTATAATCAATTACCTTTTCCTTTAGCAATTTGCCTCTCTTTACCTGGTTTCTGAATCAATCGAAATTTAGTTATCTAAATTTTTTAAACAAGTTTGAAACAAATATTTTCGTGCTAAGCGTTTTACTGACGGTCCTTGCAGTAAACAAAAGTATATTTCGCAGCGCATCTTCGCGTTCCACTTCTTGTAGGCCTACTGTGATCGGCTTATAATATGAAATTATCGAAATCTCTCGGGCCAATTCAATTCTGGAATGATTTACACCACGAAATTTCTCCTGGATTTATTATATGAGCTGACTTATTTACACGGCTCTCGTTCTTCTCGTCATTTCAACTACAGAGTTCACTTCAGCCTCTAGCGGCTTGGTCACGGATCGTTGTCGGTGACGCAATCGATTGCAGCGAGTGACAGCGGATTCGCAAGATTCCAGTTGGACGCGCATCTCATTTTGTTGGTGTATTGTGTGTTCACGGTCGGGCGAGGTCCCTCCCTTCCGGCGCCGAGCTCGCCGCGCCCGTGGCTCCACCACCGCCATGCGCAGCACCGCGCCGCACCAGTCAGTCGCGGAGTGTCCCGGTGCCGATGTCGCCCCCCTGTAGCCTGCTCGCCTCCAGGTGATAAGACACCCCCTCAACTGCACTACTGCACAACAATGCCACTCCCACCTCCCTCTGCACCGCACAAGATGCCAATATAGCATCAGTCGATATGTTTATTTTATTTCAAACATTTTAATTGGAATATTGTATTAAAATAACTCGAGTTCATAGATTTGTAGGTGTAAACATATATTACTGAATTTATTCAGTAACATTGGGAAACTCCTATTTATATATGCAATTGTTTTTTATAAGACTTACAAATGTATACTAATATATTAACATTTGTAACTCATCTATAATCTGAGCAAAAATTTGAGGAACATTTCAAGGAATACTAAGCAACAAAGAGACTTTGGGAAAAGAAATTATTGCAAATTACAGTACTTAATTGGCACGAACGGAAATAATATAAAGTTCCGTATCACTATCGTAACCATCGTGTATATATATATTCATCGTGATGAATGAATAAATAAAATCGATGAGCGTTATTTTGAAAATGTATCCCGAGTTCATTTTTAACTACGTCATTAAATAAACTAAGCATTAGTTTGGAGTTGGTGTTCTTATACGACATCTTTCTGGTAGTTTCCTTTTTTGATCTTCCTTGAATTTGATCTTCGTGTAATATTTTTCTAATATGATTCAACCTAAACTGTTTGCAATTTGGAAACCAGTCAGTTTTAATCAAAACAATAAATTAACGAAAAACAGCCATAAAATTGTAAAGAAATATAGTAATTTTACTTATTGAAATCGGCTTCCTCCATTCCAGCTCTACTCGGAGGGGAAGGTACACGTATAGTTACAGTCCGTGCACTACTTGATGGGCCAGATAAGGCTTCCTCCATTCCAGCTCTACTCGAAGGGGAAGGTACACGTATAGTTACAGTCCGTTCACTAATTGATGGGCCAGATAAGACTTCCTCCACTCCAGCTCTACTCGGAGGGGAAGGTACACGTATAGTTACAGTCCGTGCACTAATTGATGGGCCAGATAAGACTTTTCTGAGATTATCTTATTTATATTTGAGCTGCTGTTTTGTTATGCCTGACCAATATACTATTTTTTACAGTGCTTGCAATCTAGTTGGTGAATAAAATGTTTTAATTACAGTCCATATCACCGTTGATTTTCATAACTTGTTTTAATACTTTGTATATTGTATATACTGTTTACACATTCATCATCATACATCATTAGGTTTGGTTTGATAGTTCCGTAGAAGAGATTTTCGTATCCGTTACGGATCAATTCCATAATAATGTAATTTAAACGCGAGACTTGTTGTGAACGCAATTGAATGTTTTGGGGGTCTCCATTTTCCTTCCCTATATACTTAAAGACCTTTCACGCAGGAAACCGACAAATTACTCGTAATACAGATATATATATAGGCACTTTCATAGCTATTTTATTTTCCCCATCTGCTGTATAAATTAAAACTTTGCACCCTTATAACAGAGAGTTAACAAGCACTCTCCCCCTCTAGCGGGGAGAACAATTACTTTTGTCTCCCTCCCACGTCCTATAGGCTACTGTTACATGTAAAGAGACGGGAGGGAATAGGGAATCACTTTGTCTCTCTCCCACAGTTGGGAATTTGAGTCATATATTTTATCAGGAGCGGTATTAGCTTGCTGCGTCTACTATCAATAGCAGCGTTGTATTCATTATCAGCTGTTCTCGTAATACACCTGTCAATGTCAACGATGGGAAGGTTCACATCGGTTAGCTAATTCCACAAACAACAATATTGTAAACCATAGAGTGTTTGTTTTGTAAAAACTATTGTGTTTCCCTATATATTTGGGAAAATAAAGTATGTACTTTTTATTCATTAAAACTGCAGGTGGGGGAAAATTTAGTGTGTATTTTGGGAGTAAAGTATACTGTCTCCCTCGGGAAAATTGTCAAGGATTCCCTCAGGGAGATAAAAATGTTACACTTAATTCTCTTATGACACAAATAGCCATTTAACTATTAGTTTTTCTTTAGGGCTCCGCTCGATTGGGTTTCAGAGTTGTTATGCTATTCTTAAGAAGGCAGTATTACTTGGTCAGATTTTGATGTAATTACAACATACGTTCACTAACCGAGGAGTTTCATTCGCCATAATGCAGCACATACAAGTATTTTACCCCCGGGTTTTAACGTAATTTTCTGTGCGAGAGATTATAGTAAAACATAAATTATCTTAATAGACCTAGTTATTCAATCCCTGACCCAAGCGATCACATAACAAAATTACCATTAATAATAGTTTCTATTATAGATGAATACATATTGCAGTTTTATAAACACTTCACAACAAGGGAACTAAATTAAATTATGACCTTCATATGTAGGCTTATAACATAATTGTGTAACAAAGATATTGAATGATGTAATTAGTGGACAAATGGCAAATCATCATAATGATTTAAGAGGGCTCAAATTAAATGTTTCATTCAACTCAATATAGTCGGGGAAATACTAGTGTTTCTAAATCTTTTTACTTTCTTGAAGGTAAAACACTTGTTTCTTTTAAAGGGTAACTATCTACCAAAAACAACTAAATAAACGGTGTCAGGAAACTGACACATACTTTCTCCCTTTTATCCTAACTTTAATGAATAAATTGTTTAATATTTACTAACTATAAAATATAAAGTATCGTATAATGCACAGAAAATCTTCTAAAAAAACTTTTTTCAGAAATGTTCACCCAAATCCTATTTTTGGAGTCACTACAAAATCATTTGCTACACACAGTGGTTTTAAGAGGGGAATCGCCCTCTTATCTCCCCCTCCCCCCCAGGTCATATTTAACTTTTTGGTGGGGATTCATATTTTTGAATATCCTCTGCTGGCTAACTTGACTTGCATATCAAATTTCAATTAAATTGATCATTAAATAAGAGAGAAATTGTAATTC
This sequence comes from Allygus modestus, assembly GCA_963675035.1. NCBI lineage: Eukaryota > Metazoa > Arthropoda > Insecta > Hemiptera > Cicadellidae > Allygus > Allygus modestus. The sequence continues at coordinate 207,359,122 of OY776111.1, forward strand.
TTGTATTCCCCATAAGAATAACATTGGGCAACGTACTGTGTTTACCGCTAAATGAAAGTTTCAATTTTCTCCGCAACCAGTAATAGTAGAACAATAGTTCAAAATACTAAATTGTGTAGGGTTTTGAGTTTTTTTTTAATGGTGATACGTAAATTTTATTTAGCACTTAAACTTTTTAAGACGAATTTAAAAAAAATTGAATCTTAAGCCTTGTAATTTCTGAACCCGAATGTTTACAGAAATGCGGGTGGTGTAATTTTGTTGGAAACTTAAAGCTCCACAATCTACTAAAGTTTAATTAAAATCGTTAGAGACAATTTTGAGAAATTTGGATTTTTCACGTTTTTGGCGGTTTTTGGGGAATAATTACCCTTCAAAATAAAAGATTTAAAAAAATGAAAAAAAGCTTGGAGATATCAAGGATTAGTACTTACGTACCAAATTGCATCAAAATCGGACCACTGGTGACGTCTCTAGCTCTGTACACATCCAGACAGACAGACACACAGACATCACTCATAATTCACTTTTTAGGATTCAGGGAGCAAAACAAATATTTCCACTGACAACTCAAATTCGAATAATTTTACGAAAACATTATTTTCTCCATATACGATGTAGGGGGGGGGGGGAGAAAGTAAAAACGTAAAAAATTTAAATTTCTAAAAATTGAAGAAACGATTTCATTAAAGTGAAGTGAATAATTCGGTTCTGTGGACCGAATAATCACAGCAGATTCGCCCTCTGTGTGTGTGTGAGTGCTTTATGTCTCTAAAAAATAGCACATCCTGCATTTCTGAAAAATTCGAGTTCATAAATTATAGAGCTTAAAAGGTCGTACCAAAATTAACTTTTAGATTTTTCATAAAACCATAAATTAAGGATAACAATTAATTATCATTATTAAATCATCTCGAAAAACTAAATACTGTAATTTAGTATTTTTATTATTCTACGAATGGTTGCAAAGAAAACTTACATTTTCATTTAGAGGTATATGCAGTCCGTTGTCCAATGTTATTCGCATGGGAAATTAAATTATTACCATAACTCTCTTGTTTACTGATCAATTTCATTAAAACGTGGTATGTAGGTTAAGAAAGCATTGCCCTATAGAGGATATTTGGAATATGTTGCCTACTAACCCTATGGGTAGGAGGGGGCGTTTCCCTTCTTAAAACTACTATGTGTAAGAAATGATTCTGTTGTATTTTGGTGGATAGTTCTTTAAAAAGTTCATTAAAAGATTTTCTATGCATGCATCTTTTGAACTGTATATTATATATTTAGTAAAAAATGTAATTTATTAATTACAATCTGACTAAAAGGAAGAACAAATTAATCAGTTTTTTGATACCATTTATTTATTTTCTCCCCTCATACGTAGTATATATAGAAAGTTATTGTTTTTGTCATATTTAAGTTTTTTGTGGAAGTACGACTAGTACGAGTATTTGTTTTGGTGCTCCCTGAACACAGATAATTGTTATTGAGAGATGTTTGTCTATATGGATTTGTACAGATCTACATACCACACCGCTGGCCCGATTTTGATCATATTTTGGTACATAAGAATTAAACCACAGTACAGTATCTCCAACAGTATCTCCAGGCTTTTTCCATTAATAAAATGTAACGTCCTCATTTAATGTAGCTCAAATAAACTAAGTAAATTAGTGTTTTTATTTTCTCTCCCTATACGTGAATATACAGGCAGAATTTAAATCGTAATATTAAAAACAATTGTTATCAGTGGAAATAAATTGTTGTTCCCCGAACCCAAAAAAGTTGTTTTGAGGTGATGTCTGTCTGACTGTATGTATGTGTAGAGACCACATCAATGGCCTGATTTTGATAACCACATCAATGGCCTGATTTTGATAACCACATCAATGGCCTGATTTTGATAACATTTGGTATGTAGATACTAATCTATGGTATCACCAGAATTTTTAAATTTGATATATTTTATATATATATAATGGGTCTTTATTTCAAAAATGACCCATCTATAACCGCTTAAAAGCATAAAAAATCCAAACTTATCAAAAACAGGTCTAACGGGTGTTAATGCAATTAATTTTGTGTCAGTCACACAGTACGTTGTCCAGTGTTACTCGTATGTGGACAAAAACATTATATTTTTTCTTATTTGCTAATAAATTTCATTAAACCGTGGTTTGTGGGTTAAGTTAACATTGGCCAATAGAGGCCACTAGGAATATGTTGCTATCTGGTGGTGGGAGGGGGCATTTCCCTCTTAAAACTATTGTCTGTAGCAAATGACTCTGTAGTGTCTCCAATAAAGGGATTTTGGTGGACATTTCTGAAACAAATCGTTTACTAAAAGATTTTCTATACAAACTACCATCCTTTATATTCTCTATTTAGTAATAAATATAGGAATTTAGTGATTAAAATTGGATTAAATGCAGGAAGCACGTATCGGTTGTCTGAAACTGTTTATTAATTATTGTTCGACGATTAATGGTTGCGGGGAAAATTTAAACTTTCATCCAGCGGTAATATTATTCTTTCAGGGAATAAAAAGGATAATCTGTCTATTTAATTAGTCTATTAATCAATTTCATAACAACTTGGTATATTGGTTGAGGTAACAGGCCAATAGAGGATATTTGGAAAGGGTAACCGTCTATCTAATCCTGTGGTATGGTGTGTTTACCAGTGCAACTTCCCCAATAACGTCTCTAATAAAGGGATTTGGGTGGGAATTTCTGACAAAAAGTTGACTAGTATATTTTCTATAAATGCTACCGTACTTTGTATTCTATATTTACTAATACTTAAAGAAACAAATTAGCAAAGGATAAACGATTTCCATTACTATAAAGGTGTACGAGCAAATTCGTCCTATAATTTAGAAATGTGTACGAGTGAAACAAGTCCACTGCACAATACCTGAAAGGCAAATAAGCACAGCGGGTTTGCCCTCTGTCTGTGGGAGGGAGCGAATAAGCACAGCAGATTCGCCCTCTGTGTGTGGGAGGGAGCGAATAAGCACAGCAGATTCGCCCTCTGTGTGTGGGAGGGAGTGAATAAGCACAGCAGATTCACCCTCTGTGTGTGGGAGGGAGCGAATAAGCACAGCAGATTCGCCCTCTGTGTGTGGGAGCGAGCGAATAAGCACAGCAGATTCGCCCTCTGTGTGTGGGAGGGAGCGAATAAGCACATCAGATTCGCCCTCTGTGTGTGGGAGGGAGCGAATAAGCTCATCGGATTCGCTCGCCCTCTGTGTGTGGGAGGGAGCGAATAAGCACAGCGGATTCGCCCTCTGTGTGTGGGAGGGAGCGAATAAGCACAGCAGATTCGCCCTCTGTGTGTGGGAGGGATCGAATAAGCACAGCAGATTCGCCCTCTGTGTGTGGGAGGGAGCGAATAAGCACAGCAGATTCGCCCTCTGTGTGTGGGAGGGAGCGAATGCATACATACATGGATACAAGTAATTAGAAGGAGGTGTATTAGTATGTTTCCTGAGACTGTTTATTTTTATTGCGAAGTCTCTTAGCTCCTTACTGATCACGACCGTTGTTTGCAGGAGAAGCTTCTAGCAGTTCGTCGCAGAGCACGCCGAGCACCCCCGTAACCGCCCCCGCCGCCCCCAGCGCTGCCTACGACCCCACCCCCGGCGACGAGCCCTCGGGGGCTAAAGGTTGGTCTACTTCGTGTTTCATGTTATCAGTTGCGTAATATAAGCACAGTTGAGATTCCACATAAATTACTGGAAATATATTTTAATGTGCACTTAGTTTCAGTAACCAAAATTGAAAAAGATGCCTGTGAAAACTAGAGACTAAATTAGACTCATTGCAGGTCCGTTGAATTAGGATTCTTAAACAACTAATAAACTATTATTTCGATAATTAAAGTCTATAAATATACACTGTATGAGTAGATATCCTAAGTTGTGTGCGAAGCTTATGTGTACAAAGGGTTTTTGAGATATGTATGTACAAGTACTATGTTAGTTAACAGATTTTCAAAAATATTATGCAGACATTACTGCATAACATTTTGACCCTAAAGCAAGTGAATGGGAATTAGTATAATAATGTTTACAATTTAAATCCATTAGTTTTAGTGCAACCACATTATTTTGAATTTCAGGTTATTTGTGACTGTAAAGTATACAGATTGAGTTTCAAATGCCCCCCCCCCAATATTTTATACCTACATTAGTTAAAATATAAGCACCATCGATAAATGTTGGGTATTAAGTACAGTAATCATCGAATTATCTGGACCCGAATCATCTGGATCCCGGATTAACCGGACAAGGTTGCCCGGAATAAAAAATGTAAATTATTGTCAAATCACAATTTTTCTCCCGTGCTAGCGCCTTCTAAGTTTCAGACGCAACCACAATACATTAATTTACCAACTAGGTTAAATATATCTGGAGGTCTCGACTCGTGTAAAAAGTGCAGCCTGAGTGTTCGACCCCCATTTACCCCTCTATCAACTTTGCACCCATGGCAACCAACATAAAATCCTCTTTTCACGAGTTATATGACAGTCAGCTGGAAAAAAATTAACTTGAGAAGATAGGAGTCGATTGGTTACATGAGGAAATGGCTTTTGACCGTGTATGCTTCACTTCTTTACCCCAGACGAGACCTCTAGATCTATTTAACCTTATTGGTTAACCGTTCATTACTAAACACAACTTGTGAGGTTATTTTGAGTTTATAGCTGTGATTGGATTGTGTGTTAAGACAGTCAAACAAACAGTGTGTCTATTCTGTTTTACAGTCTTCCCACGCAATTTTCAGCATCAATAGTGCAGGCGCTAGTATCCCAATCGTTATTTATGCGATGTTATGTAGACCCTCTCTTAACCGACCCTCACGGGACCGGGCCTAGGTCGGATAGCTGCAAAAGGTCGGTTAAAACGTGCAAGTACGTAAACATGTAAAATACTGTCGAAATAAATGCATTATTGATATTAAATTAATAAAAAAAAAACATTTTTATGAAATATATCAAGTAACAATGAAAGTATGCAAAGTGATCGTGTTCATGCATATCTGTACCAATTACCATATAAAGACGATCTCTCTTTTTACAGTATAATATAAAGTGCAGTACTGTACTGTGATCCGGTAGGCTGTACCCACGCGCGAAGCATAAGCGAAAAATCTCGGTACTGTACTCGATGCAGAGTAGCGATAAACTGACTTTGAATGACGTTCCACAATATTGTGAGTTTACCATGCGATTCATAACAAAACTTAACCTGAACAGATACGTTTCTATTTTAGTAAAGAGATAAGAATGGTAATGGAAGTCTCTCGATTCCTTGAAAAGGTCGGTTAAACCGACCAGTTTTAAAATTCAGGGCGGATAAACCGACCTCTATTTTGTCCCAGGCAGAGGCTGTTAATCCGAGCGGCGGTTGATCCGGGGTCAGGTAAGAGAGGGGGTAATAGCTTCAGATTATCCGGATGTTTCGCTCTCCGGATTTATATGCCGCTACATTAGTCCGGATGATCCGAGGTTTACTGTACTTTGACTAAGTTAACATGTTCGGTCCCCATCTAGGATTCGCTATATTAGATTGTTTATTTTGTATGATGTAAAGGTGGTATTGTGATCTATAATTTCAAATTAATTTGTCTTGCTTAATTTAATCTCGAAATCCGATCTATAATTTCAAATTAATTTATCTTGCTTAATTTAATCTTGAAATCCGTTAAAAATAATCTATGTTCTCAAGATATTGGTATTTTTTAATTTGTTTAATTCATGCCCCTCTTTACTACATTTCATCAGATAATGACCAACATGAACCACAACCGATCATTGTTGAGTGGTTTATTAGTGAATTTCCTTTGGAAAGTGAACTATTAGCATGACCCGCACGGTGAAACTTAAACCCGGGACCACCACCATAGAAGTTCCTAACGTGAACCCCTGAACACGTTTTTGGGGGTCGTTCAAAATTGTATATTATATATATATTATACATATATTAAATATATATATGTGTGTGTGTGTGTTTGCACTCTAGCGGTCGCATTTTTTGTCCGATTTACTTACAATTTGGTACGGACGGTCCTATCTGTAATCAGTTGGACAAGTTCGTTAGGGAAAACAATCGGAAAACTCTAAACCCCTTTTTTGTGGTTATTCTTTCAAATTTCGAGTTTTTGGGCCCAAAAAGGGTCAGAAAAGGCCCGGGTGTAAAATTAATGCATGTTAAAATATATAAATTAGAGAGGCGAAAGTTTTAAGCCATCTCCCGCCATTCTAGAATAAATATTTACCGAGTTATTAAAGAAAATGTGTATCGACTAAACACAGTACGTTGTCTTATGGGGGGTTTACACTAGAAAAGCCTGTTATTCATTTGTTAGAGTACTTTTATCATCCCCAGCAACCTCACGCCTACCTTCAAGCCTGTCTGGACCTTCTCCTAACCTTTTAAAGCGCAAAATTGTATTCCCAGCTTTGCAAGTAAATGAAACCAGGAATATCAGAACAGCCAAAAAATCAGTGTTTCAGATTTCAATAAAAATTGGACTAAATGTATGTTTTACACTGATTTTGAGTTTTAAAAGTTGTTACGTGGAAATTCACTTCCCTCACGTCAGCGTGCTGCGTGCGATCTCGTTTTCATTTTGTAATTACAAGCTTTCGCCCACCATCTTGGATCTTGAAATCGAATTCCCAAAAAGAAACGATATTTTCAGATCCAAATAACATATTTTGAAAAGCGGATTGCGACATTTGTTCCGCATGTAAAAAAATAAAACATTTAGTGGTCATAACACAAAATAAGAAGTCAAAATTAAGTACTGAACAATGACCGGTTGCCACCCTTAGTAATTATCTGATATAATTTAGAAAAGAGAGGCATGTTTTAAGGTGGGCATTTAAAACTCGGTTCAAAATTAATTTTGAATATGTACCAATATCTTGTGAACAAAGTTAAAGAAAATCTATCGCGGCATTGTGCTAAGCATGGAAAGTAATTTGAATAAATTTATCACAATACTACCTTTACATTTTAAACAAAATATGCTAACTAAATCATTACATTAAACAAAATATGGTGATCGAAGATGCCACCCGATAATTTTAGTTAATCGAAATAAAGTACTTACCATCCAACAATGATCGGTGGTGGTCGGGGATGTTTTTAGCAAATAGAGATATTTCAACAAATGTAGAAAAAATATTGGGAGGACACCAAACTTACCTTTTATAAAACTTACCTTTTATAACGAGGTTTTTGGAGAGAGCTTGTGCAGACGCCATATTCCACAAGTTCTGCGCATCGCCCGTACAAATCCTGCACTGAGCTGAATACGGCGCGAACTTGATTTTCAATAATTTTATCTATATCTAGTCTTATTTAGTATATATCTAAATATAGTCATTGTGCGTACCACAATGTATCAGCATAGACTCTATTAGTCTTTTTCACTTCTGCCAAAACATAATTTAATCAAACTGTATTTTTATACGATATTAAATATTGTTTACCAGCGCAATGATTACTAATCTCTATGTATCGTAAATCAAATACAAATATTTTAATTCTTTATTTTTGTCTATGAACACAACATAATTTCACTAAAAATAAAAAGGATCTATATAGTAATACGCTAGGGTTTTTTTCTTCACAGTCATAACTCGATAACGGCTGGACGGATTTTAACGTTTGAGGTGCCTAATTAAAGGTATTTTAACGTACATTTGTCAATACGTCTCAGAACTTTAAGAAAGGGCATCACTTAAACATAGTAAAGGGCTGAATTTTCGGAACAGTGGCGCTATCCGACGGCGGAAGTCTAAATTACGTGTTAATTGAAAGTACGTTGTTATAATCCATTTTAATATCAGATGTTTTGTTATGTTTGTTTACAACTGAAGAAACCGTTCGTTGGGGGTACAACCTTGCTCGCATTCGAGCAATAGGGCAACTAGTAAAATGTAAAACTATTTAAAATGTTATGGGTAGGGTTCATGCATATTTAAAAATCACTTTCTTACCAATAAATTAGGACACTAGGCATGAAACTCAACCATATAATTTTTGTATAGTTTAATATTTTATTCTTTTGTATTTTTAGTTGTATTGAAATTCTTTTGTGTTTATTTAAAGTAGTTTAATTCAATAAAGTGGAATATATTCCTCCCTGATCAGGCTAAAGATTAATTCTAGTGTTTTTACTTGATATTTACCTACAGTTGATGAGAATTTTAACTGTTTTCTTTAGTTTTCGTTCGTGGAATTTGGAATTCAGTAAATAAGTCAAAACATCGGGATAAGTATTTTGGAAAGAGTGAAAGCCAAACAAAGTCTGAAATAGTAAAAGAAGTATCTTCACCTGAGACAATGCCAAAAACAACGTCAAGCAAAGCAAGGAGGTTGCGGAAGCTGAAACTAAAGAGTGCGAGACGGGCAGAACAGCCGTGCAATGAGGACAGAAGCCCTGAAGTCGAGGAGAGATCAGGTCCTGAGCTGAATACAGAAACTGAGGAAGTTAACAACGGTAATAAAGAGATCATCGAGGTTATTATAGAAGAGACCACCCAGATACCTGATACGTTAGCAAATAAAACTCATTTCGATCAAATTATATCTGACCAAAAAGTAACTTTCACGCATACTACTGATTTTGATTATAATAGCAAAGTTAAATTAAGTGATGTTAGTGATGTTAAAACAAAAAAGAGTGGAAAATCTAAAGGTTTTAAACTATCCCAAATCTTTGTAACCAACCCAGATTCAAATTCAAGCAAAAAGGAGAAATTAGTAAATAAAACAACAGTCTCGAGATGTAAAACTACTGAGCAAGAACTGGTTGGTGAAAATGTCGGTGAGGAAAGATCTTTGAATATAATTCCCGCTGAAATCACAGAAGCATCAAGACATATTGTGAAGGAATTGTTAACTGAAGCTGACACCGAATTTAACAGCAGGGATAGTCGGACACAAGTAAATAGTTGTGATCTTCAACATGCTGATGTCTCGTCTGAAGAAAAGGCCGTAGTAGACTCTTCGACCTCGTTTACAATCGCCGAAACCGAAAAAGGTGTCGAATCGACAAATACACGTTGTTTGGAAAATGTTACATCGTCGGTTTTAAGTAATAGTAAAATCGTTCTAATGAATTCCAGTGATGTTACGCAATCAAACAACGTAGAAAACATATCACACAAAATCGAAAAATTTCATCATAACATTCTGGCGCCCAACACAGAAATTATTGATATTGTTGAAAGCTCTCTTCGAAATTATAAGGCAGCTAATAAATATAATACTAAGAAAGATAATGGTGAACAAACAAGTAGGCCCATCTCTATATTCGTGGTACCGCCTGATAATATTGCCCAAGAAACGGAAGCATTTGAAGGAGATTGGGAATCAGTTTTGGATTTTGAGGAGAAGTCTCAAACTGTATCTTCTGACGATGATGATGTTCGACCAGAGACTTTGATTCATCTACCCTCTAATGACTTGGAAACATCAGCTGCTCTGAAGGATGGCAGGAATGGAATAATTCAAGTCGATGACTATGAGCTCTCCGTGCAAGATCTATACAGCCCGTTTATGGCTCCTGAGGAAGAGGCTCGTTTACGAAGTTTTCTGGAGACGCTGAACTTATCAAAACCTGAAGAATATGATGACACCTCGTCCTCCAGGTCATTTGGAGACTCAAGTTCTACCACATCGATGCCTGAAAGCTCGCCTATCCCTCAACCTCCGTCCGATGAAATTGTTATTTATCGTCACATCAAAACTCACAGCGTTGCAGAGCCTTGTTATATACCCCCAAAACATCAACGTTTTTTAGATGTGATTACTGAAGAAAATAGTGATCCCAGTGATACAGAGAAGAAAATTGGAACCATAAGGCCCTGGGAAAGCCCAGGAATGATTAGAAAAAATAACGAAATCGAGGTTATTCCAAACGACTGGTACGGATCTGATGACGAGCCTGAAACAACGTCTGACGAAGGTGGTATAGACACATCGTGGGGGGAAGGGAAGACATTAGATGACGTTGAGGGCGTGGAGGTAGTTTTTCTAAATAGCAGTAGTGATGATGAAATTGTTTTAAGAAAAACATTCGAGGAAAAAATATATCGAACTCAGGGAGAACAAAATAAAGCTCAGCTGGTCGTTGTTCATGCAGCCAAAACTGATGATGTTAAAAAAACTGTGAACCTCCAGAATGTAATGAAGCATAACGTAGACTATAATAAAGATGAAAACAAGAGTACTAAAAATGCTATGGACGAAATTATGGCAATATTAGACAGTACGTATGAGATAAATAAGGATCTTTTTACAAATCGCCCCTTGGTGGAAAATATTGTCAATAAACATCCCAAGACAGGTAAAACCACCAAACCAATAGTGGGAGTTAATATCATAAATAATTCCTCTATTGAACACAATACTTTGGATTATTCTAATTATAAACAAATAATAAAAGAACCGATAACAGTTGATGCAACAGTTTCTGGAAGTTCTTTAGTATTATTAAATGCTTTTGATTCAGGAAAATGTAATACTGAGAGGCAGTTGACTACAAATGAAATATTTGAAGAGAACTCTACTGAATTTCCTACTCCTCAGGAATCTGTAGTGGCAGTTACCCCTCCGGTGTTATCAAGACAGAACTCGTCTAGTAGTGCGACATCACAGAGCACCGCCAGGTTCAATCCTAATCAGTCACCACTGTCATCCGAAGCTGAAGATAAGTCAGATAACCAATATAGTAAGAAAAAGAAGGTTGGGAAAAAACTATACAATCCCCAGACATTGACACATTTGTCTAAAGAAATCATAACAAGTTTACCACACGGGGAATTTTTTTTAAAGAAAATCGGTTTTTGGAATAGCGACATACACGAAACCGATTGCAAAGAAGAAAGCTGTGAAAATTTAGTTAATGGAAAGTTAACATCATTACCACCATCAGGAATATCGACTAGACGATCATCTTACCATGAACTTGAGAATATTCATTGCCTACAAAATAATAAAAATAGTTATGCAAAAGAAAATTCACCTCCTCGACCAGTTCTCCTGAAATCTCCGCCTCCTTCAACTCTTACATCCCCACCACCGAATGACGATCCCTGGTTGGGGCTGCCAACATCTTCAGACCGTAGACTTTTAGTTTGTTTATCCCCCTCTCAGTCAAAAGAGAATACTATAAATTCGCCAAAAGAAGCGACCGAACTTCTAGAGTTGCATAAAAAGTTTTTGGAACGTCGGGGCTACCACGAATCATCGAAGAGAAATTCGATCTTTTCTCCTAAAAGCGATAGAAGTCGCTCTCCAGATTTTAGCTCGCCAGACCTAATTAGACTGGAGCCGTACGAGTCCAAGAGAGCGCAAGTATACACGCCCGAGCTATTGATAGAAGCTGCTAACTTATTAGCGCTTAAAGAATATCGCCAGAGTCGACTCAAAAGTAGAGCACAATCGAACTCTTTTAAAATGCCAGAATCCTCTAGTGTTAAAATTAACGATAACGTTTTAGAGAAAAACGACGGCTTAAGTGAGGTGACGTCATCGTGTACGGAAATAAACGGAGATTCAGAAGGCCCGGATCCGAATAGATCAGCTGGCACTTCAAGACTCCTGGCACTACTCCAAGACAGAGGCTCACCGTGTTGCTCGCCCAATAACACTGCATCGTCTGAAATGGACCGCGTTTATAAGAGTGACGACACGAAAACCGAACGTGTTCATCGGTACTCCGGGAGTTATATATCCGAGTGGTTGAGGATGTCGGAAAATGTGACTGCTGTGTCAGAGAAAACGGATGTCAATGAAAACGTTATAAATGTTAAAAGTGCGGTTAAACCCGATTCTAAATCAATTTTAAACAACCCTGACAACGGACTCGTCGAACGAAGGCAGTTCGAGGCCGAAAAATACAAGATTTCAAAGAAAGGCGATATAGCAATAATGCCCGAAGAAAATGAGACCCATCCACCTAAAAAGAGCGAAAGGCCTAAATCCATGCCGTCGGTCGGAGTTCCGGCATTGAGCCCATCGGGGGGTGAACTTTTTCGGGAACTAATGTACAACGAATACATGAACAAAGTAGCGGAAAGAACTGAAAGGAGACAGCAGAAAGTGATCAAGATATCGAGCCTACCCACGTCGGACTTCAAAGCCGAGCCGGAAATGGAGAAGAGTGTCCAGATCGCTCCTATGAACAAATTAGAATTGGAATTCCTTGACAAAGTCCGCGAACGGATGAGCAAGCTAGGAATCAACCTGGATGACGAGCCGAGCGGCAGGGAGTGCGAAGAGAAGAATACAGCAGGAGAACCACTACCCAAACATCTGCAGGAGTTCATAGAGCTGACGTCAGAGAGTGCGGACGATGGCCAAAACGCCCCCACCGGTGAGTCGCACATTTTTTTCCGTAGCAACGTTGCGTTTGCGTGTCATAACATCTCCGATTCTGTGGTTATCACTAACACTTGTCGTTTTTTGTGTCATTATTGTGCCCTTGAACTGGACTTTGTAGACATTAAATATCGTTTCTGTGTTGTGGCTGTTGTTCGTGTCATTTTGGTGTGTGCCAAGTAACAAATTATGTACTGTAGTTATTCCTAAACGAACTTTGGAACAGTGCCAATTTGCGAATTTGAATACTCATCAAGTTTGTTACAATTACCACCGATTATTTGCAAATGAATGATTTTTATTTGGTATACTACCCATAATAGAATTTAAGGTTTTCAGGTTTTATAACGTTTACTCTATTTTCAATAGTTGTAAAATGCATTTAATAAATACAGTACGACATTTGTACTAGCATAAACTAAATATTATTTCCGTTATTTATTTAGTCCTATTTCATATAATTTAATATTTATTATATCAAACAAGCCAGCTTATGCTGATAGTGTTATAATAACATAACCATAAGCTATCATTAACTTAAGTATATAATTTATAAAATGTATTTTGTTAGAACGTTACAGTGGTGTTTGGTTCAATTAATATTTTCATTTGATTTGTAAATTTTCTTACAGTGGTTTTGATTTTCGTAGAGGAATGATGGGAACTATTTCCTTTAAGAAAGTTGAAAAGTGAAGTAATTTCTGATTTGTCATAAGTCAAGCTAGTAAAATAGAAACATTATCGTTTTAACAATACTTAAATATTGTTATCAGTGTAAAATACAATACCCTTAATGTAAGATACAAAAAACGTAATAATATAAACACATATAATAATTATTGTTTATTTACCATACATTATACAGATGTCTTGCATTGGCTTTACGAAAATATTAGTAAAGTCTAAATGCTAGCTTGAATTGCATACGGTATTTGTGTTACTGAATTATATTATATTAAATCTTCGAGTAATTCTTTAACTAAATTAATATTCTCCAGCTTGCAAAAAAGTTGCAATTGTCTTCTTAAATTTGTTGATATTTTGTTGATTTGTAATAAATAGGAAGTTTATTTTAGTATTCCATTATACAGGAAATTCTTTTAGAAAATAAGTGTATTATGACAAGGAATTTTAAGATTGAGGTTTCTTCATTTTCCCTAATGTTTATTAAGGTTTTGTTTTACAAAATTTAAGTTTCATAGATAAGAATTCATAAAATTATTAAAATATTATTTCCCTCAAAAATGCCATTACATGGATAATCTTTTCATGTTTTGACAATTATTCTCACTGCCAACTTTTGTAAATCGATATACTTTGGGTATTGATTAAATTTTTCCATATTGGGACATCATATACCCAATTATGATGTAGTTTTTACTAACAATAAAACACGTCTGTTGCGGAATGTTGCAATTCTTCCTCACATAACAATACTCCTCTGGATAGCCTTTTTACATACAAGACCGATATATGTTTTAAGTTTCCTCAATTAGATCCCTAACACTTATTATACTAACACCTAGATAGTTCAACCATGTTGGAAATTGGCTTTGTGTACAAAAGCTTCGAAAAAGCAGGCTTCAACCCTAAAATACAGGAATCAGCAGGCGTTCAGTTGTTGTAATAAGTGTTACATAATTATTGTTATTCCTAAATGATGAGTTGTATGGTTTGGCACTCGGTTCACAAAGGTAACATCCTCATTATTTACTCCTCAGGTTGTTTATTTGTTTTTACTTTTAATTGAAACAAAAACATCAAAACATTAAACACCAAAATCAAGATTTGTGATTCGTGTTCGCGGTGAGAATCGTTTAAAGCCCAAACAACACGCGTCGCAGATGCGTGTTCGACGGCCGGGTTCGCTAACCAGATCCCGATAAATCAAAGACACGGCCCTGTTCCCCCATTGTAAACTTATTTTCGTCTGAGCCGATGACTCATTTTACTCCCTATTCGTCTGCGGTTCCGCAAACATTGCGATCGTTGACATGAAATCCCTTCACTAACGTCCACCGTTCTCCAAATAACTTGTTTACATAATTTTAGAAGTCAATAATTAGAACGAATTATCATTCATCATTATCATTTATCTCTATGTTAGGATCACTAAACCGAAGGTAGTCATGCTTTCATACTTCATTACATGATAGATGCGTTATTTCCTGAGAACAGTAGTACTGTTGATGACATTTTTAAACTCCATCAGAATTTTTACTTATTATTTCATTTGTAGCATTTAATATAACATGCAACAATACCTATTTATTTTTTAGCATTTTTAGTTGACATTATTATTTAAATACATGTTTTGTTTTGCGTGTCTTTACACGCGAGTGTATTTCTACCTAAGGTCGACCTTTTGTTTGAAATCATCATTAATACCATTAATTATTATCCCAATTACAAATTGTAGCTAGGTCTAATTATAACATCAAGATCGATCTGGTGAACCTCAGGTTATAAGGCGAGCACTCTAACTAATACGTCATATAGGTGTTTGTGGTACGTTTGTGCTCTTAAGCTGATAACAAGTTTTTCCTATTCAGTTAAATACACCATAATAACAAAAATAATTTGGCATCGGCACCACCGTTACAAAAAATTTAGTCCTTTATTGTACTTACCTACAACTTTAAAAAAATATTAAGACGTATTAGCAAATCTATAGTACAACTGAATACAATTAAAAGCTTTTAGCAAATTTCCCCTTTAGGGAAGAAGCTATTACCGTAGGTGGCATGGTAAGACTTAAGCCCGAGACCATGACAACTTTTTGTTTTGAGGTCCCCAGATGCCAAAAACACTATTCGTTCAAATTTATATATATCTATATATATATATATATATATTATTAGATTGAAAACAAAATTTCCAGAGTACCCTTTTTTAAACATTTTTATTACACAACGCGTTTCGGCTATAATGCCATTTTCAAAGTGTATAAAAAGTATAACCTTAAAATAAAATAGTAAAATTTAAAATGAATAAACATATGTTAAAATATAGATAAAGTAAAAAATAAATAAAAAATATACAGACAAATAGGGTTAGCAAGGTAGATAGCGTTCATCAAGCTGTTATTTGTTTCTTAATTCTTCAATTTTTTCAAATATTGGATTTTGGATTTCATTCTTTATCACATTTAGAATATTATTAGGGTCATGTTTTTTGTTCTTGTAGATTTGGTATTCTTCTAATATGTTCATCTTTTCTCCTTTTTGTGCAATATTTAGAATTTTCATATTTTCTGAGATATTTTTGTAACTATGCTGAGTTTCAAGAATATGCTCAGCAAATGCAGATTTCTGTGTTGTTTAGTTGTTTGATTTTACAGATTGTATATGTTCACGAAATCTGCATTTAAAGTTTCTTCCTGTCTGCCCTATATAAAATTTGGGGCATTCGCTGCACTGGATTTTGTAAATGCCACTTTTGTCGTATACGTCAAAGTTTTGATGATTCTTTATACTACTTATCTTTTGTATCAGTTTGAATGAGTTGTTTTTTGTTCTATAGCTTATTTTAATGTTTGATCCGTCAAATGTTTTTCTTATAGCTTTATTGAAAACTTTATTATATGGTAGACATATATATTCTTCTTTTATTTTATTTTTGGGACTAAGATTAGTTTTATTCTTCATGTTGTTTATCATTGTGTCTATCATTTTTGATTTATAACCATTTCTTACAGCTAAAGTTTTGATAAGTTTTTTCTCTTCGTTGTAATGCGCTTTCTCCATTGGTATGTTTAAAAGTCTATAAATCATTGATCTAAAACTTGCTGTTTTATGTTGCCAAGGATGGTTTGATGTAGCAGGTATTATTAGGTCTGTTTGGGTTTCTTTCCGATAAATTTTAAACATGTGTTTTTCAAGTTGTCTATATATAGTTAAATCTAGAAAGTTAATAGTATCTCTTCTCTTTTCCATTGTAAATTTAATATTGTGTGATATGGTGTTTAAGTATTGTAATAAATTATCACAAGTTGAATCATCCCAAACAGACCTAATAATACCTGCTACATCAAACCATCCTTGGCAACATAAAACAGCAAGTTTTAGATCAATGATTTATAGACTTTTAAACATACCAATGGAGAAAGCGCATTACAACGAAGATAAAAAACTTATCAAAACTTTAGCTGTAAGAAATGGTTATAAATCAAAAATGATAGACACAATGATAAACAACATGAAGAATAAAACTAATCTTAGTCCCAAAAATAAAATAAAAGAAGAATATATATGTCTACCATATAATAAAGTTTTCAATAAAGCTATAAGAAAAACATTTGACGGATCAAACATTAAAATAAGCTATAGAACAAAAAACAACTCATTCAAACTGATACAAAAGATAAGTAGTATAAAGAATCATCAAAACTTTGACGTATACGACAAAAGTGGCATTTACAAAATCCAGTGCAGCGAATGCCCCAAATTTTATATAGGGCAGACAGGAAGAAACTTTAAATGCAGATTTCGTGAACATATACAATCTGTAAAATCAAACAACCAAACAACACAGAAATCTGCATTTGCTGAGCATATTCTTGAAACTCAGCATAGTTACAAAAATATCTCAGAAAATATGAAAATTCTAAATATTGCACAAAAAGGAGAAAAGATGAACATATTAGAAGAATACCAAATCTACAAGAACAAAAAACATGACCCTAATAATATTCTAAATGTGATAAAGAATGAAATCCAAAATCCAATATTTGAAAAAATTGAAGAATTAAGAAACAAATAATAGCTTGATGAACGCTATCTACCTTGATAACCCTATTTGTCTGTATATTTTTTATTTATTTTTTACTTTATCTATATTTTAACATATGTTTATTCATTTTAAATTTTACTATTTTATTTTAAGGTTATACTTTTTATACACTTTGAAAATGGCATTATAGCCGAAACGCGTTGTGTAATAAAAATGTTTAAAAAAGGGTACTATGGAAATTTTGTTTTCAATCTAATAACATTATTAGTAGCCCTATTCGTGAACTCAAGTAAAATATCTATATATATATATATATATATATATATATATATATATATATATATATGTGTGTGTGTGTGTGTGTGTGTGTGTGTGTCCGTTACCGCGATAACTTTTGAAAGAAGCACCCAATTTTGATGAAATTTGGCACAAATGTGAAGAGTAACATTTATGACTTTAAGTTCGAAAACCAGATCGATCGGTCTATGGGAAGGGGGTTTTATGGGGGTTTCAAATTTTCCAAAATACAGTTTTTTGAACTTTTCACCCTAAAATTTTAAAAACACTAGATTTCGGTTATAGCCATTTTATAGAACTTAAAAAAACAAACAATGTAGTATTTTGAATCATTAAGCTAGGTTTAGTGGTTGTGGAGAAAAGTCAAAAAATGTGCCCATAAAATTTCCCATGTTAATCGTATGGGAATACGGTTTTTAGATTTTCCTCAGATAACTTCACTAAAAACTCCACATTTCTTTCTACCAATCAGTTTAGCTCTACAAAACAATCATTTTGGCGTTTTAATTGTTGTTTTACGTCCAACCGTTGCAGTGATATTCAAAGTGCTAAACACAGTACGTTGTCCGATGTTATCCTTATGGAGAATAAATAAAATGTTATATTTCGATTATTTATGAATGTATATTGATGAAACTTGGTATGTGGCTTCAACTAGTTGTGGTATATTGATATTAGCACAAAAAAAGGTTTTTCTTGATTTTTCCCAGTAGCAGCAAACCTGCATACTCGCGCCCCATGTTATTCATATGGATAATAAGTAAAGTTTTATATCTCCCTTACTTATGAACCTAAATTAATAAAACTTGGTATGTAGCTTCACCTGGTTGAGTTATATTGATAATTGCAAAAAAAAACATTTCTAATCTTCCTTGTTACAGCAAACCTGCGTACTCATGTATAATGTTATTCTTACGGAGAATAAATAAAATGCTATATATCACTTATTAATGAATGTATTTTTGTGAAACTTGGTGAGTGGCTCTAGGTAGTAATGATACCAATATATATGCATTGGAAATTCGCTGAGTACGCAGGTTTGCTGCGACGGGGGTATTTTAACTCATAATAGCGATGGATTTGAATTTATTATTGGTTTATTTGGATTTTACCTATCACTTCTAGTGTTTAAGACTACACTACGATTCGGGAGGAAAGGAGAGGTAACGGGAGGTAACGGGCGGAGTTTCCTTACCACCCGAAACGTAGTATAGTCTTAAACACTAGAAGCGATAGGTAAAGTCCAAATAAATCAATAATAAAAACATAAAGCTGACACGCCGACCACGTTTATTCACTTATATCTTGAAGGCCAATCAGCATAGTATAATTGTATTTACTTGTATTCCATGATAGATCGGACGATAATAACATACAGGATGTTTCCGAACTCGCTGCTGAAACTTTCTTAGGACAGAACAAACAAGTTATATACACATGTGGCCTATCTTGCTCCGTTTCCCGTTTTATATGTTTTTTAATCATACATAATCTCTTAGGATCCACACAAAGTTAATAACAAGGATAAACATGCCAAATTGCAAGCAAGTCAGAACGTCAAGTGGTTCGTAGGATAAGCTGTATTGATTGAACAACACACGGAGCGAGATATGCCCTATGTTTATACA
Organism: Allygus modestus; assembly: GCA_963675035.1. Taxonomy (NCBI): domain Eukaryota; kingdom Metazoa; phylum Arthropoda; class Insecta; order Hemiptera; family Cicadellidae; genus Allygus; species Allygus modestus. Next base: position 207,378,184 of record OY776111.1, read on the forward strand.
CAATTTGTGGTTTATTTTGACTCCCAGCAACAAGTTGCTCAAATGTAGGTAAAGAGTTCGGAAACGCCCTGTATAAACACATTAAATAGCTAATACAGCTCTTCCATTAGAATGTGTGTAACACGCCACCTAGCCTCTCTGTAGTGTGGAGGCGTGGGCGTGGGTGTTGTAGGGAATCAGGTCACCCCACCCATCGTTTACTGCCCTTTTGTGCTTTAGGAGGCTTTTATCTCTCTTTGAATAATTATCTTGGTGTGGGAACTCTACTTACGTTCCTAGTTTGGTACATTCTTACCGGTGTCTACGACTTTGATAGTACAGTATTATATTCCTTTTTGCTACACTATAGTTCTTTAATTTATTTTACCAAAATTTGCAATTTAAATCGTGTCAATAGTTGTTTTGACGTTCATTTGTTAATTTTTAATCAGTGCAGTGTAAAACTCTTTAAATATTGAATGTAGATTATGTATTTAATTATATATAAGTAACTCAAATTAATTATAATGTAAGTGTGTGTATATATATATATGTTTTTAACTTACTTAAGTAAATTATAAGGTGCACGTACACCATTTAAGTCACTTGTACGTCAGGGTATATAACATAAAGCTGTGAGAAAATTTTAAGTGAAAATGACTTAATAAGGTATAATGTTTTGATAACCGATTATTTTCTGTCACTACACGCGTGACAGCTTATAGCTTATAACGGACCCGTTTAATACACCTCTCATCCATTTACTATCTCAGCTTGGGCTGAGTTAAGAGTTTTCGTGATTAAACTCTTATTACTGGCAATTATCTGTAAATTTACTCCGTTACTTCAAGATCATATTTATTTATTTTACTTAAGTGCTAAACAACAATTATAAATTTCCATGGTATAATATATTTTACCTATTAATTGGAGTCCGTTAAAATTCAACAGATGCAGTTAATTAAGTCAGTTTGCGGCAGATTAGATAGTACGAACAGATGTTTTAATAACCTCCTCTTTTTTGAAGTCGGTTAATAAAATAATAAACACACTGATTCTGCAACATGTATAGTTGACGGTTGATTGCAACTTTCAAAGCATTTCTCTATAAACAACATTGCATCAGTCATATACTATTTCCAGGTATAATTATTCTACTTTTGATTTCTTCAACGAGTGTACCCAAGACGTTGGGACAGAGAATCATTGTCGGTGGCTGAAAAGAGGCTGGGGAACGTAACAAGTTTTTTATTGGATCTCTTACCAAATTCATCTAATTGTTGCACTTGTGCTTTATTCGTGATCTTTTAAGATGCTTGCTGTATTTGAAACTTTATTCTCTTAAACTCTCTTGGCAATTGTAATGTTAATACCAAATAGCTTGAGAATGATGTGTATAAAAATGTATCGTAGTAATTAGTTTCTTTAAGACAATTCATCTATAATCCCTGTGTGATGTCACTTTGTCAGTAACAATGTAAGATGGAAAATGAATTAAATCTAAATCAGTTGAATCTTTAATGGACGGATACTTTCCGTTACCAAAAAACCTGTAACTTACTAAAAAACTGTTTTAAATGGCAAATCCAGATTTATAAAATTTTATTTTCGCTTGCATATTTTGTATTACTGTACTTTTAAATGTTGAATTTCTCCCAAAGGGCGGAGAAAACCTAATGGATGATGAAAATGCTTCGTCGTAAATAGTGCGGTTTATCACATGCAAGACGAGTCTACAATCTCTTTTTATAATAATAATTTTACTCCCCATAAAAATGGCCCATGATGTCTTGAAGGCTTGAAGGAATCAATATTTCAAATGTTTGCAATCTAAAAATCTATAGAATAAAGGTATTCCAGCTTTATTAGCTATTTTTGCTCATTATTTATAATCGCACGGGGAATCATTTAAACCTGTTTCCATGATAATAATAAACAAATCATTACCATAAAATAATATTTGAACTTTAAAGACTCGTGGGGTGTAGGCCTAAGGGATTTTCTAAACGTGAGTTTGCCTATCCAGATCCTATACATTGTAACTACCTTTATGTCAATTTTCAGCTCAAGCGGTTTAGTGATTTTCAAGTTATACCGAAACATACATGACGACGGACGCCGTCAGAATACCGTAAAGGTGTTCTAGGTTTTAGGGTCCCTAAAATATTTGTGGAACGGGAATAAGCTTATGTTTTACCCTGGTATATTAGCCTTTTGAATAAGTAACACCTGTTTTTGCTTCTATTGTAATATATCAAAAAATTACTTGGGAACTTTGACAACCCATGAGGCAGGGGCAATACGGTAAAATTGGTGTCAAAACCCGCATTTTTTTTTATTTTAGACATAAAACCTTGTGTGCCAAATTTCAACCTAATAGCTAGATCGGAAGTTTGATAACCGGGGGGGTTAGTCAATTATCAGGGGGGCGGAACCCTAAAAGAAAATTGCAGGAAGGGTTAGGGATTTTTTTATCCTGGTATTTTAGCTTTTCGAAAAAGTAACATCTGTTTATGCTTTCGTCTAGTAAAATAAATTAACTGTCCATAAGAATAACATGGGCACTTTGACAACCCGTGGGGTGGACAACCCTTCAACCTCAAGAGAATTTTGCAAAACCCAGCCGTATTGCACATCATCATAATACGAACCACCTTTTCAGCTTAATATTATTTGTGGATTTTGAGGTAGAGTAATTATGAGTATTAAAGGTAATTGCTTAAATAGGTATAGAGATATACAGTGTGTAAAAAAGTCCGTCCCCCCCTTTAATTTTATTGTTTGTTAAAACAAACAAATCACCTTTGGGGAACGATACTAACTTAACCCAAAGTATCTTTTGACGTTATCGAAAATTTTGAGTGCCTCCCAAAAATGGGGGATTTTGGGGGCAACTCAAAATTTTCAAACGTAAACCCCTTTTGAGTGACCCCTCATTTTAAAGAGCTTTAAAAAAATAGGCGGATGGTAGAGGTTGGAGGTAGGAGGTCTCTAACGTGTTTCTATCCAAAATGGCAGCTTGTCAAAGTTTTGAATACAACTCATTTTTGAAACCTGGCGTCTTAAGACTTTTGGAGTTTTAATTTCACCTTTGGTGACTTCAAACTGAAACAACTCTTGAAGAAATGCTATTAAATGAAGAACTGGTCTCTTTGGTAATATTTAAAATTTTGAGAACCCGCAAAAATGGGGGATTTTGGGGGCAACTCAAAAATTTCTGATGTAAACCCCTTTTGAGTGACCCCTCATTTTAAAGAGCTTTTTAAACCTAGGTGAAGGGTGACAGTTAAAAGTAAATATAACCCCTTCAAAAGGGGTTTACATTAGGAAATTTTGAGTTGCCCCCAAAATCCCCCATTTTTGCGGGTTCTCAAAATTTTAAATATTACCAAAGAGACCAGTTCTTCATTTAATATCATTTCTTCAAGAGTCGTTTCAGTTTGAAGTCACCAAAGGTGAAATTAAAACTCCAAAAGTCTTAGACGCCAGGTTTTAAGAATGAGTTATATTCAAAACTTTGACAAGCTGCCATTTTGGATAGAAACACGTTACAGACCTCCAAACTCCACCATTCGCCTATTTTTTTAAAGTTCTTTAAAATGAGAGGTCACTCAAAAGGGGTTTACATTTGAACATTTTGAGTTGCCCCCAAAATCCCCCATTTTTGGGGGACACTCAAAATTTCCGATAACGTCAAAATCTACTTGGGGTTAAGTTATTATGGTTCCCGAAAGGTGATTTGTTTGTTTTAACAAACAAAAAAAATTAAAGGGGGGCGGACTTTTTTTACACGCTGTAGATATTTTTTTGGATGTAATTATAACTAACTTTTCTTTCCCCGTCTTTTTATTGTAACATGGAATTAGGGATAAGACATTATCTGTATACAAAATGTAAACATAGCAAGGTTATACGAACATAACTATTTTTACTGTCATAAAACTGAATTTCTGTAACCCCGGAGCCAAAGCGATCCCGAAATCGTGATATTTTAAATCAGCTGCGGCATTTAAACCCCTAGACTGGAAGCTCTTGCAATGTATTAACTCTTCTCTTAACTTGCTCTTCATGGACTCAAAATGAGATTGTGGAGGAAGACTTTCTGCCTCGATTAACCTACCTTAGTGTGGGATTCAAATGAAGGACTGTTAATGGCTGAGTCATTTCTGGTATTGTTTATGTTTGATGAAATTAAACTCGAGTGCGGAACCCGAGTGCCGCTGCTGCTGGCCGATTTCGGTAGAAGGCTCGAACATAGGTGTGACCTATCACGGGTCACGCAGGACGGAGGACGACAAATGACAATTTCCTCTTTACCTGAGGATGATTTACGCGGGTTTGGCAGGTCGGCAGACGGGCAGACGGCGACGGTGGTTGGCAACACTGATATTTATACCCGGAGGAAGGTTTGCCAACTCATGTATCACCTGCGTGAGTCACATCCGCCAGCCTCGGCCTCCCTCACTGCTGACCTCAGCGTCAACTCTTCATCAAAGTATTGCTCCTAATCACCTTTGATGTGGCATAACGGGAGCCCCAACAATAATGTAGGGTTGTACGACATAATATAATTGTTGGGGGTTATTGGGAAAATGCCGTGAAGATTTCTTAATTTTCTGTAAGACTTGATTCCCTCATACATTGTTGAATTCAATTAAATTTATTCAGACAACCAGTAAACATAACAATTTTTTAATTGGCCCTACTATGGAAAAAATATATACCTTAGTCACATCTCAGAGGTTAAAAAACCATGAATGCATGAATGCAAGGGTTTGCATGATTTCACTTTACAGTGGTTACATAAGCCCTTTAATTACACAGATAAAGACTGATGTTAAAAAGGAAAGAGTTATCCAATTTTTTGTATTTTTTATTTCTTGAATTGAGTTGAATCTACAAGTCTATATGAATTCAACTCGTTTCCAAATGTTTTCATAAATGTACAAAAATAAACTTACCCACTCTACAACATAGGCAAAAACAATATTTTTAAATTCAAATAATTAGCATCAATAGAATTAATTTTCTTCTATCAAATGTCGTTTAGAATATGTTGCTAACATAATTTGTAAAGCCGAAAACTGAAATCCTGCGGACCTCTACAACGCTCCTTTCCTATATCTTATCAATGTATTTTCACGCGGCGATGCAGATTTTTCCGTAGGGTAGACTGGAACCTGAATAACTAAATTATTTAAGCGACATGTTTTGGGCTTTAGAGCATCGTCAGGTGTCGTCACGCACCTACTCGAGATTTTCTAAAACACACTCTACAATAAAGTGATAAAGGTGGTTTAACCTTGCAATATTGCCCGTTTATAAATTGCTGTTTTTCGGGCTTAAACTCAAAATTGTTGATGCATTGACAAAGCACAGCATGAGCTAGAGAAAGTTCACGTGCTCTTCGTCATATTTTGGCGTAAAATAATGTTGCCCGATATTTATGATTTTGATAAAGGTACATACGAAATTTATTTTTACTAAGTTTTTGTTATTCTACTAATAGCACAAACACTATGAAAGAATAATAATTGGGAAAGACAATATTATCTCCCGTACCTTTGGGAATACTGTTCTACTTGGCTCACGCCGAGGTTACATTATGAAAAATGTACGCATTTGTTTGTTTATATATGTTTACAGAACTAGGTAGTGTGTAACTTTCCAGTAACAACTAACAGCAAACTAAGTGCTTCCGTTAACACTGTCTAACCTAACACGGTCTGCTGTGCGATTCGCTAGATGGCAGCACTGGCGGCGCCACGTCCCTCAAGCGGAAAAGTTTGGGCAGCGCCTTGCTCAAAGAAATCGACCAATCACTTACTTTTAGTCGGGGATTTTTGACATATAAAGGTAAATGCATGGTTTTGGGGGATACTTAACGCTTTTAATGGGAACCCTGAGGTCTATCGCCGTTAACCTTCGCAGTAAGAAAACATATTCTGTATGTGTTTACTAGGTTAAACTGTAAACTATTCAGTTACTGCGCATGATGCTATAATAATTTCCACTAACATAATTATCATATAACAATTAACTCTCTTCTTAATCTTTATCAACTCATATATTTCACTTTCTTTGCTTGGTAACATATTAATTAAAATGTACCTATTTTATATGAAGTTTATATTATGTAATTAAAACAATGTCGTACAGTTTTATACTTCAAAATATGCTTACACATATAATGTGCTCACATACTAGACATAAATATACGAATATGATGATACAAGGTAATTCGATCCTCAAATACAAGGTCAATTTCGATCGGACACACCTTTTATCAATGCGTTAATGAATCATTAATTTTGGTTACGTACTTTTTACAATACATTACAACAGTTCTACCTTCGAAAAAAACTAAAAAAGATTTACCATATTTATTCTGTGAGGTACCTGAAACTATAAAGAAAATGCTGAAGGTAAATTTTGTTGTTGTATGAGGTTGTTTAAAAGGTGCATACCGACATTCATCTTTCTACAGATCATTATCATTCATACAGATCATACAGATCATTCATCTTATTACAGATTATTTTTTACGAATATATATATATATATATATATATATATAGATATCTATTTTTAACGTGTAAAATATGTTTGATCATGATGAAATGGCCACCTGTTTGGGTTATAATTTTGCGTTCATTAGTGTTCATTACTTTGTTAATTTTACATTACAAAGTTCATTACTTTGTTGATTGTTCGGCCCTTGAGACGTCAGGAAAGGCAAATTAAAGTAGTACAGTATAATATTTTGTTGTTGCACTCTTTTCGGTAGAAAATTTCCCTCTTTGGTAAATACAATCTTTTATTTATAAACCTACTTTTTAAGCATATTCATGCAAACATATTATATATATTGTGGAACATAAAACCACACTATGAGAACAGTTATTTATGCTTTTTTTAAATGTATTGCAGAATGTTTCGAGAGGAAATGGAGATTTTACAATGTGGTGTTATTCAAAATCTACAGAAAGTATATTAAGTGTCATAGTTTAATAGCAGTATATATCGTGTAACCTTAATATTGTATTATTGGAGAGCTTAACAAATACTACGGTATCATTGCTTTACAATATCTATTTTTTCTCGTTTTTATAATAAACTTTGCTTTGTTCTCGTCATTAATTAGTCTGCGTTCCGATGGCCAATTAAATTAAACTATATTCTAGAGGGGTTTATATCAATAGGGTATCAATAATGACTTCATACAAATAATACCCCCGTTGCAGCAAACCTGCAAACTCAGCGAATTTCAAGTGGTACTTGAATACGTCATGAAGCCACCTACCAACTTCAATCAAAGCATATTCATGAATAAGCGAGATATGACATTTTATTTATTCTTCATAAGAAAAACATTAGGACTGAGTATGCAGGGTTGCTGCATTGAGGACCACAACAATCTGGTTTGTATGCAAATACCAATGGATCACAACTAGATAAAGCTACATACCAAGATTTACCAATTTATGTTCATAAACAAGCAAGATATTATATGTTTATTATTCTCCATAAGAATAACATTATAGCTGCTGAGTACGCAGGTTTGCTGCCATGGGGACCACAAAAATGGGATTTTTATGCAAATACCTGTAAACCCCAACCATATGAAGCCACATACCGAGTTTCATTGATGTATGTTCATTAATAAGCGAGATATATATAATTTTACTTATTCTCCATAAGATTAACATTAGACAACGTACTGTGTTTAGCACTTTCAATATCTCGCTAACCAAATGATGTAGAGCGATGATCAAAATACCAATTGTTTTTATTTTTAAGCTGAATTCGATAGTGCAAACTAAAGTTAGGTTTTAAAAATAATTACATGTAAAAAAGTTCAAAAAACCCATATTTTGGGTACAAAACCCCCCAAAACCCCCCTTATAATAGTGCAATCTGTCTAGTTTTCGAACTCATGAAAATGTATGCTGCCTTGCACATTTTTACCAAATTTCATCAAGATTGGACCATTTTTACGAAAGTTATCGTGCCTACGGACATGTAGATACACACACACACACACACGCACACGCACACACGCACACGCACACGCACACGCGCGCGCGCGCGCGCGCGCACACACACACACACACACACACACACACACACACACACACACACACACACACACACACACACACACACACACACACACACACACACACACACACACACACACACACACACACACACACACACACACACACACACACACACACACACACACACACACACACACACACACACACACACACACACAGTTTCGAACGAATGGTGTTTTTGGGGTCTGGGGAGCTCAAAACGAAATGTTATCATGGTCCCGGGCCTAGGTCTTACTATGCCGACTACGGTAATAGCTTCTTCCCTATAGGGAAAATTCGCTGAAACCAACTGGAGATTAAAATTTGAAATAAGAAAGTATGTATTTGTTCCAGTTGGTTTGAAATCAACTATTTAACGTGTCGCGTCTGCGCAACCCGAACGCGCGGTTTCTCTTTTCGAACTCGAGCTTTGCCAATATACACTATGTGTGTGTAAAACACGCCCGCGAAACTATCAAATCATCACTGTCATTTGTAATGCAGTACAAATTTAAACTATTATCAAGATAATTTAACTGCAATTTACACAAGTGTTCTCTAACCGTTGTAAACGACTCGGTCCTAACTAGGATTTTATTCAAAAAACCTTTATAAAAAAAACCTCTGTTGAGGCTTTGCCTGTTAATTTAAACAAAAAACATGTCACTAATGAAATTCATTTAGTATAGCAATAATCTCTCTATCGCAATAATTTGTACAGTTTTTATCCAGGAAACCAAAGAGTAAAAATATCTGTAGATTCTACAGTATTTCCAAACCTCAAGGGATTTGTTTGATCGGTGGGGTTGGGCTCTGGATAGGCTGACCGACAGGAAGTACGGAACACATTTGGCGGCAAATTGACAGCGGAAGTCGGTAATGTGGGCGGGGCCGAGCGAGAGGGATAGAGATAGTGATCACACTCGGTGTACAAGTGTGAGTGTGTGTTTATGATGTGGCGACAAGCGAGTGCCCGGCCGCGGCTGACAGATGCCCGGCGCCTCCGTAGCGCCGACGACACGTCTCCTGGCTAATCAGAGTGGAGAATAACACTTATAAGTCATCAGGGGTGCCTTTCGGCGACAAACTGGCAGCCCTGATCGTAAATCTCAACTGTATTTTCAAAATTGTATCTGGATAACTCAATAGTTCCTAAATTTAATCACTGTGGTTTTCAGCGGCAAGAAACTACTCTTAAATGACTTTTTAGTCATGTTTACTGCAGTAGACGAAGGTATTTTTACACCAATTGTACATAGTTAGTTGTTCTTCAGTAATCGCGCGTAATTCATTTCATATTTAATATACAACCAAACAACATTTAAGTTGAGCGAACAAATTTTATTTAATTTACATTTTTTTATTTGATAGTGTATAAGTCGTTGTAAATATATAAAAAAACTCTTGGTCCTGAGACATCTAGTTAAATCCATTTATAACACTACGTTATTATATTACCTCACAGAGAATAAAGAATTCCCTTTCTTCAATTACCTTTCTTCTCTGTGATTACCTTTAATAGTTCACTGATACTGTAAAAGTTAAAGGCTTGACTTATTTTAAAATACACGCATATATATTTTATGCAGTATTCATTTGTGCCAAACTCTCGCACAAAGGGGCACTCTTAATATGTGTAACTTACTGAAATAAGAATTCATAGAGCTTTGTTTTTGCCTATAGCCATTGGACATTACTTCTGATAAGGGAAATATTACGTATTGGGACAAATTTATCTGTCTGAATTAAGAAATATTTTCAAAATTACGCTTATATTTGTTTTGTTTGACTGTTTAAATGCTCCCGCAATGTGAGCCAAAACAAGCATTTTGTAGACTATAAATTGCCCAAAATTTACAGGCAAAGTATTGTACAGATCATATTTCTTATTTTGTAGGCGTTCAATAGAATGCAGTGGACTTATGTAGCATTAGAATCCGTTTGATATAATATGTCCTGCTTTCAATCCTAGGCAATGTAACTTATTAGATAGATTTGCAACCGTTTTAAAATATTGTTGAACGTTACCCCTAAACGTAAAAAATAACGCTTAACAATTACCGTATAAGGTTCTTTTAGAGAGTTTTTGCAACTTTAAAGATGAAATTTACGTTGCAAGTTACCGCTAAATGCTAAAAATGTTATATACAATATATACCTCTGTAGTTGGTGATACTGTTTATTTAAGCAATTCAAAGGAAATCAGTGTTGAATTTAGATTTTAATTTGGTTGTGACTGCTCCCGTATATTATGGGGGAAATTTTGACTTTATCAACGGTAGGAGCTATATCAGATCAAGGTCTAGAAAACATTGTTGGGGTTACATCATTATTTTTTTTAAGAATAGCGTTTACCGTATTTATTTAAATAGGGAGTTTTGCACCACACGTTAAATAATCACGGTAAACGCTATGCGTTATTTTTTCACGTTTAATATACGAGAAGAAATAACTAATAGCGTTTACCGTGATTATTTAACGTTTGGAACAAAAACTCCGTATTGCATTGTGTTAAATGTAAAAGAAAAACAGTCAGCTTTGGTGTGTAATAACAGAACAAAATAAGTTTTTTCCAGTGAATGTATTTCTTTATTTGTTTTATTTAAATAGTAAAATCCCTTCATAATTAACTGGTTAAGGCCCAGGACCCACATTTGAATCATGAAATATTGAAGGATTATAGTTACAGTGAAACTTCTACAGTATGTCTGTTGGAAGTGAATATAGAATATAAGTGGATAAACTTGAAGGGCCTGAAGATTGGTAAAAATGGAAGTAACATATATTAATGGTACTGCGGGCATATTAACTTGAAAATATTGTTAATGGTTTAAGAAAATGTCCTGAATTACCAAAAAAAACACAAGAGAAGTTCAGGAAAACCTATCAGAAGTGGTTGCAAGAAGATGCAAATGCAGCAAGTTTGTTAGCAGGAGCACTAGGAAACTCAATTGCTGGGCTTGTACTGACATGCGACCAAATGAAATTTGGAGGAAACAGGGAAGTGATTATGAAGACACTTTCAGCCCTGTTGCACGTTATGACAATATTCGGACCTTGCTAGCAGTTGCTACAGCGAAAGATATGAATCTCGATCAGTTTGATATTAAAACTACTTTTCTGAATGCTTTGCTTGAAGAATACGTATATACGGAACAACCTGAAGATTTGAAGACAAAACCGGACGAGTTTGCCTTTTGAAAAAAAGCAGGTATGGTTTGAAGCAAGCACCAAGATGTTGGAGCAAGCGTTTTGTGGAGTTCATGAAGAAAGAAGGATTTGAAAATAGCAATGCTGAACCATGTCTCTTCTATCGCAAAATAAACCATAACTGTTTGTATATTGCAATCTACGTGGATGATGGATTAGTTGTCGGAAGCACTAGAGTGGAAATTGAAGAATTTATGAAAATGTTGCAACAGGAATTTCAAACAACTCGAGGATCACTAAAGAATTTTCTTGGCATGAAAGTGCAACGAAATGAAGATGGATCAATTGCAATCAATCAAGAAGACTACACAAGGAAACTTCTCATGAAATTTGAAATGACTGAGTCAAATAGTGTTTCCACCCCTATTGGACGTGAAGAGAGTGAAGACGGAAAAAGGATCTCAGACAAAGTTCCGTTTCTTGAGGCAGTGGGCTCATTAATGTATTTGACAAAAGCAATCCGCCCAGATTGCCTTTGCTGTGAGCAAAGCAGCTCGAGCCTTGGAAAATCCAACAGTTAGTTAACGACTGGAATCAAGTTAAAAGAATATTTCGCTATTTAAATAACACCACAGATTACGGAATTGTTTATCGGAAAGGAGAAGATTTAAGAGTTTTCAGTGACGCCGTCTATGCTGGCGATAAGAAAACAAGGTGTTCAACGACAGGAGTTATAGCAACTTTGAATCATGGACTATAAATATCTTTTAGACTAGTCAGTTACAGGAATCAGTAGCAACGTCTACGACTGAAGGTGAAATAATATCAGCAAGTGAAGGAGCAACAGAATTAACCTGGTTACAAAGACTGTTGTCTGAGTTGATAGAACCTGGAGTTTTCGGAGTTTACAACAAGTACAAAAACGTCGGTACCTTTGATCTACCTGCGTTAATAAAATAAAATAAATAAAGGATATCTTATCACAGAGCTAAATCCAGGGCGCAAATTCATTAGAGTCCAGCCTCACTTGTTCCAGGCCGGCCAAGCCTTCAGGGAAAGCCCTCACGGGACAGTCATTAACTATGTGTTCCATAGTTTGACGCTCCGCCCCACAGTCACAAGACTGATCATGTGTCATACCCCATTTAAATTTTAAATAATTGCACATTCCCAACCCATTGAGATAGCGATTTAGTAAAGCCTACTGCTTTCGAGGAAGGTTCATTCCATCTACCGATAAAGTAGGGTCGGATATTAGGAAGCTATTCCGACCATTGGAAGATTCCTAGGAGGAAAACCAGTCAGCTTGCGGACAGAAGTTTGTTGTCCTTAACTGGGAGGCTGTTCGTAGGGGTAGTTTCCGGAACTTTGATCTACTTACTTCCTGAGGGAGGTAGTCATGAATGGGTAGCAGTGGGTCGGATAAAATCTTATTCTACTCCCTCAGCAGGGCATCCTTCCGTCTGATCTCAGGTGGAGCGATATTGCACAAGACTGGGAGCCAGGGGGAGAGGGGTTGTCCTAAGTGTACCACTGATCGTCTTCATGGCCCTATTTAATTGATCGTCGATCTCTCGAACATGCATGCTGTTCAGCCACACGGGAGCACAGTATTCCGCCGTCGAGTAGACCAGGGACAAAGTTGTAGTGCGCAGAACTTGTGCGCTGGCTTCCATGTAGACCCAGCAAGGTGATGTACAATATTAGCCCTGGTTCTTACGTTATCTGCAGTCTTTTTAAGTGGCTTTTATAGGTGATAGATCAATCTATAGTGACACCTATTTCAATGAAAGCATGAGATTTCAGTTTTTTTTGTTTGGATTTAACTTCCAGGTTCTAAAATATTCTTTGAGGGTCGCAAGATCGTTGGTTAGTGCCATTTCCTTGTGCTGATATGCCAAGGCAATATCATCGACATAGATGAACTTCCTGGACCGAGTAATTAAAATGTCGGCAGTGTACACATTGACTAGAAGAGGGCAAGCACTGATCCCTGCGGTAGTCCGTCTTTGAGTTGCCTAAAAGAACTAAAAGTATATTAAGGCCTAACACCTACCTTGGACATTTGTTTAATTTTTATTCTTGGCAAGTTACAAAACCGTCGATATCGGTGGTGCGACTATTGCGCCCTACTACATTGTGGAAATCGTTGGTTCTAAAAGACCGCGTAAAGTATAAAATCGATCAGTTTGATACGGTGAGAATATAGTATTGGATTTTTATCTTCAATAAGCCACATATAGCAATAACGCTTTTTGAAAAGCATTATATTTTCTCTTTATTTTGTAAAGTTGTACTAAGTTTGTAAGTACTGTTATTTTAATAGGAGTTTATTTAAATTTAAATAAATAGGAGAGAAAGAAAGGTTTTAATATATATTAAAAATAAATTTAATATCGCAAAGCATCACAACCCCATTTAACAACTGTGATGCATTTAAACTTTCCTTATATTTAAAAAAGTTGTAATACTCTGTCGTAAGATGGTATTTTATTGAACTCTGTAAAAGAATAATCAATCAGTTTAAGGTATTGTTAGTTTTAACATTTAAAAAAAGAACACCACCAACTTACAAAACAGTACGAAACATGTTTTAATTTGTTTTCCTGGAAAATGTAATTGTATTTTCCAAATAAACCGTATCAGAACTTGTTACTAAAATTACTGTTTATTTCGACAACATAGGAACACATATTGCAAATGCAATATTTCAGTTGGGAAATAATTTTGTGGCTCATAAAATTGAATTAATCTTCACAGACTGACGCTCAAAGCCTCGTGTTCGAAGTAATTGTTTCGCTATGCTGCTGTGGCGAATTCTTAGATACTTCAAACGAATTCCATTGGCGTGTAGTTGTCAACTTCTGCCAAGGGATATTGTAAATAAAGTATTAACATTTCTTGTACACAGTGTAACATAAAATATTGGAAATGGGCAAGTTTTTTGGATCTTGTTAACAATTTGACAATCACCACTTTAGGCAATCCACAGGTTGTTTTAAAAGAAAAGGACAAAAACTAAAGGCGAACTGTGTTATAAACATTATTTATATTGATTATTTGTTAAAAACCCTTGGTAAATAATGCAAAATTACTTTGATAGTGGTAATCAATGTATTACTACTATCCTTATCCATATGTTTTTCTTTCTAGAATTTGTTCACTAATATAGGCTACTTTGAACATGTGCACCTCATCGAAGTACCTATAGAAGTTGTTGTAAATATTAGTAAACACCAAGGCACGAAATACCAATCTTAGACACCTTGTAACATTATTTACTTTAGACAAATTCGTAGCGATGTATAGAAACGCTGTGTTAGTGGATCAGTCAGAGTTTCTAAATTTCTAAAGGTTCGAAATGAAATGGCTGCACTATCAGATACAGGTACACCATGTCTCGGGAAGACTTTTACCCGAAGGCTCTGGACTTGCCTCCGAACAAAAATTATAATATCTCTGAGATAAACTTTTGACGGGCATTCCCCGTACCATAGGATATTTTATAGACACAATAAACCGTGGGAAATTTATGGTTTGTGCTTAAACAAAATGAGCTTCTTAAAAATGTAATATTTGCCGTCGTTGTGAAGCTGTTTCGCACGGTTCCCGCGCCTAGTTACGAAATGTCTGGTGGCCGCCCCCACTCCGGCCGCGACTATTTCTGAACCCCCGAACCCCCTCTATGACTGATTCATCTTAATCAACTTCGAGCTCAGTTCATTTCTGAGCTCGTGAGCGAGTTCGCCGCGGTCCGTGTGCCGGTAAGTTCGATCCTGATAAGACGGTTCCGCGCCTAATTTTAGCCAAATTCACCCCCCCCCCCTCGGAGCCTGAATGGCGCGGATGGCGCACTTTGATGTACGCTATCTGCCAATCAGAGCGTAAACTAGCGTGGGCTTCATAGTAAACATCTATATTCGTCTACTTCTTGCAAATATTAATTCATCTTTGAATATTGACTTTTACTTTTAATATCCCGATGTTTAAATGACATGATAATTTCTTCGTTAGAAGCAATTTCTATTAAGTTTTACCATATTGTTTATTATATTTTGATTACATAAATGGTAGACTGGTATATTTGCATATACATTACCTGTAAATAATACATTGTTAATAGGGCCATTTAAATAATTTAGTTACTATTTGACCATTAAGTTTCTAATAACGATACATTTTCGTACTTTTTCGCACCTAACTTGTAGTTAAAATATATATTTAGTAACATTTGCCTTTCAAATGTTATTTCTAACTATAGTTCTTTTTTCAAACAATTCTGGTGAACCGTTGTTAAATTACATTTAATACATTTAAATTAAAGTTTTAAAGTACCGTATTTAAATCTCTACCGTTTAACTCCCTAGGTTGCCTTAAATAACGATAAAAATGTAAGTTAAAATTTCTATAAATGTATTTATGTTACAATCGTAGTCTAAAACATATCAGTTATAGTATAACGAAAGTGACATTGGCAACGAAGCGTAAGAATGGTGATTTGCCAGTTGAAAGGTGCGTATTAATACCAGAGTGCGGGTGTGCGGGTGCGGGTGCGCGGGAGGCGGGAGACGTTGACAGTGTCTGCTGACAGTGCGGGAGGATACCATCTCTCCCGCCATGCCGGTGCCGGGGGCGCCAAAATTCGCGCCAACCTTCAAAGCTAACGCCAGACCAGGTAAACATAAAGTCGCGGCTAAACGTTGAGAAACAACTTGTACTGCTGGCAGCAGCATGTCATGTCGCTTGCAAGTGCGAGTAGAGAGCTATGGCGAGTGTTGTCTTAACCTGCAGCAAATCTTTAGGGGCGATCTAAACAATCAGCTTGACGTGCTTCAATGACCTGTTTTATGATAGTCAATGTCGGAAAACTAAAATATACAGTAAATGTGTTATAAATAGATAGGTAACTTACAAATAAATTCTGTTATTAACATTATTTACTGTATGCACATTGAAACAAACAGTATTTCAAAATAATCGTGTTTATTTTGTATAGAGAAATCAGATGAATGTGTTAAACTAAGTGTTATTTATGTTGTTTTTAAACCTAATTCGAAAAAATAACTTGCATTTTCACCCTAACTAACTAATGTTACCGTATAAAAATAATTAATCATGCTAACTCACAAACATAATAGTAATGTCAGAGCACATTCAACGTCCAACTGTCTAAATTATAAAAAAATAACAAGAAACTTAATATAGATATTGGATCTCATCCTACGAATTACTTCACACGAACAAAACAACGAAACCGAAACAATATAAAAGTCACAGACGTCAACATGCGTTATACTAATGAGATCAGATTCAATCTAACAATGTTCTCACTCCCTCTTTTTATGTTTCCACATAATATATGGTTGGAATTACGATAAACACTATCGGATATTCTCCTCAAGATCAACTTTTGCTCATTAGAGGGAAAGATGAACAATTATCTTTAGCAACCTCGTAAACCCTCTCTTATGTTTTCCGTCTAAGGAGTTTTCTAGGTAAACTTTTAAACTAAACCACTCTTCCGCTAGTAGTGGCGTGTAGAGGCTACAGCCTCAAGTTCCATTTTTTATTTATTACAAACTTTCTTCCTCAGAAGGGGATCTGGTAGTCACAAAACCCCAGGTGTTTTAGAAAATATTAATTATATACTGATGCCATGGAAGCCAGTGTCCATAAGAATAACACTGGACGTTTGAAAACCCGTAGGGCAAAACCCTTACCTGTTCTTTTTTTTACTCGAATTGGCGAACCGGAGCCCATATTCAACCTACCTTCATGCAAAATCTCAGCACAACCGGTTACCGGAACATAAAAGACGACACACTCCCCTCATTTGTATAATAGGATAGATGAATGAATGTACCGTTTACTATTTACAAGCGGGGGAAAATAAATCAGTATGAAAGTATGCGGATACATATTAACTGTAAACAAAGTAGAAGCTTAAATCACCTGTGGAAATTGAATCAGAGCAGGCGTTTTACTGCCTCTATGCTTTTTCTATGGGGTCAATTTGTCCTTATTTTGTCTGGCCTGCAATTAAAAAAATTGCCATTTATTCCGAGATCCTTGAGAAAATACTTTTAATTTCAGCCATCTCCCATCATCCTCCAATTAACCATGCGCCCTAATTTATCTTTACAAATATCACTTAGTTACATAATTAAAATGTAGATAGATATTTAAAGCAATTCTTGCCAAATATTGAAGTAAATTAGCACACTTTGTACTTTGAACACTTGTAACCGTTCTTTTCAACGGATTAATAATTGTTTTAATAATTTTATAAAGTCAGTTTGCCATAGTCTAATTAAA
Source organism: Allygus modestus (assembly GCA_963675035.1). Lineage (NCBI taxonomy): Eukaryota > Metazoa > Arthropoda > Insecta > Hemiptera > Cicadellidae > Allygus > Allygus modestus. Next base: position 207,395,730 of record OY776111.1, read on the forward strand.
AGATAAATAAATAAAGAGTAAATGAGAGATTGGTGAAATTGACAAAGTTGAGAAACTATTTAATATAATAGAATATGCCATGTACAAACAAATACTATTGGTTTAGCTATTCACTGTTTGCAAGATTAAAAAACACCCACGTGTCACGTTTAGTACTTCGTGAAGGCAACGTACGTATGCTGCTCTCTACGGACCTTGTTGTTAAAGGCACAAGCCTCAAAATTGTATCAGATTCGCGGACCTTTAAGTTGGTTTCAAGTTGACTTGGTCTGTACACAATTACCGAGGAAGAAACCCCAACAAACACTGGGAGTCATACAGTCCCACTCTCACTATAAGTTGGTGGTTTTTACGATTTTACGTGATTAAAAAAAGCTTTCCACTGGCCGAATAATCGTAATTTATTTGAATATTTTTATTAACTATAAGATTTTAAATAATTTTTGAATTTTATTGGCTGATTTTCGACCTCTAAAACTATTATTTTGTGTACATGTTTGGTATCAACAAAAGCTTCTAGATGTGCCTTTTTGGGTTTTATAAAACATCCATCTTCAAGGTTCCACCCCTTGTTTTAAAAGTTTAAATTTTAATCCTATGGAGCTAAATTGTATTCAGTAAAATAGCGGATTATAATGCTAGAGTTTCCATAAAACATAAGACTCCATGCCTGCTACATAACCCCTTGCGGAGAATGGGACACCAGTTAGTTTTGTTTAACAAATGAAGAACATTGTTATTTCTCAATTTATTTTAAGTTACAAAGATATTGAATGCTTGAGTTTTTACAGTTACAAAGTTATTTAATGCTTGAGTGCTTGATTTTTTTAATAATTAAAGATTTTACATTTACGTCTCTAAATTATCAGTTAGCGTTTACGGCAATTACTTGAATATTTGTTAAGTTTCCTGTATGTTTTTATGCCAGCAAAGTCTTCTTTCCACTTGCTCATATATTTCTAATGCAATAGTTCAAAAAATGAGTGGCTACTCAAGCTTAAGCACTGCTTTAATGTTTGCTGCTAATTAAGTTTTTTTTTATATCTTGTTATAAGTGTAATCTCCAAATAGTCCCTCAACTGCTTACTAAACTTGCAGTTTATTTTAGAGTTCTCGTCATTCAGTTCACCCTCTGACTTTTCTATAGTTTGTTTCTTAACTATCGCAAACACATGCAGTATTGACAATAAATAATTGTTACAAACAATATGATCTGCAGTGAAAAGTCTTGAAATATGTCTTCCCTTTTTCCATCTACTTAGGCGCCCACGTTTAAATTCGTTTACTCTTTGTTTTGAGATTTTAAATAACCTAAGTTTTAAAAATCACGATTCACTAGGTTTTTTACAATCAGATATACGAGTATATATAATACATGGTAATGTCAGTTCCTGCCTCATGTGTGGAGTTCTTAAACTTATTGATTACTTACAACAGCCTCTCAATTTGTTTATGTGTTTCAAATGTTCAAATACATCATAAAAACATAGACAGCAAAACACTACAACGTTAGCGGCTACCTCTTAGGCCAGATGCACAGGAAGCGCGTAGGTTGTCGGTGTATCAATACGATTACCACTTTTTCGAACGATGAACGATGATTTTTTGAACGATGATAGAATGTGAGGGTTCGTGCTTATACAATGCCGGTGTGTTTGATGTCAAATAACTAAAGTATATAAAAACCCAAACTCAGTTCATTATGTTAAAGCTCCCACCAGTTCTTAAAAATAAGTGTAATGTTCTTACTCCAAACTTCTTAGGTAGGCAGAACAACTCCATCGGACCCTCGTGTGGAATTTTTCGTTACTTTGTATCGAAGGATTCGGACTGTCAAATCTCTTTACATTAAATATATTCTGTCCAATCAGAAGGAGACATTTTTTCGTTCTCTTACATAAACGCACGGGCTTACACAACTTAAAATACCCCCGTCGCAGTAAACCTGCGTACTCAGCGAATTTCTAATGCATAATATATGTCTTAATACCACATAAAGCCGCAAACCAAGTTTCATAAAAATATATTCACATATAAGCGATTTTAATTATTCTCTATAAGAATAACATTGGTAATGAGTACGTAGGTTTGCTGAAACAAGGAACAGAAAGAATTGGTTTTATGCAAATATAAATAAAATTTAACTAGGCGAAGCCACATACTAAGTTTCATCAATATTCAATCATAAATAAGTGCTATATAACATTCTAGTTATTCTCTATAAGAATAACATGGGGGCTGAGAAAGCAGGTTTGCTGCAACAAGGAACAGAAAAATGAGTTTTTATATAATTATCAAATATAACTCAACCAAGTGAAGCTACATACTAAGTTTTATTAATTTATGTTCATAATTAAGGGAGTCATTACATTTTACTTATTCTCCATAAGAATAACATGGGGGCTGAGTACGCAGGTTTGCTGCTACTGGAATAATCAACAAAAAATCAAATTTTTGTGCAAATATCAATATACCAGTACTATGTGAAGCCACATACCAAGTTTCATCAACATACATTCATAAATAATCGAGATATCAAATTTTATTTATTCTCCATAAGGATAGCATTGAACAACGTACTGTGTTTAGCACTTTGAATATCTTTGCAACGGTTGGGCGTAGAATCACAATTTAAACACCAAATTGATTGTTTTGTGGAACTGAACAGATTGGTAAAAGCAAATGGGAAGTTTACATTAAAATAAACTGAGGAAAAGCCAAAAACCTTTTTCCCATAAGATTAACATGGGAGATATTATGAGCAGGTTTTTTGGATTTTCTCCGCAACCACTTAACCTAGGTTAAAAATTCAAGATAATAAATTATTTGTTTTTTTAAGCTCTATAACATGGTCAAAACCAAAATTAAGTTTTTTAAAAATTGTAGGGTGAAAAATGCAAAAAACTGATTTTTGGAAAATTTAAAACCCCCATAAACCCCCCTTCCCATGGTCCGATTTTTCTGGTTTTCGAACTTAAAGTCATGAATGTCATTTTACACATTTGAGCCAAATTTCATCAAAATCGGACGTTTTTTACTCAAGTTATCGTGTTAACGGACACACATATATATATATATATATATATATATACTGTATATATATATATATATATATATATATATATACAGTATATATATATATATATATATATAGATAGATATATGTATATATACATATATAAATTTGAACGAATAGTGTTTTTGGCATCTGGGGACCTCAAAACAAAAAGTTATCATGGTCTCGGGCTTAAGTCTTACCATGAAACCTACGGTAATAGCTTCTTCCCTATAGGGGAAATTCGCTAAAATATGACATACATTAGTTTAAAATGTAGTCTTTGTTTTTTGTAGTAGTTTTGTCTACCTATTATTTGCTGCACTACTTGAACATTCTTGTACCCACTTACCAGCACTGTTAAGTAGTATTTATTTGAGAAACCCAGCTGAAGAATGCGAGGAACACCAGACTCGGAGTCCAAAGTTTGAGGAAGCCCAGAGTCCGACGCTATTTTCGCCTCAGTGGCAAGGTCGGCACGTCGATTACTTTCTCTAATCGCTCCTCATTTTTATAATAGGGTGGGAGGCCGTCATGTGCGTCTCGCATTTATACTGGAATGTAATTTCTTTCATCTGTACCTTCGTTATTATTGTCTTGTCCATGGAAATCGAAATGGATTATTACTGTCCATGTATTTTGATTATAGAACAGAGAAGGCCGGCCTTGCCATCTGATTTATATATATATGTTTTATTATTTAGCCACGAAATATTTAAGCATTGACTGGAATTCTGTTCTTTATTAAACAGGAATGTGAACTAACAGGTGTGCAGCACGTTTTCATATTGTGATGGGAATCATAAAATGCAGCTAGAGTTCACTGCCGCGTCAGTTAACTGAGCACACTATACTCTGTACAGTCCAGCTGCAGATAGCAATCAGGTAGCAGGTTTCGACAGATAGTTTTAGTGAAATGTCCTTTTATAAAGACATAGATAATAAAATATGCCTGTACATGATATAAGATACATCTTCTTTAACTTGGGACATTTAGTCCATAATATTCGGTAACAATAGCCTTTCCAGTCTAATTATAAAATCAATATACATTTCATTTATCCTGCTTGGTTCCGCTTTGAGAAATAGATTTTTATGGGCTCTCCCTTTGGCTTGTAACTAGTCAAATTGTGATTCAAAAGAGTGTGTTTTGTGAACGTTTCATAACTATTTGAATAATGATACAGTATTTGCCTTATTGGTCCTTACCAAATATTATAAACCCCACGGGCTGTCAATTACCCCCGGAGTTTTCAACATCAAAGCCGTGGCCCAGTTTACTACCGGAAGGGGCCACGTGGTGGCCGATGTATCCAGCGGTGATATAAATCTAGCTTTATATCGTCACCGTCCCTCCAATACGCTTAATTTATATCTATCGCCTTTCGTTGTATACGTTAAACAACCACACATAAATCTTTAGGTATTCTTTAAATTAGGTTTAGCCTCCTGTGTTGTGACTTCATAAATTATAGTTTTTATCTTAGTATTTCAATCTATTATTTTGCATGAATGTATGTCTTGGTAAACTTTTATACTTGTACATTCGTGTGAGCTGATACTTTTATAGTGAAAGTTAGCGATTATAGCCTTTTTCAATTATAATATCTGGTATATCGTGAAACTTTATCGTGAATTTTGGCAGGATATTATACCTCGAAATGCGATCTACTCTATATCGCGTTATAAAAATTAGAACTACAACAGATCACGTGCATCTGTTTATTAAGTTGTTATTCTTTTTTTATATAACTAAATATACTAAAAGAGGTGTAATCTTTCCTTCCCGCCATCAATACTAAGAATGTGTATTTATTCACTATAAATTAATACAAATATCTTCCATATTTACACAAACTTGAAAAACGCATTATTCTGTTCATTTCGCCTACCAGACAAACCATTTCGGACATGATAAACCAACTGGACTAATGTCACAATGCGATGTAATGTTGCTTATCTATTGTTGTTAACATTAACTCGAATGAGATGAAATCGTAAATGAAGTATCCTCCTGCAATCAAATAATGTCTTCCTCTAGCTATACTACGTACAGTTTACTCTGGCTATCACTAACTGTCGTCATACGACGCGAGACGTGGTCATTAGTCGGAGAGTTCCTCCGTCAACAAGGCCGCCGTCAGTCGGCTGTTGCGACACAACGCCTCCCCAGAGAAGGTTTGGCAGTGTTTGGCGGAAAGCTTCGTCGACCAGACCAGACGGTAACCGGACCTCCTGTATCCCCCTGCCACCGCTACCCGCTACTTCTGCTGCTGTGCTGGACTTGGAGCGTCTCCAGCCACCGCCGCGCGCCGGCCGTGGCACACTGTCAAGTCCATCTTGTTATTTTGTTTCAATTTGTTTCAAAATCGTTTTCTTGAGTTGACTTATTTTTCAAAACATAAATCAGCATCGCACAAACCACGTGGAGCAGAACTTTCTTTGATTGAACTACACAATTACGTGCTTAGTTATTAGTGAATTTCTTATGGAAAAGTGAACAATTAGCATGACCCGCACGGTGAAACTTAAGCCCGGGACCACCATAGAAGTTCCTAACTTGACCACCTCAACACGTTTTGGGGGGCCGCTAACATCTTTATAATATATATATATATACACAAAACACACCGCTAGAGTGTGTTCGCACTCTAGCGGTCACAATTTTTGTCCGATTTACTTGAAATTTGGTAGGAACATTCCCTTCTGTAAACGGTTGGACAAGTTTGTTGGGCAAAACAATCGGACAACTCTAACCCCCGTTTATGGGGATTTTATTTTTTCAAATTTTGGGTTTTTGGGCCCAAAAAGGGTCAGGAAAGCCCCGAATGTAAAATTGTTTCATAATACAGTATTGTACGTAAAATTCCAAAACTTTAAGCCCTCTTCACATCATTCTAGCTCAAGTATTTACCGATTTATTAAAGAAAACTCAATTGTCTTAACACAGTTACGTTGTCCTATGGGGATTTTACACTGGAAAAGGCTGCTCTTCATATCTTAATATCGTTTTATCACCCCCATAACACTATAACAACTTGTATCCCGACAATACCTCCTCCTAACCTTATAATGTACATCATTGGCATCCTATTAGTGAATTTAAGTATAACCAGGAGCTTCAGAACTGGCAAAAAATAACATTTTTAAATTTCCAAAAAATGTTACCAGTATTGTTTTAAACTGTTTATTAGATTTTTATAAAGGTTTTAATGCGGAAATTCACTTCCCTCACGTCAGCGATCTCGATGATGTATTTATAAAATATTTTAAGATCTCAAGCCTTTCCACTATTTCCCTCATTTCAGTTGAATATTCTATCTATAACCTATTTAAAATTTTTGTTCTTAAAAAAATGGAAAATTTTCCGTAGCAAAATTAAGCGTGGTTTAGTTGAAAAATCTTATCGTACAGCGTATCAATATGCTCGTAATAATTACAATTGAAAAGGTATTCAATCCCCACGTAGGAAGTGACACCATTGGACTGAAGTACTTCAATATTTTACTTTTTAAACGACGATTTCATTCGGTCAGGTGATAAATTTAAACATGTAGTTATTATGAGATGTAAAGATGCATTGTAATTGCAACAGAATGTATCATAAACAAATGTTTTCCGCTCTTCGAGAATCTTCCCGGTGTTACCGTTACTGCTAAACCTGGTAATATTAAAATGTACAAATGTTAGAAAATCGTTATATTAGGTACGTCAAACAGCTCGGATAAACTGACAGTAAATCATAAACGTGAACACAATGCAATCCGAAGCAACCATGTATAATCTCTGCTGCCCTTGATAACGTTATGTAACTTGGAAACAACACCATCTAATGATTTAATAATCCCTTTATCGATCAATCGCATAAGAAATTTAATGAGTAAGAAGATTTGCTGCGACGGAAGTGTCATGGCAATGGTACGTAGTCTAGCAACAAATCCGTAATATGACTTTAAACAAAAACATTAATTATGGACCGGTTAGTGAATAAGTATTTGATACAACTGTACCGTAGTATATGTCACTGCCAGTATGCAAACACGTCCCTCAAATTTTTTTTCGGATGGCCACGTGACATGTCGTGACTTTATTACTGTATATCAAAATCACTTTGCATTACAGCTCCATGGAAATCGAAAATTTGGGACCGAATGAACTAGGACAAAATAATTCTAAACGTGGCAACGCATGTTTGTATGTTGTTTTTCGGCAGTTCATATTCCAACTTCTAAATATGCAAAAATCTCAGCTCGATTGTGTTGTAGAATTGCTATATGCTTCCTGATCTCTCGACATCGTCTGCGCCGTGAATCTGCAATCACGATCCTTAGTAGTATCCTTATTGCAGCGAGCGCCTTCCAAGTAATATAGTTTGAACAGTTTTTGACAAAATCGATAGTACTTGGCTGCATATACAGTAACTGTAAGAAATTTAAATTTTGTATTACATTAATTCATTTTCTAAGCATAGTTGTCTTGCAAATAAGATGATGGATGATAACGGTTAAGTTGATTTTCAAAGTTAAGACAATTATTTTCAGATAAATTATGATGTATTATTGAAATTGACTTTATTTTAAATCAATAATGTTGGCAATACAAAAACGTGGGTTTTATGTTTGGCGTGAAAGGAAACTTAAACTAAAATCAGTAAGTTTTATCATTTTAATTTTTCCTTAGCTCTAAGCCGGCTTTATGTTAAGTTACCATACGTCATATTATGAGTAACATTTAAACTAAAGTCAAATCAACAACATCTGATGTTTTTACCGCTGTTTTGAAGCGAATTTGTTCTGAATTAGCGTCCTGTTGAGTATAATTACATACTAGTGTTTTTGAGTAATAGCTTTTAGTTTGCCATCAAATTAATAATATTTACTGAGCATATTACCAGTGTCTCTTTAGCTGTATGGTTTCTTCGCAGTTATTGTGTTAGTGTATGACAGAGGTCGTATCGCATGCCACTTTTTGCCACAGTGTTCACATGCTGTGTACTAGGTCGGGTCGCCGAGGCTGTTGGTCTTTCTGCCATCTGTCCTCGTTATACCGTTCTTGGTTTTGTGCATTCGGCGATGTCTTGCAGGCTTCTTTTCAATGTTAACATTGTCTATTTTTAGTTGTTATTTTATTGTTTTAGTAGTTGTATTTATTTGGAACAAAAGTGAGTTTTCGGTGAGAAATCGTGTTTTACGACCGAGACGACGTGCGACGCTGATCTCGGAAATACGACTAAGCACCGAAGTGAAACGAGTGATGTGCCAATAATTGTGTTATATGCTGTAAATGTATTCTATGTTTTTAAATCGACATTTCAGGAATTTCCATGTTACTTGCTTGTATTGTTGTTCAGTGAAACCACATTGCTGTCAAGAGAGAACAAAAGAACAATAATTTTACAGGCCAAGTCGCTGTATCAAAAAGTTGTATATTTTTGCAGTATGCCAACAAATTGTATAAAAGGTAAATGCGGCCGTTTTTACAATATTTCTTAAAACACACACTGTTAAACCACAACTTCTAATCCGTGCCACCGGATACTAAGTATCAGGATCCTTTTTGTTCATCCATTAACAATAAGTATGCACTGATCTAAGTTTACAAACCGGTTTATTAAATAAGCAACTAGTGTTTTGTCCGAATCAAAACAACTCAACGGTTTAAACTTTATGATTTATCTAATTAAATGTTTTTATTATTATTTTATTTTTATTTGCTAATACGATTCATAGTTTATAAAATATATAATTTATTTAAGCAGGTATAAAGAAACGTCAGTTTAATGCCATGCAACTTTAAAGCAGTACTTGATTATTTATCCTACACAATAATAGTATCCACATTGAAGTTATTGTGAGGATCGTTACCAATATATGCGACAGAGCGATGTGTTCAGGCAGTGTTCTCCGCCAGAACTCACCACCTCGCAGGCTCTCGGCGTGACAATAGGCGCGGCCGTCGTCGGCGTCGCGGTGCTGCGGCCGTCGTCGCTCGGTCTCGCGGCTATTTTCGCCCACCGCCGATGCCAACTCTCCAAAATATGACCGCACAAAATATTATTTTAAGATGAGATTCGATTGAGTCGTCAAGTTACAGACCTTCTTTTAGGCCTACGGACGCCAGCTGGCTGGTTTTGTTTAGAAACGTGTCGTCTGTTTCCGTAAGAATAGCCGGTGTTTAGGCTGACAGTGTTTTTCTCAAAAACAAACCTCGAGAGATAGATGATATTAGCTCTAAATTATGACCAATATCGTACTGCTGAATGATGTTTGATAGCTGTACCGTGTATAATAAACTTTGTAAAAATGTATTATGAATTCTTATTTTTGGGTTTTATAAATGATTTTGAAGGGCTCTGCTTTACTGGCCTTTAACTCTCTATATATATTTTTTTTCAAATCAAACTTTACCAAGCGATGTTAGTTTGTAGAGTTTAGTAAAAACAAAGCCAAGGGCAAAGTTGAGATATGCGAAGTTGAGATATGCAAAGTTGAGATATGCGAAGTTGTACGTCGGCTCCATGTTTGCATACAAAGATCAACTGTAATTCGTTTTATTGATGAGCTAGTCGTGATTTATACCCAAAGAATAGCTAGAATGTTATATGTTACTTGGAACACTAGATGCCCACCTATAAATAAATAATAGAACTAACTAGGACCAGGGTATGTTTGGACTTCCACATTTTTTAATCACACCACCTAGAAAATCCATTTTCCCCATGAAAAAAATACATTTCAATAATCTGATTCTGTTTATTGATACATTACACAGTACTGCAATTCGTAATGGTCAGCAAATTACTTTACGTTACAGTAAAGCCTTATTGAAAAATAACATATGGTTGTATGAATACTGCAGTACTCAGAGTATCTTGCTACATCATGACGTCACTGCAACATTTGCCACAATCACTCTATAATTCGATCAAATTCCCATCTTCACCTGTCAGGTGGTTCAAACCTACAATAAATCAATGAGTGGTTTCAATGAGTGCTGGTGGGAGAATAGGTATAACATTAAATGTTGAGAATACTTTATGTTTTTCATAATACTTTATTAACTCATGTTATTGAATTGCTGAGGTTCGGATTAATGTGACTCTAGTCACTTCAAACAATATGCTTTCAATATACCCCTATGTGCAATTTCCACAATATCTTTATAATGTCCTAACTATTTAACAAGTGTCTGCTGATCTGATAATTCATAATAGTTCTGAGTTAATCGTTTGATATGTTCCAAGTTGTTTACAAATAGTCATGTCAATATACAGTTTGTGTTCAGTCCAAAATGTGAGCATTATTTATCTTTTATTTAAGTATTTAAAGACATTTTAATCTTACTCTATAGTAATGTTCTAAACTCATTTACTGAATGGAGCCAATGTATTTTCCATAATAAGTTACTGTTTAACCATTAGCTTGCATTTTCTTTTTTGTTTATATTTTTAATTTTGGTAAATAGTGAATTGAATATACTGACTATTGGGGACGAAAAACCACTAAAATGACTGGGAAAAACTGATTATTTTTAAGTAGTTGCAGTAAAATAATACTGGTGGCCCCCAAAGAATAAATCAATGGTTCATAATATATTTACTGTATGGAATGCTGTGCTCATGAATTGAAACTTAAATGTTCACAAAACGGGGTATTCTGAACAGTTCTGTTAGTATTAACTGTAAAATAATAATTCTTGTTGGAATGTCATTTAGGGACAGTTAAGGTGACAGAACAGGGATGACTGCTCCTTCTGGTATTCCAAGTTTACTTACAACCTTTAGTGACTTGGGCCCTGTAACTTGGTTAGGTAGGCTTTTAAAAGCCTGTAAAAATGAACCTGAACCTGAATTGTTGAATTGAGCTTGTTTAGTTGATTTCTTTTGTCTATTATGACAAAAGACATATTTCCTATATATAAGTTTGACTCGTACCTATGATTTTTATTTTGTGGTAAACAGTTTGGCATTATATTATATGTCTCATATACCGTGCGTCTTCTTTATTCTCGTTTCATTAAAAAAAAACAATTTTGGAATATTGCTTTATATGATTTTGGATGCTGTGATGCACTTAAAACGTCATTACAAAATTTGTCAATGCATTGACTTCTATTTGATGTATATGAATCATTTTATTTTAACGCCTGATTTGTACACTACAAAGATCTAGTTTTGGGCTCCGTTTCTGGTTATCAGCCTAGGGGTCTTCAAATATCAATAATTAAATGACGATTTAGTAATATATTTATTATTTTTAATAAATTGTAATTTAATTATTGTAATGTTAGTTCAAGATGGTACAATAATAACCAAACCTTTAAAATTTCCCTTACATTTAAAATTAAAAATTAATAAAATTACATCTCAATCAATCTAGTACCAAAATTAAAATTAAATATACAAGACTGAATAAACTTAACCCAAGGAGATATACTTACTATGAGATTGGAGGCCTCCCGTGTTGGCGGAGAAACGACGTGGCAACGGAAATAGAGATAAAGGAGTTGGCAGAGTGACCAAGTAAACAATGGGTGAGGCGGGGGTGCCAGCAGGTCTGAGAGATATTAATGTGGCGAGAACAGGTAGTCCACGACCTGCGTCTGTGCCGTCACTGGGGGAAATGGAGCACAACCTCCCCCAGAAAGGTCTACACTGTCATGTACCAAGAGTAGTCAATGAGTGAGGCGGGGTTGCCAGCTGGTCTGAGAGATATTAATGTGAAGAGAACAGGTAGTCCACGACCTGCATCTGTGCCGTCACTGGGGGAAATGGAGCGCAACCTCCCCCAGAAAGGTCTACACTGTCATGTACCAAGAGTAGTCAGTGAGTGAGGCTGGGGTGCCAGCAGGTCTGAGAGATATTAATGTGGAGAGAACAGGTAGTCCACGACCTGCGTCTGTGCCGTCACTGGGGGAAATGGAGCACACCTCCCCCAGAAAAGTCTACACTGTCATGTACCAAGAGTAGTCAATGAGTGAGGCAGGGGTGCCAGCAGGTCTGAGAGATATTAATGTGGCGAGAACAGGTAGTCCACGACCTGCGTCTGTGCCGTCACTGGGGGAAATGGAGCACAACCTCCCCCAGAAAGGTCTACACTGTCATGTACCAAGAGTAGTCAATGAGTGAGGCGGGGGTGCCAGCAGGTCTGAGAGATATTAATGTGGCAAGAACAGGTAGTCCACGACCTGCGTCTGTGCCGTCACTGGGGGAAATGGAGCACAACCTCCCCCAGAAAGGTCTACACTGTCATGTACCAAGAGTAGTCAATGAGTGAGGCGGGGGTGCCAGCTGGTCTGAGAGATATTAATGTGAAGAGAACAGGTAGTCCACGACCTGCATCTGTGCCGTCACTGGGGGAAATGGAGCGCAACCTCCCCCAGAAAGGTCTACACTGTCATGTACCAAGAGTAGTCAGTGAGTGAGGCGGGGGTGCCAGCAGGTCTGAGAGATATTAATGTGGAGAGAACAGGTAGTCCACGACCTGCGTCTGTGCCGTCACTGGGGGAAATGGAGCACACCTCCCCCAGAAAAGTCTACACTGTCATGTACCAAGAGTAGTCAGTGAGTGAGGCGGGGGTGCCAGCAGGTCTGAGAGATATTAATGTGGAGAGAACAGAAAGTCCACAACCTGCGACTGTGCCGTCACTGGGGGAAATGGAGCGCAACCTCCCCCAGAAAGGTCTACACTGTCATGTACCAAGAGTAGTCAGTGAGTGAGGCGGGGGTGCCAGCAGGTCTGAGAGATATTAATGTGGAGAGAACAGGTAGTCCACGACCTGCGTCTGTGCCGTCACTGGGGGAAATGGAGCACACCTCCCCCAGAAAAGTCTACACTGTCATGTACCAAGAGTAGTCAATGAGTGAGGCGGGGGTGCCAGCAGGTCTGAGAGATATTAATGTGGCAAGAACAGGTAGTCCACGACCTGCGTCTGTGCCGTCACTGGGGGAAATGGAGCACAACCTCCCCCAGAAAGGTCTACACTGTCATGTACCAAGAGTAGTCAATGAGTGAGGCGGGGGTGCCAGCTGGTCTGAGAGATATTAATGTGAAGAGAACAGGTAGTCCACGACCTGCATCTGTGCCGTCACTGGGGGAAATGGAGCGCAACCTCCCCCAGAAAGGTCTACACTGTCATGTACCAAGAGTAGTCAGTGAGTGAGGCGGGGGTGCCAGCAGGTCTGAGAGATATTAATGTGGAGAGAACAGGTAGTCCACGACCTGCGTCTGTGCCGTCACTGGGGGAAATGGAGCACACCTCCCCCAGAAAAGTCTACACTGTCATGTACCAAGAGTAGTCAGTGAGTGAGGCGGGGGTGCCAGCAGGTCTGAGAGATATTAATGTGGAGAGAACAGAGAGTCCACAACCTGCGACTGTGCCGTCACTGGGGGAAATGGAGCGCACCTCCCCCAGAAAGGTCTACACTGTCATGTACCAAGAGTAGTCAATGGGTGAGGTGGGGGTGCCAGCAGGTTTGAGAGATATTAATGTGGCGAGAACAGGTAGTCCACGACCTGCATCTGTGCCGTCACTGGGGGAAATGGAGCGCACCTCCCCCAGATAGGTCTACACTGTCATGTACCAAGAGTAGTCAATGAGTGAGGCGGGGGTGCCAGCAGGTCCTTGAGATATTAATGTGGAGAGAACAGGTAGTCCACGACCTGCGTCTGTGCCGTCACTGGGGGAAATGGAGCGCACCTCCCCCAGAAAGGTCTACACTGTCATGTACCAAGAGTAGTCAATGAGTGAGGCGGGGTTGCCAGCAGGTCTGAGAGATATTAATGTGGAGAGAACAGGTAGTCCATGACCTGCGTCTGTGCCGTCACTGGGGGAAATGGAGCACAATCTCCCCCAGAAAGGTCTACATTGTCATGTACCAAGAGTAGTCAATGAGTGAGGCGGGGGTGCCAGCAGGTCTGAGAGATATTAATGTGGAGAGAACAGGTAGTCCACGACCTGCGTCTGTGCCGTCACTGGGGGAAATGGAGCGCACCTCCCCCAGAAAGGTCTACACTGTCATGTACCAAGAGTAGTCAATGAGTGAGGCGGGGGTGCCAGCAGGTCTGAGAGATATTAATGTGGAGAGAACTGGTAGTCCACGACCTGCATCTGTGCTGTCACTGCGGGAAATGGAGCGCACCTCCCCCAGATAGGTCTACACTGTCATGTACCAAGAGTAGTCAAGGGGTGAGGTGGGGGTGCCAGCAGGTCTGAGAGATATTAATGTGGCGAGAACAGGTAATCCACGACCTGCATCTGTGCCGTCACTGGGGGAAATGGAGCACAACCTCCCCCAGAAAGGTCTACACTGTGATGTGCCAAGGGTAGTCAATGGGTGAGGCGGGGGTGCCAGCAGGTCTGAGAGATATTAATGTGGAGAGAACAGGTAGTCCACGACCTGCGTCTGTGCCGTCACTGGGGGAAATGGAGCACACCTCCCCCAGAAAAGTCTACACTGTCATGTACCAAGAGTAGTCAATGAGTGAGGCAGGGGTGCCAGCAGGTCTGAGAGATATTAATGTGGCGAGAACAGGTAGTCCACGACCTGCGTCTGTGCCGTCACTGGGGGAAATGGAGCACAACCTCCCCCAGAAAGGTCTACACTGTCATGTACCAAGAGTAGTCAATGAGTGAGGCGGGGGTGCCAGCAGGTCTGAGAGATATTAATGTGGAGAGAACAGGTAGTCCACGACCTGCGTCTGTGCCGTCACTGGGGGAAATGGAGCACACCTCCCCCAGAAAAGTCTACACTGTCATGTACCAAGAGTAGTCAGTGAGTGAGGCGGGGGTGCCAGCAGGTCTGAGAGATATTAATGTGGAGAGAACAGAAAGTCCACAACCTGCGACTGTGCCGTCACTGGGGGAAATGGAGCGCAACCTCCCCCAGAAAGGTCTACACTGTCATGTACCAAGAGTAGTCAGTGAGTGAGGCGGGGGTGCCAGCAGGTCTGAGAGATATTAATGTGGAGAGAACAGGTAGTCCACGACCTGCGTCTGTGCCGTCACTGGGGGAAATGGAGCACACCTCCCCCAGAAAAGTCTACACTGTCATGTACCAAGAGTAGTCAATGAGTGAGGCGGGGGTGCCAGCAGGTCTGAGAGATATTAATGTGGCAAGAACAGGTAGTCCACGACCTGCGTCTGTGCCGTCACTGGGGGAAATGGAGCACAACCTCCCCCAGAAAGGTCTACACTGTCATGTACCAAGAGTAGTCAATGAGTGAGGCGGGGGTGCCAGCTGGTCTGAGAGATATTAATGTGAAGAGAACAGGTAGTCCACGACCTGCATCTGTGCCGTCACTGGGGGAAATGGAGCGCAACCTCCCCCAGAAAGGTCTACACTGTCATGTACCAAGAGTAGTCAGTGAGTGAGGCGGGGGTGCCAGCAGGTCTGAGAGATATTAATGTGGAGAGAACAGGTAGTCCACGACCTGCGTCTGTGCCGTCACTGGGGGAAATGGAGCACACCTCCCCCAGAAAAGTCTACACTGTCATGTACCAAGAGTAGTCAGTGAGTGAGGCGGGGGTGCCAGCAGGTCTGAGAGATATTAATGTGGAGAGAACAGAAAGTCCACAACCTGCGACTGTGCCGTCACTGGGGGAAATGGAGCGCACCTCCCCCAGAAAGGTCTACACTGTCATGTACCAAGAGTAGTCAATGGGTGAGGTGGGGGTGCCAGCAGGTTTGAGAGATATTAATGTGGCGAGAACAGGTAGTCCACGACCTGCATCTGTGCCGTCACTGGGGGAAATGGAGCGCACCTCCCCCAGATAGGTCTACACTGTCATGTACCAAGAGTAGTCAATGAGTGAGGCGGGGGTGCCAGCAGGTCCTTGAGATATTAATGTGGAGAGAACAGGTAGTCCACGACCTGCGTCTGTGCCGTCACTGGGGGAAATGGAGCGCACCTCCCCCAGAAAGGTCTACACTGTCATGTACCAAGAGTAGTCAATGAGTGAGGCGGGGTTGCCAGCAGGTCTGAGAGATATTAATGTGGAGAGAACAGGTAGTCCATGACCTGCGTCTGTGCCGTCACTGGGGGAAATGGAGCACAATCTCCCCCAGAAAGGTCTACATTGTCATGTACCAAGAGTAGTCAATGAGTGAGGCGGGGGTGCCAGCAGGTCTGAGAGATATTAATGTGGAGAGAACAGGTAGTCCACGACCTGCGTCTGTGCCGTCACTGGGGGAAATGGAGCGCACCTCCCCCAGAAAGGTCTACACTGTCATGTACCAAGAGTAGTCAATGAGTGAGGCGGGGGTGCCAGCAGGTCTGAGAGATATTAATGTGGAGAGAACTGGTAGTCCACGACCTGCATCTGTGCTGTCACTGCGGGAAATGGAGCGCACCTCCCCCAGATAGGTCTACACTGTCATGTACCAAGAGTAGTCAAGGGGTGAGGTGGGGGTGCCAGCAGGTCTGAGAGATATTAATGTGGCGAGAACAGGTAATCCACGACCTGCATCTGTGCCGTCACTGGGGGAAATGGAGCACAACCTCCCCCAGAAAGGTCTACACTGTGATGTGCCAAGGGTAGTCAATGGGTGAGGCGGGGGTGCCAGCAGGTCTGAGAGATATTAATGTGGCGAGAACAGGTAGTCCACGACCTGCATCTGTGCCGTCACTGGGGGAAATGGAGCACAACTTCCCCCAGAAAGGTCTACACTGTCATGGACCAAGAGTAGTCAATGGGTGAGGCGGGGGTGCCAGCAGGTCTGAGAGATATTAATGTGGCGAGAACAGGTAGTCCACGACCTGCATCCGTGCCGTCACTGGGGGAAATGGAGCACAACCTCCCCCAGAAAGGTCTACACTGTCATGTACCAAGAGTAGTCAATGGGTGAGGCGGGGGTGCCAGCAGGTCTGAGAGTTATTAATGTGGCGAGAACAGGTAGTCCAAGACCTGCATCTCTGCCGTCACAGGGGGAAATGGAGCACAACCTCCCCCAGAAAGGTATACATTGTTATGTACCAAGGGTAGTCAATGGGTGGGGCGGGGGTGCCAGCAGGTCTGAGAGATATTAATGTTCAGGTCTGAGAGATATTAATGTTTCAAGAACAGGTAGTACACGACCTGTGGCTGTGCCGTCACAGGGGGAAATGGAGCACAACTTCCCCTAGAAAGGTCTACACTTTCATGTACCAAGAGTAGTCAATGGGTGGGGCAGGGGTGCCAGCAGGTCTGAGAGATATTAATGTTTCGAGAACATGTAGCACACGACCTGTGGCTGTGCCATCACGGGGGGAAATGGAGTTCAACCTCCCCCAGAAAGGTCTACACTGTCATGTACCAAGGGTAGTCAATGGTTGGGGGAGGGTGCCAGCAGGTCTGAGAGATATTAATGTTTCAAAAACAGGTAGTACACGACCTGCGGCTGCCGTCACGGGGGGAAATGGATCATGATATCCCCTAGCGTTGCAGAAAAATCATCATTACACATAACATTGTATTAACTACACTAAATTGGCCAATAATGATAAACTTGAACGTTTACGATTCAAATAAATTACCAGAATTTCTGCAATCAGAATTCTCCATCAAATATTAGCGAATTTCCCCTATAGGGAAGAAGCTATTACCGTAGTCGGCATGGTAAGACCTAGGCCCGGGACCATGATAACTTTTCGTTTTGAGGTCCCCAGACCCCAAAAACACCATTCGTTCGAAACTGTATATATATATATATATATCTATATATATATATGTGTCCGTGAGCACGATAACTCTCGTAAAAATTATCCGATTTTGATGAAATTTGGTATAAACGTGTAAAGCAACATTTATGACTTTAAGTTCGAAAACCAGCCAGATCGGCCTATCCGAAAAGGTATTTTGGGGGGGTTTTATACCCCAAAAATGGGTTTTTTGAATTTTTTACATATAATTTTGGAAATAGTCAAATTTTAGTTTTTTCCATTGGATTCAGCTTAAAAAAACACACAATTTGGTATTTTGATCATTTCTCTACGTCAATTGGTTACCGAGATATTGAAAGTGCTAAACACAGTACGTTGTCTAATGTTATTCTTATGGAGGAAAATAAAAATTTTATATCTCGCTTATTTATGAACGTATACTGACGAAACTTGGTATACGGCTTCATCTGGTTGTGGACAATTGATATTGGCTCAAAAAAACAAATTTTTACCAAAGGCTCCCGTAGCAGCAAACCTGCGTACTCAGCCCCATGTTATTCTTATGGAGAACTAGTAACGTGTTATCTCCCTTCATTATGAAAATAAATTAATGAAATTTGGTATGTGGCTTTACCTTCAAGAGTTATATTGATATTTGTATAAAACCCCATTTTTTGTGTTCCTTGCTTCAGCAAACCTGCATACTCAGCCGCCATGTTATTCTTATGGAGAATAATTAAAATGTCATAAATCGTTTATTTATGAATACATATTGATGAAACTTGGTATGTGGCTTTATGTGGTATTAAGATACATATATATGCATTGGAAATTCGCTGAGTACGCAGGTTTGCTGCTACGGGGGTATTTATTAAAACAATGTTTATATATATATATATATATATATTGTATGTTGCTATTATAGGTACCTGAAGAGCCTTTACAGTTGTATGCTTGTTGTTTTTATTAAGGGTAAAATTGTAAGTACAATCAATATCATTGAAATAAATTGGTCATAGGTTCTGTGATATTGAATTTTAAAATATATTCCTGCATTCCTATGAACTATTTATGTGTTAAATTTTGTAATTGGTTATGAAAATGTTTCTGAAAATGTTTTTATTTTTTCTGATGTTCCCTTGTTGAACCACTTGTCCAGGGCATAAGATCAGTCCTTCTTTCTTTCTTAAGCAACCAAAGATCTTATCCGTGTCATAAGTTAAATAAATTATGAGTTTGGGAAGGGTACCGGTAATTCTCTAGCAAAACTGTGCAACTGAACAAATTTTCATTAGACATAGGACATTTCTCAAAACTGGTGATTAATCATATGAAAATTGCTTCTGAAGTGTCACACAATCTATGAACACTTGTAAGAAAACGTGTCAGAAATAGAGTTGAGGCAAGCAACAAATTAGAATGAGTTCATCGGGCAGGGTTCCAGCTCGTGTATTGTAGCATAAAGTGTCGAAACATTTGTGAGGAGGTTTGGTAACGTTGCTGCGCCTAATGCACCTGCTGCTGCCAGCGTGTGTTCACCAATGAAGAAACATGCTGACTGAAATAATGTAACTGACTTGTTTGTTTATTACTGCTCAGTCTCTTAAGAAGTCATGACATGTTTTTTTTTTTGTTTTTATAATCAGTAATTTATAACTAATTATAAAACTGAATGTATAATTAATTGTATAACTGCATCCAAATTGTAATAATCAGGAAGACTTAATATTTATTGTAGAGTGAGCAGGTTTTTCCATTTGGATTTATTTGATCTTAACAGCAGTATTTTAAAATTATTTTTGCTGTGATAGATATTTTAATGTTGGTTTAACTTATTTGTTTTTAGCTTACTAACAATGTATCCATTCATTTAATTTATTGTGTGGTATACGTTGTGTTTCATGTGGTATAATGGTTGGAACTAACCTAAAATAATGAAATTTTATTTTTAAGTATTACAATTTATTTGATTTCTTGTAATTTACTTCTATCTTTATATTTAATACACTAAATCAACTCTAGTTACAAGAACTCCTTCGTTGTTTCTGAACTAATTTCAATGATTAAAGTAAAATCTTCCTGAAACGTTTCCTTTAGTTTGGCCATTCCCACATTTTGTGATGAAAGAACAATGATTTCCACTGATTACTGTCTGTCTAATAATAATATGTGGTCAAAGTAATGATTAGTTTCCCTTCTTTTTTCTATAAATTAACATAAAATAATTCAGTGCTTTATTTTGAAAAAACATGTTACAAATTCAAGGTCCCTCACATGGAAACCTTTTTTTACTAAACACTGTTACAGTAATGGTTTTAGAAAACTGTCTACTGCGTTCTTTCTTCTATATCTCCCTCAAACACCCACTACTGTAGTTCATTACAGCATCATGTTTCACTTCATTTACATTTATATTTGCTTACAGTTGTTATTGAAAACAAATAACATACACAACAACATATAGACTTACAAACTACTACTTAAAACGTAAATACAATTTTATTCAGAAAACTATCTGCTCGCTAAATAATCTGACAGATACGGAGAATTTACATTACAATAAGGGAACTGAAAAAATGAAAGGACACAAGGTTGGATATCAAATTCAGATTTTCAACCGTACATTGACATAAGAGAAACTATGTCACGGGGAACCGTTGGTTTGCATTTAAAAAGTGCTGTTGATATAATAAAAGTTGGTTTAGCAGTAAGTACACAGGGGACCAAAACCTACCTGGACCATCAGGCTTTGCTTAGAGAAGGCCAGTCAGTTGATACTGAATTCTGAATTTCATATTTCGCTATGTTACAGTTAGTATGATACCAAGAAATTTTAAAACATCAATGCTGTTCAAAGTTAAGTCTTCAAACAAGAATAAATGTGCTTAGATTCAGCACAGAATGCAGCAAATACAACTTTTTTATTCCTTGTTATGTACATTTATGATTATAAAAAATCTTTGCACAGGAAATTTTGGTTGTTTTAAATTTAATTTAACTCTGTTTGGAATAACTGTATTCGGTAAATTAATATGGAAATAAGAGTTGTAATAAACAGAAAGTTGACATTTCAACTTGATAAACTGCTCCAATAAACCATTTAATTTAATGCCATTACAATACATTATTTTAAAATGCAACACAACAATCAACTCCAGAGAAACAAAATTGTCTTGTAATTTGGGTTCAAGCTACAAGTGTTACAACCATTGTGTTCTGTTGCACAGGCGTGTGGTCGCCAGGAACCACGCCGGAGCCCAAGAGGAAGGAGTTCAACTTCTCGGAAGCCCAAGAGGACTCCAAGGGAGAGGAGGAGTTCATCCCCCCCGTGTGGGCACCCAAGAGCGCCCAGGCCTCCCCCACCTCCGAGCGAAAGTTCCGACCTGTCAACTTTGAGTCCCCCAAACCCGCAAGGAAAACGTACAATCAGAAGTCTACTGAAGTAAGTTGCATACTTGCTCCAGTCTTAGACACCTCCATTCAAGCGGTTGCCTTCATGTATAAAAATTCAAAAGTTTCTTGGAAAATCCTTGATAGTTAAATATCTTGTTACAGGTGCAAATAGAGAGAATATGATTTACTTTTGATTAAAATATGAACATGTATGATTTCTAAGGCCATCTAAATGTAAGATTTAGAAGCCCTTTTTACAGTGAACAATAATGGGAGGGATAAACTATAGTTTATGTAACCTTCTGGCCAGAGTTTGTTGTCAGATTTTTCAAGCTGCACTACTGCCTTTGACATAACCTATTGACTACTTATGTAGACAGAAACAACGGCTCAGTGTGCTTCCGAAGCAGAGTGGCTATCTGAGTTTCAAAAGCCACATTTGGATTTCACCGGGTATTAAACTCGAGTCTGTTTGATGGTAAGCTAGTACTCTACCCACTCAACTATTAACTGCCACTGTGGGAGATGGGAGAAATAAAACTATAGTTTGTCTATACAAATAATAATTATGTGGTGTTTTGTATTATATCATGGAATACACAAGGGAAAGTGCGTCAGGTTAAGTATAATGAAAAGGATATTGTATATTTGACATATTATAAGTTTATAACAAATAATTTTCTTCACAAATTAGTTTTTTAATCAAATAAATTCATGAAAAATGGTTGATTTATTTAAAAAATTACTATTTTACACACATTATTCAAAGGCTTCAAGTTATTACAAATATACTGTATTTCCATCTTACTCCCTCTCACAGACATGATTTACTTAAGCAGTCAATGTAAAACACAGTTTTAGACCATCCTCATTGTTTGAGGCAGGTGGATTAACAGTTTAAAGGGTATACCAGGAACCAACCCTAGAAATGTGAATTACAAGCAGAGCATGACCATCCTGCGTTTTCACATGTTGATGTGAAAATGAACTTAAGATATATTTTGTAATTTATTTGCATATCTTTCCTTCACCATCCACCAGATTAAACTCATATATTTGGGAGTGTACAGTACTGCATTTCAAAAGTTCCATACTGAAATGTAAAAAGGTAAATGTTCAAAATTAAACGTACAAATGTCTCATGACTTTCAATTTACAGGACTCGCCAAAGCCACCTTCGGACTTGCCGATCCCACTGGACTCCCCAGGCCACAGCTCCTCGTCCACCAGCCACCAGCTGAGCTCTGCCCAGGAGACCTCTACGAGCCGCCTCACGACCTCCTCCTCGGCCTCCTACAGCCACGAGACGTCCTCTCGCCTGGTAACCAGCAGCAGTCTGCCCGACACCTCTACCGTCAACCCCACCATCACATTGCTCCAGAAGGCTAGAGGTGAGGGAGTGCGTTAAATGGTTAATAGTCAATAGTCAAATATCTTTATTCATTCAGAAGTACAGTGTACAACATTTGAACAGTGTCAATATATTATAAGTGATACAATAAGTTCAAGCCTTTCTAAACATAGATATATATCTTTTACTCTTAGCCTGGAAGAGTGAGGTGGAAAAATTCATCCAGTGTGTAAATGGCTGCATCTATCAAATACTCCTTCAGTTGTTTTTTAAACTTTGTGTGATTGTTTTCATTCAAAATATGTTGCGGTATCTTTTTCAAAAATTTGCCTCCCGCATACGATGGCCTTTTCTCATAAAATTGTAATCTATGGTGACTACAAACGGCCTCATTCTTTTTCCTTGTATTATATTGATGAACGGGATGAATAGAAACATTATTTGTTAATTTATTTCTTACTACTAAAATTGAGTCACAAATATATTGCCCATATACAGTAAGTATTTTTAACTGTTTAAAATATTCTCTAGCCGAATCATTATGTTTTAGTTTAAGGATTATTCTTATAGCTTTCTTCTGCAATTTTAATATCCTATCGAGATTTTCTTTTATTGTCGAGTTACCTATGTTGTTATTACTGGCTTGTGGAGGTTTCAACCCTACCATATTTTTCCGCTGTATTACCAATGTAAACGTAACAATTTAAGAAGGGACATGGTGATATGAATTTCTAGCACAAAGAAGTTCTTCCTAGCAAGAACACCATTCCCAAAACACAGATAATGCCATAACCATATATTTAGTCCTATTGGGGACGGTTTTAACTATTTAAGGATCAAAATAACTGTTAAAATCCTATCAGGACTGGCCACAATAGTTGACAGTAGTCTAGGCTGTCTTATTTAGTTTGTTTTAAAAAATTGTAGTTTTGACTTCTAAGAAGTAGACAATACTGCTCAATGGGACAAGTAAGAGAACAGGGACTCCAGTGCTAATTTCTACTCTGAGCTCTGTGTATAAAATTTTAAAAAAACACCCACACTGCAATTTAAATAAAGCAGACACAGATTATGTGTGAAGTAAAATAATAGATGTTTATCTGTACCCTTACACTTTTCTTTTTGAGATGATTTGCTGGATTACTAAATGATTTTGTTCTTAATTCTTGCGAATTTTTAGAAACTATAAATAATCTTTCCCAAGTTTGAGACTTTCTATTTGAGCCCATTCCCGTCAACCAGCAATTTAATAGATTCCACCAAGCACCCTCAATATACATACATATATATATATATATATATATATATATATATATATATATATATATATTATTTTTATTTGATTTTATGAATTTATATACATGGATTGAGGTTACACAGCGGTATTGAAGAATAAAACATACTTTCTTAAAAATATTACTTGGAAGTCCTAAATAATTGTTATTTTGTAAAATTGCAGAGGGACAGCTGCCTAGAGGAGCACTCTATTTGGACCAAAACTCAACCAATATAAACGAAAATAGAAGCAGTTCTTCTCTTGACAAGAGGAGTAGTCCTCCCTCAGTTCGGCCTAATGAAGTTTGTAAGTACACGTGTAAGTGTATTTGGGAAATTTTGGGTTTGATAAAATCAAAAGCTAATAGAATATCCACTCTAAAGTCTCTATTCACATAGAGAAGAATGAACTATGTTTGATTATCCAAACAGTGAATGTAGTAATTGTAAAATGGTAAAGCATATTTGTTTTCTTTGATTACTAGCTTTTTACTAAGCCCACCAGTGACCAGTAGCAAGAAAGCTATCAGAACAGTTGTACTCTATGTTATGTGATTACTTTGAAGACTCTCTCCTACTTCTGGTATACATTGTTATGTGTTAAATAGTTACAAATGTAAATAGTATGAAAGTATTCAATGTTTTAAGTTAAGTAATCATAAACCTAATCAATGTTACCTTTTAAAAAATAGCAACTGAATCTATAAGTCAGCTTCTAATACCATCCTTAAAAAGTTCATTACCACCAACAAAAACAATTTGTTAACTTAAACTACATCATACACCATACCTTATATATATATTGACTCGTTTGAGTCCAAAGACACAAAACACACATTTGCCACACATTTGCGATGCTTGGTCTCATTTAAATAGGCAGATGATGCATATTCGTAGCAGTGTCCTTTTGATATTCAATAGTGTTTCAAAAGGTCTTATATCTTTGTAGCCAGTCCCTAAATGGGTGCATATGTCACATTTAGTCAGTGACAAAAATATATACGTATGATTTTCCATGCTATGCTTATATCTACTTTAACTGGAATAAATTCTAAAAATGTATCACATACAAGTAGGTAGTTAATGAGGTTCTATAATGGAATGATAATTGTCTGTGGTTAATGCCATACAAGTTACTTTCAGGCTTTGAGAACTGCTTATTTTTCCAATAGTCTGTGAGGGTTTACCACACTTAGCATATATGTGGCCTTGATAGCAAAGATGTCAAAACTGTCTACAATCATAATCCCATTTGTCAGTTTTTTGGGAGGGGATAAGTTATTTGTATTGTGTTGAACAAGTGAGTAGTACTCTCAGTTAAATATAGTTTAATAAGTTCAATCAAACTGAAGGCTGGATTTTTTTATTTTACAGTATATTCAGTTCGAAGAGAATATGAGAGTGAAACTGAAGATAAGCGACCAAAGAAAGTTATAGAAATCGGACCAAAGAAATACCAGGGCATTGGTCCCACAACCAAAGAAGGCATACCAATTGTGCTGAGATCAGTAAGTGCATAACAGACCAGCCTTATTGTAGCAAGACAAATTGTTTAATTTTAATAATGTTGTTTTTTGTTGAGTTTTTTTCGCATACACAAATATGCTAAAGGAGAAATTTATTTTGGTTAATGTTGTGGATTTTGTCAAAATAATTTTGGACAAAAAACTTACATAACTGAATGATTTTGATGGTGTCCTGCATGACAATTTTTGCTCAAGGATAGGAGGAAAGGCACACCCCACCACATCATCTTCTAGCCATATGAAATTAAGAGAGCAGTGAGATCAGTGAAGAGATTCCACTGTTTGTACACAGCCTTTGCTGAGAAAACCTTTGTGATAGTCTAATCTTATTTTTTCAATACCAATAAAATAACCGTTATTAAACTTTAATGAACGATCAAACCGAATGTATTTCTGTATAATTAACAGTTGCAATCAAAGGTAAAAGATAAAATGAACAAACAAATTGCTTTAGCCAATGACATGTACCCAAGGATTGTGATTGGATAACCTTCCCTACAAGTAATCCTGGAGAGGGGGAAGCTGCCCTCTCACCACTATCTCCAACTTTTTCCTATAATACTCTCTAAAATTGACAAACTGTAATAATAATTTGTTATATCTATATATCAATATAACCAACCAGATCATTTGAATCACCCTCTCACTGACTATACTATTTTGTTTAAATGCCAAAGGATTTTCAAAGTTTGTAATGATAAAGCAAACATTTTTCCATAATTTCCTTAAGCCTGAAGAGCATTTTCAGCTAAAACATGTTGAGGAAAGAGTTGAGAGTTTATATTCTGCTGATAATAAATTTTTATTTTTAAATATAACAATCTTGTTTCATGCTTCAATAAGGATTACTACTACAAGCTTGCTCAGGTAAATATGCACCCTATTTTTATTTTAGCTACAGTAGAAATCCAATTATCCGAACCCCAATTAACCGAATATCCAATTATCCGAATCGATTTTGAGTGAAATAATAGAAATATAAAAATCAAGAAAGCAACAGCGGGAGCGCGTGTAGCGATAATGCGCCGTGAGCGCTAAAATAAAAGCCTGCGCTGTTACCTTCCGGACGATATTTTCGCAGGGAACAATGAGTCATACCCCCTTCCCGCCCTGCTCATCGTCAGTCGCTACTGTTCTTTCACCGAGATTATCGTTCGAAATGAGTACAAAATGTAAACGTGTTGTCCTTTCGCTAAGTGATAAACTCACTTTGCTCGAGATGTTCAAGTGAAATAACCAACATTGAACAGTGAAATACGTACAGTATGTAGGCCTATTGAAAAGAGCAACTGTATATACTGTATTCAATTTAACTCCTGTAATTTAATTTTTATGACGTATATTCTTGATACAGTTCGCTCACTTTCTGTTCACTACATTTATAATAACTTTGTCGATAAAATTCTGATTTTTTATGTATGGTGATGTTTTTTGCTTAATTCCCGAGGTATACCTGATTATCCGAATTTCTGCATATCCGAATTGGCCCGATCCCCAATTAATTCGGATAATTGGAGTTCTACTGTACCACATTTTAGCGAATTTCCCCTATAGGGAAGAAGCTATTACCATTGTTGGCATGGTAAGACCTAGGCCCGGGACCATGATAACTTATCGTTTTGAGGCCCCCAGATGCCAAAAACAACATTCGTTCAAATTCATATATATATATAGGTATATATATATATATATATATATATATATACGGTATGTAATAAAAGACGTCTTACAACACTTAAGATATATTTACACTTACACTGATTCACATACAGACGGTAAACATATATAAAAGATGGTACTAGGCTATCGATTTCGACCAGTCACACCAGTCATCATCAGGCCAATGACAGTTCTCTCATTGGCCTGATGATGA
Organism: Allygus modestus; assembly: GCA_963675035.1. Classification (NCBI taxonomy): domain Eukaryota; kingdom Metazoa; phylum Arthropoda; class Insecta; order Hemiptera; family Cicadellidae; genus Allygus; species Allygus modestus. The sequence continues at coordinate 207,422,842 of OY776111.1, forward strand.
CTGGTGTGACTGGTCGAAATCGATAGCCTAGTACCATCTTTTATATATGTTTACCGTCTGTATGTGAATCAGTATAAGTGTAAATATATCTTAAGTGTTGTAAGACGTCTTTTATTACATCCCGTAAGTAATAACAACACGTAATATGCTAATAAAAAAGATATATATATATATATAAGTACATATATATATATGTCCGTAGGCACGATAACTGTAGTAAAAATGGTCCGATCTTGATGAAATTTGGTATAAACATGTAAGGCAGCATCTATTTTCATGGGTTAGCGAACCAGATATGTCGCTCTACTCTAAGGGGGGTTTTTTACCCCAAAAATGGGTTTTTTGAACTTTTTACATATAATCCTTTTTAAACCCAAATTTTGGTTTACATTTTTTGGTTTACATCCAAATTAAGCTTAAAAACACAAACAATTTGGTATTTTTATCATCGCTCTACGTCAATTGGTTACCGAGATATTGAGAGTGCTAAACACAGTACGTTGTCCAATGTTAATCTTATGGAGAATAAGTAAAATTGTATATCTCGCTTATTAATGAACATATATTAATGAAACCTGGTGTTATGAAAATCAGAGACAAGGGGACTAAGCTCTGCTTAACAAAAGTGAGTGTGATTACTCAGTTGGTCTCACAGGATTTTTTAAATTCAACCTTTCAGAAGGCAGGCAAATTTGCTTTAGTTGGAGAGTTCACTTAGTTGCTCATTTGCCTTCCTCTAAACTTCAGACTAATTAATTAAAGGCGAAATGATGATAAGTTTATAGTCATTGATCAGTCAATAAATATATTGATAACCTGTACGTGAGTGAGTCAGTTATACATCGAGCTGTGTAGTTAATTTAATCAGTCAAGAAATATATTGATAACGTGTCATTACTACATCTGATCTGATGTTACAGGAAGTTCAAGATGAAAACCAACATAAGTGGTACAAACGCATGTATGACTCCCTGCAGAGGGCTGAAAATGACAGTAAGTTTGGTTAACTGAATAACATATAATGTTTTATCAACAAGCTACAGGTATTAAAAAATAAATGCAGTATGTTCAAACATGAATTTGAGATTTAAAAGTTTTGATTATTGTAACCCGAAAAGAAGTCACAACTCTTGCAACTAATGAGTTTAAAATTTTAAATTCAGATTAAATTTCAGTCACTTCAGATTTTTTCATAAATAGCTACTGTACTTAACTTATAGCTACTGTAATTTAACTTCCATAATCCCAATGTTTAAGTTTTTCTCCTTTTAAAGTACAATCATTCATATATTCTTTTTTAAATTTGAATCACTTGCTTTTTTATTCATTACATATTCAATTTGATCCTATAACAAAAGGGTAATTTTAAAATATTTTTAAATTTGTAATTTATGTGTTTTAAGCCCTTTTCTACACTTTCTTGGTTATATGCAGATGGATAATTATGTGCTTACATATAGGGGGGACTGTTTAATTTGTATACGTGACTGTTTAATCTGCAGTGAACAACATTTAGATCCGACAATTTCCTTGAGACACTCCCCTATTCTTCAGTATGAGACCTAATGCTTTTGAATAATGTTATTCTTACTTAGATAGTAATTAACCTAGTAAGTTATCTGATTAAATAAAGATTTTTTAGCTTTGCTAATGATACATTGAGTTGAACACTTGAGAATATTACAATTATAAAATTGTATTTTATTTGAAAAATTACCAACATTTAAGGAGTCTGCAACTGCTTGGCTGAAATCAGTTACACAAAGCTGATTTTCTATTTCTCAATTTTTGTATAACCTTTTTTAACCTACTATTCTTATTAATATTTGTTTAATAAAACTACTAGAATACCATTAAAAATTAATATAAAATACATTGTAAGTATATTTGGTCATGTCTTTATCTGGAACTCCCACGAGACTATTGGGTTTTAACTTTAATTGTATGGATTTACCTAAATCTGTCAGATTGATCCTGTCTTCATTTCTCGGCAGAAAATGTGTTTTCAGGATTTTAATCCTTCTTTCCAAATTTCAGTAAAAGTGTATTAAATCATTACTTGTAAGAGCAAAGTTTCTCAAGAAATGGTGACAGCAACACTCTGGCAGACTGTTATAGTCTGTTATAGACTGTTACAGCGATTCAGAAACAAGACGTCAAAATATGACATTGAATTTGGTTCCAATTGTTTCAGTATTAGACTTATTATCAGGCTCTTTAAAAATTAGGATAGTGTTAATTGTTGATAAAACAAAAAATACAAAATTGGATGTGTAAACCTAAGCACTCACCAGGAAATACAGCATAAACAAGGTTGCTGACTACACCACCATTTTGTTAAAGTTCTTTCACAAGTGTTGTCGCTATTTACTTCATTGTCTGTTTTCTTTCAGAGGAGTATGTTACAGTTCGATACAACACTCGCAGAGGTGACTAGACTAAAATCTTTTAATAATCTCTCACAGACTTAACAAAGGGTGGCTTTAACAATGCTAAAGCTTCAACGGTGGCTGGATAGTCTAGCATTTTTTACCAGTTTGTTATCATGATTTTGTTTACTTCATTTCATTAAAGTTATAATTTTACCATTTTCATGCTAATAAAGATTTAACAGCACTTTTCCTCATGCCTTTATTTTTAACTTTTGGTGGTTTGGATCTTGAATAGTACAGCCTATTATAACAAATTTATATATAATTTAATATTTAATATAAAATATAGCACATTCTATGTTTTTATGTCCATCACAGGGGAACGTTTGATTAATATTCATCACTTTAAGAATATTAAAGTCATATTTTCTAGACACCCTTATCAAGGTAAATTAGTCCAACAGAATTTGTTTGATCATAATTTGTACATGTTAAATACCTAGATACATTTTTATTTGTAAAAATATAACAAATAATATATTTTAAGCAAAAGCTGACAGTTTATTTTTTTGCTCTGAGTTTTATCAACTAAGTACAATATACTGATTACTCGATTGTACTTACAGTATCTAATTAATATGCATTTCTGATTTTTTCCATAGTTGTTTTTTTGTATTAAAAGTACACAGTTTACAATATCTCATTGAAACACATTTTTCAAAGCCTTTGACCAATTAATTGTCTTTGATTGATCTAAACTTACCACAATGAACTGGTAACAAATTTAGATGGATAAAATCTGATTCAGACCAAATTATTCTAAAAACCAGAACTGCCCCCGAGGAGGACTTATGACACATTCAAATATTTTTTTGTGGAGCAACAAGACACATTTTAGGTTGTCTGTGAGTGGGGGGGGGTTCTTGGATACACAAGATGATATCAAGACAAACAATTTTGGTCGATCCATCATACCCGAGAATTCTCTTTGAGTGTAGAAGGATATATTATTAAACCATTGGTAGTTATAAAAAACAAGTATTGTACTAATTAAATAAGTCTCAAAATAAGTTGTAGTGAATTAACTCGGCGAGGCATGATAGATTCAAACCTCAGATGCACACTACCCAGTGTCGCCCCTCATTTCCAGAAAATAACCCACCGCTAGACCTAAAAAAACCTTTTTAAAAATAGCATTTTTAAGGAGAAAGCACTCAAGCTAGGATGTAAAATACGTTAAGGCGTCATCTGGTCCAAAATATCACAGTTCTTCATGTTTTTTCTGAGTTTAACAAAATCAGATTAAAGGTTAACGTTTTATGTCACAAAACCTCCAAAACAAAATTTCCATCATTTCCCAATATGGCAAAAGCTCACATCACCCGAAGTAGAAAACTTGATATTTTTATCAGAAGACCTTAGTGCACAATTTCAGCTAAAAAGATTTCTGTTTGCAATATTTTCCTTTTTTAAATCTTATTTTCACTGGCCTCTTAACAAATTATTTGCAGTGATGTAAACCATGAGACTGTGATTACAGGCAGGTATCCGTACACAAACCCGGCAGGTTATCTCTCAGAGCCTGAGCCTCTAGGGGGTTACGACAGTGACATCACAAGTGCCAAGTACGCAACACTCGATCGCCGGCGAATACGCAACCGGGATAACGATTTCACCACCAGTACCATGCCCAGGAGCAACAAGTAAGCTTTAATTATTCTTAAACAAGTGATTTAGATACATTGTGAGAACAGTTGGCAAACTACTACATTAACGACTCAAATCCTGATTAAAAGTGTGTTTATTCCATAATAACCTAAGTAACTTGTTTTCCATTGGTTCCAAAATAACAAACACAACAATAACACTCCTTAGTTTACTATCACAACAAACTTAAAAATCACGTACTACATTATACCATTCATTTACAAATATATTCAAAACTCTCAGATTTATAGGACTACTAAAATTTTAAACTGACATTAAAACTAAATTGACTGGACAATCTGGTGAACATCCTGACAATCTGGACATATATCCTGAGGGTTAAGTTATGGAAATAAACTCCAGGATGACTTTTGGCAACTTCTGGTGATGAAGAATCTTAATTTCTCCTCCACGTAATGCTGGAGTATGGGGAAACAACCCTGCCAAACACTCTCTGTCTCTTCCTCACAAGAGCTCAAAATAGTTTGTTGTTAAAAAAACTGAGTTATAGTTGTAGTAACTCATTCATTGGATAATATTGTGATTTGTCTTTGTATTTTGACAAACATATTTCCATTGTCTCTTTGTTTAAAATTCATTATTGATGGTGGTCAGTTTATGTTATTTATAAAATTATTGTGGACAATTTCCATACTGCATGAGAAAAGCAAGTTTCAAGACTTGTCCCTATTGTTTTGTTTTCTCATACAACGTAGGTCAAACATGAAAAGAACATGGTTTTCTTTCCATGTTGCTCCGGTAATGATAAGAAGCAATACACCACATTAGCTAGAAAAGCAACATAATAACATTCGTACAAGAACATTGACTGCCTGAAAAAGATTTGGCAGGAGGGTAATTGACTTGGTCAATGAAATTATGATCTTAATATGTATTATGTATGTGTATATGATCTTAGTATGTATTCTCTAAATCACTTTGTTCCTTTATTACTTGTCTAATCAAAATAGGCGACATACTAATAACTGATGATTGAATTCTAGATACAATGCAGTGAAACATGCAGTTGATGTGTACAAAAACCAGCCAGGGCGTATTGAAGACTACGAACCAGGCCACTCGTCTATCGCTGATAAAGAAGCTAAGCAGGTCATTATCACTGTGTTTTATTTTATCATCTACAATTTTAAGGTGGCTTTCTGGATAAGATTATTGAATAACCTGGTTTTGCGTAAAACTTAGTGTGAAAACCTTGTAGCTGTACAACAAAGTCATCCTAAATAATTGATCCTGTACTCTTTTTAAATAACAACAATACAGTGGGCAACAAGTGTCAAGAACTTCGAGGTAAATTTTTGTTCTGTATTTCATAAATTAAATACTTTAGAGTTTTACCGAACTATTATTTTGGAGATTCATTCAAATTCCTCACTGCCTTCCCACCACTGCTGATTTATCCAAATCATTTATCTTTGCAATTAATTTTAAGTAATAAAATATGAGAAAGGAATTTAATGAGTATAATGTCAATACAAGAAACAATTATTTAAAACAATAGTGAATTATTTAAAATTATATTCAAATATTATTTGTATAGCAAAATCTTATTCACTGGGTTTCCCTTTGATTTACACTCTTTAAAATTATTCATAAAACATCAACTTATATGGACTTATATTGGAGATGAAAGATGGTTTTAAGATAATAGTTTTATGGAAGAGGTTCACAAGTAAATAGGTATAATTGTTGTTGTTTAGCATCCCTCTCAAACAAACAAAATGTATTACATTGTAATTATTTATTAAATATATCATTACAAATAAATATCAAAAAACCAATACATAACAATATCAAACGTTTTTAGCTTTGTATAATAGGCAAATACAAGGAGTTACCATTGAATAGTTCTTTTCGAGTTACACACAATTTGTTCTTAAATTTGAGTTATATATGGTACAACAAAAAACTCACAGTTGCTTGCCTTGAGATGATAGCTTTAATTGAGGTAGGCTCTGCATTCCAACATTATCTCGCAAACCCTCTCTGGTAAACAGTGATAAGAGGTGCCAATATAGCTCACATGAAGCCATCTCGCTCTGTAAGTAGTTTCTATCTCGTATAGTCGTGCATCACTTTAAAACTAATCACATATCTACATGAGATTCTTGGTTAATTTGCGGGACGATTCTGGTTTCTAATTTTTGACTGGTAATTCAAAGTATTTCTACATTTTTATGACTGGAAAGAGTATGCATACTGATCCATTTTTGGGGGGTAAAACAATTCCAAACTATAGGGTGGTCTGTCTAATTTTCAAACTCATTAAAATAGATGCGGCTTCACACATTTGTACCAAATGTCATCAAGATTAAACATATTTACGAAAGTTATTGGACAAATTTGAACTAGTAGTATGTTTTGCATTTAGAAGCCTTAAAATAAAAGTTATCATGGCCTTGGTATTATCGTGTCACCTATGGTAACAATTTCTTTCCTATGTCTAATTGGCTAAAAAAACTTGTTTAACACACAATAAGGAGGCACATAGGATGTAACTATCTTCAACTCATGGCAAGTTCTGATGAGTAGATTAGTCACAATTCCATAAATAATAGGTGCACACCTCCTATAGTTGGGTGATTCAATAATTCACTTAGAAATGCCAGGAGGAGGAGGAGGAGGAGGAGCCCTTTACCATCATTGTTTATGTTCAACACTCTATTAATGTATTTCAAAATTATATAATTATAAATAACTAGTGGCTTGAAGGAGCCATAGCCCCTAACCTTGCTCCAATACTCTGCCTCATCTCATTTCTTTACTCTTTACATGCCGAGGAGGAGCACATGTCACTTCATAAAAAAAAGTACCTAGACACTTGATCACATGTTTTAATGTAAACAAAGCAGACGTATTTAAATCCTCATGCTTTTCTTATGGGGGATGTTTTACGTTATTCCTTGTTTGCTGGTGACTTTTTGGAAATGTTGCTATTTTTCCCGAGTCCCTGGGATTGAGACCTTTAATTTGAGTTGTCTCCCATCATCCTGCAATTTGCCAAACTCCTACAGTTTTGACTTAAAAATTTCCCTTACAGAATTATATGTAAAGATTATTATAATTTACATAATTTAAAATCATATTATCTCAATTTAGAAATTTACATTACCCAGTGCATTATCAGTCTGGGGCACAAAGCTTTATTAAAATTCCATTTTGTATACATTTTTAGTTATTCCATAATTAACCAGTTAAAAAGTATTGATAGTAAGAAAGAAGTAGCATTATAAATTATTTAACTTATAATGAGATCGCACACAGAATGCTGATGTGAGGGAAGTGAATTTCCACATTAAACATTTTAAAAATTAATTACTCGGTTTAAACTAACACTTGCACCATTTATTAATATAGATGGAGTGAATTAATTGGCTACTACCATACCCATGGAAAATGTAGAGACTGATCTTGTGATTCCGTAATCTATCTTCATAAAGTTTTGTAAACCAATTTTTCAATAGAAGCCTGATAGTTTTCTTGTCCAATGCTCCATTCTTAACCGTTGTAACTATGCTGTGCCACATGTCATTTGTAGAGGTTTTATGAGTTTTGTGTTTGTTACAGTGGTGGGATGAAGTGATGGACATTTTTGACGGAGTAAGTTTTTAACTTAAACAAGATAAAATATGTGTGAAGTGTCAAAACTAATTAATAATAATATTTTTAACAGTTAACAACCTAACACTGACAGCTAACTTCGATTCTGAATACAATAACATGAATTTAGTCCTAACTTCTAATGCAAGAATCACTATACATTTTACTCTAATCTAAATGAAAGTTATTCAGATAAAGCTCAAATATTTCCTCTCCTTTCCAAATGTTTATCTGCACCAACAAAGTCTAAAATCTATGAAATTAAGGATGTTCATTAAATGGAATGCAATAAGCTTGATTGTAATTCTCATTTATTATAAATCGTGTAAAGTCACACTTTATACACACATTTTTATTTTATTTTATGCATTGATAATTTGTTTAGTAATTATCTAAAATTAATATATACAAAGATTACTCTCTTTCAATATGGTAGACACAGTCATATATATTTGACATTATGATGAATAGTTTTATTCTTTAATTTTCTTGGTTATATGTATTTTTCTCATTATATAATTTTAAAAATGTAATATAATACAATAACAATAAATGTGTTAACCAAAATGAATATACATGTTAGTATTAAAAGTGTTGTACAGAGTACCCTTTACATTTTGTTATTTATTTATTTAGATTATTATTATTGGAGGATTTTTGGTATTCAAAATCAAATTCAAATTATTTATGATAGTTTTATTTTACATACAATGCCTTTCCTGCGAAGAGTGTTATTCCCTAATTATATAACAATGTTGTCAAGTTAGTTTGATCAAATTATGCACAAACTTTAATTAAGTTGTGCTAGTACATCACAAATTAAGCTTAAGTAATAAATTAAAATAACAACAATACCTGGTCATATACCTGGTCATAGGTTTTGCAATTTAGTGTTTAAGTTAACAAGTTTAGATATAAATCCATAAGATCTATATAGCCATGTGGTATGATATAACATGGTACGAGTGGTAAGGACATAACATGGGTATCAATTCACTCTGCAATTTGACTCATAATATGTTTTAGTTTTATCAATTTTTTTTCTTTCCTATTGAAATTAATTCTTGGTTTGTAATGACACAAAGCTGTACTTTGTTGACTAACTGTTTAACAACTATTATGAAGAAAGCAGTGGACATCTTGCTATGACCTCATGGGTTTTGACATTGATTCCTTACATTTCAATGTCCTTATGAAATCTAAATGCCTTTGGAATATTAGTAGAAAAGCTAACCAAATTTAATTTTCATATTTTTTTTTTTAAATGTAGTTGTTTTCACAGTGAAATTTTGGGATGGTCGTACATGACCGGTTTGGCACACGACAGGCTCTGTAGTGGGTAAAACCTTCCTAGCCACGTTATTGGCTAATGTCAAGTACATTAATGTTTTAATCAAACTGGCAGAGTGCAAAAACAGAGCAGACATCACAACTGCTAACTTTGCAGATTTAAATACCTCAATAAATAAAAAAAATAAAGAAAACCATCAGGTCACTCAAAAGAAGTTGAGAAGTTTTGTGAAAACGGATAAATTTAATTTTTAACTACTTTAAAAAAAACCTAATATTTTTTATAAAAATTTAATATATTTTTCCATTGCCTATTTCCCATTGGTGATTATAGTCTTAAATTATGGATTTTTACCTACAAAATCATCAAATGACACTCATGTTTTGTTGTAAAGATGTTGTTGTTCTCAAGCTGTTGTTGGGCAAACTAGCAATCGTTATAAATGAAATATACATACATATAATGAATTGAAATAATATAACTGTTACATGTAAAATATAATTATATTTTTGTGAAAAGTCTTTCATTTATTATTTATTCTACCTGCCGGTCATGTACCATACCAGTTGTATGGCTTTCCCCAAAAACATTTTTCGTTATTATTTATTGTCTGACTTACCCTCTGTTAATAGAAAAATTAACAAAGTGAACACATTCTCAAGTATTTGCTGTACTGGTTTTTTAAATAAAAATCGCTCAGAACATTTCAAATGGTTTAATTACTTCATTACCGAGTTGCATTCAAAGTTGTATTTGTCCAAGATCACATTTTAATTATTATCATTTCAATTATATAAAATTAATGATTGGTTGTAGAATCAATTTTAAGAGTTAACTTTATATAGAATTTTTTAGAAATACTTTCATTCTATTTTATATATAAATATTCTCTAACCTCATTATTTATGAAAGTATTTTTATTTTCAACTATAATAAGTCATTAGCTTCGACTTTAAAATTCAAATGAAATACCTTATATACTGGTCATGTTTTTAAATTTGAAACAGATTACAAGATTAACTTGTCCTACAATTTGGGCAGAATTGCTTTGTCTGTTTCTAAGCATTTCATTAGAGAATGCTTGTTTCAGCAATTTGAACAGACGCAGAAAAGTTCTCCTCGATCGCACACACCAGCAACCACTGGCACAAGCAAGCCTTTCATGACTTAGTAAGTAGATTTGCACCCCTAACACATAGAAAATTGCATGCTTAAACATTTTCTAGCTGTAGTCAAATGAGGGTAGTTATTGTAATTAAAGACATTTAAAACGTTTAACTTTGTAAATATGACTTTTTAGAAGAAAAACAATCACTGTATTATCACATATTTGCTTCTACTACAATTACGTGTTCTATGAAATTTGAAAGTGTGCCCTGTAATTTAGTAATAACAACCTGGTCATAGGTTTTGCAATTTAGTCACTTAGTCTGCTTATTTATCAAAATCATAGAGTAGCATTTTTATAACAGTGTAATAGCCAAACAAATATTAAATATTAACTCTTCATAGAAGTGTGGTCTGATTGTAACCAGTTCGTGGCATTTTTACAGCGTGACAGAATTTCTACTGCGAGTAAAACTCAAAAAACATTAAAATTTGTTTAAATAAAATTATATATCTATAGTGAATCACAAATTTTCAAATTTAACTCAAAATAAAACATGTTTACATTACATTTTTATTGTCAATCCTTAGTTTACTAGTAGATCCTAGAGACAAATATGAACAAATTTAAATTAAAAACAACATATTCATATTTAAGACCCATTACCTGTTATTTTCATCCATATACTATGAATATACAAGTTTTTTCTTTACAAGTTAAGACTTGATGTAAAATAATAATTCCACGCTCCTCTCCAAATACAATTTTAATTATAGTAAAACTAACCAAATTTTAAATTTTGTAAACTAACTATTTGGTAGACCCAGTGTATCTTATCACATGGTGTAAAGCTTTGTTCGATCACAGTGCCTTGAAGGAATCAGGCTACGAGAGTGACTCGACGCTGGTGTTCAAACGCAGAGACGAGACGCAGCAGCAGCTATCTCCTGCGGAACAGAAGCAAGTGTACAAGGCGATACAGAAGGGGGGAGACGTGCCTCTCCACGGGCTGCGGAAACCCGTGCCTGAGAAGCCCAAAGGTAAGTGGCAGTTTGCATTGCTGCGGTCGTGATGTATTCAAAAGTTTGTGATGAAGCGGACAAAAAATGTCATGTGATATTTTTGTGTGCTTTAATTGATTTTTAATGGAAGAAACTATCAACACTCTATGTACTCCTTCAATAAATTTCAATATGATTATTATAAGTAGATCCAAGTATGTTAGTTGAAGCATTATTAATCTTAGATTTTATTAATTTAGGTTTAAAATGATTTAATAATTAAAAATATTCAAACTTTAATAATCATTATCGTTTTTGAATAATTTTTACTTGATCAATTCTGTTGTTAGCTTTTAAAAGTTATGCTATTGTACAATTTTAGTCCTTCGGATTTTGCTCAAGCCCGTTCCAATATCCGTTGTTTTCATCAACTAAATCCCCTGCTTACTTCAAACCTATTGTACAGCACTTGATAATAACTAAAATATTACTTTTATTTTATAAATTATTTTCCCATTTCAAAACCATCTCTTGTCATGAAAACCTTAACACCTCCGTTGCAGGGAGAAGGAATCGCTCCGATGTTGATAAGCAGATTTCAGTTTATTTTGTATCCACTGATAGCAGCACTTCCCAGGTAATTTTTGCTCAAATGGTACTGCTCTCTGTAATTCTTCATAAAATTTCTATGTAAGACTGGATACAGGGTGATTGGAAGTTAGTGTGACCAACATTTTTCGGCAATAATTATAATGAATGAATGAATGAATAATATGTATATTTAATAAATTTATTTCATTAAAATTTCGGGAAATTTTGAGAATTTTGAGAAATGTTGTTTTTGAAACTGGACCGAGGTGCCATTTGTCATTGGGCTATTAATTAATGATGCTTCATAGAACTACCTTAGAAGACTTAGTAACAAGACCATGGTTTGGACCGTTCCCTATCAAAACGTTAAAAAAATCAACTGGTGTAGATACAAAAAATGAATAAGGTAAAATTATTGTAAGAGTAATTGTAATAATAATTTTAAGAATATATCAACTGATTTTTACTTTAGTTTGGCTTTGTATTTTTATCTTTGACTATATTGAATAAAATGATCATCTTCATTTGGTCAATATTATGTAATAAACAGTTCCTTCAAACAAGTAAGGTACAGTATAATAATATGAATTAAATACATTCATATATGCTATAGATTATGTTGCATTATAGTATTTTAAAATATATATTCTTGATTTCTGTTAACATCGGTCACTGAAAGCAACAATAGATTTGAGATTTCCTGTATTAACTTATCAGTTGACTTAGAGCTATTATTTGTTGTACCATTAAAAACCAGCACCAAAAGCTGACTGGCATGTGTGTGTGCTCTGCATGACTGCCTCACTCAAACAGCATGGTGCCGAGCACTTTTTATTTTTATTGATGGAAACAAGTTTTTTAGGTATTTATGAACCATCTCTAGAAAGATAAAAATCCAAAATATATGACATTTCAACATATATTCAAGCTTTGAGAATATTTTTATAAATTACTTCTATGAACAATTGTTTATGCATGACGTAGTTTGATTTTTGATTTAAAAATTTCTGTAGATGTTAAGATAAAAGTACTTGACTAAATTTAAGTAGTCCTTAAACTCACTACATGACCTGTAAAAGTAGAGTAGAGCATGTAAGAAGGTGACGGGATGGTTTTGGAGAGGTAGCACACAACCATGAGGGCACAAGATCTGAGAGCACAATGAAGAGCAGAGATAAACAAATCGTAGGGAAGAAAACTTTGAAGGCTGCGCTCACATGACACCTTAACCACACTTTTGCACTCTTCATCGCAGAATATCACTAATCAGTCTGTTTTGCTGTTTTCATCAAGGGCCCGACGAATCAGATCTCGAGTACTTCCCAATCTCCCCTCATCTTACCAGGATAAGAATTCACAAGAATAAACAAGTAATCAAGCCTGTGACTGAAGTTATTTGCTATCCAATAACATCTATAACAGTTGACAACCCTCCCCCAGTTTTTTCATCATATAAAAGAACTGCCAAGACAAGCTCAAATTTAGTTCCCCCTCCAGAATCGTTTGCTGCTAGACCTCCTTCACCCCCAAAGCGAAGATCATCTCATAATAGCTCAACACTCAGGCTTTATTCTAAAATGTCCATTTCACCATCTCCAAAAAAAGCTCGTCTCACTCGCTCAGCATCGAGTGGTGTGGAAGTGGATTCAAATGTTCAGTACTTAAAAGATCGGATCACGTCAAAATTAGGTGTTGGTGTGGACAACTCAACAAACAAGCAGAAGAGAAAAGATCAAATTAATTCTGACACAAGCATTGGAAGAGGAGGCCGTTTAATACTGAGAACAGGTTCTCTGAGTCCTTCAGTACACACAACTGTAACAGCTGGTCCTACAGGTATTACAAAGGTAACACGAAAAACCTCTCTAGAAAGAAAACCTTCTGTTACGCCACGATCTCGAAAAGATCAAGAAACACCAGCTCGCCTAGCTAAATCAACTGAACTTCGATCACCTGGCGAAGTTAAGAAAGTACTAAAGCAGCGTGAAGTGAAAGAACGCTCTTCCACATCAAAATCACTTCCACCTGGTACTGTTGTAAAAAGCTCAACAACACTTTACAGTTCATCACGAGGCTCAAAAAAACCTAAAGAAGATAAACAACTAAAAGTCACTGTAGCAATATCAGCAAAAGGTAGAGAACTTTTATCTTCTTCAGTATCTTCTTCCTCTGGTTTGAAAGATGAACTAGTGTTATCTAAGAAGTCAGAAGCAGGTACTTTAACCTCAGCTACTTCTACATCAACATCAACAACAGCAACCTCTACCACTACTACTACTGCCCAGCTTACTACTTCCTCTTCCCCAACAGTTCCTAAAAGCTCAAGGCCATCCTCTCGATCAGATAGTGACAAGAGGCCAAGCTCTCAAAGCACAGGTCACAACTCCCCTGTAGGCAGAGATATAAAATCACCTGTAGGTAAGCTAATTAATATACCAACTGTTATTGTGTCACCTGTGCCTTCTACTGATCCCGTAAAAAAGGCCAAAAAGACAGATGGTTCTCCTGATGTGTCCAAAAAAAAGAAAGATAAGAATGGGACCTCTTCCCTTTCAAAATCTCCCAGTATTTCAAAGAATGGATTAACAAAAAAGTCATCCAAAGATAATGACGGTGAATCTAATGGAAAGAAAAAGTCCAAAAAGGTTAAAGATGGTGATAGTCCACCTAGTTCAAAAAAGTTAACTAAAAAAAATGGTACCAAGAAAATTCGTGAAAAAAATGAACAGAGAAAAATATCTGAAAAAACATCAGATACAGAAAAAGTTTCTTCAAAAGAAATCAAAGATCATCTTGCTGTGGTTCCTATCGGACGGATATGTTCTCCAGAGTTTTCAGATGTAGACATCAGATCAATCCCAGGCAAAGCTTTCTTCCAAAATCTTTTACTAAGGAATCTTTCATCTCCAACTCCCTCAAATGTTAGCACATTGCAAAGAAACTCCTCAGTTCTAGAACGTGCAAAAAAGTTTTATAAAAGTGAGGAACATTCTAGTTTGCCATATAGATCAGAACCTTCTTTGCGATTAATCAATGTCTATTTAAATAACAAAAAGCCAGTAAGCGAGTCAAAGTTCCGTAGCCTAGATAGAGAAATCACCAGTAACAGATCATCTCGATCACAAAGTCCCCTATTTAATCGAAGTAAGAGATATGAGTTTTTAGAAAAGATAGATAAATTTGATCGAATAAATAATGTGTGGTATAGGTCAAATGGTTACTACTCCCCAACAGGATCACGAAGTAGGAGTCCAGAATTGTATAAAGAACGTAGTTCAAGTGAACCACCTCGTTTTTCACCAACCCACCAAGATGATCCCCAAGAAGAACTATATGGTCACATTCATAATACACACTGGGATTATGATAATATGTCTCCATCACATAGTAGGTCACCTTCATGCAGGCGAATACGAAGCACCAGAAGTGCCATTAAGACTGTTGAGAGCATTGGTGGTTTAAGAAAAAAAGGAGTCAGAACTAAAAGCCTCAGTGAGGCAGATGCAAAACGTTCTTTCCCTCCACTTCAAGCCCAAAGTACAAGTTCCTTAAATTTGACTCACTTGACAGATCATAGTGATTACCAAACATATGTTATGGAACTCTTGCATTCCACAAAAAAGTCTGATAGATTTAAAGAACTACACAAATTCTATGCAAGTTTAGAACGAATGGGTGAACTAGAAAGAACAACATCTAACACCGATCTTCGACCAAGGAAAAAAGGAGAAGAAGTCATTGATTATGATAGATGGAAACAACTCAGAACTAAAGAAAGAGCTGAAGAAGAACTAAAAAACTTATATGAAAAACTGAAAGAAGATCAAAGAGAAAAAGATTTGCTGTTTCAGCCAAGAGATAGTGAAAGTATAAAATGGAAAGGAGATATAGGTTTAAGAAGTAAAGAAAAGTCTGTGGAAGATTTAAGACATCGGTTTCAGAAAATGGCATATGAAGAGTCAGATATCGAATCGTGTAAAAGAAAAGCACTAAATGCAACAAAAGATACTTATAAACCTCTATGGCGTGGATCTTCAGTTGTCAATCTTGCAAACACCCTCACTCATCGAACAAAAAGAAACAGGAGTGCGTCTGAAGTAGATCCGACAGCAGCGAGTACTCCACGGCCAATGGGCAGTCAAATGAATCGGACTATTGGTAGCCGACTGTGGAGTAGTTTATCCATGGAACAAGTAAATGCATTGAAAAATCAACTGAGTGAAATATATTCAACAGTGTCTAGTTTAAAAAGAGATAGAATAAATAGAATGTTACAAAGACAATCTTATGATACAAATTGTGAAATTGTTATACCTCCAA
This sequence comes from Allygus modestus, assembly GCA_963675035.1. Classification (NCBI taxonomy): domain Eukaryota; kingdom Metazoa; phylum Arthropoda; class Insecta; order Hemiptera; family Cicadellidae; genus Allygus; species Allygus modestus. The sequence goes on from OY776111.1 coordinate 207,438,850, forward strand.
AAGAAAATTGTAAAATAGAACTACCTGAGAGGCTACAAGTAAGGTGTAACTCTTTATTAACAAAGGAACAACTGTTTTCCTCTCTGAATCGTAAAAAAGAAGATCAGAGAAAAGAATGCAAAAAAGCTGACTCTATCAGCTCAATTCCTAATTGGAAAGGTAGCAGAGATTCTTGTTCTGTTTCAGGAGATAGCTCACATTCTCAGTCATCTATTACCAAGCCATTGTCAGAGAGTGAAAAGAAAAAATTATCAATGACTCTCAGCCAAGAAGTAAAAAATAGAGTATCAAAAAGGTATACTGATGATCGAAAGAAAAAAAGGAGAGTTTCATCCTCTATTGTGATTCCACGGGAAACATTAGGTGCAGTTGCTGCTATAAAAGGAACTAAAAAAATAGGAAGAATGAAAAGTCCATCACCTTCAGATTCTTCTCCTAGGACTTGTTATTCTATAGAAATGTCTGAAGAAGGGTCCATTTCTAAACACACTTCATCACCACATGATCAAGATAAACAAGATTTTTTACTGGTACTCACTCCTAAGGATGACAATGCCCAGGAGGTGAAAAAGCTTGTGGATGAATGGGCTGAAAATAAATCGCAGATAAGAAATGACAAAGTTGTGGCCAGATTGGTTCAAACTACTTCTAATAGTGAAACAGACAGTGGAAGTTCTGAGGCCAGTACAGTTATTCATTTAGGGAGCCGAGAGGATGTTCTAAGGAAAGTAGATTATTTTGAGTCGAAGAAGGAAAAGGAAAATCATGCGTTAGATGACAGGGTATCACGAAGTGCCGGGGATATCAGATCTTTTAATCAAGAAATTAAACAAAGAGCAAAAAGCGCTCCAAGCACTTTCACAACTGATAAATCTAAATCTAATCTTACCCTTTCACAATCGTTTTCTGATATTAAAGAACTTTTTGGTGAGAAGAGAGCCTCTGTTTACGCAACATCTCAACTAAGAAAAGTAAGAGACCCTAAACATCATAGTTTAAGTAGGATGAACATGCCTGAAAGGCAACCCCAGGGTGTAGACTCAGGTTTACAAAGTAGTGAGGAAAGTCTTCCTATAAGATCAAGAAGTATATCACCAGATCCAATGAAATATTACAGAGCTTACCTCAGCATGGTGAAAGCTGGTGATGTTAGGAAGTTGCGTGATAAATTTGAAAGTTTGGATGACTTGTACACTATTACTGATGAAGAAAACCAAAATGAGCCCTGTCCTCCACCTAAAAGATATCAAAGTGATCCTGATTTGACTAAAGAATTTTTTGCAAGAAAAGAGCCTGACATTAGCAAAACAATAGTTCGAGGACAAGAAGTTGGAGATGTAAAATGGCTAAAGAAGAGATATGAGCATAATCCACAAAGGGGTCGATCTAAAAGTCGAAGGGTGGTTTCACCAGTTCCATTAAAATCGGATAATCGTTTAATGCCACATATCAATGTAATTAGTAAACTAGCATCTCTTCAGCAGCGAAGATCCCAGCCAACTCCTCCAGCTAGGCCCGATCCTTGTATGTTCAGAACTGGGGAGGTGGACAGGATACGCCATCAATTTGAAGCTCAGCAAGAACTTTCTTTGCTTGGGCAAATGTATACTTCGACACCAGATGTTAGAGAGTTGCGTGATATCGCACCTTACCTGGAGTGCAACTGGGTAGCACATCAGTATCCAAAACCTAGGTCTCTTTCTTCACCAGAAACTCAACGATCACCCATTTACTCTCCAAAACCTCGATCGGCCTCTTCCTCTCCGATCAGAAGACAAACTGCTTCCATTCTAAAACCTCACCAGAAGAAGCAAGACATATTTTCCAACCAGCACTTTGACCCGAGCATCCATCGACCGCTGTACCGCTATCAACCCCCTACGCCCTCCGTGGACACCAGCTACCACTACCGCCCCTGGACTCGAGACCCCTACTGGTGGTGGAGGCATTGGTGGTACCCCTCCACTAAACCTACCGTCACCTTCAAAGGTGCTCATTATAATATCTTACATACATTTAGATGGTTCCATAATAATATTAATTTTATCCTAAGTCATAATGGAATTACTGCCGGATCAGCTTCATTGGTTCAGGTGCTAAATTAAAGTTTGTATCTAGCAGGGAAATATACATACAAACATTTATAAATCTAATCACTTATTTAATTAGAGTTTATTCTCTGAAATATAGCACCTTTTTTGTGCTATAATTATTCATTGTGAATGATTTATTAGTTTTTAAAATGTTGAGACATGGGTGTTTAGACTTTTTAAACACTTATAAGAGTTACCAGTACTTTAAACCAAAGCTCCTGCTCGTAATTGTTAAGCTTTTAATGTAATAAATAAGCTTATACTGTCTTGCTGAGTTATCTATGTTACATATCGTTAGCTTATGTTGAAATATATTTATAGCATGATTATAATCCTGGGTGGACATCTTTTTAGAGTAAAATTGATTTCTTATTGAAATAACAAAAAAATTATATGCAGTAGTTAACAAATTATCCTTATAATCAAAATTTGGACTGAAAATAGTTTGTATCAAAATTAGGTTGATTTAATTAAAATATTAATTTAAGCATAAGAATTAGAATATCTAAAAAATGACAATCAATAATATCAAAATAAATATTCAGTTGGCTATATCAAAGCATGAATAAGTTAAAGTGCTTATTTAATAAGAATTCTATTTATGTTGTTTTTAATAATTCTCATAGGTTTATATTAAATACAAAAAGTAGGGGCTTGTATAGGCTATTATAGGCTTTGTATGGGTCTTCTGTTTATGTTTTATTGGAGTTACTGTTTACTGGAAAATAAATCAATACCAAGTTTACATTTCACATCTGACTCTACTAAAAACAATGACATTAACAGCTTCATCCACATCTAATTTTCTTTGAATGTTGCTAATTTCAGCATTCTAGGTCGTATATTAGCTTCGGAAACCTGTGCAAAGACACGGATTTACCAGTTTTCCCTTACCCCTGAGCATTTTTTATACCCTGGCTAAACAAATTACCCTTTGAACTTTTTGAATAAAACTATAAATAACTGTAATTGATTTGTTTTGGAAGGAAATCAATCTATAAAAGATAGCAGAAAAACTGACAGGACAGTTAAATAATTCAAAAGCCAATAAATGGATCATTAATTTAACAAAACCCTTTAGATATTAATATATCTACTGTGTAATTTAAATAATTCATAAAAAAATAAATAGGCTAAAATCAAAGTAGTTCAAATGTAATGGATTTGGAAAATGTATAGGTACCGGTAGCTCATTTGAATTATAATGACTGTAGAATGAGTGAAATGCCTTATGAATATCTGTACAGAACTAGAACCAATAAAGTATTGCTCATTTCTTACATGAAATCCCTTACATGAAATGTTCCTTTTGGTCAGAAATCAGTAAACGTTGATTCATCAAGCGTGACCCATCTTATGAATAAACTATTCCAGTCCAAAAACCAACTAGATGATTAATATAAGCGTTTTATTTGCATTTCTTGTAAAGACCGAGCCCTGTCCACCCAGTATTCTGTAGTCGTATGCCTTGCTCCTGTCTGTGACTAGTGAATGTTGCAATGTTGCATGCTTGTCTAGAACCCCCGAGAGGCCGAATCCCCGCCCCCCAACGTGGCTCCTACCCGCCTCAGCGCAGGCCTGGTAAGTTCAGTTATATTGCTTAGTTTTGTAAGAGGGGGTTACAGTCAATTCAGAAATAGTTTGTTAATTTCAAGAACAGTCATATTTAAAAAGTAGTTACTTTAGGAATAAAAAACTATGAAATTATGAATTTAAAATCATGTACAGTATAGTCAAAGTCTAATTAAAAATATTTTTACTTCAAAAAAATATATTCGCAGTACTGATGGGCTCTATAGTGGGAGATGTATGATATTTAACCTCTAAAGAAAACCCTTTTTAGCGAATTTCCCCTGTAGGGAAGAAGCTATTACCGTAGGTCTCATGGTAAGACTTAAGCCCGAGACCATGATAACTTTTCATTTTGAGGTCCCCAGATGCCAAAAACACCATTCGTTCAAATTTGTTTATATGTATATATATATGTGTCTGTAAGCACGATAACTCTCGTAAAAAGGTGCGATCTTAATGAAATTTGGTAAAATGTGTAAAGTACCATTTATTTGAACGAGTTCGAAAACCACACAAATTGCACCATCCGAAGGGGTTTTTTTGCGGGTTTTGTACCCCAAAAATGGGTTTTTGGGGTTTCCACATGTAATTTTTATTTAAATCAAATTTTAATTTTCACCATTGAATTCAGAATAAAAAACAAACAATTTGGTATTTTGACCATTGCTCTACATCAATTGGTTACTGAGATATTGAAAGTGCTAAACACAGTGCATTGTCAAATGTTATTCTTATGGAGAAAAAGGTAAATTGTATATCTCGCTTATTTATGAATATAAACTGACAAAATTTGGTATATGGCTTCATCTGGTTGTGGTTTATTGTTGTTTGCACAAAAAAATGTGTCGCTATGGTTCCCGTAGTTGGTCCCCATGTTATTATTATTGAAAATAATTAAAATGTTATATATCACTTATTTGTGAATGTATGTATATGGATTAAACTTGGTATATGACTTCACTAAGATTAGTTTTATTGATATTTACATAAAAACCCATTATTTTGTGTTCCTTGTTGCAGAAAACCTGCGTACTCATCCCCAATGTTATTCTTATGGAGAATAATTAATATTTTAAATATCGCTTGTTTGTGAATATATTTCTTTTGAATCCTGTTAAGTGTTTTAATATGTTTTGTTATACTGTACATTCATTGGAAATTCGTTGAGTATGCAGGTTTTCTGTGACGGGGGTATTTATTTTTATATACAATTGACGTGTTTATAACGAACATTGAAGAAAAAAAAATTGTTCTGGATGCTGCCAATAAACCATGCAATATTATTCACACGCATTGCAATAGGGTGTCTCACGTAAGGTGTCTCAAACCGATTGAAGACGAATGTCTGACTTAGACGGGTGAAATAAAATTATTTCATACTAAATCGACCCCAAGGAGTAACATGAAAATAGTTTTAACTTGTTTAGAATACAGAGTGTTCCAAAAACTGAGGGTCACTATTTCGAATCTCGGAATTTTCAAATGTAAGCATAGGTCATGTTATACACCATTTTAAAGCCCTTTAACAGACAAACCTTTTGATGAAAACAGAACTCACCTATCTTTATCCGTTTAAAAATGGTGACTATTTTTACAAAAAATATTAACATTTACATAATACTCTGTATATGCTAAATCGCAAGACGTATCTTTATTCTGATTCATGTTTCTTACTTGTCTTGAACTCAGCTTTAACCTGATATGCTAAATGTCAGTATTTCAAACATAGTAAAAAATAATAAAAATTACCTTTTTTGAAAATTTGTATAAGCCCAAAACTCAAAAAACGTAAAATATTAACTTATATAAAAAAATATATCATTTTAAAGGCCTTAGAAATCCTAACAACTCTCTAATTTACATCAACCTCTTATCTCTTTTTTTTAGCAGTCAACAAAAATCATAATTTCTCCATATAAAATTCAAGTTATTTCTACTTTATTTCAAATAACACTTTCAAATACCCTGACGCCTCTTTTATAAATGAATTATGTAGAAATAACATGTATTTTATATGGAGAAATTATGATTTTTGTTGATTGCTAAAAAAAAGAGATACGAGGTTGATGTAAATTAGAGAGTTGTTAGGATTTATAAGGCCTTTAAAATGATGTACTTTTTTATGTACGTTATTATTTGACGTTTTTGAGTTTTGGGCTTATAAACAGTGGTGTAGTGGAGCGGGAATGTGTGGGATCGGTGTTCCTACAACGTTTTTACACAATTTTATATCACAACAATTTGCTTTTCTTTCAATGTTTGCTAGCGTTCCCATACTGGAACATTTACGACTACATCTCTTCTTATAAACATTTTCAAGGGGAGGTTATGAGTGAAAAAATATATAAACTGTATAAATACAATAATCTTTACGGTTAAAAATGGGTAAAATATGTGAATGCCTGGGGTTTTGGGGGGCTCATGATCTCCCCCTCTATTTGCCTTATAAGGTAGGGGAACAAGAAAAGCAAATTTACAGTTTTTGTAACAAAAATTATTAAGTTAAAGGCTGAGTTTTAGGACAAAACAAGGCAAGCAAGTTGACTTGGCCAGTATAAAAGGTATTGAGGCCGAAGACTGATACAATGTTTGTGGATAATACACCTTCTGACGCCTTTCTTTTGTTCGATTGACATTTAATTTTTCTTTCATAATTATTTTCTAGAATTAGAAAGGTAGGCCTCTCTATTGAATCTTAGTATTTGTTTGTTATTAATTGTTGTAAATTTATTATTTTATTATCATTATTATTATTATTTTAATTATTATTCAAAATTATATAAATAAATTATTTTTTATTAAAAAGTCTTTAAAACATAAATAAAAATGGTTTGGTGCTAGATTTTGTAAACCCCTACGTTATAAATATTTACTGGTAAATCTACAAAATCTTACTTCTTAATTCCTTAAGAAATGATTTGTGTGCTCAAACATGTTTCTGTTTCATGACCGATTTTAAGATTGAAGTGCCAAATTAAATGGAGTAACTTCAAGATGTTTCGAAAGGAACTAATTATACCTGAAGTCCTCTGAACTCCACCCCATGTTATTCTCATGTTATTCTTTTGGAAGGAAACATTTGGGTCACTTGTGTTTTATCTCAGTCGATTTAATTAAAATAAACAGCTGTTATGAAAAATATTTCTGACTGCAGACTGTTACTTTGCGTTTACATTCAAGTTTGAATTGAATCGTATTTTTTTAGATCTCTGTGTGGAGAATAAGAAAACGATTAGTTCCTGAAAAAATGTTTCAACATTTACTCTTTTGGTTGTTCTTTCATTTTAAATTTGATGAAATTTAAAGTGAAAGGATGATGTCAGCAATACATGTTGCAACCTAAAATATGTATTTTTGTTATTTTTGGTGTCACAGGTTCGAATCTTGATCAAAAAAAGGCTATTTGTGGCCCAAAATTGCATGAACCCCCCATCTAAAATATCAAAATTTGTTTTACGTTTCGAACCTGAGGCCCTCAAAAATTATGGAAACACATTTTTTTAGGTAAAATATGCATTGTTGAGGTAACATATCCCCTTAATTTTAAATTTCATCAAACTTGGACGAAGAATAACCTTATTAGAATTCCTTTCCCTAAAAATATTTGAACCCGAGACCCCTGGTATATGAACTCTAAAAGTAAAGGTTGGATTCTTTAAGATAGGACCAAGTTTTATCGTGACTATAAATCACACTGAATCGATAGGAAAGCATCAGCTGATTGTGATTACGGGACACACCCTGGGGTCAGGGTCACTCCCTCTGTTAGCCCTCGGAGTCACATAAACTGCAGTTCTTAGTGTGTTAAAGACTGCACCTTTCTATTTGTAAGGATTCAATTTGCTTCTAGGTATCATATCAAGATTTGATTATTATGACGATGAAATTCACCAATGAGGTGCAATAATTTGGTTTCTAAAATGCTGTACCTATTCTGAAAGATAAAACTAAATTAATCAAAACTTATTTTTTTATGTCTTATTTGTGGACTGATGATTAAACAACAAATACTGAGTGTTAATATTTATTTTTAATATAATTTAGGAAAAATTATATTTCAATGTGATTAATTAATTTGTTTTACTTTTATTACATGGACTAACACTGAAATTCCCTCCCCCTCCCAAAAAAAAAAAAAATAACATGCTACTTGTTATATAACTAACATTAATTTAAGTATCCCTACTAAAAGATGTTAGTATCCTACAGCCTTCTTATTTTATATCACAGTGTTATGTTGGCTTGAAAAATCGAAAAAATTGGAAGAGTGGATGAAATATTGTACATTATTTGGCAGCCCTCTCCCTCTTATGTTAAATTTAAATCCATGTAGTTGTTGGTTTTACTATTATGTTGTCCCACAATCCAAAAACCTTGCGGCCTACAGATTCGAGTTAAACATCCTTTTGCTAGAAAAAAAACTTTAGTTAACAGCATTTTCTCAATATTTTTAGGGAAAATATACTCTCGTTAATAAGTTGACTCTTTCCTCTCAAAAACATGTTAAACGATCATTGACATTACTCAACATGTATGCTACACAAATGTTTATTTTTATTGGTTTAACCACTTTTGTATGAGCGTTCTCGCTGAAAGGGATTTAAACGAAAATTATTACTATCAATATAATGCGATCAATATAAAAAAATGCGAAACAAAACGATCCAATGAGCGGGGTTGTGTTACGTGAGAGTGGTAATCGTTAGAGCGATGTCGCGAACTTTAGTGGCTGCAGATCCTGAAATGTCACACCCCCGCCCGAGTCGGTCGTGACCAGCGCGGCTTTGTCTGCTGCGCCAACTCTTCTCTGTTCGAGGTTCGTGGTTTGTTTTGGTCGGCTACAGTCTACCGTCTGCAGTCGGTTAGCCGGTGCCGCGCCGAGCCGCCAGTGGTGCCGAGTCCCGCTGCCGCGCCGTGCCGTGCCTTTTAGTTTCACACTTAGTTGTGGCTTTCCCGGCGTGATTATGGTGGTGTTCATTGTTTTCAGAGTGATACCTAATCAACATTTTAGTAATTTAACGCTTTACACGGTGTGAGGACGCAAGAATATTGTTTTTATTATTTATCACAGTGTTCACATTGGTTTCATTCTGCAACATGTGACATGTACAATTTTCCTGTAGAAGGTTACATATTTGGGTGTAGTATGGCAGTGGCTGGTGTAGTATGCGTAAACTATTTTATCTTTTTTATAAAAAACTGGTTAAAATAAGTATGTATTTTTATAATCCTTCAGTCATTAGTTGGGCTATGTATCCAATACACAAACAAAAATAAAACTACACGCTTATAAAACGTAATTTATTATTGTGAACGTTTTGATTTATAGTTTTACCGAGCTGGCCCTAAGTTGCCGTAGGCCTACATATACGTGATTCGCTGATGCGAGTTTTTTTAATATGCCTACCGGTAAGATAATGTTTGTATACCCATATAAACATTTATAAGTAAAACAACACAGTTGTGAGAGCTCGCTGACGGAGTACTTTCTACAATATTCTAATCTTATTTTTTTTTCGGATGAGACACTATTCATTTTCCTCTGCAGGGACAACTTACGATTTTTTTCTCATTTCGGTGTTATCGATTATTTACAATTGCAATACTTGTTGCGTGTTAACAATTCCTGAGTGCAATACGTGGAGTTTACAAAATTATTTATTTTTAAATTTAACTTAAAAATAAAACACAAAATAGCTTTTAATATTCTCGTAAATATATTCGCTTTTACCAGTAAAGAATTGATTTTGTCCAATCCTATTTCCAAACGAAAAATCCTTATTAAAGTTACGGTATTTTCACATGCGGATTAGAAATTTAATTAAAATCGTCATCAGCGGTCGAGTATATACTGAAAATGGTCAAATGCATTATTCCTGTTATGCGTCGTCCCTGTAATCCCCGTAATTCCTCGATCGTTACCCTCCCACAGAATATCTACACACATTTGTCGACGCGTGTGTTTCTACACATCCAACGTGTTGTTGTGTTGGGCGAATGTTGACGGTGAGACGGGATATCGAAGGCACGCAAGGCCGCGCGTTACCTCGCTGATAACACAGCTCTCGGCTGCTGGAGGTCTTCTCTGGGCCAGTTCTTGTTGTTGGCTTCTCGAGCTTGTTTTGCATTCATATAAACAATGTGTAGCCAATTTACACTGTGTCTGCATTGCTATAGTTTCCTTGATGTAAAATATATTGTTTTTCAATAGCCTACCCATAAGTTAGAAGCTCGTTTAATTTATTTTAATCTTTGTGAATTCTTCTACCTTGGTACCGGGAGTCGTTTTACGCTTACTGAATATTTCTCTTTTGCAGAATACTTTTTAAAATCGGTTTTAGAGTTGTCCATAACAACTTTATCTTCTTAACGTATTTTGCATCCGACCTGTTAAGCATGTTTTCAACAGTTGTATCAATTTGACAAGACTGGTAAGGGATTACCTTTACAAGATTGAACGCTCGTTACAGCCGACGTATCTTCATCCAGTTGGAGCTGACTACTGAGCGCGGCGCCGTGTATGCGTGCATGCGTGACGTGTAGTGCCGTGTGATAGTGTTGTAGTACGTAGTAGAAAGTGTCTGTGGGTCCGCGCAGTCGCGGTGGGACATGACGGAACAGCAAAACTCAGTTCGCCTCCTGGTGCCGCCGCGGTCCGCCAGCCTTCCCGCGTTCCTCTACGGGCCGAGACCTTACAGTAAGTCCCATTACAACTTCCGATGTAGTTAGTTCTATAACTATAGATAATTTGCTTCAGTATTCCGAGAAATAATTATACTAACGAAACCGTATTTATTGATAGTTCAAGTTAAACGCGTAAACACAACGCAATACCGGCTCGATAGTATAAGTGAGTGAAAGCACTATTAATTAACTGTTTTTTAGTCATAATAATAGCTCTGGTTTAGCACCTGAGCGTCAGTCCAAAAAAAAAAAAAAAACTAACTGAAACATGAACCTTGCGTTGGTTAGTGAGCTTTATTTCTAAAGTGTGGATATATTTAGCTCCTTTGAAACAATTATAGTTATCATCAATGTGACTAAACCGTTTAATTTTAACCAACCAAGAAGTTTGAGTTATTCTTTCACATAAATACAAATAAATCTTTGTTGTTATTTTTTAGAAGTAAAAGTATACAGCATTTTCCTTTTTTAAATTAAAGTGCATAATCTTGTTTCAAATAGCTTTAGCTATTTATATTTTTTAACGGATTGAGAAACATTTGAATCATGTACAATTTATTGCCAAACTTAGGACACTCAATCTCGCGGTAATCGACATTATTCTGAAAATAATACAGCAGCTCGGTTATTCCATCCGATTCATCGCGATATTATACTACCCGGTTACTTTTCTCAGTGAACCCCCAAACGACTAAAAAAAGTGATTGAGTGCTCAAATCGAACCAGACCCGAACAGTGGGCCAAGTACAAAGCCGTGTAAGCGCAAACAGCAACAGCATGTCACGTTGACGGCGTGACCGAGTGTCCAATGCGAAATGTTGATTGACTGAGTTCCGAGGAAAGCGTGAGATCGTAGAAAGTGCTGTCGTGTGGTGGAACCTCGGAACACAGCAGCGCCTAATTGTCGTCCATTCATTGTGCCGGGGGTCGAGGGAGAAGGGGGGAGGGGGCACGACTGGACCAAGCGAATTACAGTCACACTGCGAGACGCGAGATCGTCATTCCAGCACGAAGTCGATTGTTGCGATAAGATCACAATCTCCTGCGTATCCGCGGGCGCGCACCAAACGTCGTGGATTGAAGAATAAATCAGGATTCAGTGTAATTGTGGTTGTAATTATGTCCCGCAGTAGAGATCCGCCGCTGTGTTATCGGGGACCTCGGGGCGGAATGCGTAATTGGAGCTTGTAATTTCAATTTGATGAATTTTTGAGAGCTTATCGTTAGACCTGGGGCCACCGCCCAACTGTTTTTGTGGCGCATTTTGGATTCCGCATTCCTTTTCTGCTGCCACATGTGGTGGTTTCGTCTAGTCGTTGAGCCAGGAAAGGTATTACCATATATAGTCTTAACTCGGTTTTGTACTAAGTAAACATTTACTGGAAATATTATTATTTGTTATTCATTAAATAAAGTAAAATTGTACGAATTTTCCTTACAATTATTTGTCAAACAACGCGACATAAAGTGCGCCTCGCAAGGCGATAAAATATATTCACACTTACTCTGCACTCGCGGACACGATGGTAAATATGTGCACTGGCATAGTACAGTACATGTAAGATGGTTCGAGTCAATGGCTTCGTTTCGACCGACATACGGTCCAATAACAGTTCTCTCTGATGATGAGCGGTGTGTCCGATCGATATCGATTGTCTACTTGTTTCAATATATTTCTACGCTTCCGTGAATGTTTCTGATTATCTAACATTATTGTTCAACGTATTTTACTAAATCAGTATAATTATTACGACATCTAATATACTAATCAACTCATTAAGCCAATAATTGTCACGAACGGCTAACTAATGTTTAAGACTTGTTACCAAAATAAACAATTTATTCTCATCTTCCAAAATGATTAGGTTATTTTTCTTATTGTTTTGGAGTTATTCCTACATCCATAACCAATGCAATGGGTTTGGAATGATTAAAGTAAATTATACATAAATAGTAAAATACCCCCGTCGCAGCAAACCTGCATACTCAGCGAATTTCCAATGAATATATAACATAAAACATTAAAACACTTAACAGGATTCATAATAAGTATATTCACAAACAAACGATATTTAAAATATTAATTATTCTCCATAAAAATAATTATTCTCCACAAGAATAACATTGGGGATGAGTACACAGGTTTGCTGCAACAAGGCACACAAAATAATGGGTTGTCATGCAAATATCAATAGAACTCATCTTAGTGAAGTCACATACCAAGTTTCATCCATATACATTCATAAATAAGCGATATATAACATTTTAAGTATTTTCCATAAGAATAACATGGGGACCAAGTACCTAGGTTTGCTGCTACAGGAACCATAGGTGAAAATTTTTGTTGTTGTGCAAACAACAATAAACCACAACCAGATGAAGCCATATACCAAATTTCGTCAGTTTATGTTCATAAATAAGCGAGTTATACAATTTTTCTTTTTCTCTATAAGAATAACATTTGACAATGTACTGTGTTTAGCACTTTCAATATCTCGGTAACCAATTGACGTGTAGAGCAATGATCAAAATACCAAATTATTTGTTTTTAAAGCTGAATTCAATGGTATAAATTAAAATTTTATTTAAATAAAAATTACATGTGAAAACCCCAAAACACATTTTTGGGGTACAAAACCCCCTAAAAAAACCCCTTCGGAAGGTGTGATTCATCTGGTTTTCGAACTCGTTCAAATAAATGGTACTTTACACATTTAAACCAAATTTCATTAAGATCGGACCTTTTTTACGAGAGTTATCATCCATTCAAACATGTGAACATAAAGGGCAAGACGTTATATCTCCTCACCTAAATAAAAGGCCCCATTCACAACAAGGATTTTAAACTGACCAAAATTCATAAGTCATTCTGGAGTGTTTTGATTTTCAGACACAATTCTTGCCGTAGGTGCAGATATGTATTTTTAATAGAGATATGATTGAATTGTTTAATTTGTGTTTATATAGTTCGATGGGTACGACTGGCTAGTTTCATGAATCTTTAGCAACTAGATAACTTCCGCCGCCGCCGCTTCAACTGGCATTAACGGAAACTGAAAGAGGCGGAGTTCATTGCTCCAGCCTAGTTTAACAATTTAGTAGAAGGCAGTTCACGCTACTTCCGTTTACATAAAAACCTACTGTGAAAATCATTGGCAGTTTTCTCCTTCACCCAAGCCTACCTATTGATGCACTCAACCGATTCTGCGCTACAAATTACCAATACCGAGTTTCCTCTTGATCTGTCAGTTCAGTACGGTTAATTTATCGGTCACTAATAGTATAGTTTGGTTAGTCACTCCCATATCAAAGTCAAAACATTTTCTTCCATAATAATTTCATAGTAGTGGCATTATATGTGGTTAGCTTGATTTATACGGTTTGAACTTGAATTTAATAACAATACAGTTATTTTTTTCTTGAACATATATAAACTAATTTTAATTCATCGTATTTGTCAAGAATGCCAAATTTAGGGTACTTATTAGGTACCGTGCTTCATATCATACTTAATTTCTTGGAACAACTTAAATTATTTAAGCAAGACTAAATTAAATCAAGAGATTAGTGTATACCAAACGTATTTGTGTTCATTCTGTTATATCAAACCTCAAAATTATTCATTATTATTCGTATATTATTCTTTTAGAAGACAGCTAAATAAAATTTCGAAATTACTAAATAAAATAAAATTATCAGTTACTCGAAGATAAAAATTCGTTTCAGGTTTGGTTATTCTCCTGACTCAGCTGTTTGTTATTGTTTGCCGCACTCAGCTGTGTCAAGGTCATCCAAGCGTGTAACGCGATCAGCGGTAACGCCATTTCGTTAATCCTGTTTCTGGGATTTTCTACATACCGAGTGTCAGCGGAAAGTTATGCCGCATATACTGCATCACGGGCAAGCTGCCAAAACATTCTCTTTCTCCATACAAAATACTCATATAACTGGGTGATTGAGAATGTTTACTTATTAGTCATAGAAAAGCTGCACTCATAAACAATAATTTGCAAGTTTAATTTAGAAACATTGTTAAAAACAAACCGACACATTCTGTTTCCTATTTTAACAAGTTTGTATTAGCTCGCTTTTTTGTCTGTTCGGTGCGAATTTACCTTCTCGATGAGCTAGAAACTTAAAACTTGAAACATAGCTCAGAAATGGATGACAATGCAATATTAAATCATTGTATTGAAATACAATTCTTTGTTTTAATATTTCATTTAAGTTTAAAATGAAATAACCTAAATATAAACATAAACAAGCATTTCAAAGTAAACACTAAGAAAAATGAGAGGGTAACGTCTTTTGAAAAGTCTTGTAATTTAATTTTCCTAAATGTTCAAGGTTTGAATGGTAAATTTAGTTTTGATGAGGATTTTTTAATTGATTTGAAATGTAATATTTTTTGTGTTTCCGAGCATTGGTTTACTGGCTCTCCAGGTTCAACAATATTAGAGTTTTTTGCATCTTGTGGTGTTATAAATTGGCACATTCTTATTGTCAAAGTTCATATATACATGGCGGTGTTGTCATAATATGTGTCAAAGAAACTATTCATTTTTAAACAATAGATATGATTAGATTTTGCTCTGAACTTAATTTTGAACAGGGGTGCCCACAGGGGGGATGATAGCGCGGGTTGCGCTATAAAATTTTATTTTGGGGGGATTTTTCGATTTTAGCGGGGAAATTTGACTTTAGGGGGAATTTTAAAATACCTTCTTTTAAATTAAAAAGAATGGGATTTGTAAAAAATGTGACAAACGACTTTTATTTGGTTTATGAAACAGCATTTAGAGTTTATTTTATGTGGACACCAAAGTCTGATCTTGGTTAGGTCTCTCTGTTCAACATCGTCGTGCATCGCGTAGTAATACAGTATTCGTTCTGCAGGCAGCGAGGCAGCTGTCTGAATTGTTTCACATGACAACTTTAGTTGTTTAGTTGTTACTTCCCAACATCATTATTGCATTTCCCTATATCTTATATGTGTAATTTCCTGCATATATATTTTGTGTAGTAGCCACTCACATTTTATGATTCAATGTGAGACATTTTACATACACATTCAAAGTAAGAAGTTAGCTCGTCAGAAGTAACTTTTCAGTATTAAATTTAACTAGCGTTGCAATCAATCGAAGGATATGTTTAAAATAGTTCCTGGAAAGAGGGCATAATCGGGAGGGGGAATATATATATATCCCCCCTAAAAACCTGTAACAAATTAAGGGAAGATAATTTACACTTCTTATTTCAAGTAATTTAAATTTATAGCAGAAAACAAAAACTCATTAGCTCATTGTAAAATGTTCCCAGATTTTGTACAATGCTAAATATTTGTTAGTTGGCAAACCCATGGCAAACCTGTATGTGGTTTGTCTTGAACTCTTGATGATAGGTTTTTATTTTATAAAGCGTTTAGGTATTATAGTTTCTCAATTTAAATACGTTGGATTTATATTTTAGGTTGTTGTTCTTAAATTATTTATGTTTTATCACATCAAAATGTCCATCCTTTGAACATTTTAAGTACAGGTTAATTGAGAACGTCATACACTCAATGATTGCAATCAGGGAACTATGTTTAAATCAATCACTACTATTATAAGAATGAGGTGGTGTCTGTCTGTCTGCCTATTGTTCCATATCACGCCAAAACCACTGGACCGATTCTGTTGAAGTTTTGCACAAATATAGTTTATGTACTCAGGAGTGGCATAGGCCTATTGCCGGTTAGGAAAGTCCTCAGGGCTCTGTCCCACAGGACTTCCAAGTCCCCATGTTATTCATATGGAGGAGAGTTGTATTTGGTTTATGTCACACGTGTTTTTTCTTAATTAAATTCATTTCAATAAACAGCTGTTATGAGGATTAATATCAAACTATATACTGTTATTGATTTGTTTACAATAATTTTTCTACTCTAAATTTTCACCCCGTTGCGCAGCACAGGCATAGCAGCCAGTCTGTCATAAAAATTCCTATCTTTTAGGGTCTTCATAATCTAAAATTATGGGTTTTAAGGGGCGATTTGAAATTGCTTCAAGGGGAGTTAGCCTTCACTATGGTCCCTGTAAAAGTTGTGAAATGGGGAGTAGAAAAGAGTACTTTAGTTTTAAATTAGGGAACTATTTCACCCCACATGTTAAAACTTCAACAAAACCCTTTTGGCTAATATCATGTCAGTTGCAAAAAGATTATAGTCATTATTAGCAAACGTATTAAAAATAAGTCCTGTGACAATGGTATAGTTATAGGCCTATTTAGTTAACATATTTGTTTACACACCGTAAACAGATAATTATATAGCCTATTTATAGAATATATTTAGTAAAAATAAAAAATGTTGTCTTGTAAAATAATATAAAGGAAAAATAAATGCTATTTATTTGTACAGGCCTATGCAATTATAATTACAAATTTCAACAAAACCCTTTTGGCTAATATCATGTCAGTTGCAAAAAGATTATAGTCATTATTAGCAAACGTATTAAAAATAAGTCCTGTGACAATGGTATAGTTATAGGCCTATTTAGTTAACATATTTGTTTACACACCGTAAACAGATAATTATATAGCCTATTTATAGAATATATTTAGTAAAAGTAAAAAATGTTGTCTTGTAAAAAAATATAAAGAAAAAATAAATGCTATTTTTCTTATTGATTTGTACAGGCCTATGCAATTATAATTACAAATTTATGTAACGAATACCAAATAAAGTAAATAATAGCAAACGTAGCAATTTGAATTATGTTTTAAGATTAATTATTCAGTAAGCATGATACAAATAAGGGTGCACTAATAAATAATCCTATTATATTCTGGGGCGGGGGGGAGGGAGGGTGGTAGTAAAGGACCAAGCATAATTTTGAGGGGGGAATCACACTATTGCCTTTGGGGGGGATGGGCACCCCTGATTTTGAAGGTTCATTCGTGATAATAGTAGACTTAAAGTTAATTGTAATTTGTCTTTATACTCTGGCAATCCAGAGTTATTTTTAGATAGATTAGATCTTCTTTTTTTACTCTTGTATCTAAATAGACAGGACAGGTTACACAGTAGTAGTTATTGGCGGTGATTTTAATTCACCCTTTAGTATTTCAAGACCAGATATTGAACCTAAGAAAAAACTTATTAATCTTTTGAGACAAAACAACTTATAAGTTACCGGTACTAATTTTAAACCTACAAGATTTAAGTCATTTTTTGAAAATATATTTTCGAATGTACAGCCATTCAAACTATTATATAAATGTTGTCAATTTTGCCTTTCCGGATCATAATGCTTTATTTTTTAAGTGTGGTACACAAGAGGTAAACATCAGTACTGAGGGGTTTAACTTTTTTTCATAGTAAACAAATTTTTAACCCAGACTCCATGAATGCATTTTATAACTTGATGTCAGTAGGTAGTTAATTATGAATCTAATCCTTATTTATAATACGTGAAGGCGATTTCTACGAAACACTACTCCTCCGTTGGACGGATTTTTACAAACGATGTGTCAAAATTAAGTTTTTTTTATGTAGATGCCCCCTTTCAACATTTCCTGTGATAAAAGTCCTCGGGCTTTGCCCCACAGGCCTTCAAAGTTATAGTTCAAGAAAATATCCTTTTGAAGAAAAGATTTTGTTTACTTAAACAGATGAATAATTTGTATTAATTGCATACTAAAACAGCTGTTGATATTAAAAAACATGATAACAGAAGAGCTTACATAAATATAATATAATATTACGTGGTGATCGTGAGCGAAGCCGCGACAGGCTACTAGTCTTAACTATTACCTGTCTGCTAATGAATGTTTTAATTTGTTTTTTGGAACTTTGAATCATGTTCCGGTTTCTAATCAAAGTTTTAAGGTTAAGAAAGTCCGAGTACAGAATTCAAACTCTAAAAATAGAAATAAGTCCTGGTACACACCTGAACTGGACTTAGTAAAACAAAGAATGTTAGCATGTCATGATGTGTATAAAAGTAATGGTTCAGCTAAACCGAAAAAGCTATTGTCTATTTTAAGAGCAGAATATAAAAAAGGTTTGAAGGAGGCTTAACTTCGATTCAATGCTCAAATAATTGAGCAGTCCTCAAATAAGTATAGTGCTGCATGGAAATTGATAAAAAATTCCAACAGTTGTATTGTAGCGGACAAGGTCGAATGCCCACTCTCTCATCTTTTGCTGAACAATTCGTTCATAAATTCAATAAAAAATATATCATCATGATACTGTTTGTTATCATTTCATTCTAACATCAACGAGCTCAAATATCTAGTAAAATCCTCCTTAAAAGATGCTTCTGACTGGTTTAGTTCATACATTTCCTACTTAACAATGAAAGACTCAGTTATTTTTTCTTTAAGAAAACTCCCCGATAACATCTTATCAGATCCTGAATCAGTTAAATATTTAAAAATCAACGACAATTATTGTGACTATCGATCGTTCTGAAAAATGATAACGGGTGTTGCCTATGTAAACATCTGAATATTTTTTTTAATTTAGCCGTGACTGTTAATTTGAAGTTGAACACAGTCAAAACAAATGTGAAGAATTTAATTTTTATAAAGTTTTACTCACGTAACTAGGGCCTACCTACTTAAGGAGGATTTTTATTGCCTTCTGTAATAATCATACATTTAAGTTTAGAAGCGTGGTGTTCTTTTTCCCTTAGAAAAAAAACAAACCATAAATAATAAATAACATACAGGTTCACTGAAGTTATAGTTATGTTCATCCTAAAATAGAAAATCACAATGCAAGTTTTAAAAATAGGTTAATAGGTCCAAAATAACCCATGATTAGGGAGAATAGTTTATACAGTAGAGCCTAAATTCATAGAATTTGAAAGACCTCTTTATCTCAGACGCAGCCCTGATTTTGAACGGTGTAGTTTTATAAATACATGTGTAGCCCTAACTGAGTAACTTGGTGTCTTCATTAAAAATTATTTCAAATAAGATGTACAATTTACTTTAGTTACAGAACAGGCTTTCCATGACCTTTAATGGTTAAGGTATCGTATTTGAAATTACCACTTTACTCACACTATAAGCATTTGATTGGACATTATAGCAAAAACTCTGAACAACAAAAGACTACCAAAAATACTTGCAATTTCAAGCAGACTGGAAATAACTGTTTTCTTCTACAAGCATTTGACCAGTTATATGGTCAAATAGTACATTGTTAAATTTATGAATAACAAATCCAAAAGAGATGATTTAAGCACCGCAATCTCTTAGTTCTTTAGAAAAACTTCAAAAATACAAAGAACGATCTTATATGGTTGATTAATTCCATTGTTATTGCTCCGATCAGCTGATACAGTCTACAAAATATGTGATATAATTTATTTCTTTGCAACCACTGAGATATAACTAAATACTGAATACAACACGACAAAACTTCATAATGACTTACGTTGGCATGCAGGGCCTTTGACAGTAAGGCTGGTACTCCAGAGATGATTACTTCTCTTTCTGTTACAGTAATAAACTTATCAAATCTAATTAAATTTATTAACACTAAAAGAACTAAAACTTTAACTAATTTATTTTATTCGGTGTGTTTGTATAATTATTATTACTGTACATAATGTAATCAAATACAGGGGAACAATGAATGTAATCTTTTGTGTTATGTTTAAATTATGATTTAGTTAAATAATTTGACTTTGGCGACTAGTTTGATTTTATCAACATGTACATTATCCTCACCAGAAAATGGCGGCCGGCACGCAGTGTCCCTGAAACGTGTTTGTCCCTGAAACGTGTTGCCTCCAATATTTAGTGCCTATCTACCAACGCTGAAAATAATACACCAAAGCAAATGTTTAATTAAATGAAATTAACAATTACAATACAATAGATACATTACAATACATAATACCCCCGTCCCAGCAAACCTACATACTCAGCAAATTTCCAATGGAGATATAAATGTCTTAATACTACATAAAGCTACTTACCAAGTTTCATAAAAACATATTCACAAATAAGCGGTATATACAATTTTAATTATTCTCCATACGAATAACATTGGGGCTGAGTACGCAGGTTTGCTGCAACAAGGAAAACAACAAATGTGTTTTTATGCTAATATCATTATAACTTAGATAGGTGAAGTCGTATACCAGTTTTTATTCATTTATGTTCACAATTAAGGGAGACATAGCATTTAATTATTCTCCATAAGAATAAAATGGGGCTGAGTGCGCAGGTTTGCTGCCTTTGGCAAAAAATTTTTTTTGAGCAAATATCAATAAACCACAACCAGATGAAGCCTTATACCAAGTTTCATCAATATACGTTCATAAATAAGCGAGATATAAAATTTGTCTTTTCCTCCTTAAGAATAACATTAGACAACGTTCTGTGTTTAGCACTTTCAATATCTCGGTAACCAATTGACGTAGAGGAATGATCAAAATACCAAAATTGTGTGTTTTTTAAGCTGAATCCAATGGTAAAAACTAATATTTTACTTTTTCAAAAATTATATGTAAAAAATTTCAAAACCCATTATTGGGGTACAAATCCCCCCCAAAATACCCCTTCGGATGGAGCGATCTGGCAGGTTTTCGAACTTAGTCATAAATGTTGCTTTACTCATTTATACCAAATTTCATCAAAATCGGATCATTTTTACGAGAGTTATCGTGCTCACGGACATATATATATATATATATATATATATATATATATATATATACGTTTCGAACAAACGGTATTTTTGGGGTCTGGGGACCTCAAAATGAAAAGTTATCATGGTCCCAGGCCTAGGTCTTACCATGCTGACTACGGTAATAGCTTCTTCCCTATAGGGGAAATTCGCTAAAACATAAGCATAATCGTATTTTAATACTTTCAGTTACTAACTGAAAACCACATAGTTGAAATGTATGAATTAGCATTGTGGAAGTTTAAATGACCCAGTCAGCTTTCCCCTTGAAAACTGCTAAAGTTGTCGTAAATGTAGAGAAGTGTTGTTCATTAAGCAATTAACCAAAGAGGATTACAATAAAGACCCTGCGCACTCAGCGAATTTCCAATGTCTTAATACCACATAAAGCCGCATGACAAGTTTCATAAAAATATATTCACAAATAAGCGTAAAATATAATTTTAATTATTCTCCATGAGAATAACATTGGGGATGAGTACGCAGGTTTGCTGCAACAAGGAACCAAAAAAATAGTTTTTTATGCAAATATCAATAGAACTCATCTAAGTAAAGTCACATTCCAATTTTCATTCATATACACTTATAAATAAGCGATATATAACATTTTAATTACGGTATTTTCCATAAGAATAACATGGGGACCGAGTACCTAACCTAGGTTTGCTGCTATGGGAACCATAAATAAAAATTTTTGTTTTTTGTGCAAACAACAACAAAACACAACCAGATGAAGCCATATACCAAGTTTCGTCAGTTTGTATTCATAAATAAGCTAGGTACAACATTTTCATTCTTATCCATAAGAATAGCATTGGACAACGTACTGTTTTTAGCACTTGTAATATCTCAGTAAGCAATTGACGTAGAGCAATGATCAAAATACCAAATTGTTTGTTTTTTAAGGTGAATTCAATGGTATAAATTACAATTTGATTTTTAAAAAATACATGTGAAAACCCCAAAAAAAAATTTTTGGGATACAAAACCTCCCCCCAAACCCCCCTTTGGATGGTGTGATTCGTCTGGTTTTCAAACTCATTCAAATAAATGGTACTTTACACATTTATACCAAATTTCATTAAGATCGGACCTTTTTTACGAGTGTTATCGTGCTTACGGACACACACACACACATATATATATATATATATATATATATATATATATATGTAAATATAAATATTTATTTATATTTATATATATATATAAAATATATGCATACATATATACAAATTTGAACGAATGGTGTTTTTGGCATCTGGGGACCACAAAACAAAAAGTTATCATGGTCTCGGGCTTAAGTCTTACCATGAGACCTACGGTCATAACTTCTTCCCTATAGAGGAAATTCGCTAAAAACATGATAACTGGCGTAAATCGTAACTTAAATCAACTATTTATTGTGCGGGGCCTTTGATTTAGAATTTTTTAATATATTTACAAATCTCTATATGACCTATAAACTATTTAGGTTAAATTTAAATTGAGGCGCTGCTGGTTTCTGAGAAAATTTCATCCGAACTTTGGACATTTTTCAAAACTTGTGATTATATAATAAGAACATGGGGGAAGTCCCGGGGGGTAGAGCCTAGAGGACCTTTTTAAACGGCAATAGGCCTATGACTCTCCTACAATACATCGGCTATATTTGTGCAAAACCAGCAGAATTGCTCCAGTGATTTTGTCCTGATGGAACAATAAACAGACATACAGACAGACCAGTGACGGATTTAGGGGGGGTCATAGGGGTCATGACCCCCCCAAATTTTCTCGAAAATATAAATAAATGGCTGCTTAACAATATAATTTCTCATATTAAGTTGTCAGATTCCATACCCCCCATACCCCCTGGTGACCTCCCCCCAAATTTCACCCTACATCCGCCCCTGAGACAGAAGCTGCCTCATTTTTATAATAGTAGTGATTAATTGAAACTGCAGATCCAATCATAAACTGTTATAAATAGTCTACTGTTTACTTATATCAACCAACTAATTGAAGCCGATTGTTTTTAAATACGATTCATAAATCATATAATAAATTTCAAAATTATATACTGGCAGTAAAAAACGGAAAACCATATGTTTGATCTAAATTACTGCTATGAACTTGTCATCGCACAAATCAGCTATTTCCTTTAAAGGGGAAATATATTCGTAAATATAGATAGATATATTTGTTTATTACAACCAACTTATGAATGTGGCATTAAAAAACATCTGTTTCTTGTTATTCTTAATGGCAAAATTTTGACCTTTAATTAATAGTTTACCGTTCGGGGCCTTAGATGATGAACTTTAAAATATATTCCTGCACCCCTACGACCTTCAAACTTCTATGTTTCAAATCTTTACTTGCGGCACTTCTGGTTACTAATAAATTTTCATCCGGACATCGGACAAAAAAAAAAATACTGGTGATTATATAATAAGACTAGCAGTTACCCGCGGGCTTCGCCCCGTTTGAATTTACTGTGAGTCTGTTTGTCCAAATAGTGTTAATTTTGTATCCATATCAAAAATTCAAAAAAAAATATATAAAAGAAACCAATAAAAATAAAAATACCCCCGTAGCAGCAAACCTGCGTACTCAGCGAATTTCCAATGCATATATACCACATAAAGCCACATACCAAGTTTCATCAATATACATTCATAAATAAACGATTTATGATATTTTAATTATTCTCCATAAGAATAACATGGCAGCTGAGTATGCAGGTTTGCTGAAGCAAGGAACACAAAAAAATGCGGTTTTATACAAATATCAATACAACTCATGTAGGTAAAGCCACATACCAAATTTCATTAATTTATTTTCATAATGAAGGCAGATAACACGTTACTTATTCTCTATAAGAATAACATGGGGCTGAGTACGCAGGTTTGCTGCTACGGGAGCCTTGGGTAAAAAATTGTCTTTTTGAGCAAATATCAATGGTGCACAACCAGATGAAGCCGTATACCAAGTTTCGTCAGTATACGTTGATAAATAGGCGAGATATAAAATTTTTCTTTTTCCTCCATAAGAATAACATTAGACAACGTACTGTGTTTAGCACTTTCAATATCTCGGTAACCAATTGACGTAGAGAAATGATCAAAATACCAAATTGTGTGTATTTTTAAGCTGAATCCAATAGTGAAAACTAAAATTTGAATATTTCAAAAATGATATGTGAAAAATTCGTAAAACCCATTTTTGGGGTACAAAACCCCCCCAAAATACCCCTTCGGGTAGAGCGATCTGGCTGGTTTTTGAACTTAAAGTCATAAATGTTGCTTTACACGTTTATACCAAATTTCATCAAAATCGGATCATTTTTACGAGAGTTATCGTGCTCACGGACACATATATATATATATATATATAGATATATATATACAGTATCGAACGAATGGTGTTTTTGGGGTCTGGGGACCTCAAAACGAAAAGTTATCATGGTCCCGGGCCTAGGTCTTACCATGCCGACTACGGTAATAGCTTCTTCCCTATAGGGGAAATTCGCTAAAATTACTATTTCTCTGTTATTTACTGATCAATTTCATTCAAACTTGATATGTATGTCAGTTTAGCATTGACCAACAGAGGAAATTCAAAATATGTTGCCCCTTAATAACCCTGGGGGGGTAATAGAGGGCATTTCCCCTCTTAAACCACGAGTGTAGCAATGGATTCTGTAGTGCCTCCAAAGCAGGGATTTGGTTGGATGTTTTTTAAAACAATTTGTTTACAAGATTTTCTGTACATTCGACCGTGCTTTGTATTCTATATTTAGTAAATAAAAAGTAATTTATTCGTTAAAGTTGAGCTAAAAGGGAGAAAGTATGTGTCAGTTTCCTGATACCGTTTATTATTGCAAAGATTGTTAAATTTTGTTCCACAGAAATATGTTATATCCTCACACTTTGCATTTTTTCAATCAGTAATAAGATGTTCATATTATAGATAAGTTTTTCATAAGATACGGTTTAATTGTTTATTGTCAAAAGATTGTTAGTATATTAACAAATTCATCAAGGGATTCCCACTGTAGACCTTTATTTGGGACCTTAATATTTTAACTGTATACAACCTACTCGCTTCGCTCGCTGGGGGCTTCGCCCCCAGGTCGCTGTTTGGCCACAGTTTAATTCTACAACTATTCCAAGGCTTTGATTATTTTAAGGTTTTAACCTATAAAATCCGGTCATATGCCTGTTGCTGAATACGACTTGTCATGGAGGTGTAGTATGTTAAATTTTAAGCCTCAATGTATTACCTAAGTGTTCGAAAAAATGAATACCCTTAACTGATGTATAATGTAGGCTTTATAAGGCGTCTTTTGAACCTTATAAAGGAATAAGACCACCGTTAACAACCTGAAATACTATGACTTTGGGTTTCTACAATCCTTCTGCAGGAAATATGACATGATTTATAAGGGATTTTACCCTTGACAGCTCGCAATATACAAAGTATACCCGAAATACACAAATAAATCTACAAAAGCTCAAAGACTTTGATTTTTTTAGGGTGTATAAGATATTTAATCTGGGCGTGTGAGTGTTGCTTGGTACTAATTGTAATGTAGGAACACTGTGTGATAAATATTAGGCCTCTAAGTTCTATATTAGAGCGAAAAACCATTAAAAACCACAACAAATCTTAGAAAAAAGCTTAAATTTAAAAAATCTAGCGCTACCTAAGTGTGAAGGGGGTGAGATACAGCAAAATGTCATAGAACTAAAGTTGTAGTTCGTCTAAAATCCGTGGCACATGGTGGTCTTCGTTTTTCGATAGGACAACCCGTTCGGCCGCTAGAGCTCAAATAAAAAATACTACATTTTGAATTTGTACTCCCAAATTTTCGTTTTGTGATAGTTCAATCTAAAAATAGTAGGATTTGGGAAGAAAAGGTGCAACGCACACGCAAGCCATATATCACGATCCTAGTTAAAGTATAAATGGTGATACGTGCATTCTAATTATAACAATTGTTCCGGAACCGTCATTTCCTTACTACTTATACTTAGAAAACGGTCAAATCTATAAAATTTAAGAGTTTTTTATTTTCCAACAGGATTAAGTAATAAAAACTGGTTATATTTCTGCTGTTATTTACTAAGTGTGATGTAAACATACTGCGTGCCCAATAATAGGCCTCCATCAAGTATATTAACGTGATAGGAAATAAAAAACCGCCGCAAATTCTCAAAATTTAAAAAAATCTAGAGCTATCTAAGGGTGAAGGAGACGAGATACGACAAAATTTCATAGGACCAAAGTTGTAGATCTTGCAAAATCCGTGGCACGTGGTGGTGTCCGTTTTTTGATAGGACCATCCGTTCGCGCGCTAGAGCTCAAAAACTATAATTTTAAAATAAGCCTTTTTTGGGGGGTTTTAAATATTTTTTAAGGGGGGTTGAAATGACAAAATGTCGGTTTTGGCGATTTTCCTGGGAGTTACAAGCTATAAGGTACCTGCATGCAAAATTTCAGGTTTCTAACTCATACAGAAGTGGTCTAGAATTCGTATACCTCAGTCAGTCAGTGAGTTACACATGCGGCTGTATATATTATAGACTCGCTTCGCTCGCTGGGGGCTCCGCCCCCAGACCCCCGATTGGTGTCCCCACCCTAAAAAGGCTTCGCCCCCAGGTCGCTGTTTGGCCTCATTTTGAAGTGGCAACAAGTCAAGTTGCCATGAACCCCCATAAGACTACTACTCATACTAAGAAAACAGACCAATCTTCAGAAATTTAAGTATGAGAGCATCTGTATGGCCGTTGGAACTGTTTAAACAACACTAGATTTCGATTGTTTCTATCCGCCACTATCAAGTTATTGAGGTAGTAAAACTAGAGGATTTTCAAAATTTTTTAGGGTTCAAACAATTCAAATTTGTCATGCGACATCTGCCACATACTTCCTGTAATGTAGAGATATTCCGTGCCAAATATTAGGACTCTAAGTACTATTTTTGAGTGTCAAATAAATAAAAACCACTAAGTTTTGGTGGTAAATTGCTAAAGATTTAAGAAATCTAGCGCTACCTAAGGGTGAAGGGGGTCAGATACGGCAAAATGTCATTTGATAATGTTGTAGTTTCTATAAAATCCATGGCACGTGGTGGTCTTCGTTTTTCGTTAGGACAGCCCGTTCTGCCACTAGAGCTCAAATAAAATATATTGCATTTTGATTTTTTATTCACAATTTTTTGTTCAGATAGTTCAAACTAAAAATAGTAGTACTTGGGAAGAAAAGGTGCAACGCACACGCATGCCATATCTCACGATCCTAGTTAAAGTATAAATGGTGATACGTGCATTCTATTTAATAACAATTGTTACAGAACCGGCATTTCCTTACTACTTATACTAAGAAAACTGTAAATTATATAGATTTTAAGAGTTTTTGATTTTCCGACAGGTTTAAGTAGTAAAAATGGTTATATTTCTGCTGCTATTTACTAAGTGTGATGTAGACATACTGCGTGCCCAATATTAGGCCTCCGACAGGTATATTAACGTGATAGGAAATAAAAAACGGCCACAAAATATAGAAAATATGCCGACATTTGAGAAATCTAGCGCTATCTAAGGGTGATGGAGACGAGATACGACAAAAAGTCAAAGGACCAAAGTTATAGATCGTCCAAAGCTCGTGTGTCGTGGTGGTCTCCGTTTCTCGATTGGACCAACCGTTCGGCCGCTACAGCACAAAAACATGCACTATTTTGGAGATGTTCAAAATTTCCTCCCTTTTGAATTTTTTTGAGGAGGTTAAAATAAAAAATTATACCTTTTTGCAATTTTCCTGGGGGTTTCAATGGACAAGCTACATATAGGCTTAATTCCATGTTTCTAGCTCATCTAGAATTACCTGAGTAAGTCGATAATGCAGTTTGTCATTTATAGAATAATTAGGGTTTTTTATTTTTTTGGAATGTTTAATTATTAAAATATAAATATAGTTTATTGACTGCTTCGTGAAGGGTAATGTGTAAACATATTGAGTGCCAAATATCAAGCCTTTATATACTAAATTAAAGTGATAGGAAATTAAAGACCACGAAAATAAACTGATTTTTTTGGGTGTTTAAGATACTTAATCTGGGCGTGGGAGTATTTCTTAGTACTAATTGTAATGTAAGAATACTGTGTGATAAGTATTAGGCCTCTAAGTTCTATATTAGAGTGACAAACCAATAAAAACCACAAACAAATTTGTGAAAAAATTTTAAATTTAAAGAATCTAGCGCTATCTAAGGGTGAAAGGGGTGAGATACGACAAAATGTCATAGGACTAAAGTTGTAGTTCGTCTGAAATCCAAGGCACTTGAAGGTCTTTGTTTTTTGATAGGACAACCCATTTGGCCGCTAGAGCTCAAATAAAAAAAACTACATTTTTATTTTTGTATTCACAATTATTTATTTAGTTGAGATAGTTCAAACTAAAAATAGTAGGCTTTGGGAGAAAAGGTGCAAGGCACTTGCATGCCAAATCTCACGTCTCTAGCTCAAGTATTATTGGTGTCACATGTATGTCCAATAATATAAATTGGCCCAGAACCCCCAATACACCACTACTTATACTAAGAAAACGGTCATATCTAAATATATTTAGAGTTTTTCATTTTTCGACAGGTTTAATTACTAAAAACTGGTCATATTTTTCGTGCTATTTACTAAGTGTGATGTAGACATACTGCGTACCCAATATTAGGCCTCCATCAAGTATATTAACGTGATAGGAAATAAAAAACGGACAAAATATTTCAAAAATATGCCGAAATTTAAAAAATCTAGCGCTACCTAAGGGTGAAGGAGACACAATACGACAACAAGTTTTAGGACCAAAGTTTTCGATCGTCTAAAATCCGTGAATCGCGGTGGTCTCCGTTTCTCGATAGGACAATCCGTTTGGCCGCTACAGCCCAAAAAATGCACTATTTTAGATATATTCAAATTTTCCTCCATTTTTATTTTTTTATGTGGTTCTGATTAAAAATTATACCTTTTTGCAATTTTTCTGGTGGTTTTAATGGACAAGCTACATGTAGGCCTAATTCCACGTTTATAGCTTGTCTAGAATTACCTGTAAGTTGATAATGCAGATTGTCATTTATGGAACAATTATGGATTTTAATTTTTTTGAGGTGTTTACATATTAAAATATATTAGTTTATAGTCTAATTCATGAAGGGTAATGTGTAAACATATTGAGTGCCAAATATCAAGCCTTTATATGCTAAATTAATGTGATAGGAAATTAAAAACCACGAAAATAACCGTCGAAATTGCCTGAAATTTGAAAAATCTAGCGCTACCTAAGGGTGAAGGGAGCGAGATACGACAAAATGTCATAGGAACAAAGTTGTAGATCTTGCAAAATCCGTGGCACGTGGTGGTGTCCGTTTTTCGATAGGTCAATCCGTTCGGCCGCTAGAGCACAAAAACTGTAATTTTAAAATAAGCCTTTTTTGGGGGGGGGTTTAAATTTTTTTTTGGGGGGGTTATGATAAAAAACTGTCAGTTTTGGCAATTTTCCTGGGGGTTACAAGCTATAAGCTACCTGCATGCAAAATTTCAGGTTTCTAGCTCGTCTAGAAGTGGTCTAGAATTCGTATACCTCAGTGAGTGAGTGAGTGAGTGAGTGAGTGAGTGAGTGAGTCAGTTACACATGCGGCTGTATATATATTAGACTCGCTTCGCTCGCTGGGGGCTCCGCCCCCAGACCCCTATGGGGGGCTTTGCCCCCAAGTCCATGTCGTAGTATCTATGGCACATGGTTTAATTACGCTAATAATCCGAGGTCCTAAGTAAACTCAAAATGTAAAGTAGACTTATTGAGTGAACAAATTTAGGCCTAGAAATACAAAATTAGAGTATAAAACAATTTAAAAATCGCTCCGCCTCCCCCCCCGGCCCCTGTTTGGGGTTTCGCCCCCAAGTCCTTGTCGTAGTACTTATGACACATGGTTTAATTACGCTAATAATCCGAGGTCCTAAGTAAACTCAAAATGTAAAGTAGACTTATTGAGTGAACAAATTTAGGCCTAGCAGTACAAAATTAGAGTATACAACAATTTAAAAATCGCTCCGCCTCCCCCCTAGGCCCCTGTGGGGGGCTTCGCCCCCAGGTCGCTGTTTGGCCACAGTTTAATGTAAATTGGTCCAAATTCTATTTAAGACCTAACTTCTACAACTGTTCCAAGGCTTTGATCATTTTTAAGGGTTTAACCTATAAAATGTGGCCATATGCCTGTTGATGAATACTAATTAGTATGAAGACGTAGTATGTTAAATTTTAAGCCTCCATGTATTACCTAAGTGCTTGAAAAAATTATACCCTTAACTGATGTAGCCTTTTAAAGGCGTATTTTGAACCTTATAAGAGATACGACCACCGTTAACAACTTGAAATACCATGAATTTGGCTAACTACAAGCCTTCTGCAACAAATATGACATGATTTATAAGAGATTTTACCCTCGACAGAGCGCAACAAAAAAATGTACCCAAAAAACACAAAAAGTCTATAAGAGCTCAAAAACTTTGATTTTTGGGTGTTTAAGATACTTAATCTGGGCGTGGGAGTATTGCTTGGTACTAATTGTAATGTAGGAATACTGTGTGATAAGTATCAGGCCTCTAAGTTCTATATTAGAGCGGCAAACCATTAAAAACCACGAACAAATCTATGAAAAATGTTTAAATTTAAAAAATCTAGCGCTATCTAAGGGTGAAGGGGTGAGATACGGCAAAATGTCACAGGACTAAAGTTGTAGTTCGTCTAAAATTCGTGGCACGTGGTGGTCTTCGTTTTTTGATAGGTCAACCCGTTCGGCCGCTAGAGCTCAAATAAAAAAATACTACATTTTGATTTTTGTATTCAAAATTATTTATTTTGTTGAGATAGTTCAAACTAAAAATGGTAGGATTTGGGAAGAAAAGGTTCAAGGCACATGCATGCCAAATCTCACGTCTCTAGCTCAAGTATTATTGGTGTCACGTGTATATCCAATAATATAAATTGGGACATAACCCCCAATACACCACTACTTATACTAAGAAAACGGTCATATCTAAAGATATTTAGATTTTTTCATTTTTCGACAGGTTTAATTAATAAAAACTGGTCATATTTCTGCTGATATTTACTAAGTGTGATGTAGACATACTGCGTGCCCAATATTAGGCCTCCATCAAGTATATTAACGTGATAGGAAATAAAAAACGGCCAAAATATTTCGAAAATATGCCGAAATTTGAAAAATCTAGCGCTACCTAAGGGTGAAGGAGACGAGATACGACAAAAAGTCATAGAACCAAAGTTGTAGATCGTCTAAAATCCGTGGCACGTGGTGGTCTCCGTTTCTCGATAGGACCAACCGTTCGGCCGCTACAGCTCAAATAAAAAGTCACTATTTTGGATATGTTCAAAATTTCCTCCATTTTGAATTTTTTTGAGGAGGTTAAAATAAAAAATTGCAACTTTTTGGAATTTTCCTGGGGGTTACAAGGTACAAGCTACATACATGCTAAATTTCAGGTTTCTAGCTCTTCTAGAAGTGGTCTAGAATTCGTATACCTCAGTGAGTTACACATGCGGCTGTATAAATTTTAGACTTGCTTCGCTCGCTGGGGGCTCCGCCCCCAGACCCCTGTGGGGGGCTTCGCCCCCAGGTCGCTCTTTGGCCACAATTTAATGTAAATTGGTCCAAATTCTCTTTAAGACCTATAAACTCTACAAATATTCCAAGGTTTTTATTATCTTTAGGGATTTAACCTATAAAATCTGGTCATATGCCAGTTGGTGAATACTACTTGGTTTGGAGAAGTATTGCATGATAAATTTTAAGTCTCCATTTATTACCTAAGTGCTTGGAAAGAAAATTGAAACCCTACCCTGGATTTTGTGATATAGCCTTTATAGGACGTCGCCTAAACCTTATAAGGGGGAAAAAACAAAGTTAACAACCTAAATTGCTATGTATTTGGTCAACATTAAGCATTCTGCAACAAATATAACATTATTTATAAGGGTTTTTACCCTTGCTGGAGCGCTACATAAAAAATACACCCAATAAAATCAAATAAATTTACAAAAGTTCAGTCTTTTTTTTGCTTTCGGGTGTTTAAGTGATATAATCTGGGGTTATATGTCTATATATATATATATATATATATATATATATATATATATATATACAATTTTGAACGACCCCCCAAAACGTGTTCAGGGGGTCACGTTAGGAACTATGGTGGTCCCGGGCTTAAGTTTCACCGTGCAGGTCATGCTAATAGTTCACTTTCCAAAGGAAATTAACTAAAAATCAATTTAAACATTTCTTATGGGTTATAATAAATCAAATTGTTTCTATGACTGCTGTTGGCCCTGGCATGCAGACGTATTGTGTGTATAGGTATATGCACCCATATATTATTAAGGGCTTGTGAATAATGAAAATAGAATAGAATATATAATAAAATAGAATTAATAGTCTTAAAGGATAAAATCATCAGTTACCACCTTAAGTTAGAACATAGTTTAGTGACTACCAATTCTTTTGAAATGTTTAAAAATAAATAGGTTTAGTAGAAAAATAATAGGTTTAATATTAAAAGAGTTAAAATGTTACTACAGCATGAGCTGCATGTGAATAATGAAAATAGAATAGAGTATATAATAAAATAGAATTAATAGTCTTAAAGGATAAAATCATCAGTTACCACCTTAAGTTAGAACATAGTTTAGTGACTACCAATTCTTTTGAAATGTTTAAAAATAAATAGGTTTAATAGAAAAATAATAGGTTTAATATTAAAAGAGTTAAAATGTTACTACAGCATAAGCTGCATACTATATTACCGATATTACCGACAACATTTTGAAATCCAAATAATGCATTTAAATAACATAGTTTACGTACTCATACATTTTTATATTTTTGTCAAGGTAATATAAACGTAATATAAACATTGCGTGTTTTTGCAATTTTCCCGATAGTTTATAGTTACAAGGTACACTGTATGCCAAAAGTCACATTCCTAGCTCAACCATAAGTGGCCAAGGCAAAAGTGTACAAAATGTCACGTTCCTAGTTAGTTCATCTAGAAGTGAGATATAATTCGTATACCTGAGTCAGTTACACCATGAGCTCGAATACAACCTGTCGCAAGCTACGAGAATCTCGTCAATGGCACATACGCACAACCATAGATTAAGCATATCCCTAAGGAGTATGTTTCATTTATGGCACCACTCACCACCCCCTAGCACAAGCAGAATTCGCCATGCATTGCGCGTAGTTGCTAAAAGTAGCAAGCTGAGAATAACGCAAAGCCTAGTAAACTGATCCACGGGCAACGCAAGAAAATGTTATTGCTACCAGAAATACGTTAAAAATGGACAATACACCGAAGGGTTCAAGGAAAATTGTGTAATGAATCATCAAAAGATGTGGTTGAAACACCAAGTTTTCTTACCAGCGAGAACCTAAAATTATATGTTTAGATGTTGAGCAATAAGCAATCATGAGTTTAAGTAAACATATTTAGTTAAGTTTAAAATTATTAATATTTAATAAGAAACACATTTTTTGTGACTGGATTGCCACATAACGCTTACACGAGAATGCCGATTTAGATTTTTGTAAACTACATTATCAAAACGGTTACAATATCGAAATAATGCATGTCGGTAACGTAGTCTACGTAACTAATATATTTTAAACTATTTGTTTAAAAGATTTAATAATTAAAAATTGTGAGTTTTGGAAATTTTTCTGGGGGTTACAAGGTTAAATCTACCTGCATGCAAAATTTCACGTTGATAGCTCTTCTAGAAGTGGTCTAGAATTCGTATACCTCAGTGAGTCAGTCAGTTACACAAGCGGCTGTATATATATTAGACTCGCTTCGCTCGCTGGGGGCTCCGCCCCCAGACCCCTGTGGGGGGCTTCGCCCCCAGGTTCCTGTCGTAGTACCTATGGCACATGGTTTAATTACGCTAATAATCCGAGGTCCTATGTATACTCAAAATGTAAAGTAGACTTATTGAGTGTTCAAATTTAGGCCTAGCAGTACAATATTAGAGTATATAACAATTTCAAAATCGCTCCGCCTCCGCCCCCAGGTCGCTGTTTGACCACAGTTTAATGTAATTGGTCCAAATTCTATTTAAGACCTAAATTCTACAACTATTCCAAGGCTTTGATTATTTTTAAGGGTTTAACCTATAAAATCTGGTCATATGCCTGTTCATGAATACTACTTGGCATGGAGACGTAGATTGTTAAATGTTAAGCCTCCACGTATTACCTAAGTGCTTGAAAAAATTAATACCCTTAACTGATGTATAATTTAGCCTATATAATGTGTCTCTTGAACCTTATATGGAATACGACCACCGATAAAAACCTGAAATGCTATGACTTTGGGTAATTACAAGCCTTCTGTAGCTAATATGACATGATTTATAAGGGATTTTACCCTTACAAGCCTTCTGCAGCTAATATGACATGATTTATAAGGGATTTTACCCTCGACAGAGCGTAACATAAAAAATATACCCGAAAAATGTGATTTCTGATTTTGTAGGGGAACCCCCGTTGTAGATCGTCTAGAATACGGTGGTGTTCGCGAGAAGCTTTTATTACAAGAATAATTCAATCACAATTATGAGTTTTGATGCGATGAACTGAGAAATAAATAGTATGAGGCAAAATACAATCCTCTATGTATCATTTCATGGTTAAGAAATAATTTACATCCGTACAACAAATATGTATTTTTTAAATGTGAACTTTTGTAATTTGAAATGATTTAAATCATAACAACATAAACGTAACAAATATGGTAGCTATAAATAATCCACCTAGTATTCTGATTACAAGGCTTCTAGCGTATTTTTTTAAGTAAAATCTTTATGAAACTGCTTTTTAAACATAAACCATCAAAATGTGTATCTGATTTTGTAGGGGAACCCCCGTTGTAGATCGTCTAAAATACGGTGGCGTTCGCGAGAAGCTTTGATTACAAGAATAATTCAATCACAATTATGAGTTTTGATGCGATGAACTAAGAAATAAATAGTATGAGGCAAAATACAATCCTCCATGTATCATTTCATGGTAAAGAAATAATTTACATCCGTACAACAAATATATATGTTTTAAATGTGAAGTTTTCTAATTTGAAAATATTTAAATCATCACAACATAAACATAACAAATATTTTAGCTTAGTTCTGTTGTTTATGTTTCCTAAATAACAATGCTTTTAGTCCTTTAAGCGGGCCTAAAATACAATAACATTAAGCAACAAATAATAACATGTCATGTTTTTTTTTTCAGGCGTTTAAATTCTTTTACAAAAGGACTGCTGAATCACATAATATTGCAGACCCCACCACGCATCTGCATACAGCTTTTTCTCGTTTTTCCCTATGCTGTTGACTGTACCGTTTGTTAACTTGTATTTTTAAATGGATTAGACTTCCGTCAATAAAAGTTACAACAGTAACATATTATGTTTGTAGTTAATAAAAGTCATCTGTAACATATTTAACCTAATTTATTTAGGGGTTTTCCCACAAATTATGTAAAACAAAAACCAACCAATAGACCAACAAATCTACTTAATGTCCTAATTATTTGGTTTTAGCGTTTTAAATACTTCAAATTCATTAAATTTAAGATAAGTTTGTTTATCTACTGATTCGTGAAAATAATATTCGTGTAGACATGTTTTGTGTAAAATATAAAGCCTGTAAGTACGTTGAAATAGTAGGTTTAGGAAATGTTTATGGAGATTTGAGAGTACAAGGAACATGCATGCTAAACCTCTCATTCCTAGCTCTAGTAGAAGTGGCATCATTTTGAGAAAGCAGATAAATCAGCAGACATATTACTACTACTCATCCTAAGAATACGTGGAAATAAAACCAGAAACCAGTAAATAATGCTCTTATAGAAATAATGTAATTCAATCTTCAACAAATGAAATATAGAGTCCCTCAAGGATCTATCTTGGGCCAAATTCAAGTTAGACCTAAATACCCAAAAAATTCGAAGGCTTTATCATACTGTATTAAGGGGTTTAAATAATCAAAACTAGTCATATGCCTGATGCTGAATACTACGTGGCATGGAGACTGTATGTATAACGTAAGTGCTTGTAAAAAAGTCAAACCCTACCCTGATATTGTAATATAAACTTTATAAGACGTTTAATGTATTTGGGTAACTACAAGCCTTCTGCAACAAATAGAGCATAGTTTATGAGGGTTTTTACCCTTGGCAGAGCGCAAAATTCAAAATATACCCAAAAAACACGAACAAACATAGAAAAGTTCAAAGGCTTTAATTTGTTTGGGCGTTTAAATGGTCAGATATGGGATTCTGACTGCTACTACTTTTTAAATGTAATTTAATAAGACTGTGTGCCAAATATTAGGCCATTAAGTTCTCCATTAGAGTTGCAAACTATAACCACGAATAAATCTTGAAAAATAGCTGTAAATATGAAAAAAATCTGGCGCTACCCAAGGGTGAAGTGGCGAGATACTGCAAAAGGTCTTAAGAACAAAGTTGTAGATCGTCTAAAATCCGTGGCACGTGGTGGTCTGCTATGTTCGTTAAGACCTTTCCTTTGGCTGCTAGAGCTATATTAAGAATACATTACGTGAAGAAGTCGGTAAAGCAGATTGTTAAGTTATAAAACAATTAGGTTCTTTTAATTTGTTTGAAGGGTTTGAATAGTAAAATATGATAGTTTAACTACCGCTTCTTGAAGATAAATGCGAAGATATTGTGTGCCAAATATTAAGCCTTAAGTAGTAAATGTAAGTGATAATAAAACCGTCATACAACCTTGAACAAAATGAAATACATAGTTCCTCAAGGGTACTTGCCTACAGAATTTTGAAAATATTATTACCCTCGAGACAAAGCCTTAGGTTATATCGTAGTAGGGTAACTACAAATTCCTTAAAAATGCGTTAAAAATATATTGATTTATTAGAAAAATAGTTAAATTTGTATTACAGCAAAAGCTGCTTACTACATTCACTATAGTCCCGGTAAGATTTTGAAATCTAAATAATGCATGTCAACAACGTAGTTTACGTAACTCATAGATTTGTTTTATAACTAATTAAAAATTGTGTTCAAATATAAATCAAAAATCGGGTACCGCATGGAAATGTCATGGCTACAAATATTACGTATTCTATTTGACAATAATTCATCATCGTAAGATTAAAGTTAGTTCGAATCATCAAAAGGGTGGTTGAAACAATGATTTTTCTTACCAGTGAGAACCTAAAATTATATTTTTCGATGTTAAGGAATAAATAACAGGTTAATTAGTCGATGCAATTATGAGATCATGAAAGAATATTTAATTAAGTTTAAAATTATAAATATTTAATAGGGAAGACATTTATTGTGACTGGATTGCCACACAACTCTTATACGCAAAAACACATGTAGATTTTTGTATTTTGTAAAATTGAAATACATAATAATGCATGTCGGTAACGTAGTACAACATACCAATTGAGCTGCATACTGAATTACCGACATCAGTTAACCTCAGAAAACGAGAACTAATATATTTATATTTATTTTTACGGAGTTTCAAATATGAAATTGTAAGTTTTAAAGATTTTCCTGGGGGTTTCAAGGTAAAAGCTACCTGCATGCCAAATTTCAGGTTTCTAGCTCCTCTAGAAGTGGTCTAGAATTCGTATACCTCAGTCAGTCAGTCAGTCAGTCAGTGAGTTACACATGCGGCTGTATATATTTTAGACTCGCTTCGCTCGCTGGGGGCTCCGCCCCCAGACCCCTATGGGGGGCTTCGCCCCCAGGTCCCTGTCGTAAATTATACCCTTAACTGATGTATAATGTAGCCTTTAAAAGGCGTATTTTGAACCTTATAAGGGATACGACCACCGTTAAAAACCTGAAATACTATGACTTTGGGTAACTAAAAGCCTTCTGCAACAAATATGACATGATTTATAAGGGATTTTACCCTCGACAGTGCGCAACATAGAAAATGTACCCGAAAAACACGAAAAGTCTACAAGAGCTCAAAAACTTTGATTTTTTGGGTGCTTAAGATACTTAATCTGGTCGTGGGAGTATTTCTTAGTACTAATTGTAATGTAGGAATACTGTGTGATAAGTATTAGGCCTCTAAGTTCTATATTAGAGCGACAAACCATTAAAAACCACAAACAAATTTGTGAAAAAAGTTTAAATTTAAAAAATCTAGCGCTATCTAAGGGTGAAAGGGGTGAGATACGGCAAAATGTCATAGGACTAAAGTTGTAGTTCGTCTGAAATCCGTGGCACACAGTGGTCTTCGTTTTTCGATAGGACAACCCGTTCGACCGCTAGAGCTTAAATAAAAAAATACTACATTTTGATTTTTTTATTCACAATTATTTATTTTATTGAGATAGTTCAAACTAAAAATAGTAGGATTTGGTAAGAAAAGGTGGAAGGCACATGCATGCAAAATCTCACGTCTCTAGCTCAAGTATTATTGGTGTCACGTGTATATCCAATAATATAAATAGGGACAGAACCCCCAATACACCACTACTTATACTAAGAAAACGGTCATATCTAAAGATATTTAGATTTTTTCATTTTTCGACAGGTTTAATTAATAAAAACTGGTCATATTTCTGCTGCTATTTACTAAGTGTGATGTAGACATACTGCGTGCCCAATATTAGGCCTCCATCAAGTATTTTAACGTGGTAGGAAATAAAAAACGGCCAAAATATTTCGAAAATATGCCGAAATTTGAAAAATCTAGCACTACCTAAGGGTGAAGGAGACGAGATACGACAAAAAGTCATAGGACCAAAGTTGTAGATCGTCTAAAATCCGTGGCACGTGGTGGTCTTCGTTTCTCGATAGGACCAACCGTTCGGCCGCTACAGCTCAAATAAAAAGTCACTATTTGGGCATGTTCAAAATTTCCTCTATTTTGAATTTTTTTGAGGAGGTTAAAATAAAAAATTGTTACTTTTTGGGATTTTCCTGGGGGTTACAAGGTACAAGCTACATACATGCCAAATTTCAGGTTTCTAGCTCTTCTAGAAGTGGTCTAGAATTCGTATACCTCAGTGAGTTACACATGCGGCTGTATATATTTTAGATTAATTTTTGACACTACCCTATATATTTGTAAAAATATTGACAGTCTTAGATTAGAGACAATGTTCAGTCTTATACAACAAGAAGTAAGTTTAAAATTGATTGGGTAAAATAAGTTACCCAACTCAGCTTTTAATGTACTTAAAACCAAGTTTTACAACTGGCTGATTTTAAATCCTTTTTATTAAATTTCTGAGATTTTAAATTGTAATAATAGTAATATTATATTTTAAATTATTACATTAAGGAAGCATTTTGTTATTGTCTTTGTTTGTTTGGAATTTGTATTGCTGATCTGGATTGATATTTTTCATATATTTTGTATTAATGAATAATGAATATTTCATTGTCATGAACACAATACATGTTACAAACAACGTCAAGTTATTTACAATATCTCTGATATAAAAAAAATTAACATATAATTTTTAATTTAACATGTTTTATTTTCTTGAGTTGAAAACCTTCACTGTGATTTTCTTAAGTTTGAGTAAAAAGCAGTTACCACGTCTGTGGTTAGCAGGGCAGCACAGTTGAGCCAACAAATATTTACAACTTCATTCCATTTTTGTACAAAACTATTACGGTAGATTCTGCTGCTCATACTAAAGCAGATATTCTTCTTTTGCTCCTGAATTTATAACACACCTCATATCATCTACTGTGCAAATTGTGTTGTCCTTTCAGTAGTCATATCATTATATAATGTCTTGTAACATCTCTGCTCGATGTTGTGCTATGTTTTGTTAATTTAATTAATTGCTTTTCTTCCATAAGAGTAGAAGTATAGACTTGCTTTTTGACACTGAAGCTTACAATACTTGCAACGTGGAGTCCACAGGACGGATGTAAAATATAAAACGTCTTGTCCAATGGCCTCTTTTATTTGACACACCAAACAGTAAATCGGTTGAAAACGGTTGAATAGTTCCTTGATGATCTTGACCTTTCAAAAACTTCCTCATTTATGAAATATTAAATATGAATATAATAGTAATTGTCCAGAATCACCTCATTGTCAAATACATATGAAGATATGACTGGTTGTCCAAAGTCGCCGCACCGTCTATTACATACTAAGACATGATTGGTTGTCCGGAGTCGCCGCACCGTCTATTACATACTAAGACATGACTAGTTGTCCAGAGTTGCTGCACCGTCTGTTACATACTAAGACATGACTGGTTGTCAAGAGTCGCCGCACCGTCTATTACATACTAAGACATGACTAGTTGTCCAGAGTTGCTGCACCGACTATTACATACTAAGACATGACTGGTTGTCCAGAGTTGCTGCACCGTCTATTACATACTAAGACATGACTGGTTGTCCAGAGTCGCCGCACCGTCTATTACGTACTAAGACATGACTGGTTGTCCAGAGTCGCCGCACCGTCTATTACATACTAAGACATGATTGGTTGTCCAGAGTTGCTGCACCGTTTATTACATACTAAGACATGACTAGTTGTCCAGAGTCGTCGCACCGTCTATTACATACTAAGACATGACTAGTTGTCCAGAGTCGCCGCACCGTCTATTACATACTAAGACATGACTGGTTGTCCAAAGTCGCCGCACCGTCTATTACATACTAAGACATGACTGGTTGTCCAGAGTCGCCGCACCGTCTATTACATACTAAGACATGACTGGTTGTCCAGAGTCGCCGCACTGTCTATAACATAATCAGATACGACTGGTTGTCCAGAGTCGCCACACCGTCTATTACATACTAAGACATGACTGGTTGTCCAGAGTCGCCGCACCGTCTATTACATACTAAGACACGACTGGTTGTCCAGAGTCGCCGCACCGTCTATTACATACTAAGACATGACTGGTTGTCCAGAGTCGCCGCACCGTCTATAACATAATCAGATACGACTGGTTGTCCAGAGTCGCCGCACCGTCTATTACATACTAAGATATGACTGGTTGTCCAGAATCACCACACCGTCTATTACATACTAAGACATGACTGGTTGTCCAGAATCACCATACTGTCTATTACGTACTAAGGTGTGACTGGTTGTCCAGAGTCGCCGCACCGCTATGTGGAGTCGGAGGTGACGATCCACTACCGCAGCCCCGTGCGGTCCGAGGAGAAGGAGGCGTGGTCGGAGGAGGAGCTGCAGCGACGCCAGGCTGAGGCCATGCGCAGGATCTACCAGGAGGAGCGGAGGCGCAAGTACCTGCAGGAGTTGCAGGACATGTACAGTCGCCGGCACACCGACAACTTCACGTGAGTCAATCCAACACACGAGGACACGGGCTTAGACTTACTGTTAACAAATTTACGCTTCATGTTAAATTTATGCACCATTGCGAGGTACAAGTAGTTGTTAAAATCATACAAAAAATAAGCTGAATATTGTTACGTACAAAAATTATGTTTGTCACTCAAAAATCACAGAAATATAAGATAAATTAACAAAAACTGTGAAAACTCTATATATCTGCTATTGATATGTCTTCAAATAAAAATAAGTTGTTAGAATACTATAAATTAAACAAAATAGTTAAATTCAAGCATAATGAATGATCAAAAAGAGATGGCTGCGTGAATGAATTTGTCTTTCACAGTCTTG
The DNA here is from genome assembly GCA_963675035.1 of Allygus modestus. Lineage (NCBI taxonomy): Eukaryota > Metazoa > Arthropoda > Insecta > Hemiptera > Cicadellidae > Allygus > Allygus modestus. Next base: position 207,480,645 of record OY776111.1, read on the forward strand.
AAAATCTTGATGTTTTGTGGCAGAAGTCATGATTTCTGCCACAACAAATCCTGCTAAATAATTATGTAAAACTCCAAAAGGTCCAGAAAGGTAGCGGTGGGGGTACTACATAGCTACTTGCTACTCAGCTCATGGGCTCTTTGATTCAGAAATCTACACACCTGTATTTTGCAATATGCAGACCTTAAATCCTTGGTGCAAGAACTGAAGCTCGTAAGCTAGTAAGCTTAGGCTGGGTAACGAAATAGCTCGTTTGAGCACTTTCAGTGACTTGCTCCTTGAAGACAATTCTCTTCAGCAATGCAACTCTGACATGATGGCTAGACAGTTGGCTTTGTTGGACTGATTTAAAAAAAATAATTTACTGATTAGTTGTAAAATGTGGCTCTAGCTTATTCTGTAACATTCATATTAGTTAGAACACTAGGCAAAAAAAAAAATACCTTTTTTCTAGATTAGCTAATCACATAACTACCATATTTTCCTGGGACAGAAAATAATGAATAGACTGCCAACAAAATTCTCCTTTTACTGACATCCAAAGCTAAGATATCAACTAATTATGGTCATCAGATCAAATATTATAAATCACCATATTGGCATCACTCTTGTATCGAGTGCACCTTTCTGGCCCATTTATAATATTTTACAGTCAATTTTATTTTATTAATCTCAGCTTTTATAATTATAGCAGATATTTAAAACTGGGAACAATTAAAGCTAATTCTTTATTATAATTTAAGCATAATGAAATTGTGTACAAAATTAATATATGTGTTCATTATGGTTACAGACCATCACAGAAGTCTCCGATTCCTCTGAATCGTTATGATGACTTTGTGGATGATACTAGTCCTGGTAGACCTCGTGACCGCACGCCTGAACCCAAACTGGTGGCCCGAGCGCTCTACAACTTTGTCGGCCAGTCATCAAGGTGCTAACCTGTCATTTTATTTTTATATCTATAAGAGCAGTCAAGTAACTTTGAACACAGTCAGCTTGTACTGAACAGTAAGCTTTACTGAACAGAAACGTTTGAATTAATCGTCTTGGAAAGTTAAACAAAGGAAAGAATTAGCTTTCTTTGTGGCTCCAAGAAGTTTTTAAGTGATTTGTTCAATTTTGGCTAGAGCCATCTAATGTTGTAGCAAAGTGAAATGCTTAAAAATATTAGAGTTTACTGAACTTTGTAGCCTTGTCCAAAGGCTAGGTTGGCTGCTGGCGATTGTAGAGGGCTACAAACATATCAAGGTTTTTGCAGGCATAAGCATGCTTTTTGGCACAACCCAAAAATAAACCACTGCATCTTCTATCTTGACATTGCCAATAAAAATGGAATTAATCAAATTAATACAAAGTAAATTAATTATGAAACAAATTAAATTAAATATTAGTTAATTACATTAAAATGTATCCAAACATAGACAAGTGGGGTTGAAGTGTGTGTATAGGATTATAGGCCAGGGGAAGAGATCGATTAAAGATAGGCCCCAAAACCCACCAAACTGTCTTTGGCCTCATTTCACAAGTCTGCGGATAGTCTTTGTTTAGACCCTATTTTTTGAAAGCTTTAATGTATTTTATTACAGTAGTTTTATAGACTTTATACTTTGTACTATTCTATTTAAAAATGAATCAAAGTAAAACTTCCGTAGGATGTAACATAGATTTATAGTTAATTTTTTAAACTGTTAAAGATTTTATGGATTGATTATAAAAACATAAATTGTTATAGTGACATAAATAAGTTCATCCCCAAAAATTTTCACTGGAATATCTCAAGCTGGACTCAATTAGACCTACAGTAGCAGCAACATAAGCTGGCAACCATTTTGTACTGTTTTTAGAGGATGTATGAACATTTAGAGGTTTTAGAGGATGCATGTACTAATATACTTAATACAGTAGACTCTCAGAAATCCAGACTATTGTAGCGGACAGCCAGTCCGGATTTGAAAAATCCGGATTTCTTGGAGGTGGGCTTGAATTATCAATTCTGCCTTTATAGTGAACAATTATGACAATATGAATTTATGTGTATGTTCCAATACAAGAGTGAGCTTCCAGAAGAAAGATATAAACACTCTGTAACACAGTAGAACCTCTTTAATCCGTCACCAACGGGAGCAAGAGCATGGTCAGAATACAAGAAAGGTTGGATTATCAGAGGAACACATTTATTACTTGTAAACGTGATAAAACTCTAGTTTAAACAGAAAATATTAAAACGTAAGTACATTTTTTTGTAAAGATTTAATAAAACATAGTAAACAATAAATAACGTACAGTCCCGACTACTAAGTACAGACTAACCGAGAGTCCGGATAAGTGTGATCCAAATTTCTGAGAGTCTAGTGTACTAATTAATATTAGTCTTAGTTTTAGATTTGTTTGAAAGGCTTTGTTCACATTTATGATTTGTACTACAAAGGCTAAAAGTATGTAATGTTCACTCATAGGGAACTGACGTTCCGACGAGGGGATATAATTTACGTGCGAAGGCAGATTGACAAGAACTGGTATGAAGGAGAACACAACGCCATGATCGGACTCTTTCCTATAAACTATGTTGAGGTAAATGTTATTAATAAACATATTTTTGTGATTTGTAAAACATGAACCGTAATTCAAAATTGTTATCACATGTTTTATAATTGGCAGAGTAGAATATAATAACCTCAAAATAATTTGCAAGAACGGCATTAATCTGGTAAAATTAATATTGCTTGGAACCTTTTTTGCTTCTAAGTTTTTGTTTAACTCAAAATCATTAACAGTGTTTATAATAACGATTTTTTGCTTGTCTTCCCAAATGGCATTTTATATGAAACCTTGGACAACAGTCCAAACCTCTCAGTTATGTGGGCCCTGAGAATCAAACCCGTGACCTCTTGCCCCGAAATCCAAGACACCACCGTTAAGGGGTCCATATACGATCTAATCCAGTTGGCATAACTGACCAAGTTGGGAGGATGTTGGAACAGACAAATGTTGAGAAGTGCATTTTTTCATACACAGTCAAACCCTGTTAGGAGATTTATCAAATTTCACCAGAATTTGTATTAATCTTAATATATGTAAATGAATCCCTATTTCCCTTGGTCACGCCATAACTCGAGAATGAGTGCACCAAATTGAATAATTCTATTTTTGTTGTGTTCGTTAATGTTAGGACAAGGTTTTTATAAAAGAAAATGTTTAATCCGACCTAAGGGCTTTGCCCCACTGGCCTTCAAAGTTCTCATTGATTTTATCAAAGTTCAGTTAGTTACACCAAACATCTGTTAAAAAGGATTATATCTAAACATACTTGAAAGGCATAAACATATGTTCATTATGGAAATAACAAATCTACTTGAATAGCAACTCAAACTCTTTTTTCAATGCCGAAGTTAGCACTATATAAAAATAGGCAAGTGAGCGTAGCAAACGAGCTCATCCGGGAGGCGAGTGAGCGAAGTGAACAAGCTCATCTTGAAAATAAACGAGTATTTGACATAAACTCAATCACATTAGGACAGGTTAATGTCTGTCTGGCCAGAGCTAGTAAGTAATATACAAATAAAGTTGATTTTATAAATAAAATATGAAAACTCACTTCTCTTATATGCAATTTAAGCAGATATTTAGATTCTTATGAAGCTTAGGATAACACCATTTTATTTATAATATTGTCTGATAAATTAAGTAGGGGGGAATTCAAACTCCCATATCCCCGTATGAGGGTGTACAGTTTTTTGGCGATCTGGCCACCCTAATTGCACAACCATATTGACACCAACTCGGTTGGGGCGGACAACCATACACAATCCAACTTGGACTGTCCCAACCATATTGGGTAGCTGTTGGGTGAAGTTTAAGGCCGAGACCACAGTCTAATATAACTAATAATAGGATATACAGTCATGAAACTCATACGTGCGTAAATGTGTCGTCTGGAACTCACTAGCGATCCACACAGTTGGCGGCAAAACTAATGTAAAAACACTAGCGAACCTGGTGGATGGAAGCGAAAACTAATGTAATGTGCTAGCGATTCTCGTGGTTGGCGGCTTAAACATGCCTGATCCCGGGCCACCATTTTGGATGGGTGAGTTGCTGTCACTGTGCAAGTAGACATGGCACTGGTTGTAGTCGTGCTGCCAACTGCAACGAATACAGAGACGCTTCTATGCTATCCTATGCTTGCGAGACGCTCCATTTCCGGGTTACAACTTAGACAGGTGAGTTTCTAGACTGTATGGTTATTAGACTGTGGCCGAGACTCCCACAAATGTTGTGACAGTCTGGTTCATCCCAACAATTTTTGGGAACGACTGTCGGCACACACAATCAAACCGCACCTTAACCCAGTCAGGCTCCCAATCGGGTTGGATCGTGTGTGGGCCCCTTTGGCTAACGAGGCGCCTCATTCAATTAGTTATCCAAAGAACTTAGATTCAAAGATGTCAGTAAACATATTTTAATCTAAGTTCTTTGGATAACAAATTGACTGTATGTGTTCTGTATGTCCCAGTCCTGTATGTGTTTTGAAAAAGGGTCCTACATGTTGAGAGGATCAGGTTTTGGACAAACAACAATCAGATTAATATTATATTTGACTACTTATTCAAAAGTGATTCAAATGTTCGATGGTTGTACATTTCAGATCATACCTTACGATGGAATACGAACAGTTCCGAAGAGGCCAACCGAGGGACAAGCGAGAGCAAAATTTAACTTCCAGGCTCAAACACACCTGGAGTTGCCTTTAGTGAAAGGTAATAACTTTTTATTTGTTAGAAGTCTTTTTAGACTGTTCAAAAACATATTTTTGCCACTCAACAATACAGTACGTACACTCAATAAGTAAGAGTATGTAGAGAGTCTAAGACATTGGAGAAACTGTTATTTTTTTACTGACTTATTGACAACCGCAAAATGCCTTGGAGGTAGACTCTTCTTGATGCTGCTGTCGTTACATACTTGGGCAATACCTAGTTTCATAAAAATCAACTAGGAAAAAGATTTAGAAAATAAATGTATTATTGTTATTATTTAATAGTTAAAACAAGAAAACAGTTAAAACTTTGTTTTAAGGTTAAGAAAGTCATCTAGCGGAATTTAATTTGAATCTTTTTTTGAGCTAAACCCAATAGAGAAATGCTAAAAACCTGTTATGTTTAAAACAGAGCAGATGTTGTTAAAAGTTGTGTTAAGTTCTGCTATACTAAAATATTTGTGGTTCTTATGAAAGTTCATACAATTATTGCAAATTCAAGATAAACCTTTTAATGATGTTCCTGTGAACGTCTGCTCATAACTGTATGCATCAATTCTTCCACAAGACCTTGAGAAAAAATCAACACATTGCCTTGAGTTCACTTGAAAGTTAACATAACATTTGGCCTTAAAGACTGAACACCCTTTTGACTGCATACTGAAAAATGCATTTTTTTAGGTGAACTAATAGTTTTAACGAGGAGGGTAGACAACAACTGGTTTGAGGGAAAAATCGGAAACAGAAAAGGAATTTTCCCAGTGTCCTACGTTGAAGTGTTGGTTGAACCTGGAGAAAGGGCAAGTAAGTCTCACAGTTTTGTTGCCTATTAGTTTGAATCAAATTTTTAGAGAATGACGTTTAGGGATCATGCAATCAAACCATGTGATTGGTCCAGTTGCTATTAAAAAGAAAAACTACAAATAAGATTGACTAACGTAACTGCAGTTTGTGAAACTATGAGAGTATTCGGAAAGGTTGGTTAATATTATCACCTCCAAACATAAAGAAGTACCTTCGTCATAATTTATGAAAACAAATTAAGAACCATCTCAAATCAAGCGTGTGCCCTTCATGTATAAATAACAGTTTAATCGAGGGAACTAGTATGCTTGTTATATCATAAGAATGATATTGGAGAAAAAATCAATTGCATCGGTCAACAAACTGTAAATAATGTAATGCACAATTTTCTGATAAACTGGATTCCTCAGTTATAGGTATTGATTTTTCAGACAGTAATAAACCAAGATTCTATTTATTACACTAGGTTTTGTGTTTGTATTACATTTAGGTCCAAGAGAATAAGATCATCTGATAACATTATTTGGTTAGTACGACCGATTCGTCTTAAGTGTGAACGGATTGCAAGCTTTGAAAATGTTGCACTAGCAACAAACTTTGTCAGCATAGCTTTTTAGACACATTTTGACTATTGACGCAGGTAAGGTTGTCTTGTTGTCTAGTGAGCCCCGTGAGAGTGAACACCCCCACCAAGCCAGTTGCCTCTCCCGCGGCTCACAGCCTACACATGAGCTCCAACATGAGTCACCATTACACGCCCCCTCGCCCCGTCAGCTACACTTCTCTGGTCAGTACCTCCGACTAATCAACTTCTGTATCTCGATGCATCTCATTTGTACAACTTGTTTTAACTCTTATATGGAAACACTTGTCTGAGAAACAGGCAGAAATGTTTTCTTTTTATCCATCCTAGTTGTGCTTTAGCTGTCAACTCCACATTATATTCTTAAAACCTAAAATGCCATAATAAGGCATTTAGTTATTACTTTATTTTCCAAACCAATTTTTCCCAAAAAACAACTGGTCTGAGAGACCATGTTTCCAAGAGCACTTTAAATCAGTGTATAGTTTGATCTATGCCTTTATTGTATGATTTTCTTCTTACTTCTTGCAGCCCATCAAAAAATTTAGAAAAATATTGAAAATCCTTTTTTTATGAAGCTTACTGTAAAATTATTTAAAACAGGCGATTTCTTGCCATTAACAAAAAATTGGTACAGGATTACAAATGGACCTAATAATACATTATTCATTGTTTCTAGTTTTGTCTTTAGAGCAATTTGAGTTATTTCTTGATCTTCAAGTAAAGATTAAGATTACAAAAATAAATTAATTTTCAGCCCAGGCAGAAAGCACCGGAACTGAAGCAACCCCCCGTCAACCAAACACTTCACATCGACACACAAAATGATCCTGTACCGTAAGTGATTTTTTTATAATTTGTACTCTATTAATTCAATTCAAACGTTTTTTACTCGTTGCATAGAGAAATAAAAATGAATAATGTTATTTAGAATTAATAATACAAAAATCACCTAAATTATTACTAATCTCAGTAAGTCCAGTTACTGAAGGAGTTCATTTTGGTTAAGACAGTCATATGCGCGCCTTGTTAAAAGTCAAGGAATAAAATGGTGACTAAGCAACTTTCTTCTAGTTTGTTTTGTCTATAAGCCATTAATTTTTTTTGTAAGAGAGAAAAATGCTTTGAAAAATTATTCCCAAATATTGTTGATAATTTTTATATTAGTGATATTGGTCTGTAGCTGTTTGGGTACGTGACAAGACCTCTTTTTTACATTTAAAATTGTTTAGCTGCACTGGAATACGCCTTGTTGAAGTGATTTGTATATAAGATTTTTCAGTAGTCAGGTCAGTTCGTTTTCACAGGTTTTAAGCAATTTGACAATTGATGGAAGCTACAGACCAAGAAACTTGACAAGACTCCTATAGAATAGCATGTGATTCTATGACTCTATGTATAAATGATGTTTTTGTTTTTAGAGAGTCTATTAATTATTGTAGGTAATTTTGTGTTGCGGTCTGAAATTGCAATATTTCAGGTATTAGTGGACATTTTAAATTGGCTTAGCTAGGTGATGATGTTATTGGCCTCTAACGTTTTTTACTGCCACTGTGACAAAGAAGTTAACGAAGTGAGTTGCTACTCTATAGGGGTCTTGTCAAGTTTCTTGGTCTGTAGCTTCCATCGGTTTCAGAGCAAGGCTTAGCAATTTTTTATAATTGTGAAAACTGTTTATTTTGTCAGAGGCTTTGACTGTAGTCGTATTTGTTGCAGGTACCGAGTGCTGTACAACTACAAGCCCCAGAACGAGGATGAACTGGAGTTGGTGGAGGGGGAGACGGTCTACGTGATGGAGAAGTGTGATGACGGCTGGTACGTGGGCTCCAGCCAGCGCACTGGCTACCTGGGCACCTTCCCTGGCAACTACGTCGAGAGGATAGTATGAGGTAGGTCAATGAAAATCTGTTGATTCAGATGAGAGACTAAAATTTACAGAATCCTAACTCATGCACTAATTTCATAATATGGAGAGTTCCATAAATAATAAGTGAAATTTGTTAGTGACTCGAAATTAGATGTCAGTGCAAACTGTTAACTATGAGTTTCTAAAGGGCAAGTTTTGATTGAACACTTTAATGCTTCTTCTTAATATAATTTTATCTTCACCATTATTTTAGGATCTCCCAATGGTACAATTGCTTACAGTGTAATTAACAGGGATTTTATGTGGCAGATTCAAAAGCCGATTATATTGGCCCTTGGTGGTCAAAGGGTTAAGAACATTTTTAAGGGAAAATAAGGACAAATACAAGTATCGGATTTAATTAGGTTTTTCTTTCTCAACAGATATTCCATTTTCTGAGCAAGGAGGCAAATTACCTTGCTGATTTGGCTTTACTTATAAAAATATTAAACTACTGCCCCGATTTATTCATGAGGGAAGTATTTTCTGTTACAACAGTGTGAAAACATATTACTTCTTCCACTGAATGACATTAAAAAAAAAAAATAGGACAATTTATAAAAACCTTTTTATTCCAATTAAATTATAGAGAGTGGCGAACATGTTTCCATAAAATTATTAACATTGAAACTAAGAAAGCTTATGGGGTAAAATTTAAATTATCAAGAATCCAACTATATTAAAGTGGGGATTTTTTTTAAATGTTATGTTGAAGTTAGGTACTTGTTTTTTTGTATGACTGTAAACTCACAAACTCCTCTCTGATTTTCTGTACCAAGGCATATTAAATTCCTTATCATCAATATAATACTACCTAACTAAAACATGATGTAGTGTTTGTAAATTTATTATAAAAAGTACCTTTTTTAATTTATAAATGTACTAGCCCCAGTTTCTAGGTTTTCCAAAACCAATTCACTAATCTGCTTTATTTTCATGTAGGCCTATCATGAATTTGCTACATAATTCACCATTTCTGATCATAGAGTCATTTATAACTAACTACACCTTCCTTTTACTCTTGATGTACAACAAGTATATTCAGTTTAAGTATAGGTGAGTAAATTTACTTTTTCTATTTTGTTGCAGGAACAAATAATGATAACAAAAGGAAGAAGAAAAGATGACAAGAAAGCAAAAAACCAAAGAGTTTAGCGTAGGTGCTATTAGTACCTTATAAATATGAAACGACGACATAGAATAAATGTTCTACTAAGAGAAACTGTATACAATAGTTCAGTGTTTAACTACGGACATAGATTGACCAGTAATTTCTTTTAAAGAGTTAATAAAGTAACTTCAAAATATATTTCAACTGAAGACAGCAGCCATTTGTAAATACTCTTCTTAAGTTAACGCACACTGAAAATAGAATTTGAAAAGAGGGTATATAATAATTACTGCTTGTAAAATACCACAAAATGTACCAAAACATGTCAGTTCCTTTAAGGTTAATAAGTTAGTTTTAACAATAAAAACTTCTACAAATAAAGGAATGAATACAACTAATAACTAATTGTAAAAAGATTTTGTAAATTGTTCAATACGTTGCTAAGTTATTGAATTTTATTTAACCCATGCTGTATAAAAGCTGCCTTATAAAAGAGTCAGGGTAAAAATCAATCATTTTCATAAAATGTCAGATATTCTCGAATTTCTACAATTTGTAGGCAGAATTATTAAATTCTTAGCTTTGTACAATATACAGGTAGCTGTAATGATAACATGCCTCATCACCTATAAGCACCTCATATATGTTATTTATTCAGTAGACTGTATAGTATCAATGTAAAGTTCTAGCAAACCAAAGATAGATGAATGTTTGTTGTTTTGTAAATAATCAATTTATTAGCTGAACAAAACTAGAAATGGTATTTTTGTAATCACAATAATGTGCTTCCATTTTTCAACCATGATTGAAAAGTTAGTCACAATTCATTTTATATTTTACGAATATTTATTGCAGTGTCAATATCATGGTATTTCAAATACAAGAATGGTATTTCAAATACAAGAATTGTATTTCACTGGATCACCATGTTATGATGAATTAAATTTTACCGTAATATGAACTTCATAAAGAAAATTCGATTGTAAAATCAATTAAAATGTATGCATTTTATTACACTTAACACATTAGACACATACCGTATGTATTTCATGTCAGAAAAATATTAATACCTTTATTTAATTGTTTTTATTTTACAAAAAGAGCGTTTAAAAAATGATTGTGTTTTGACGTTTTATATTTAGTTCACATTAGATGCAAAATTACAGTTTGACCACTAAATAAGCGACCAAACTTCTACAGAACGAGAACTTGTGGTAGATAAAGATATGAGCAACAAGCAGTGAATGTGAGACTGTTCCCTACACTGATCACCAAGTGGTGGTGGAGCCAGTTAGTATCTGTTTTGTTGCATATATCTTGCAAATGTTCTATAAGGTTTCTTATTCAGCGGCCCAGCTATAGTTCAATGTTTTATTGTTATTTTTATATAGTATAGGTTTTAGTTTTGTTGAAGCACTTTAAAACTGTTTTTGTTAGTATAAATCTCACAGATTGTATTGCTATTTGCTATTTAAATATAATTTTAAAACTTATTTAGCAATATGTTAAGCTATTTATTTTAGGTTTTTTTACACATTATACTATTGTATTTGCTTTATTTTTTCAGCAAAATATTATCAGACTGTTTTAACATGTTACCTAATAACACCTGACTGATCATTTTCAATGGATCAAAAAACACATTTCAAGCATATCTGACCATTTTATTTTGAAATTATATTTCGAAAACTTTCCTTAATTTGAGTCAAATATTAAAAAATGTAACATTTTATTAGTCTAGTCATTCAAGATATAACACTTTAAAGTTGTATCAATAAAAATTGTGAGAACTAATATGTCAGTATTTTATAATCCTGAGGTTACCTTCTAAAATTATAGTTTTACACAATAACCTAAATCCTATGTAATACACAGTTTCCAGCTTAAAGTGTTCTAATAGCTGTTTTATGTCTGATAGTTTGTTTGGGGGGCCCCCTTTACTTTTTTAAGCTGCTGTTTTGAGGTGTATTCCAATTTAAAAAATGACCAAGACAACTTATGCCAACAAACAAATATTTAGCATTACAAAAACTCTGGAATATTTCTAGCTGTGCAAAAATATTTAGTACATATTTTGCTCCTTAAAATTCCTTTAACTTGACATACATTACCTTTCCCCTTATTTTAACATATATTTGATTTTTTCCCTTTATGAAATCTACTTTTCAAACTTGGAATGATAATGATGTTTAGTATCAAAAGCCAATAATATTGCTTACAGAAATATGGCAATACAGATACAGATTTTAATAACAAATTCAAATTTATTAAAGTTATAGTTCTCAAAATAGTCTTTTTTGAACAATGTACACAACACATGCAATAAAAAACGCAAAAGCAAACAGAATGATGCATTTGTCGGTGAACTCGCGACGGCCATACTTGGCGAGAAGTTTTCCTGACTGGGTGATGACACTACCAGTGTCACGTAACTCTTGCTGCGTACTGGTCACGTTCCCAGACGAATTCACTGAGAACAAAAACTCAGAGTGAGTGACTGTAAAACACCTAAGAGCTTATAACTTAACACGTTATGGAGAACGTAAGTAAATTCCGGAAAATCATTCATAAATACAATATTCTCGGAAAATAACATTTTAGATTTTCATAGTGCAGTAAAACCCCGCTTAACTGAAATAAGGGGGGGCAGTACCGTTCCGGATAACCCAATTTTTCTGGTAATCAACTGTTGGTATTTCAAGGTTAATTTTGGAAAAATTTGAAAACGTCTTGGAGTTTGCAGCAGGTGTGAGGGTTCATGGTACACGATCCTTTAGTGTGATATAGGAATGGAGAACATGTAGTATGGGTCAACCCTCCACCCCCTCGCGGCCAGATCAGGTATGTGGCAAAACCCGTAAAAACATCTCATAAGTTCAGTGGCCGCCGCGGCAGACAGTCTCTTCGGTCCGCCATGAGTCATACGACAGACTTATCTTCTCTATTACTGATTGAATATTTCATGTAGACCGTTCCGGTTAACCCGGGTTTCGGTTTAGCGAGGTCCGGTTAAGCGGGGTTTTACTGTATTTATATTCTTGAAACTTTACCACTTACAAAAAAAAACCAATTTCAATTCAATTATTTAAAAAATTAAAACCAAAATGTTTGTCTGTTAAAGGGCTTTAAAATGATGTACACGACATGTTTTTTTCATTTAACAAATTCTGAAATTCATGCTAGTGATCCTCAGTTTAGCGAATTTCCCCTATAGGGAAGAAGCTATTACCGTAGGTGGCATGGTAAGACTTAGGCCCGGGACCATGACAACTTTTCGTTCTGAGGCCCCTAGATGCCAAAAACACCATTGGTTCAAATTCATAGGAATTTGACGCCATATTGAAAATCAGGCACTTCTGGTGGTCAAACTTTAGTAAACTTTTAGTATGTCAATCAACACACTTAATACTACAACCTCTTGTAGCAATTTTTGTTATGGTAAAACTGTATCTTCAGTCTACTAGTCAGGAAGCAAACAAAGTTGATTATCACTAGCTTTCTAGGGTGGAGATGTTTAAAAAGTTAACGTAAATAAATCAAACTAGTGGCTTACAGGGACTATAGCCCATAACATATGGTTTTTGTGTAAGTGGATAATCACAGCTAATCATTAGTTCAATAACTAATTTATAGGATAAAAATAAGTTCTGGACAGTCTCATCCACAGGAAAACTCAAATAATGTAAAAAAAACAAAAATGAGAGGTTAAAAATACCCCCATAGCAGCAAACCTGCATACTCAGCGAATTTCCAATGCATATTAATTTATCTTCATATCACATAAAGCCACATACCAAGTTTCATCAATATACATTCATAAATAAACGATTTATGACATTTTAATTATTCTCTATAAGAATAACATGCCGGCTGAGTATGTAGGTTTGCTGAAATAAGGAACACTAAAAATGGTTTTTTATACAAATTTCAATATAACTCAACTATATAAAGCCACAAACCAAGTTCTATTAATTTATGTTCATAATTAAAGGAGATAACACGTTACTTATTCTCTATAAGAATAACACGGGGCTGAGTATGCAGGTTTGCTGCAACGGGAACTATCGGTCAAAAAATGGGTTTTTGTGCAAATATCAATAGACCACAATGAAATGAAGCAATATACCAAGTTTCGTCAGGATAAGTTGATAAATAAGCGAGATATACAATTTTTCTTATTCATTGACAACGTACTGAAGAATAACATTGGACAACGTACTGTGTTTAGCACTTCCAATATCTCGGTAACCAATTGTTGTAGAGCAATGATAAAAACACCAAATTGTGCGTCTTTTTAAGCTGATTCCAATGGAAAAATAAAATTTTACTTTTTCAAAAATTATATGTAAAAAACTCAAAAATCCATCTTTGGGATATAAAACCCCCCAAAATACCCCTTCAGAGAGTTCGATCTGTCTGGTTTTCGAACTTAAAGTCATAAATGCTGCTTTAAACATTTGTACCGAATTTCATCAAAATCGGACCTTTTTTACGAGAGATCGCACCCACGGACACATATATATATAGATATATATATATAGATAGATATATAGATATATATATATTATATATATATCTATATATATACAGTTTCGAACGAATGGTGTTTTTGGGGTCTGGGGACCTCAAAACGAAAAGTTATCATGGTCCCGGGCATAGGTCTTACCATGCCGACTACGGTAATAGCTTCTTCCCTATAGGGGAAATTCGCTAAAATTAACAGTGGGCTAATGGAGTTAAATTAAAAATAAAAGAATTGCAACAGAAGTTCATAATCAACCAGGAAACTGTCAAAGTAATAATCGTGTTGTTTACAATTGCTAACATGTGGTTTTCTAAGAGCAGTGATTAAAACTGTTGAGCGAAGAATGTATATTTAGAGTGGTAATATCCGAAATAGTTGAAAGGGAAATTGAGCTATAAATAACAACTGGAGTGACCTTAAAAATGCATAAAAGAGGCGAATGAGCTATAAAAATATGATAATAAGTTGGAGGAATCGGGGAAATATTACTCCCAGTCATCTAAACAAACTGGCTGGCCTTCCTCGAGCAAAGCTGGGCCCCCAGGTACTTGTTATTATAATTGCAGCTGTTAATACAATATTGTCTGGTTGTAGGTTACATGCAAGGAATATACCTAAAATCGGTCAATCTTTCTGAATGCCGCTTATAGAGCCATGAAATTTGGATTTCTTTTGTGTTATTCATGTGAAAACTGGAAACGGTGTTAAACAGTATGAGCCTGTATTAATTGATATGTATATGTATATGAACTGTTTGAGCCTGTATATTTTGTGGAGTTAAAACGGAAACGATCTTATATTAGATAAAAATGTTGATTGAAATGCGATTCAATATTGAAAGCGGATGTGTTAAATCAAAACTATTCATATTTCTTGCAAGCAAGTCTGATTGTTCTTGGAGTTCTTTCATAAATATAATTCATTACTTTCATAACCGAGCAGGCGACACTAGAAAACCCAGCAGATTTGGTGAAATATTGAAATTTAGATTATAAGTGTTTGTTCAAACGGTAATCCATTTAAACCAATAGTTGTCTCGGGTATCACCTTGGCCACAACCAAATTAAGGGACTTGCCAAATAGTACTAAAGTATACGAGTTGTCCTGTTCCGAGCAAGCTTGTACCAGTGAAATGTAAATAATATAGAGCTCTCGTCTCATGTAAAAAAGTGAAGCCTCACTGGAGGATATTTTTGTAAACAAATCATCTAGTCAAAGAGTAATAAAGACTAACATAACTTGTAAAGAGAGGATCTGATTGGTTAAACATACTGTTGCCATGGATACCAGAGGCTACAGAGGGTCAAAATGGCGGTCAGCATATAGGCACAGTTTTTTACCCCAGACGAGCCCTCTATAGATTAGACCTCGATGGTTTGTACCCAACGAAAATTTACTTCAGTTGTAAACAAACAAAACGAAACATCTCATAACCGATGATAACATCTGAGAATAATTTGAATAACGTACTTTCAGTCAACATATAGCTTATATTTCTGCCGTCGGATAGCGGCTCAGTTCCGAAAATTCAGCCCTTTACTGTATTTAAGTGATGACCTTTCTTAAAATTCTGAGACGAATTGGTAAATCTACGTAAAAATACCTTTCATTTGACACCTCAAACGTGAAAATCCGTCCAGATGTTATCGAGTTGAGACTGTGAAGAAAAAACCCTAGCATAATATATAGAAAATAAGCGAGACAAAATTCAATATTTTACTCTATTAAGAAAAACATCGGGTACCGATTGGCCGATGAGGATATCGATATACAGTGTTCGTATAATATCCAAACGATATTGGTATTCCATTTTGGTCTCCACTTCAGAAGCTGCGTGTAGCTTTTTAGCTGTTAGTGTGTGAAGCTAACAGTTCAATGGGCGCGGTCAGATTTTGAAATCACGACTAACCAATACAAATTATACTATATGGTGATGTACTGCGTAACAAGTTAGCTCGACGTAGTTCTCCAAAGCGCCAAAAGGTAGGAGCACAATCCAGAGAGTAAGGTAGCCAGCGTTACCGTCGGAACTGCATTATACGCCGTAACATCAGGGAAATTTTGTTACAAGGTTCAGCAAATTTCTTGCCGAACCTGCACCCTGTGTGATCCCGCGAGCGGCCGGTCTAACATTGGGTTGGTGGTAGGATTATGCACTTCCGCTAGAAGCTCCTTCTTTGGAAGGCAGAGTGGGGGGCGCGAGCAACTGGTACATCCAGCAAGTAGCCAATCTGTTATTACATTTATTTATTTAAAAGTCGACCAACTGTCCATGCGAGCAACTAACATGATGATCAGTGGGTTTCAGAACTTTATTTAATTATTTATACTTATGTTCTAAAACCCTACCAACTGTCCATGCGAGCAACTAACATGTCGATCAGTGGGTTTCAGGGCTTTATTTAATTATTTATAATTATCTTCTAAAACCCTACCAACTGTCCCTGCGAGCAAATAACGTGTCGATCAACTGGTGGGCCCCCGAATTCAATGGTGAAAAGTAAAATTTTATTTACTAAAATATTATGTGTAAAAAACCCATTTTTGGGGTACAAAACCCCCCCGAAATACCCCTTAGGATGGAGCGATCTGGCTGGTTTTCAAACTTAAAGTCATAAATGTTGCTTTACATGTTTGTACCAAATTTCATCAAAATCGGACCATTTTTACGAGAGTTATCGCACCTACGGACACATATAAATATATGAACAGTTTTTGGCAGTTTTTTGTATATATATGTACAGTTTTGAACGTATGATGTTTTTGGCATCTGGGGACCTCAAAACGAAAAGTTATCATGGTCCCGGGTCTAGGTCTAACCATGCCGACTACGGTAATAGCTTCTTCCCTATAGGGGAAATTCGCTAAAAAGAAACAAACCTTGGAAGGTATTACTGAAGGTGCTCGAAATGGTAGTCCTTGTGTAGCTTGGCAATGTTCTGGTAGAACCCAATCATGACATGATCAATAATTTCTTCCGTAATATTGTGTGCCTCTTCTACTATTCGTTACTTTAGAGCTTCAATGTTGGCCGGCTTAGTTTTATAAACGTTACCCTTCAAAACGCCCCAGAAAAATAATCTAAGGGTGAAAGGTCATGGGATCTTGGTGGCCACTCAATTGTATCCCTTCTAACAATGCATCTGCCCTCAAAGATGTCATCTAACAGTTCTCTGACATGCAACCCAAAATGAGGAAGGGCCCCATCTTGCTGGAACCAGATATCCTCAAACTGAGGGCCCAGTAATTCCCTTAAATGTGGGAACACCCTAGTTTCCAGTAATTCAACGTAGGAGGTGGCATTTCTGCCATCCACCTAGGGTTTTCTTGAAACCAGTAACGTGAATTATGTCGATTCACAGTACATTAAGAAAGAAACTTGCCTCATCAAAAAACAGGGCAAGTTTTGGAAAGTTTTCATCGAGAATATATTTGTTCATTACAATTTCACAGTATTGCAGCCTCCGGTCTAGGTCATCTTCATCCAGTTCTTGGTGAAGTTGCATCTTAAACGGATGAAATTTATTTTTGTGAAGTATTTTATGGATGGAACCTGTACTAACACCTACATACTGTGCTGATTTTCTAATAGAGGTGTGAGGATTTTCCACCAAACACTTAAGTGTTTCAAGGGCCACTTCTTCATTGGTTGCTGATTTTGGCCGTCCCGATCTTGGCCGATCTTTTACAGAACCGGTCTCTCTAAAGCCCTGTACGGTCTTTAACAGTTATTTTTGAATAGGTGATCTATTGGGGTAAGTTTCATTGAATGAGAGGCTTACCTCCTCATATGAACGATTTATGTCCCCATAACCTCTCATCATCAGAATGGTTATTCCCTCTGTCTCACTAAGTGACATTGTAATCTTAATGTAAAGCTTACTAGAAATGAATATCACAAACTTATGTAATACATTGTCAACTAATGCACCAGTCAGGGTGCATAGCTTAACATGTACGAGAGATAATACAAGAGATAAGATTGGACAAACCAAAAAGTTCAGTGGGAAAACCCAACTTTTAAACGCTATCAATGTAATTCTTTAAGTTTCAGTAAAGTTAGAAGACAGCAAGAACTAAATAATCTGAAATTTTTATGTCCTGGCTATCAATAATTTGAATTAGCAAGTAGGCCCTAATTAGTTCTGCCAAGAACGTTATTTTCCATTGCATTAGCATTAAAATCAAACAAACTTTGAGAGTCTGCCATTTCCAAACAAATGGTCCTTTTTCAGTCGGGATTGCAGCAATGTGTTCCTCTAACAAAGACCTTTAAAATGACGTATAATTCGACCTATGCTTACTTTTAAGATTTTGAAGACTTCCTCCACAGGACGTCCCCCCCAAAGCGAAAAAAAGTTAAAATGGCCAAAAAGTCAGTAACTACAGTGAGGACATCACCCTAGAGATTCATTGTTCTGCATTTATTAATAAAATAAATATTAATGGGTTTTTAGACTTTTTTAACACCCGGTATATGTGTGTCCGTAGGCACGATAAATTTCATAAAAATGGTCCGACCTTGATGAAATTTTGTATAAACGTGTAAGGCAGCATCTGTTGTGTTCGAAAACCAGACCGGATTTTGGGGGGGTTTTGTACCAAAAAAATTGGTTTTTAGCGAATTTCCCTATAGGGAAGAAGCTATTACCGTAGGTGGCATGGTAAGACTTAAGCCCAAAACCATTATAACTTGTCATTTTGGGGTCCCCAGATGCCAAAAACACCATTCGTTCAAATTTATATGTATGTATATACATATGTGTCTGTAAGCACGATAACTCTCGTAAAAAAGGTCCGATCTTAATGAAATTTGGCACAAATGTGTAAAGAACCATTTATTTGAATGAGTGTAAAAACCAGACGAATCCCACCATCCGAAGGGGGGTTTTTGGAGGGTTTTTACCCCAAAATTTTTTTGGGTTTTCACATGTAAATTTTATTTAAATCAAATTTTAATGTTCACCATGTAATTTAGCTTAAAAAAACAAACAATTTGATATTTTGACTATTGCTCTATGTTAATTGGTTACTGAGATATTGAAAGTGCTAACACATAGTACGTTGTCTATTGTTATTCTTATAGAGAAAAAGAAAAAAATTATATCTCGCTTATTTATAAACATAAACTGACGAAACATGGTATATGGCTTCATCTGGTTGTCGTTTATTGTTGTTTGCACAAAAAAACAATTGTTTGCCTATGGTTCCCATAGCAGCAAACCTAGGTACTCGGTCCCCATGTTATTCTTATGGAGAGTAATTAAAATGTTATATATCCCTTATTTATGAATGTATTATAATGAAACTTGGTTTGTGATTTCATTTAGATGAGTTCTATTGATATTTTCATAAAAAAACACATTATTTTTGGTTCCTTGTGGCAGCAAACCTGCGTACTCATCCTCAATGTTATTTTTATAGAGAATAATTTGTATTTTAAATATCGCTTATTTGTGAACATATTTCTTTTGAATCCTGGTAAGTAGTTTAATGTGTTATTAAGACATATATATTCATTGGAAATTCGCTGAGTACGCAGATTTGCTGTGAATTTATAACTTAATAACTTTAAGAATAATAATTTATATCATAATTTGAACTTTTCACATATAATCATTTTTTAAGCCAAACTGGACTATTGTATTCAGCTGAAAAAGACAAACAATTTGGTATTTTTATCATCGCTCTACGTCAATTCGTCACCGAGATATTGAAAGTACTAAACACAGTACGTTGTCCAATGTTAATCTTTTGGAGAATAAGTAAAATGTTTTATCTTACTTATTAATGAACATATATTAATTAAACTTGGTATATGGCTTCATGTGGAAGGGGTTTACTGATATTTGCATACAAAACCCATTTTTTGTGGTCCCCATGGCAGCAAACCTGTGTACTCAGCAGCTATAATGTTATTCTTATGGAGAATAAGAAACATGTGGTATCTTGCTTGATATGAACATGAATTGGATAAACTTGGTATGTTACTTTATATGGTGGTTATCCATTGGTATTTTCGTAATACGCCCGTCGCAACAAACCTGCGAACTCAGCGAATTTCAAATGCATAAGATATGTCTTAATACCACATTGAGCTGCATACCAAGTTTCATAAAAATAAATTCATAAAAAATGATATATACAATTTTAATTCTTCTCTATAATAATAACATTGGGAATGAGTACGTAGGTTTGCTGAAACAAGGAACACATCAAATTGGTTTTTATGTGAATATAAATAGAATTCAACTATATGAAGCCACATACCAAGTTGAATCAATATTCATTAATAAATAAGCAACATGAAATATTTTAATTATTCTCTATAAGAATTATATGGGGGCTGAGTAAGCAGGTTTGCTGCAACAAGGAACACAAAATATAGGTATTCATGCAAATATCAATATAACTCAACTAGGTGAAGCCACATACCAAGTGTCATCAAATATACATTCATAAATAAGCGATATATACCCTTTTGATTATTCTCTATAAGAATAACGTGGGGGATGAGCATGCAGGTTTGCTGCAACAAAGAACAGAAAAAATTACTTTTTATGCAAATATCAATAGAACTCAACACGGTGAAGCCATATACCAACTTGTATTAATTTATGTTCATAATTAAGGAAGACATTACATTTTACTTATTCTCCATAAGAATAACATGGGGGCTGAGTATGTAGGTTTGCTGTCACGGGAATTATCTGTTAAGATTTTTTTTTGTGCAAATAACAATAGACCACAACCAGATGAAGCTGTATACCAAGTTTTGTTAGTATACGTTCATAAATAAGCGAGATATAAATTTTGTCTTATTCTTCATAAGAATAGCATTGGACAACGTACTGTGTTTAGCACTTTCAATATCTCTGTAACCAATTGACTTAGAGAAATGATCAAAACACTAAATCGTGTGTTTTTTCAACCTGAATCCAACGGGGAAAACTAAAATTTGACTTTTTAAAATATTACATGTAACAACATAAAAAGAACATTTTTGGGGTACAAAACCCGCCCAAAATACCCCTTTGGATGGAGCGACTTGGCTGGTTTTCGAGCTTAATGTCATAAATGTTGCTTTACACGTTTGTACCAAATTTAATCAAAATCGGACCATTTTTAAGAGAGTTATCGCACCCACGGACACACACACACACACACACACACACACACACACACACACACACACACACACACACATATATATATATATATATATACAGTTTCTAACGAATGGTGTTTTTGGGGTCTGGGGACCTCAAAACGAAAAGTTAGCGTGGTCCCGGGCCTAGGTCTTACCATGCCGACTACGGTAATAGCTTCTTTCCTATAGGGGAAATTCGCTACAACCCAATTTTTGTGCCTTGATGCAGTAGAACTGCATACTCAGTCCTAATGTTTTTCTTATGGAGAATAAATAAAATATCATCCGGATAATCTGAGGTTTACTGTATGGATTTATTTATTTGTTGATTGTTGGTAAAAACAAGTTTCAAAAAGATTTTATGGGAATCTTATGCAGGGAACCTTTCAAACAATTGGTTATTTACTGTGAACCGGCAAGAAATAACAACTGACTCATTAGCATTGGTTTACTACCAAATACACAGTAAAATATAGTTAAAATACAAATTTTACGTTTTACATATCTTTACTGCAGGGCCTGATTAAGAGGTGTGGCGCCTGTAGGCTTGAGTTGATTTGGCGCCTCCCCTACCCCACAAAAACCTACCAGCAAAGGATTCAAAACTTTAAGGATTAAGTATTTCAGGATGTGTCAGTTGCGGTTCCCAACAATTTTATCTCTTTTTGAGGAAAAACCGAATTCGATAACCTATACCTCTCAGTTTCAGTTCCATTGTAAATGGTGGCCATATCGCATAACATCAGCTGTAAATGACAATCAAACCGTACAAATTTGGCCGTTATTGATGACAGCACCACGTAAAAGACAACCGGGCCATGTACCATCAACGTAATAGATGACTGACCCACGTGATTGATTATCGCAACACGTGCCTTCGGCCATAAATGACGATCGTAAGGGCAGATCTAGGATCTTTTGTCGGGTGGGGGGGGAGGGCAAGATTAATTTTTACCCCAACTCAAATAGTATCCAAGCAGAACCTACGAAATCTAATTGTCCTAATAGTTCTGGTCGTATTCCTATTAAAAGCAACTGCACAAGCCCGAACACTCACCCGCCATTCCTGCTTTTACAACACACAAATAATTTGTTTGCTAACGGCAAAGACCTATGCATGTCAGTTACCATTTTACTTGCAATTTTTGTTCCTATACAACACACAGAGATCTTTGCCACTAGCCACAATTCTAATCTGTATTTAATAAAAACCATAAATAATTGAGCTCAAGATTTTGTTGATGAGTGTTGTATCCAGTATTATAAAATTCATTTTCAAAGCAGAGAGAACAGTTGACTAAAACTTGCCTAACCAACGAGGTTAAAAATATATCTAGAGGTCTCGGTTGAGGTAAAAAAGTGAAGCCTACATGGTCGACCGCCATTTTCCTCAGGTAACCGATCAAATCATCTCTTCACAAGTTAAATGATTGTTAGCTGACTGTCATATAAATCGAGAAGAGGGGATTTGATTAGTTACCATGGGAAATGGGAGCAGAGTTGATAGATGGGCAAATTGCAGTTGACCATAGGCTGCACTATTCTTACGAGAAACGAGACCTCTAGAAATATGTAACCTTGATGTATCTTACCAAAATCTAACTATATTATTAAAAGAATTTCTTTTGTTCGGTTATTTTCGACCCCTAAAACTATTATTTTGCATCCATAAAATGAAAATCTCTTACTCTTCAGATGTGCCTTATTGGGTTTTGAAAAACCTCCACCTTCAGTGTTACACCTCATATGCTTTGAAAGTTTCCATGTTAATCTTATATATAGTTATTTTGAATGCGCCAACAGTGATTAGCAACTAACTCATATTTTAATGTTATTTGTTGTATCATAACTCACACATTACTTACTCATTGGTCAAACTAGATAAGAACAGATTGAAAATGTTAAATCAAGTTGTATAAACAAAATATTTTATTTAGTTAGTCAGCTGATTATGATATAAATAAACTCAAACGTCTGGCTTTATGCATGCTAGATCACCGTGCGGAGAACGGGACATCAGCTAGTATGTTATTATTTCAAAGAGGAATGAGCAACGAGCATAATTCATCTAAAGATCCCATACACATATTAGTCTCCAATAAAAATTGAAGCCTACATGGTGGTCACCATTTCCCCCTCTGTTTCCACTGTTCCCATGGCAACACACCTAACTAGACTATAAAATGATGAAATCTGTAATTATTTGTGCTTACTGTTTTCCACACAAAAATAAATATCAAGTTTTCCTGAACAATATATATTTTATTTTAAAGTGTTTGAAGATTAAATAATTTATTAATCTTACTTCTATGAATACCTTATTTTACACTGAATGGCAGTGCAGTATATCATGTGTTTTCATTTTAGTGTAATAAATTTAAGTTTTAGTTTATTAATTATTTAATTTATAAGAATTTTCAACGTCTTACTTTTAAAATTATTGCTTCCAAAAATGCACTGTAGACGTTTCGTCATTGCAAAGATAACATTATCAGCAGTGAAGAACAAAACTCAATAGATATTTTATAGGCTATGCATCCTAATAAACCTTTCGTTATTATCATGGTTCCCTGATCGTTTACTGTTTTCCTTACTCTGAAATGTGTTTGCCGTGTTGACAGCCGTCTCACAATCGCAAAACAGGCAAAGGTGGGGTTTGTTTTGTTTTTGTTATCAATGCTGCCAATAAAAAACCTCAAAATTCCCAACTTTGCTTTCTGAACTACTTACAAGTATACCCTTATACCCTAGTCCAATTATCAAAAGAAAGTCATTGGCGGAGCTACCGCGCGGCGACCGGATATTCTATTTCATAACCTCATGGAAACGTAAAACAGAGGGTTAGAAATTCTAATAAACGTTATTTAAATAGTCAGTTAAAGACGTTTATAGCACATTTTTCAAATATTGTTTACCTTATTCTGATGAGTTTATATTGATAGTTATATTTTTTTTTAACATAAATCACAATTAAAAAATCTTAATTTGTGTTTAAAAAAAATATAATTATCAATATAAACTCATCGGAATACGATACCGAATATTTAAAAAATGTGCTATAAACGTCTTCAACTGACTATAAATAACGTATTGGAAATTTCTAACCCTCTGTTTTACATTTCCATGAGGTTTTGAAATATAATGTTTGGTCGCCACGCTGCCGCTCCGCCACTTTCTTTCAATTTTCGTACTATAGTAGCGAAATTTGTAAACATATATACTATAATAAAGAAGTATTATATTATATTCGACCAAATCGAACTAATTTTAAATCAGAAAAATATATATTTGTTTCTTATGCTCGAGTCTAATATAAATAGTTGAAAACTAATTTCATTAAAAAATTTGTTGTGGTAAATTTTACCATGACAATTCAATTCTTGGAGGGGGGCAATTGCCCCTAGTGCCTCCTCTCTGGATCAACACTTTCCAGGAGGATCACAATTTTTGACAACTTTATGAACAGTTTTTTACAGCAAAATTTATTATAACCTTCATAGTAAACAATGGTGTATCATCAGGGAGTATAAGGAAACACGTGACACCTCCTCAGTGGCGGGTACAGACTATCATTTAAGGGGGGTCATGAGTGAAAAAAATATAAACTCTTAAATTACAATAACCTTTACGGTGAAAAATGGGTAAAATGTGTGAAGGTCTGAGGTTTTTGAGGGGGAGTCATGACCCCCATGACCGCGCCTGCACCTCCTCCATCTGAGAAAGGGCAATATTACAAAATCGATTAAAGGTGAAAGAACCCCAAGTCCTTATATAATGTACCACTATGCCCTAACACAATTTGAGTCACAGTAAGCCTATGCTTGTAAATGAGCTTTAGGCAGGAAATACATGCCCCTGCAGGTGGTTTGACCCATCAATTATTTGCTTCCTTGTTATCTTATGTCGTGCCCCAGCGTTTGGTTGATATGCCCCTCACCCAGCGTGTCCAGGGTGCTGGAGCTCTGCTGTGTAGTGTCTGCAAGCTGTCTGCTGATGGATAACAGTTGTTCTGTGACATTGGACGACATCTTCACCAGACTAGCCTTGTCCTTCTTCACCCTGTAACAATATAACTTGTAAACAAGCCCTGTGGAAGTCGTAAATATAACACTTTTCGAATGTTATACCATCAAAAATAAAAACAATTTTATATAAAATATTTGTTTGTTGACTTTTATGAAACTTCAGCTGAATTTAATTTACATTATATTTCTATATAAAATTTGCTCATTAACCCTTTGCAGTCCAGCCAAAAAGTTTTGATCACCGCGGAAAACTCTGGCCACTTTACAGAAAGTACTAGCCAAAACCTCCGGACTCTTTTAATCAATTTTGCAGAGGTTCAGAAAATGTTGTTAACATTTTTGTATTACCAGATAAAGCATCACTTTTAGCGAATTTCCCCTTAGGGAAGAAGCTATTACCGTAGGTGGCATGGCTCGACTTAAGCCCGAGACCATGATAACTTTTTGTTTTGAGGCCCCCAGATGCCAAAAACACCATTTGATAAAATTTTGTACATATGTATATATATATATATATATATATGTATATATGTGTGTCCGTAAGCCAGTGGCGGATCCAGCTTTAGAGTCGGGGGGGGGGGGGGGCGAACTTAGCGGTGGAATACCCCCTTCCCCCCGATTTGTATTGTTACGGATAGTAATTGTAATATCAAAAAGTAACCAAATACTAAAAAAAAGTAGTTTAACCCTACATGCACTGAAGTGAACTGAACTAAGACAGAAAAGGCAGAACAGCGTTCATGCGCAGTGTAAGGGTGTGATGACCCTTAATATCACCTGGACACAGTGGATGCGCGGTCAACTCCCGTTGCCATGGTAACGTCACTTAAGCACCACTCTGCCTGCACCTCCCCACCCGATCACTCGAGCTACCTCTGTTGTATCTAATTGGCACATTGACACTCACAACAGAATGCACACTACACAACGTTAACCTAGATATTTGCCCGGTTTGCCGGCACCCACACCCAAGTAACGCGACGGTGGTTTCGCGGGTTAAAAAGGAAGCAGGGTAAGGTAAGGGCAGTCATGTCGTCGCGTCAGAGCAGCCAAGTGTCAGGTGTCACCAGAATGAAATTATCACTCCCACTAACTGTTTACGCTTAATTCTACAACTTTAGTATGCATACAGACCGTTTAGAAAAATAACTTATGGTAGGCAATGCATAAATTGGATTGGCGATCAAAAATTAATCGCAACACATTTAACCAGCTAAAAATTAAATAACTGCACAATTCTTATACAATATATAACAAACATTTCTGAGCTTGAGGGGGGGGGGGCGATCGCCCCCCCTGGATCCGCCACTGCCGTAAGCACAATAACTCTCGTAAAATACCCCTTCGGAAGAGCGATCTGGCTGGTTTTCAAACTTAAAGTCATAAATGTTGCATGACACATTTATACCAAATTTCATCAAAATCGAATCATTTTTACGAGAGTTATCGTGCTCACGGATAAATATATATATATATATATATATATACAGTTTCGAGCGAATAGTGTTTTTAGGGTCTGGGGACCTAAAAACGAAAAGTTATCGTGGTCCCAGGCCTAGGTCTTACCATGCCACCTACGGTAATAGCTTCTTCCCTATAGGGGAAATTCGCTAAAAGGTCCGATCTTGATGAAATTTGGTACAGATGTGTAAAGTAGCATTTATTTTAACGAGTTTGAAATCCAGATGGATCGGACCATCCAAAGGAGTATTTTGGGGGGGGGTTTGTACCCCAAAAACGGTTTTTTGGGGGGTTTTCACATGGAATTTACATTTAAATCAAATTTTATTTTACGCCATTGGATTCACCTTTAAGAAAACAAACAATTTGGTTATTTTATCATTGTTCTGCATCAACTGGTTACCGAGATATTGAAAGTGCTAAACACAATATGTTGTCTAATATTATTCTTATGGAAAAAAAGAAAAATTTGATATCTCGCTTATTTATGAACATACACTGACAAAACTTGGTATAGGGCTTCATCTGGTTGTGATTTATTGTTTTTTGCATATAAAACCAATTTTTTGCTGATGAATCTCGTAGCAGCAAACCTGGGTACTCAGCCCCTATGTTATTCTTATGGAGAACTAGTAGAATATACACGTTCTTCGCACGCGTTAGAAAGGTAAGTTAGCTTGAAACAGCTGTTCTTGCTTCTGCTCTTTAAGCTGTCAAATGGAAGTATCCTCAACTGTTCGCATTACAGTTTCTGAATATTTACATTCTTCTGAAATGTAAACATTAAAACTTAGGACGTTCACGGGGCGTAGCCCGAGGGGATTTTAAGGAAGTGAATAGGCCTAGGTGTTGCATGGGTTCAAGATCTACCTTTGTGTAAAGTTTCAGCCTAGTCGGTTTGATAGTTTTTGCGTTTTCCCGGAACATCGGACAGACAGGCAGACAGACCACCTCTTCTTTATAATATTATAAACAGATAATTAAAATCTTATAAATCGCTTATTTATGAATGTATATGGATGCAACTTGGCATGTGACTTCACTTAGTTGATTTCTATTGATATTTGCACAAAAACCCATTATTTTGCGTTTCTTGTTGCAGCAAACCTGCGTACTCATGCCCAGTGTTATTCTTAAGGAGAATAATTAATATTTTAAATATCGCTTATTTGCAAAAAAATTTATTATGAATCCTGGTAAGTGGCTTAATGTGTTATTAATACATATTATATATATTTATTGGAAGTTCGCTGAGTAAGTAGGTTTGCTGCAACGGGGGTATTCGTTTTGTTTTATTTCTTATATATCTGTAAATAATAAAAAAATATTTTAGACTTTGTTTTTATGGCCGAAAAAATATAAATACATTAATAACAGTTGACTTTGAACTCTTATAAATAAAATACCCCCGTCGCAGCTAACCTGCATACTCAGCGAATTTCCAATGAATATATAACATAACACATTATAACACTTAACAGGATTCATAAGAAATGTATTCACAAACAAGCGATATTTAAAATATTAATTATCCTCCATAAGAATAACATTGGGGATGAGGACGCAGGTTTGCTGCAACAAGGCACACAAAACAATGGATTTTTATGCAAATATCAATAGAACTCATCTTAGTGAAGTCACATACCAAGTTTCATCCATATACATTCATAAATAAGCGATATATAACATTTTAAGTATTTTCCATAAGAATAACATGGGGACCAAGTACCTAGGTTTGCTGCTACAGGAGCCATAGGCGAAAAATTGTTTTTTTGTGCAAACAACAATAAACCATAACCAGATCAAGCCATATACCAAATTTCGCCAGTTTATGTTCATAAATAAGCGAGATATACAATTTTTCTTTTTCTCCATAAGAATAACATTAGACAACGTACTGTGTTTAGCACTTTCAATATCTCGGTAACCAATTGACGTAGAGCAATGATCAAAATACAAAATTGTTTGTTTTTTTAAGCTGAATTCAATGGTATAAATTAAAATTTGATTTAAATTAAAATTAAATGTGAAAACCCCAAAAAACACATTTTTGGGGTACAAAACCCCCCAAAAACCCCCCTTCGGATGGTGCGATTCATCTGGTTTTCGAACTCGTTCAAATAAATGGTACTTTACACATTTGTACCAAATTTCATTAAGATCGGACCTTTTTTACGAGAGTTATCGTGCTTACGGACACATATATATATATATATATATATATATAAATATATAAATAAATATATATATATATAAATACATATATAAAAATTTGAACGAATGGTGTTTTTGGCATCTGGGGACCTCAAAATGAAAAGTTATCATGGTCTCGGGCTTAAGTCTTACCATGAGACCTACGGTAATAGCTTCTTCCCTATAGGGGAAATTCGCTAAAAGAAATCAAAATACATTAATCCCTTATATACAGGTCTGATCACAGTGCTTAGCATGTAGGGGAGGTAGTGCGAGAGAGATAGGGAATACCTCCCACCACTATCCCCCTCAAATGGTTGCGTACAATCAACTAAAAATTTATTTATTATCCTTTAAATGGTTAGACCTGATATTTTTCCCGCTAGAGTCAGCAGCAGAGTTTTTATTTAATTACCAGCTGCGATTTTTATTGAAAGTATTTCCGCTTAAAATGAATATAGGGAGATAATCAATGACCATACTATGATGGTTGTTTTAAAAGAAAGTAATCACTATAATGTTCATACGTATAAAAGTTTAAGATGAATATTTTTAGGATTTCTCTCCCAGTGCTGACTGAAAATATTATATATATTAAATATATATAAATATGTTTATTCCTAGCCACGCGGTGTCTTTAAGAAAATCCATAATTTCGTCATAATAGCATTTGTAAGCTCATCCCATAACGATATTTCTCCACTGTAACTGTAACCAGTCTTAAATGCCATATAGAATTTTACAAAAGAATACACTGATTCCTTCTATCTCATGTGCAATGGACCTATCAAAAATTTGTGTAGGTTTAATAGTTGAGAGATTTTTTTAAAATCTGAACCTTACCTATGCCTAAGCATAGATTCCTCATCATTTTCACTAAAAAGTTGTTCCTTATTAGCTTTTTGGATGGCCAACATACATGCCACATTAGCCTTGCGGAATGCTCCAAAGGTACTGCAACATACAAATTAAAATTTTGTTAAATACCATGTTTTGGATGGCCAACATACATGCCACATTAGCCTTGTGGAATGCTCCAAAGGTACTGCAACATAGAAATTAACATTTTGTTAAATACCATGTTTCTTAAGTTGACAGTTATATTATTAATAAATTGAGGATTGTCACCGTCACTTTTCTGCAACAACAGTTAGGGAATACGCTGCTAAACAGACTAGTCTGCTGCAACATCGACTGCCACTCTAAAGAAATGTGCGGGAGGTTGAGTGAGTTTGTCCCCAAGTCATGGCGTTGCTGCTGACAGCTACAACCTGTGAAAAACGGGAGGGTGAGTGAGTTTGTCCCCAAGTCACGGCGTTGCTGCTGACAGCTACAACCTGTTAAACGGGAGGGTGAGTGAGTTTGTCCCCAAGTCACGGTGTTGCTGCTGACAGCTAAAACCTGTTGAACGGGAGGGTGAGTGAGTTTGTCCCCAAGTCACGGTGTTGCTGCTGACAGCTACAACCTGTTAAACGGGAGGTTGAGTGAGTTTGTCCCCAAGTCACGGCGTTGCTGCTGACAGCTACAACCTGTTAAACGGGAGGGTGAGTGAGTTTGTCCCCAAGTCACGGCGTTGCTGCTGACAGCTACAACCTGTTAAACGGGAGGGTGACTAAGTTTGTCCCCAAGTCATGGCGTTGCTGCTGACAGCTACAACCTGTGAAAAACGGGAGGGTGAGTGAGTTTGTCCCCAAGTCACGGTGTTGCTGCTGACAGCTACAACCTGTTAAACGGGAGGTTGAGTGAGTTTGTCCCCAAGTCACGGCGTTGCTGCTGACAGCTACAACCTGTTAAACGGGAGGGTGAGTGAGTTTGTCCCCAAGTCACGGCGTTGCTGCTGACAGCTACAACCTGTTAAACGGGAGGGTGACTAAGTTTGTCCCCAAGTCATGGCGTTGCTGCTGACAGCTACAACCTGTGAAAAACGGGAGGGTGAGTGAGTTTGTCCCCAAGTCACGGTGTTGCTGCTGACAGCTACAACCTGTTAAACGGGAGGGTGAGTGAGTTTGTCCCCAAGTCACGGCGTTGCTGCTGACAGCTACAACCTGTTAAACGGGAGGGTGACTGAGTTTGTCCCCAAGTCATGGCGTTGCTGCTGACAGCTACAACCTGTGAAAAACGGGAGGGTGAGTGAGTTTGTCCCCAAGTCACGGCGTTGCTGCTGAGAGCTACAACCTGTTAAACGGGAGGTTGAGTGAGTTTGTCCCCAAGTCACGGTGTTGCTGCTGACAGCTAAAACCTGTTGAACGGGAGGGTGAGTGAGTTTGTCCCCAAGTCACGGCGTTGCTGCTGACAGCTACAACCTGTTAAACGGGAGGGTGACTGAGTTTGTCCCCAAGTCACGGCGTTGCTGCTGACAGCTACAACCTGTTAAACGGGAGGTTGAGTGAGTTTGTCCCCAAGTCACGGTGTTGCTGCTGACAGCTAAAACCTGTTGAACGGGAGGGTGAGTGAGTTTGTCCCCAAGTCACGGCGTTGCTGCTGACAGCTACAACCTGTTAAACGGGAGGGTGACTGAGTTTGTCCCCAAGTCACGGCGTTGCTGCTGACAGCTACAACCTGTTAAACAGGAGGGTGACTGAGTTTGTCCCCAAGTCACGGCCTTGCTGCTGACAGCTACAACCTGTTAAACGGGAGGGTGAGTGAGTTTGTCCCCAAGTCACGGCGTTGCTGCTGACAGCTACAACCTGTTAAACGGGAGGGTTGAGTGAGTTTGTCCCCAAGTCACGGTGTTGCTGCTGACAGCTAAAACCTGTTAAACGGGAGGGTGAGTGAGTTTGTCCCCAAGTCACGGCGTTGCTGCTGACAGCTACAACCTGTTAAACAGGAGGTTGAGTGAGTTTGTCCCCAAGTCACGGTGTTGCTGCTGACAGCTAAAACCTGTTAAAACGGGAGGTTAAATGAGTTTGTCCCCAAGTCACGGTGTTGCTGCTGACAGCTAAAACCTGTTAAAACGGGAGGTTAAATGAGTTTGTCCCCCAAGTCACGGCATTGCTGCTGACAGCTACGACCTGATAAACTAGACAATCATTTGCCTAGCACCTTTTTGCACGAGCAACTAGAGACACATAAGAATACATCACTGTCTTTAAACACAGACATAGTCAAAATAACAGCATACTGTACATAAACCTGACTTAGTACCTCAGGTTATCGAGTTTGGCCTATCAGATCACAATGCACAATACCTATCCATGGAGCAAATGCCAAGTAATAGTAATGAACAAAAAATAATGTGTAAGAGTATCTTCAATGAACAAAACATAAACAATTTATGTGACTCCCTAAGACTGGGCTAATTTTTTACTTGGCAACTCAGTAGATTCAGCATTTAATTAGTTTTTTGAGAAAATGTTAAATGTATTTTAGTTTCTTTTCCAGTAAACACGTTTAAAGTATCAAACTCAAAAAAATTTCAAAATAAATGGATGTCATATAAGCTAAGACAAATGTGCAAACAAAAAAGCTTCTTGCACAGGTGAGCCCTTTTTCGCCTTAGCTGAGATGAGGTTATCGTTTGTTACAATTGTTACGCTATCGAACAATTTCATCAACCAATTGTTTGTTTGTTGTATCGAATGAATTTATAATCGTTGCTCACTGCCTGATGAATTGTAACTTTCTGGTTAATTGGCAGGCTTCGGTAGCCCAGTGGGTACGACGTCAGATCCACGATCATGTGATCCCGTGTTCAAATCTCACATTAGATGTTTACTTTTTGAAATCTGAAATTTTTTTAAAGTTGACTTTAATTTGTTCAGGGTTAAATCTTACTTTTTCTGATTACTTTTTTAGGAATGGCATTTCTGTTTCATTTTTTTGTTTATTCATACTAATCCCTTTATTTGTAATTATGTCGCACAACGAACAGCCACCATACAGCGCTCTGCGGAGTTAGGTTAGGTTAGGTTAGGTTACTATAATTTTGCCGTGAACTGCAACCTAGTTGTTTTTTATTTTACTCACGCAAATCCATTTGTAGATCTAATTTAACATTGTATCCACAACTTTTGATTTAACTTATATCTGCTTGACTTTGAATCTAATCACCATTTATGCATTTCCACCACTAAACAACAATAGTAATCGAAAGTTCATTAACACAAACAAGCAACCGGTTGGTTAAATTTTTCGATATAGAACCGATAACCTCATCTCAGCGTAGGCCAAAAAATGCTCACCTCTTGCACAGCAGTTAAAAAATACTTCCTCTGAAACAGTAAACAAAAATTTTACAAAATTAAATCAGATTTTAAAAAAGCTATAAACCAAGCAAAACCAAATCAGAATAACCAAATTATAAGTGAGTCAAAGAATATAATGAAGGGAACTTGGAAGGTTGTGCAGAGTGAGCTCGGTAGGCAGCTGGAACCTAACTTGTGCTCATCATTATGTATAGAGAGTAGGAAAATAACTGACCACAAAGAAATTGCACTGTTTTAATAAGTCTTTCTGTAATGTAGCTTCTGATTTCACTTCAAATTCATCCATCAGTAAAACCTTTAATTATGTAAAAATATAGCTATTTTACCACATGAATCTTTTTCATTTCATGTAGTAGGTGAGAAAGAAGATTAAAGGTAATAAATAAGTTACCAAATAAGTGCTCAGCTGGTTGGGATGAAATACTAACTTTAGTGATTAAGAGAGCAGCTGTTTATCTGCTTAAACCCTTAACGTATGTAATAAACTTATCATTGTTAGCAGGCTAATTCCCAAAAAAACTTAAATATGCTGTAATATATCCTTTGTTTAAAAGTAGCAACATAACAGAGACAACTAATTATCGTCCAGTGCCCTTGATCCCTTCCTTGTCCAAGATTTTTGATGACATTGTGATGCAGTGTAAAGATTATTTTGGAAAGCACAAATCAACAGTAGATGCAGTTTTTAGTTTGGTTAATGAAGCTCTGGAAGTCCTGTATGGATCGCAGAAGACTGCTGGTGTCTTCTGTGATCTACCAAAGGCATTTGATTGTATTATTCATGATATAATGATTTGTAAACTTCAATATTATGGTTCTGACAAAACTTCAGTTTCTTGGTTTGAGACATTTCTGAAGGGTAGATTTCAAAAAGTGAAAGTGTCTTTACCAAGTAGGTTGAATTGATTTTCTGACTGGCTTAAGGTCGAGACTGGGATTCCACAAGGATCAAAACTGGGGCCATTCTTGTTTATTTTGTACATGAACGACCTTCCATTTAGTTTAGAGGGTAGTTTTACACTATTTGCTGATGATACTTCAGCAATAATCCAGTCAAGTAATCTCACAGAGTTGTCCTCAGAAATTACAATAACCATTTCAAATATCACAGATTGGTTCAAATACAATGGATTGAGGCTTAATGTTTCTAAAACTAACTTAATTAACTTTAAAACCAATACTCAGTTCAGTAATGACATTTCACAAATTAACTTGGATTCAGGGGAGGTAATATTGGCTGCTCCCGGGGTGAAGTTTCTAGGCATTAATGTTCAGGATGACCTAAAATGGAATCACCATGTTCCTTTTCTGCATGGTAAACTTAGTAAAGTTTTGTTTGCTTTAAGAATAATAAAAAAAATACTTTGTTGTTTGAATACAACAAAGACTGTTTACCATGGGTATTTCCAGTCACTACTCCTTTATGGCCTAATTTTTTGGGGAAACTCCTGTCACAGTAGCACAATTTTGGTTTTGGTGAAGAAAGCCATAAGAATTTTAGCTAATGTAAGCAATAGGCAATCGTGTAAACCATTGTTTAGACAGTTTGAAATTCTAACTTTACCAGGCCTTAACTGAAATTACCTCTATAAAGAATGTTCACGGATTTAGATCCAAACTAAAAAATATTTGAATAGATATATGAGCCTTTATAATGTTGAGGAGTTTATCTTGAGCTTTCAGCAGGGCAAATAAGGACATGACCGTGTTAGAGTTCTCATGTCTTATGGTTTTAAATCAATTGTGTTATTTTCTTGTATGACTTATGATAAGGTTGACGTGCTATATATTTACTAGTGCTAAGCACTGGTTGTGTAAATGATGTAACGAACAAATAAATAAATAAACATACTATTTTTTAAAATTAAATTGGCCAACACATGAGTTAACAATATTATGCTATAAACTAAATAACACAAACCAATAGGGCTTAAATCTGTCAGGGCAATCAATAGAGTTAAGTCCAGCTACATGATCAGAGGGGAGTTACCGTTACCAAACTTTGAAGCAATTGATTGCATGTCGAGTGCAATCGGTTGCAGACCAGTTTCATGGCGTGCAATGGACTGGTTACTTTGAGTCATATTCCACACTAGCTAAAAGTTTGTTGCGTGCAATCAATTGTTTTCCAGTATTGACAAATTTCCATCTATTTCTACTATTTCTAGTATAATCAGATTTTTGATGTTTAGAATTGCTTAAATTTTTGTTAAATTTAATTTTAAAGTAAATAAAAACTGTTGATATGAAAAATACTTGACATTTTGACCTTGACAATCTGACTACATTTCATGGTCGACGTAATTTTTAGACCGAAAACAACAAGTGAACGTAGTTTATCAGCCAAAAAAACCGCATCAGTTTACACCCAAACCAGAATTTACAGTAAAGACCAACACGCCAGCGGGGAAGTGTCAAAATATGTTATCTCGAAAACAAAGATTTTATCGAAACTAATATCGAAATACATTTTATCGGCCGAGATACAGCAATTTTAAAAGATTTTTAAAGGCACCCGAGATACATATTATCAGCCTAAAATAGCAATATATTCTCATCTTGCCGTCTAAAACGTCAATCGGGCTGCATCTTTAGCCTGAAAAAGGTCAAACTGTGTTTTTAGGAAAATTTATTGACCAGGCATGTATTATCAGCCAAAATCGGTAATTTTCCTGGCAATTTTATAGCATATTCCTAGCTAAAAACTACGACCACAAAGTTTATTATCAACTGAAAATTGAGTACAAACCGTATTTTATGTCGGAAATGTACTTAATCGCTAAAAAACGGCAATTGGACCGCACTTAATCGGCAATATATAAAGCCAGGTCGTGTTTCATATACCAATACCCCCGTCGCAGCAAACCTGCATACTCAGCGAATTTCCAATGAATATATAACATAACACATTAAAACACTTAACAGGATTCATAAGAAATGTATTCACAAACAAGTGATATTTAAAATATTAATTATTCTCCATAAGAATAACATTGGGGATGAGTACGCAGGTTTGCTGCAACAAGGCACACAAAATAATGGGTTTTTATGCAAATATCAATAGAACTCATCTTAGTGAAGCCACATACCAAGTTTCATCCATATACATTCATAAATAAGCTAAATATAACATTTTAAGTATTTTCCATAAGAATAATATGGGGACCAAGTACCTAGGTTTCTGCTACAGGAACCATAGGCAAAAAATTGTTTTTTTTGTGCAAACAACAATAAACCACAACCAGATCAAGCCATATACAACATTTCGCCAGTTTATGTTCATAAATAAGCAAGATATACAATTTTTATTTTTCTCCATAAGAATAACATTAGACAACGTACTTTGTTTAGCACTTTCAATATCTCGGTAACCAATTGACGTAGAGCAATGATCAAAATACAAAATTGTTTGTTTTTTTAAGCTGAATTCAATGGTATAAATTAAAATTTGATTTAAATTAAAATTACATGTGAAAACCCTAAAAAACACATTTTTGGGGTACAAAACCCCCCAAAAACCCCCCTTCGTTTGGTGCGATTCATCTGGTTTTCGAACTCGTTCAAATAAATGGAACTTTAAATATTTGTACCAAATTTCATTAAGATCGGACCTTTTTTACGAGAGTTATCGTGCTTACGGACACACATATGTGAAACCGAACCCCGATGTGAACCGTCGCAAGAACAACGTTCGCTACTGTATGGTGGGCTCCGATCTCCAACACAAGTTCGGAGCAAACCGCCTGGAGTCGGTTTTCTGGTGACACATCAAAGAAATGATCGTGATGATGTTCACGTCGGGGTTCGGTAGTGTATGGCGACTCCTGAACATCCTCTCGAACACCGGCCGCTGCGGCCCTACGCTTGCCTGCGTCAGTTCCTTCGTTGGCTCCAAAGACAGTGGGTTTTAGCGAATTTCCCCTTTAGGGAAGAAGCTATTACCGTAGTCGGCATGGTAAGACCTAGGCCCGGGACATGATAACTTTTCGTTTTGAGGTCCCCAGATGTCAAAAACACCGTTCGTTCAATACTGTGTGTGTGTGTGTGTGTGTGTGTGTGTGTGTGTGTCTGTAGGCACGATAACTTTCGTAAAAATGATCTGATTTTGATTAAATTTAGTACAAACATGTAAAGCAACATTTATGACTTTAAGTTCGAAAACCAGACAGATCAATTTATCCGAAGAGGTATTTTAGGGGGGTTTTGTACCCTAAAAGTGTTTTTTTTTTAGTTTTCTGCATTTCATATTTTAAGAAATCTAATTTTAGTTTGCACCATTGGATTTGGCTTAAAAAATCAAACAATTTGGTGATTAGATCATTTCTCTACGTCAATTTGTTACCGAGATATTGAAAGTGCTAAACACAGTACGTTGTCCAATGTTATTCTTATGGAGAATAAGAAAGATTGTATATCTCGCTTATTTATAAACGTATCCGGACAAAACTTGATATATGGCTTTATCTCGTTGTGGTCTATTGATAATTGTTAAACAAAAATGTTGCCGATGGTTCCCGTAGCAGCAAACCTGCGTACTCAGCGCCAATGTTATTCTTATGGAGAATGATAATTTGTTATGCCTCATTAATTATGAACATAAATTAATATAACATGGTATGTAGCTTCACCTAGTTGAGTTACATTAATATTTGTATAAAAAGCCATAATTTGTGTTCCTTGTTGCAGCAAACCTGCGTACTCAGCCCCCCATGTTACTCTTATGGAGAATAATTAAAATTGTATAAATGGCTTATTTATAAATGGACACGGATGAAACTTGGTATGTGGCTTCACTTGGTTGTGGTCTGTTGATATTTGCATTAAAACTTAATATTTTCTGTTCCTTGTTGCAGCAAACCTGAGTACTCAATCCCCATGTTATTCTTATGGGGAAAAATTAAAATTAAATATACGGCTAATTTTTTAATATGTATCTATGAAACTTGGTAAGTGGCTATATATAGTATGCTATATTCTCCCCATATATATATGCATTGGAAATTAGCTGAGTATGCAGGTTTGCTGCAACGGGGGTATTGTTAACCGGCAATGTTGTTGTGTCCAGTTAATAGTGTTTATTGAGTGAAGTGAGTGCCTGTTGACAGTCTAACTTAGAGTGGTCTGAAGATGACCAGCTTTTTCTCATAGAGTGCTAGAAGAAGAGGCCAATATTGTGGGATTTGATACATCACTGCATTACCAGTGTCGTGCCTCCTCGATCGCACTCACTTCCTATAAGATTGATCAAGAACTCAAAATTTGCAGGAGACATTCTCGTGAAGTTCTTACAGTGTCAACTCACTTGCTGAAACTTCAGTTGTCCCAACAAAATTCCACTTCCATCACTTTCTCTTTGTTGGAGAAACTTGGTTTCCTACCAGCGACGTTCTTACCTTTTCTTCCGAAGAACATGGCTATTGGCTAATGTAGATGTAAGCCGCAGCAGCTAGCTGTTCATCCATTGAATGCCTGATTACTACTGACTGAGAAAGAAAGTTGTGGTTCATGCGATAATGTTCACATCGAGGTTCGGTTCGGTGTTAGGTTCAGGGCTAGTTTCTTTCAAAAGTCAGCACGAACTTCGCCACGAACAAATCAGTGTTCGCGTCGGGGTTCGGTTCGGTGTAATGTTCGCTAGTGTATGGCGGGCTTTAGGCCCCTTGCACACACACTGATTTTGGACCGCCGGTAAAAAATCGGCTGACCACATTCCAATAGTGAACCACTGGAGGGCATGGGAGCTTGCATACTGACCGACCACAGACCCGCACCAGAAAAAAAGCCGGTGAGCAGCCGGCCACTGCCACTGTAGATCACTGGTGCCGGGGGTGCAATGGCGTACGTGTTCAAATGGGAGCTTGCCCACTCACCGATTGTTTACCGGCTGTCCTGCCTCCAGTTCTCGCTGCGACCAACTTTGCGGATATAAGAAACATGTAAAAAATAAAACATTTATTCGGCAGTGAGTGCTGTATACGTTTGCAATGGATGCTGAAATAGCGATAGACAATGGAGAACTTATTTCGCTCGTGAAATCAAGACCGGTATTGTGGGACAAAACTTTGGAGACATTTAAAGACAGAAATGCTACTATCTACTAGAGTTGCATGGAGTCAAGTTTGCTGCGCACTGAAAGATGATTTTGAGGGACTGGAGAGCAAAGAAAAAAATGCATTCGATAAGTAGTAAGGGCCTATATTATGTGTCCTACTTTATTAGTTCTTTATAACATCATGTCTACAAAATATAAGTCACATAATTTTATGCAAATAAAAAATATGTCTTGTGGCTCATGTTACAAATTATTTAAGGGCACCCAAACCCAACATTTATATTAACATTCAATTTTTTATATATGATATGTTTTGCTTAATCCTACGCGCCACTTGATACGACGGTACAGCAACCACATTGCAACAACCCACTTGGGATTCATTAATTAATATTTACTATGTGCTCGTTTGACCGGTTAAAATCCGGCGTGTGTGCAAGCAGCGCTCTACCGACAATATATCAGTCGACTTTTTACCGGCCGTCCAAAATCGGTGTGTGTGCAAGGGGCTTTTGGGAAATAGAGCCCTGAGTCCCGCCACAACACGGCATGCGGCGCGGCGATGCTAGGAGCGAGATTCTGTCGCTCACGGAACCGTAACTTCAAGCTGCTGTAAAAGCTAAACTACTTGAGCTAATTTAAAATATAGATATGTTCCATAGAATTTAGTCCATTAGCTGAAACTTTTACGCTTACACTTTAGGGATGTACGTACACAACAAACAGTCTCTTTGGAACAGGTATCTGAGTGGAACGGGTACGTACCGGAACAGTGTGGTGAGGCAACCTGTTTTAGCTGTTCCGACGTTCCGAGTATGTGAGCCGTACTAGCACTCGCGCTTGGAACAGGAACAGCTACACTGCGAGCCTACAGACTAGGTTTCCGAGTCACTAGTAGTGAAATCGAAGTCTGCCGTGTGTGGCTGCGACACCTGCGCCTTTGCCTGTGTCAACGTCAACATGAAACTGAGGAATACACCAACTGTCAGTGCATACCTTGACGTTGTCATCTACTCTATGTGTTCTTAATCAAAACATTAAATTAAGGAAGGCAAGACTGATGACGTAATAAAAATTATCAAAATTACCCTCAATAAATTTAGGACTACTCATTGGCTATAAAAGGGTACGGTCTGTGAGGTATTGGTACGGTACCTTAATATTTTTTCCACGATCATATGCAAAATAAAGAAAATTACTTTTTCGACAGATGAATACATTTAATAACATTTAAGCAAGGACAGCGAAGTCGTCTGGCCAAAACGGTCGTAGATTCCGCAGCACTGGCCGTTCTGAACTGTTCCATAACAGGCCATGAGGCGGAACAGCGTCGTCGGAATCGCCAGACCCGTAACCGAGTACCGTGAGATCCCGCCGCTCCAAACTGTTCCGCCGGAACAAATATATGAGACTAGTATCTAGGCGGAACAATTCCGTACGGAACTGTTCCACGAGATAGGCTAGTACGGCACATCCCTATTACACTTCGTCTCTATCCAAAAAACAAAAATATTCCTCACAGAACAACTTTTTAATGTCACGTTAAGAAATTTAATTTGAAGTACTAGCTTTGGTCACTTATTCATACCATTAAAATATTTTTTTAATTAATAAAGATTATACTATCACTATCTTAGACTAATAATCTGTCAGTGTGTCGAAAACCAAATCAATCAATGAGTTTTCAGTGCCCCAAATAACAGTGTATTTGAAACACAGGCACCACAAGATGGCGGCCATTGCCTTAATTCTCATAGTGTACTGATGAGTGCAATGCCAAAGCTCAGTCTATTTTATTCTATGGTCGCTGTAGACAACTGACAGTGTCACAGGTATTTCACGGCAAGAGGGATGTAGTTTATATTTTTGCACTGAGATTCTTGACTTCCCGCCTAACCTCTGTGGTCCACCCATGGTCATTCAGGGCTACAGGCGAGAGAGGGGTAGCGGAGCGGTGGCGGTGGCAGCGGCCGGAGTAGTGGAAGCTGGAGAGGGGAAATGTGTTCAAATCAAATAAATGTATGCTTTTGATTACATACTTATTTTGAGTATTGCATCAAAGTTTGAGGCTTATATACCAATCCTTCTTCGAACAGGGCTGGTCCCAAATTGGTGTTAAACCTGCTACAAAATCACATGTAAAAGTAACCAAAATTTTCTTAGCGGTGTACATTT
This sequence comes from Allygus modestus, assembly GCA_963675035.1. Lineage (NCBI taxonomy): Eukaryota > Metazoa > Arthropoda > Insecta > Hemiptera > Cicadellidae > Allygus > Allygus modestus. Next base: position 207,521,594 of record OY776111.1, read on the forward strand.
GTTCCTCTAAAGTTACCCTCACCATTTTTTATAAAAAAATTCTATACATTTTTTGTTCGCTCACCCTTAATAGGTTAAGAAAACAAGTAGATTCAAACACACACTATTAATCATCTGTTTAAGACAAGAAAAACGTCAAAATAAATATACCCAAAATAAAATAATAATAGTAATAAGAATACATTACTGTACTATACCGTAGAAAATATAAACCATTGTTTGACATGAAGATTTGTCCACACCCCACCCTGCAGAGTCCATAGCAAATGCTCTCCCTCAAGCTCATGGAACTCAACAATGTCGGCCTTGTCAGATTACCAACAGTCAATTAAGCAAAGTTTTGAAACATAAAGATTGTACTGTATACATAAATTGTCCATGAGCTGATCAGTCATAAGACTTTTAAAAAAAGGTTGCAGAGTGTGTTGTTAAGTGGACAGACTTAAACATTTTGGTTTTTGATCAATTACATTTTTTTAAAGTCATGTAATATCGTAGAATATTATTAGATTATTTTTGCTGTAAGTTGTAAGTAACTTTGTAAAAACATTTTTATGTGACTCAAGATGTTTTGAAAACCAATTGTTTATAGAAAACATTCAAAATAAAAGACTATTTTATTGATTTCAAACCAAAGAGCTATAGTGTGCTGACATTATCAGAGCAAACAATTAGAGAGATAGTTAAAACCTAACATTATAACGTTAAAAGCCAGTGGGGCAGAGCCTTAAGGGTTGATATTTTTCAATCCTCTAAAAGGCACATAAAAAAAGGGAGAGAATAAGTCTACAAATTTACAGGAGTTTTACTCCTGTAATACTGTACAAATTTATATACAGTGTATAGTAAGTTCTACCAATAAATATAATATTATGTATGCCATTAAATTATACTTATAACCAAGATTAATCAATTACCTATCTCTGTCTGATCTAAACCGGTTTAGAGGTTGACACTGGGTACAAAACAAGGAATTAATGTGTACATTCTCTACCACTGATTAGAAATAAACAAGATTGATGACACATTGGGACTGTGATTTGATCCCATCTTCAGGTGAAAAGATTACCTAGAACATAACAAAATTAGTGGCTCAATCCAGGTAAAACTAGAAATAAATCACAAAAAGCCGAAACAGAAGTCTCTAAAAGGAGTAAAAAAAATCAAAATCAAAATCAAATTTCAGAGGCCAAACCCTTAAGGCAGACAGGAGGTGCACAACTGCACTACATGGGTCCTCGGGCGAGACTTGCGTGGCGAGGCAGGGGCACCAACCTGAAACCAAGCAAAGGGCAATCGAAAAAACCTTGCACGTGTCTGCTTGTCTGTTTGTTCATTTGATAACATTCCTGGGCCTTACAATAAGGTGGTTAACATAATGTGTGAATTTTAAGGAGAGGTAAATTTTACCTTCTTTACTGAGGCTTTACTTTTTCTATGTTTAATTCTTTTTTTAGTGAATAGTGTAGTCATAATGGCCTTATTTCAAAGAGGATTGACTGACGGATTTGTGGTTCTCCTCCAAACTGATACATAAAGGGTTATTGTCACTACCTGTACGGCTCTGGAAGAAAAATGCAATAGCCTTATACCATGTTTGATATAAATACACCCACTGCATGTGGTAAAATATTTGGAGGCGCATCCCCTAGTGGCCAGGGGAGTGCCAAGCGCTCTGCGATAGGCTTAAAAGATCATGTGCGACCATTGTTTGCTGCTATTTTGTACTTAAACAAAACCTATAGTTTGTTTATATAAATTTAACTAGTAATCAAATAAATCAAACAAGCTAATTTATTAATTATATAGTACACTAAAACATATAACCTGCTCATATCTCAAACAAAACTCATAACTGAAAAGCATGGAAGAAACTGAAAGCAGAATATCAAGCACTCATCCGCACAAAATCTGTCGGATTCAGTGGGAACAACAATTTGTAAGGTAAACATCCTCGCACAGTCTAACGAGTTTTCCAATAAACACATCAATGCAAAAATATTTAAAAAACAATCAAGTTTTGTAAACACAGAATTTTGGATGTAGGAGGTGCCTATTTCAGCATTCAGTCCACTCACCGGGTAGACATAGATGCTGCGTCTTTCGCCCACAATGGGTAACAATCTAGTATTTAAAGTCACTATAAGTGTTGGAAGACATCTATGATTGCATCCTGTGTTTTATTTTATTAATGTTAATTAGCTGATCTGACAGAAACCTTTTATTCCTTTTGCCATCTGTATTCAAATGGTTGATTTACTCACACCAAAACCCTTTTGATAGATGTACTATTTGACGAATACTGTAAAAGACAATCATTCAATAACATTTTGTCTGCTAACAAGTTTTCCACAGAACTACGTACATAAACTAATTCCTCAACATGACTTATTTACCTGGTCAACTGCTCCCTGTTATTTTTTACTTCATCCAACAACTCTCCACGTTCTTCCAGGTTCAAACATTCCTTAGCCAGTGTTTCCAGTCTCTCTATATGGTTTCTTAAATTGGCCAACTTAGCTCTTCCTTCACTATTTAATTCATTTAGTAGCTCCATTGGGCCAGAACACTGGTGGATATCCTAACCATAAACAGAAGCAATATGATTAGTGCCACCTTATTGCTGAGTTCCTACACAAAAGAAGAGCTATTACTATGACCCACTTTGGGGGTTGGCTAAACAAATGTTTTATATACATACTGTATACTATAACTTGCTAAACTCCTGTAAATTTGCAGACTTATTCTCTCCCTTTTTTTATGTGCCTTTTAGAGGATTGAAAAATATCAACCCTTAAAAAGAGGCTCTGTCCCACTGGCTTTTAACGTTATAATGTTAGGTTTTAACTATCTCTCTAATTGTTTGCTCTGATAATTTCAGCACACTATAGCTCTTTGGTTTGAAATCAATAAAATAGTCTTTTATTTTGAATGTTTTCTATAAACAATTGGTTTTCAAAACATCTTGAGTCACATAAAAATGTTTTTACAAAGTTACTTACAACTTACAACAAAAATAATCTAATAATATTCTACGATATTACATGACTTTAAAAAAAATGTAATCGACCAAAAACCAAAAAGTTTAAGTCTGTCCACTTAACAACACACTCTGCAATCTTTTTTTAAAGGTCTTATGACTGATCAGCTCATGGACAATACCGGACAACAAGGAGCTTCGGAGAAAAATAAAAAAAAACCCCTTAAGAGCGGACTCACAGCGTACACAAGGTATCTCAAGCATGTTGTCGTGCCTACTACACCAGGTACGCATTTCGGACCGGGTTCTGAGTTTTTCTCTCAAATATTGCAGTCTCTCCTCCGGACAGTCAGGACTTTTCAAACAAGGCAAGAAGTGCGGAGAAAGAAAAAGACAGCCATCTGCAATAAGCCAAGTGAAATGTGATCAAATATTATCAGTCCACTAACGTCGGCCTACCTGACACACTTGTTCTACACTCTCTGCATTCAGTCCATGTAACCGAGAGATAGGCCTACACCACTGCCGTATACTGGAAGACAGTACTCAAATACAGAGAGCATCAAAGCCTGCATAAGCCGAAGCTTAGCAAATCTGGGGAATAAGTGCCGATGCCTATACAACATTCTGAAATGGGCCACAGCTCTTTGACATGCAATGCTTACTTGTACAGAGAAGGAAAGTCTGGCATCAAACTGAAGTCAAAGAACACCACTGAGGTACAGTGACGTAACTGATTTTTTTGGGCCCCCCCCGCAAACTTATTTTAGGGCCCCCATGAAACATAATCGTACAGTTTCACCCTATTTCTTTCCCCTTTTCATTAGACCTACTAGATTTTAGAATAAGGTTGCATGAACCATGGACGTTTCCTAACCTCCAGAAACATAACGAGTTCCAGTATTATTTAATTGTAATGATTTCGTAACGCCAAGGTTTTTATTTAGGATACATATAATGTTTTAAATAAAGTTCCATCATGTCAATGTAGTATAAAATACATAAGAATAAATTGAGAAATGTCAAAACGTAAAGCTTTGTAACGTCAAGGACCTAGGTCAGTAACTCGCTCTGTTCCTGAACAAATGTGTAACAAGAATTTGGTGTGGATCAAAATTGTTTTAAAGTGAAATTGCCGCTATATAGCGTTTATGGTTGTACCTTAAGATTTAAAACGGATCCCATCATGAGCCACCAATTTATTATTATTTATCACTATCACATTCTTACGCTGATTCATTCTTGAAAAAGAATTTACAAAACAGGATTGTCACTACACTGCTCGAAAACTCTACTGACACTAACAACTAACTGTTTAAAAATGCTATGCAAAATGGTAAAATATTGGTTGTGTGTAAATCTGTTAAAATAACTCACTTTCAATTTTACTTTTAATATAACTAGAATTGAGGAATTAAAATAATAAAACTTATTGCAGTTTTAAAGTGTTTTATATATGCACAACGAATGAAATATATTATTACTAGCCCAAAAATAAGTTAATTCTCAAAGTTTATTAACAACATTATTGCTGTTTTTAACACGTTGGCTCCTGCGGACCCAGATCGGGATTTTTTCTCAACATAAAAACTTATGCAAATTTCATGTTTAAACATGCTTGCAGCAGCAAAAGTGTTAAATGCTTATTTACTTATAAAACTAAATGCCCAAAGAATGAATATTATTATTATTATAAAAAATCTAATTCTGTTTACTAATAACATTATTATTGATTATTCATTCTCCTTCAAATCTCAAAGTAATTTAATTGATTACGAGCCCAAGATACCAAAATATACAACTGCCTTGAAGTCCCAGTATAGGTTAGAATCAGTGAGACCATCTTCAGCCAGTTCATCAACATGTTTTTTTTTAACTTTTTGGCGTCTTTTGCTTTTAGCGAATTTCCCCTATAGGGAAGAAGCTATTACCGTAGTCGGCATGGTGAGACCTAGGCCCAGGACCATGATAACTTTTCGTTGTGAGGTCCCCAGACCCCAAAAACACTATTCGTTCGAAACTGTATATATATATATATATATATATATATATATTTATGTGTCCTTGAGCACGATAACTCTCGTAAAAATGATTCGATTTTGATGAAATTTGGTAAAAACGTGTAAAGCAACATTTATGACTTAAGTTCGAAAACCAGCCAGATCGCTTTATCTGAAGGAGTATTTTGGGTGGGTTTTGTACTCCAAAAATGTTTTTTTTTAATTTTTTATATAAATTGTTGAAATGGTCAAATTTTAGTTTTTACCATTGGATTCAGCTTAAAAAAACACACAATTTGGTATTTTGATCATTCCTCTACGTCAATTGGTTACCGAGATATTGAAAGTGCTAAACACAGTACGTTGTCTAATGTTATTCTTAAGGAGGAAAGGAAACATTTTATATCTCGCTTACTTATGAACGTATACTGACAAGACTTGGTATAAGGCTTCAACTGGTTGTGGTCTATTGATAATTGCTCAAAAAAACAATTTTTTGCAAAAGGCTCCCATAGCAGCAAACCTGCGTACTCAGCACCCATGTTATTCTTATAGAGAATAATTAAATGCTGTTTCCCTTAATTATGAACATAAATTAATAAAAACTGGTATACGACTTCACCCAGTTGAGTTATATTGATATTAGCATAAAAGCCCATTTTTTGTGTTCCTTGTTGCAGCAAACCTGCGTACTCAGCCCCAATGTTATTCTTATGGAGAATAATTAAAATTGTATATACCGCTTATTTGTGAATATATTTTTATGAAACTTGGTCAGTGGCTTTATGTAGTATTGAGACATTTATATCTCCATTGGAAATTCGCTGAGTATGCAGGTTTGCTGCGACGGGGGTATTTAACTTTGGCTCAACTCCCCACTGATGAGCAATAATGGCTATTGCTGTCACAATTGCTATGCCATAATGATTTTGTTTACATCTATCAGATAATTTGTTTATTTTGCCAATAGTTTGATTGCTTTATGCAGGTCTATGTCGTCTCTTTTAAGAACTTTCGATAGGTACCAAGTTTGTAGGCTCAAATATTGAAGTAGGTATGCAAAACCACTTAAAACACAAATTCAAAGCTTTCCATGTTTATTTTTAATGAGGTGCTTGAGTTTTCTCTCTTTAATTAAAGGAATTGAAGAAAATCTTTGTCAATGCTCTTATTATATCAATGTGATTAGTTATGACTTAAAGCTTTCAAAAAATCAATCCGAGGTGACCAGCGTGTTGGACAACATTTTTTTTAAGTGTAAGGAGCTGAATTTAAAACGTCCCACCTTTTAATACTTTGACTTAAAAAATACACAACTGTTCAACTACACCAAACAAGTTTAGTTTTCTTGAATATTTGAAATAGTATAATTTAAAACATAGTTTAAATTGTGGGCAGCACAATGAACATTGCTGTTTTCTGTTGTGGTTTTTTAGACGACTGATACAGCAAACGGCAGAGTAGCAAATTCAAAATGGCTAAAGTTATTTACATTTATCAAAATGAAATATTACAATTTCATCCCAAAATGGGGGCCCGCCAGAGTTTTTACCTCGGCCCGCGGGCTCCTCAGCTCAAGGGCCCGGCCCCCTCGGCTCGCGGGCCCCCTAGACCCGTGGGCCCATCCGCACTGCGGGCCCGGCAGGTACACCACTGCTGAGGTGTAATTTCAGACAAGGGCGGGGATTGCAGCACCTTGCCAGCAGGAAACGTCAACAAAGAGCACATGTTCTTGTTCAGTCTGGTACCATGGCTTAAGGACCATAAATAGCATCCAGATCTGAATTGAGATTGGAAACAGCCTGGCCAACTTGGTCATTGCCGTAGGTAATGAAGAGCCAGCTAGGCATCATCAGCGTACAATCTGGGTTTTCAAAAGCAGGCAAATTTGAAGTGGCATACATGTGTTAAATTCCTGGCTTTGTAAATAGATTATTGTAAATAGCCTGAATAAAATTAGCCTTAAAAAGTAGAATAAAGTAAGAACTAAAATATTTTATAATCTTTCATATGATTATGTGTAGACCTAAATCCAATATTTGTATGGGCAAAGTAGAGGCTAGATCTAGTATAAATTTTCAGAATACCAATTGCATCTTTGTAGTCCCACAAATGAACAAATTTTTAAAACGGAAGCTGTGATGAAACTATTTAATGTTTTGTTCTGTTAGGGTACAGTTTCATAAGCGGCCAACGATTAATCGGACGCGATATATCGAATCGGAACACTCGATATTTTAAATCACATTTAACAGTATGTATCGAAAATTATTCACTCAATATTTATATTAATGCTATAATCTAAAATGAACAATCGTCAATAATTATATATGCGATGCCAGTTAAAAATATATTTGAATGAAACATTTAACAAACAACAAATTTGCTTTCATGAATTGAATGAATGGAACCCTGGCAAAGATATCTAAGTTTTAGCTTGGTTGTACGTTTGTTATTTGTTATATTTTTACATTTTTGTTTTTGTTTGTTACTTGTTAACCCTAGCCGTGGCCATCCGACCAATTTGGTCGGATTTTAGCGAATTTCTCCTATAGGGAAGAAGCTATTACCGTAGTCGGCATGGTAAGACCTAGGCCCGGAACCATGATAACTTTTCGTTTTGAGGTCCTCAGATCCCAAAAACACCATTCATTTGAAACTGCATATATATATATATATATATATATATATATATATGTGTGTGTCCGTGAGCACGATAACTCTCGTAAAAATGCTCCGGGTTTGATGAAATTTGGTATAAACGTGTAAAGCAACATTCATGACTTAAAGTTAAAAAACCAGCCAGATCGCTTCATCCGAAGGAGTATTTTGGGTGGGTTTTGTACTCCAAAAATGGGTTTTTTGAATTTTTTATATAAATTTTTGAAATAGTCAAATTTTACTTTTACAATTGGATTCAGCTTAAAAAAACACACAATTTGGTATTTTGATCATTTCTCTACGTCAATTGGTTCCCGGGATATTGAAAATGCTAAACACAGTACGTTGTCTAATGTTATTCTTATGGAGGAAAAGAAAATTGTATATCTCGCTTATTTATGAAGGTATACTGACGAAACTTGGTATATGGCTTCATCTGGTTGTGGTCTATTGATATTTGCTCAAAAAAATAATTTTTTGCCAAAGGCTCCCGTAGCAGCAAACCTGCGTACTCAGCCCCATGTTATTCTTATAGATAATAACTAAATGCTATGTCTCCCTTAATTATGAACATAAATTAATAATACCCCCGTCGCAGCAAACCTGCATACTCAGCAAATTTCCAATGCAAAATATATGTCTTAATACCACATAAAGCCGCAAAGGTAACAAGTTTCATAAAAATATATTCACAAATAAGTGATATAACAAATTTGAATTATTCTCCTTAAGAATAACATTGGGGATGAGTACGCAGGTTTGCTGCAATAAGGAACACAAAAAATAGGTTTTTTTGCAAATATCAATAGAACTCAACTAGGTGAACCAACATACGTATCATTGGATTTTACATGATGCAATCACCTTTTGCGGCCGTTACTCTGTGATTTGGCTGGACACAATCGTTAGTGATCGTCCGGAAATCGGCAGGAAATACTCGCTCGAACTTTCGAATATTTTTCAAAACTTTGAGTCAAGTTCGAAAATAAAAATACTCAGCCGAAAACTCAAAAGTTTCGAGTACTCGCACTACCTGAATATCTTACCATATTTGCGGGCTCTGGCCGGGCAAAATTAGGAAACTGTAAAGTAAGAGGAGAAGTCTATTACAATGTTGATTCTGGTGCCTTTAAGAGTATTGTTAAACAGGGAAAACAGTCGATGTCCTTGAAACTAAAAACAGTGAAGGAGGGTGTGGCTATAAAGAAACTAAAACTGAAAAACCTAAAATACCCTGTTGGTAAAACATTTTACAATGAACTGGAAAGAAAATGAAGACCTTATTTTTTTCAAAAATCTGATCAACAAGAAGCTCTTTCTGAACAGCAAGAAGAGGTTTCTGACATCGGTGATATTGACGATGATGAAGTATTGGCTGTTTAAAATTTGTTAACCAGGACATTTTAATGTCTTAGATTTAAGTGTTCTTATTTTTCACTTTATTTTTAAATATTTTACTCAGTGTACTTCATTTCTACCACATTTAACAACATTAAAACAAGCTTTTTATTCATGTTGAATCTTAACTAACCCTTTCAGTGCTACGGACCGATATATCGCCTTTTGAATCTGTTATTGATAAACACTGTTACTGCTTCATAAGAGTTTGTACCGTCAGTCTGCAATCTGAGTCTGACATGTGGTGAAACCTGGTAGACACAAACTGAACTACCTCGTCAAGCGCCTAAGCTCTAATACCACCTGGTCCGCTACAGCTGCTAGTCTGATCAGTGGCTGTGCGGTCTAACGCGTTACCTCTGCGGCCGGAGGTAACACTTGGATCAAGGGTTCAAATCCCGTCACAGTCGGTTGTTTTTATGCGAAACTCATGGAGAGTTCACCTGTCGGTGGCAGAGTTGAAGGAGAGGGAGACCGTAAGCAATCGGTGGACCGTTCGGGTCCAAGCTGACGGGATGAGTGGATTCTTTGTGAGTTGCATATCTGATCAGGTGTTTTGCTACTTTTTACCTATCCTCTACTGTGAGAGTGTCCATCGGAAGCGTGTTTTTATTAATTTTAACTGTTCAGACATTAAAGAGATTTAAAAAATAAACAAAACATCACAGATTCAACTAATTTTTTCAGAAGCTTAGGGTTAAACTACCCTAGGCACAAATAATGAAACGGAACTTGTTTCCTCCCTCATATTGTACCAGAACTCGTTATGTCCAAGTTAAACCCCCCTAAATGTCACTGAATATTTTTCAGTGTAGGTACTATACCTATAATATGATATATTCATTGTTAATATTTATAAATGAATAAAAACAATTCTTACATTGGTTTTGTAGTTACAGTTTTTGCCTATTTCTGAAAATTGTACAAAAAGGACGTAACGACTTTTGCAACTGGACGACTCACATAGTAATGGTTGTCAGTAAATAAACAAATCATAAAGATACAATACCTCCGTCGCAGCAAACCTGCGTACTCAGCGAATTTCCAATGCTGAGTAGTATATGGGTATCACTACTACCTAGAGCCACTTACCAAGTTTCATAAAAATACATTCATTAATAAGTGATATATAGCATTTTATTTATTATCCATAAGAATAACATTATAATTGAATACGCAGGTTTGCTGCAACAAGGAAGATAAGAAATGTGTTTTTTTTTGCAATTATAAATATAACTCAACCAGGTGAAGCTACATACCAAGTTTTATTAATTTAGGTTCACAATTAAGGGAGATATAAAACTTTACTTATTCTCCATATGAATAACATGGGGGCCGAGTATGCAGGTTTGCTGCTACCGGGAAAAATAAAAAACTTTTTTTGTGCTAATATCAATATACCACAACTAAATGAAGTCATATACCACGTTTCATCTATATACATACATAAAAATCTAAATATAACATTTTATTTATTCTCCATAAGGATAACATTGGGCAACGTACTGTGTTTAGCACTTTGAATATCACTGCAACGGTTGGACGTAAAACAACAATTAAAACGCCGAAATGATTGTTTTGTAGAGCTAAACTGATTGGTAGAAAGAAATGTGGAGTTTTTAGTGAAATCATCCGAGGAAAATCTAAAAGCCGTATTCCCATAAGATTAACATGGGAAATTTTAAGGACACATTTTCTTACTTTTCTCCACAACCACTAAACCTAATTAAAACGCCAAAATGATTGTTTTGTAGAGCTAAACTGATTGGTAGAAAGAAATGTGGAGTTTTTAGTGAAATCATCCGAGGAAAATCTAAAAACCGTATTCCCATAAGATTAACATGGGAAATTTTAAGGACACATTTTTTTACTTTTCTCCACAACCACTAAACCTATCTTAATGATTCAAAATACTAAATTGTTTGTTTTTTTAGGCTCTATAAAATGGCTATAACCAAAATCTAGTGTTTTTTTTAATTTTAGGGTAAAAAGTTCAAAAAACATATTTTTGGAAAATTTTAAACCCCCATAAAACCCCCTTCCCATAGACCGATCGATCTGGATTTTGAACTTAAAGTCATAAATGTTACTCTCCACATTTGTGCCAAATTTCATCAAAATCGGGCGCTTCTTTCAAAAGTTATCGCGGTAACGGACACACACACATATATATATATATATATATATATATATATATATATATATACATATATATAAATTTGAACGAATAGTGTTTTTGGCATCTAGGGACCTCAAAACAAAAAGTTATCATGGTCTCGGGCTTAAGTCTTACCATGCCACCTACGGTAATAGCTTCTTCCCTATAGGGGAAATTCGCTAAAAACAACAGTTAAATTATAAATAGCTGTTTGACATTGTCCACTAATAGAGGAGATGTAGATAATTATTTTAGGGCTACACTAGTCACCTACTAGTAGGCCTACCTCAATTCTTATTTGTTCCGTCTTCTAGCGAATTTCCCCTATGGGGAAAAAGCTATTACCGTAGTCGGCATGGTAAGACCTAGGCCCGGGACCATGATAACTTTTCATTTTGAGGTCCCCAGACCCCAAACACCATTCGTTCGAAACTGTATATATATATATATATATGTCCGTGAGCACGATAACTCTCGTAAAAATTATCCGATTTTGATGAAATTTGGTATAAATGTGTAAAGCAGCATTTATGACTTTAAGTTCTAAAACCAGACAGATCGACCTACCTGAAGAGGTATTTTGGGGGGGTTTTGTACCCCAAAAAAGGGTTTTTTGAGTTTTTTACAAATAATTTTTGAAAAAGTCAAATGTTAGTTTTTTCTATTGAAATCAGCTTAAAAATAAGCACAGTTTGGTGTTTTGATCATTGCTCTACGTAAAATGGTTACAGAGATATTGAAAGTGCTAAACACAGTACGCTGTCCAATTTTTCTTATGGAGAATAAGAAAAATTGTATATCTCGCTTATTTATCAACTTATCCTGATGGAACTTGGTATATTGCTTCATATCGTTGTGGTCTATTAATATTTGCACTAAAAAATATTTTTTGGCTGATAGTTTCCGTAGCAGCAAACCTGCGTACTCAGCTCCAATCTTATTCTTATAGAGAATAAGTAACGTGTTATCTCCCTTAATTATGAAAATAAATGAATAACATTGGGTATGTGGCTTTAACTTACCTTCTTGAGTTATATTGATATTTGTATAAAACCCCATTTATTGTGTTCCTTGCTTCAGCAACCCTGCATACTCAGTCGCGATTTTGTTCTTATGGAATATAATTAAAATGTCATAAATCGTTTATTTATGAACGTATGTTGATGAAACTTGGTATGTGGCTTTATGTGGTATTAAGATACATATATGTGCATCGGAAATTTGCTGAGTACGCAGGTTTGCTGCTACGGGGGTATTTATAAATAATCCGTCTTTGTTATGTCACTTTTCTAAAATAAGTTTATTTGTAAAACTCTTGATTTATATTAGGTAACTCTCACACTCCTCTTTTAAAAATACTCTGGTCTATTAACACTCAGGTCTATTGTTTTTGGCTCGAAAATTAAATGAGTTTACACGCAGCAGATTGGCGCTATAGTGATGGATTTCCGCATAAAGGTTTTAGTGTGAACACAAGGCGAACATGATCACTTTGCCAACTCCCACCCCCAACCAATCAAAATACTTATACTTATATTAGGCTTATGGATAGGCCTGTAAAACCAGGTATATGCTCTAGGTCTTTAGCCTTAAGACCTACTTAAAGCAAAAATAAACTGCTAAAATAACCTGCTACAAATTTGAGTTGAACTTTTCATTAGATGTGATTCTTCTTATATACATAAATAATATCAGTAACCCTACTTACCTGAATTAAAGCTTTGATTGATAAATTTTCATTTACAATGTCTTGTCTCAAACCTTCAACTATATATTTGTCACTATCCATTTCAGACTCTTGTTTTAGTGCAAATCTATTCAACTGATGATTTTATTCTTCTGGTTAATCTGGAACAAGCAATATTGATAACCTAAAATATATTACTTGATCATATAGCTAGTTCTAAAGTATATTTAACAAAGAAAAGGCACTAAATTGAACGAGGCTTTGTTTAAATTATTAAATTTGTTTCATTAATATCCAAAATTCCTCTTTACTAAACCTTAACATATTTATAAAATATTTGACATAACTAAGGTTATGTTTTGTTTTTTAGTAAAACAAGACAGCTTGAACAGCACAGAGTACAGCAGTTAGCACTTTCTCCCTTTCTCGCCTACGCTGCCAGTTCGATTTCGAAACATTTTACCAACCGGTTGCATATTCGTTTTATCGAGTGAACTACGAACTTTCGACTACGATAGAAGTTTTGTGGGATGGTGGAAAAGCATAATAATGGTGATTCGATTCAAAGTCAAGCAGATATAAGTTAAATCAAAAGTTGTGGATACAATGTTAAATTGGATCTACAAATGGATTTGCGTGAACAAAATAACAAACAACTAGGTTGCAGTTCACGAGAAAATTATAGTAACCTAACTCCGCAGAGCGCTGTATGGTGGCTGTTCGTTGTGCAAGATAATTACAAATAAACGGATTAGTAAAGTAAAATCAAACAGGAATTTCAGACCTGAAAAATTAAACAACAAAATGAAGATTTAACACCGAACAAATTCAGTAATATTTAAAAGAAAATTTTAGATCTCAAAAAGTAAATATCAAAATTGAAATTTGAACCCGGGACCGCACGATCGTGGATCTGATAGGGGGCCTATCATAATGCAATGGGCCACCGAAGCTTCGTAGCTTGTCGATTATCCTGAATGTAACAATTATTCATCAAGCAGTGAGCAACGATTATAAATTTGTTCGATAGACAAACAAACAATAGGTTGATGAAATTATTCGATATCGTAACAAACGACATTAGCGATACTGGACCGTCAGCGTGGACGAGAAAGTGCTCACCTTGAACAGCAGTCTCAGACTCTAGCCTCGTTTCAGCGAATTTCCCCTATAGAGAAGAAGCTATTACCGTAGTCGGCATGGTAAGACCTAGGCCCGGGACCATGATAACTTTTCGTTTTGAGGTCCCCAGACCCCAAAAACACCATTCGTTCGAAACTGTATATATATATATATATATATATATATATATATATATATATATATATATGTATATATATATATGTGTGTGTGTGTGTGTTTGTGTGTCCGTGGGTGCGATAACTCTCGTAAAAATGGTCCGATTTTGATAAAATTTGGTACAAACGTGTAAAGCATTATTTATGACTTTAAGTTCGAAAACCAGACAGATCGACCCATCCGAAGTGGTATTTTGGGGGGTTTTGTACCCCAAAAATGGGTTTTTGATGTTTTTACATGTAATATTTTAAAAAGTCAAATTTTAGTTTTGACCATTGGATTCAGCTTAAAAAACGCACAATTTGGTGTTTTGATCATGTATCTATTGGTTACATTGATCTATTGGTCTATTGGTTACAGAGATATTGAAAGTGCTAAACACAGTACGTTGTCCAATGCTATTCTTATGGAGAATAAGAACAAAATTATAGCTTGCTTATTTATGAAGTATACTAACGAAACTTGGTATATGGGTTCATGTGGTTGTGGTCTATTGTTATTTGCACAAAAAAACACAATTTTTATTGATAATTCCCGTAGCAGCAAACCTGCGTCCTCAGCCCCATGTTATTCTTATGGAGAATAAGTCAAATGTAATGTATCCATTAATTATGAGCATAAATTAATAAAACTTGGTATGTTGGTTCAGCTAGTTGAGTTATATTTATATTTATATTTTCATAAAAACCCATTTTTTGTGTTCCTAGTTGCAGCAAACCTGCGTACTCATCCCCCCTGTTATTCTTATGGAGAATAATCAAAATTGTATATATCGCTTATTATGAATTTATGTTGATAAAACTTGGTATGCAGATTCACCTAGTTGAGTAATATTGATATTTACATGAAACCCCATGTTTGTTTTTCCTTATAACAGTAAACCTGCGTGCTCGTCCCCAATGTTATTCTTATGGAGAATAATTCAAATTTTATATATTGCTTATTTGTGAATATATTTTTATGAAAATTGGTATGCGGCCTTATGTGGTATATATATATTAGACATATTATATAAGACATATATTTTGCATTGGAAATTCGCTGAGTACGCAGGTTTGCTGTGACGGGGGTATTTTATCTCTTGCTTTATGAAAAACGCAGGACCTGCATTAAGGCCACGCTCCCCCGTCGGTCATATTGGATTGATTCTCCATAAGCGCAATGCTAACTAAACATCTATTTAGGACCCACATTTTTATTTCATTTTCAATCAGATTTGGGTAATTTTGTTTGACTACTCAAAATAATGTAAAGAGTGATTTTTGCGAGCAAAAATTCGTAGCCTATAAGTAGCCTTTAAGTGTTACAGATTGCCAGAAAAAATTGTCAAACTTAAAAAAATACAATTTTTTATTAAATATTATAATTTATTTTCAAAATATCTTCAACAATAATCACCCATGATAAGAATATCTTTCAACTGACACCAAAATCAAAATTTTATCTCAAGAGATAGGCGAAAAATTGGGGTCTGAACTTAACATTATTGTAATGGGCGATAAAAACAATATGATCGACAGGGTAGCCAGGTCTTACGTTTTGCATGGGTCCGTCCATTGACTCTAAGCCTTCTTTTGATTTGTATGTATATATTTGGAGAAAGACGCGGATATTTTAGAATTTCTAGCATCGCGTCCAACGAGGGAGAGCGTCGATAAACCAGGGAAAAGGACCTGCAACCCTGGTTTGGATTCAGGTCCATTTCGCTGGCCCGGCCATATTTTAAATTAAAAATTTTAACTATACCACGAGTTAATACTAGGTTAGTTTTAGATGGTTTTAGTTAGTACTCGAATATGAAGGTTAGTACCCTAAGTATAACAGAGTTATTAACAAAAGCGTACGGCCGGGCCAGGGAAATGCTAGCCCGGCCATGTGCAAAAATGAAAATTTCAACTACACCACGAGTTAATATTTGGTTAGTACTCGAATATGAAGGTTAGTCCTCTAACCGTTATCGAGCTATTAGGCAAAACGTATGGCGGGGGCCGGAAGTGCCAGCCCGGCCATGTGCGAAAATGAAAATTTCAACTATACCACGAGTTAATACTATGTTAGTACTAGTTAGTATTCGAATATGAAGGTTAGTACTCTTAACGGGCTACTAAGCAAAACGTATGGCGGGGGCCGAAAGTTAACACTAACTAGTATTAACCGAGTATTAACTCGTGGTATAGTTGAAATTTTGATCTTCGCACATGGCCGCGGGCTAGCATTTTCCTGGCCCGGCCGTACGCTTTTGTTAATAACTCAGTTATGATTAGGGTAATATTGGAGTATTAACTAGTACTAACCTAGTATTAACTCGTGGTATAGTTAAAATTTTAAATTTCAAATATGGCCGGGCCAGCGAAATGGACCTTTTGGATTCTAGCCTCCAGCCAACCTCAGACTTATATGATAGAGCTCATATGCTTTCACCACCAACGAGGTAAATACACTGAGCTCTATGTTATATCTGGAGTCACCACTCTAAGTCAGAAAAGCTTGCCGCTGTGTTTTTCGGTCGTCATGTTGTCCAATATGTTTTACTGATGCATTGTGGGAGTTTTTGACGTGTTGGTGGTATAGTAATTTAGTGGGTTTTCATCAAAACCGTTATCATTGTTTTAAATTAAAGTTACGAGTCGAAACTGGTGTTACACTTAACTTTGAAACCTTGCGAATTTGTTTAAATAAAAAGTAACCAATCATCTTGAAGCTATAAGTAATGATTTAGGTAACATGAAAATAGCATTGTTTCTAGATTTAAGGTCGTTGATGAATGACATTGAAAAACGGGCACTTGGGTGGTGGTTAATTTAAGTATTTATTTTACTTACTCATCAACATAACATTAATAAATAATGGATGATTCCAATATTGAATTCAAATCCAAAGTCAATGCTAACTGTTGACAGTAAACACTACAGTGTAGACAACCGATCGGCGACTTTTAATTTTGACAGCGTCCACCCAATTAATTTTGATTGGTCCAGCTAACGCCAAGATGACAAACCAACAAAGCAAAAAGCTGAACAAGACGGCACGCTTTTGGGAAATACTTAGCCAAAGAATAGTGACTCCAGAACTAACATAGAGTTCAGTGGGTAAATACATATCCTGGTAAAAAAAACTGCAGCCTACATGCTGACTGCTATTTCGACCCTCTGCTCAAATGGCAACAACAAATCAAAACTCTCTTCAAAACACAAGTTACCGTATATGTTTATCAGCTGACTAACATATAACTTGTGAAGAGAGGATTTGATTGGTGACATATCGCGGAATAGAATGTTGTGGGTTACCTGATGAAAATGGTGGTCGACCATGTAGGCTCAGGCTCCCCTCTTTTTACACGAAACAAAACGACAAAACCTCAATATTAAACTCGCTGGTATACCAGGATCATCGGAGCAGTTGCGTCGCAGAGTCACACCTCAGCACTGTTGGCGAGAAGTGGAAAATCGAATTGATCTGTGCAGTGCAACTAATGGTGCGTCGAAGTTTACTTGGACAAAACCAAAAATTAAAGATATTCTCTTTCACACCATGTATTCATAAATGTAAGATTTTGTATATTTCACCATTTTGTTGTTGTTTTGTTTTGTTTTTGTGTCTATCTACGCCAGTGGCATTTTTTTAAAGTTTTGATACGGAACAGTCCAAACCCTGGTCTAGTAATACTATCTACGGTCGACCTGTTCTTAGAAAGCATCATTAATTAATAGCCCAATGACAAATGGCAGATAGGTCTAATTTCGAACCTTCTCAAAATTTTGCAATTTTGATCAGGATCGATCTGGCAAACCTCGGATTGAAATTTATCTGGAAAATAGGGAGTTATTTTCAAACATCTGGTAGAATAACATTTATAGTATATTTCACTACTAGTCACGAAAGTGGCCTATTTCGGGGCAAGACAGTATTTTATGCCCGAGACGAAGCCGAGCGTGGAAAACGCTATCGAGCCCCGAAATGGGACTTTTGTGATGAGTAGTGAACGATACTGTTTATCAAGATGCAAATAACCATACTAACCTAAACAATACCCCCGTCGCAGCAAACCTGCGTACTCAGCGAATTTCCAATGCATATATATGTGACTCACTACTATATAGAACTATTTACCAAGTTTCACAAAAATACATCCATAAATAAGTGATATATAGAATTTTATTTATTCTCCATAAGAATAACATTAGGGTTGAGGACGCAGGTTTGCTGCAACGAGGAAGATAAGTAGTGTTTTTTTTGCAATTATCAATACAACTGAACCAGATGAAGCTACATACCAAGTTCTCTTAATGTAGGTTCATAATTAAGGGAGAGTACCTGGGGGCCGAGCTTTGCTCGGGGAAAGCCGAGTCAGTTTGTTTAGATGACTTGGAATAATATTTCACCACTTCCCCCTACTGATAATCAGATTTGTATAACTCATTTGCCTCTTTTCTACATTTTTAAGGTCACGCCAGTTGTTATTTATAGCTCAATGTCCCTTTGATTTATTTTACTACTCTATGTAATCTTCACTCAAATCTTTTAATCTCTGCTCTCAGGAAACCACATGTTAATAATCTTATACAACATGAGTATTACTTTGACAGTTCCCTGGTTATTGATTATGAACAGCTGTTACAATTCTTTTGTTTTGATTTGAAACTCCATAAGCCCAATGTTAATTTTTTTTTACTTTTCATTTTATTTTTTAACATTATTTGATTTTTTCTGGGGATAAGGCCTGTCTAGAACTTATTTTTATCCCAGAAATTAGTTATTTCGAACATTTGAAGGAAATCGGTAGAGCCGTTTTTGAAATCCGTGTCGCAAGCAAGCAAGCAAACCTTACTCATATTAGAGTATAGGATATACAACTTTACTTATTCTCCATATGAATAACATGGGGGCCGAGTATGCAGGTTTGCTGCTACGGGGACTATCAACAAAAAACTTGTTTTTTGTGCTAATATCAATATACCACAACTAGTTTAAGCCACATAAATTTTACCAAGTTTCACCAATATACATTCGTAAATAATCGAGATGTAGAATTTTATTTATTCTCCATAAGGACACACATTGGACAACGTACTGTGTTTAGCACTTTGAATATCTCTGCAACGGTTGGACGTAGAACAACGATTAAAACACCAAAATGTTTGTTTTGTTGAGCTAAACACATTAATAAACAGAAATGTGAAGTTTTTAGTAAAACTATCTGCGAAAAATCTAAAAACCTTTTTCCCAAAAGATTAACATGGGAAACATTTTTTTGGATTTTCTCCGCAACCACTTAACCTAGGTTAATGATTCAAAATACTAAATTATTTGTTTTTTAAGCTCTATAAAATGGCTATAAACAATACCCCCGTCGCAGCAAACCTGCATACTCAGCGAATTTCCAATGAATATATAACATAACACATTAAGCCACTTAACAGAATTCATAAGAAATATAATCACAAACAAAAGATATTTAAAATATTAATTATTCTCCATAAGAACAACATTGGGGATGAGTACGCAGGTTTGCTGCAACAAGGAATACAAAATAATGGGTTTTTATGCAAATATCAATAGAACTCATCTTAGTGAAGTCACATACCAAGTTTCATCCATATACATTCATAAATAAGCGATATATAATATTTTAAATATTTTCCATAAGAATAACATGGGGACCGAGTACCTAGGTTTGCTGAAACGGGAATCATAGGCGAAAAATTGTTTTTTTGAGCAAACAATAATAAACTACAACCAGATGAAGTCATATACCAAATTTTGTCAGTTTATGTTCATAAATAAGCGAGATATACAATTTTTCTTTTTCTCCATAAGAATAACATTAGACAACGTACTGTGTTTAGCACTTTCAATATCTCAGTAACCAATTGACGTAGAGCAATGATCAAAATACCAAATTGTTTGTTTTTTTAAGCTGATTTTAATGGTAAAAATTGCAATATGATTAAAATAAAAATTACATGTGAAAACCCCAAAAAACCCATTTTTGGGGTACAAAACCCCCCAAAAACCCCCCTTTGGATGATGCGATTCGTCTGGTTTTCGAACTCGTTCAAATAAATGGTACTTTACACATTTGTACCAAATTTCATTAAGATCGGAGCTTTTTTACGAGAGTTATCGTGCTTACGGACACATATATATATATATATAAATATATATATATATATATAAATATATATATATATATATATACATATATAAAAATTTGAACGAATGGTGTTTTTGGCATCTGGGGACCTTGAAATGAAAAGTTATCATGGTCTCGGGCTTAAGTCTTACCATGAGACCTACGGTAATAGCTTCTTCCCTATAGGGGAAATTCGCTAAAAGTGAGTGTTTTTAATATTTTGGGGTCAAATTAGCAAAAAACCGATTTTTGGAAAATTGTAAACCCCCATAAAACCCCCTTCCCATAGTGCGATCGATCTGGTTTTTGAACTTAAAGTCATAAATGCTACTCTCCACATTTGTGCCAAATTTCATCAAAATCGGGTGTTTCTTTAAAAAGTTATCGGATATATATATATATACATACATATATATAAATTTGAACGAATAGTGTTTTTGGCATCTGAGGACCTCAAAACGAAAAGTTATCATGGTCTCGGGGTTAAGTCTTACCATGCCACCTACGGTAATAGCTTCTTCCCTATAGCGGAAATTCACTAAAAATGAGCTGGTATTTCATAACCTAGTAATTTTCTATAAGTAAACACAACACGGGTTTACAATTCATTTTAGTCAGCTGTTTGATCACAGAATCGTCAAAAATAACAAAATCACACTGGTGCATCTGTTGAGCTAAACGGGAACTTCAGTTGTTTAGGACAGGTAAAGTTTTGTTTGGGACAGGTAAAATATTGTTTGGGACAGTAAAATAATGTTTAGGGCAGGTAAAGTCAGCTGATCATTATTTGATTTGGTGTATGGAAATCGATGATTTTCGAAGATCTCAGCTGTATGGTAATGGGCTATTTTCGAATACAGAGTGATGAAAAAAAAACTATTCCATAAAGTTTGTGAAACCCATATAGTGACACTAAATTTAAAAGCAGACATAACTTATAAATTAATTTCTCTACGCTTAAACCAAGGTGAAAACGTTTAAGCGAATTTCTCCTATAGGGAAGAAGCTATTACCGTACGTGGCATGGTAAGACTGAAGCCCGAAACTCTGACAACTTTTTGTCTTGAGGCCCCCAGGTGCCCAAAACAACATCGTTCAAATTTATACCGTTCAAATTTATACCTACCGTATGTATATATGTGTGGTCGATAAATATTTTTAACGCCCGATTTTTATAAAAATTGACTAAACAGGATCCTGTTTAGTTGTATCATGCTACTAAAGAAATTATTTTAAAATTGGCATAAACGTGGAGTGTAACATTTATTTATGACATAGAGTTGGAAAACAAAACCGATTGGATCATATGGAAAAGGGGTTATAAGGGTGTTTACAAATTTCCAAAAAATCAGCATTTTTGAAATTTTTACCATAACATTTTAAGAATGAGTTTGCACGCAGCACGCTGATGTGAGGGAAGTGAATTTCCGCATTAAAATCTTTAAAAAAATCTAATAAAGGGTTTAAACAACACTGGTAACATTTTTTTGGAAAACTGGAAACTATTATTTTTTGGCTGTTCTGGTACTCCTGGTTATACTTAAATTCACTATTAGGATGGCAATGTTGTACATTATAAGGTTAGGAGGAGATATAGTCAGGATAACAAGTTGGTATAGGGATATTGGGGTGATAAACTACATTAAGATATAAAATACACTCGTCGCAGCAAACCTGCATACTCAGCGAATTTCCAATGAATATATAACATAACACTTAACAGGATTCATAAGAAATGTATTCACAAACAAGCGATATTTAAAATATTAATTATTCTCCATAAGAATAACATTGGGGTGGAGTACGCAGGTTTGCTGCAACAAGGCACGCAAAATAATGGGTTTTTATGCAAATATCAATAGAACTCATCTTAGTGAAGTCACATACCAAGTTTCATCCATATACATTCATAAATAAGCGATATATAACATTTTAAGTATTTTCCATAAGAATAACATGGGGACCAAGTACCTAGGTTTGCTGCTACAGGAACCATAGGCGAAAAATTGTTTTTTTGTGCAAAAAACAATAAACCATAACCAGATCAAGCCATATACCAAATTTTGCCAGTTTATGTTCATAAATAAGCGAGATATACAATTTTTCTTTTTCTCCATAAGAATAACATTAGACAACGTACTGTGTTTAGCACTTTCAATATCTCGGTAACCAATTGACGTAGAGCAATGATCAAAATACCAAATTGTTTGTTTTTTTAAGCTAAATTCAATGGTATAAATTAAAATTTGATTTAAATTAAAATTACATGTGAAAACCCCAAAAAACACATTTTTGAGGTACAAAACCCCCCAAAAAACCCCCTTCGGATGGTGCGATTCATCTGGTTTTCGAACTTGTTCAAATAAATGGTACTTTACACATTTGTACCAAATTTCATTAAGATCGGACCTTTTTTACGAGAGTTATCGTGCTTACGGACACATATATATATATATATATATAAATATATATATATATAAATATATATATATATATAAATATATATATATATATATACATATATAAAAATTTGAACGAATGGTGTTTTTGGCATCTGGGGACCTCAAAATGAAAAGTTATCATGGTCTCGGGCTTAAGTCTTACCTTGAGACCTACGGTAATAGCTTCTTCCCTATAGGGGAAATTCGCTAAAAAGCCTTTTTCCAGTGTAAAATCCCCATAAGACAACGTAACTGTGTTAAGACAATTAACATTTTCTTTAATAACTCGGTAAATATTATTTGTGCTAGAATGATGAGAGAGTGCTTAAAATTTTTGTCTTCTAGTCTCCATCTTTTTACTTAAATTAATTTTACATTCAGGGCTTTTTTGATCCTTTTTGGGTCCAAAAACTCAAAATATGAAAAATTAAAATCCTCAAAAAAGGGGGTTAGAGTTGTCCTATGGGTTTGCCCAACGAACTTGTCTAACTGTTTACAGAAGGGAAGGTTTCCGTTTCCACCAAATTTCAAGTAAATCGGACAACAAATGTGACCAGAAGAGGGTGAACACTGACAAATATGCCATTCATATATATAAAGTTGTTAGCGACCCCCCAAAACGTTTTCAGGGGGTCACGTTAGGAACTTCTATGGTGGTCCCAGGCTTAAGTTTCACTGTGCGGGTCATGCTAATAGTTTAACTTTTCTATAGGAAATTCACTATATAACTACTCAACTTTTGTTATGAACATTTTAGAGAGCTTGAAAAAATAATTTTGTATTTTCAATCATTAACCTAGGTTAAGTTTTCACGGAGAAAGTCCAAAAAACTAATTCTTAAAATTGCCCATGTTAATCTTATGGGAAAAAGGTTTTTAGCTTTCCCCCAGTTAATTTGATTGAAAAGTGCACATTTGTTTTTCCCAATAACTTCAGCTCTAAGAAACAATAATTTGGGTGTTTAAATTGTGATTCTTCGTCAAACCGTTGCAGAGGTATTGAAAGTGCTATACACACCATAATAATTTAGCTAACATTACATGGTGTGTTTTGTCTTTTGCTAAATTATTTTATAAGTTAGAATATGTATTATGTATGAAGTATATTTTTAGGTTCTATTGGCGATGCCTATTGCATGTCCCCTTTGCTTAATGGAAAATAATTTTTCTCATTCTCACAGTACATAAGACAACCTGAATAAAACTTAGTATGTAGCTTCACCTGGTTGTTACATTGCTAATTGCATAAAACACATTTCTTATCTTACTTGTTGCAGCAAACCTACACACTCAGTCTTGATGTTATTCTTATATAGAGAATAAATATAAAGCTATATATATTCATTTATGTATTTTTATTAAACTTGGGAAGTGGCTTTTTGTGAGGAAACAAACATACATGCATTGAAAATTCACTGAGTAAGCAGGCTTGCTGCAACGGGGTATTTGGGTTCACGAAGGATCAAAATGAATATTCTCATGCCATCAATAACTGAAATTAAGAACTGTTTTCAAAATTGATATTCAATAGGGGTAGAAAGTAAAAATGTCAGTATGAATAGAGATTTTTAACTTTAATCAGTAGAAACTTGAGTAACTCTTAGTAGAAATATCACACTTACTGTCTTACAAATGTTCTATATGGATTACAGGGTATACCCCTATCATATACATCAAATAAGTTTTTGAACTGAATTTTAAGCTCAAGTTCGCAACAAAAATATAATATTTGTTTATTTATTTTTGTGCCAACTAACTTGTCTTATATTCTAACTGCAATTATAAAGCTAAATAATAAAATAGTAAATATATTTAATGTTTTTAAAAAGTCTTGACTATGCATAAACTACTGAAATAAAATATTACAGTTTAAAAACATATACTTAACCAGAAAAAAGCTCTAAAACAGATTAATAAAATAGAGGCATTGTTGGGAGGTTCTACAAATATACAGATAAAAACTATCAGTTTAAAAACATATACTTAACCAGAAAAAAGCTCTGAAACAGATTAATAAAATAGAGGCATTGTTGGGAGGTTCTACAAATATACAGATAAAAACTATCAGTGGATAATCTTAAAAAGTGATCTGTTTTGTTAAACACACATTTGAAAACTTTAAAGGGTGTACAATGCATGAAAGTCATCAGATTTAATTGAACACACCAATGTAGATAGAAAAGTTGTCATCATAAATTGTCCGCTTCAGCAAAAGTCGTTAATTCGATTTTTAAGGGAGTAGGGAGAAGACTCCTTAATAGTCCATGGCGTTAGCCTTCAGAATCAACATAATCAAGAAACTCAATTTTTTGGGGAACAAACCCCTCAAAAAACCCCTTTGGATAGTGTGATCTGTCTGGTTTTCAAACTCATATAAATAGGTATTGCTTTACGCGTTTAAACAAAATTTCATCAAGATCAGAGACACACAAAAGTTATCATCCCTACCCAGGGCCGGTGACAGAGGTTTTGGCGCCCTAGGCAAAACTGTTGTGAGGCGCCCCCTCCCCAAAAATCATTCAATACATGTATTATATATATATTATATATAATAGTCTGTGAAAGTTAGCACAAACATTTTTTACTGTTTGCAGCGAGCATAAAAAAATGTTGCATGTTGTCTTATCATTAGCTATCAAAATCTCTCAAGACACTTTCCCAGATGTCCCTAGTCCCCTGTGATGACATTATCAAAATGGCGGACGAAAAAAGTTGCAGTGTTTGTTTGAACATGAATAACTCCTATATCTATAGAACAATATAGATTTTGATTGTGTAATTTTAAATAAATTAACTTTCACCGTTAATATAAGTATTGTAAATGGTTTCTTATCTCTGTCTGTTGAAATGTTAATGCTACATATTCTGGCTTTTTCAAATTACTCTGCATAAAATACGCTATTAAAGTTTAGTCGGCATGTTAAAACTTGGGCTAGAGGCCATTATAACGTTTCATCTTAATAAACTTAGCTGAAATAAATACTAGTTAACATGGCAAGGTTATAGGCAATGGGACGGAGCCCTAAGGTAAGGGTTATAAAAATCATATCCAAATGTTATCCATTTGTTTCAGCCCTGAGGTCGGGAAAAAGACTATCCTATGCTGAGTATGCAGGTTTGCTGCAACAAGGAACACAAAATATGTGTTTTTATACAATTATCAATATAACTTAACCAATCGAAGCTGCATACTAAGTTTTATTAATTTATGTTCATAATTAAGGGAGACATTACATTTCACTTATTCTCAATAAGAATAACATGGGGGCTGAGTATGCAGGTTTGCTGATGCGGGGAAAGTCGGCAAAAAATTATTTTTTTGTGCAAATATCAATACACTAGTATTCGGTTAAGCCAGTTGCCAAGTTTCATCAACAGACATTCATAAATAATCAAGATATCAAATTTGAATTATTCTCCATAAGGATAATATTGGACAAAGTGCTGTGTTTAGCACTTTGAATATCTCTGCAACGGTTTGACGTAGAATCACAATTTAAACACCAAAATTATTGTTTTTTAGAGTTGAACTGATTGGTAGAAGCAAATATGAAGTTTACGGTAAAATTAACTGAGGACTGAGGGAAAGCTATAAACCCTTTTCCCATAAGATTATGGGAGATTTTATTAACATGTTTTTTGGATTTTCTCTGCAACCACTTAACCTAGGTTAATGATTTAAAATACCATATTATCTGTTTTTCAAAATTGAGTTTTTTTTAAATTGTAGGGTATGCAAAAAACAGATTTTTGTAAAATTATAAACCCCCATAAAACCCCCTTCCCATGGTCCGATTTTTCTGGTTTTCGAACTTAAAGTCATGAATGTCACATTACACCTTTGAGCCAAATTTCATTGAAATCAGACGTTTTTTTACTCAAGTTATTGTGTTAACGGACACATATATAGATGTATATATATATATATATATATAAATTTGAACGAATAGTGTTTTTGGCATCTGGGGACCTAAAAACAAAAAGTTATCATGGTCTCGGGCTTAACTCTTACCATGCCACCTAGGGTGTAGTAGCTTCTTCCCTGTAGGGGAAGTTCACTAATAGCTTCTTCCCTATAGGGGAATTTGGCTAAAAGTGGTTTGACCAAAATACTTTGACAATCAACCTAGATAAAACAAAACATTTGCTTAATCACTCGAAATGATCTTGACCCCGGTCCGAGGATGCTTATATAGGCTGCATACATGTGGTGGCCCGCGGCCTGGGATTTGTAACTGTGTTATTATTGGGCGTGTGGATCAATATAAGTATTTAGGGGTTATATTAGATAGTAAAATGAGCTGGGTCCCATAAGTCCAGTATGTCAAGCAGAGGCTTCGAAAGCTAATATATGTATTCAGGCTGCTGAACAGAGTCCTATCCATGGACCACTGTATGATTGTGTGTCATTCCTACGTGTAGTCTGTTCTCCAGTACAGTATTTTGGCGTGGAGCGGCACATCAGCTGCAACATTAAAGTCACTGGCAGTCACACAGAGGGCAATAGTAAAAACTATCTTCAACAAAAAACACCAAATATCCCACTCATCTTTTGCAATCAGAATTCCCTGTCTTCACCCCGTTATTTGTTTGTGTTGTGAGGGACTATAAGCGCACATTGTATTTGTTCCTTTTCTTCTCTTTTTATTCTTGTTAACTTTTTGTAATAGCTTATTTGTTTATTTTTATATCTGTTTTCTATAGATTTAATTTTTTATTTTATTCCATATCATAATGTGCAGTGTTAGTGCTGAAGTGTGATTAAAAGACTGAAGAATCATTCCCACTCACTGACGTGAAGTCTTTGTGGGAATTATTTCTAAGAAAAAATTGTGTATAGTTGTATTTGTAAAGTTTTATTTGTATATTTGGAATAAAGTGATTAGATTTGATTTGATGAGTAGTGATTCAGAAAATACAGGATATTCCGTAAATGTCAACATTTCCCACAAAGATGGTCGCCATTTTGAAACGGATAAAGATAAGTGATTTCTGTTTACACCAAAATTTTTCTTTTAACGAAACCTTTAAAATGATATATAATGTGCCCTATGTTTATATAAGAACATTTTGAGATTCGAAACCGTGACTTTCAGTTTTGGAACATTCTGTACATGTATTTCGATGAAAATGTTGTTAATAAATTGCCCATGTGCGTTTTAGTGCGGAAGAATCTTGTTTGATGACTTTAGACCAAACTGTTCTCCCGTTATACATGCTGGACGGGTGGTCTGACTCACCTTGTATATATAATTCAGTGAATTTATCGTTTTATCTGTCCTGCTAGTCATCTTGCATATAAAATTTATAATAGAATGAAGGAAGTGAAGGATTGATTTATTAATGAAAACCAAGGCTTGATTAGTTACTAGGTACATAATTATGATAAGATGTAAATATATCAAACACTTGTCTTGTTTTGAGTGTCATCTAAGACAACACTATCAAACTTGAATGGAGATAAAGTATTAAGTAAATATACAGGCCATTATACAACTACTACCTGTATAACATGGCTGAAGATGGTAAGAAACAAGTTTTTAAGTGCAATTTGTAAGTGAATAGTTTAAGATAGATTTACCAAATCTTATTGATTTGTTTAGTCTATGGGTTTCAATTCTGTAGCTGATTTAAAATACTGGGATTTCGGGGTAGGCCAACCCCAGGCTACTGGAATTACATAAATCATTTTACATTAGTAAGCGAAAATAGTTATGTTTTTACAACAATTCTAAGTCAATAATACACTAGGAAACCATATGTTTGTATCTTTAATCCCAGCTGTTCTGCTTCTTTTGTTTTTTTTTGCTGTCCAATGTTATTTAAATGAGCCAAAACCGTAATTTGAGGGCTTCCCAAGGGTTTCTGGTTCCATGCACTGACTTGAGACCCCAAAAAGGCACATCTAGACATTAAGGGCTTTCAAACGACACGTAAATCATCAAAATCAACCCAGTAGTTTGGCCATAATCTTCTGACCAAAAATTGCCGTATTCTTTTAATATAATGATTTGTAATTTTTAAGTATAGTAGATCAAAATGCTACAGCAAAAAATACAATTTAGAAATTATATAAATATATGTATATATATATATACAACAGTTTTAGTTTGATTTCATTTCTTAGAACTATTGACACCTGAATCCGACTATAAAAACATAGAAGATGAAGTTTTTAATGTAGATGCTAGAATTGAAAAGCTCAGTCTAGATGGAGATACCATTGACATCCCAGAATGGCTGCAAGATATTGAGTCTCCCTTCAACTGGTTGCAAGTACGATTTTCAGATGTTTCTTCAAAGGAGGTCATCACCAAAGTTATTGAAATAACTGAGATGGACGAAGGTTTAAATGACACCTTCCCATACGAAAAGTAAGTTTTAACTTTGGTAATTTTATTTATTTCAGAATTTTGATCAAAGTAATTAATTTAATTTCAAATACCTTAATTCTTAAGTATACAATGGTATATTATGTAATAATAGCGGGGTGTAGCGAGGTGTAGCCAACCACCTGTATAGAGAAAACTATTGAAAGCACAGAGTGGCCATGTTGGTGTTAATAGATTTCCCTTAGCCCAAGGGTGATGAGAAAATTCAAATATCCTACATTTACTTATTTATAAGTTTGCAGTTTCGCAAATTAAATTAATTTTTGGCCATTTTACTTCCCCCCCCTGTACATAGTATATGGATAAAGTTTTTTTTTCACCAACATTTTCGAATTTGAGTTTTCAGTGGAAATATTTGTTTTGGAATATGATTTTTGAGATGGTGGCTGCCTATGTCTAGACCTAGAGGCCACACCATGGAATGATTTTGGTCAATTTTAGTATAGATACCAATCCACAACATATTTTAGTTTTTGATTTTGAAGGAATAATATCCCCTAAAATACACTAAAAGACATGAAAATTAAAATTTCTTAAACATGGCAGTGACGATTTTAATTAAAATTTTGTGGTTTATGGTACTTTAGGTCTCTAATAAAATGACAATAAACACATTTATTTATAAAAAAATTGGGCTCAAAAGGTCCCAAAATTCAGTTTTTGGGATTTTTCATAAAACTGTTAACTTTAAATAAAATTTACTATCTTAACAAATATAAATAAATTAGTATTTTGAATCCTTATTCTACAACTTGCAATGTCACAATGTCCATACCCAACCATAAATATTAGTTCTAAGCCATATTTTAATTGTAAATGTCATTTGTTTCATCAGATCAAATCATTTATTGTCATCAGTTATATAGCATTGACTACTCATACAATATGACGAGTCGAGTACTTTCGTGACTCGAGTGATTCGACTCGTGATCTGCCGCCAACTCGAGTAGCGAATTGAGTCAGACTCGACTCGATCCGTAGCTAGTAGGTTCGGCATTCACCATTTGAGTTCGTGTCAAGTCGCTCACTCTCGCTTCCAGCCAATAGCGCCGCAATTTTGAGAGTAGGATCGTTCCGAGTTCGTGTCGGTTCGGCATTCTCCGTATGAGTTCGAGTCGACTTGCTTTCTGCCAATAGCATTAAATTTTTGCGAGTAGACGAGTAGACTCGTTCCCAGTCCGTGTAGGTTCGGCATTCTCTGTATGAGTTCGAGTCGACTCGCTTCCAGCCAATAGCATAGAAGTTTTGCGAAGCGGTTAGTTCCAAGTTCGTGTAAGTTCGGCATTATCCGTATGAGTTCGGGTTGTACTCAAGTTAAAAAAGAATTAACTCGAGTCAGGCCTTAACTCGGATTAACTCAACTCGTCACATCACTAGTCATAAAGTACTAGTATATTTCCATAGTAGTACACTATTAACATAATAGTATACTAAATAAAACAGTTCACATACTCTGCTCAGTAAAATAAAAAATATACTAACATAATTTGTCACTTTAGAATGGTATCATAGATCATGCATACTCCATACTAAGCAGTATACTTAATCTAAGACGGTACTGATAGTCTTGTACACTATAGTATTCTCTTTCAACCTCGATCTAAACTTGCCAACGTCTGATTCTTGCCTAAGATGAATCATTAGTTATGAATATTTTCAATGCCTGCAGATCCAATACGGATAATAGCTCAATGTACCTGTCATCACACCTCAGAATCACCCCCTCTTCAGTTAATATCGACCAGTAACTTGAGTTAACATGTTCAACACAATTTGTCTATTTTGACTTTTAGTAAAATAATTAAATATAAGATTTATGTAAAAAGGTTGTCTTGGATAAATAATTTAATATAATCCATTTTTTTTAATTTACCTCATGAAATTAAGTATTCCAACAACCAAGTGCAAAGTGTCACAGTAAGTCAAGAAAATCGACACGTGTTTCGATTGTTGCAAGATTCGTCAGTGAACTGGAAGCTGAACTCTCTCTTTGATACATGACATGGCTGTCAAGACCTCCCCAGAGCTCAAATCATTAAAATTTAGTGTTTATTTTCCCAAATCTCCTTAAAAGAAAGTATTAGGTTATTAAAAAACCCCAATTTTTGTGTAGGCCACTAGTGCTCAGTGAATATAAATACTTTTGTTGACATTATTAATAATTAACTGAGCGAAGAATTATTATAGCAGCTGGTAAGAAATTTCCATTTATTGAACCAGACGAACTACATTTTATGGAGAATATTTACATTATTTGGACAGTTATTACATCAGAATTCAGTTATAAATTTAATTTAAATATCAACTTTATATACATTTCAGGTAATTTTTATTAACAGAAGAGTAACAAGATTAGTTAGCATTTCTTGGTAAAAACACAAGCTATAAACTCTAAGTAAACAGTGTGAAAAGTAAATTAAATTTCAGGGGTCTAATTTGGCAAATTTTATGTCTAGCAAAATTCTTATAATTGGTAATATTCAATTTTATGAACTTTCCTCAATTTTTTTATCTCACTGACATCCCTTTTCGAGGCCAACTCGATCAACCACCCCCAGCAGATTAAGTTTTCTCATCCTCTACCAATTTTGAGTAATGTCAGCCATTGTAACACTTTTAGCGGATTTCCCCTATAGGTAAGAAGCTACTACCGTAGGTCTCTTGCTAAGATTTAAGCCCAAAACCATGATAACTTTTTGTTTTAAGGTCCCCAGATGACAAAAACACTATTGGTTCAAATTTATATATCTGTATATATATATGTATATATATATATATGTGTGTGTGTGTGTGTGTGTGTGTGTGTGTGTGTGTGTGTGTGTGTGTGTGTGTGTGTGTCCGTGAATGCGATAACTTAAATAAAAAACGTCCGGTTTCGATGAAATTTGGGTCAAATGTGTAAAGTGACATTTATGACTTTAAGTTCGAAAACCAGAAAAATCGGTCTATGGGAAGGGGGGTTTATGGGGTTTTAAATTTTCCAAAAATCAGTTTTTTTTGCATTTTTTACCCTAAAATGGGAAAAAGGTTTTTTGCTTTTCCTCAGTTCATTTTAATGTAAACTTCACATTTGCTTTTACCAATCAGTTTAGCTCCACAAAACAATCATTTTGGTGTTTAAATTGTGATTCTACGTCCAACCGTTGCAGAGATATTCAAAGTGCTAAACACAATACGTTGTCCATTGTTATCGTTATGGAGAATAAATAAAATTTGATATCTCCATTATTTATGAATGTATATTGATGAAACTTGGTATGTGGCTAAGTTTTATATCTTCCTTAATTATGAACATAAATTAATAAAACTTAGTATGTAGCTTCACCTGGTCGAGTTATATTAATAATTACAAATACCCCGTCGCAGCAAACCTGCGTACTCAGCGAATTTCCAATGCATAATATATGTCTTAATACTACTAAAGCCGCATACCAAGTTTCATAAAAATATATTCACATATAAGCGATTTTAATTATTCTCCATAAGAATAACATTGGTTATGAGTACGTAGGTTTGCTGAAACAAGGAACACAAGCATTTGGTTTTTATGCAAATATAAATAGAATTTAACTAGGCGAAGCCACATACCAAGTTTCATCAATATTCAATCATAAATAAGCACTATATAACATTTGAATTATTCTCCATAAGAAAAACATGGGGGCTAAGTAAGCAGGTTTGCTGCAACAAGGAACAAAAAAATGGATTTTTATGCACAGATCAATATAACTCAACAAGGTGAAGCCACATGACAAGTTTTATTAATTTATGTTCATAACTAAGGGAGTGATTACATTTTACTTATTCTCTATAAGAATAACATGGGAGCTGAGTACGCAGGTCTGCTGCTACGGGGATAATCAAGAAAAATAATTTTTTTGTGCAGATATCAATATACCAGAACTCAGTGAAACCATATGCCAAGTTTCATTAATATACATTCAAATAATGGAGATATCAAATTTTATTTATTCTCCATAAGGATAACATTGGCCAACGTACTGTGTTTAGCACTTTGAATATCTCTGCAACGGTTGGACGTAGAATCACAATTTAAACACCAAAATGATTTTTTTGTAGAGCTGAATTGATTGGTAAAAGCAAATGTGAAGTTTACATTAAAATGAACTGAGGTAAAGCCAAAAACCTTTTTCCCATAAGATTAACATGGGAGATTTTATGAGGAGGTTTTTTTGGATTTTCTCCGCAACCACTTAACCTAGGTTAGTGATTTAAAATACTGTATTATTTGTTTTTTAAGCTTTATAAAATGCTCAAAACCAAAATTGAGTGTTTAAAAAAATTGTAGGGTAAAAAGTGAAAAAACCGATTTTTGGAGAATTTAAAACCCCCCATAAACCCCAATTCCCATGGTCCGATTTTTCTGGTTTTCGAACTAAAGTCATGAATGTCACTTTACACATTTGAGCCAAATTCGGACGTTTTTTACTCAAGTTGTCGTGTTAACGGACACACACACACACACACACACACACACACACACACACACACACACATATATATATATATATATATAAATTTGAACGAATAGTGTTTTTGAAATCTGGGGACCTCAAAACAAAAAGTTATCATGGTCTCGGGCTTAAGTCTTACCATGAGACCTACGGTAATAGCTTCTTCCCTATAGGAGAAATTCGCTAAAAAAACATATTTTTATCTTCCTCGTTGCAGCAAACCTGCGTACTCAGCCCTAAAAAAAATTAAATGCTATAGATCGCTTATTTATTTATGTATTTTTATGAAACTTCGTAAGTGGCTTTATGTGGTAGTGAGAAACATATGCATGCATTGGAAATTCGCTGAGTACGCAGGTTTGCTGCGACGGGGGTATTTTTTACTTCATCCCCACAATTGTAAACCTTAGTGTTAACCCCAATCAAAGCCACTATATGTTTGTACAGTTAGTTGAATAAATCGTATTGCATTTGTAAACACAGTCTTTATTTGTCATTTGTCAGAAGGTAAATGTACGAGCAAGGGTAGATATGCACCATATTTGGTAAACAGAGTGAGCCCAGTGTTTATTATCAAACGAAGGAAAGAAAGTCAAAATAAAGAGATAGGCGAAGGAAAGAAAGTCAAAATAAAGAGATAGGCAATATAATTATAGTAGTTTATTAAAAGCAATTATGAAGTAGAACAAATAAAAATATCAATAGAAAATACTACGGTGAATGGTGTAAATTGCAAAATAATGGTTGCGGAGAAAAATAAAATGTTCATTTAGTAGTAAACAACGTGTTCAATGTATTTTTATGGCGAATAAAAAAATAAAATACAAATTTCTCTCAACCCCTAATTTTGGTCCCGGGACAACCTTAAAACTGGTCTATACCAGTTTTGAGGCTGATGTTGGGTACAGCAATTGAAGTTGTCATTACATATGGTAAGTCTTTTGGCTGTCCATTATGACAAGCTTCGCTTTTACCTTTGGTACCTCCATTTGCAGCAGCTGGGGATGGAAACTCTGGGTTTGGTTCCCAACCTGAGAATGTGGTCCCTGGCTGTTGTACATGGATACCCTGTCAGTTGAGTTGGCCAGTTAGAGGGCAGAGCGGGTCCGCCTGTTTGAGCCTGATCACAGCTGTCACAGGAGCATGAGAGTTGGCCCTCTGAAAGGTCAATTTGGCTGCCTGTCCCATTCCTCTCATTTATTTTCTGCTATATCCTATCCTTCTGGTAACCTGTGCAAAATTCCTTCTTGTGGAAGACATGCCTAGCAGCTAATACTGGGATTTCCTAATCCAGCATTAACAATTAATTAACAACAACCATTTCTCTCTTATTTACTTATCAGTTTCATTAAACCTTGGTATGAGTTGACTGCTAACGTTCTTTAAGATAAGCATGGGTGCAACATAAAAACCTGGTTGTTAATTTTGTCATTAAAAATATAGCATTTTTCATATTTCATTGTCAACAACAGGCCTGATTTAGTTAATGGGCCATTCAAAATCTTAATTTATGACCTATACAGTTTGGTTCTTGTCTTGTGCAGAGTAATGAATTATTTAAGAGTTATTAAATAAATAATTAAAAGTGCTGCTTAAGTTATTTGGCTCGCTGAATAATTTATCTACCTAATTCAATTTCTTCATTAGAGTATTTTCTTGTTGACAGTTTTAGCATTTAGAATTTGCCAAGTGATTTTACATTCCCTTTGCCCTTCGGTCTTGCTGAAGGCTACTCATTCTGGAGGCATCTAATTCTGTACTTTTATACGACTGGCTTATTTTTCAGATTTGTGTGCATGCTTACTCTGGTGTTTGAACTGAGCTGTCAAGGAGAGGAAACAACAGCATGGATAAATTTGAAATTATGTGAAGAATTACTTGAGAAGGAAAAAATCAAAGATGTAAAAACATACAGCAACCTAAGCGAAGCTCTGAATCATGCTCTTCATGGTACCAAGGCTCATCTGCTGTTTCGTTCTAACAAAGAAGCAGAGGCCAAGCGGGTACAAAACTGAAAAATTGAAGTAATAACACACAATAACAGGGCAAAATTATTTCTATAGGTAGACAGAACTCTGCTAAAGACGTCCCATCTGAAATGTTTATAAATCCATTGTTGTTTTACTCTTAAGCACATGTCACACTATTATAGCAGCTAGCCAGCCACTGGTAACTAATAACCAAGCTTCATAAATGACTTATTATTGTGTGTTTTCACGTGAATGGCACTTTTTATGGCTTGTATAGGGAAGCAGCGCAGCGCAATGCAAGGGTTGTCAGGATTTCTCTTGACAGTGGCTACAAAACACCTTTAGTATTACAGTTAAAGGTAAAATAAAGAGGAAAACATTATCTACTGATATATCTCTTTACTTTTTTAATTAAATTGAATTTACAAGCCCTTTTAAATAAGCAAAGGTGAGAACTACAAATTAAGGGAAAAACATTATTTAAAAAATTTGAAGAACTGGCATCAGTAGAATAAACTTTCTTCTATAAAATGCCGTTTAAAGCGTGTTGACAGCACAATTATTGTACTCGGAAACTGAAATCCTGTGATCCTCTGAAATGCTCCTTTTCCATATCTTAACAGAGTATATTTTCATGTGTGGCGGCGCACATTTGTCCTTAAACCGGAGTCTTAGTAGCCCAATTCATAATAGCAGCTTTTCAAAACAGTTATACTGGCAAAGAAGCAGAGACCATCAGTCTACAGAACTAAACATTAGAACTAATAACACTCAACATCAAATTTACAATCTATTTACAAGGCAACATTTTCCTAGTTAGATAAAAAAACTGCTGTAGGAGTGTTGTAGACCCCATATAACCCAATTCATATGGCAGTTGGGGGCAGTTTTGAACTATCATACAATTTGAAAAATTCTGTTCAGGATTGATCCAGCGACCAAGATTGGTTGTCTGATTGATTGACTGTGTTTAATATGCAGTTTAAGTTCTTGTCAAAGAAAAATGGCTATCATGTAGCTCCTTTGTTAAACAATTTTATTTATTTTTCATATTTTTTCCATTTCATTTTTTAGCAGATACCTCAATTTTTGGCTGATCGTCTGTTTTTCTTTGGCAGACATATCACAGAACTATGATTTAAGTTTTATTGAATTTGTTTAATGAAGCCAGAAATAATGAGCAATTTTAGCGAATTTCCCCTATAGGGAAGAAGCTATTACCGTAGTCAGCATGGTAAGACCTAGGCTCGGGACCATGATAACTTTTTGTTTTGAGGTCCCCAGATGCCAAAAATACCATTCGTTCAAAACTGCATATATATATATGTATATATATATATATGTATATATATATATATGTATATATATATATATATATGTGTGTGTGTGTCCGTCGGTGATTTTATCTCTCGAAAAAATGGTCTGATTTTGATGAAATTTGGTACAAACATTTAAAGCAACACTTATGACTTAGGTTCGAAAACCAGCCAGATCGCTACATCCAAAGGGGTATTTTGGGGGGTTTTATGCCCCAAAAATGTCTTTTTTGAGTTTTTTACATCAATATTTTAGTAAGTCAAATTTTACTTTTCACCATTGGATTCTGCTTAAAAAGACGAACAATTTGGTGTTTTTATCATTTCTCTACGTCTATTGGTTACAGAGATATTGAAAGTGCTAAACACAGTATGTTGTCCAATGTTATTCTTATGGAGAATAAGAAAAAGTGTATCTTGCTTATTTATCAACTTATCCTGATGAAACTTGGTATATTGCTTTATATCGTTTTTGTCTATTGGTATTTGCACCAAAAACGATTTTTTTGTCGATAGTTCCCATAGCAGCAAACCTGCATACTCAACCCCATGTTATTCTTATGGAGAATAACTAAAATATTATCTCCCTTAATTATGAACATATATTAATAATAATACCCCCATCGCAGCAAACCTGCTTACTCAGCGAATTTCCAATGCATGCATATATTTCTCACTACCACATAAAGCCACTTACCAAGTTTCATAAAAATACATGAATAAATAAGTGATCTATAGAATTTTATTTATTCTTCATAAGAATAACATTATGGCTGAGTACGCAGGTTTGCTGCAACAAGGAACACAAAATATGTGTTTTTATGCAATTATCAATATAACTCAACAAGGTGAAGCTACATACTAAGTTTTATTAATTTATGTCCATAATTAAGGAAGATATACAACTTTACTTATTCTCCATAAGAATAGCATTAGGTCTGAGTATGCAGGTTTGCTGCTACGGGGATAATAAAAAAAAATCAATTGTTCGTGCAAATATCAATATACCAGTACTACTTGAAGCCACATACCAAGTTTCATTAATACACATTCATAAATAATCGAGATATCAAATTTTATTTATTCTCCATAAGGATAACATTGGACAACGTACTGTGTTTAGCACTTTAAATATCTCTGCAACGGTTGGACGTACAATCACAATTTAAACACCAAAATGATTGTTTTGTAGAGCTGAATTGATTGGTAAAAGCAAATGTGAAGTTTACATTAAAATGAACAGAGGAAAAGCCAAAAACCTTTTTCCCATAAGATTAACATGGGAGATTTTATGATCAGGTTTTTTTGGATTTTCTTCGCAACCACTTAACCTAGGTTAGTAATTTAAAATACTATATTATTTGTTTTTTAAGCTCTATAAAATGCTCAAAACCAAAATTGAGTGTTTAAAAAATTTTAGGGCAAAAAGTGCAAAAAACTGATTTTTGGACAATTTAAAACCCCCCCTAAACCCCACTTCCCATGATCCGATTTTTCTGTTTTACGAACTTAAAGTCATGAATGTCACTTTACACATTTGAGCCAAATTTCATCGAAATCGGACGTTTTTTACTCAAGTTATCGTGTTAACGGACACATATAAATACCTATATATACATATATATAAATACATATACATATATATAAATTTGAACAAATAGTGTTTTTGAAATCTGGGGACCTCAAAACAAAAAGTTATCATGGTCTCGGGCTTAAGTCTTACCATGAGACCTACGGTAATAGCTTCTTCCCTATAGGGGAAATTCGCTAAAACTTGGTATGTGGCTTTACCTAGTTGAGTTATATTGATAGGTATTTGTATAAAAACCTATTTTTATGTTCCTTGTTTCAGAAAATCTACATACTCAGCTGTCATGTTATTCTTATGGATAAAAATTAAAATGCCATAAATAGTTTATTTATAGATGTATATTGATGACACTTGGTATGTGGCTTTATGTGGCATTAAGATACATACATACGCATTGGAAATGTGCTGAGTACGCAGGTTTACTGCTACAGGAGTATTTACTGATGAGAAAGTATTAGTTCACCAGCTTCTCTAGGGAAGGTCAAAATTCTAATAATCGAGGGGCATTAAGGGTGGCTTTTGGAGCTTAAAAGATTGCGGCCTCAACAATTAAAGTGCATGGTGAATGATTAGGATGAAGTAGCTACTAAATCTCCAAGGAGATTTTGCGTATTTAAGAGGACTGACTATACTTGTTCTATAATTAATAAATAAATAAATTGTTTATTTGTCATATTCACATGAGAGCATCGACAAAGTCTCAAATACATCATCCAGCTAAGTCAAAAAATTTCTTACACTAAGACAAGATCTCATACGGTCTCTTAAGGCGTATTTACACAATGCAGGTTAGGATGAAGGTAACCTTGACAAAGTAGCCATGCGTAGGGTGTTTGGACAGAAACATGTTGAGCACCTGCACGGTTTTTGATCAAGGTTCTGTCCACACACCCTACGCAAGGCTCAGGCTCGGTCTGGCCTGGCTCCATTGGTGGCCCTCAGCCATATGCTGATATGAGGCCCCCCCCCCGGGAAATAAAACGAGGACTATGGGGTCTTCTCACGGCAAAATTGTTATATTTGCTGCATGCAGCTAACGTTTTTTTAAATAGTTTTAAACTTTAATTAATGTAGTTTAAATTAATACGGCATTGTAAAATAGTAAATTAAAATAATCTTAATAATTATACATTTTTTTTATTTGTTTACTTGTTCTTTTTTTATTTTTGGCTTTTGGAGACCCCTCGGTGATCGTCGACCAGCCGCCCTAGCCAGACCGGGCCTGGCAAGGCTACATATGTAAACACAGAACACGGCTTTAAGATATGTACCTTCATGATCTACTGTTTAAGACTACGATTTGATTAAATTTGTTGTATTAGGTAGTGGCACGCCTGCAGCCAATGAGAGAAATGTCAGTGCACGGGTTGGCAGCTGTTCAGGGGTTGAGAGCTCGATTCTTCCACCACTATCGCGGGGAGGGAGCTAGACTCGCCCTGCAGTACGCCCGTCAGGCACTCGCCCTTGAGCCCGACTCGCCTCTCTGGCTGCTCCTCA
The DNA here is from genome assembly GCA_963675035.1 of Allygus modestus. Taxonomy (NCBI): domain Eukaryota; kingdom Metazoa; phylum Arthropoda; class Insecta; order Hemiptera; family Cicadellidae; genus Allygus; species Allygus modestus. The sequence goes on from OY776111.1 coordinate 207,561,591, forward strand.
CTTCACAGTCTATTAGTCAGTTCATATACTCTGCATGGTAGAGCTCTGAGTTGCTATATTTCCAATATTTAATCTAAAAAATTAATGTAATAAGTAGGTTTTCAGAAGCTAACACACAGGAATGTCATCCAAAGAATCATTAAGATTTTAAAGCATGTACTTAGTGGTTTTGGCTTCAGACTCTGAGCTATGGTGGGATCTGTGAACATTTCAGCGATTTTTATAGATTAAAAGAAGCCTCAAATTGAGAAAAATGTTGTCTTTTGTGCATGCTTCTCCCATCCAAGTGGTGCAATATAGTTAACTAGCTGGCGCGACAGACGTCCTGTCCTTATGTCATTGAATTTGTTTTATGTCAAATACTCGTTCATTTTCAAGATGAGCTCGTTCGCTTCGCTCACTCGCCTCCCGGAAGAGTTTGAGTTGCCGTTCAAGTAGATTTTTTATTACCGTAATGAACATATGTTTATGCCTTTCAAGTATGTTTAGATATAATCCTTGTTAACAGCTGTTTGGTGTAGCTAAAGGAAATTAACTTTGATCAAATCAATGGGAACTTTGAAGGCCAGTGGGACAGAGCCCTTAGGTCGGATTACAAATTTTCTTTTATAAGCACCTTGTCCTAACATTAACGAACACAACAAAAAAAGAATTATTCGATTTGGTGCACTCATTCTCAAGTTATGGCGTGACCAAGGGAAATAGGGATTCATTTTTACATATTAAGATTTTGGACACGTCTACATAGCAATCTATGATTTCACTCTGATTTGTTTCACCTAAACAAATTAAATGCTTTATCCATACCGTCCGCAAAGCTTGTCATCGTAGTTAATTTAGATTTTGAACCAAAAATAAAACACTTTAAACATTTTTATTTTTTTGTTCAAAATTGTATATTATGTTTTAGCTTAGTTTAATTCTTAATTGCCTCTAACTACTACAGTATTCTGAGTTATACTTTCTTCTTTGACTACATTTACCTTATACCTTCTAACACTTGAAACCTTACTATAAAACTGATTTTTGTAATTCAATAAATTACTTTGATGAAGTCAAAACAAAAATCTGATTTTGCCTCTTGAACACCAGGGCGCCTCCGCAAATTCCAGCCTTCACTGGAGGAAGTGTCTCGGGAGGAGGTAGAGCTGTTGGAACAAGCAGTTGATATCAAGCGCTCGGCGCGACATTTATTGCTGCTTGCTCAAGCGTACCGTGAGACCGGCGACTGCCGCTTCAAGAAACATCGCAATGAACAAGATTTCTTCTACAGCAAGACTTTTCATGAAATCAGTGACATGCAAGCTAAAGCCTTCGAACTGTACAGGTAATAGAGCTTAGAACAAAATTATGATACATTTATTATATTATGAATATTATTTGTGGGATTGCAGATTAACTACTAGTTGCCCGTCGGGGCTTCACTTGTGGTCTTAGCAAAGTAATATTTGTAATAAGGAAAAAAATGTTAATTGAATAACATTTTTGTTATACAATGATCAATTTAAATGTTATATTATGGTGTACCAATATCAATATCAAATCTTTATTGCCACATTACGTTTACAATTCAGCATATGCTAAAGAACAGGTGACATTGTCACTGTATTACAATTAATTAAATTATTGTTAAATTAACTTATTTTACTATCCTTTCTTCAAGTTAACAACAACAGTATAGAAATGCATTTTTTGTATACCACATATCTACCATTTCACAATTCTACATAATTTAAATAATCATTTATGGTGTAATAATTTTTTTCAACAAAAAATCTGTAATTTGACATTTAAATGATTTTATATTCAATGATTTTTTATATTTTGGAGGTAATTTATAATTCAGCCTTTTCCCCATATAGATTGGTGTCTTCTCTACTATTTTAAGGCGGTGTATCGGGTATTGAAAATCACTCTTGAATCGTGTGCTGTAACTGTGTTCAAAGTTTCCTTCAGAAAAAGTATCAAAATTTGATTTGACCATTAACAAGATTTGTAATATATATGAACTTGGAACGGTTAAAATTTTAAGTCCTTTAAATACTGGTTTACAGGAAGACCTGCAAGATGCAAAAGTCATCAGCCTTAAACATTTATTTTTACTTTAAAAACTTTTTCCCCACCTGAAGCTATGCCCCAAAATTCAATTTCATACTGTACTATTGACCAAAGCATAGGAAATCATCACTCTAGTTTTTATGTCAATAGTATTTCTTAAAATTAACATCTGATAGCAAGCTGAGTTTAATTTGTTTACTAATGATTCTATTTAAGCGCCCTAATTTAGATCTAAATCTACCTCAATTTCCAAAAATTTTGCAATATTGCAGAACGGCACTTTTTCTCCTTGAAAATAAACTTCTCTAATATAGGCTTCCCTAGATTGTGCCGTACGAAAATTTACCACTCAGGTTTTATCTTGATTTAGTTTTACACCATTAACTTCAAACCACCATGTTAACTCGACAAAAGCTTGGTTTAATTTCATTATCAATTCATTCGGGGAGTTTGATTTGACAATTGCGGAGGTGTCATCCGCAAACAAAATGATTTTAGGAGAAATATTTTTAGGTAAATCATTTATATATATATATATATATCAAAAAGAGAAGTGCCCAAAATAGAACCTTGGTGAACGCCAATCTTAACTTTTTCCCATTGTGACCTAGATTTTATACTATCTTTCAAAACCGCTGTTCTTTGATGAAGATTTTCCAAGTAAGATTTTTCCACAGAAGAGATTTATTTGAAAAATTATATAAACCTAGCTTTTTTTAAAAGAATGCCATGGTTGACACAATCTAAAGCCTTGGACAAGTCACAGAAAACACCCATAGTGCTCTATGACCCATCCAAGGTCCATTAAAACTCATTTATGAAACTATTGATTGTCTTAATTGTGCTTTGTCCCTTCTGAAGCCAAAGTGGTTACTATCCAAAATAAAATGCTCTCTAAAAATTCTGAAATTTGGTTTGAAGCTAACTTTTCAAAAACTTTAGAAAATGAAGGAAGAATAGATCCCGGTCGATAATTATTTGGATCATGTCCCTGCCCTTTCTTAAAAAGTGGCTTAATTTCAGCATATTTTAGAGCGCCTTCACACTAGGTCACTGTGACCGGGTCGCAGCCACCCATCAGCCACTTGAACTGTCGAAATTGCATTTAGCCTTATGGAGCCCTTCACACTAGTGGGTCGCAGCGACCCACTCGGTGGCAGCGACTCCGCGGCCAAAGAACTGCGACGCCGGGCTGTGGCAACGACCCTGCTTTTTAGCAACTCAACCCGCTAGCAGGGCATTGAAACATATGGAGCCCTTCACACTCGGTGACTGCGACCAAGTTTTCGGGATGCGCGCGCAGCTTGATTTGGTCGTCTGCCTGCCTCCTTCCTATCTGGGGACCTCAAAACAAAAAGTTATCATGGTCTCGGGCTTAAGTCTTACCATGCCACCTACGGTAATAGCTTCTTCCCTATAGGGGAAATTCGCTAAAAAATGGGTTTTTATGCAAATATCAATATAACTCAACAAGGTGAAGCCACATACCAAGTTTTATGAATTTATGTTCATAATTAAGGGAGTCATTACATTTTACTTATTCTCCATAAGAATAACATGGGGGCTGAGTATGCAGGTTGGCTGCTACGGGGATAATCAAAAAAAAAAATGTTTTCCGCAAATATCAATATACCAGTACTACGTGACGCCACATGCCAAGTTTCATCAATATACATTCATTAATAATGGAGACATCAAATTTTATTTATTCTCCATAAGGATATCATTGGACAACGTACTGTGTTTAGCTCTTTGAATATCTCTGCAACGGTTGGACGTAGAATCACAATTTAAACAGCAAAATGATTGTTTTGTGGAGCTGAGTTGATTGGTAAAAGAAAATAAGAAGTTTACATTAAAATTAACTTAGGAAAATCCAAAAACCTTTTTTTCCCCATAAGATTAACATGGGAGATTTTATGAGGTTTTTTTTTATTTTTTCCGCAACCACTTGACCTACGTTAATAATTCAAAAACTATATTATTTGTTTTTTTAAGCTCTATAACATGGTTCAAACCAAAATTAAGTGTTTTAAAAATTGTAGGGTAAAAAATGCAAAAAACTGATTTTTGGAAAATTTAATACCCCCATAAACCCCCCTTTCCCATAGTCCGATTTTTCTGGTTTTCGAACTTAAAGTCATAAATGTTACTTTACACATTTGAGCTAAATTTTATCGAAATCGGACGTTTTTTACTCAAGTTATCGCATTCACGGACATATATAGATATCTATATATATAAATATGAACGAATAGTGTTTTAGTCATCTGGGGACCTCAAAAAAAATTTGTCACGGTCTCGGGCTTAAGTCTTACCATGAGACCTACGGTAATAGCTTCTTCCCTAGAGGGGAAATTCGCTAAAACATCCGAATTCGATGAAATTTGGCACAAACGTGTAAAGCGACATTCATGACTTTAAGTTCGAAAACCAGAAAGATCGTACCATGGGAAGGAGTTTTATGGGGGTTTTAAATTTTCCAAAAATCAGTTTTTTGTTTTTTTTACCCAAAATTGTTAAAACACTCAATTTTGGTTTTGAATATTTTATAGAGCTTAAAAAAAATATATGGTATTTTGAATTATTAACCTGGGTAAAGTCGTTGCGGAGAAAATCCAAAAATCGTGTTCATAAAATCTACCATGTTAATCTTATGGGAAAAAGGTTTTTAGCATTTCCACAGTTAACATATCCACACTTTACTGTAAACTTGACATTTGCTAATACCAATCGGTTCAGCTCTACAGAACAAAAATTTTGGTGTTTAAATTGTGATTCTACTGTTGCAGAGATATTCAAAGCGCTAAACACAGTGCGTTGTCCAATGTTATCCTTATGGAAAATAATTGAAATTTGATATCTCGATTATTTATGAATGTATATTGATGAAACTTGGAATGTGGCTTCAACTAGTACTGGTATATTGATATTTGCACAACAAAATTATTTTCTGTTGATTGTCCCTATAGTAAACCCGCATAGTCAGCCCTAATGTTATTCTTATGGATGATAAGTAAAGTTTTATCTCCCCCTTGATTATGAACATAAATGATTAAAGCTTGGTACGTAGCTTCACCTGGTTGAATTATACTGACAATTGCATAAACACACATTTGTTATATTTCATGTTGCAGCAAACCTGCATACTCAGCCCTAATGTTATTCTTATGGAGAATAAATAAATTGCTATGTATCACTTATTTATAAATGTATTTTTATGAAACTTGGTAAATGGCTTTATGTAGTAGTAAGACAAATATGCATGCATTGGAAATTCACTAAGTATGCAGGTTTGCTGCAACGGGGTATTTGAAATTCTCTTGGTTCTTAATTGTCATTATTTCATTTTTTAGTCCTCTGTTCTCGATTTGCAGAAATTAAATCGTTTTGTTCAATTCTGTTGCCTCATTAACACTAGCTTGTTTCAACATTGATCTGAAAATAGCAGAGTCGATTTTATTGTTCTGTTGATTGTAGCTAAAATAAGCCAAAAATGCTAGAAGATTTGTCTTATTTAGAGAATCAAAGTAGTAGAAAGTATTACTCAACCTATCATAAAACAAAAGGCTCCAATGTTGTCATGCAACACCTAGAGAGGGTTTTGCATAATTTACAACAGCTATTACAAAATATTTATCCAGTAAAAAAAGTGATTTTGCATGAAAATCATAATCATTGAGACATTTAATTGTTTGGGGGATGGCAGGGGTGCACAATTACACAGGTGCCTTGAGTCAATTAATCATTTGCCAATTGTTGTTTTGAGATATAGATCTATTGTATCGTCTCTTAGCCAATCATGGCTCAAGGTGCTATGTATAATACCAAAAACACTTTGCGTTGTAGAGGTAGACTTGTTCGCTAACATAGGAGGGATTATACGTTGGGTTTCAATATTTTTCTTTTCTTTCTTACAATTATAATTTTAAACATTTTTGTTGATGTTGAAATTTTGGTCCTGGGAGTTAAGTTGTTTTAACTTACTGTACTTTCAATATCCTCTTTCTCATGCTCAACTTGCTGGAAAACTGCTTCATTATTTTTTTTAGTAGCTCTTAATTTGTCCTCTAAAAATTTAATTTTTAAGTTAAGTTCATATTTTGTTCTGGTTCAAGTTTAAGATGATTAGCTGTTCTTCCTTAGCCCACAATTTATCCCCAAATTCGAGTTCCACTATAGATTTTGTAATTTTTGAATTATGTAGTTCTTGCTTCACACCCTCATTTTCTAATAAGAGAGATTTACTCAGTTCTTCTTCTAATGTAAGAGATGATTCAATATCCAAGTCACAGAGACTGGCTGCTCACATTGAAAAAATTCTTCGATACCAGTAATATCTGTTAATTTGATTCTGGCTCATGCAACAAGATTTTTCTATTTAATTTAAAGCCATTTTATATGTAACATGGTGTTTTTTAGAAACTTTATCAACTGCATATTTGTATTTATTTTCACTGTACTGATAAATATCCACCCAAGCAGTTTCCTTTGTGCCAAAAAAGGTACTTTGTATTTAACAACATGTTTGAAACTCTCTTTGTCAATTTATATAAATTTTGCAGGCCACGCTGGAAATCCTTTTACCTTAACGAAAACCAAGCTGTTCAGTGTAAAATCAATTTTATTGTTCATGGTGTTGGTCAACGATTTATTTGTCTTCAGTCATATTTGTTTTTACAATTTAGCTTATTATTTATATTTACTGTAATCAATTACCTAATAATTATTTCATTAATCTGCTCCAATAAAAACTCGTAGTAAATACAACAGTAGGTCTGCAACAGGTTTCAAGTCAATAGAAAACCAAACAGTCACAACAATGTAGGCCAAAGGTACACACATATGATTCTGTAGCTATCATCGACAGCTGATAACAGGATAACTGCCGGTATATGCTAAAAATCCTGTATAGTGTTCTGCCAGTTGTACAACATATTCTTCCACAAAATGTCAGCCCAATAATTGCTCCAGTAAAAACTTATACTGCCAATAAATTAGCATAGGAATTATTATTGGTAGTGAGATGGTGTGTAATATCAACAAAGAACTTATAAGGCCATTAGGTCTGAGGGGCCCTAAAGGATTTTCAGAACAGGAATAGGCATATGTTTGATTTTAGCGAATTTCCCCTATAGGGAAGAAGCTATTACCGTAGGTCTCATGGTAAGACTTAAGCCCAAGACCATGATAACTTTTTGTTTTGAGGTCCCCAGATGTCCAAAACACTATTCGTTCAAATTTATATATATGTATATATATATATATATATCTATATATATATATATCTATATATATATATATCTATATATATATATATATATATATCTATATATGTGTCCATGAATGCGATAACTTGAGTAAAAAACGTCCGATTTCGATGAAATTTGGCTCAAATATGTAAACTGACATTTATGACTTTAAGTTCGAAAACCAGAAAAATCGGACTATGGGAAGGGGGGTTTATGGGGGTTTTAAATTTTCCAAAAATCAGTTTTTTGCATTTTTTACCCTAAAATTTTTAAAACACTTAATTTAGGTTTAGACCATGTTATAGAGCTTAAAAAAACAAATAATATGGTATTTTGAATTATTAACCTAGGTTAAGTGGTTGCGGAAAAAATCCAAAAAACATGCTCATAAAATCTCCCATGTTAATCTTATGGGAAAAAGGTTTTTGGCTTTTCCTCAGTTAATTTTACTTTAAACTTCACATTTTCTTTTACCAATCACTTCAGCTCCACAAAACAATCATTTTGGTGTTTAAATTGTGATTCTACGTCAAACCGTTGCAGAGATATTCAAAGTGCTAAACACAGTACGTTGTCCAATGTTATCCTTATGGAGAATAAATAAAATTTGATATCTTGATTATTTATGAATGTATATTGATGAAATTTGGTATGTGGCTTCATGTTGTACTGGTATATTGATAATTGCACAAAAAATAAATGTTTTGTTGATTGTCCCCGTAGCAGCTAACCTGCATACTCAGCCCTAATGTTATTCTTATGGAGAATAAGTAAAGTTTTATATCTCCCTTAATTATGAACATAAATTAATAAAACATGGTAAGTAGCTTCACCTGGTTCAGTTATATTGATAATTGCATAAAAACTCATTTCTTATCTTCCTCGTTGCAGCAAACCTGCGTACTCAGTCCTAATGTTATTCTTATGGGGAATAAATAAAATTTAATAAATCACTTATTTATGAATGTATTTTTGTCAAACTTGGTGAGTGGCTTTATGTACTAGTGAGAAACATATGCATGCATTGGAAATTCGCTGAGTACGCAGGTTTGCTGCGACGGGGGGTATTTATGTATATCAGAAACTAACACATTGCCTATCTTCCTAACACTTATATGCTAAATTTGGTCCAGCAGTCATTTCATGGATTTGTGAGGGTAGAGTAACAAAAGAGCGACTTTTGAAACAGGAACTGGCATAAATATTCAATTGTGGTGCATTGCCTAACTTACTACAAATGTTAGCTTTATCAACCCCTAGTTGGTGAGTGATGGTTAACATGGGAATTTTAAAGGTCAGTAGAAGCTCTTAAGAGTCGCATCCGCATATTGTCCAGTATCAGAACTGGCTGTCCTGGCTATTGTCAGAGTCACCCCTGTCAGACTTTTGGCAGCAGAGAGGAAGGCGATCTACTGGAGGTAAGGTAAGATTAGAAAGGAGGCAGCAAAGGTCGAAGAGCTGAGAACATGATACCTGAGAACGTAGGACTGTGAAACTCATTCCAAATGTCCAGCTAAGAATGGAATGGTAGCAAAGAGAGGTAAACTACTACCTCACACAATATTTGTCGGGTTATGACCATTTTAAGTCATACCTGTATGCCTGCATATATTGCCTGGCCATTCTTGATGACATGGAACATCATTTCTCCTGTTTTCCACATTGGGAAAGGCCAAGCATGGAGACCTAAACACAGCTTGGTGTACTGAAGTGGTGAGTTACCGGCGTGGTGGTCAAAGCGAGGGACTTCAAAATCGATAGACAAACATAGCAGCGGCCGTTGTGGGTTTGATGTAGAACCTAAATCCCAATGTACTCACCACTAAGATACATTGATCAAGAAACCTTAGACTTTTTTATAGCAAATAATATTTAATTTAATTAAATATTATAGAAACCTGTAACTTAAAACAACCAAATTGCTTGTTAACAAAACACCATCTCTTTTTAATAATAACTTTAAAAACACATCTGATAGAATTAATCTTTAACACTCCCCCGCAAATCTATCAATCACTTAAAGCATGAAAAAATATAACACAATCATTGAACAAGTCACAGTTAATCTCTAAACTTTTTTAATTTGGCATCTGGCAGTCTTTTCGTATATGTCGCCAACTTGATTTTTTGCCACAATGTACTTGATCCTACTCTCTTATTAGTGAACTTCCTATGAAAGTGAACTATTAGCATGACCCGAATGGTGAAACTTAACCCTTTGAGTGCTATGGACCGATATATCGTTTTTTGAATCTATTATCAATGCTTCATAAGTGATTGTACCGTTAGGCGCTCAGTCTGCAGTCTGAGTCTGAGATGTGGTGAAACCTGGTAGACACAAACTGAACTACCTCGTCCAGCACCTAGACTCTAATATGATAATACAACTTGGTCCGCTACAGCTGCTAGTATTAGTGGCTGTGCGGTCAAAGGCGTTACCTTCCAGATCGGGGGTAACACTTGGATCGAGGGTTTGAATCCCATCACAGTTGGTGGTTTTTATGTGCAACTCATGGAGAGTTCACCTGCCTGTGGCAAAGTTAAAGGGGAGGGCGGACTTTAAGCAAACGGTGGACGGCTCGGTTCCAAGCTGACGGGATGGGTGGATTCTTTGTGAGTTGCACATCTGATCAGGTATTTTGCTACTTTTTACCTATCCTTTACTGTGTGTGTGTCCAGCGGAAGCATGTTTTTATTATTTAAACTGTTCAGGCGTTCAAGACATTAAAAAAATTAACAAAACATCACAGATTCAACTACTCCTTTCAGAAGCTTAGCACTCAAAGCGTTAAGCCTGGGACCACCATAGAAGTTCCTAACGTGACCCCCTGAACACGTTTTGGAAGTGGACACCGAAATGCGGGCTAGGTTTTCACAAGTTTCTGTCTGTCAGAAAGGAGCGAGCTCTGAGGACATATGCCTAAAGTAGGCCTAGCCAGAAGCCATATAATGAGCAGTTCCCAGGTTAGAGTCCTAAAGAGTAGAGGGGGCTTTTTAGTGGGTAAGCTACATTTGGTAGGAGATCCACACTAGGCTAGGCTGTGTGCATAAAATACAATTTTTCGCCTCTCCTTAAAAAAATAAACAAATCCCCTTATTAATCTTATGGTCAAAAACAAACTTTGGGGGCGGTCTGTGCCCTGGAACTAAAATATCGCAAATTAAAAACTGTTATGCACAGTTACAAATCAGGACAAATATTTTGATACTTAAATATTTTGAAATCAGATCAAAAATAACTAAGGAGTTCTCTTAACAAAAATTACGTTAACATCTCTATATTAAAACGCTAATAATGGAATGCTTGGAACAATCAAATAGGAATTCAGTCGTACCAAATTATATATAAGATTTTAAAGTTTGATAAAAATTACTTTGATTTTGATTAATAAAATGTATTGGTTTTTTAGCTAAGTTATTGTCTGAGGAAATCATTTCCAAATAGGTCTTAGATATCTATAAAATACAAACATTTCTGTGACCACCTTTCAATAAAATCTAGGAAAATGAACCTGTTGGTTTAAATGAACATGTGTGAGTTCAGTTTTTGTGTTAGAGAACATTGCTCTTCAACAGATCAATGCCAGCCAGTTTGCAGATCTATTTGAACTACCGATAGGAAATCCTTTCATTTTTGATAGTCTATGTTTTTGAGAGATAACCTCAAACTTTCTAAAGAGATAAATAACACTTCTAAATATATATTTGCAGAGAGGCTCTGTCGTTACGGCCAGATTCTGAAGTGGTAAACCGGCTCTGTGGTTATGGCCTACTGAAGCTACCAGCATTCAAGTCCGACTACCGGCTGGCTGAACGCTGCCTGCAGAGAGCCTTGGTAGAAGATCCCACCAACGCCACCACCATCCACGCTCTTGGCCTCCACTACTATAAGGGTCTCATGGTAAAAAATGCTACATCTCACTTCTTTAAACATTGATTTAATTGACACTTTAAAAAAACAGCTGGTGAGAGAGCTTTCCTCCACCAGTAATACATTTTAAAATGTTTGACAGTTATTTTTTAAGTTGCTCATTTCTTATCTTTGTTTCTTGAAAGGGCGCAGCGCACACTTTAATGCAGAAATTAAAGGGTTAAACACAGTCATTGTCTAAAGCCATTCTTAAAAATTAAAATTCATATTACAAATTTTGTTCAGCAGCTTTGTCTGGTTATTTTTTGATAAATTTCATGAAACCTCTTTCAATGACAAATTTAATATATTTTGTTATTTATTTTTGTTGTGTAGAAGGAAAGTTAGAAACGTTTAATTGTACAATATACTAGCTATATAAGAAATAACTGAACTCTTTCTTGATAAAATTGAAATAGGAAGTTGATAAGTACACAGCTATTTCAATTTTAAAATTTGATCTAACATGTCATTATGATTTGCAGGATTATGAGAAAGCAGCTCTTTTTTGTGAAAAGGCGGGAAAATTAGGCAACTTTCCTGCCTCATTAGACATGTTGAGAATGAAACGTCTTGTGTATGGAAGCAACTATGACCCTGTGTTTGACTTTCAAAAGCTTTTGCATCAATATGGAGATGATCAGACCAAGAGACATGAGATTCTTTGTCAAATGGGTTCCTATTACCTCTTCTTTGAGAGAAATGTGAACAAGGCTTTGAAATATTTTAAAACATTGATCAAAGAAAACGCAGAATTTTCCATTATGACGGTAAGTTGAGGAAGTATATTTTTAATTTATTTTTAGATGATTACAGTACTGCTAGTTCAAGGAATACATAAATGATGTATGTAATAGTGCCCAGAGAGTATGAGGGTGGTAAATAGTTGTTCAAACAAGCAATACTATATCTTGTGTGTTAACAGATTTACAGTTTTTGACAGGTGTCATGCAGCATACCAGAGTAAAGCTAAGTTTATCACGAGTATGAATTTGATTCGGGAAAAATAGACGAGTTGTGGTTTGGAAAATTCTGTGTATTCCGCAAATGTCAATATTTTAATCAAAAATGGTCACCATTTTGAAACGGATAAAGATAAGTGAATTCTGTTTTCGCCATAACGTTTCTTTTAAAGAGGCTTTTAAAATGATGTATACTTTTTCTATGTTCACATAGGGAAATTTTGAGATTCACACTGACTTTCACTCTTGGTACACCTGTACATAGATGTTGATAAAAATATGATAAATAGATTACCCATATGCGTTTTAGCTGGGAAAAATTTTGTTTGATGACTTTAGACCAAACCGTTCTCCAGCTATACATGCTAGTCGTGTGGTCTGACTCATCCTGTATACAAATGTAAAACAATAACAACTAACATTACTGAAGATTAATTATCATCTAAGAGTTCATCTGTGCTACAGTACAACTTGTTGAGTGAAATATATATGTTGCCCTATAATAATTATAATGCTACTTTTTTATTAATACCACCAGCCATCAGAAATTCATAACTTTCAGTCCTGAAGTGAAATATCCATTAATGATATAGGTCTAGATTTTCTGACCTACCTTTTGGTAGGAAAGTATTCAACAATACAGGATCAATTTTTAAAATAGGCTACTCTACAGTATACAGTCTAAAGTAGTGGCCTAACTTTTCAAAGCAGGTTTTTATCTCTCAACTTTTTTTCTCAATTTTCAAATCATGAAATTTATTTTGACTGTCAAATGGTCATTTTACTAAAAAGAATAACTTTTAATGATTACTATAACTTTTAAATTTTAAACAGGAACTACATAGTTTATTTATCCTGTTTAGTATTAACGTAAACGTATCGTGCTACTAATAATTTTATTTTTTATTTTGTCACTACTTTTTATATGACTTTTGATATGTACTAATGTACTTTTTTGTTTCCAGTCCCACAAATGTACCTTTTTAAACATGGCCTGCAAAATAAACCTATTTCAGTATATAGTAAATGCAGGACTACAACTACTGCAAGAAAATAAAGAGCTAAACTTGGAAATGGAGGAAAACAGCTTAGAGGATATTAAGATTTTTCTAGATGATCTGAAGGTAACAAATCCTGAACTTTTTGAAGTTCCTGTCAATGTAAATTTGATTGATGATTTGCATAAAGTGTCAGATGACATTAAACAAACTTATATACGAAAGAAAGAACGCAGAGATAGTGTCAAAGAAAAACGGAGGAGCTCCCTCACAGGTCGAAGAAGCAGTCTGGACAATAATACATCAACTTCAAACGTCTCAAGGCGACAGAGTGAAAGCAGTTTAAACTTCAGGCGAAGGAGTTCAGGAAATATTGAATCATTTCAAAGTAGGTTGAATAAGAATCCAAATAACCCCAATCCTAAACAACAATCTTTGAAAAATAGCAATGTGGAGGACACCAACCAACAAAAAAAGGGTGACTTTCACAAGTCAAATGAACAACACTTGGATTCAGGCAGCAACATCTTCAGACGTAGAAGTTCTGGTGCTATGAGTGATTCGGGGAAAAATTGGCCATTAAGAAGTCCTCACAGTCTACAGCATAAAAATGATTTTTTTGATGGTTCCCAAATTTCTGAGACTATAAAAGAAACCTCTCTTGAGGCTGAGAAACCACAGCAAAAGGTAAAAAATTGTGCAATTTACCAAACAAATGTAAACAGGACAGTGAGAAGAGGAAATGCAAAGCCAGTTTACAAACGATATTCATCTTGGACAGGAAATGTAGCTCAAGAAAAGCAAACAAACTGGCGTATAAAGGATGATAAAGAATAAACTACACCTCTTTCACCTTCAAAACTTGACGCAATTATTTTATTTTGTTGTTGTATGAATTATATAAATACTTATAAATAGAAGTAATTTTTGCCTTTCCACTTTAAAATTGAGGAAACATGGATGTTTCAGTAGAGTCTCACCAACTTGATACAATGTGGACTTGGTACTGTTGAGTTTCAAGGAGTTAAATTGACAGGAGAGAAAAAAACCCAAGCTATAGCTTTAAATCATACATTAGAGCATTTTAAAACACATTACAGCAATACTGTGTATGCCATTAGAAAACATTGAAAAACCATAAACCTTACATCGATGTACGTAAACCATGAGACAGGCTGAGGAAATGTGAAATTTCCGAGAACGACCAAAACAACAGAAGGGTGTGAGGTATGGCTGAGTGCTGGCACATTAGATACGTATGGCAAAACAGAGGTGTTGAGTTTCTCAAGAGTGTCGATTTGTCACATTCTACTGTACCTTCTTCACAACATTTTAAAAAATTCTTAAAGATGTAGATCACAACATTATAAATATTTCTTTGAATGAAAATCTAACTGAGAACATATTTAAAAATCCATGCTGCACTGACACTCGACACAGAGTAACATAATTTAATGAGGCAGCAAACCTGCATACTCAGCGAATTTCCAATACAAATATACACCGTATAAAGCCACTTTCCAAGTTTCATAGATACATTATAACAAATGAGTCGTACATAAAATTTTAATTTTTCTCCACAAGAATAACATGGGTATTGAGTACTTCTAAGTTTGAATGCAAATATTAACAGACCACAACCAGGTGAAGCCACATACCAAGTTTCATTTGTATAATTATACAATTTTATTTATTCTGTATAAGAATGACATAGGGGGCTGAGTACGCAGGTTTGCTGCAACAAGGAACACAAATTATGGCTTTTTATACAAATATCAATGCAACTCAACTAGGTGAAGCTACAAACCAAGTTATATTAATTTATGTTCATAATTAAGTGAGGCATAACAGTTTTCTAATTCTCCATAAGAATAACATGGGGGCTGAGAACGCAGGTTTGTTGCTACGGGAACCTTTGGCAAAATATTGTTTTTGGACAATTGTCAATAGACCACAAAAAGATAAAGCCATATACCAAATTTCGTCCGGATACGTTCATAAAATTTGTCTTATTCTCCATAAGAATAACATTGGACAACCCTACTGTGTTTAGCACTTTCAATCTCTGTAACCAATTGACGTAGAGAAATGATCAAAACACCAAATTGTTCATTTTTTTAAGCCAAATCCAATGGTGAAAACTAAAATTATATTTCTTAAAATACTAAATGTATAAAACTAAAACAAAACTATTTTTGGGGTACAAAAGCCCCCCAAAATACCACTTCGGATGGGTCGATCTGACTAGTTTTCAAACTTATTGTTATAAATGCTGCTTTATACATTTGTACCAAATTTCATCAAAATTGGACCTTTTTTACGAGAGTTATCGCGCTCACACACACACACACACACATATATAAATACAGTTTCGAACGAATGGTGTTAGTGTCCTCAAAACAAAAATTTATCATGGTCCCGGGCCTAGGTCTTACCATGCCAACTACGATAATAGATTCTTCCCTATAGGGGAAATTCGCTGAAAAAGCAACTACATACGTAATTAATTGCCAAACTAATTGGTACTGGATTATGTATAGTCCACAAATTTTGGATTATCTGGAAAGTCTAATGTTCTCCATCAAACATTATATTCAATCATGTTATTGTTGTGTAGAACATTACAGAGCCCTGTAATTCCTGATTACGAATTATCACTATATACTGCAGTACAGCTAAATTTAAAAAAATAAGAACACTTACGGCTGAAACATATTTACACAGGTCAGCAATTTGTTGCACAGAGGTCCTAACTATGTTTCTACCGTACAGTGACATTGAAGACACAAGTTAATCACTACCACTACATACACCTTTTCAGGCAATGTTTCAATTACAAGATAAATTGTCTTCCTTTACTAATATAACATTACTGGTAATATCCAGGCTTGAGAGGGATTCAAGAGGTATCGAGGGATAGGCCTAAATAGTTGGAAAATTAAAAGTTGATTTTTCATAAGTTTTTATAGGGAATCTGTTACCAACTTTTAGCTAATTTTGATAATATAAGAAGAAAATAACATTAAAAAAATTAAAAATGCAGTAAAAAGTAATTTACAAACAGTTGTGATGAAACGGTACCACTCCAGGTCTTACTAACCTTAAAGTAGGATATTTTAAGAATTTTTGAAAAAATTTCCTAAGGGTACGTGTATCCCAGAGCCAGGATTGGACCCGGGATGGTAGCTTTGTTCCCGGATCTGACCCTAGATCTATGCCGGTATACAAGCGGGGATAACAGCCGATATACTCACATGTTATTATTTTAGTCAGCTGATTGGAAATATTTATTTCAAATCAAATACAAAATAATTAAACTCATTGGTTCTGACAAATGTTTTCAACTATTTTGCGTAAAATGAAAAAGTTGTTTGATTTATTGTAAGGTATTTTACATATTTTGTTTTGTCAACATAAAAAAGAACCGAATTTTGTGATGAAGACAAACTATTTTCACTAGACAGATTTTTATAACTGATAACAATTATTTTTTTATAAACATGAAAAGTAAGTGTGGCGGCGCAACTACGTACCACATATTTTATGCAAATTAGCATCTGTAAGTTAAACTCTTGTTTGTAGAAAACTGAATTTATTGTCACTTGGCAAATTAAGAGGTGAAACAATATCTAAAACTGGATAAACTGGACATAAATAAATGCATCAAATCTGATGAAATGAATCTAGTCTAAAAATTGATTAAATCGTGAGCCTCCAAGGCGTCACTTGATTGGCGTTAGTTGAGGGCCACTTGGTTGACGACTGAAGGGCTGAGGGCAATGGCCTAAACATTATACCCCTACAACAGCAAGTTATGGTTTCTGGCACGATACGTTGGACGGCTTTTCCTACTGTTTATCCTTGGTTTTGGTTCATGATAATGAGAACATGTAAATATATTGCAGTTTTCACCTAGGAAAATATATTTAACCCTGAAGAATATCAAGTTTTTAAAGGTAAATTAGGTTATAACCATCAAATAAGCATTTATTAAAAAATAAAGTAAAATAACAACTAACATTTACAGCCATACAATTAGCAGCATATTTATATTATTTTCACACAAACTTTACTTTCGTCGCAAGTCATTTACCGATTTATATAAAACATTAAATTCAAATTATACAAAACATAAAAACATATACGTACACTAGGTTCTATTAAAGTTGTATCATTCTCGAACAAAGTTCAATATTCAGGTAAAACTGTCATTACAACATTTCATTAATGTAGGCTGTAAGTATTTTTATAAATCCATTATTCATTAAATACTTCAATGTAAATAGAAAAAGAGTATTTAGGTCTAGATAGTTTTTTTTGTCTAATCAGTATTTGTTTGACGAATCACAATTTTCTGCTTCTTCTCTGTTAGTACCTTCATTCGAGTCATGTGAAGGGTTGTACTCACTTTTTCCATCGGAACTAAACAAGGAACTAAGATCAGAATCACCTCCCAACTATGTTGCTGCTGTTATCCATTATCACACGTGGTCGTTAAGGCCGCTCCATACGTAGTCGTTTACGTCATTCCATAACTGCTTTTATGTTTCACAGCACCATATACAAGAAAATCACTACAAGAAAATACTTTGCCACACTTTTAGATTTAACTGTCAAACAACAGTTTGCCTACATCAGCTGAAATGTCAACAAAGCAACAGGAGTACCAACATAACATTGTATTTACCTATATTAAATTGAACTACCCAGAAACTGAGGGGCACACACGTGGGCCACACATCTCTATAGACCGCATACGAAGTTTCACAGCTTTACCGTAGCCCGTATTGAAGTAAATTAACGAAGAGTCGGGTGGAGTCAGCAGCACCATTTGTGCTGCCGGGCTATTTGATTGGCCGGGCTATGGTGAAATACCACATGGCACAATTATGTCGCCAGTCTATATTTACGGAATTTGTTTGCATTGCGGAAGCAAACGTGTGTTAAGGCATACAAGATGGTTTTTATCAGCCTTTTTATCAGATGGTTTAATGAAAGGCGAGGAACTAATATGGTAGCCGGGATAGAAGCAGTGAGCAAGGATCAGATCCATGATTGTTTCTTGATGTAAACAAAGGAGTTTCGTGTGTGGTGACTGCAAAGATGACGAGAACAAGAGCTTTGGACTTTGTATGCCAGACTACTTCAAGGTGTGGCATGAACAATGGGCAGCAGATGAACAAAATTTCAAAGAAATGTGTTGTAAAGTAGCGTAAGAAAGTAATTTTGTTTAGCAGTTTTGAACACTTTGACAACATGTTTTTCTGAAAATTGGTGGAAATTCCAAAGAAATGTAACACAAAGTAAAGTAAGAAAGTAATTTTGTGTAGCGGTTTTTATTAATTTGATGTGTTTTGCCATAAATAAAACCTAACTTGATTGTATAATGTTTGTTTTATTCAAACAACCTCTTATTTTTGAAAAAACAGAATATTTATATGTGGCATATATATGTGCCAGCTGGGCTACAGCAATAAAAACAACACTTGTTATTGCTATAGCCCGAGCGGTACATATATGTGCCATCAAAAAATACTCTCGTGGCAGCAAACCTGCGTACTCAGCGAATTTCCAATGCATAATATATGTCTTAATACCATCTAAAGCCACGTACCAAGTTTCATAAAAATATATTCACAAATAAGTGATATATACAATTTGAATTATTCTCCATAAGAATAACATTGGGGATGAGTATGCAGGTTTG
This sequence comes from Allygus modestus, assembly GCA_963675035.1. Classification (NCBI taxonomy): domain Eukaryota; kingdom Metazoa; phylum Arthropoda; class Insecta; order Hemiptera; family Cicadellidae; genus Allygus; species Allygus modestus. The sequence goes on from OY776111.1 coordinate 207,580,478, forward strand.
CTGCAACAAAGAACAAAAAATATCGATTTTCATCTAAATATCAATATTACTGAACTAGGTGAAGCCGCATACCAAGTTTCATCAATATACATTCATAAATGTGCGATATTATACCATTTTGATTATTCTCCATAAGAATAACATTGGGGATGAGTATGCAGGTTTGCTGCAACAAGGGACACAAAAAATAGGTTTTTATGCAAATATTAATATAACTCAACAACGTGAAGCCACATACAAGTTTTATTAATTTATTTTCATAATTAAGGGAGACATTACATTGTACTTATTCTCCGTAAGAAAAACATGGGGCTGAGTACGCAGGTTTGCTGCTACGGAAATTAACGGTAAAAATTGCTTTTTTCGTGCAAATAACAATCGATCACAACCAGATGAAGCCGCATACCAAGTTTCGTTAGTGTACGTTCATAAATAAAATAAGCGAGATATACATTTTTTCTAATTATTCTCCTTAAGAATAGCATTGGACAACGTACTGTGTTTAGCACTTCCAATATCTCAGAAACCAACTGACATAGAGAAATGATGAAAACACTAAATTGTGTTTTTTTTTTAAGCTGAATCCAATGGTGAAAACTAAAATTTGACTTTTTAAATATTACATGTAAAACCTCCAAAAAAACCATTTTTGGGGTACAAAACCCCCCAAAATACGACTTCGGATGGGTCGATCTGCCTGGTTTTCGAACTTAAAGTCATAAATGTTGCTCAACACGTTTGTACCTACCAAATTTCATCAAAATCGGACCTTTTTTATGTGAGTTATCGCACCGACGGACACATATATATATATATATATATACAGTTTTGAACGAACGGTGTTTTGGGGTCTGGGGACCTCAATCTACTAATATTTGAATTTAAATATATAATAACTCATTATTTGGATAAAAAACCTAATTTTTTAGCAATTTTTAACTTTGGGCTGCGGGTAGTGTAATAGTCAGAATGGCCATACACTGGTTAACTCTTAAGCATTAAGTGTGGGCAGTGGATACACTTAGCACGGCACATATATGTGCCGCCCGGGAGATGAGAGCTCAATGTATAATAAAATAAAAGCTTAAAAATTAAATTTAGGATAGAAATGTACAGAATAAAATTTTGTGTAGAAATGTATAGAACAGTTACAATATATCATGGTTATCGTGCCTTATCATTTAAAAGTTGGGTTTTTAAATGTACAAAAGTACAGAATTTAAATTTTGATATGTTGGACAATAACTGGGATGTTTACAAAAATCTCTTTAGTGTGTCATAGAAGGAAAGATTATTTTGTAAACCTGAAAAGTCCATTTGATGTTCTGAAAAGTAGGACACTATTGGTATCATTGTCTTTGTATGTTAATGCATATTAGCATGATATACAAAATATGTATATACAGCAATTTTTTTGTCAAAGAGGGGAGACAAACTGATGGTAGAACAGGTTTTCACAATGCTTTTAAATTGAATTAACTACTGCAAGCCATGGAGTGACCAAAAAATTATGCAATGCCGTTAGTTATCGTAGGCCTCGGTATAATCCCCCTGTCTATCATGTCCATATTTTATGGGTTTAAATTTAATTTAACTTATTGAAATTATACTAATGAAGAGATTTTCACCCTTCAACAGATGTTACCTTTGCAACCTTTGTAAAATCTATTATTTCAAAGGATGTCTAAATTTGAACTAAATCAGACTAAAAATTTTATATATTTTAGCAACACATATGATGTTAGAGACATATAATTGTTTGTCTCGCCACGTGGCTCTTACTAATATCTAACTTTTTCATTACCGTATAACTTTCCTAAATACGCTACTAGTTCTAAATTCTATGCTTTGAAATTATACTCTCCTCTGTAAAAAGTATTTTTTCAGACATACAGAGGGTGTCAAGGTTCATTTAATTTAATTTTGTCAAGATCACTATTATTTTTAAGCCAATTAATGAATTAAATTATTTAATAAACAAAATTTCCAAGATTCATAGTTTTGTATTAAGGTTTTTGTTGTACATATTTACACTAAAACAGGGGCGGATCTAGGAATTTGTTGAGGGGGGCGCACTTGAGAATTTTGGTTTTCTCACTAAACGATAACATCCGCCCAGCAATGGGAGGTAGTTGTTAGTACTCACTAAATTCAATTCACTCATGATGCTAACAAATAAAACATCACATTGTAACACTTATTTTACAATGAAATGTGTAATATTTATGTATTCCACTGATACAATAAACAGTAAGTACATAAATATACACATTTTATACAACAACTACCTCGAAAAACAAACATTTTATACCGGTACCAAATTATTTACTCACACACACTACCCAAGGCTAAACCGTCGTGCAGGAAAAGGCTAAGGTAGAACGCAAAGGTTTCAGAAAAGAAGAATATGATTGAGGAAGACTGCAGGGCCAGTGCTACGGTGTGTGACACTAGGGCAGCCTAAGGGGTGACATGGCGTAGGGTAGAATGTAGCCTAAGGCAATAGGCTAGTGCTGTGGTGCGTTACCTAAGGGATGCTCGGCCCCAGCCCCTAGGCCGGTGCTGCGGTGTGCTCCTAGGGCAGCCAAGTTCAATAGGTTGGTGCTGTGGTGCGTTACCTTAGGGATGCTCGGCCCAAGTCTCTAGGCCGGTGTTGTGGTACCTTTACCTTACAGATAGGCCTAGTAAGTAAATTGTGTTTGTCGGATTTCAGGAGCTCAGTGACTCCATAATTTTATGTATCGATCGGCAACTGTACAATTTTTTGAATGCAGTAAGTAACTTAACACACATAGATAAAGGACGTATCCATTGCGACTTGCTTCCTTACCATTCTACCACCGGGGCTCACTATCTTGGCCTACACATTCCATGAAAATTGTACTGTTAAAACTATTCGTAGAGGATGCTCCATTTTGTAGAGCATCGCCCAGTAGGTAAGACGTGTTGGTGCAAATAATGTATTTGCAAATATTTAAAACAAAAACGAGTACAGCGACAGACAGCGTCACTCTATTACCTATTAATTAAACATTTTCTGAGTCCAAGGGGGGGAGGGCGCGCGTCCCCTGGCTGGATCCGCCACTGCACTAAAATATAGGCCTGGCAACCTACAAAGTTTATTTTTCCAATATTAAAATAAAGAATCACTTTAACTACAAGGTAAAATAGCTATCAATCCAATGAAACATAAACAGCAAGTACAGATGTTAGGTCTATGATAAACCTACACACAAATAATTAAATACCATAACAACACTATCAGTACAAATCTAAGGCTGAGTGAGAAAAATCAAGTTTTTATGCTCGTGGAAAGTTTATTTGACTGAAGGCTTAGTCTTAAGCTAATTATAAAAGCTTATAAATAAGCTAATTTATTAGCTTATAGAAAAGCTAGTAATAAATTAGCTTGTATAGTAGAGCTAACTTTTTGGATGGTTTATAACATTGAAGCGTTAATTGAGACATTCTTCGGTGCAAGTTGTAGCTTGGATGTAAGTAATTTGTATGTGTTTGCTGTTTCTAGAAAGAGGTGTACTTGTTTTAGTAAAAGCAGTTATTTTATAATTAAACTTGGTTTTAAAATAGGACTAGGAATACACTCATTCTTCACGTATGAGGATGATCGGACATTTAGTAATCCCAAAGTTTAATATATTGTGGAGAAATGATGAGAAACTTGTCACGCAATATCTTTCCAACGATACAACGAATTCTCTTAACAGGAAAGAAATTATTACTTTAGTGCTCATGGCAGTTTCTAACTCTGAGTCATTCACAAAGTTTCATTTAAGGACTTCATGTATATCAAACACTTTCTAGTATGCAGTGAGTACAATTACAGGCGTGTCTTTGAGAACTGTAATTTAATACGCGAATACTTTGTACTTGAGTATAAAAATCATTTGCGTTTATGCAAGAGGCATGGAGGTGCCCGCGCTGTGGCGGGAAATTGCAGCTTACTTGGCCGCGAAGGATAAATTTTGATTTTTCATTAGTTTAAATGTTATTTTAGTGATATAGGAAGAATAACCTCCTAAACTTCCTAAATTGTACCGTGTGTTAAAATTATAGAGAAATGTTATATTATAGAGAAATGTATCGTTTCAAAATCAAGTAACAAAGACTAACATAAATTGTGAAGAGGGGATTTGATTGGTTAACATATTTGTTGTCATGGAGACCGGAGGGTATAGAGGGTCAAAATGGCAGTTCGTATGTAAGCACAGATGTTTACCCCAGACGAGACCTCTATAGATATATACCTCGTTGGATGAGATAGGATTTGCTATTTAAAAATAAAGTAACATAACCTAACCTAACAGCCGCAGCACACTGTACAAGATGGGTCGTAAAAAAAACAAACAATACCATTTCACCATCGGAGGTCACTCTTACCACTTTTGACAACAAATTAATAAGTAATACGCTATGATTGGCACCATTCTGTACTATTTGTATTGCAATGAATAAAGATGATTTGTTTGATATAAAATATAGAAAAAATAGCTAGGATAAACTGAAAAATACTCATTCCGTTGTATTATCAAAATAAAATGATCAAGTACTTGAACCGCTTATGAAACTCAAGACTCTACTGTAGGCTTAGGCTAGGTAATAACTAGGAGTACGCTCTTTTATCACGTAAGAGGCTGAGCTCACAGTTAATAATTTTAAAAAAATGTTTCAATTCACAATATATGCCATAGACCCCCATTGTAACTGCAGCTTGACAATGCCGTTCAAATATAGAACATGAGAAACAAACAATGAGGTCTGAAATCAGTCAATCAGATCAAAAGTGCATTTGAAGTAGTTGTTACTCACCCCTCACTCTCACTGGGGGCTGTATCACCTAGACCTCCTTTATTATATTAGTTGAAGATTTTGATGGAAGTACAAAATTTTGATGAAACTGTAGGATCACAATCAGTCAAACCAAGTTGTATTTACAATTTGGTCTACACTGGAGGGCTATACACATCCGAGGACCCACACGGTTATTTTATTGTAGCTTAATATTGATGTTAAATATATCTAAATATAGAAGTTGATGTGTACAGTATGGTTTAAAATCAGTCAATCGGTCTTAAACGCCAAAATAGTTAAAACTCTAAAGAGGTTTTAATGTAGCACTTTAGTCTTTCTGTGAGGATATGCCCCCCAGGCTCTCACTGTTATTGTAGCTTGATATTGTTGTTCAAATGGGAGCGGCTCTATTACACATCATATCAATGGACCATGGACCCTCTTGTAAAAATTAAAAAAATACAAGAGGGTCTATGGACCATCGAACCGTTTAAAGTGAATATAAGTTATATTTACTGTTTGGGTTGATGATCCATCGACCCACAGTGAGTTCTTTTTAAAATATACAAATTCGGTCTGATGTACCATCGACCCTATAAATTATTATTTAAAAAAACGGGCCACCTATATTTCTAAAGTTTTCAAATAAATTAAGAGTCTTCATCACCGGAAGTTGCTAGACGCCATCTTGCAGTTTTGCTCCATAAGGCCAATGTTAACTTTGTGCCTCCATTACTCCTCACCTGATCGTCACATACAATTCATTTTGGTGTCAAATTAAAGGTTTTGCCGTCCTCTAGGGAAATACAATGTTGAATTTTTTAATTTGGGTACCATAGTTGCATAATAAATAGTTGAATTTTGAACTGAAACACTGTACGTGTTCTCATTAATTTGTAACAAAATCCAAATTCGACTATTGTATTTCCCTAGAGGACAACGAAACCTTTAATTTGACACCAAAATTAATTGTTTTTGACGATCAGGTGAGGAGTAACGGAGGCACAAAGTTAACATTGGCCTTATGGAACAAAATACCACGATGGCGTCCGGCAACTTCCGGTGATGAAGACTCTTAAGTGGCTCTATTACACAAATCAAATCAAAATAATCTTTATTCATAAAAACAGTACAGTGGTGTACATATGAATAGTGTCTACATCATAATCAATTTTCTATGTTATTCATTAAATTATTATTTTACATTACCATCATCTTATAAATTAAAGAATTCATCAATAGAATAAAAACTGTTTGAGATAATATATTTTTTTTAACTTATTCTTAAATTTACTTGTATTTTTTTCTTTTTTCAATTCTCCAGGCAACTTTTTGTAGAACTTTGCACCTGCATAGGATGGTTTTTTGGTATAGAATTGTAACCTATGATGAGTGGGTATGATTTCTGATTTCTTTCTCGTATTGTATGAATGTACTATTGAATTACCCATTGGCGTGTTGTATATTTTCAAATTTTTGTATACCATAACAGAGTCAAAAATATATTGACCATAAACTGTTAAAATTTTGAGATTTTTGAAATGTTCCCTACAAGATACATCGTGGTGAAGGTTCTTAATAGTTCGAATTGTTTTCTTTTGCTGTTTAAGAATTTTATCAAGGTTATCTTTCTTAGTGGATCCGTAAAGACAGATTCCAAATTAAATGTGAGAATGTATGTAAGAATGGTATATCAATTTGAGAGTCGATTCACTGCATAAACATGCCATTTTTCTTAAGGCATACAATCCTGAATTAATTTTTAATACAATTTTTCCTACATGTTCATTCCAATTTAGGTTACTATCGATCAGCAGACCAAGACATTTAGTGCTGAGAATAAGTTCAATGGATTTAGAATCAATCAAAACCATGGGTTCTGTAGTGGTTTGTGACTGAGCTGTTTTAAATGAAATGTAATTAGTTTTTTCAATGTTCAGCCCTAGATTGTGATTTTGGAAGAATTGGACAATACTTTCTAATTCTATGAATGATAAAATTTCAACCTGTTCTATTGTTTTATCTGAGATTTTAAGGTTCGTATCATCAGCATATAGACATATATTACTTTTTCCAGTGTTTGATAATGATAAAGAGATGTTTTTTAGATAGCATATGAAAAGGAATGGTCCTAATATTGAACCTTGTGGGACGCCAAATTTTACTGGTTTCAATTGTGAATCATAATTTGAAATCCTGTTATTGGAAAAATGAGTTAATTGGACAAACTGGTATCTATTTTCAAGGTATGAGCGAAACCAATCCAAAGAAGAGTTATTTATTCCGAGTGATTTTAATTTACTAAGAAGAGTTGTGTGAATTACACTGTCAAATGCTTTTGACAGATCCATAAAGATCCCTAGGCATGGGTCCCCTGCATCAATTGAGTCAATTATTGATTCTATAAAAGAAACATTTGCTGTAATTACTGATTTTCCACAACAGAAACCATGTTGAACGCTATCTACCAAATGGTTTTTTTCCAGGAATTCTGTTAATTGATTATAAACTGCCTTTTCTTAGATTTTAGAAATTGGTGGTAATAATGATAAAGGGCGATAGTTTGATGGATTTTTTTCGTCTTTTTTTTATATATTGGAATGATTTTAGCAATTTTCAATTTATCTGGAAATACCCCAGAAACAAAAGATGAATTTACTAGATGACTTAATATGTAACTGATCTCACATTTAACTTCTTTTAACAAAAATATAGGTACTTCATCATACCCACTCGAATACTTATTTTTAAATGATCTGATGATTTCTTCTATTTCTTTCATTCCTATCTCTCTTAATCTACACATAGGTTTCGTCTGCCAACAACCAGAGCTTAACCTAATATCATTATCTTCTGTAAAATTATTTAACATTGACATATCAGAATTATCTTTAATTACACTTACAAAAAAATCATTAAATACATTTGATACTTCAACTGGGTTGCAGTGATGCTTACCACCCTCAATTAAATTAATATTTTGTATTTTTTTGCGATATTTGTTTCCCACTTCAGAATTTATTATGCTCCAGACTGTTTCATTTATGTTATTTGAAGTTTTAATCTTATTATCAAAATAAGCTCTTTTTGATTTTTTACATTTTTTTGTAGTTCGAGACTTTATTCTTTAGAGTTTCTGTTTGTTTAAAAAAGTTGTTTATTCCTGATATCTCTTGTCAGACTAATTAATATACTTTTTTCTTCTTTCAACTGAGATGATAACCAATTATTATTTTTTATTTTCTTAGAAACTCTTCTTTTTGGAAAGGCCATATTAAAGTGGTATGTAAAATTTTCAAAAAATATATTGTACTTTCTTTCAGCGGGTGCAAGCAATACTTCAACCCATGACTCATCCAGTAATAAATTTTTAAACAAACTGATATTCTCTTGACTAATTTCTTTGTTCTCTTATTATAAAGTTTTTCTTAATAGGAATGGAGTTTGGCAGAGTTATTTCTAAGCACTGACCATCATGGTCAGACAATAAAGTTATCAAGCCATTTACTTTCATCAAGTTGCTATGAGATCTTGTGACTAAAAAGTTGTCAATTGCTGTTTTTGAGGTCCTAGAAATTCTAGTGAGAAATTTTACTAAATACTCCATATTAACACTTGTTAGCATATTTTTAAGCATAGTATGTTCCTTAGACTTTGCTAATACATCTATATTAATATCTCCTGACACAATAATACATTCAAACTTATTATTAAGAAATTCTAAAAGTATAGTTAATTTATCTAAAAAAATTTCCACATTTGATTTTGGTGATCTATAAACAGCCACAACAACTATTTTAAAGTTACCAATCGAATATTTGCAGATACAAAACTCAAATTGTTTTTGTTCTAATAATTTATTTTTTAAAGAATTGGGAATCAAAACTATTTTTTGTTTCACTTCATCATTGCATAAAAGCATTACTCCACCCTTACGTGATAACCTACGAGTAAATTATGAGCCAATAAAATAATTTCCAAAATTTAAGCGTTCAATTTCTTCATCTTTCATGTCATGTTCTGTTAGAATTACAATATGTGGTTTTACTTCATCTAAAATTATTTGCAAAGACTCAATTTTTGATTTCAGATGCTCAATATTTTGGTGGAATAATTTAACTGTGCTATACTTTTTAGAATTATGTTTTAAGTTTGGATTTGGAGAGAGGTGGTTTATTGGTGAGGGTTTGTTTGGTTCAGATACCGAGGATTGATTGGAGGAGGTGAATTGTGGTGATCTTGATACAAAAAATGCTTATTATTACTGATGTTATCAGAAGGCACTAGCACACCAAACTTATTCTCACTAGATTGCCCTTTCAGCACTTCACTGTATGTTGATTCTCCTAGGATGACACGGGGTTTAGGGGTAGGTGTCGGAGTGGAGGAGATTGTTCTCGTCAAGCAGCTTATCTCAGGACTCGGCCAGCCTGGCCTTAGTGAAGAGTTGGATACCAGTGATATGTTCATTTCTTCTTGTGATATATGTTGTGTAGAGTTTTTGTAGGTAATTATGTGTTTGTTAAGTGGCTCTATTACACATCACATCGATGGACCATAGACCCTCTAACATTTATAAAATAAGAACGGTTCGATGGTCCAACAATATCATCTGTAGTAGAGCCTTCACTTAAATGTTTGATTTATTTCATGTAGGTTCGATGGGCCATCGAATCATCTTGCGTTAATCTATAAATACCCCCGTCGCAGCAAACCTGCGTACTCAGCGAATTTCCAATGCATAATATATGTCTTAATACCACATAAAGCCGCATACCAAGTTTCATAAAATATATTCACAAATAAGCTACATATACAATTTTAATTATTCTCCATAAGAATAAAATTGAGGATGAGTATGTAGGTTTACTGCAAAAAGGAAGATAAAAATGTGTTTTTTTGCAATTATCAATATAACTCAACCAGGTGAAGCTAAATAACAAGTTTTAATAATTTATGTTCATAATTAAGGGAGATATAAAACTTTACATATTCTCCATAAGATTAACATTAGGGGTGGGTATGCAGGTTTGCTGCTAAGGGGATAATCAACAAAAAATCAATTTGGTGTGCAAATATCAATATACCAGAACTAGGTGAAGCCACATACCAAGTTTCATCAATATACATTCATAAATAATCGAGATATCAAATTTTAAATATTCTCCATAAGGATAACATTGGACAACGTACTGTGTTTAGCACTTTGAATATCTCGGCAACGGATAGACGTAGAATCACAATTTAAACACCAAAATTATTGTTTTGTGGAACTAAACTGATTGGCAAAAGAAAATGTGAAGTTTACAATAGAATTAATTGAGGAAAAGTTAAAACCATTTTCCCATAAGATTAACATGGGAGATTTTATGAACACGTTTTTTGGATTTTCTCCGCAACCACTTAACCTAGGTTAATGATTCAAAATACTATATTATTTGTTTTTTTAAGCTCTATAAAATGGTCAAAACAAAGATTATGGGGTGAAAAGTGCAAAAAACTGATTTTTGAACAATTTTAAAACCCCATAAACCCCCTTTCCCATGGTCCAATTTTTCTGGTTTTCGAACTTAAAGTCATGAATATCACTTTACACATTTGAGCCAAATTTCATCGAAATCGGACGTTTTTTACTCATCGCATTCACAGACACACACACGTATATATATATATATATATATATATATATATATATATATATATATATATATATATATATATAGAGAGAGAGAGAGATAGATATATATATATATATATAAATTTCAACGAATATTTTTTTGGCATCTGGGGACCTCAAAACAAAAAGTTATCATGATTTAGGGCTTAAGTCTTAACATGAGACCTACCGTAATAGATTCTTTCCTATAGGGAAAATTCGCTAAAACTAAATAAAAGGTCCGATGGACCCTTGGACCAAAACTTTAACAATTCATTTTTAATTATAAATTGATTTGATGGCCCATAGAGCCAATTCTTTATTAAATTATATTATAGATCGCACTAGGGCGATGTTATATCGAACCAAAGCATATTTTTATTTAAGGTTCGATGGTCCATCGATATGATGTGTAATAGACCTAGTCTCGTTCAAATACATATAAAAATGCAGAAGTTCAAAACAATGGTGCTTAAATCTGCCAATCCGTTAAAGAAGATGAAATTGCCTTATTTTAAAAAAGAAAGGAAAAGTAGTATCTGATGTTATTAAATATAATATAGGAACTAAAACTCTTTGGCCCACTTGGTTTGCCAGTGATTGTTTCAAGGTCCAACATTTATTATATATATTCATGATTACGTGAATGGTCCAGTTTAATAGTCCCCTGTGTAGCATTTAAGTTTCCAAAAACATTATGATCGCATCCTTTTTAAGCAAAGGGGTATTATGATTATTCTTATGTTTAATAATATTTACTACAATATATGTACTACTATTATTACATAGTACTAATATGTACTTCTGTGTACTACTATTATATGTTATATAATATTTACTGTACCTCAAGTTTAATTTATGATAATTGTTGTGCTGTAAAATAACATACAGGGAATTAACCTGGAACAATTTGTATCACAAAATATAATAATGACTTTTTCCTTCCATTTTTAAGATATATTGTAATAGTTCACACATGTAAAAAATAGTTAAAAATAGTTATGAACATAGTAAACAAATTTCATAATTGGCCTTGAAGGAAGAGTACTGTGATCCATTAAAACATAAATTATTATAATTTCTGGTAAATAGTCCAACTAAATTCGACCGGAATGTTAAATAGGAGCAGCTCTTAAGGTGATAAATTTGAAAAGTAATTTTTCAATAAAAAAATCATATTGAGTGAAAATAAAAGTATGGTACCAATAAACCTCTCTAGGACAAGACCTTCGATTTAAGACCAAAACTATTGAAATTGATCCAGTAGTTTTTGATAATGGATTTTCAAAAGAAATGGATTTTCATGTTGAAATTTTTCATTTGGTATTGAGAACAAAAAATCTCAACTAAAGAAAGGTATTATGACATGAGCGCGGATCAAAACTATAAATTTAATACAAAACCTGTTTATATTTTGGTCCAGTAGTTTTTGCTAGTGGATATATTCAAGTAATTTGTTGAAAATTGAACACAATCTGTTATGGGAACTATTAACTCAGTAGTTTTGCACCAAAAAATCACATAATAAAATGTAGTTGACATAACTATATTCCAAAACCTTCATGATAGACCCCCTACTAAATCCGTTAAAATTGGACCAGTAGTTTTTCCCAGTAGGACCGCTTGATTTATGTAAGGAATTTTGTTGAAATGTTAACCGGGCTGTTACGTATGCTCAAGTAATTCAAATTAATTCTGTATTGGGAAAAATATTTTAACAAAAGAATAATAATAATACACTAATAATATATATTCTGTGCCAATGTTTAATAATGTACTGGAATTTACAACAAAATATTAAATTTATTGGGAAATCTTTAAACCTGAGTAGGGAAATCTTTAGGTAGGCCTGAGTCCTATCTTTCCCTTCCTGGCGGGGTATGACCCTTTTTTGGGAACCATTCCAGCATTTGCCTAAATGAGATAAGAAACCGTCCAAACTCTTCTCAGAATGGCCGGCCAATGATGAAATCCAAGCCTCCCAAATTTGAGGTGCAATAATCACTACTGGTACCTCACTCAAATGGAAGGAGAGAAAAACTAGACGATGCAAACAATAGTGATCTTGCAAAATCTTGCATAACCAGGCGCCGCTTCTTATCGCTGCCCAGTCTTGTTTAACTTATTTTTCATATTCAAATATATAACTTGCCATACTTGATATTAGTATGTGTATGTAAATATAACATCGACAGATTTTTAAAAGCAATCAAAATGAATTTACAAACCACCACAGCACCGTGCGGAGTTATGTTAGGTTAGATTAAAATACACTAATTGTTTGTAGGCCTTCAGTTCACAACAGATTGTTAGGTCATTTGGTTAACTACCGACTATCGTAATATGAATTATAAATTATCGTAGTAGTTTGGACGTAGTCGACTAGCGTTTAGACGATCCACTGCTTGATGAAGTGTAACTTTCTCATCATTTGACATGCTACGGTATACCAGTGGATACAGCATTGATCTCACGATCATGCGGTCTCCTGTTCAAATCTTACTTTTGTAAATTACTTTTGAAGTTTCAATTTTTTTATTTTATTTTGTTTTGTTAGGCTACCTGGCTTGTAGAGGCCTCTAACCTTCTGTCATTGTTTTATAGAGTGTACTTTTTACTGGATAATAAATCAACACTTATGTTCATATTTCATATATGATTATCTTATAAATATATTATAATTATCTTATCTATATTATAATAGTTACAGCCAATCAATAGTTAATTTTAAACTTTTGAAATTTTTTTTGTAATTTAAGGTCCTATTTAGAGAAAAAATAAGGGCAATAAGTCAAAGTTGGGCAATCAAATGTATATCTACCCCCGTCCCATTTTCTATAATTGTTCCAAGTTTCAGCCTTCTAGGTCGTACGATAGCCTCAGAAACATGCAAAAAGACAGGAATTTACAATTTTTTCTAATATTTTCCTTACCCAATTATACATTCAGATAGGTAGGGCCTACTTCAGTAACTATGTAACCTAACCTCAGAGCGCTGCATTAGCTTGCGCCATTATTTTTATTGCTTTTATTTTATTTTTACAGTACATAGACTACTAATATCATTAATATAAGCCTGCCATAAGAAGCCAGCATTACCAAATGTTTTAATGAACTGTATACAAATTGTAATTTTAGATAAAGAAGTATCATAACGCTTTACAAACAATAGTTTCTTGAAACAAAATTAAAATTTTTTTAGAAAAGCGTTTTTCAACCATTTTTAATGACTTAAACATGCATGATCAATATCCAGTTATATCTAAGGAGCATGGTAGAATTCTGGAGTAATGGGGTGGGGGATGTAATATTTAGGAATCTTTCACACGAGCAACCTTTTCCCGCAGCAATTTTTCCCCGTGTGATTTTTTTCCCCACAGGGATAAATTGGGTGAAATGAGAGCTTTCACATGGAGCGATTTTTTGCCGCGCGGGTCAAATCCACCCAGTGGCTCTAAAACCACCTGCTGGTTTCTGCATTCGATTTTTTTGCCGCGCGGGGAAAAACGCTCCTCTCCAATTGCAAAGCATTGATTCAGATGGACGTTTTCACGCGAGTGGGAAAAAACCGCTCTCCTCAACGGTGTTTGTCGAGTCAGTGTATTGTTTTCCAACATGGATGGTTGAGGTCCACGTTTTTTCTGATGTAATTGTGTTTTAGCGAATTTCCCCTATAGGGAAGAAGCTATTACCGTAGGTGGCATAGTAAGAGTTAAAGCCCGAGACCATGATAACTTTTCGTTTTGAGGTCCCCAGATGCCAAAAACACCAACAATTCAAATTTGTATAAATGTATAAATAGGATATATATATATATATATATATATATATATATAGCCTATTTATACATATATATAAATTTGAATTGTTGGTGTTTTTGGCATCTGGGGCATATATATATATATATATATATATATATATATATATATATGTCCATTAACACGATAAATTGAGTAAATACCCCCGTCGCAGCAAACCTGCGTACTCAGCGAATTTCCAATGCATTTATATGTGACTCACTACTACATAGAGCTATTTACCAAGTTTCACAAAAATACATCCATAAATAAGTGATATATAGCATTTTATTTATTCTCCATAAGAATAACATTAGGGTTGAGGACGCAGGTTTGCTGCAACTAGGAAGATAAGTAATATTTCTTTTTCAATTAACAATATAACTGTACCAGGTGAAGCTATATACCAAGTTTTATTAATTTAGGTTCATAATTAAGGGAGATATACAACTTAACTTATTCTCCATTTGAATAACATGGGGGCCGAGTATGCAGGTTTGCTGCTACGGGGACTATCAACAAAAAACTTGTTTTTTGTGCTAATATCAATATACCCCAACTAGTTGAAGCCACATGCCAAGTTTCATCAATATACATTCAAAAATAATCGAGATATAGAATTTTATTTATTCTCCATAAGGATAACATTGGACAACGTACTGTGTTTAGCACTTTGAATATCTCTGCAACGGTTGGACGTAGAACAACGATTAAAACACCAAAATGTTTGTTTTGTTGAGCTAAACACATTAATAAACAGAAATGTGAAGGTTTTAGTAAACCTATCTGAGACAAATCTAAAAACCTTTTTCCCATAAGATTAACATGGGACACGTTTTTTTGGTTTTTCTCCACAACCACTTAACCTAGGTTAATGATTCAAAATACTAAATTATTTGTTTTTTTAAGCTCTATAAAATGGCTATAACCAAAATTGAGTATTTTTAACATTTTGGGGTCAAATTTGCAAAAAACCGATTTTTGGAAAATTGTAAACCCCATAAAACCCCCTTCCCATAGTGCGATCGATCTGGTTTTCGAACTTAAAGTCATAAATGCTACTCTCCACATTTGTGCCAAATTTCATCAAAATTGGGTGTTTCTTTCAAAAGTTATCGCGGTAACGGACACATATATATATAGAAATTTGAACGAATAGTGTTTTTGGCATCTGGGGACCTCAAAACAAAAAGTTATCATGGTCTGGGGCTTAAGTCTTACCATGAGACCTACGGTAATAGCTTCTTCCGTATAGGGGAAATTCGCTAAAAAGTCTGATTTTTATGAAATTTCAATTTTGGCTCAAATGTGTAAAGTGATATTCATGACTTTAGGTTCGAAAACCGGAAGAATAGGACCATAGGAAGGGGGGTTTACAATTTTCCAGAAATAAGTTTTTTGCATTTTTCACCCTAAAATTTTTAAAAAACTTAATTTTGGTTTTTACCATTTTATAGAGTTTAATAAGACGAATAATATAATATTTTGAATCATTAACCTAGGTTAAGTTAAGTTATCATTCTCTACTAGACAATCAAAAACAAAAATTAATCCAATTATTAAAATAGATGAAGATGAGATACTACTAGAAAGCAGTAGAACATTTTTAGGTATGATCATAGATAAAAATTTAAGTTGGGATAGACATATCGAGAAAATTCTAAATAAAATATCACATGGAATATATGCACTTCGAAGAATGTCCAAAGTTTGTAATTTAAAAACCTTAAAGGTTTTATACTTTGCTCTCATAGACTCATACATATCTTTTGAGGTTAGCATTTATTGAGCAACCTCAAAAAGAACTTGAAATCCATTTTAAAAATGCAAAAAAAAGCTATTAGAATTATCCTTAGACTTAGAAATAAAGACTCGGTTAAGACAAAATTTAAGGAACTTGAGATTCTTACAGTTTTTCTCAGCATGTGTTTAACACTGTGAAATATGTAAAAGAACACAATATCCCTCAGATGGAAGCTAGAATCGACAATACAACACAAGAAGTTATTTAACTTCTGATTCCCATAAGACTTGAATTGTTTAAAAAAAAGTTAATTATAGAGGCATACAATTTTTTAAGCACATTCCAGATGACATAAAGACAGTCCAAAATCTTCCCGAATTTGTCAAAAAACTAAAGCAGTTTTTGATTGAGCATCCCCCTATACTCCTTTGAAGAATTAGCTACGATAAATAATGACATGTAAATTAAATAAGTAGTTTATAAGTATGGTTTATTTTTAAAATAAACGATTGTGACACTATTCATCTGTAACAATTGTACAGTTGACGAATAAAGAATTATTTGATTTGATTTGGCTAAATACCAACGACGATATCAACGACTCAAGTACCACTAAGGACCGAATCCAAATACGATCTGTAAATAGCTTTATTTTTTGATTTATTTGGACTTTACCTATCGCTTCTAGTGTTTAAAACTACACTACGTTTCGGGAGGTAAGGAAACTCCTCCCGTTATCAAGTGAACCCTACTTACATCTAAATATCAAACTCTTACACCTAACTAACCTACATTTTTTTTTTTTTGGATTTTTTTGATTTTTCTTTTACATTCTAATTTACACTAACACAAAGATAACAAAAAATCAAATACAATACACTAACACAAAATTTATATCACACCTAACTAACCTACATTTTTTTAAATATTTTTCTTTACAATTTAATTTGACTCACAGAAAGATAACAAATATATATACAAAAAATCGAATACAATACACTAACACAACATTTATATATACGAACAAATGAAAAACTGACAATACATTACCTGTTCTACATCGTGGCCTCCAAGCTGACGGGCAAACACGGGAAACGGGCTCACGTCCATCCACAACCAAATCGCACACTAGACTAGTGGCTAGCGGCAGTGGAGGGGGGAGAGCCGTTACCCCCACCTACCGACAGGGGCACGTGACGACACAGCTGTGGCTACCCACCGTCTTTGTCGACGGGAACATGACACGGAAACCAAAAACTGCACGATTCCTCCTAGAATGCTACACGGGCACCAGTACGATATTCTCATAGAGATTACCGCATGCCTCCAAGGTGAGCATTGGGAACTGGTCATGCAATCAGGTGGCCGTGTTTCCTCCAAGGGCGATCACGGACGCATGTGTCGTAGCCGCATTGGATGGACTCTAGACGCAGGAGCAACTGTAACACAAGGAACTGGCGTGTGTTTGCGGGGTGATTTTTGACTGAAATGGTTTTTAATTAAGGGAATCCATAGTGGCCTGACATCAATACTACTCTGACTTATTGGATTTTCATGTAATTTAATTAATGCCCCTTCAACAAACTTTCTTTTATAATAGTGAGACTCATGATGTATAATTTTTGCCTCTTCCCAACTAAATTTATGATCATTTTCCCAGGCGTGTTTTGCCAATTTAGATTTTACTGTTTCGCCATTTTTTGTGTTTCTTTTATGTTCGTTTATACGAACTTTTAGCGGCCTTTTAGTTTCCCCTATATATTCACCCTCACATTCACATTTGATGCTGTAGATACAGTTTTTTGAGGCTTGTTCTTCATTTTTCGGTTTTACTTTAGTTAGTTGCTGTCTCAGAGTGTTTGACGATTTAAAAGCTGTTAAGATCTTATATTTTCTGGCAACTCGCCTTATTTTTTCCGACAGTTTTGGGACATATGGGATGCTTATGAAAGCTGTTGGTTTATCCACATTTGGAACAGTGTTTGGCTTTGTCCCCCTTTCCTTTTTGCATCTGCTAATTATTTTTTGAGGATAACCATTCTTTTGTAACTCTTGTGAAATTTTATTGTGCTCCGCGTCTAAAGTTTTCTTTTCACAACAAACTGATTTGGCCCTGTCGAAAAGAGAATAAGCTACTGATTCTTTGACTGATTCACAGTGGTTTGATTTGTAATTGAGGTATCGACCTGTGTGTGTTTTCTTTCTAAAAATTTCTGTTTTAAGGGCGTTTCCATCTTTAACTACATTTACATCCAAAAATGCTAGTTTTTTGTCTTGTTCTTTTTCTGTTGTGAGTTTAATTGTTGGTGAAACTTTATTTAAATGCTTAGTAAACTCGTCTAACTTTTTATCGCCATGATTCCAGACTGCAAAGACATCGTCAACGTACCTCAGCCACACTTTCGGTTGAAAACAAGCAGACGCAATAGCTTTCTGTTCGAATTCTTCCATAAATATGTTGGCAAATATTGGTGACAAAGGCGATCCCATTGCCATTCCCTCATCCTGGCGGAATATTTGGCCCTCCAATTCAAAATAATTTGACTCAGTACATAATTTAAGCAAATCCATAATTACATTTACTGGGATTTTGGTTCTTGTGTTTAAGTTTTGGTCATTGAGTAACCGTTTTTCAATGATTTCTAGTGTTTGGTTTACGGGGATATTAGTGAAAAGACTTTCAACATCAAAACTAACTAACATGTCCTCGTCTGAAATTTGCATGTCTTTTACGATTTCTACAAAATGCTTTGTGTTTGTTACATGTGAATCAGTATTTCCTGATAAAGGTTTGAGTATGGGCAGGAGAAATCTACATAGTTCTCTACTTGGGGAGTCTCTTGAACTAACAATGGGTCTCAGAGGAACACCTTCTTTGTGTATTTTTGGTAGCCCATACATGTGAGGAGTTTTTGAGTGGTGTGGTGTAAGTCGTTTGCGCTGTGCGTCTGTAAAAAATTCTTTGTGTTTTCTGAGAGTCTTTTCGATTTTATTTTCATAACTTTTAGTTGGGTCCTTCTTTAGTAGTGTGTATTTTCCAGCTTTAAGAACATCCTGAATTTTATGCGAATAATCAACTTTATTTATTAGCACAGTTGCATTTCCTTTGTCGGCTGGTAAAATCTTTAGGGTTTCTTCCTTTTTTAAAGCATTTAAGGCCTCTTTTTCATTTCTTGTTATGTTTGGTTTCACTGGTTTTATATTTTTAAGTGCCGCACTGGCCTCACTTCTGAATTGATCAGCTACATCCTCAGGGAGCTGGGGTGTCGCCGATTCAATACCAGTAATGAAATCAAGTACGTTTACGGCTTTAGGAGCTACAGCAAAATTTAGACCTTTAGAAAGTAGTTCTATTTCGTCGTGAGTCAGTGTTTTGTCCGAGAGGTTGACGACCGCTTGGTCTAAAGGTCTAAATTTTGCTGTAGCTCCTAAAGCCGTAAACGTACTTGATTTCATTACTGGTATTGAATCGGCGACACCCCAGCTCCCTGAGGATGTAGCTGATCAATTCAGAAGTGAGGCCAGTGCGGCACTTAAAAATATAAAACCAGTGAAACCAAACATAACAAGAAATGAAAAAGAGGCCTTAAATGCTTTAAAAAAGGAAGAAACCCTAAAGATTTTACCAGCCGACAAAGGAAATGCAACTGTGCTAATAAATAAAGTTGATTATTCGCATAAAATTCAGGATGTTCTTAAAGCTGGAAAATACACACTACTAAAGAAGGACCCAACTAAAAGTTATGAAAATAAAATCGAAAAGACTCTCAGAAAACACAAAGAATTTTTTACAGACGCACAGCGCAAACGACTTACACCACACCACTCAAAAACTCCTCACATGTATGGGCTACCAAAAATACACAAAGAAGGTGTTCCTCTGAGACCCATTGTTAGTTCAAGAGACTCCCCAAGTAGAGAACTATGTAGATTTCTCCTGCCCATACTCAAACCTTTATCAGGAAATACTGATTCACATGTAACAAACACAAAGCATTTTGTAGAAATCGTAAAAGACATGCAAATTTCAGACGAGGACATGTTAGTTAGTTTTGATGTTGAAAGTCTTTTCACTAATATCCCCGTAAACCAAACACTAGAAATCATTGAAAAACGGTTACTCAATGACCAAAACTTAAACACAAGAACCAAAATCCCAGTAAATGTAATTATGGATTTGCTTAAATTATGTACTGAGTCAAATTATTTTGAATTGGAGGGCCAAATATTCCGCCAGGATGAGGGAATGGCAATGGGATCGCCTTTGTCACCAATATCCCAGTATCCCACCAATTTGCCAACATATTTATGGAAGAATTCGAACAGAAAGCTATTGCGTCTGCTTGTTTTCAACCGAAAGTGTGGCTGAGGTACGTTGACGATGTCTTTGCAGTCTGGAATCATGGCGATAAAAAGTTAGACGAGTTTACTAAGCATTTAAATAAAGTTTCACCAACAATTAAACTCACAACAGAAAAAGAACAAGACAAAAAACTAGCATTTTTGGATGTAAATGTAGTTAAAGATGGAAACGCCCTTAAAACAGAAATTTTTAGAAAGAAAACACACACAGGTCGATACCTCAATTACAAATCAAACCACTGTGAATCAGTCAAAGAATCAGTAGCTTATTCTCTTTTCGACAGGGCCAAATCAGTTTGTTGTGAAAAGAAAACTTTAGACGCGGAGCACAATAAAATTTCACAAGATTTACAAAAGAATGGTTATCCTCAAAAAATAATTAGCAGATGCAAAAAGGAAAGGGGGACAAAGCCAAACACTGTTCCAAATGTGGATAAACCAACAGCTTTCATAAGCATCCCATATGTCCCAAAACTGTCGGAAAAAATAAGGCGAGTTGCCAGAAAATATAAGATCTTAACAGCTTTTAAATCGTCAAACACTCTGAGACAGCAACTAACTAAAGTAAAACCGAAAAATGAAGAACAAGCCTCAAAAAACTGTATCTACAGCATCAAATGTGAATGTGAGGGTGAATATATAGGGGAAACTAAAAGGCCGCTAAAAGTTCGTATAAACGAACATAAAAGAAACACAAAAAATGGCGAAACAGTAAAATCTAAATTGGCAAAACACGCCTGGGAAAATGATCATAAATTTAGTTGGGAAGAGGCAAAAATTATACATCATGAGTCTCACTATTATAAAAGAAAGTTTGTTGAAGGGGCATTAATTAAATTACATGAAAATCCAATAAGTCAGAGTAGTATTGATGTCAGGCCACTATGGATTCCCTTAATTAAAAACCATTTCAGTCAAAAATCACCCCGCAAACACACGCCAGTTCCTTGTGTTACAGTTGCTCCTGCGTCTAGAGTCCATCCAATGCGGCTACGACACATGCGTCCGTGATCGCCCTTGGAGGAAACACGGCCACCTGATTGCATGACCAGTTCCCAATGCTCACCTTGGAGGCATGCGGTAATCTCTATGAGAATATCGTACTGGTGCCCGTGTAGCATTCTAGGAGGAATCGTGCAGTTTTTGGTTTCCGTGTCATGTTCCCGTCGACAAAGACGGTGGGTAGCCACAGCTGTGTCGTCACGTGCCCCTGTCGGTAGGTGGGGGTAACGGCTCTCCCCCCTCCACTGCCGCTAGCCACTAGTCTAGTGTGCGATTTGGTTGTGGATGGACGTGAGCCCGTTTCCCGTGTTTGCCCGTCAGCTTGGAGGCCACGATGTAGAACAGGTAATGTATTGTCAGTTTTTCATTTGTTCGTATATATAAATGTTGTGTTAGTGTATTGTATTCGATTTTTTGTATATATATTTGTTATCTTTCTGTGAGTCAAATTAAATTGTAAAGAAAAATATTTAAAAAAATGTAGGTTAGTTAGGTGTGATATAAATTTTGTGTTAGTGTATTGTATTTGATTTTTTGTTATCTTTGTGTTAGTGTAAATTAGAATGTAAAAGAAAAATCAAAAAAATCCAAAAAAAAAAAAAATGTAGGTTAGTTAGGTGTAAGAGTTTGATATTTAGATGTAAGTAGGGTTCACTTGATAACGGGAGGAGTTTCCTTACCTCCCGAAACGTAGTGTAGTTTTAAACACTAGAAGCGATAGGTAAAGTCCAAATAAATCAAAAAATAAATTCAAATCCATCGCTATTATGAGTTTCAAAAATACAGCTGTAAATAGCACTAAACATTTCGTTTGGATTGAAAATTACAAAAGAAAATAAGAATATTTTTTAACGTCTTATTATTTTTATTATATTTTTCTTCTATATTACTCTAAATCCAACATCATGATACCTTTGTTTCCAATAATACCAAATGTGTTTTTAGTAGTATTAAAGAAGGTTAAGAGTAGTTTTCAGACTCGCTTACTCTAAGAATGACGCATAGACGTTGGTTAAAATATAACTACTCAAGCACCACTAAAACTGCTTCCAATGTATTTCTTATGGGGAAAAAACTATATTTGATTTTAAGATATTTCGTAAATTACTGAACAGAATTCTTCCAAAACCAAACTTCGATCTACAAATTACATTAAAAATCTACTGCCAAAGTTTGGAGTCGATCAGTGAATGCGTTCAAAAGTTATTGTCTCCCGTTCAAACAACGTAAGTCATTTCCCCAAACCAATCTATAGAGAGTGTAGTCTAGTATGATGATTCCTCCACTTTGTTCCGATCATCCAAAAATACAATTTTTTTAAGAAACCAATTTTAGTTGTTAAGAAATTTAATTACAACACTAACAAGTATGTATATAACAAATTGTATAACGCAGAAAGTACAATACACATATGTAACACAAACAAGGATCTTTTCAGGATTATAGAAACAATTGTCACATCTTTCTACTGAATTAATTCTAGGGTAAATAATAATTGGAAACTATGATTTTTGTTTATTATATTGAAACATATTTAGGCCTATTATATGTTTTTTAGACAAATTAATCAATAAGGCAAGCCCTGGTAACCACTTACTAAAAACCCTGTTTCAGTTCTTACTCTCTGA
Source organism: Allygus modestus (assembly GCA_963675035.1). Lineage (NCBI taxonomy): Eukaryota > Metazoa > Arthropoda > Insecta > Hemiptera > Cicadellidae > Allygus > Allygus modestus. The sequence goes on from OY776111.1 coordinate 207,603,476, forward strand.
CTCTGGCAATTTATTGCTTGCAGGAGTTTCGTTATAGTAGCGCCGTTTCAAGGTACGGTACTTTTTGAGCATATAGAGTGTTTCAAGTTCTTTAACAACATACTCTCCATGTTGAATCATCTTCTTAATCTTCTCTGGATTTGTCTCCTCCCGATTCTTCATAAAAGCTCGTTTTAAACGTGTTCGAAAAAAATCATAGCCCAGTGGATAGTCTTTTCCCAGATAAAGTAACTGAAACAATTTATTTTTTATTCAACCAATAACTATTCATTTTAAAATATAACAAGTGTATCCAACTTCCAAAACACAAAAAACAGCTAGCTAGGTTAGGACATTCATCTTATAACTTGAGGGTTGACAAATCAATATAAAAATCTTGCAAATTTTATAAAAGCTCAATATAGGATTTAGCTGCATCTGTCATCTGGCTATTTAATTATTACTGCTTTCTATGAAAAGGTCAACCATAGGTATTAACAAGATAAGAATTTAAGCCTCTGTGCCCATTAAAAAAAGACCAATGGTGTTGAAAAAGAGCAAATTTAAAACTGACAGAATTTTGAGATTGTAAAATTATGGAGCTATTTTAATTGGCTCAACCCTTCTTTGGGTTTTGGATGATCCCACTGTAACAACATACTGGCTGCTGTACAAGTCAAATGCACCATTTTTAAACATTTGTTGCGAACCAAAAGCAGTTTCTATCGACTTGAAGATTCTGTCAAATGTCAAAGCACAGTTTGGTCAAAATATCAAGACAGTTTGTAGTCTGTAAATTTGTTAAAGCATTGTTCATGTCAATAACAACAAGGTTAAATTCAGTAACAACTTGCAAATAGCATACATACAATGAATTACATGAATTCCTCTCCAAAACCTTGAATTTCATCAAACAAAAATTTGTATACTACTGGTATAGAGTTGTTATGGAACATATGAGGGAATTCAAAACCAACAATAAAGTTAATCTACTGCTTAAAAGTTTGTGATAAAAACTAGGTGTACAATCATTCCTCGCGTATAAGGATAATCGAAACACATGATCAAACTTAAATCGAGTCTCATAAAAAATTCAAGGTCTGATTTGAGTAACATCAGAATACATTCCAGTATCATTTAACTGCCGCCAGAATCTGGATTTTACGTCTATATAGCTATAGTCATAGTAACTTCTCCCTGAAAAACCACATATCGCGTTTGCTCAGTGAGTATCGTACTGGCTCTCAGAGCGATAGGTCGCAAGATCAGATCCCGCCGCAGTTTACGCGTAGAAAAATATTCATACATTTATCACTTGTTTTTATCAAAGGAAATGTTGTATAAATCCGTACATTTATTTATTTTTAAAATAAAATTGTAGGTTTCAGGCATGGTTTGTTATTAGGATTGGCATGGGTGCGTTATCGTAGTACAAACAGAGTATTTTGGGCTAGGCAGTGACTTTAGCAGTGTGATTAATTTAATTTTTAAGAGAACAGCGAGTTTCCTAAAGGAACTAATTTTAAAATTTCTATAGGCCTAGTCAAAATATCCTTAAGGATTAACAATAAGTCGTCAGGTCTAGTTATTTAGATGACAAAATAAGATTTCAATATATTGTTTCAAAAGCCTAGGCTATCATGAAATTAAATGCTATAAACATGGGTTGGTCCAAGACCGTACACGAAACTTCTAAAATGGCAAGTAGCCTAAGTGTATAGGCCTACATTTCATAGCCATAGGTTCAAGTTTAAGATGAAAACAGCTCACTATAATCCAAACCTAGGATATTTATTTATTTATTTTTTTTATTTATTTATTACATCACATAACATCTATTATAGGGAATTTCCCTTAGACAGGTGAAATTGTCAAAGTTTCCTTATACTAAAATACTAAATATTGTATATATTAACAATATATACAATGCATTCGATGATCAATCAAAATGTAAATAAACAGTACAATTAAAACAAACAAAAGTCACCCGTCAACAAATAATGCTAAAAACCAAAATAAAATTTATAACTATAATGACAGGCTGTTAAGGTATTCATTGACACTATAAAAGTACTTTGTTTTTAGATAATTTGTCACTTCTGCTTTGAATTTTGTTATATTGGAAATGTTTTTGATACTCTGAGGGAGTTTATTATAAAATTTGCTACCTGTGTATAGAACTGATTTTTCAAAAGATGATGACTTGTGTGCTGGTATTTGTAGTAAGTGTTTATGTCTAGTGTGATAACCATGACTTTCAATTTTGGAATTAAATTGTGAAGCATTCAATCTCACAAATATGACAATGTTTAGGATAAAGACACAAGGTAAGGGCAAAATTTCAAAAGTTTTAAATATATTACGGCATGAAGACCTTACACGAGCACCAGCCATCACTCTCAGAATTCTTTTCTGAAGACGGAACACTTTTAGGCTTTCAGAGGAACAACCCCAGAATACAATTCCATATGACAAATGTGAATAAACATAGGCGTAATATACAGCCTTAAGAGTAGATGTGTCAATCGAATGTGAAAGTGTTAGCAAAACATAAAAAGCCTTGTTGAGTTTTGACTGAAGCTTGGTTATGTGTTCGGACCAAGTAAGCGACTTATCAAGCATGACACCAAGAAAATTAATAGAAGTGGATAGATTGATTGATGACTTAAAATATTCTGCCCGAGCTCTGCTACTATTGCTATAATTTGGATAAAAATTTACAATAGCGGTTTTTTCCTTATTCAGCATTAATCCATTACAAGAAAACCACGAGTTCATGTCTTCCATAGCCTCGTCCAACATTTGCCCAAGATCAACTCCATTGCTACTCCTCAAGAAAGCCGTAGTATCATCAGCATATAGAATCACACTAGAGTTTCTCACATTGCAAGCCAAATCATTGACATATAAAAGGAACAACAAAGGCCCTAGGATAGAACCTTGTGGAACACCTGCTAAAACCTGCTGGTATTTTGACTGATGATTAGAGATGCCGGTGCACTGAAACCTATTGGCAATATATGAATGAAGCAACTGGGAGGTTTTTCCATTTAATCCATAGTACTCAAGTTTTCTTAGCAGGAGACTATGATTGGCGGAATCAAAAGCTTTTGCGAGATCACAGAATACTCCAACTGCAAATAATTTCTCATCGAAGGCATCAAAAATTTGCTTAGTTAACTCAAAAATTGCGTCTATTGTCGATTTATTTTTTTTATACAGCCAAATTGATTGTCATATATTATATTGGAATTAAGAAGATAATACTGAAGCCTATTGTAAATAGCCCGCTCAAAAAGCTTAGAAAAGGCAGGAAGAATAGCAATAGGTCTGTAATTGTCAGCAGAAGATGAGTCACCCTTCTTTTTATACAACGGCGTTATGCGAGAAAATTTTAAGAGATGAGGAAAAACACCTGTTTCAAAGGATGCATTGATAATACGTGCCAGAGGCTGGCTTATGTGTTTAGCACATATTTTAACTATAAAAGGAGGGATATCATCCCATCCAGGAGACTTTGTTGGCTTCAGATCTCTTGCCAGGGCTTCAATTTATTTAACTATGACTTGTGGAAGAGTTGGAAACGATGTGACTGGTTTATCAAACCTTTCCAATAATAAATGTGAACTTTCTTGGTTTGAAGTGAGATTTAAATGTGTTGTGGTGTTCAGGAAGTGTTTGTTAAGAGTTTCTGCAATATCTGAGGGGTTTGTGAGACGATTTCCTTTATCAACTAACAAGTCAATTTGAGAACATTTTTGTTGTAAAGATGTTTCCGTTTTTACCACATTCCATGCAATTTTTGTTTTATTAGAAGCATTCATAATTAAATTTGAATTGTATTGCATTTTAGCTCTTTTCACACACTCCCTGAAAACCTTTTTGTATTTTTTAACATAGGCTACAAAATGTTTGTCATTACTATTTTTACTTAACATGTGTAGTTATCTCTTTCTTTTACTGGAAATAACAATTCTAGGTGTTACCCACTTTTTTGACTGTTTCAAATTTGATTTAACTTTTATTGTTTTCACTGGGAAGCAAGCGTTATTGTCAAATCATTTCAGATAACCTGTAAAAAAGGCTTAGTTTGGTTAGAATAGTTTAAAGCTTTTGTTTTGGTTCGCTACAACATTTCTGGTAATGTGTTTAAAGTATTTTAAAACAGTTGTATTACCAGTTTCAATTCGGCTTACTCTTACTGTGACCCAACCCCAGGCTATGTCAAATCATTTAAGATAACCTTCAGAAAAAGGCTGTTTGGTTAGAATAGTCTATAGCTTTTATTGTGGTTAGCTACAACATTACTTGTAATGTATTTTGGGTCATGTAGACAATTTTTATAATTAATTTAGTGAAAATATAACCTAGCAAATAATTGTCCTACAAAATAGATTTAAGGTTGGTCGCTTACTGTGACTAACTTGATCAAAGATTTCTAGACAAATTGAGGCTTTGAACTTTTTACACATGACAATCACAATATTACCAATTGTCTAAGACAATGTAATAAAACAAAATATTTTATAAGTTAAGTTAAAATCTCGGTACCTACAGTCATCTATAGTATTTTGAAAAGTTATTTTGAGTTTTTCGATCTGCCACACGCGTTATCTGCCACTGTTGACAAGGCCAATGCCTAAAAAACAAACATAACTTCTTCGATAAAATAAGAGTGGACTGTATTACTTTAAATCACTGAGGAATTCGAGGTTTGACATGAAAAATAATAGTATATTTTGATCCAAACTGTTTATTAACACTTGTAATTGTATCAAATACATTAGAGAGACTTCCTAGGATGAACATAACTTTAAATTAATTAGGGATTAGTAACAACTTTAAGGGTAGCCTGTTAAGCTTTTATACCCGATACCTTTTACTTAGTATTACAATTTCCTTAAAATCTCTTGAGTTTATATAATATCTGGCCAGATAACTTTATTCTCCATTGTTTAAATAGGATTTGGGCTTTATGAAAGGACAAGGGATTGGGAAGTGGCCACATATTGTCTGTGCTACACAAAGACTTAAAACTACTGGACCGCTCGCGCCCGTGGTGAAGCTGACCAAATTTCAGTCAGGCCGCGTTCGAGGTCGCGCCACAAATGGTGGGCCACCGCGGCAGCGCTTAGCGTGGGGGATATAGGGAAAAACACGACGCGCGCTCACTTGAATTGAATTTGCAGCCAGGGAACATTTGTTTATGGTTGAATGGCCTTCTGATCCGTATTCCTGAATAGTTTCTCGAATTTGTAATACCAAAAGTAACTATATTCGACCAGGGTTAGTTGCGTAAAAAGAACAGAAAGTTGGGAGTTTTGTAAAATAATCTCCTCGATGGCTGATTTTTTCATATTTCCAGTCATATAAATTTATGTACGACCACTAGGCTTTAGGTGTTGTTCAATAATGATGTTTTGAAGTTTTTGGTACTGGAATGAATTTTTTTATGAGCAGTAATATCGTTCTTTGGACTAGTGAAACTTTGAATTGTAGCATATAAACTTCGACGTTTGCCAAAAGTTGTAGATTGCATGAAAGTTAATTGGCCTATATCATAAAATTTTGTTGATGAATGAATACCATACGAGACAAATACTTTTGAATAGCAAATGTATTCTTAATAAACATTAATTACCAGTATGGTTCGTTCATCCGTCCACGTAGAGTAGTAAGAACGATTACATAATGTTGCATTAATACAACATTTCGCTATTGAATAACAAAAAATTATCTTCAGTGTATGATAACAGTTGATTATGATTTATTTAACATACAATACAAGTACAGTACAAAAGTCATATAACTATGTATTTTACCAAAAAACTAGGTCATGTTGTAACACAGCATCACTGAGTTGAATTTAACAGCGCGGCACGGCGCGTGGCACGTCTTGGATAGAGTGCGGCGAAAAGTTTCAGCATCTTTCCAAATGAATTGTAGCCAAACCAACAACTTAAGCAAAAAATGTTTGAAATAAAAGTTTTAGAGAAACTAATTATCTACAACTTTCTTGCTGTAAGTTTGTTTCTAACCTAAAAATAAAAAATTTCCTCGCTGAGTAACTTTTTCACGTCCCTCTTTAATAACACGTAAGAGTTTTTAATTATTAAAAATATTAAAACACAGTAAAATAAAACAATATTTATACTTTCGGATTCTGTAGTTCACGTACACAAAGGATATATAAATTTCATTACAATTCATACATGGCAGTGAAGTCCAGGAGCGTGTAAACGACAGCGCGTTCATCGCCAGAATCAGCTATGAGCACACAGTGGCCCACCATTTCTGTTCCGCACAGTCCGACGCGGACCGTTTTTAGCTCACTTAGCGATCTCTCCAGTAGTTTTACCTCGATGGTGTTACACTGTTGTAGAAAATTGTTCACTTGTAAAAAAAACTGGAGAGATCTTACCCACTTTCGCAGAGAAATTTACATTTTTATGACTTTATCAAATTAATTACTTTAGACAGTTAACTAGAAACACTACATTTTCGCTATATTTAAATCAAAATCAAAATAAGACACTATTAAAAACTCAGCTAGGAAAGAGACATGTTGCTTCCTTCAAGTCATCATGAAAAGAGAGAGAGAAAGTGAAAGTGGATATATCACCCCAGCTTAAGTAGTTCTGAGGGCAGCCACCAGACTGCAGCACCAATCAAACTCATGTAGTTCACTCAATGTCCACTAGATTGCAGAGAGCTTGGAAAGGAATAAGGGATAGCCCAAACAACTGTTACTCGGTGCCACCGATGACTGACGATATTTATACAGAGTAGTAGGCATATTAAGGGAATATTAACTATATGATATTTTTTTAATAACGTACACTTAATAATTTTATAAAATAAGAAATATGCTAACAACTTAAAAATATACTTCGATTTATCTCTCTTGTGTGTGTTTTTTGTTGGTAAAAAACCTTTTATTATCCAATATAACAAAGTATACTCTAGTAAACTAACTATTATTACTCTGTTGTTCAAACACAGACATCGGCAAAATTTTAACGATTCAAGTACCACTAAAATGGCTTCCAATGTTATTCTTAAGGAGAAAAAAATAACTTTCGTTTTAAGATAATTTTATTAATACTGAACAAAATTTTCTGAATAACAAACTCAACCGAGATTTTTTACTGTTAAGTTTATCTGCAAAATTGTAGGTTTAACTGTGGAGGCGTTCTCGAGTTATTTTGGTCACAGACACGCCAGTTGAGTTGATTCTCTTACCAGTCTAAGCAGTAAAGTTATGAATAAGGATAAACTTCACTTTGTTCGATTATCCAATAAAGCCATCAGTTTGTTTAATGAGTTTATTTCTTACCTTGAAATAAGATTATTTATAAACTGGATTATTGTAGTTTGAATTGAATTCTCTATAACTGAATCAGTTTTTATTTTATTAGATTTATGTGTATGTGACCCTATTTACTGGACACACTGAGCCAAGTATAAATACTCCTGCTGTAACAAACTGTGTAATAAACTAATTTAAAACACAACTATATCTCAATATTTGGGTCTTACATACCATCAACAGTAATATCGTCTTCCCTATAGCGGAAATTTGCTAGTTAAATTTGTTAATATGATATATTGTTTATTGATGCAAACAGCTATTACAATAAGACCCTATGTTACAGCACACTAAATCTTTGCTTCAACACTGTCAAGACTCTGTGACAAGGGCTTCACACAGTTTTGGCTCATTAGGCACAAATCTAAATTTACTTTTGTGTGGAAGGGTAAATATAAATTAATTGAGTACATAGATAATTTTGTAATCCTTCTTATAATTTGACGGGAGGATTTATTATTTTTTTTCTTTTGGCTTGACAACAATATTTTTAAATACTAACTATTTTTACACTTTTAAATATTACCCTTGGTAAATTAGGAAAGAAGTTTGAGTGTGTCTACTGGTTTTTTAATAATTGAACACCAGCCGTTGAGCAGGCTAATACGCTTTCCTAAATTGACAGGCTCTAACATAGGCCTGATAGGTTGAGTGAAATGGTAAATACCCCCGTCGCAGCAAACCTGCATACTCAGCGAATTTCCAATGCATAATATATGTCTTAATACCATCTAAAGCCACACACCAAGTTTCATAAAAATATATTCACATATAAGCGATATATACAGTTTTAATTATTCTCCATAAGAATAACATTGGTGATGAGTACGTAGGTTTGCTGAAACAAGGAACACAAACAATTGTTTTTTATGCAAATATAAATAGTATTTAACTAGGTGAAGCCACATACCAAGTTTCATCAATATTCAATCATAAGTAAGCACTATATAACATTTGAATTATTCTCCATAAGAATAACATGGGAGCTGAGTAAGCAGGTTTGCTGCAACAAGGAACTAAAAAAATGGGTTTTTATGCAAATATCAATATAACTTAACAAGGTGAAGTCACATACCAAGTTTTATTAATTTATGTTCATAATTAAGGGAGTCATTACATTTTACTTATTCTCCATAAGAATAACATGGGGGCTGAGTATGCAGGTTCGCTGCTACGGGGATTATCAAGAAAAAATCAATTTTTTGTGCAAATATCTATATACTAGTACTACTTGACGCCACATGCCAAGTTTCATCAATATACATTCATTAATAATGGAAATATCAAATTTTATTTATTCTCCATAAGGATAACATTGGACAACGTGCTGTGTTTAGCACTTTGAATATCTCTCCAATGGTTGGACGTAGAATCACAATTTAAACACCAAAATGATTGTTTTGTGGAGCTGAGTTGATTGGTAAAAGCAAATGTGAAATTTACATTAAAATTAACTTAAAAAACATTAGCCAAAAACATTTTTCCCATAAGATTAACATAGGAGATTTTATGAGCAGGTTTTTTTTGGATTTTCTCCGCAACCACTTAACCTAGCTTAATAATTCAAAATACCATATTATTAGTGAATTTCCTTTGGAAAGTGAACTATTAGCATGATCCGCACGGTGAAACTTAAGCCCGGGACCACCATAGAAGTTCCTAACGTGACCCTCTGAACACGTTTTGGGGGGTCGTTCAAAATTTTATATATATATATATATATATATATATATATGTGTTTGCACTCTAGCGGTCGCAATTTTTGTCCGATTTACTTCAAATTTGGTAGGTACGTTCCTTTCGGTAATCAGTTGGACAAGTTCGTTGGGCAAAACAATCGGAAAACTCTAAACCCATTTTTTTGGGGATTAACCTTTCAAATTTCGAGTTTTTGGGCCCAAAAATGGTCATAAAAGCCCCAGATATAAAATAAATTGCATGTAAAAAGATGGGAATTGGAGAGGCGAAAGTTTTAAGCCCTCTCTCGTCATTCTAGCATAAATATTTACCGAGCTATTAAAGAAAATGTGTATCGACTAAACACAGTACGTTGTCTTATAGGGGTTTTACAATAGAAAAGCCTGCTACTCCTTTGTTAGAGTACTTTTATCATCCCCAGCAACCTCACGCCTACTTTCAAGCCTGTCTGGACCTTCTCCTAACCTTATATTGGGCAAAATTGTATTCCCAGCTTCGCAAGTAAAAGAAACCAGGAGTATCAGAACAGCCAAAAAATCAATAAAAATCAGATTTCAGATTTAAATAAAAATTGGACAAATGTATGTTTTTACACTGATTTTCAGTTTTAAAAGTTTTTATGTGGAAATTCACTTCCTTCACGTCAGCGTGCTGCATGCAAACTCGTTTGTTTTTTAAGCTCTATAGCATAGTCCAAACCAAAATTAAGTGTTTTAAAAATTGTAGGGTAAAAAATGCAAAAAACTGATTTTTGGAAAATTTAAAACCCCCATAAACTCCCCTTCACATAGTCTGATTTTTCTGGTTAAGTCAAAAATGTCACTTTACACATTTGAGCCGAATTTCATCGAAATCGGACCTTTTTTACCCAAGTTATCGCATTCACGGACACACACACACACACACACACACACACATATATATATATATAGATATAGATATATATATAAATTTAAACGAATAGTGTTTTAGTCATCTGGGGACCTCAAAAAAAAGTTGTCATGGTCTCGGGCTTAAGTATTACCATGAGACCTACGGTAATAGCTTCTTCCCTATAGGGGAAATTAGCTAAAAAGCAACTAAATGCCGGATCTACAGAGTGCTGCTCAATGATGGGGTTTAACCCGGCAGAACTGACTTTGATTTGAAAACATGATGACTGACTCACGGTGTTTTAGACCAGGTTTTTTAAAAAAAGGCAGTATATTGAAAAATGATGTGTTCATTTGTATAAAACCCCACAAAAGTCCTTGACATTAGTTGTTGGACTATTTTATATATAAAATATGTGCACAAAAAATATTTATGTAACATAAAAAAATAATCGTTTAAATCGCACTACCATAATAATTATTGTTATTGTGTTAAAAAACGTCCGTATATTGTACAACGATGTGTTTATTTTTACGAGAACCCCACAAAAGTCTTGTACATTAGTGATTTGAATATTTTATATAAGAAATATGAGCACAAAATATATCTATGTAACATAAACAAATAATTGTATGAATCACACTACAAAAAGTTTGTTGTCATTGCGTTAGAAAAAAATAAATAAGAAGTAAAAATGTTTCAAAACTGAATTCTTAACTTAAAATATTATAATAACAATTATATACATATACATATATATATATATATATGTATATATATATATATAATTATAAAATTGTAAGTACATATATATTAGTTATAAGTATAAAATACATAAAAATTACAAATATTTTCTTTCAGCTTAAGAAATTGAAAATTAAGTATACCTAAAATAAAATAAAAATCTTAAAATTAAATGGGATTTCTGTAAAACATCTGTGTAACTGTCTTGTGTTTCCATTTACGGTCCTGTAGCACCTTATTCACCGTCACTGGTTTCGATTTCTTCTCCTTCAAAGCAGTCGACACATTGAGACACTGTGTGCTCCTTGCATACGAATCATCTACATAGATTACATCTTGTTTTGGTTTTGTGATTTTTCCGCCAACAGCATTTGAAGCATCTGCCTTCCATGACACCATCATCAGGAGTAGCGACTCGTGCCTGTGGTCTTTCTAATCCGAGAAGCCGACAAATCAACTCTTTTGGGAGTCTAGGTGTTCCTTTGACGGAGATTCTTGTTGTCATATAGTCTCGGCATAACTCCAGTCCCAGGTTCTTTAGAAATGACCTCCTATCAATTGGTTGTCCGCTGTTAGCCTTCAAAATGATGTATGCATTCAGTGCGGTTACATTTAGTAATGCATAGAACACGGTCATAGACCATCGGTTTGTTATTCTAGACACTGAATAGTGTTCCTTGTACCCATCGACTGTGTCAACACCCCCCTTGCTGCTATTGTAAAACAGAACAATTTCTGGCTTACCAAATGTGAGCGAATCTACGTCCATGTCTGTCATATCATCATCATGCATAGAAGAGATCAAAATTACATTCTTCTTCTTTGATCCTTTGTAAGTAACCATGGTACATCCATCTCAAAATCCGAATTTAGAACTTCCCACTGGCATGTCTTTCATATCAATAAAGTCTCGCGGAATCTCTCTCTTGTCCTTTCGAAGAGTTCCTACAAGTGTGAGTCTATTTTCACACAACAGTTCATAGCAGAGAGGAATAGAAGTAAACCAATTGTCTGTGGTTACATTTCTCCCACTACCGGATATAGGCTCTACTGTACGTTTGACAACGCTTTTTCCAGAGTTATCTACTTTATGTGGGCCATCAGGTTGCTTTCCGGCATAAATTTCAAGTTTACTTGTATAGAAAGTCCTTGCATCGCAAAGTGCAAATATTTTAACCCCATATTTTGCGGGTTTGTTCCGAATGTACTGTCGGAAATTACATCGGCCCCGAAAAGCCTCCAACATCTCATCTACTGTAACATATTCGCTTAGAACATAATTATTTATGTTTTTCTCAACAATTGTTTCAAATAAATCCCTTATTGGGGCTAGCCTGTCAAGTAACTTTCTCTCTTCCCTTGTGTTTATGTCATCGAATCTGAGAGCACGAAGGAGAAATTGAAATCTCTCCCGTGACATTGCTGCTCTGAAAAACTCTACACCAAATCCAGCATCCGACCACAAGTCCCTTATATTTAGATGGGACGATTTTAGCATACCAGAAGTAAATAGCAGCCCAAGAACAGCTTTTATTTCAGTAGCATCTGTCGATTTGCAGTTTTGATCGTTGCTAAAGTTATCCTTGTTTGCCTGAATCCAAATATTAGTTTTGTCAGCTATGTCATTGATGATTTCGTCGGTGAAAAAAAGTTGCCATGCTTACAGGGGTTTTGGCTACTTTTGTTTCATTAGTTGGATGACCCATTCTCATCCTCAAAATATTTCTATTTCGAGCTAAACTTTGTTGAGTAGGTTGAATATCCCAGAGCATTTTGGAATCTTTACTTATATAGGCTAATCTACCATTTATTCGTTCAACAATAATATCCTCTAGTCTACTCTTTAGTGGAATATTTTCTAAATCATCTAAATGAGAAAGATTTAGATGATTTAGAAAATATTCCACTAAAGAGTAGACTAGAGGATATTATTGTTGAACGAATAAATGGTAATAAATGGTCTGTAGTAAATTACCTGGAATTTCATCGGCTTGATCATATACTTCCTCCAAGGGAATGTTTTCTCCATCGCCATCGCCACTGTAATGTTCGTCTAAGACTAAAATACCTTCTAAATCCTCATTGTCGTCATTATCATAGATGTTTATGTTTTCATTAGTGTCCTCATCGTCGAAAAGTTCCCGACGAAAAGTTCCAAGAGGTCTTGTTATACGTTCGTGGTCCTCTTCTACACTCAGCAGAAGCCTATCAATCCGATTGCGTTCAACGGAGTTCATGTTAAATTTTTCACACAACAATGTTGTTCACACAACTATTATCCTTGGCATAATTTTCACTATTCACACAAGTCACTAATTCGAATGCCGCGAGAACTGACTAACGGTCCGAACACACCGGCTATTCCGAGACGCGCTTACTGACTCACGGTCGAAAACATCTGTCCTCTACGGAATCGTTCATTGAACTGACTGTAAGGGTTAGAGAATGACGGGAAGTGGGTCATGCTGTTCCTGGAAAGACGCGCGTGAGGTACGGTGACGGCCAGCACTGCCGACACCCAACAAATATAATTTTGATCTAAAAAACTACTAACCCGGTCTTTTAGACAGTTAAGTCAGTCCTCGCGGGTTAATACTGCTGTGTTTGAGGGAGTCGGTTCAACCAATTGTTGTTGACGGGCAGCGAAGTGGCTTGTACTGCACTCTTGTGTCCAAACTAGGAACTAATGGACCAAGCCATACTACGGCCATGCCGGATGAGCTCGTTTGCTACACTCACTTGCCTATCGAAAAAAGAGTTTGAGTTGCCATCCAAGTAGTTTTTTTTATTTCCATAATGACCATATGTTTAAATGCCTTTAAAGTATGTTTAGATATAATCCTTCTTAACAGCTGTTTGTTGTAACTAACTGAACTTTGATAAAATCAATGGGAACTTTGAAGGCCAGTGGTAAGAGCCCTTAGGTCGGAATAAAAATTTTCTTTTATTAGAACCTTGTCCTGACATTAACGAACACAACAAAAAAAGAATTATTCAATTTTGCAGACTCATTCACAAGTTATGGGTGACAAAAGGAAATAGGGATCTATTATTGTACCGTGTGCCCCAAAAGGGAAGGAATAAGAAATTTAGACTCAGCATACCTTCATAAAAGTAAAACAAAAAATTTACTAGTACCATGATTTTGCCTCCGCCCCCAAAATGGGGTATTTTCAGGGCAGCTCACAAGTTTTAAATGTAAAGCCCCTTCGAGTGACCCCTCATTGAAAGGCTTTTGCAAAAGAAAATTAATGGTGAAAATTAGAGGTCTCTATCTTTATCCAGTCTAAAAAAGGCAGACGATAAAAACAATTAAATTCTATTAATGCATTTTGAAAATGCTGCCATGGGCAGGGGCAAAATCATGGTACTAGTAAAAATGTTATGTTTAGTGAATTTCCCCTATAGGGAAGAAGCTATTACCATAGGTGGCATAGTAAGAGTCCCCAGATGCCAAAAACACTATTAGTTCAAATTTATATACATATATATAAACTTGAACGAATAGTGTTTTGGCATCTGGGGACCTCAAAACAAATGTTATCATGGTCTCGGGCTTAAGTCTATATATGTCCATTACCGCGATAACTTTTGAAAGAAGCGTCCGATTTTGATGAAATTTGGCAAAATTGTGGAGAGTAACATTTATGACTTTAACTTCGAAAACCAGATCGATCGGTTTATGGGAAGGGGGTTTTATGGGGGTTTAAAATTTTCCAAAAATCAGTTTTTTGAACTTTTTACCCTAAAATGTTAAAAACACTAGAGTTTGGTTATAGCCGTTTTATAGAGCTTAAGAAAACAAACAATTTAGTATTTTGAATCATTAAGCTAGGTTTAGTGGTTGTGGATAAAAGTCAAAAAATGTGTATAAAATTTCCCATGTTAATCTTATGGGAATACGGATTTTAGATTTTCCTCAGATAATTTCACTAAAAACTCCATATTTCTTTCTACCAATCAGTTTAGCTCTACAAAACAATCATTTTGGCTTTTTAATTGTTGTTTTACGTCCAACCGTTGCAGTGATATTCAAAGTGCTAAACACAGTACATTTTCCAATGTTATCCTTATGGAGAATAAATAAAATGTTATATTTAGATTATTTATGTATCTATATTGATGAAACTTGGTATGTGGCTTCAACTAGTTGTGGTGTATTGATATTAGCACAAAAAAAGTTTTTTATTGATTTTTCCCGGTAGCAGCAAACCTGCATACTCGGCCCCCATGTTATTCATATGGATAATAAGTTTTATATCTCCCTTAGTTATGAACCTAAATTAATAAAACTTGGTATGTAGCTTCACCTGGTTGAGTTATATTGATAATTTAAAAAAAAACATATTTCTTATCTTCCTTGTTGCAGCATACCTGCGTACTCTTATAATTTTATTCTTATAGAGAATAAATCAAATGCTATATATCATTTATTAATGAATGTATTTTTGTGAAACTTGGTAAGTGGCTCTAGGTAGTAGTGATACCCAAATATATGAAATATATGCATTGGAAATTCGCTGAGTACGCAGGTTTGCTGCGACGGGGTATTTACTTTTATGAAGGTATGCTGAGTCTAAATTTCCTATTGTAACCTCGGATGAAATATAAATGGATAGCGCCTAGCAATGCTAATATGAGCCGAAAACCATGCCGTCATTAATGCCACTGGGTGGCAAAAGAGTCTATATCCGAGAGACCCCGATGTCAGACGATAAAACAGCGCTACATTCAAACTGACATTTATACCACAAAAAACTGAGATAATTATTATATCTTTACATCAAATTTTTCAGCTTTAAATGGTGAATCGAACAACATACATTACAATTGGAAAAAGTAATGTAAATAGTTTTAATAATCAAATAAACACAGAATATTTTTAGTTCGAATATCAGTAAGAATGTTATTAGTTCGAGTATAGAATGAGGTAAAAAAAAGTAGTAAGCGAGGAATTATTTTATTTTTTGGTCAGGTAAAAACTGTCAGCGAGAAAGTTGTAGATAACATTCAAAAGTTTATTTTTTAATTGAAAAATTTTTTGTAAGACGGGAGCCATTATCTGTATAATCTTTTTTTAAGAGTGGATTTCGTAGAAGAGCGCGACAAACCGAATTCAAGGATGGCAGAATACTAGGAAAGACAGAACGATCTAGACTATGGAATTATTTTAGGGATTTGGAATAATTCTCTGCCAAATATTAATTCATTTACCGTCTAGATAACACATTAAATTTGTATTTTTATTAATTCTTATCATTATATTCTGTAAGCAAAATTTTAAGTAAAAATTGTGGGAATTTTGCAGATTGCAGGATGGTGGGAGAGTGCTCAAATTTAAGGACTTGATCCCAGGGACTCAAGAGAAAACAGCATTATTTCTAAAAAGTTACCAGCAAACAAGAAATAACGTCAAACATTTCCTATAAGTAAAGCAAGTCTCAAAACTGTAACGACAAGGTTTATAATATAGTTAACACTTATTTATTTATTCAATCTTAATTTAATTGTTTTCTAAATTAGCAGGTAGGCAAGTGGTTAGACACAATGAAAGCCAATATCCATAGAAATATAAACTCAATTTCAATAATACAAATAAATAACTACCAGTAGGCCTACTAGTGTTTACTTTTTATGTTTTTTTAAAACGTCGACTATTTTTTTTGTTAACGGTTTTTTTATAAATTTAAACACATTACAAATAAAGAAAAATAAAAATGTTTGTATTTTTCCTATCCATTTTTATAAGTTTTAATCTATCTTAATGTTAGCAGCTGGTTACAGGTAGTCGTAATAAAAGTCACGTTGTGGTCTCGATTGCGGCGCACAAACTCAAACTTCTTTCAAAGATAAAAAACAGTTTGTACCTTATTCTAGTAATCATATTTACATGATTAGTGTTACTACCAGTGTCCCCACCAGCCTCAATACACTGTTTGTCCTGCACCACTTCCATACCAGTGCAGGACATAATAAAGATTCAATTAAATGATGGAGAAACACGGTGAGTAAATAATATAAATCATGAGTTTTGTAGTAAACCAAAAATTATATTTTAATTTTTAGAAAGGTAAACAAAGAACTGAATTTTTAATTCATATCTATATAACATATGTAAACAGAACCAAAATATAAACCATCTGATTTAAATTAATAAATACAAATCAAATGGATAAGTTGGAACATCCTTCCACCTCAGACAAGTACATCATGATATTACAAGTTGTCTCTATGCGTTATCCTGCATATTTTGGTTGCTGGTCGTTTGAAAACTCCACTGTCCATCTTAACATCCACAACTCGTACTTGATTGTCATTTCCGGGATATGTTCGAACAATCAGTCCCTTCTTCCAGTTTGACCTTGGCCCATTGGGATCTGCAATGATTACCAGTTCTCCTTCTTCTATAGGTTTCACTTCTTTTGTCCATTTTGATCTATTATTAATTTGTGGTAAATATTCTTTAATCCATCTTTGCCAAAACATTTCTGTTATTTGCTGTCCAATTCTCCAAGCCTTGCGGAGACACACATTTTCGGGTACTGGAATATAAGGTGTTTTTGATCCTGATCTTCCAATAAGAAAGTGGTTTGGCGATATGCTCTCTTGGTCATTTGGATCAGTTGATACTCGAGTTAGTGGTCTGCTATTAACAACATTTTCAACTTCGGCAAACACCGTTTGTAATACTTCTTCTTTTGGATGTCTTTCGTGTAAGCAAGTTTGTAATGCTATTTTCACTGTTCTAATCAGACGTTCCCATGATCCACCCATATGAGGAGCTGCTGGTGGAATAAAGTGCCACTCGATACCTTCAGAAGCTAATTTGGATGCTATTTCAGATTGGTAAAATTCCTTAAACGCATCTTTCAGTTCCTTACTTGCTTTTTTCAGATTTGTCCCATTATCAGAATAGATAACTTTAGGTGATCCCCTTCGTGCAATAAATCTTCTTAATGCCATTATTGTCGAGTCACTAGACAAAGAATGAGCGATTTCAAGATGTATGGCTCGAATACTCAGACATGTGAATAATACACCGTATCGCTTCTCTTGTCTTCTTCCCACTTTGATGGTTATTGGTCCAAAATAATCTACTCCTGTATTACAGAATGGAGTTACTTGTGCGGTAAGTCTTGCTTTTGGTAAATCTCCCATTTTGGGTTGTAGGGGTTGAGCTCTTCGCAAAGCACATAACTTACACCGATTCCAACTGCTTCTTACTGCCTTTCTCAGACGAAAAATCCAATAACGTTGTCGAAGTTCATTTACAACGGTTTCTTGACCTTGATGGAAAAATTTCTTATGATATTGGTCAATCAACAGTTTGGTAAAGCGATGTTCTGGGTCCATAATAATTGGATGTTTTGCCTCGTATGTCATACATTCTGCATTTTTAAGACGCCCTTGAACTCTAAGTATTCCCTTCTCATCGATGAAAGGTGTCACTTTGTCGAATTTAGATGAATTTTCTAATTTAAAACCTGCTTTAATAGTTGATATTTATTTTTCAAAACTGTCATTTTGGCTCCTTTTAATCCACAGGTTTTCAGCTTCTTCTAATTCAGAGGCTATAACTTTAGTGTCTTTAGGAATTAGTTTCTTCCAGATTTTAGCAAATCTAAAAACAGCTGCGGTAACATTCAAAAGTTTCTTTAATGATGAAAAACGTTCTATATCAGGTAGGAGTGTTGATTTTTCAGATTCCGTTGTCAATCCAACATATTTCTTTTTAGTCTCCGGAAGTGACTGATATTTTGTGTTGAAATCCTCTTTAGGCCAGTAATTTTCTTGTTTCCTTAAAAATGTGGGGCCGTTGAACCACTGATCTTCTACTTCTTCCTTGATATCCTTGGTTCGGGTGGCATAATCAGCAGTGTTTTTCTCTGAAGGAATCCATTTCCATTCTTTGGCTTGAGTGTCTTCCTTTATTTTGGCTATTCTATTAGCTACAAATGTTTTAAACTTTCTTTCGTCATCCCTTATCCATAGGATTACAGTTTTTGAGTCAGACCACATTACAACTCGATCAAATTTTACCGAGTGTTCTCTGAGAATAACGTTACGAAGTTTGCATCCCAATACAGCAGCCATTATTTCAAGCCTGGGAATTGTAATAGCTTTAAGAGGTGCAACTCTGTGTCTGCTTGCTATTAAACTTACTTCAATATTGTTTCCTTTACTTGACCTAACATAAGCTACAGCTGCGTAAGTCGTTTCGCTAGCATCACACAAGATATGTAATTGAATTTCATCACATTCATGAAGTCCACTTCCATAACAACGGGCTATTTTCAAATCAGCAACCCTTTGAAGATTAATTAACCAAGTTTTCCACGCCGGTCTCAAACTCTCCGGTATCATTTCATCCCATCCAATTCCACATCTCCAAATGTCCTGCATAATTCTTTTCCCTTCTGCTAAATAAATTGCAGCCCATCCCAGAGGGTCGAATATTTGTAGCACTAACTTCAAAGCTTCTCTTTTTGTTGGTAGTAATTCAGTTTTCATTAGTTTTGCATCCAAGTTTGTCTTTGTTTCAAACATAAGCGTGTCTTCATTTGGTTCCCATACCAGTCCTAAAACCTTTGTCTCTTTTCCCGGCATCAATCTCAAGCTGTCTGGAATACTATCTATAAGTTCATTGCTGTTACTAACCCATCCACAGATCACAAAACCTCCTTTAGAATGTACATTTATTATTCCTGCTACTAAATTCTTAGCTTCTTCTATCAATGGACAGCTTCCAACATAATCATCCATGTAATGATCTTTCAAAATAGCTTTACAAACTTCTGGGTGTGAATTAGTCTGTTCCAAAGCATTTAGATTTTTAACTTTTTGAGCTGAAAAAGGAGAGCAAACCGCACCAAATATCATTCTCCTCATAACGTATACTTCAGGTTCTTTTTCTCTTTCAAAGCCTCTCCACAAAAACTGTTGTGCTAACTGATCTTCATGTCTTATGACGATCTGTGGGAACATCTCCTTTATGTCTGCTGTCATTGCTACCTTATGTTGGCGGAATCTAAAGATCAGTCCTAAAATATCAACAAATAAATCAGGACCTTTAAGTAAGTTATCATTTAGACTCACTCCTTTGAACTGTGCAGCGGCATCAAAACAAATTCGAAACTTACTAGGTTTCTTTGGGTTGACGACACCAAGATGAGGTAGGTACCAAACCTTTTTTGATAGTCGGCACTCATTAGTTTCGTCTGATGTTCTTTTTGTGGCATATCCTTTAGATATGTATTCTTCCATCTTTTGTACATATTTTTCACCAAAGTCTTTGTCTTTATCCATTCTCTTTTCCAGTGTGTATAACCTCTGTTTTGCCAAATTGTAGTTAACTGGCAAATCAAAGTTTTCTTTCCAAATCAAACCAGTTTCCCAGCGATCTCCTATCTTTCTAGTAGTTGCCTTAAAAATATCTTCTGCCCTTTTCTCTTCTTCGGATTGAATTTCATTTTCTGTCACATCATCTTTCCAATTTTCTCCCATAGCTTTTCCCACTAAGTTTCTAAGTTCTTTACAGCAGTCTCTTGGTACAACAAGTTCTAACTCATTTGTTTCTATGATATTTTGGTGGTGTAAAACATGCTGTTGATATTGTGCATTGTCCTCTTTATTCTCCTTTTTGTCAAACGTAGTGCCATGAACAACCCACCCTAGGAGAGTCTTACTGACTGCTGGACCTTTCCACGGCCCATGTATTACGTTTCTTGATACAATCAGAGGCCAATTGTCTTGCCCGATCAAAATAGTTGGTTTCGCATTATCAAATGATGAAACTTTAATTTTCTTCAAATGTTTCCATTTCTCTGAAAGTTGCCCCATATCGATTGATTGGATAGGGAGTGACAAGTTCTTTATTGTACGTACATTGTTTAGATAATATTTCTTTGCATTATTCTCCGTTCCGGAAATATTGAGTGAGATTGTTTGCGAGTTCTCTTCCGACCTTGAGACATCGTTTGACCACTGCATAACTAATTCTGAAGCTGGACCCTCAATACCCAATTTAGTAGCGATTTCCTCTTCTAATAGTGTCAAAGTTGAACCGTCATCTAAAAACGCGAACGTTTCCAGATCTCCTTTTGGTCCGTGTAATTTTACTGGGAGAATTCGCAAGAAAATCTTGTCTTTATGACTATACGATGTGTTGATAAGGTTACTAGTTCCAGAATAAATTGTATTAGGAAGATGTAGAAACGTATTATGCCTTTTTTTACATTTCCTACAAACTTCTTTAGACTTACAACTAGGTACAGTATGGCCTTTTTTGAGACAAAGGAAACAAATACCCTCAGTTAGTGCCCACTTAACTCTTTGTTCTGCTGTTTTTTCTTTGAAAACGTTACAGTAAAACAATGAATGTTTAGCTTTACATAATAAACACTTATCCTCGGTGTTTACTTTCTGCTCATAGTTTCTACCTACATTACTTACATCAGCTTTCTTGATAAATGTCGTTTCACCTGTACTGTACTGAGTCAATCTAGTATTTACTCGTAGCAGTGCATCTGACTTCCTACGCAACCAATCACTAAATGTCTTTAAATCAACAGGATTGTTTCCCAGTTCAGATAAATACTCTCCCCATTGTAACCTCATATGACTATTGAGTTTACTTGTCATCTGATTCAGTAATATAGGATTAAACATATATTCTGGCCTACCAACTAGTTCTACTGTACTAACAAGATTTTCAAGGTGATCAGCTAACTTTTCTAGGTTGTATTCATTGGTTTCATTTAACTGTCCCACAACTGATTCCAATCTTTGAATTAAATTACTTACTATCAAGTCTGACCTTCCAAATTTGTTCTCTAACCGAGACATAACTACATTTAAGTTTCCAGGCAATAACAAAAGTGACTCTACACATTCTTTTGCCCTACCTCTTAATGCATGACGCAACCTAATCAAATTTTCATCATCAGTAAATTCACATAATGAGGAAGTGCGTTTAAATTCCAATATAAAATGTGGCCATTCTAGTGGATTTCCATCAAAAGTAGGTACTTCTTGTGTTAGAAATTGCCTAGAAAACAAGGTTTTTAAATTTAAATCCTGGCTATTTTCTTTTTTACAACTTAGAATACGCGATATTTGTGAACTTACTTCTCCTGAATGTACTTCCTTACAAGCATTGTGGTGGCGAACTCCCTTCTCTCCAACGTTTGCAGTCCTGACTTCTAACGGTTGTTGGGCGTGACGGCATCTTTCTTCTCGCAGAGGTCGTTCGCTATTAGGTTCCTCAGGTTCGTTCATGTCCATATTTCCGTGTAGAGCAGAGACGATGGTTTCTTTGTAGAGCCCTTGATTTGAAACCCAATCTATAGTTCTTCGATGTGATGAAGCGGTGCTCAAATTTGACAGAATGGATGCATTACTTGGTGATCTTGATTTTCTTACTTCGTTTTCTTTTGATTTTAAAGCTTGTTTTCTTTCGAGTTCCTTAAGTTTCCTCTCAAGATCAATTTTTTGAAGCGCTCTTTCTCTTTCTATTTCTTTCAACTTAAATTCTTGTTCTAATCGCTCTTTTTCCCTTTCAATTTCCTGTGTAGCAATCAGTTCTTCTAATTCAACTTCGGCTTCTGTTCTCGTTGATGAATTAGTTGATTTATTCCTTATTGACCTTTGGTTTCCCTTAATTATTCTGTTTGGAGGTTTTTCCACATCTCTATTCCTCAGACTCAGCGTATGTAAACCCTCCATAGGTCTTGGATCTTCTTTCCCCGGAGGACCAATGTTACTACCAGTGTCCCCACCAGCCTCAATACACTGTTTGTCCTGCACCACTTCCATACCAGTGCAGGACATAATAAAGATTCAATTAAATGATGGAGGAACACGGTGAGTAAATAATATAAATCATGAGTTTTGTAGTAAACCAAAAATTATATTTTAATTTTTAGAAAGGTAAACAAAGAACTGAATTTTTAATTCATATCTATATAACATATGTAAACAGAACCAAAATATAAACCATCTGATTTAAATTAATAAATACAAATCAAATGGATAAGTTGGAACTTAGATTCTTTAGAACGTAATATTTCCATTAGTCTAAGTTTTAACCAACTTGAGTACTAGCAGTTGCTCTCAGTGAGACATAATTAAAGTAATGTCATGCCGCATGAAGCCTAATATCTTTTAAATAAAAAACAGTATTCTCGATTAGTTTCAGCAATAATATTTATACCATTAGATTCTGTAAGATGTAATCTTTCCAAGTATATAGCTTTTAAAATATCAGAGTGTTAATAAACAGTCACAGCGAGATATAATTAAAGTTAATTTAACAAGGCGTGGCGGCCAGCTCGGGCCTTTTTGCCACCCAGCAGACTCGGGGACCGGCACGGTTTTTGTCCATTGAGAGCGCTATCCATTTATATTTTATCCGAGATTGTATGTTCAAAAGTTACAAGGGTGTAACTTTATGTCTCCAGCTAATTTTTGGAAGATTTTGATTGGCTATCATTTCGGACAGGGTTAAGATACAGACCTCTAACTTTTGCCATTCTTCTTCTTTTATGGAGACCTTTAAAATGAGGTGTCACTCGAAGGGAGTTTACATTTAAACATTTTGAGTTGGCCCCCAAAAACCCAATTTTGGGGGAGGTGGTTAAAATTTTACACACATCAAAACTTTCCTTTTTTGGTACCTAAGACTTCCTGAAAAAATAATCTCATTTTCTGGAGCCGTTTAAAAAATAGCTAGGGGGGTAGGACTTTTGGGACGCGCTATATTAAGATGATACAAGTCAATGCTTAATGATAATGTGTTATGGGCAGGACTTTCGAGGAAATAAAAACACTACACGAAAAGCAAACAGTTCCAAAGATATATAAAATCTCAGTTCATGCAAAGATTTCATCAAACTGTATTTTAAGAAAGGAGTAATGAACAAAAAATAGTTAATGACTTATTATTAATCATTTATGTGCATGCTGAATTGAGGGTTTATAACTTACAGTTTTATAAAGTTGGATAACCTGAGACCTCTGCGACATCCCAGAATACCTAAAAAAACATATTTTTTAAATTCATAATCGATTATCTAGAAACTAACGTCAATTTTCATTAATTCTTTTTTACTTTCTCCCCCTATACATAGTATATGGAGAAAGTATTGTTTTCATAAACATTTTTGAATTTGAGTTGTTAGTGGAAATATTCGTTTTGGTGCTCCCTGAACCCAAAAAAGTGGTTTTTACGTGATGTTTAACTGTGTGTGTGTGTGTGTGTGTGTGTGTGTGTGTGTGTGTGTGTGTCCGTGTGTGTGGGTGTGTGGGTGTGTGGGTGTCTGTGTGGATGTGTACAGAGCTAGAGCCCTAACCAATTGACCGATTTTTATGAAATTTGGTGTAGGTACTAATCCTCGATATCTCCAGGTTTTTTTCATTTTTTGAATTTTTGATTTTTAAGGGTAATTATCCCCCAAAAATCGCCAAAAAACATGTAAAATACAAATTTCTCAAAAACGGCTCTAACGATTTTAATTAAACTTTAGTGGTTTGTAGAACTTTAGGTTTCCAACAAAATGACACCACCCGCATTTCTGAAAAAAATACAGGTTCAGAAATTACATGACTTAAAACTTTTGATTTTTCATATAAAACCTAAATGTTAAAAAAGATTACTAATCACCAATAAAAAAAACTCAAAAAACTAAATAAATTCGTATTTTGAATTACTATTCTACGATTGCTTGTTGCAGAGAAAATTTAAATTTTCATTTAGCGGTAAACGCAGTACATTGTCCAATGTTATTCTTATGGGGAATATAAATATAAATATTTCTCTCTTATTTACCGGTCAATTTAATTAAAACTTGTTATGCGAGTCAAGTTAGCATTGACCAACAGAGGATGGAAATATGTTGTCATTTAACCCTGGGGGGACAAGGGGGCATTTCCCCTCTCAAAACCACTGTGTGTAGCAACGGATTCTATAGTACTTCCCAAAAAGGGATTTGGGTGGATATTTCTGAAAACGACTATTTTATACAATTTTCTGTACATTTATCTGTACTTCATATTCTATATTTATTAAATAAAAAATAATGTTTTCATTAAAGTTTGGCTAAAAGGGAGAAGGTATATATGTCAGTTTCCTGATACCGTTTATTTCTGATTTGTTATCATATGTCTACGATATGGTATAGGTTTATTTATGTTTCAGCGAATTTCCCCTATAGGGGAGAAGAAGCTATTACCGTAGGTGGCATAGTGAGACTTGAGCCCGAGACCATTATAACTTTTTGTTTTGAGGCCCTCAGCCCCAGGTGGCCAAAACTCCATTCGTTCAAATTTATATATATGAATATATTATATTATTTAGTTCACTGCATAGGGCTACTATTATTATTATTATTATTTTTAAAAGAAAATTACCAGAGTACCCTTCAAAATTCATTTTTAATTCACTGACATGTGTTTTGAGGTTTACCTCATGATCACAGTGCAGCTAATAACCTTAAACTTAAAATTAAATAATCTGTAAATAAACAAAACAGTATGATAATTTTGTTAACATATGCTAAATTATCTATCTATATATAATTACTTTTGTTTTTTTTATTGTTTCAAAGATTGGATTTTTTTATTGAGCCTGCATTATATTTAGTATATTAGTTTTGTCTTCTGAATAATTCATGTAAATGTGAAGCTCTTCTTTGGCATTCATTTTGTCACCTTTCTTTTCAATAGACAAAACTTCTAAACTTTCTTGCAGTGTACCAAAAATGTGATCTGTAGTTAAAATATGTTCGGCAAATTTTGATTTTTGTGTGGTTTGGTTATTTGATTTTATAGCTTGAATATGCTCTTTATATCTACATTTAAAATTACAACCAGTTTGCCCAACGTAATATTTTGGGCATTCCTTGCATGTCAATTTATATACTCCTGATCGGTAAAAAATGTCGGCGTATTGATTATGTGAGCCGTTTGAAAATTTTGTTATCAAATTAAATGTATTATTCCTGGTTTTATAGCTGACCTTTAAGTTGGTATTTACGAAGGTTTTTCTCATAGCTTTGTTCAACACAGAACTATAAGGCATACAGGATAAATTCTATCTTGTTTTGGCCATCAAAATTTTGTGAAGTTTTATTTTTAGCGAATTTCCCCTATAGGGAAGAATCTATTACCGTAGGTCTCATGGCAAGACTTAAGCCCGAGACCATGATAATTTTTTGTTTTGAGATCCCCAGATGACAAAAACACTATTCGTTCAAATTTATATATATGTATATATATATATATATATATATATATATATATATATATATATATATATGTCCGTGAATGTGATAACTTGAGTAAAAAAGTCTGATTTCGATGAAATTTGGCTCAATGACATTCATGATTTTAAGTTCGAAAACCAGAAAAATCAGACCATGGGAAGGGGGGTTTATGGGGGTTTTAAATTTTCCAAAAATCAGTTCTTTGCATTTTTCACCTTACAATTTTTTAAAAACTTAAATTTGGTTTTGACCATGTTATAGAGCTTAAAAAAACAAATAATATAGTATTTTGAATTATTAACCTAGGTTAAGTGGTTGCGGAAAAACCTACTCATAAAATCTCCCATGTTAATACTATGGGAAAAAGGTTTTTGGCATTTCCTCAGTTTATTTTAATTTAAACTTCACATTTGCTTTTAGAAATCTGTTCAGTTCTACAAAACAATCATTTTGGTGTTTAAATTGTGATTCTACGCCCAACCGTTGCTGAGATATTCAAAGTGCTAAACACAGTACGTTGTTCAATGTTTTATTTATTATGGTGAATAAATAAAATTTGATATCTCGATTATTTATGAATGTATGTTGATGAAACTTGGTATGTGGCTTCACGTAGTACTGGTATATTGATATTTGCACAATAAATTGATTTTTTATTGGTTATTCCCATAGCAGCATACCTGCATACTCAGCCCCCATGTTATTCTTATGGAGAATAAGTAAAATGTAATGACTCCCTTAATTTTGAACATAAATTAATAAAACTTGGTATGTAGCTTCACTTGGTTGAGTTGTATGCATACATAATTGCATAAAAACCCATTTTTTTGTTCCTTGTTGCAGCAAACCTGCTTACTCAGCCCCCATGTTATTCTTAGGGAGAATAACTAAAATAAAATGTTATATAGAGCTTATTTATGATTGAATATTGATGAAAATTGGTATGTGGCTTCGCCTAGTTAAATTATATTTATATTAGCATAAAAATCAATTGTTTGTGTTCCTTGTTTCAGCAAACCTACGTACTCATTACCAATGCTATTCTTATAGAGAATAATTAAAATCGCTTGTGAATATATTTTTATGAAACTTGGTAGTAAGCGGCTTTATGTGGAATTCAGACAAATATTATGCATTGGAAATTCGCTGAGTATGCAGGTTTGCTGCGACGGGGGTATTAATTTTTCTTATGATAGTATCAATTACTTTAAAGTTGTATCCATTTCTTATAGCTATCGATTTGATTGTACTTCTTTCTTCCTCAAAATGATTTTCTGTCATCGGTATATTTAAAAGCCTATGTATCAATGAATAAAAACTAGACATTTTTTGTTGCCATGAGTGGTTGGAACTTTGTGGAATTATCAGGTCAGCTTGAGTCGGCTTTCTATATTTTGAAACCGTGTTTGGTTCTTTCCTTAAATATAGTCAAGTCCATAAAGTTGATTTGTTCTCTTTGGGTTTCTATGGTGAATTTAATTTTCTCAGATAAGGAATTTAAATATTGCAATAAATCGTTACACTTGTTTTCATCACCATTAAAAAGACAAATAACCTCAACAACATACCTATACCAATATATTATGTCGTTTTTAAATGGGTTGTTTTCATTAATAATTTTTGATGTTTCTAAGTTATTCATGAATAAGTTTGCAAGCATTCCTGATAATGGTGATCCCATAGCAAGTCCGTCATCTTCTTTATAGTATTTTGAGTTGTATTCAAAATAATTTTGGTTTAAAGTTGTTTTTGTTAACTTCAATAAATCTTCTACTTCGTTTTATGGAATTTTATTTTGTTTAAGTTGTTTTTGAGAATTTCAAGCGTTTCATTAGTTGGTATGTTTGAATACATATTTGAGACATCAAATTATATAAACATTGAGTTTGTTGGAATTTCCACATTTGTTATTCTTTCTATTAAGTCTTAGCTGTTTTTTACATTATAGTCTTGTTCAAAATCCAATTTATTTTTGAGTTTGCTATTAAGAAACATAGCAAAAAACATAGCATTACATAGTTTGTAAGTAGGTGCATTTATGAAATTCACTACAGGTCTTATTGGTATTCCATCGTTGTGTAGCTTTGGTTGGCCTTTTAGTTTAGGAGCTTTAGGATTTATACTTTTTAATTTGATTTTCTCAATATTGGATAATGTTTTGCACTTAGATATTGAATTGTTGGTGTTTTTATTGAACTCTTGAGTTGGGTCTTTGTTTAGCATTTGAAATGAATTGTTCGTTATGAAGTTGTCAACTTTTGTATTGTATTCATTTTTGTCTATTATCACTGTGGTGTTACTTTTGTCAGCTTTTGTTAACATTGCTCCATTTTCATGTAGTTTTCTTCCTATGGATTATGCACATCTGAATTCTTTTTGCCCTTTTTGAATAATAGTTTTATTTCTTGTTTCTAAGCCAGTATTATTGAGTTCATGAATTAAGTTGCTTCTTATATGATCTTGAAGCTCTTTAGACATATTTTTATATATTTTAACTACAGATCACAAGTTTGGTTTACTGCAAGAAAGTTTAGAAGTTTTGTCTATTGAAAAGAAAGGTGACAAAATGAATGCCACAGAAGAGCTTTACCTGTACATGAATTAATACAGAAGACAAAACTAATATACTAAATATAATGCAGGCACAACAAAAAAATCCAATCTTTGAAACAATCAAAAAAATCAAAAGTAATTAATTATATATAGATAATAATTTAGCATATATCAACAAAATTATCATACTGTTTTCTTTACTTACAGATTATTTAATTTTAAGTTTAAGGTTATTAGTTGCATTGTGATCATGAGGTAAACATCGAAACACGTAGCAGTGGATTAAAAATGAATTTTGAAGCGTATTCTGGTAATTTTCTTTTAAAAATAATAATAATAGTAGCCCTATGCACTGAACTAAATAATATAATACAAATGGTTAACCAACTTCAAATTGTTCAGAAACTCAAGTTTAAAAACTTAAAAATTGCAGAATTAAAGGAAGATATTAATTTCAACAAAAAGTGTCTCCAAGAGAATGTTGAACCAAACTACGTACAAATCACAACAAAATCAACTTCAATATCAGTTAAGAAAACCATTCAAACAGCACGTAAGATTTGTATCAAAGAAGAAATTAATGCTCTTTACTCAAAACTAAACATCTTGAATAAAAAAGCCAATGAAACTAGAAACGAAATGAAATCACAATATCATGAAGAGTCAGTTGAAGAATTTACAGAATACATTATGTCTTGGGTTAGTCCTATTATCAAAAAGAAACGATTAACACATATTAAGAAGTTGGCTGGACTTATAAAAACTCAAACAAACCACGCCGATGAAATTATCCCAAATGCAGATAATTCTTTCAATACGACAGTTAAAAACTTAACCAATATTGAATTTAATGAAGAAGAAAACCACCTACTCAATAAGTCACTGAAGTACAACATCAACTTAGACTTTAAATCCTGTGAAAAAGAAGATGAACTTCTTGAAGTAGAGGTAGCTATTAAAAATATGTCTAAAGAGCTCCAAGATCCTATAAGAAGCAACTTCATTCATGAACTCAATAAGACTGGTTTAGAAACAAGAAATAAAACTATTACTCAAAAAGGGCAAAAAGAATTCAGATGTGCACAATCCATAGGAAGAAAACTACATGAAAATGGAGCAATGTTAGCAAAAGCTGACAAAAGTAACACCACAGTGATAATAGATAAAAATGAATACAATACAAAAGTTGACAACTTCATAATGAACAATTCATTTCAAATGCTAAACAAAGACCCAACTCAAGAGTTCAATAAAAACACCAACAATTCAATATCTAAGTGCAAAACATTATCCAATATTGAGAAAATCAAATTAAAAAGTATAAATCCTAAAGCTCCTAAACTAAAAGGCCAACCAAAGCTACACAAAGATGGAATACCAATAAGACCTGTAGTGAATTTCATAAATGCACCTACTTACAAACTATGTAAGTTTCTTGATAGCAAACTCAAAAATAAATTGAATTTTGAACAAGACTATAGTGTAAAAAACAGAATAGAAAGAATAACAAATGTGGAAATTCCAACAAACTCAATGTTTATATCATTTGATGTCTCAAATATGTATTCAAACATACCAACTAATGAAACAAAAATAAAATTCCAAAAAACGAAGTAGAAGATTTATTAAAGTTAACAAAAACAACTTTAAACCAAAATTATTTTGAATACAACTCAAAATACTATAAAGAAGATGACGGACTTTCTATAGGATCACCATTATCAGGAATGCTTACAAAAGTATTCATGAATCACTTAGAAACAGCAAAAATTATTAAT
The DNA here is from genome assembly GCA_963675035.1 of Allygus modestus. Taxonomy (NCBI): domain Eukaryota; kingdom Metazoa; phylum Arthropoda; class Insecta; order Hemiptera; family Cicadellidae; genus Allygus; species Allygus modestus. The sequence goes on from OY776111.1 coordinate 207,633,730, forward strand.
GAAAACAACCCATTTAAAAACGACATAATATATTGGTATAGGTATGTTGTTGACGTTATTTGTTTTTTTAATGGTGATGAATACAAGTGGAACGATTTATTGCAATATTTAAATTCCTTATCTGAGAAAAATAAATTCACAATAGAAACCCAAAAAGAACAAATCAACTTTATGGACTTGACTATATTTAAGGAAAGAACCAAACACGGTTTCAAAATATATAGAAAGCCGACTCAAACTGACCTGATAATTCCACACAGTTCCAACCACCCATGGCAACAAAAAATGTCTAGTTTTTATTCATTGATACATTGGCTTTTAAATATACCGATGACAGAAAAACATTTTGAGGAAGAAAGAAGTACAATCAAATCGATAGCTATAAGAAATTGATACAACTTTAAAGTAATTGATACTATCATAAGAAAAATTAAAAATAAAACTTCACAAAATTTTGATGACCAAAACAAGATAGAATTTATCTGTATGCCTTATAGTTCTGTGTTGAACAAAGCTATGAGAAAAACCTTCGTAAATACCAACTTAGTCAGCTATAAAACCAGGAATAATACATTTAATTTTTCAAAATGTTCAAACGGTTCACATAATCAATACGCCGACATTTTTTACCGATCAGGAATATATAAATGGACATGCAAGGAATGCCCAGAATATTACGTTGAGCAAACTGGTTGTAATTTTAAATGTAAATATAAAGAGCATATTCAAGCTATAAAATCAAATAACCAAACCACACAAAAATCAAAATTTGCCGAACATATTTTAACTACAGATCACAATTTTGGTACACTGCAAGAAAGTTTAGAAGTTTTGTTTCACATTTACATGAATTATTCAGAAGACAAAACTAATATACTAAATACAATGCAGGCTCAATAAAAAAATCCAATCTTTGAAACAATAAAAAAATCAAAAGTAATTATATATAGATAGATAATTTAGCATATGTTAACAAAATTATCATACTGTTTTGTTTATTTACAGATTATTTAATTTTAAGTTTAAGGTAGCTGCACTGTGATCATGAGGTAAACCTCGAAACACGTGTCAGTGAATTAAAAATGAATTTTGAAGGATACTCTGGTAATTTTCTTTTAAAAATAATAATAATAATTTGTATATATATATATACAGGTTGTCTCAAAGTCGATGACCAAACTTCAAAGACTTGTTATATGGACTATTTCCAATAAAAAATGTATTATATGTTTTTACCATATACTTCATAGTTTACGAGTTATTGACGTTTTAATATTTTTTATAATCTGTGTATTGAAATCTCATAAATTATGTTTAGGCAAGAAAATATGAGCGTAGGACTATACAACTTTTATACTGTATAAATACCCCTGAAGCAGCAAAAATGTGTGCTCAGCGAATTTCTAATGCATGTATATGTTTCTCACTATCACATAAAGCCACTTGCCAAGTTTCATAAAAATACACGACTAAATAAGTGTTATATAGCATTTATATATAAGAATATATAAATTAAATTTATTTATTATTATTTATATTTTATATTTATATTATTTTATATTTATTTATTAAATTTATTTATTTATATAAGAATAACATTGAAAGCTGATTATGCAGGTTTGCTGCTACAAGGAACACAAAATATATGTATTTATGCAATTATCAATACAACTTAACTAGTCGAAGTTGCATACCAAGTTTTATTCATTTATGTTCATAATTAAGGGAGACATTACATTTGACTTATTCTCCATAAGAATAAGATGGGGGCTGAGTGTGCAGGTTTGCCGATACGGGGAAAATCAGCAAAAAATTATTTTTTTGTGTAAATATCAATAGACCAGTACTAGGTGAAGCCAAATGCAAAGTTTCAACAACATGCATTCATAAATAATCAAGATATAAAATTTGAATTATTCTCCGTAAGAATAACATTGGACAACGTACTGTGTTTAGCACTTTGAATATCTCTGCAATGGTTGGACATAGAATCGAAATTTAAACACCAAAATGGTTGCTTTGTAGAGATGAACTGATTGGTAACAGTATATGTGAGGTTTACGTTAAAATGAACTGAGGAAAAGCTAAAAACCTTTTTCCCATAAGATTAACATGGGAGAATTTATGAACACTTTTTTTGGATTTTCTCCGCAACCACTTAACCTAGGTTAATAATTCAAAACACCATATTATTTGTTTTTTTAAGTTCTATAAAATGGTCTAAACCAAATTGAAGTTTTTTTTTAATTTTAGGGTGAAAAATGCAAAAAACTGATTTTTGGAAAATTATAAACCTCCCTTTCCCATGGTCCGATTTTTCTGGTTTTTGAACTTAAAGTCATGAATGTCACTTCACACATTTGAGCCAAATTTCATTGAAATCAGATGTTTTTTACTCAAGTTATAGTGCATCCTAAATTTCACGTTCCTAGCTTGTCTGGAAGAAGTCTGCTAGAATTTGTATACGTGGGTGAGTAACGCATCGGGTTGTATAGTGTATTATACAATAATTATAAAAATATCCCCATCGCAGCAAACCTACATACTCAGCAAATTTCAAATGCATATGAAGAAGAAGAAGTAAACATGCTTTATTTTAAAACATAAAAACATTGTAAATTTTGTAATTAAATAAATCTTTGCACAAGAATAAACAATGGTTTTTGTAAAAACCGTCTGTTTAGGTTGGCTAAAATAATTAAAAATTATACAATCAAACCTTTTTTTAAACACACTTTATGACCCTAAACTTTTATATTAAATCACTAAAAAAACTTAAGACAACAAACAATATTAATTTAAAAACAATTATCTTTTAGCGAATTTCTCCTATAAGGAAGAAGCTATTACCGTAGGTGGCATGGGAAGAGTTAAGCTCGAGAACATGATAACTTTTTGTTTTGAGGTCTCCAGATGCCAAAAACACTATTCGTTCAAATTTATATATATATATATATATATGTGTGTGTGTATATATATATATATATATATATATATATATATGTCCATTAACACGATAACTTGAGTAAAAAATATCTGATTTCGATGAAATTTGGCTCAAATGAGTAAAGCGACATTTGTGACTTTAAGTACGAAAACCAGAAAAATTGGACCATGGGAAGGGGGTTTATGGGGGTTTACAATTTTCCACAAATCTGTTTTTTGGATTTTTTACCCTCAAATTTTTAAAACACCTAATTTTAGTTTCAACCATTTAATAGAGCTTTAAAGAACAAATAATACAGTATTTTAAATTGTAAACCTAGGTTAAGTGGTTGCGTAGAAAACCCAAAAAAACCTGCTCATAAAATCTCCCATGTTAATCTTCAGGGAAAAAGGTTTTTAGCCTTTCCTCAGTTAATTTTAGTGTAAACCTCACATTTGCTTTTATCGATCGGTTCACCTCTACAAAACAATAATTTTGGTGTTTAAATTGTGATTCTAAGTCCAACCTTTGCATAGATATTCGAAGTGCTAAACACAGTACGTTGTCCAATCTTATCCTTATGGAGGATAATTCACATTTTATATTTCGATTATTTATGAAGGTATGTTGATAAAACTTAGCATATGGCTTTATCTAGTACTGGTATGTTGATACTTGCACAAAAAAATAATTTTTTGCCGATTTTTCCCGCAGCAGCAAACCTACATACTCAGCCCCCATGTCATTCTTATGGAGAATAAGTCTAATGTAATGTCTCCCTGAATTATGAACATAAATTAATAAAACTTCAACTAGTTTAGTTATATTGATAATTGTATAAACACACATATTTTGTGCTCCTTGTTGCAGGTTGCAGCAAACCTGCGTCCTCAGTTTCAATGCTATTCTTATGAGGAATAAATAAAATGCTATTTATCACTTATTTATTTGTGTATTTTTATGAAACTTGGTGACTGGCTTTATGTGGTAGTGAGAAACATATACATGCATTGTATATGCAATTTTAGGGTGAAAAATGCAAAAAACTGATTTTTGGAAAATTATAAACCCCCCTTCCCATGGTCCAAAATTTTTCTGGTTTTCGATCTTAAAGTCATGAATGTCACTTTATACATTTGAGCCAAATTTCATTGAAATTAGACGTTTTTTACTCAAGTTATCGTGCATCCTAAATTTCACGTTCCTAGCTTGTCTGGAAGAAGTCTGCTAGAATTTGTATACGTGGGTGAGTAACGCATCGGACTGTATAGTGTGTTATACAATAATTATAAAAATATCCCCATCGCAGCAAACCTACATACTCAGCGAATTTCAAATGCATATGAAGAAGAAGAAGAAAACATGCTTTATTTTAAAACATAAAAATATTGTACATTTTGTAATTAAATAAATCTTTGCACAAGAATAAACAATGGTTTTTGTAAAAACCGTCTGTTTAGGTTGGCTAAAATAATTAAAAATTATACAATCAAACCTTTTTTTAACTCTTTCAGTGCTATGGACCGATATATCGGCTTTTGAATCTGTTATTAATAAACACTGTTACGGCTTCATAAGCGATTGTACCGTTAGGCGTTCAGTCTGCAGTCTGAGTCTCACATGTAGTGTAACCTGGTATACACAAACTGAACTACCTCGTCCAGTGCCTAGGCTCTAATACCGCCTGGTTCACTACAGCTGCTAGTCTGATCAGTGGCTGTGCAGTCTAAGGCGTTACCTTCCCGGCCGGGGGTAACACTTGGATCGAGGGTTCGAATCCCGTCACAGTCGGTGGTTTTATGTGCAACTCATGGAGAGTTCACCTGTCTGTGGCAGAGTTGAAGGGGAGGGCGGACCTTAAGCAAACGGTGGACGGCTCGGGTCCAAGCTGACGGGATGGGTAGATTCTTTGTGAGTTGCACATCTGATCAGGTGTTTTGCTATTTTTTACCTACCCTTTACTGTGTGTGTGTGTGTCCAGCGGAAGCATGTTTTTATTAATTTTGACTGTTCAGGCGTTCAAGACATTTAAAATATTAACAAAATATCACAGATTCAACTACTCCTTTCAGAAGCTTAGCACTGAAAGGGTTAAACACACTTTATGACCCTAAACTTTTATATTAAATCATTAAAAAAACTTAAGACAAAAAACAATATTAATTTAAAAACAATTATCTTTTAGCGAATTTTCCCTATAAGGAAGAAGCTATTACCGTAGGTGGCATGGTAAGTTAAGCTCGAGACCATGATAACTTTTTGTTTTGAGGTCCCCAGGTGCCAAAAACACTATTCGTTCAAATTTATATATATGTATACACATCCGGCCACATCCGGCTCACCAAAAGTTACTAACCGGCCCGCGGTTAGTCCAATATATAATACTGAATAAATTGTTGAAAATGTATTCAATATTTTTATTGAATAATAATAAATATCTAATTGTATTCAATATTCACAATTTTACCATCAACCACTGGTAAAGATCTCATTTCAGTCGTCTCCGATCCCTCCTGTGTGTAAGCTTAGATATAATGCTCTTGTTAGTATAAAGGAGCTGTTGACAGAAGAACTGTGAACATGTGCAGAGGCATACACAGTGAATGTCACGGCTGCGTGTAGGGGAATCACTCGACTGGGTAGGAAGCACTCAACTTTACTGGAAAGCCAATTATTACTAGTTACAGAACTTACCTCTTGTTTTTACAATGTTTCAAAACTTACTGATTTAGCAACCACGACTTTTTTTTAGACAAGAGTAACATTATTGAGCCTTGGAAAAAACCCGTTTAGATCAGTAAAAACTGCATCAAATCAAATTCTTTTTTCAGTCATAATAACACATTAAATGTATTTGAATAGCGTCACAGAAGAATGCACATCAGTTATAAATTAAAACCATTATTAAAACTAAAACTAAATGTTGACACTGACAAGGATAGTAAAACAAAACACTTTGCAAAGTAAAGGTCAGTGCTCAAAAATATTTTATCGCTATCAAGTAGCCTATCAGATACAATATAAATATTTGGAGTTCGAATGAATGTTTAAAGTTTTAAATTCATAAATTCTTTTAACGAATAACAAGAAGATTTAATTAAAACATCTTTTAATTCAGTTTGTTTAGTCCAATCAATGTACTGTTTATCAAAATTAATTACTTAAAATTAACCAAAAATTAATTTAACAAAGTTAAAATAAAGGAAACATCAAAGTTAGAAAAAACTCCTACAATAGCCTTAAAACTCACCATATAAGACCTAAATTTTATAAAATTTCCGGGGAGAACCCCTAAACCCCCCTTCTCCTTGGGGGTATTCCATACCCCCCAAACCCCCCGGATGTTATTGGCCCGCTTGATCTCCAATGATTTATCATCTGGCCCTTAGGGTAAATAGGTTGGAGACCCCTCATCTAGCGTGTCCTACACACTCCGCATACCATCTAGCCCTCATTCGCTCCACCACACTCATCACCTAATTACCCAATAACCCGCTGTTGTTACTGAAATCAATTGTTTCTCTCCACCTTTCCCGAATTATTTCTGTACTTTGCACCACACTATATTTTTATTCATTATTATTTCTCATAGTAATTTTAGTTTTTTTAGTAATTTCACGGGGTAGCGAAATTGACTTTAATACATAATTCATATTTACAATCAAGGTATAAAATAATACTTTCTCAATTCCAGTTTCTAAATACAGAACGTAATTTGATGTATATTTTTGTACCATAATCTAAGAAGCTTTTTAACATAAGGTTTTTGGACAGATTCCACAGCATTGTATTCCCTACAACCCCACACCAATGCCCTGTAACATATAATAGCCTTAACTACAGCATTAAAGCAAGTGAATTTTGAATTTGAAGGAACGAGATTTGAATCTAATTTATCTAATCCAACTACTACGTATTGCTAATTTAGACAGGCCTAATTTAGACTTTTCTTCCAGATGTAAACTCCATGACAGATTGTACATAAAATAAATCCCTTAAGTATTTGTAACTGTTAAATACCTCAATTCTTTCGTTCTTATACCACCATTTATCCTGGTACCTACGCTTCCCCCCTTTCCTAAAAACTATGATTTTAGATTTGTCCAGGTTTATCTTTAGGTTCCACAGATTGCAATATGCTTCTAAATTGGTTTATCATAATTTGAAGTTCCACAGGAGAAGGAGAAATAATAACTATATTGTCCGCGTAAGGTAAAATATTGACTTTAACCCCACCAAAGTTACAGCCTCCTCCAACAGCATCTGGCAAGTCGTTTAAAAAAAAGGCAAACATGAGAGGAGAGAAGGGGCAGCCTTGCCTTGAACCTGGTATCAAACAAATGTGTGGTTCCCTCCTTATACCATACGCCTGCCTTAGTGCTCTCATAATAGTTTTTAGCGAATTCCCCTGATAGAGAATTAGCGAATTCCCCTGATAGAGAAGAAGCTATTACCATAGGTCTCATGGTAAGACTTAAGCCCAAGACCATGATAACTTTTCGTTTTGAGGTCCCCAGATGCCAAAAACACTATTCATTCAAATTTAAATATATGTATATATATATATATATATATATATATATATATATATATATATATATATATATATATATGTGTGTGTGTGTGTGTGTGTGTCCATTAACCCGATAACTTGAGTTAAAAACATCCGATTTCGATGAAATTTGGCACAAACATGTAAATCAACATTTATGACTTTAAATTTGAAAACCAGAAAGATCAGACCGTTGTAAAGGGGGTTGTTTATGAGGTTTCAACATTTTCCAAAAATCGGTTTTTTGCATTTTTCACCATAAAATTTATAAAACACTAAATTTTGGTTTCAACCATTTTATAGAGCTTATAAAAACAAAAAATATGGTATTTTAAATCATTAAACTAGGTTAAGTGGTTGCAGATAAAATCCAAAAAACATAATAATATAATCTCCCATGTTAATCTTATGGGAAAAGGGATTTTAGCTTTCCCTCAGTTAACTTTAATATAAACTTCACATTTGCTTCTACCAATCAGTTTAGCTCTAAAAAATAATCATTTTGGTGTTTAAATTGTGATTCTACGTCCAACCGTTGCAGAAATATTCAAAGTGCTAAACACAGTACGTTGTCCAATGTTATCCTTATAGAAAATAATTCAAATTTGTTATCTTAATTATTTATGAATGTATATTTATGAAACTTGGCATGTGGCTTCAACTAGTACTGTTATATAGATATTTGCACAAAAAATATTTTTTTGCTGATTGTCCCCTTAGCAGCAAACCTACATACTCAGCCCTAATGTTATTCTTATGGAGAATAAGTAATGTTTTATATCTCCCTGAATTATGAACATAAATTAATAAAACTTGGTGTATAGCTTCACCTGATCAAGTTATATTAATAATTGTATAAAAACAAATTTCTTATCTTTCTTGTTGCAGCAAACCTGCGTACTCACCCTTCAATGTTATTCTTATGGAGAATAAATAAAATGCTATATATCACTTGTTTGTTGATGTATTTTTACGAAACTTGGTGAGTGGCTTTATGTGGTAGTGAGAAACATATAAATGCATTGGAAATTCACTGAGTATGCAGGTTTGCTGCGACGGGGGTATTAATTAAAGCTAACACTTTCGACAATAACCCCAAACAAGACAATTTATACAATAAAGCTTTACGATGAATTGTATTGAAGGCCGCAGAAAAATCTACAAACAATATACCTTCTTCTCACATTTGATCGCTAGCTGTAAATTAATTATACTTGATAAATTAAAAATATTATCTATAATGGAATAACCCTTTCGAAACCCAGCCTGAAATTCCGTTAATATGTTATGTTGATTAACCCAATTCAAATATACATACATATGTGCAGGCGTGGATCCACGGGGGGGAAATGGGAGAAATTTCCCACCCAAGGCAAAAGGTTGCAGTTGCGCGCGCACCCCCACACCAGCGCCAGTGCTACGTCTGACAGCGTCATCTCGACTTGTCGTCTGATTGATGCGTCGTCAGTCAGATTCATATGCCTTCTGTAATACTACTACAGAGAGTTCACAGACCGGAAATTCCTGGAAAATCGGATAATTTTACAGGAATTTCGGTGAAAATTCGTTAATTTAGTTTTAAAACGTCTTTTTCGGCCATTCTCGTTCATGCGGCTCGGTTGTCGTTCCCCAGGGAGGTAAAAACCATGGAGAGCTCGTCAAATGGACAGAAAACGGTCCGCGCATTGTCAGGCTAGACCCAAAGTGCAGGACACGGCAAATCTGAGTAATCCCGAGCGGTGAGCGCGTTGTCGTTTACACGCTCCTGTACCTCTTAATAATAATACAACTACAATGAAACTTATATATTTATTTTCTGCATGAATGTCCGCATCTAACGGTATCAATATATTTTAGTTTAAAATTATGTGTAATTTGTAATAATTAAAATATTAGAAGGTTGTAAGAACATGACATAAAAAAGTCAGTAAGCGAGAAAGTTTTTTATTCCTGAGGTAAAATAAACTTCCAGCGAGAAAGTTGTAGCTAATTAGTTGATCTTCAAAATTTATTCGAAAACATTTTCGATAGAGCTGCTAGTTTCTTCAACAATCCGATATAAATCACGGCTATGTTCAGTTCTACGCGCGCTGCCGTCGTCGTGGAGGACCACGGCCCCACGCCGTACTACCACATCAGAATAATCGCTTCTCATTTTACTTAGATTTTTATAAAAAGTAATTATATAAATATATATTTGAAACCATATTATATTGAGGTTATTGTTACTTAACACAGCTTTCAATTATGATAAAAAAAACGTTTATCGAGATGTAATCTGACTCATGATTAAAAATTAAATATTATACATGAATATGTAATTAAATTAAATGAAAAATAATATGAGACTTATTTGTTGTACATAGTAAAATGTTATGCAAGAATAAACATATTTGTTTTGTTATAACGAGGTCGTGAAGCAAAAATTCTTTACTAAATACTTTATTTGTCCATTTTCTAAGTTAAAATACAGGAGTCATAACCTCGATATGTATTGGATTTTATTTGAACATAATTTTGCCTTTTATTTAAATCCTTCTCCCTTTAAAATTTGTATCACTTACATTTTTCCTTCTAGTTCTAGCAGTTATTTATTACATCGTTAAATTAGATTGTATTTAAATTTTACATGTTTTCAGGTGTATAATCCTTAATTTTATGGTCACATTTTATGATTTTAATAGTGAACATTGAAATAGAAGCGAATCAACATCTGTTTACAGACACTTAAGTTATACCTCCCTAACAACTATTCAAATAGACTCATAATTTGATTTTGTGTGAATAAATAAGGAATAGATCGGGGAACTGAAATACAAAGTCGTAAGTAAATATGTGTAGCTAAATATTTAATCAAAATTATGAATGAACTTATGGTTTTACGTCGAAACACAGAACTAAGCCTCTACATCAGGCAATACTGTAATAACCAATCCTATAAAAATCATATTGATGTTAAAAGTTGAGGAACATGTCAAGGAACTCGAATACGAAAGATACTTAGTTTTGAATAAACTTTTCTACCAAAGCTATAAATGCGATAGTATGGAATCAAATTTGTTGTGTCAAAATTCAAAACTAAGCCTCTTTAAAAGCCGTACAATTGTTATTATATAGTTATTTTCACGAAAAGAGTTGACTCATGTATCGAGTAAATAAAATATGGGAGTCATTGAGTCGTTAATTAATTCCGATGAAAATCCAGGTTGAGTACGTGAACATCGAGATTTTTATACTAATATTGAAACTTACACGTGTTTTTACGTCATAACTAGAGGTTAAATTCATTTTAATTTAGTACCAAAAGTTAAAGAATTTATTCAGTAATTCGATTCCAAAAACCATTTTACTATAAAAAAATTCCTTCCGCCGTAAACCTCATTTAACTGAGGACGCGTCGCCAATAACCCATAAGACGATGTACTGAGCCCTGCGACCGCCGAATCCTACACTTTGAGATGTGACCTTGAGCCCAGCCGGACCGAATTTTGGTCTATCCCGACTATGGGCGCGAGCATGGTCTATCCCGACATGTTTTCTACCTCGCTGTCGTTCCCAGTCAATAAGACAAGTCTTGGTTGTCATTTTCAGACAATAAAAAACGTTGCTGATCGTCATTTCGGGCCATTAAATGCAAGTAAATTCCTGTTTTTGATCCATCCGATGCGGAAAAATAGGCGTTCTTTGGTGATAGATCGGGGTCGAATCGCCGACTGTATTCGTAAAAAATACGTTCCGGTTGTCGTTCGGGCCTATAATACGGAATCCGGCTTTATTTTTCGTTGGGGAAATGTGGTCCGATTGCCAATTTTTATGATAAATCATGGTTAGATTGTGATTTTTGGCATATATTGAGGCTCGGTCGTCATTTTCGGTCAATAAACAAGTTGCGACCGTCGATTTCGGACTTTAAAATGCTAGGAAAACGGTTGTTTTCGGCAAATAGAATGAAGTGGAATTGCCAATTTTGTTTAAAAAATTTTTTTTCTGTAAAACAGACTTTTTCGGCCGATATAATGCGGCCCTTAAATTTTTTGAGGGTCAATGTTTTTGCCCTACAAATCGCAAAAGGGGTTTGTCGGTCAATTGCCTTTTTCAGGCGCTAAACCAAGGCTATATTGCTATTTCCGTGGATAATAAGCGGCTCGCTTGCCACTTGAGGCCAATAAAACGTGGTCCATTCCATTATACTTAAAAAATTCACTCATTTTGGTGTTTTTAACCACCAATTTGTGGCAAAATTTATGTTTATACCGATAAAACACGGCCAAATATCTGATTTTGCCCGGTAAAATGCGTTTCGGACTTCGCTTTTGTATATAAAACACGGCCCGGCTTTGTTTTTTACCGAGAAAATGCGGTTCGATTGCCATTTTTGAGCGATTAATTTCCGGCATTAAATAAGGTTGGTAGGCTACTCAATTTTCAGCCGATAACAAATTTTGCAGTCGTAGTTTTTGGCTAGCAATTTTGCTGTAAAATTGCCAATAACATTATCGATTTTGGTTGATAACACCCACCCGATCGGTAAATTTATCTAATAACACAGTTTGACCGTTTTCAGGCTAAAAATGTGGTCTGATTGACGTTTTCGATGGCTAAATGAGAATATATTGCTATTTTAGGCCAATAATATGTATCTCGGGTGTCTTTTAAAATCGCCGTATCTCGGGCGATAAAATTTGTTTCGATCTTAGTCTCGGTAAAATCTTTGTTTTCGACGATAACATACTTTGATACTTCCGCTGGCGGTTGGCCTTTGAATTGCGGTTTGAGTATAAACTATTGTGGTATTTTTGGCCGATAAAATACGTTCATTGGTCGTTTTTGGTCTAAAAGTTACGGCGACCATGAAATACGGTCAAATTGCCATTTTTATCCGAAATAACAGGTAGGCTACAATTTCCGATTTTGGTCCATGAATTCTATACAGTCGTCTTTTTAGGCCGATAACACACAATTTGGTCAATAAAACGCGTTCGGCTATTTTTTACGGCTAATAAAATTATTGATATGGAATTTTTAACAAATTTCCGGGGATGGAATCCCGGACCCCCCACCCCTGAGCTTGAAGAGTATTCCATACCCCCCCCAAATCCCCGGCATTTCCCCCCCCCAACGTGACTCCCTGGATCCGCCCCTGCATATGTGTATCACCACTAGATAAAGCCACTTATCAAGTTTATAAAAATAAATTCATAAATAAGTGATATAAAGGTAACATTTTATTTATTCTCCATAAGAATAACATTAGGACTGAGTTCACAGGTTTGCTGCAATGAGGAAGATAAGAAATGTGTTGCGATGCAATTATCAATTAAACTCAACCAGATGAAGCTACATACCCAGTTTTATTAATTTAGGTTCATAATTAACGGAGATATCAAACTTCACTTAAGAATAAAATTTGGAGCTGAGTATGCAGGTTTGCTGCTGCAGGAAGAACCAACAACAAATTGTTTTGTACAGTTATCAATAGACTACAACTAGATGAAGTGACAAACCAAGTTTCATCAATATGCAGTAATAAGTAATCGAGATATAATTTTCTATTTATTCTCCATAAGAATAACATTGGACAACATAGGTACTGTTTAGCACTTTGAATATCTCAGCAACAGTTGGACATGAACAAAAATTTAAACACCAAAATTATTGTTTTGTAGAGCTGAACTTGGTAAAAACAAATGTGAAGTTTTCAGTAAAATTATCTGAGGAATAGCTGAAAAGCTTTTTCCCATAAGATTAAAATAGGAAATTTTATGAACCCTTTTTTCTCCACAACCACTTAACCTAGGTTAATGAACTCAAAATATGTACTATTATTATTTGTTATGTTAAGCTCTATAAAATGGTTGGAACCAAAATTGAGTGTTTTAAACATTTTAAGGTGAAAAATGCAAAATAACGGTTTGTTAGAAAATTTTGAGCCCCCATAAATCCCCCTTTCCATGGTTCGATCTTTCTGGTTTTCAAACTTAAAAGTCATAGCCTAGTAGCTGCTTTACACGTTTGTACCAAATTTTATCGAAATAGGATGTTTTTTTAAAGTTCTCGAGTTAACGGACACACACACACACACACATATATATAATAAAATGGCATGTACATCGCTTCTTTATGAATGTATCCATAACATTTGTGGGTTTTTTTATGACCCCAACCTTAGGGCTTCGCCTCAGTCGCTAACACATTGCCATGGTTATTCTTATGGCAAAATTAGTACTCCAGGTTATTGCGAAAAAGGCACCTAAAATCTGCTCCCGGACCACACATATTGTTTGGGGACTAAAGGTCTTCTAATAATTTTTTCCTGACCTCAGGGCTCCACCCCACTGGCTTCTCTTATCACTTCCCAACCTCCAATTTTGACATGTGACATGTGGTTATTTGGATTTTTTTTAACTGCATTTCTTGACTGAAGCCCCAATGTGGATACGTCCTGCCCAGCGACCTTAAGCTCCACCCCCTGACAAAGTTTCTGTTTATTTTATTTTATTTTTTTAATTTGTAGCTGATTTTATTCAGTCGTTATTGATCTATAATGTTTGGATAATTTTTTTTCAACCCCGAACATAGGGCTCTGCCCCACAAGCTAAAACGTTGACAATTCATTCTTATGGAGAAAAAAGTACCTAGACCGAGCGCCTTTCGTCGCTCCCAGTGTTGATTTTTCATGTTGTTTGACTGCTACGTTTAATGTTATTTTTTTACTTTAGTGAGTTAATATGTATTAAGTTTTGTAGTTTTGTAACTAGGAATAACTTCCTCATTAGTTGGTGGTTATGAAACTGTACCCCAAGAAAGCTATCATAACTGATATGCAAATCAGAGTCTTTTTAACTTACACAAAAAAGACTCTGATTTGCATATCAGTTATGATAGCTTTCTTGGGGTACAGTTTCATAACCACCAACTAATTGGATGCTATATAGGTATCGATCTTAAACATTATATATCGAATCACATTTTAAACCGATCTTTAACCTAAATAACACAAACACCCAAACATATTTTAATGAAACATTTAACGAATAACAAACAAACAAAAACTACAATTAAAAAAAAATAAATAAATTATGAAGAAACGTATAACTAAGTTACAACTTAAGTTATCTTTGCCAGAGTAACATTTTCGGGCTGCTTTCAGGTATTGAATAAACGGAATCATGGCAAAGATACCGGTAACTAAGGTTTTGCTTGGTTATACGTTTCTTCATTAGGCTATTTATTTATTTTTTTATTGTAACTTAATTTTTGTTTGTTATTTTTTAAATGTTTCATTAAAATATATTTGTAACTGGCATCGCATAGGCTACCGTATCATTATTGACGATATACGATTTGTTGATTTTAGATTATAACATTAATTTATATATCGAGTGAATAATTTTCGATATGTAGGCTACTGTTAAAATATGATTCAAAATAGGCCTATTGAGTGTTCCGATTCGATACATCGAATGTTTAAGATCGATATATCGAGTGATAAGATCGATTTATCGCAACCGATTAGTTGGTGGCAGCTTATGAAACTGTACCCATTTCTTATGTCTAAAGACGCAATAAGTGCATAGTGCAACACATGGGCACACTTTACGCGGAATATCTTGAGCCGTGGCTTACTCCACTGCCGGACTGACTTGAGATAACCAGCTGGGCAACTGAACATGGAATACTGACGAACAGTAATTTTGTTTACATAACAACAATATTCCGAATAGTTGACTGAACAGATAATGGAAACAACAGATGACAGATTTAGACCGATGTCTAAATCTCGCTCTACTTCAACTGTTTTAACAGAAATTAGTTCCCACAGCTCAAGATATTCTACGTCAAGTATAGTGTGTTTCATAAGCATGTTGTGACAACAAACAAAATTCTGTAATCCCAGGTTAAGGTAACCTACCACCTTACCTACCTTAAAAAAATGTTATTGGGATTGACAACCCTAGCTGCAGGGCCACCATGATAAGGCCCCCTCTACACTCAATGTGTTAAAAGTGATACTTATCGTATTATAACAGAACCTAGTCAAGGGAACCTAGTCAAAGCAGACCAAACCATAATAAAGACTTACCTCTGCTTGTGACAAATATAAAATAGGTCCTTTACGAAAGTAGGTGTACCTCGTATCATGAAGTAAATCAACTAATGAAACCTATGATTGTAAATTTTCTAATGACACAATTTCCTACTTCAAGAATCAGTGATAATTTCTCCTAGTAAACACTGATAATTTTCTACCACTTTTTTATTTTAAGGTTATCTATTGTTATTATTTATTTTCTAATCAACTTCTTGACTGTTGTTGACGTAATGTTGACATAAGAAAAAAGGTGTCAGTAGTGTCAAAGTGTCCAGGTCCAAAAACCAAAATTCCCTACCTCAACAACTGAAAAATCCCCACTTTTCCCCAACCATCGGGCAAAATCACCACTCTACAAGCATGTTAGTCTATGCTACAAGTGGTGAGCACTTTTTCGCCTACAAAATTTAGAGGTTGTTTGGTCGATATCGAACAATTTTACCAACCGGTTGTTTTATCGATTGAATGTTGACTACGATCTGTGTTGCCAGAAACCGGGTAATTACCCGGTTTTCGGGTATTTTGATGGCCGTGCGGGGATTTTGCGGGGATTAAGAAAAAACCGGGTAAAACCGGGGATTTTGCACTCGAGTTGCGGGGATTTACCCGAAATACCGGGTATTTAAGATTTTCGTGTGACAGTTGATATAAACGACAGTGGTCAAGCAATTTCACACAAACTGGATCATAATAAAAATATAGTCAACAGTATCTTTGACATAAATGTTGTGTTGCATTTGTTGTTGTCAAAGGATATGTATTATTTTAGTACATTACTTGTTCATTGATAAATAAATAATTGTAATTGCACTTAAGTTAGATTATGATATTCTTTTACAAATCTTGACCTTAGGCGGTCACCTATGTAGCATATGCTTAAATCTGGCCCTCCATTGAGGTATAGAGGGTATTTTTTGTGAATATTCCAGAAAATGGCGGCCCCCTTACATGCTTCACTTTGTCTTAGGAAATTAACGTGTTGCATACGCTCTATATTACGATCATTGTTTATAGATAATTAAAAAGGCTCTTCTAATGGGAACATTTCTGGACGAGGGAGGTGTTAGAGAATTTAATCTATGGTTAAGAGGACATATCTGATGACCCCAACGAGATTAATGGTTAATATATCTAGAAGTCTTGTTTCGTGTAAAAATAGTGTAGCCTTCGTGGTCAATCGCCATTTTGCCCCTCTGTAAACTCTGCTCCCATGTAAACCAATCAAATCCCCCTCATCACAAGTTACAAATTTATTAGCTTACTAGAAATAGACGATTTGATTGCTACCGAGGTGGGTAGCTGCAACCCAATAGTGTGAAGGGTTCCATAAGGCTAAATGAAATTTCAACAGGTCAACTCAGTGGCCGATGGGTAGCTGCAACGCATTGTCAGCGAGCTAGTGGGAAGGCGGCCTAGCTAGTGTACCTGAAGAAAATGACTGCCAAAATGAAGGGTTCACCTTTATACCCATACAAGACCTCTAGATACATTAAACTCGTTTAATCTATACATCTATTTTGATCCGGTTAACATTTGTTCAGGTACAGCCGGTTTGTATTTTTAAACATACTTTTATGGTAAAAATAGCCCGATAACAAATGATCAACCTATGATTATAAACGAATAATTGAATGCCAGATGACTGCAACAACATAGTTTAATCATACCACAAACTAACTACAGTATGGTCGTACGATTTTTTTACTCATCGTTCGGTTTGTCATCCTCTGACCAGTATAGCAACTTTTAATTTGTAGGAAATCTAGCGCATTATGTTTGAAGAGAGTCGTCTCCAGTAAGGGGCCGTGCATAAATTACGCCATGCTATATTTAGCACTTTTTGACCCCTCCCCCTTCCTTTTTAACGCTCAGTCACACTGCTCATACCATATGTCACGTCACACTAAATAATTATTAAGTATTTGATTGTTGGTACGGTATTTTATCATTCTGTAAATGACGATTTCGCAGGCTTAACTCCATTAATCGTGATGCGTCACGCAACCCGTAACCCCCTCTCACACGTGTCACGGTTTGTCACTATGTGCTGAACCCCCCCCCCGGGTAGGCGTGACGTAATATATGCGCGGCCCCGAAAACCAATTGGCCTCGGTTAAAACTAAGCGCAGGCCTGGAATTTAGCATAGGCTACTTAGGCGTGCGTCTAGGGGCCCGCACCACCCAGAACCCTTTTAAAAACCCTGATACAAGCAAGAAAAAAGGGACCTGTACACAACAAGGGCCCGCACCATTGTTTGAGCCTTGGGGCCCATGGCTCCTAAATCTGGCCTTGATTAAGCGCTAAGATGACTAAAACTTACATTATTTTGGGTATACTAGTTAATTTTCGGGTAATCATCTGACAATTTCCAAGAAATTACCCGGTTTTCGGGTATTTGAAGCTCGTGTGGGGATTTTGTGGGGATTACTACAGGATGACCGGGTAAAAGCGGGGATTTTATAGGTAGTTTGCGGGTAAAATAGCAAACCCAGTCTGGCAACACTGACTACGATAGTAGATACAGTAGATGTTTTCGAAGTTGGAAGGAAAATGGAGGTTGTTGGAATACAAAATGAGTAGCGCTAGTACATTTTATGAAGCTGAAACGTTCGAAGATTTTATAGCAGTTTATAGGTTTATAGGAGTTTAAGAGTTTATAGGTACTTTAAATGATGGATATGGAAAGTTAATATAACCCATAATAACTGAGCCTTTCACGTCCTTAGCTATAATTAAGCCTATTGCTTGGGCAAGGAATGGGTTTTATTTCATACTAGTTTAATTTATGAGCAATTTTTCTCTTAT
Source organism: Allygus modestus (assembly GCA_963675035.1). Taxonomy (NCBI): domain Eukaryota; kingdom Metazoa; phylum Arthropoda; class Insecta; order Hemiptera; family Cicadellidae; genus Allygus; species Allygus modestus. The sequence continues at coordinate 207,652,106 of OY776111.1, forward strand.
AACGAGTAATTTAGAGAGACCGATTAATTATCTTAACCCTACCTCGGAGTCTATGTATTTATGATTGCAACTAATTTGTAAATTTAAAGGCATCTTATCTGTTTAAGACCTTGTATACATTACTTAATTAACTTAGCATTACAAAGTTTATTTAAATTGGGTATATCTTTTGCCATATTAAGTGGATGTAAGGTATTTCAATTTCAAATTGTCCAATGGCCAAACTTATACTTCAACAGACCCTAGCCGAGTCAGCTTAGAACTTCCACAGTGGTTTCCATTTCCAAGTTTAACTTCTCGGCAGTCTGCAATCTCAAATCATCCAGTAGAATGAACGAACAATCGGTTGATGAAACGTTGCGGTATCGTCTGTTCGATATCGACCAAACAACCTCTAAATTTTGTAGGCGAAAAAGTGCTCACCGCTACAAGTAAAAGGCAGGTATGCTGTAAACGAGATAGGTCTAGTTAATCAATTTGCATTGGAAAAAATACTATATACTGCCATAGACTAACTACAGTACTGTTTAGATGATACTGTATGATACAGTACTGTATGATACTACACTGTTAACTCACCTGAATATGTGGTAAATTTCAAGCTTATCATATCAAAAATGCCACTCGTTTTCAAATCTTCCTTTCACTAATCCAAGTTTTCGATTACCGGAAAATGTATTTAGGAGCTGTGGGCCCCTACGTGGCGGAGTCGGTGGTGCGAGTCCTTACCGCACAAGTCAACAAGCTGGTGACTCTTTTTTAGCGATTTTCCCCTATAAGGGAAGAAGCTATTACGAAGTGACTGCGTACACGTCAAATGTAAGGGCAAATTCACTTCGCTACCGCTTAGGTTAGGTTGGGTTAGGTTACGTTACGTTATGTTACGTTAGGTTAGGATAGGTTAGGTTACGTTAGGTTAGGTTAGGAGGTTTTCTGGCTCTAAATTTGTTTTAAAAATCACCCCGAGACCATCATAAATTTTTGTTTTGAGGTCTTCGGATGTTAAAACACTATTCATTCAAATTAATATACATGCATATATTTTACTAGTGGCTTGAAGCGGTGATAGCCCCTAACCTTGCTCCAAGTAGGAACACGGCATATCAGTTCGTAAACAAAAGTAGACACTTAATCGCATGTTTTAATGTAAACAAAGCTGAAGTTTTTAAATCCCTTTGCTTTCCTTATGGGGGATGTGTTTTACGTAATTTATCGATTGCTGGTAATTTTTTTAGAAATACTGCTATTTTTCCAGAGTCCCTGGGATTGAGATTGAGATCTGTAATTTGAGCCTTCTCCCATCATCCTGCAATATGCCAAACTTCCACAATTTTGAATTAATAATTTCGCTTTCAGAATTATATATAAATACCCCCGTCGCAGCATCATAAAATTTCCCATGTTGATCTTATTGGAAAATGGTTTTAGCGAATTTCCCCTATAGGGAAGAAGCTATTACCGTAGTTGGCATGGTAAGACCTAGGCCCGGGACCATGATAACTTTTCGTTTTGAGGTCCCCAGACCCAAAAAACACCATTCGTTCGAAACTGTATATATATATATATATATATGTATATATGTGTGTGTGTGTGTGTGTGTGTGTGTGTCCATGAGCACGATAACTCTCGTAAAAAAATGATCCGATTTTGATGAAATTTGGTATAAACGTGTAAAGCAAAATTTATGACTAAGTTCGAAAACCAGCCAGATCGCTCCATCCAAAGGGGTATATTGGGGGGGGTTTGTACCCCAAAGATGGGTTTTTGAACTTTTTACATATAATTTTTGAAATAATCAAATATTAGTATTTACCATTGGATTCAGCTTAAAAAACACACAATTTGGTATTTTGATCATTCCTCTACGTTAATTGGTTACCGAGATATTTAAAGTGCTAAACACAGCACGTTGTCTAATGTTATTTTTATGGAGGAAAAGACAAATTTTATATCACGCTTATTTATGAACGCATAATAACGAAACTTGGTATACGGCTTCATCTGGTTGTGGTCTATCGATATTTGCTCAAAAAAGCATTTTTTTGCCAAAGGCTCCCGTAGCAGCAAACCTGCGTACTCACCCCCCATGTTATTCTTATGGAGAATAATTAATGGTATTTTTGGCATCTGGGGACCTCAAAACGAAAAGTTATCATGGTCCCGGGCCTAGGGCTTACCATGCCGACTACGGTTATAGCATTGATAATACATCCTACGGAATAGATCAACCTAGGTTACGAGCCGGGCGTGCCTCGGCATTGCTGCGCTGGCCCCGAGTTTGGCTGAGATCCCGCCAGAGCGCAACCAGTCGGCTCTTCCCCTCTTTCACCCCTCACTCTCCCTGCTCACCGATCACCCCCTCCAGGCCAGTCACAACAGTCAACAGTCAGTGTCTCAGCGACTGCCAAACGGGATGGGTGTTCGCGCTGTTTCTCGTGAAAACGCGGCACCCCGCCGACTTGCTCCCCCCTCCCCACAGCACTCCAGCCCGGCTCGGGTCGCCGCGGCTTTTGAGACACTAGCAGAGATGGCCGTTGACTTACTGTCTTTGCATCCGTTGGTTTCGCTCATCACTTGATGCTTTGTGTATGTCAAAAATACACATGACCAGCACTCTAATAGTCGAATGAAATCAATTATGTTTCTAAAATTATTGGTAAACTATGCCGTATAAATGTTGCGTTCATATTGTAGAAGTAATTATGACTCAATGCAACCTGTCACCATATTGTGACTAGCTTAACACCGGTTGAAATATTAACAATTTTAATGATTATCTGCCGTTATAAAATAAATCAACAACGATTAAATAATTGCGAGTGATGTCTATAAACAAATACTCCAATCATTATCTTTCATGTTACGTTTCGCTATTTAGGATGAAATTATGATTTATTATTAATTATTGTCAAATACCGGAGTTCAGCCAAGATATATGAGAACTTATAACTATAATTGGTTTATATAATTAATTATTAAGTGACGATGGATACTAGTTAAAAGCCCCATTACTACGTCAAAGTTTCCATCTGCAATGGAGTACTTCTTTTTTCTGGCAAAGAAGTTCCCTTAGAGATAGGCACTCTATCGCTCTAAGGGACGAAAAAGCCACTTAAGGGTCATCCATAAATTACGCACCGGAAAAATAAAATTCTTTGGACTCCCTAACACCTTTATTTACCCTCTATCAATGCAGCGTATTGTCATCGCTATCATAAATGTAAACTATTCGTTCCCCATTAATACGTACGGTATAGCTTACTCAAAATATAAAACAAAATTGCAATTAAGTTCCCTTTTTATTTCAAATAATTAGAAAATTCAGTTTACATGAATACTGCAGGAGTAATGATTTGTTTCAAGGTTAATAGGTTGGTTTCAAGGAGTTTCTGGAAAAGGTGAAAAGTAATTTATAGAAGACCCCCTTACTACATCTATCTAACGGTGTTGCAGATTTTAAATTTTCCTCCAAAGATGGGACCTTTTTACGAAAGTTATCGTGCTTACGGACACACACAGACACACACAGACACACATATATATATGTGTGTGTGTGTATATACAAATTTACAAATTTGAACGAATGGTGTTTTGGCATCTGGGGACCTCAAAACAAAAAGTTATCATGGTCTCGGGCTTAAGTCTTACCATGAGACCTACGGTAATCGCTTATTCCCTAAATTAAATATTTAAATATAATTAACTATACAATAAATTAAAATGATTACATACCTCATTGACAGAGCTTTCTGTTTTTCTTTGTCTGTATACGGTTTTGTCTTCTGATCGGTGTGGTTTAATTGCATAGCAACAAAACTGGAGACTTTTTCTGGCAAGTAACTTTTTATCGATTCTATGATCTCTGCTTTACTAAGTTTGTTTTTTTTCACACGCGATCTTCTTATTGCTTGCTGATATTTCCTCTTCAGTTTGATTTCATTTTTCAATTTATTTAAAAGCCGTTTCTTGCTTGGTGTAATTTTACCAGGAGTTGGATTACGTCCTTTCACAGTTTTAAACTTTTTATACTGTGGTGTTCTAATAGGGCTCTCTACTACGCCGCTCGAGTGAGCCATGGTTGGAGAAGTAAATAGCGCTCTTCGGGACTGTGGTTCGCTTGGAATAGATGTGGTTGTTGGCTCCTGAGCTTCATGTATTGTTGTTTGTTTAGGGGTTTTTGGACTATCAATCGAGAGTAATGTTGGACATCATTTTTCTTCAACTGAGTTTTCATTAAACTTGTAAAACAATCGTTGGTGAAATGCACTTCACAAATTACTCTTCTTCCTAGAGTTTTTTCGGGAAGAGATATCAAGCTGTCATTGGCACAATTTATCACCCATTGTTGACAGATTTGTGGTCTTTTTGTCGGGAAAGAAAAGAAGTGAAGTGATGGACACCGAGCTTTTGACCTCGCACATCCGGTAAAACAACACTTATGATAGTTAGTATTTTTAGTAGTTTCACTCGTACTAGCCATTTCACGTTTTACTTATAAATGCAGACACACTATACACATACACACAAACGCACACGACCAATAGAAAAACAATAATAGAAATAAACTAAGTATAAAATAATAGTTTTCGGTCAATTAATATGCAATACAAAACACTGCCCTTGCGTGAATTAACAAGGCCGCACTGAACTGTAGGCCGGACCCAAGTTGCCCCCTCCACTAGCTGGCGCCACGGCAATAGAGTGTACAGCGGCGTCGCGTAGGCGGGCGCAGCTTGTTACATTGCCGCCGCGCCGTCAGGGAATATATTTATTGTTTACTGGTTTAATTGTGTTTATTAGCATAAAGATCAGATTTCCATGAATATGGTTGTGTTTTTTGTTGTAATAATAAACACGGTAATTGTTAATAAGGTTTGACAAAGTCCTCAATGTTGTATAAATTATTTGAAAGAAGGTATTCTTTTAAAATTATCTTAAACTCGTTTGGATAGTTAATTTTTCTGGTAATTTCGTATACGTTTTTGTTATTGTTAATGACAAAATGTTGAATTTAAATTTAAAATGTAGGCTACCTTATACAGAGCCTATGATATTGATTTTTTAATATATTTCTGAACCTCTATGACCTAAAAATTATTTATGTTTCAATGATTGTAAGCGGGGAATTTAGGTGTATGATATACTTACTGGTGATGATATACTAACATAAATAATCGGACAGCTTTGACATATTTACGTATTTTGTCATATAACTGGGGGAACATTTTATTTTTTCCTCAGAACGTAATATTTTATAACATTGGAAGAACCTAATCATTCTTTAATAACTCTTTTCTTACCCACACTGAGTTTATTAGGATAAAATGTTTATTATTTAGGAATTTGAAAGGTTTCTTATTTTACGAAAGAGGGCTTACGGGTAATATTTCAGTTAAAAAGGACGCATTCTTGAAGAAAGCCCTTTAAAAGGATTAATTTACTTGCTCTTCCTTCTGTTTAAATGTTTGAAACCACCATTTTTTGCGTTATAAATGTAACTTGAACAGACATGGGATTTAAGCCCATTTTAAGATCGGAAAAAGTGTGGCCGTGGTTATCACCTGGGGCCGTGTGTTATTATTCCTACCTGTGCAGTGACAAGCACACTGGGATTTTTAACAAAATTTTTGGGTTGTACACAGCGGTTTCAGTACCGTAACAAGTTTACAAAATTAACAACAGCATTTAAAATATTAACGATGAAATTACGAAAAATTAATATATATTGTATTTACATTAAACCAGATATTACTCCACAAAATTTGAGAACGATTGCTCCAGCAGTTATTTTACAATAAATGTTTAAACTTCATTTACAATGCGAACCTTCATAAACCCGGTACATTTCATGGTTTTTACTAGATAACAATTTCTCGGCTTGACCCAAATCTTTTTTACTGTCACCAAATTAAATATATTGAAATAAGCTTCAGTTTAACATTTATTTCATTCAAATCGGTTGATCCGTTCCAGAGTTAGGCCTAATATATGGGTTCAAACTAGAGGGCACATATTTTTCCCTCAGTCAGCTAATTCCTCGGCTCGGCTGTCAAGGTAGCACTCGCCGCGCCAGTCGCCACGGAGCACAATCGTCTCTAAAAGGAGGGGTGGAAGAGGGGGCGGTAGTTGATGGATTCGCCGCTTGCAGCACTACGGTACGGTAGCTGACGACGCTCCAACTCGGCGCGTTTCAAACGTCAGCCGATAGAATGCGCCAAAGGAGGTCGCCAAGGTCGGCTTCATAAAACAGCATTACTAAGTTTATCTATTCCGTAGGATGTATAATCAATGGTTATAGCTTCTTCCCTATAGTGGAAATTCGCTAATATAAATGTCTATATTTCTCTTGGTAACTTGAGAATGAATGCACCAAATTGAATAATTATTTTTTTGTTGTGTTTGTTAATGTCAGGGCAAGGTTTCTTATAAAAGATTTTTTTTAATCCGACCTAAGGTCTCTGTCCCACAGGCCATTAAAGTTCCCATTGATTTTATCACAGTTCAGTTAGTTACACCAAAGAGCTCTAAACATACTTGAATGGCATAAACATATGTTCATTACGGAAATAAAAGGTATCAGGAAACTGACACATACTTTCTCCCTTTTAGCCCAACTTTAATGAATAAATTACTTTTTATTTACTAAATATAGAATACAAAGCATGGTCGAATGCACAGAAAATCTTGTAAACATGTTGTTTTAAAAAACATCCACCCAAATCCCTACTTTGGAGGCACTACAGAATCCATTGCTACACTCGTGGTTTTAAGAGGGGAAATGCCCCCTATTCCCCCCCAGGGTTATTAAGGACATCATATTTCGAATTTCCTCTGTTGGTCAATGCTAACTTGACAAGCATATCAAGTTTGAACGAAATTTATCAGTAAATAAGAGAGAAATAGTAATTTTTATTCCCCTTAAGAATAACATTGGACAACGTACTGCGTTTACCGCAAAATGAAAATTTTAATTTTCTCCGAAACCAGCAATCTTAGAATAGTAATTCAAAATACTAAATTATATAGTTTTTTGAGCTCTTTTTAATGGTGAATAGTAATATTTTAGCGAATTTCCCCTATAGGGAAGAAGCTATTACCATAGGTCTCATGGTAAGGCTTAAGCCCGAGACCATGATAACTTTTCATTTTGAGGTCCCCAGATCGTTCAAATTTTTATATATGTATATATATATATATATTTATATATAAAAATATATATATGTGTATAAATATATATATATTTATTATATAATATATAATATAATAATAATAATATAATTTAATATATATTTATTTATATATATATGTATATTTATATATATAAACATTTGAACGAATGGTGTTTTTGATATCTGGGGATCTCAAAATGAAAAGTTTTAATGGTCTCGGGCTTAAACCTTACCATGAGATCTATGGTAATAGCTTCTTCCCTATAGGGGAAATTCGCTAAAATATTACTATTCACCATTAAAAAGAGCTCAAAAAACTATATAATTTAGTATTTTGAATTACTATTCTAAGATTGCTGGTTTCGAAGAAAATTAAAATTTTCATTTTGCGGTAAACGCAGTACGTTGTCCAATGTTATTCTTAAGGGGAATAAAAAAATACTATTTCTCTCTTATTCAATGGTAAAAAAATAAAATTTAATTTAAATAAAAATTACATGTGGAAACCCCCAAAAAACGTTTTTGGGACACAAAACCCCAAAAAACCCTCCTTTGGATGATGCGATTCATCTGGTTTTCAAACTCGTTCAAATAAATTGTACCTTACACATATGTACCAAATTTCATTAATATCGAACCTTTTTTGCAGAGTTATCGTCTTACGGACATATATATGTACTCCCTTCGCTCTCTGGGGGCTCCGCCCCCAGACCCCTGTAGGGGGCTTCACCCCCAGGTCGCTGTTTGGCCTCATTTTGAAGTGGCGTCATATCAATTGGCCCAGAACCCCCATAAGACTACTACTCTTACTGAGAAAACAGACATCATCAGAAATTTAAATATGAGAGCATCTGTATGGCCGATGGAACTGTTTAGACAACACTAGATTTTGATTGTTTCTATCCACCATTATTAAGTTATAGAGGTAGTAAAACTGGAAAAAGTAAGGCTTAGGCATTTTCTCTGGGGTTAGAAAGTGCAAAGCACATGCATGCCAAATCTGAAGTTCCTAACTCTAGGAGATGTAACCGACATACTAATACTATTAATACTAGGAATACGCTCATTCTTCACGTATGAGGATGATCGGACCTTTAGTAAGTAGTCCACGCGGTCTTTCAGCCGTAAAATGGGTTTCTTATGCAAAAACGTGTAGCCAACCCAAGAAAATTGCAAAACAAAAAACATGACCTACATACCAGTGGTACCAACCGTAGATATGTAGTTTTATATATATAAAGATGTATAATAACGTAGTTATATATATATAATGATTATAATAAGGTTTTATATATATAAAGATGTATAACAAGGTAGTTTGTCACGCTACCAACCCAAGACACAAAATACCTGCAGTATTATAATGTAAGAGAGAATAACCCGCATCGCCGGGTCACGCTTGAGCGATCGAGCTTATCGCTTGCCACAGATCAAATAGGGACAACAACTTCCCGGTGGCCTCACGTCTAATGACATGAGTTATGGTCGACCAAAACGTCGACTCATGTCATTAATACTAGTGATCAATCAGTGACATCTGGTTATGGAACCGCCAAGTGACTATCGTATGGTTACTATCTATCATAGTTGAGTGTTTCTTACGCAAGCGAGTATCGTATGGTTACCTTCTGCTTCTCACACAGTTGATTGTCTCTCTCACCAGTTGACCACAACCAACATCATCAGTTCGTAGGAGGCACTGGACCACATCACATCACACACCAGGTAAGTAAAAACCCATTTTAAAAAACAACATTTATTTATTCCTTACATCGTAACACAGAATTAAATACTCAAGCTGAACTGTTATTAAAACTTAGTAAAATGTATTAAATACATTTACAAATTGTGTAGACTTCAAAAAATGTCTATAGCTTAAATAGTTTTTCTTTAACAAATCATTTATAAAAATGTACTTTATGTTTTTGAACAATTCAAGACTTACTTTAATTTATTAATACAGTGAAACAAGGTAGGACATTAAACTACCTCAGGACTTAGAAAAATAATTTAAAAATACATATCAAACACTTTAGGACTTATTAAATTTACTTTAATTTATTAATACAGTGAAACAAGGTAGGACATTAAACTACCTCAGGACTTAGAAAAATAATTTAAAATACATATCAAACACTTTAGGACTTATTAAATTTATTTTATGTTTTTGAACAATTCAAGACTTACTTTAATTTATTAATACAGTGAAACAAGGTAGGATATTAAACTACCTCAGGACTTAGAAAAATACATTGAAAAAAAAACTTTATTAAATTTACTTTAATTTATTAATACAGTGAAACAAGGTATAATACAACAATAATTTACAAATTTACAATAATTTAAAAAAATACAACATTAAAAAACCTAATAATTAAAAAACAGCTTTGTGCGGCTATTAATTACACTCCTGCAAAAGGGGCAGCAGGTGACCCGGCGACTACAAGCCGGGCACAAAGCATGCCCACAGGGGTGTAGGGCCACAGTTGGTAGGGCCGCGATACAAATTTGGCAGACAATGTACCTTGGCTGTTCCGTGGGTGGAGGTGTGCCACGGATAATAAGATTGTCCATCCTCCTATCATTGTAGCTGAGGATCCTCTCCATGGTGGCACGGAGCTCCTCCCAAACAGCCGGAGCGATCTCACGAATTTGGTCGTCCTCCGCGTCCTCCAAGGCGTTCCGTGACAAGGTCAGCGCTTCACCCAGCTCTGTCCGGACGGCCGCGATCCGGTTGACGATGCCCGGAACATCCTCGGTGGTGTTTGTCCCACGCTCCTGAAAACCACATCAGGTAAGAATCTATTCGTAAAGTTAATTATTATCCTATATCTTACAAACAAATGACTTGTCACCTTACCATCTCAAAAAGCCGCCTCCTCATCCGTAACAGGCCTTCCTCAAAGCGACAGACGCTGCAATCGGCAGGGGGGTCGACCGCGGGCATTTGTTCCTCACACCTTAAATTCTGAAACATTGCAAATTAAATATAATACAAGTTTACAAAACAAAAATAAACCCTAACCCCGATAAAGATACTTACAATAGGTTCAACCCGTCTTGACGGTCCCGCTACCTCCCTTGCACCGGTGCTCGGCCTGTCTACCCTCTCCTCCAAGGCCACAACCAACAAGAAATGTGGACCTCAAGAAATGTGTGTGCTTATGTGGACCTCTGGTATTGACTTTAAAAAACAAACGATCAATTATCACAAGGTACATAAAAGTCACAGTAAAAAAACAACATACAACAGTATAACAAAATAAAAATTACCGAAAGTCTGGGAGCTCTCGAGCCCGAGGGAAAGGCGAATACGTCCTCCTCCACCCTTGCACCAACCTCGTCCCGATCAGCAAACGGAATTGCAGGCACCGCCCTAGTCCCAGTTACGTTCCGCCCCTGAAAATAATGTTTATATTAGTATTATAACTAAAACCTAAAATGTATATCAAACATACGAAACCGTTAAACCTTATTACTTATAAGACTATTTAGTGAAGGGCGGCTATGCCAGGAGGGGAGTACCCTTGAGGGTGTAGGGCTGTTTGGTCGAGCTTCAAAAACCCTGTCCCGCCGACGCACATCCTCCTCCTCCATCCTTGCACCTGTTACGTTCTGCCCCTGAAAAAACAGAGACCATTAACACCATTATTAAAACCTATGACTAAAAAAATACTTTAAACAATACTACGATACTAAACGTATAGTGTAGATGGCTAATTAGTGTCCTCGCACTCGTTTCCTCTGAATGAATAGAAACCGGCCCACCCGATGTTATCCGTAGAGGGGGTTCGGCCAGGTGAGTACGTCTTATTGGTTCACCGCCCCTCTGTAAATAAAAAACTCTGCCCCTGAAAAAACAGAGACCATTAACACCATTATTAAAACCTATGACTAAAAAAATACTTTAAACAATACTACGATACTAACCGTATAGTGTAGATGGCTAATTAGTGTCCTCGCACTCGTTTCCTCTGAATGAATAGAAACCGGCCCACCCGATGTTATCCGTAGAGGGGGTTCGGCCAGGTGAGTACGTCTTATTGGTTCACCGCCCCTCTGTAAATAAAAAACAAAGGTATCAGATACTATTACCTAGAGATATTACATCTTATAAACATAGGCGATACCAAAACATACCATTAAGCGTGTGAGACACCAGCCGTCCTCAGCGATAACGGCCCTCTCTCCAAACGAGTACAACCCCGTCTCGTAGGTGTTTCTAATTTCCGCCCATAGCTCAAGTCTCCGCTGAGTAAACGTTGACTCTGTCACCTGGTGGTACCGTGGCGGAAATCTGACGCTTCTGGGGTTGTTATGAAAACAAAATACAATTAGTGTAATAAAATACCCGTACTTAAAACTATATACTCCCCCATACACCAAAATACTTACTGCATGTATAGAGAGCAGGTATCCATCCTCGCTTATAAAATATTGGGATTCGCCATCACTACCGACGAGCTGAAAAAAAGAAAATATAAAATCAATTATACAATTCTAAAAATAAGCAAGAGGAAAAAACAAGTACCTATATAATAATTAATCACCTCAGTGTTAGCCAGATGAACCGCGTATGTCGTAATTGGGGTATCGGGCCGGGGGTGTGGAGACCGGTCCCTTACCTGAAAAGCAAAAAGTATATTGTAACTAATTTTATTGTTTTATTGTTTACTACATTATTAACGCTAAAAATCACATAGCAATGATATGTCCTTACCGAGGTGCCGCGTCTAATAATATTAGGCATCGTCCGCCTGACAGGAGATGCTGGCCTCTGCCACTGAAAAAAAACATTAGAGTTAGAGAAAACCACAAACAACCCCTAACCTCTACGTGCAAGTATTGCTAAATAAGCTAAATAAAAAAAATATATAAAACTTACAGTTCCTAACTCTCGCATGCTAGTCTCTATAAGCTCAGGAGCTATCTCATACTGCAACAGATAAATAAAATCAAATTTAGACTTACATTTTCTAAACCTTGAGAGATCGCCTCCCGTGCCTCAGGGCTTAGACCGGCAATATCGCCCTGTAACAAAAAACACAAACCAAATAATACTATTAAATAAATAAAAAACTATAAACGTTGAAAAAACACGGAATAAAACCCATACTAACCGTAAACCTATTTCTGGTCAACAAACTGCCGTCATCAAGGAAGGTCCGCGAGGTCTCGCTATATATCCCAGACTCGCCAGACAATCTTAACATCTGTCTAATCCTGCCGTTATATTCTTCCTAAACACATAAAAACATGTACAAACGCTGTTATAAAGGCTAATATAATTATAACGAATATAAAAACTAAATAAATTAACCCACCTGAGATATGGGTTGTAAACCGCTAACCGTAGAAGACCCACTCTGAAAAAAATAAAAAAATAAAAATTAACCTCATTTCAATGTAAAAAACTGAACTCTTGTATTAAAAACTATTTGTAAGTACGTTTTTACCTGTTGTGACAGGCACTGGGATGAACTGCTCAGTCCCGAACCGCTCTGAAAACAAAAAAATAAACTGTCTAAGTATACACACTCTATGAATACTAACCCTACCATAAAGTTTAAAAAAGAGAAAACAAATTACTTACTGCACGTATAGACAGCACGTCAAGATCATCAGCAAAAAACATATCCTGACTAAGAGGTTGGGGAGTTTGGTCACCATCTTGAGGAGTCGTCGATGACAGATCCTGAAAACAAATTTACTAACTAAGTAAACTACTAAATGTATAGTGGGTAAATCTATAGTGTAATTGTTTGAGACTTTGATTACCTGATTATTGGGCGGGATGTTTTCATCTTGGTCGAAACCAATCACCAAGCGAAGGCACACGAGAGCTAAAACTTGGAACAACATGATAACTAAAACAACCACTGCAGATTGCATAGTACCATAATACCGGGTCAGAGACCCGTATTTATACGCAATATCCCTTCCAACACCGGTGTAAACAGCCAACCAATCACAGCCCGCAGATTCCGTGAGTCCCGTTAGCCGCGCCCCCACACTGTGCTCCTCTCTCAGTTAGCTGTGATGAACCCTCCGAGCTTAACCCAACTTTGCCTTCAGCACTATTGTTTAAAATTTAATTCCCCACACGAAATTCAAAATTTAAACCTTCCGTTTTTAATAAAAAAATTATTAATTGAAGAACATAAAAGTAAATGTTACAACTCAGATTTTAGTGTTTATATCGGGAAGGGGAATTGCAGTAAATTTTACTCGGTGGGTACAATTATTAATAAGGTTAACTTTTTGTTGTTGTATGTGTGTGTGACTGTGTATAATCCTGTTTTATGTATTACAGATATATTTACGAGCGCCGCATCGGTTTCGGGACGAACGTGGTGGCTGGGTGACCGGAAAAGTATCCCTAGGCTACCACCTGCGCCGGCCGTACTCACAGCCCGGGTATTGCTACTACTGCGGGAGGTTTCCGCTCTCTTTGTGGTGACCTACTCAAGGATGTCTCTGTTAATGTAAGTTATGTTTATTTAAATATTTTAAGTTTCCCGGTCAAGTCCCCCCCTCCCGCGGTAGCGGTTGCAATTATCTGGCACTGCTCGCCTCTCACGCCAGTCAGTCAGTCAGCCGTTAGCCGTGATGAACCCTCCGAGCTTAACTCAACTCTGTCTTAGGAACTATTGTTCAAAATTTAAATTCCTCCAAGAAATTTGTGATTTAAACCTTCCGTTTTTAATAAAAAAATTACTAATTGAAGAGCACAAAAGTAAATGTTATAAAGCAAGTTACTATATTTTTGGGCAGGGCTATTGCAGTATCTGTTACTCGGTGGGTACAATTATTAACAAGGTTAACTTTTTATTGTTGTATGTGTGTGTAACTGTGTATAATTTTTTGTTTTTTTTTGCAGATCTACGAACTAGCGCCGCACCGTTTTGAGGCCGACGCTGACGGCTGGTATCTAGGGACCGAAAACCTAGGCTACTGCCTGCGCTGGCCGTACACCAGGTCCCAAAACTGCTTCGAGTGCGGGATGTTTCAAGAAATCTCGGCGTCCCGTGAATGTTCCTGTTCCTGTTCCTGTTAATGTAAGTACAATATATCTTAACTGTAGGTTTGTCCGTTAAAATGTCCTGTAAAAAGCACTTAGCCGGTCGTTATGCGGGCGGTATGACGGTTAGGGCGCGCCCCCTTGAGTTAGTCAGTCAGTCGCCGGCCACCATGCCTGAAGTTTATAGTTTGTGTGAGGCGTGCGGAAAGTTGTGTTGTTGTACTATGTTGGTGATTTTTTGAGGGTCGGGGGTGGTAACTTTGCTGTGTGTGCATTTACTTGGATCCGGAGAAGTACCATCAGAACCCGCCTCCGGAACCGTGCGACCACGAGAGTTACTCTTAGTAAGTACAAAGCTCCCCATTTACTAAACCGTCACGGTAAAATACCTAACCCGCATCGCCAAGTCACGCTTGGTTCGGCCGCCCACAGTGTTTGTTTAGCGTCGTCTCAGTCTGCACCATGGATCCGCCGTGTACAGAGTCCACGGTGTTTTTTGGTACTTTTGAGCCGTTTTTTAGATTTGGTTTTTGTAGCGACGGGCACTGTGTCGAAGTTACCCCGCATTTCAGATTAACTTACCACTATTGCAATAATTTAATATCGTGCACTACTTTAGTCTACTCGTGGAAGCTTGACTACAAGTGCCTCGCGTGTGAGTACGAGTTCTCCACCGACTGGGTTATATCCACTCTTTAAAGGTATGTCTTTTAAACTATAATTTTGAACGCTCGCGTTTCCACACCACGGTAAGCCTTTAGGCTAGGCCGTAGGAGCGTCGGCGCGTTCTTTTTGGTTACCCAGAGCTTCCACTGGAGGCCTAACCTCTAGGGTGAGAGGCCCCGACCATCGCCTCTCACTGTGGTAGCCACTCCATAACAAAATGCTACCTCCTTTTTTATATTTTTGTTCACTGTTTACCCCAATAGGCTATTTACTAAGACTGTGTCCGTTCATTTTAGCCTAGAAAAAAGACAGAGAATTTTTTTACTTTATATTTTTTTGTCGCGCTTTTCAATCCGCTTTTCCCTGACAGTCGGAGGATTACAACGAACGGTTTCACGGTTTTTTAGGCCAACCTCCCCACACCCCTGGACTTACAAAGGGGTTAGCCCTGCCTGATGGTGAGCGACTGCCGGACCTTATTTTTTATTAGGCCCCACTCGAAAATATTTCTCGAGCGTAGTACTTTGCGGACTTCAAAGCGCAGTTTTCATTTTTATTTTTATGTATAATGCAAGCTACTGTAAAATCATCATCATCTATATACAAACTTTCATTTATTTCTTTAACATTAGGGTGAAATTCCCGAAGAAATTGAGCCTTCTCCAGGCCTTTTGTATAAATAGTTTCAAAAGGTTTACAGAGTGAGCTTAAAAGCTCCTCACTATACTCTACTTCGCCATCGTCCAACTTAATGTGGTGATAATGACGGGTTAACCAACGGGCTGTCCTTTTCATTTTACTATTTAAACAATCAAAGCTGTATGGAGGTCGGAACACGATCTGTGTTCTATACGACCTCCCAACTATAGCAAGTTCTTTAATAATAAATCTATTATCGTTACTCCGGAAAGCTTGAAACTCCACTATAGCTTCCATAATAAAATTTCCTGATATAAACGGTCGGCTACGTGAGGCGGTAATTGATCTGTACAGGTTTCAGCACCGGTTAAATCCTGATTAATATAAACTTGTATAATATCCTCAATATAAAATAATTGCAATACCTCGCGACCGATTAAAGGAATATTTTTTACAAGTTGATCCCACTCGTGACGGTTAAGAGCCAAGGAGTGTTCTCCGTCAGAGACACAAACATACTGATGCCCAAAAATATTGTTAACCTTTATGCTAGGCCCCGCGTCTATAGTTATGAAACACTGATAATTCCCTAATAAAGCCAAAGTTACTTCGTTAAACCTGTCAATTAGTTGACAGTAAGAATCGTAAGACCAAAACACAACACCTTTTCTCCCTTTAATCAATACACCCAGACTATTGTCTCGACTTTTAAAAATACCCGACACAATACATTTACTCATTTCGGGGTCCAAGAAATGGACTGACTTTAAAAATACTCCAGTCATTAAATCTATTGGCTCTTTACATTGAGGAATGATTATAAATTCTTGCAAAGCCATATTTAATATTCGTCTTCTGAAGTCTCGCTATTATCAAAATCCGTACACCAATTAACAATAATGCTATCAGCCCCCGAGGGTAGTTGAAACTTTGCATTAGCGGTATTAAATGCACAACAGTCTAAGTAATCCGTTTTGATTAAAAGCCCGTCTTTAAAGTATTCAATCTTAACGCAACCGTTGTAACCCATGTTTACCCAACGAGTTCAAGAAAGAGACTGATTAATTATCTCTTTTGGACAAATAAATGTATCTTTTACCCCCACCCCTTTGATTAAAATATGAGTCACGTGACCCTCAGGGTCCACTGTTTAAATATTACTCGGGAAATCCTTTCTTCTGTTAATTTGATACGTCTCAAAAACCTGGCTCTGTACCGTGCCATAAGTTCCCAATCTGATTTCCTGTCTTCTTCTGGCAAACTGTATATTTCTGTAACTACCGGGTTGGAAAAACTAACTCGAGATTTTCCTGACATCTCCCGTTATAGGCTTATAGGAATAATGTATATCATGTAGTAAAAGGCAGTATGCCCAAGTATTAGCTGGAAAGGCCCTTTTTGTTGTAATTTCGAGCCTTACGTCTACAGGCCCTGTTTTAATAGTATCGTCCTGTTTTGAACGTCAATTACGTACAGCGGACACTTTGCTTTAAAATCGTCAAAATTTAGTATAGGCGAACCGATTCTTCCATAATACGAGTTTTGGAAGGCAGCAAACATATCATACATTAAAGTAATATTTCCTCGAAGGTTATCGTACGGGTAAAAGTTTGAGTTTAAATAAAGTTTTACATCAGTTAGGTCGCAGGCATCAAATTGTGACATGTCTTTTGTTAAGTCGTTTTTTCTTTCTGTTTGAAAGGCGAGTACGATATACCTGGGCTTTTCTGTCTGAGTAGACGTTTTCAGTGTCCAGGAGAATGTCTCCGTACTCGGCAGGTTTGGGTATTCAATAATTTCTCACTGACGGAAGGGAACATGTATTGCAGGGTCTTTCTCTATATATTTGTACAGTTTTAATTTTTGAGCGTCATTGATTGTTATGTGAGGTATACGCCAATATATTTTTTCTACTTTTAAATCTAAAGCTTCGGCGTTCGCTAACTTTACAGCGTTAATAACCGAAGCCGAGCGTAAAAGTATCAATACCTGTTTTACGTTTACTAGCACCTTTTTGTAATCTTCGGCAGACCCTAACAAATGTTTTAATGGGATCGAATATATAAAATCTGTTACTTTTTCAGAATTACCAGGGCCTAGCCAGCAGGCCCTGGCCTGCCTTTTTAAAAGGCCCAGGCCTTTTTAAAAGTATTTTTTTCTTCCTCGCGAATGGACAGGATATTCTTTAAAGTTGTAGTAATACCAACATTTCTCGTTCTGTCAATCTCCTTGCCACAAATCTCGTACCGGATTTCTTCAAACATAAAGGCCACTGCGTTATTTACAAAGGAAACATCCTGAGGAGTCCCGTCCGTCTTTTTAGCGCTGACTTTACCGTGAATTACAATAAAGCTTTCAAAAGGCGCAGTTATTATATCTTGCTGTAATATTGGTATTCTTATTTCATCATTATTATTAAAAGTATAATTTGCATAGGGTAAGTGCGTGTGAAATTCCATCCCTGTTATCAAATCATCGTATATAGCCGGGCTGTCTATCGCCAATAGCGCCATATTTTATTACTTTAAAAACGATAGAACGAAGAAACGATATGTTTTTACACGTTAACACCTTGGCTTTCTGAACACTACTGACTGACTGCCCCGTAGGCATTCCCCTAAATAGTAGCCCCATTACTCTGTCTTAAATTTAGTCTAATCGAGATTCTTTCTCCTCGAAAGTTAACAAGATTACCGTCCTGGTCTTTTATGGACACTGTTAAGGTATTGATCCTTTGACTGATTACCGGCAAATAAATCACGTTTCTCGGGAGCTCAACTATTTCATACCCCGGTGGTTCGGCCGGGTAAAACTCGTGTATCACATGACCCTCGACTCCGTTTAGGTACGACCCGCGTGTGACATTACATTCGACCCTTATTGAATTAACTTTAATTATATCCACAGGCAGTTCAGAAACATGATGTTCATTAGCCTCGTATATTTGTTTTTTGTAACCCAAGAGTGTTCCCAATGAGTGCTCTTTTGTAAAGTCAATTTTTTCAGAGCAAAATATTGTAACTTTTAAAGTGTAATTATTTGGCTTTAACGTAAATGTTACTTTTTTCGGCAGTTGAGACTTTATGTATTTTTCAATGTCCTCGATCTCGTAAGAGCCCTCAGGAATTGTAGTACTTTTACCATCACCGTAGTAAAATTTATCATTATTGTCTTTTTCAATATTTGGTATAGAATTATAAGTGGTCATTTCAATTAAACCGAGCTCCCATTCACCCTTGCTAACATCTATAGGGAACGCTAGCTCGTGGGATAGAACACTAGTTGATCCCGTGAGACAAAACATTATAATTACAGAGAAACTTTAAACAAAGATGTCCGCAAACAACTGAGTCAAAAGTCTGTTGTCTCTCGTAATTATAGTAGAGTTCGCAATCCGCCAAATATCGTGAGATTTCTGGTGGTGGTCTTAGGTTTCCAAAACTGTCATAATAATAGGCTTTCTTATTAATATTTTTATAACAAACCCAGTGGGTACCTTGATTAGCTGTACTGTCCAAGTTAAATATAGCAGATTCACATTTTTTGGGCGTTTCGGTAAACTGTCCCTCATGTAAACCCCTCTGAAGTTAGGAATCTTTAATAACCTCGCGTATTTGATTAAATCGTAATTTGTTAGCGGTTTTACAGCCATCGAGATGTTTTTTTTCGTTCGCCTTTTTCTCCTCTTACGTGCACCTCTCTTACTACCCGCACCATCCTTCCTATAAGGCCTAAGATACAACCCTCTGCCCCTAGGACGTTTAACGGGGCGTTTCTTTTTACGGCCTCCCCCCAATTTTGATTTTGTTTTCATGGCCGTGGTGACTGCCCAAGCAGTGGCTTTCTCACCAACACTGGCGTTACTAGACTTGAATCTTTGCCAAGCGCGTTCCGCCAACTCTTAGTCAGCTTGCCTTCGCCGCTCGCTGTCGGAATACCGCGAGTATGCTACGTCGTGGACCTTACAGGCCTCGTCCAAACCATTTATTCCTTTGTCTCCTCTTGCCAATCTCTCTTTTAATCTCGTTCCAGGACCACAAAATTGATATCCTCCAGTTAAATGTAATTCAACAGGTAGGAGGTCTATGGCCTTATTAAGAACGGATGAAACAATACCTCCATCTCGTTCGACCGCTAGCTTACGTCTGAGAGGTTTCCTTCTGTTTTTAGCCATTTATTGTAAATATCTAATCACCTCGTAGAGTTTATTCAGTAGTGTCTCACGTATACACGGGATATTTAAAACTTCAAAAATGTCAGGCACCGTACGAGACACAGCGTTTGTGTACTCACTGTATTCTAACGAGCCACTGGATGTGGTAAAGTAAATCATCCCGTTTATATATCTAAAGGCACCGCTACTGTGGGCTGGGATACCGTAAAGCGTAGACGAGACCATACCCATAAAAACACCCGTATAATTACACTCGTTTATTTCAATCAGATACCAATCGTCAATAATCATGTAGTTCTTCCCCGTGTTAGTTGCAAAGGCCGTGTTAACTTTATGTACCATTCTACCGGCTATGTTATTGACATTATACATTGTAATCAAGGACAGTGAAGGGTACCTAAATAAAAACACTTCACTGTCTGTAAACAGCGCGATTTCCCCGTTAGGTCTTTGGTAGATGGCAGATATTTCAGTAAAGTTTCGTGGTAGGAATTTGAGCCAGTGTGATATTCTTCTTGGCCGTGTTAAATCCTCAGGAATCCTATCTGCAGGGTTTAGACTAATAATCCATACGTAGTCTCTAAAGAAAGCAAATATCCTTTTGTTCACAATAACGTACGTATCAATTTGACCTTTTAATTCGCAAATATCGCGTTTTTCAAATATTTCGGGTGGTGTTACGGCTGTAGTTGTTGTTGTACTGCTGGGCGTTGTAACGGTAGTGGGTGTGGCTGCTGTTGTATTTATTTTTGGAATGGTTGCAAATGTTGTAGTGGGCCTGCCGTAAAGATACTCCATAGCGAGTCTGTCATCGTTGCTTAGCTCGTATTCGTTAAAGTCAACAATCCCTGTAGGATCCCTGTTAAAAGGAAACATTACTGATTTATCATCACCTGAATGATCCAAACCAAGGGTATGTCCAATCTCATGAACCAAAGTTAAAAAGAACGAAATGTTTCCATATCGTGGTAAATTCATAGTAAAATCCCAATTTTCTTCCGAATCAAAGTGGATGTCTGTAGAAGTATAACCCGTATTGGGGAGATAGCCGTGGGCGAAAACTAACCCAGGACCGTCAAAATCATAGGGGCAAGTATCGTGTCAAGAATAAAACACATGTTGTCTACCCGTAGAAAATGATATAATTATTGTTGGATTATTTATATCCTTTTTAAATGTTAAATTCGCGTGTTTGGCCCATACATCAAAAGCTTTCTGTATCAGGTCGGGGTGCTGTGGTGTTCCGTATTGGTACCACGTTATTACTGATGTATTCCACTTTCTATTGGGTAAAGCCGAGAACGGTAGTATATTGTCTCGGTGACCGCACCGAGGCGTGGACATGAGGGCCAAAGTATCGTTATCAAACACCCCCGTTGGTTCAAGACGAAAGTACTCTTGAAATTGTTTCACTGCAGAAGTTATGTTTTGTGTCAAAGCGTTTTTTTCCAAATACCCGTAATAAGTCAAAAAATCGATCGACTTGTTGCACGAGGCAAGAGGCAGAATAATCAATAAAACAACCCGCATGTTGAACGGCTCGGGGTAGACTAATTAGTGTTTGCCAGTTAATGTGTTTTTAAACCGGATCCCGTCCTGAGGAAACTGGGGAAAGGGTCTGTGTCTATAATTTCCTCTTCATCATCATCATCTTTATTACGGAATTGTCGTGTATTTTCGTCTAAAAAGTATTTATCGATAACGTTAAATCTTACCCAGGTGTCCTTGTCTGTCTGTATTGGAGCTCCTAAGGTATAGTAAATGTCAAATAGAACTTTACTCAATAGTCTTACAATATAATTTAAGTTTAATACGTCTTGAAAATCTGTAGGATCCGCGCAATTTTTTATTTGCTTTGACTGACAATCATAAAAAGTGTTATCTACGAGCTTTAAGGCTGATTTTGATGATTTTTTTTAACATCCGCAAGTTTACAGCATCATATTCTTGTTCACCATCCCGTACGTCTCTTAGTATTTTGTTTCCTATAATATAATGTTCGTTTGTAAAAGGAATACATTTGTAGTCTACGTAATATTTTGTAGCAGCGTCGTCTGAATTTTGTGGTACTTTTACATGTCGAATAAAACATTTATTAGCGTCAAAATACTCTTTTATTCATCTAAAATTAAGGTATTGTCAGACATAAACTTTTTTGTCACCGCGTCGTTATCGTCTGCAGGTCTTTTTAGATTACATAACCGTTTATTTTGAATATCGTAGTCACCGTCAGGCGTTAAATTAAAACCCTCTCCCTTGGGCCCTTTGACGGCCTCACCTCGGGATTTTCGGCTACTACGTCCGAATTTGTCAATGGTCATTTTAATAATGCTTTAAATCTACTGTTTCCAGCTCCTTTTATAAAGCCGGCCTCTCTTAGTTCCTCCACGATACTTAGTATTTCATTGCTATGTACTCTGTTTCCACTCTCTGTTGACATAGCAATGTGTCGCAACCGATCCACTAATTCATTGGCGTCGTCCCAGTGTATTATATCACGGGACCTTGCATTCTTCCACGCTAGACCCTTGCCCACTCTGGCCGGGAACAGGTCTTTAATAATTCTTCTGTACTTTAGATTGTTGTCCCTTCTAATTACATTGTGGAATTTGTATCCTTTCTTGTGAGCGTTGGTGGCGATAATAATACTCTTATAGGTCTTAAGATCGTCATTATCGTATATTACCTCGTCAGGGGCTCTCTTAAATATGAGCTCATACAAGCCTTCAGTAGGACTATATCTTGTGTTGTTTATTAGAATAGTTCCATCGTTGTCAAAGTCTAACACCTTATCTCCCATCATTAAAGTACTGCCTTCGTATCTAGGGCCGTAGTCATGGTCAATAACTCGGACCTTACCGCTAGCATACTTTAAAAGCATTGTCATATATCTCACTGTCATGGGGTTACTAAACTGGTTTTCGATATATTGGGACGCTGTTTCCAGTTCCGTAGGGGTTGATACAATTTGCTTTAACCCGCTGGTTTCAGGTGTAGAGACACTCGCTGGAATAAATTCAGTTATTTCTCCTTCATCGTCTGTGGTATCGTATTCCATTGGCTCTTCTTTAAAGGTTTCAGGTTCAGTTTTTATGTCTGCTGTGTTTGTTGTCTTTTCCTAAGTTCTTGAATAATCGGTTTATACTGCTTCTCAAGCAAAATATCACTTTCCGCAGCACCCTCCTTAAAAAGTTTATATTTGCGTTTAATAGCATTACGCAACTCTATGAGTCGGCTAGTCAGTTGTTTACTGTTTCACTCCATAGTCATAAATGATAGATTTTAGCAATCACATTTAGATTTAAGGTAGTTCGACCTGTCTAAAAAACAGGGCACGTTTCTTGCATCTTTTCATGTAACGTATTACATCTTTCAAAGAAACACCAGCACTAAAGTCTAATCCTTTATAATATCTACTTTCCTCTCTTACAAGACTGTGTCTCGGTATTACATAACGGTTTGTTAAACTTTTAAAAACAAAGGCTCGCTTTACATTGTCTCTCCATTGGGATATATGTGTTACTATGTACTTGTCGTTCTCAACGGTTTTTTCCATATACTTGCTCAACATTCTCAATGGTTTATCATGATGTCTGTTGTACATTAAATACGAGTTGAGAAGCCAAAATTCACACGGATTGGCCCCTGTAAATGTTTTCCACTGTTCAAATAATGTTTGATTTGTCACTCTATATACACCTTTTTTAAACTAATACCAAATCTCTCACACTGTGAGGCCACTGTGGGCAGGGCTGCTCTTAAAAACTCTGTAGTATATAACCCCTGGCAGTAGTTATTTACGGCAGCAAAAGGTTTACCCCTCGGCCCTTTGGGAGTATCGTCAGGAATCGGCCCCCAGGCTGTATTATAACTAATGTCAATATAACATTTGAGATAGACGCATGTGTTATAAATACTAATAGGGGACCTGATGGGAATAGTTCTCTCTGTCAAAACTATACAACCGATCGCGTGAGGTATTTTGCAACCGTACTCCAACATTCTCAAAACAATCTGAGAAAAATTAATACTACCATGAAGGTTACGTAAAGGCAATACTTTACCAAATATATCCGGAAAGGGTCTAAATCTAGAGATCAAGTTTTGAGGGTCCCTGACAGTGGCGTTTTTCATGTCCTCATGATAAATCACCAACTCTAAGGGTACACTCTGTTCTTCACATTTTTGTAAAAAGTTTAACCAAGTATCTCTATTATATGTTCTCTCACACGCAGATATCATTAATAAAACTACGGGTGGTAGTATCGCGGTGCTTGGAGGTTTTTTATGTCTCCAACACCTTTTATTGAACGGATGACCGTGTTTACCCTTCCTACTGCAATAGTTTCCACAAAATTTTTTTATTCTTGTAATACTATGTACAGAGGTTAGACCTTACGTTATGAAGTTTCTTATCAAATCTCCTTATATCGTTATAGAAGTAGAAGCGACCCATTAGAAAGCTTCTATAAAACTGTCCATTCCCACTCTGTACCTTCCCTTATAAGGGTCCAAAGTTTTGTCAATAACTAGGAATCCAAAATTATGAAATAAATGAAATAAAATGAAATAATGATTTATTCCACCCAAACTTACAACACTCAAACACATTAATTTTCTTGGAATTACGTTGTCACATCAACCAGTTATTGTGACAACGTTGAAAAAAACAAACAAAATAAAATTTACATTAACAACTGAGTCCAGTCCTTCTATGCACAAACACATCTTGCCACTCTCCGTGGCGTCTGACATGACATCAACTTAATATTTATCTCTCCAAATAATAGTAAACTTTAACACACTTAGTATATAAATGACATCAAAAAATAGTTTCAATATAAGTTTTAAGTAGTGCAATAAGCAAATATAGTTTAAATTAATACATTATTCATGAAATCAACATTCGAAATTTTGAAAAGCCATTTTTTTAATTGCACAGAAAAAGATTTAAGACTCAAGCAGTTTTTAACTTCTTGTGGGAGCTGGTTGAAGTATTTAGGTCCGTTGTACTGATAAGAGTGCCTAAATAATTTTTTGTTTACTTTGGGTAATCTAAATACGGCTTGATTACTACTTCTTGTATTATATAAAAGATTTTGTGTACCTGTATTTCCACTTCTAAAATAAAAAAGTCTGAGCACTTTATACGCATACAAATGTTGGACAGGAAGTATTTTTAATTCAAAAAATAAAGGAAAAGAACTATCTGTCTTACAACTGTTAGTAATTAACCTTAAAAAATTATTTTGTGTGATTCTTAATTTTTCAGTGTAGCATTTATATGTTCCTCCCCAACAACTGATAGCATATTCCAATCTTGAATTAATCAAAGCGAAATAAAGTATTCTTAATAAAAAGGCGCTACAGATATTTTTTAAAAAGTAAAATATTCTTATAGAAGATCGAATTTTAGAATGCAAAGCAAAAACATGTTTACTCCAATTTAGATTTTCGTCCAATACTACCCCAAGATATCGAAAACTGCTGACCTTTTCTATAGTTTCACAATTACACATATTTAAATTACAGTTTGAGCTATGGTAGGCCACATTAAACTGAAAATTGAAACTATTTGTTAAACCAAAATTAATGTACTTCGTCTTATATACATTCACTTGCATTTTATTAGCTACACACCAGGAATTTAGTAAACTCAAATCATCTTTAATTTGCTCGTACAACACATTAGTATCTTTGTTTGTATAGAATAGTGCTACATCATCAGCAAAAGCACTGATTTGGCCGTGGGAAGGACATTCAAGGAGGTCATTGATAAAAATGAGGAACAGAGTTGCAGATACCACTGATCCCTGTGGGACTCCTGCCCTGACAGGCAAGGCAGAGCTCAACTGATTCAAAATTTTTGTTTGCTGTATTCTATTTTTTAAAAAGCTGCTAAACCAATCAAGTGCCAATCCTCTTACGCCTGCTGTGTTTAATTTAGAAATCAAAATATCGTGATCAACAAGATCAAACGCTTTTTTAAAATCAATAAATAAACCTGTAGCCTTAATATTGTTATTAAAACTGTTGTAGATATTTTCTGTCACGTTAATTAAAGCATCTTCTGTAGATTTTCCTTTCCTGAAACCAAATTGATGAATACTGAAAAAATTTAAATTATCTAAATAATTAATAAGCCGATTTTTCATAATTTTCTCAATAACCTTAGAAAAAACTGAGATCAAACTGATGGGTCTTAGATTGTCTAATTTTTGAGAGTGGGTTTTCTTATAAATTGGAATTATCAAGCCACGCTCGAGCGCATATTTCTTTAAATTTGTCAAATGACATGCCCGTAGTGACATGATCGTTGTAAACATGTCTAAGTTCTTATCGTCTTGTTTAAATAGAATAATAAGGTTGCAATTGTCTCTCACCAGTTGTTTGGGAATAGCGCTGTATGTCTGACCGAGATAAAATGTATCTAAATTGTTATGTCTCCCCATAGTAAAGTAGTTTCTAATATTGAAATGTTTTTCACATGAAACATCGTCAAAAATCATTATAGAGTTTTGTTTGGCTTTGTTTGGGTATACAACTTAACTATTATCATCATACGCGAAATAACCAATCTCCTTAGGTATAACTTTTTGTAATAGTTTGTATTTTGGTTGATAGAGGGATTTTGAAAATATATAAATGTTTTCAAATCTCAGACCGTTTGGATCAAATAATAGATTAAATAAGACATTAGTTTTTCCACATGAGCTGGGCCCCACTATAATGCAACTTATCGAATCTGGCAATAAAACACCGTGCTTATTATTTTTTACCATACCGGAGCCTGTAAAATATTCGTCAAAGTTTTGAACAGAGATTTCGACTTCCTGCTTTACAACCCGCATCGTGACTGGTTACATACAACTAATTGCTTTGGTTTTAAGTAATCACTTCACGGTAGAGTGACGTGCAAGCTTTTACAGTAAAGTGCTGCGGGTTTTAAGATATGGTAGAGTGACTTTAGACACGGTTGAGTGTTTTTGCAAGTCACGTTGCCTCGTTACCGCAGGTCGTCAACATCAATCCAAGATAATATCCTACGTGGTTGCATGTCATTGCCCCTCACTAACGGAGGTCAGCCAGGTGGTCGGGCTCCAGGTCATCGACATTAAGCCAGATGGCCAAGCTGCGGGTCATCGGCATTAAGCCAGATGGCCGGGCTGCAGGTCATCGGCACTAAGCCAAGTGGCCGGCCTGCAGGTCATTGGCATAAGCATGTCGTTGTTCCTCACTAACGGAGGTCGTTAGCATCTGTCCAACTGTCATGGCTGCTATCATACCCTTTCCAGCGCACGAGAAGTTTCGAACCTTTCCTTTTTAAAACTCTTTCAACTAAATAAACGTCACCGGTTTTGGACTTGCTAATTTCTTCTGCATAAAATCCACCTTTGAGTATCTCTCCTCTACTGTCTTGCAGTATGTATGTTACCGGTCTTGTTGGTTTAATTGCGTATATTATAAACGTCTCGTTTGTCCAATTTGGTAAATACCCTTTTTTGAAAACTCTTTTCACTTTACTGATTCTAACGCTGTCGCCTACTTTTAATTTTTGTTTAAGGATTTTGTGTTTTGGTTTCTTTACTTTATTTATTCTATTTAAAATATCTTTGACGTGTTTTGTTTAAAATCTTTGGGTTTCATACCTATAGTCCTGTGCTTTTTGTTGTTGTAAGACTTTACAATTTCTGGTAATATACTTAACCATTCGTAACTTCCACGGGCTGTAAATAGTTTGCACATTTTTGACTTGAGAGTCCTGTTTAACCTTTCTACTATACTGGCTTTAAGTTCAGAAAATGTAAAATAGTGATTGATTTTATATTTTTTCATTAGAGCATTTACATGTTTATTAAAAAAGTCGGTTCCTTGGTCTGTTTGAAGGTTTTTCATTTTATACTTGGCTAAAATAGCTTCTAAAGCTTTAGAGACTTGTGGTCCTGACTTGTCTTTTAACGGTACAGCAAACGCTACTTTGGACAAACAGTTAATCATTGTCAATATGTACTTGTACCCTTTATTAACTTGTGAATAAGGCTTCATTTCAACGAGATCAGCCTGATAAAGGTCTGTTAGCCCCTTAAGGGTGACTTTACGCCTGGTATAATTTCTCCTGGCAGGTCGGTGTAGTTCATTAGCTATAGCTGTTTTACCGTCAATTTTGATAATGATTAAAATTATCCAAATCTTCTACTTATATATTTTTTTAGTAAAGTCATGGCCCCTCCACTGCCATGACTCGTGGAGACCTTCCAAAACAAACTAGTTGTCTCCTCCGTTTATTTTTTTGTATTTTTACTTTTTATACTTTTTTTACCCACCGGACCGTTCCAAAGAGTAGCCTAGGTGTTGGCTAGGCTCCTCAGTGTACAGGGTCCTTCTTTCACCCGAGGTCTTTTCGATGAAGTAGCCAGGGTGTTAGCCCGGCGCATCAATCTACTGGACCCCTCATTCACACATGGGTCTTTCGAAGGAGTAGCCGGGGTGTTAGCCCGGCGCCTCAGTCTACTAGACCCCCTTTCAGGTTTACGGGGCTTTTCGTCACCCACGCCATAGACCTCCATTCGTTCATGTACATTCATACAGTGGGGATTATAGCATTTACATTTATATTTTATATACAAGGGTTTTTTTACATAGTCTGGTACTCTAAGAGGTACCAACTCTTTAAAGTCAATGTTGTTTTTAGAGCATAATGTAACATAAGGACATTGACTATGGATAATTTCTATAAAATAATTAAGTGATCTACGTAAGAATGTATCCCAATATAAACAATTACAGTATGCTGAGCGACCTACATAGACATTTTTAATATACTCTTGACTTATACTCTTAACCCCATGGTTACGCCAATGGGTTTCTCCAAACTTTTCGAAAATTACTGGTGGAATGTTTAGGCAAATTAGTTCGTTAATACATCGGGTGCGATCCCAGATTTGTTTTTCGCAAAGTTGAAAAAGTGATTTTGGTTGATTCATAGTAAAGAGCAGGGACACGTCAGATCGCTATGGCGGCAGGGAGCAGAGAGAGAGAAAGCGCGCGAAATAATAGAAAGCGGTGGTGGGGGAAGAGTGACGCAACCTGTCGGGGTTACTCAAGTCTTTGAACCTTTTGATAGCCAAATGGCAAGGTGTCGTACTCACCCTCGAGCCTCCTTTTAGGTCCTGTGATTTTAAACTTTTTAATTTCACTTACTGTTACAATATCTCTGTCTTTAGTCCTCCTGATTCTGTTTTCTTAAATTTCTAAGATTTCAGCTGCTTCACTAAGGACCATCTTTTTCAATTGTTCAAAATTTAATGTTTCGGAGGTCTTCATGTTAAAGGGTGAGGCCTTATATTTTACACACAGTTTATATTTTTTGCTTTTTGGTTGACCAGACAAGATATGCATACGATTTAGGCCCCCCAGAAACAAACTCTAAGATATAAGAGCCGGGCCCGTACTCAATCGCTAGTTCGTCCGTCATTTCCCCGAGGTAATCTCCCGTAGAGACCTTGTACAATCCTCCCCTGTATAGATAAATACACGAGTCCGTGTCATAGTAAAGGACTTGACCTCCAAGGGCATCTAGATGTTCATACAGATTAAGCCTCGCCTGGGCTGTGGTGTAGGCCGCAATAACAACATTTACATTTGTCAAAGGTTCCCCCACTTCCTCAATATATTCCCAGTTGGAAACAACAACTTCCTCGTTAACAGTTTGAATCCTATTGACTTGTACTTCTGGACTGATTAAAATTTTAAACAAGACTTTAGATTCCCTTACAATTTGCTTTAGTTTGGTTCTCCCTCTGTCCGAACTTTCCCCAGAAACTGTTTAGCATTAATTTAGCCAACGACCAAA
This sequence comes from Allygus modestus, assembly GCA_963675035.1. Lineage (NCBI taxonomy): Eukaryota > Metazoa > Arthropoda > Insecta > Hemiptera > Cicadellidae > Allygus > Allygus modestus. The sequence continues at coordinate 207,681,628 of OY776111.1, forward strand.
GTCCCCCGTTCTTACAAATTTTTGCCTTGTCCAATTTAATTCCTTCATGTTGGAAATAGTCTGCGATGTACTTGTCTTTGTCCTCTTCGGTATTACACCTGCTAGGATAGCCTGAGGCTTCCTGCTTCATTTTCAAAAACTTATTAATAAAGTCTGTAAACAACCCCCCTTTCTCGTATGTGGCTACCTCGTACTCCCACAACTCGTACATGTCCAGTACAGCGTAACCCTTCTCAATCGCGTTCCTAATTTCATCCATAGTCCAAGTCCCAATTAACGCTCTTTTATCACTCTCACGTTCACAGTCTCGCTGGTTTTGAGTTTCCCCGCAAGTCCTACACAACACAAACATTAATTTATTATTCATTTTAACAGGGAGTACGCGGTGGTAGAGATCTCGAGGCGGTAGGATTTTACATTTTAGCAAACCATCTACATTTAATCCTAGCTGTCTGCACTCCCTATCTCCCACATAAATGGTAGGGTGGCCCAAAAGATATTTCCCATATTTATTTACATAGGGGTAGAGGGAGCAAACATCAACATACTGTATCGTTTCTCCCTCTTCGCATTTGTGGTATGTTTTTGAATTACCCGTTCTGCCTCCAAAGAACGCTTGCCGCGGGTCGAGGGGGAGATTATTGAGGATCGGCAGGTTGTTCAAGTGATTTAGTTTATTGTCCTTTTTCAAAGCTCTAAACTCACACTCCCACATTACTACAACTTCGTAGTCACTGATTTTAGACATTTTCTTCAGATTCCTTTCATATCTTAAATTAAGTGAATCTGAGGGATCCTCCTTCAGAGGAGCCTCTCTGTCGTAAGGAAAACATTTTGGGCACCCGTGACAGTAACACCCGTGGAACTCGTAAATTCGTTCCCCGTCAAACTCGTCAACTTTTAGCACGTTAATTTTAACTTCTTTACCCCGGCCAGCGTGCTCAATCCTCAACCCTCGTTCCTCCTCTTCCCACGTTAACCACTGTAAAGCAACGGCTGATTGATTGTCAGTCAGTCTGTACCCGTTTTTAGGGATTAGGCCGATTGTGTTTGGTTTCAAGAAGTTACAGCGGAAGGCCAGGTTACAAGCGCTAGCAATAGTTACGGACTCGAGGAAAGGATCTACGTTACATTCTTTCAAGAAAATACGTCTGAACTTTAATGAGGCCTGAGCTAAAATCTCTACGTCAGAGATGCAATACTCCAAGATTTCCTTTTGAAAGTCAAAGACATAGTTACTCGCTACCTGTTCCTCGTACCATTCTTCAAAGGCTTCGTGTTTCTTTTCAAACATTGATTCGGGGCAGTAGTATTTTTTGTCAGGAATAGGGCCTACATAATTTTGGTACGCTAGAGTGTTGAAGAGATGGGGAAAGTAGCCCTTTTTTCTCAGGAGGCAGTTCAAAGGCGTTAGGGAGCGCAGCCAGAGCCATGGGGAAATAGCTCAGTGAGTCAATGAATCTCACATTGTCCATTTCCATTAAAATAATTTTGGTCCTCCTCATAACCAGTTCCGGAGTGAATTTAGTTTCTTCCAACACATACTTTAACAAAAACTGGAAGTCAAAGCCCTGCCCGTTGTGAGCAATTACACAGACATTTTTGAACTGTTTACGAGCTTGCATCACATACTCCATGAAGTGTTTTACTGGTTCTTCCTTAAAAACTTTAGTTCTGTTTCTACATGCCGTGCAAAATCTAGACTCGATGCAATTAAAGCAAAACTGTTGTGAGACGCACAGGTTAACTTGATGTACTTTTTTATCAGGGTCAGAGGGGAGAGACTCGTCTTGCCTTGTTTCCAAGTCAAAGAAAATGAAAAGATAGTCTTTAGTTTTAGGTTTTCCATCATTGGGTTGCATGTAGCAATTGTGATTCGGATCTTTGAATGATTTGCAGGGTTTACAGAAAACTTCCCCGCACTTGTGAGGTCTGGATCTCTCTTTTAAATTAATCAATTTCCCGCAGTCTAGACACTTTTTTACTGTTTTGCATCTGTCAACCTTATGGGCGATAAAACAATGCTGGTTCCTCATATTCAAATTACAGTCTGTGCAAACTATTCCCCCATGCTCCTCTTTACAGGGAGGTGAGATGGTTTGGCAATAAGGGCAGATGTTTGAGCATCTGTGATATGCTTTGTGGTCATAGGGAACATGGCAAGCTTCGCAAAAATAGTGACAGGCAAAAGCAGCGGTCAAACTTTTGATTACATTATAATGACCATTGTGAAAGAGCAAGTTAATTTTGAATTTAGGATTTTCAACAGCCCCTTCAAAGTAAACATCACGACCTTTTCTGTCATAGTTGTAGACTGTGATTTTGTAGTCTTTTAGCAAGTCCTGAAACTTTTCCAATTCGGGGATACCGGCACCTTCCTCAGAGATCTCTACCCTAGCCCGCCGAATAAGTTCCTTGGCCCTAAACGATTGTCTTTTACCCATATCCTGACGGATTGCTTTGTACTGGGGGTCTTTAGTTACGTTTGCTATGGCCACCACCAAAGCCCGGGGGAGACACAGGTTATCTTTGTTGTTAATTACTACTATTCCCCGTCTCGATTTACATTCTTCATCAAAGGTATTATAAAAGCCAGGTCTTACCTTCCCGGAACCCACAGGGAGATTAACTCGGGTACATTCAACTTTAAATGTGTCGGTAGATTTAATTGATTCTGAATTGGATTGAACAATACCCCCGAAAATTTGCCAAAGGATGTCCTTATCAATTTCACCAACGGACCGGAAAGCTACAAAACCGGGTTCTTTACTTTTTAAGTTTAAGCTGTGCAAGGTAAAACCAAGCTGATAATTTTCATGGGCCCGCTTTTTCATTTCATTAACAATTTTGGCAAACCCTTGTCTTAGCCAATCAATTTCAGTAGTTTCAGGAAGAGGATTAGTAAATTTAAAAATTGTTCTTGTTCCATAAATTCGAAAGTGTCTAACATAGGTTTCGTCCGAACTGAGAACCTCGACAGGATTTACAGCCATTTTTCAAATAAAAGTGAGGTTATGTTACGCAGAACAAAACAAATTAAAAGTGAGGTTATGTAAAATACAAAGCAAAAAGTGAGGTTAGGAAAAGTGAAGCCGCTATGGGAAGCAAACGCTCAAGTTTTATCTTTGCAAAACGCAACGAACGGAGCAGCGCAAAAACACGTCCGATCGCAACGGGAGCAGGGAGCAAAGAGAGAGAGAAAGCGCGCGGGATAATAGAAAGTGGTGGGGAGGTGGCTGATGCAATATGTTTATTTGTTACAGGAGGTAGCGACAGGGCAGTGGCAACGCGGCTGGGTACAGGTCGGGAGGAGGAGGCAGTGGCTGGCAAAGGTATGGATAGACGGTGGCGGGTTTACGGTGATATACATCTTTATATATATGTATATATATATATATATATATATATATATAATTATAACTACGTAGTATAATACTGCAGGTATTTTGTGTCTTGGGTTGGTAGCGTGACATAACTACCTTGTTATACATCTTTATATATATAAAACCTTATTATACATCATTATATATATATAACTACGTTATTATATCTTTATATATATAACTACATACATACGGTTGGTACCACTGGTATGTAGGTCATGTTTTTTGTTTTGCAATTTTCTTAGGTTGGCTACACGTTTTTGCATAAGAAACCCATGTTACGGCTGAAAGACCGCGTGGACTACTTTAGTAATCCCAAAGTTTAATATATTGTGTAGAAATGATGAGAAACTTGTCACGCAGCATCTTTCCGACGATACAAGGAATTCTCCTAACAGGAAAGAAATTATTACTTTAGTGCTCATGGCAGTTTCTAACTCCGAGTAACTCACAAAGTTTCATTTAAGGACTTCATGTATATCAAACACTTTCTAGATGCAGTAAGTACAAGTGCAGGCATGTCTTTGAGTACTGTAATTTACGCGAATACTTTGTACTTGAGTATAAACATCATTTGCGTGCATGCAAGAGGCATGGAGGTGCCCGCACTGTGGCGGGAAATTGCAGCTTACTTGGCCGCGAAGGATAAATTTGGATTTTTCAATAGTTTAAATGTTATTTTAGAGATGTAGGAAGAATAACCTCCTAAACTTCCTAAATTGTATCGTGTGTTACAATTATAGAGAAATGTTATATTATAGAGAAATGTATCGTTCCAAAATCAAGTAATAAAGACTAACATAAGTTGTGAATAGGGGATTTGATTGGTTAACATATTTGTTGCCATGATGGAGACCGGAGGGTATAGAAGGTCAAAATGGCAGTCCGTATGTAAGCACAGATTTTTACCCCAGGCGAGACCTCTACAGATATATATCTCGTTTGATGAGATAGGATTTGCTATTTAAAAATAACGTAACATAACCTAACCTAACAGCCGCAGCACACTGTACAAGATGGGTCGTAAAAAAAACAAACAATACCATTTCACCATCGGAGGTCACTCTTACCACTTTTGGCAACAAATTAATAAGTAATACGCTATGATTGGCGCCATTTTGTACTATTTGTATTGCAATGAATAAAGATGATTTGATTTGATATAAAATATGGAAAAAATAGCTAGGATAAACTGAAAAATACTCATTCCGTTGTATTATCAAAATAAAATTATCAAGTACTTGAACCGCTTATGAAACTCAAGACTCTACTGTAGGCTTAGGCTAGGTAATAACTAGGAGTACGCTCTTTCATCGCGTAAGAGGCTGAGCTCACAGTTAATAATTTAAAAAAAATGTTTCAATTCACAATACACGCCATAGGCCCCCATTGTAACTGCAGCTTGACAATGCCGTTCAACTATAGAACATGAGAAACAAACAATGAGGTCTAAAATCAGTCAATCAGATCACAAGTGCATTTGAGGTAGTTGTTACTCACCCCTCACTCTCACTGGGGGCTGTATCACCTAGACCTCCTTTATTATATTAGCTGAAGATTTTGTTGGAAGTACAACATTTTGATGACAGTGTAGGACCATGAGTCCTACATCAATCAGTCAAACCAAGTTGTATTTACAATTTGGTGTACACTGGAGGGCTATACACATCCCAGGACCCACACTGTTATTTTATTGTAGCTTAATATTGATGTTAAATATATATAAATCTAGAAGTTGATGAGTACAGTATGTTTAAAAATCAGTCAATCGGTCTTAAACGACTAAATAGTTAAAAATCTAAAGAGGTTTTAATGTAGCACTTTGGTCTTTCTGGGAGGCTATGCCCCAGGCTCCAGTGGCGGATTTAAGCAATTGCCGCCTAAGGGCTACTTTAGGAAATCTGCCACCCTCTCCCCTCCCCTTTGTCCTTTTCGCCGCCCAGGTTTACCCACATGTTATATATCTTGTTTGGTTATTTTGTGACAGTACCTAAAGAAGTTAAGAATTAGCTGAATGAATAAGTTTAAGAAATTTATGTTATTTCCTGGTTGAAAAAAACCAGTAAAATAAAGTATAATTTACTTGATTCACATTAACACAGTTAAGTATTCAATATAGCCTACTCAATGACAATCAGCAATAGAGACAAATGTTGGTGTTCAAAGCATGAAGCAGTGCCACTTTTAATAACAAGAAAACCCTTCAACAAAGGCCTAAAAATCCCTTCGTATACTTCATCAAAACATTAATTTTCACACCAACGCATTGACTACTGAAAATTATAATAAATAACCTATAAATAAGATATAATTAAATTGTAGCCTTAAAATTTGTAATTCGGACCATTAACCTCAAAATTCTGACTATTTTAATCCTGAATTAGCGTTTTTCAATACAATTTTTCAGTCATTTTGTAATTTATACCTTTATACAAAGAATTGTTCATATGTTTTAGACGGTCAAAATATAAAATTAATTTATGTCGGCTGTAGGCCTAATCTTCATAAAACTCTACACATTTTCAAACACTTCTTCTAGTTTCACCTCCATGATGTTGTAGATCCAGTGAATTAAAATATAATACATACAGGAGTTACTTCCATAGATTAAGCATACTCCTTAGGAGTATGCTTAATCTATGTTACTACTCTCTGACAAATAACCTTCAAAAAGCGTGCCTTCATATTTGGTATTTTGTCCTGTTGTGGTGTCAACTTGTTGGTGGGACGGTGTCATTCGATGTACAAGGCGGCTTGTTTTCAACACTATTTCCAAACCCATATTAAAAGGGTGTTTTCATTTAACTCAAATCATAACTTTGCTTCGACATAAACAATAAAATTACATATAGAATATGTCTTAAGATTATAAAGTTAAGTTTAACATCATGATTCGCCTAAAATGCGACCAGTTATTAATTTAAAGACTTCAGATATCACAGTTCTTCATTTAATAAAATGGGAGATTTTGTAACGAGCCAAAATTTGAGGGGGGTATAAATTCGCTACACAGTGAATATAAGCTATCTAACTAGGCCTAGAATTAACTGTTAAGATTACCTGGCATAGCCTTGTAGGTCCTTACCAGTAGGCTTAGGCCTAGCGTAGCCGCCATCCTGTTACTAACATAGCCTAGGCTTCAAAACTCACTTTGGCTATCACTTCACATTTAGTGTTGGAGCACCAAAGGGGGTGAAATAATTAACTAGTGGTTCGGCAATACGGCACTAGTGGACTAAATAACCCCTTGGCTAGGTTAACCTTGGGCATTCACCGGCGACCTGAGGAACACTAGTGTTGAATAGGTTGACAACTTTACTAAACACTAGTGTAAACTCCAATAAGCGAATTTATCACCCCTAACACGGTTACATCATACGTAGCACGGTTTCAAGAGTTTTGTGAACATTGAAAACGTATGTTTGTAAACAGCGAACATAACCCCCAATCGCAGTTGCAGACAGCCACCTGTGGCGTTGTGTTTTAAACGCCACCCAGACAGCTGATCAGCGGTGTCGTTGTTTCCTCCAAACGAACCCAAACCGCTGGAAATTATGATCAGCTGTTTACCCCTTCCCCTGGGAGGGGGAGGAATAGAGGGGGTGAGTGATAAGATAACGGCGAGGAAGGCATTCGTTCTCTACGTTTTGTGCGGACCAGTCGGGTATTTTCGTGCTCTACGTTTTGTCCGGACTGGTGAGTTTGAGTAGTGTTTCCTCGGTAGTATAGTGGTCAGTATCCCCGCCTGTCACGCGGGAGACCCGGGTTCGATTCCCGGCCGGAGAGCCAGGGATTGGGAGTTGTAACGCGTGAATACGTTAATTAAGTTAAACTTCCACCTTTTAAATTATTCTCTTTATAAATTTCAACTTGTTTTATTTTAATTGGCATTACTTGCAGGTGTGAGCGATGATGATGGTACAGTATCGTTGTGTTTGCCGGTACTGAGTTCACACCTGACTTTAAGTTATTTTAATTTTTTTCTTTTTTTATTAATCTAAATCTGTACCGTTACAAAATTTAATTTTAAAGAACCCTGGACAGACCCAGCACGCCAGACTTGAGCGAATCCGCTGGCTAGGTCTGAGACGGCTTTCTCCTGGCTTAAAGAAAGACAAATTTTGTTTCTTTTTCGAGAAAGTCGTCACAGTAAAATGGCGCCCGAACAATTGGACAGTGTTTATTGATTTTTATGATATTAAACGATCAAATTTGAGAAATTTGGTTGTGATATTGCAACCACTTTATACACAAGTGTTCTGAGCCTTGTTGAGTCGTGAAACTTGGTAAATTGTTTTATTTTTATCAAAGTTTGATTATTTTATAAACCGACCCTCAGCCAAGGGTGGTGTTGTTTGAATTTTTGTGACTGTTTACAGTGAATTGTTTTGCCTCAGGATAAATTTTAATTTTAAATTTTAATAATGCCTGAAACATTGGACATCGTGACGACGGGTGATCAAACCCAGGTCACCGCGCCCACTGTTGTGACAACGAGTGCTGCGACGTTCGTAGTCACGTCCAGACCGACTGATCTCTTCCAGAGTCAGACGTTTACAATGGCAGGAGCAATTCCCAGGACAAACCTGCCTACCCCTGCGGGTGAAACCTTACGATCCCCCTATGAGGACCCCAGAGTAGGGTGGATCCATGAGTTAAGAAAGGAGGACCTGGTCCAGGAGATGGCAAGATTTGGGCTTGATACTCAAGGAAAAGTTGAGGACTTAAGGAAAAGGTTCTGCCAGTTCTGGAAAGACCCGAGAAGTCAATGGCCTTTCTTAACTAACACCGATGTGATGATGACAACCCAACAGCCACTGTGGGTGACATCTGGCAGCCAGCAAGCTCCTAGCTTTTCTCACGGGGCTTTTAGCGGCAGCCATTGTGAGCCTGTCACTGGTGCCTCAGCTGAGCGAGAGAGGAAGGCTCCATCCTTAGCGGATGAGTTGGTCGGAGTTCGCGAGTTGTTGGGACTCTCGCCTGATGCTGATGCAGGGATGGTTCGGAGAACTTTAGCTGAGGTGTTAAAGAACGCTCGCAGTCAGGCTGAGACCATGGTTGAAACACAGCAACGAGCGGCTCCCTGGGATCTCTCCAGCACACGAGTGACATTCACTGAGAGATTTGGCAAGCCAGTACCCAATGACGGTCAGGTGAACCCCTTCCCAACGGCCCCTCGCACAAACCCTCCAAGTGTTGAGTGGGGACCAATGGACCAGGGTGACCAGTCTTCATTGGGGAACATCCGTCTCGCTCAAACACGCTATCTGGATCATGAAAACCTGCGACAAGGCAAGCGGGTGACTGCTGAGACTTTGCCCCAATCAACGTTTGACGCTAGGTGTCAACAACCGGCAACCCGGATGCCTCATGTGGTCAGCACGTCTAGCTGGAACCCACCGGGTGGGGTCTTTAGCAACCCGATGTGGCCACTTGGACCTGGACAGGTGTCAAACCTACGACCTGGAGAGTGGGTGTCTCGCATGGAGGATTTTCAAAACCCGATGTCTCGAGAGCGTTACCCTGGAAATGCGACTTCGGTTTTTGACCAAGTGCCACTTTCCAGCCGGCTCTATAACAGCGGGTCGGGCCATGAAGTTGCATCAGTATGCAACTTAGTTAGGAAATGGAATTTAAGATTCGATGGGAGAAGAGATCCCGTCTCATTCCTCGAACGGTTCGAGGAGCTCATAGAGACATACTCTTTAACGGCTGAGGATGTCTTGAGAGCGTTGCCGGAACTCCTGCAAGGGGAGGCTCTTCTGTGGTACCGTAACTTGAAAGGTAATTGGGCAAGTTTCGAGGATTTTAGAGTTGATTTTGAAACTCAGTTCTTCCCACCAGGTTACCGACGTAACCTTGACGAAGAGATTCGAAAGCGGACTCAGGGTGAAAATGAACCGTTCCGCAGTTACCTAACCGCTATCTCGACTCTAATCCGGCGTAGCGGTGACTTCTCGCCACAGCAAAAATTGAATCTGGTTTTTACAAATATGAGACCAGATTATAAGCTCATGGTGCGCCGTAGTGATTTTGCTACGATTCCTGAACTGACACGTCAGGCCGAGGAGTACGAGGCCTACATTCGGGACCGAAATAGCTTCCGTCCCCCACCTCCTCTGGCACTGGCGTTGGTTCCTGAGACCGCTTATGTGCATAAGCGAAGACATGACCGAGTCTTGGACAATGCTGCTGTTGAACCCGTCTTGGGGAAAAACAGCTGGGTGACCAGTCAAGGAGAACCTGTTGCCTTCGTTTCTGCTCAGAGGGAGGAGAATATGGGCAGTAAGGGGCCAGCTGTTCAGCGGGGTGTCCAACCCAGGTCCGATCGATCAGATCCTAGGCCACCCACTGGTCCAGTTCATCAACGGCAGCCAGTAAACCCGAGTAGGGGTGATTGGGTCTGTTGGAACTGTGACCGGCGCGGCCATCGTTTCAGGCACTGTCCCGAACCTAAGAGGTTGCGGTGTTATCACTGCAAGAAGGAGGGTGTCGCTACATCCCGGTGTGACTGTCGGGCGGGAAACGGCGGCCGGACTCAGAACTCGGGAGGTCGACTGAGTCTGGGACCGCAACACGACTTACGACCTCCAACGAGTGGATCCGCTGGCTCGACCAGGTAAAGAGTTTTACCGGGGCCGTAGGAGGAGTCCATGGGGGCGACGTAAGACCCTTTGTGGAGGTGGACCTGTTTGGCGAAACCTTCCGGGCTCTTGTCGACACCGGAGCCAGCGTGAACTTGATCGGTTCTCGAGTTGAGAAACTTCTGGCTGAGCAAGGTGTCAAACCTGAGCAAGTTCATGTTGTGATGAGGATGGCTGATGGCTCGAGCCGCGAGGCTGGATTGTTATATCGACTTTCTGGTGAAGTGGGTGGTACAACTCACTCTTGGGAGGCTTATTACATACCAAATCTGTCATATGACTTGATTCTGGGTATGCGGTGCCTAGAGGAGCTGGACCTTGTCCGTATTGATCGAAAGGCGATTTTACCTCTCGCTCAAACTGATCAGGGGGACACCGCAGTCAGTGCCTTGGATTCTCTGTCACCTGAGGAAGATCGTGAGCTAGCGAATTTCTTAGATGAAGAACTGCCAAAATTTGATGCTGTTGAAGGCAAGACTACCCTGGTTGAGCACCGGATAAGGCTCAAGGAGAATGTTGTGCCCGTAAAACAGCGATATTATCCTCGTAACCCGGCGATGCAAGCTGTCATAAACCAGGAAGTTGACGATATGCTGCAACAAGGGGTGATCGAACCCTCCACGAGTCCTTGGAGCTCACCGGTGGTGTTAATTAAGAAAACCACGGGGAAGTTCCGGTTTTGCATTGACATGAGATCTGTCAATGATTCGTCAATCAAAGACGCTTATCCCTTGCCGCGAATTAACGGTATATTGGAAAAACTCAGACAGGCAAAATACATCAGCACGTTGGACTTGAAAAGTGGTTACTGGCAGGTGCCATTGGAAACTGAGAGCAGGGCCATAACTGCGTTTACAGTTCCTGGCCGAGGGCTCTATCAGTTTACGGTCATGCCTTTTGGACTCCACTCAGCTGGTGCGACGTTCCAGAGGCTGCTCGACATGGTGATCGGTGTTGAACTCGAGCCAAAGGTTTTCGCCTATTTAGACGACTTGGTTGTGGTGTCAACGACCTTTGACGAGCATTTGAAGCTTCTGGAATTGGTCTTTGATCGCCTACGAGAAGCGGGCTTGAAACTTAACCCCGATAAGTGCCACTTCTGTAAAATGCAACTGAAGTACCTTGGGCATGTGGTGAATTATGAGGGCATAACCACTGACCCCGAGAAGGTACAATCGATCAGGGACTTTCCCACGCCCACGACAGTGAAGAAGCTGCGTAGCTTCTTAGGGTTAGCGTCGTGGTACCGGAGGTTCATTGAACAGTTTGCAACTGTGTCCGCACCACTGCGGCACTTGTTGAAGAAAAATGCCAAGTGGCACTGGGGTGAAGACCAAGAGGTAGCTTTCCAGAAGTTGAAGGTTCTGTTAAGTTCCTCACCGGTTCTGGCTTGCCCTGACTTTACGAAAACCTTCACATTGCAGGTCGATGCCTCAAACATCGGTGTCGGAGCCGCGCTCACTCAAGCGCCGGATGGCAAGGAGGTGGTGATTGCGTATGCAAGCCGCTTATTGACGGACCAGGAGTGCAAATACTCCACCACTGAAAAGGAGTGTCTGGCTCTGGTGTGGGCGGTCCGCAAGTTCAAACCCTACCTTGAGGGATACCACTTTGTGGCGATTACGGATCATATTGCGTTGAGCTGGCTCATGAAGTTACGTGAACCGAGCGGGAGATTAGCTCGGTGGGTCATGGAGCTTCAGCAACACGATTTTGAAATCAAGTACCGCAAAGGAACCTTAAACCGGGTAGCTGATGCTTTATCTCGATATCCGGTGGGAGTAAACCCGAACGAGACGGGTGACAAGGTCAGCGGAGAGCCCGCTGAGGTAGCCGCCTTGGACGAGAAAGCCCTCGATGGCCAAGGGTGGCCAGGAGAACCCGCGACTGATGTGTCGGTGAAGGTGATCCCTGATGGCGACGGTCCAGCCCAAACGGGCACAAATATCGTTAGGGAGGACCGCTTAGCTGCGGTAAAAGGGTGGTATGACCGGATGTTCGGTTTGGTGATAAATCATCCTCAGCGGTATGGCAACTACTGTGTCCGAGCTAACCAGTTGTACCGTTCGTTTGGCAAGTCAGTTGATGAGAACCCGGAGTGGAAGATGTGTGTTCCCTCAGATAAGGTGCGAGCGGTGCTAAGCGAGAACCACGACTCGCCCACTGCTGGACATCTGGGTGTAAAGAAAACGACTAGCCGTATCGCTGTTCGTTACTTTTGGCCTGGTTGGAGAAGGGATGTGAAACTCTATGTCAGGAGTTGCCCTCATTGCCAGTCCTATAAGGTTGCTCAAGTCAAACCAGCGGGAAAAATGTACTTCCGAAGACCTAAAGGTCCATGGTCTACCATATCGGTCGACCTAATTGGTCCATTGCCTCGGTCTCGATTTAACCATCGGTTTCTGGTGGTGGTGCAAGACACCTTCAGCAAATGGACAGAGCTGGCTCCCATTGGGGCTGCTACTGCTCAGAACGTCTCGAACAAGCTGAAGACTCTCCTGATGCGATACGGTGCCCCAGAGATGATGATCTGTGACAATGGCACACAGTTTGTCTCCAAGATTGTCAAGGCGCTGGCAGATGAGCGGTGCATACTATTACAAACCACTGCTCCGTACAGTCCTCAAGGAAATCCCGTTGAACGTCCGAATCGGGTTGTCAAAACCATGATTGCACAGTATGTGCGGGACAATCACAAGGCGTGGGATCGGTACTTGGAGGAGCTGCAGTTTGCCATGAACACGGCGAAGCATGATTCCACTGGATACTCACCAGCCATGCTGTGCCTAGGGCGGGAGTTGAAACCCCCTAGGGCCATTTGTGGGCCCGTTTTCGAAACCTCGGCGGACGTAGTAGAACCGACCGTGGGTGAGGTTCAGCGAAGTCGCGCAGAACAGTTCAAAGAACTATACGATCAAACTCAAGGTAACCTCAAGGCTGCCTATCTTCGCCAGTCTAAGTATTACAACTTACGGCGACGAGAGGTGTTTTACGAGGTGGGGGATCTGGTTCTTCGACGGATACATGTCTTGTCCTCTGCAGCCAATGCTATCGTCGGGAAATTGGCACCGAAATTCCAAGGCCCGTGTACTGTGGTTGGAAAGAGAGGTGTGAACCTCTACGAATTGGAGGATTGCGCAACAAAAGCCAAACATGTATCCCACGTCAAGGATTTAAAACCTTTTGTGGAAAGGGTTGTTTTTGACGACTGAATGTGCCGATGAACCCTGGTCTGTAGCAGATTTTGCTAGGATTAGGGTGTTCTGGCAATCGCGGGTTCTGATGCTCGCTTTAGTTTGTGTTTTCTCTCGCTTAACGAGCCAGTTGAGATTGCTTTTGTTGGTTTTGTTTTGGCTCTGTATTTTGCTTTTGCATTTAATTTAATTTTAATAAATTCTAAGCATGTTCAGTAGTTGATGCCAATATATAAAACTGCTGGGAAAATGTTTTGGCATATTTGATTTCAACCCCGAAGTGTTCCGATTTTTTTTGTTGGTTTTTTTTTGTTTCCCGAAGTAGGAAGGGGGTGTAACGAGCCAAAATTTGAGGGGGGTATAAATTCGCTACACAGTGAATATAAGCTATCTAACTAGGCCTAGAATTAACTGTTAAGATTACCTGGCATAGCCTTGTAGGTCCTTACCAGTAGGCTTAGGCCTAGCGTAGCCGCCATCCTGTTACTAACATAGCCTAGGCTTCAAAACTCACTTTGGCTATCACTTCACAGTTCGAAAACCGCAATCAGTTATGATCAGTTTGGTGTTGGAGCACCAAAGGGGGTGAAATAATTAACTAGTGGTTCGGCAATACGGCACTAGTGGACTAAATAACCCCTTGGCTAGGTTAACCTTGGGCATTCACCGGCGACCTGAGGAACACTAGTGTTGAATAGGTTGACAACTTTACTAAACACTAGTGTAAACTCCAATAAGCGAATTTATCACCCCTAACACGGTTACATCATACGTAGCACGGTTTCAAGAGTTTTGTGAACATTGAAAACGTATGTTTGTAAACAGCGAACATAACCCCCAATCGCAGTTGCAGACAGCCACCTGTGGCGTTGTGTTTTAAACGCCACCCAGACAGCTGATCAGCGGTGTCGTTGTTTCCTCCAAACGAACCCAAACCGCTGGAAATTATGATCAGCTGTTTACCCCTTCCCCTGGGAGGGGGAGGAATAGAGGGGGTGAGTGATAAGATAACGGCGAGGAAGGCATTCGTTCTCTACGTTTTGTGCGGACCAGTCGGGTATTTTCGTGCTCTACGTTTTGTCCGGACTGGTGAGTTTGAGTAGTGTTTCCTCGGGTAGTGAGTGGTACTACCGCAAACTGTGATTACAGGTACGACTTGCGTTTCTTATATTTAATTAAGTTCAATAGCAGGACATTCTTTTATTCGTAAATATTTGTTTTAGCCAAATTATCAGTGCCGTATCGCACTTGGCATTTATCAGTATTTTAACCTTGTGCCGTATTGCACGTTTTAAATTAAGTTAACTCCCGATACAGAACACGAGTCTGTACGGGGTGTTTAAAGCATATAATTGAATCAGGTTACTCTCGATACTTTTAGCTTTTTGAACGATTTGGATTGGTGTTGTTAAAACCGCCAGTTGTGAGCCGACGAGGTGACCTTTCTGCTTGGGTGTCACAGGCACGTTACAACAGGTCTGAACAAACCCATTCCTGCAGAATTAGTTGGTTGAACTAGGGTTGAAAATTAAAAAAACCTGAGAGGGGATTGGGAGTTGTAACGCGTGAATACGTTAATTAAGTTAAACTTCCACCTTTTAAATTATTCTCTTTATAAATTTCAACTTGTTTTATTTTAATTGGCATTACTTGCAGGTGTGAGCGATGATGATGGTACAGTATCGTTGTGTGCCGGTACTGAGTTCACACCTGACTTTAAGTTATTTTAATTTTTTTCTTTTTTTATTAATCTAAATCTGTACCGTTACAAAATTTAATTTTAAAGAACCCTGGACAGACCCAGCACGCCAGACTTGAGCGAATCCGCTGGCTAGGTCTGAGACGGCTTTCTCCTGGCTTAAAGAAAGACAAATTTTGTTTCTTTTTCGAGAAAGTCGTCACAATTTTGACACCGTCCCACCCAAAAAATATCTAGAGAGGTCTCGCCTGGAGTAAAATACCCCCGTCGCAGCAAACCTGCATACTCAGCGAATTTCCAATGAATATATAACATAACACATTAAAACACTTAACAGGATTCATAAGAAATGTATTCACAAACAAGCGATATTTAAAATATTAATTATTTTCCATAAGAATAACATGGGGACCAAGTACCTAGGTTTGCTGCTACAGGAACCATAGGCGAAATTTTTTGTGTGCAAACAACAATAAACCACAATCAGATCAAGTCATATACCAAATTTCGCCAGTTTATATTCATAAATAAGCGAGATATACAATTTTTCTTTTTCTCCATAAGAATAACATTAGACAACGTACTGTGTTTAGCACTTTCAATATCTCGGTAACCAATTGACGTAGAGCAATGATCAAAATACCAAATTGTTTGTTTTTTAAGCTGAATTCAATGGTATGGATTAAAATTTTATTAAAATTAAAATTACATGTGAAAACCCCAAAAAACACATTTTTGGGGTACAAAACCCCCCTTCAGATGGTGCGATTCATCTGGTTTTCGAACTCGTTCAAATAAATGGTACTTTACACATTTGTACCAAATTTCATTAAGATCGGACCTTTTTTACGAGAGTTATCGTGCTTACGGACACACACACACACACACACACACACACACACACACACACACACACACACACACACACACACACACACATATATATATATATAAATTTGAACGAATGGTGTTTTTGGCATCTGGGTACCTCAAAATGAAAAGTTATCATTGTCTCGGGCTTAAGTCGTACCATGAGACCTACGGTAATAGCTTCTTCCCTATAGGGGAAATTCGCTAAAACTGCAGCCTACATGCTGACCACCATTTTGACCCATCTGTCAACGATGCTCCCATGGCAACAACCAATCAAATCCTATCTTCACAAATTATGATAGTCTTTATTAGTCTTTGGCCAGATGTTTTGTTCTAAAAAATATCCTCCAGAATGAACGACTATATGTGGTAGCCTTTGATGGTAAGTATAAGACGGCTGAAATAACTTTCTTTGTTACCTTGAGTTTGGAAATGAATCGACAATATCATTGTAGTCTAAATTTTGTTTTATTGTCATCTCAAATTTGATTGTTGCAACATTTCTCAGCCGTGTGCCTTAGTCATTATTGATATTGTGTACAAATAATTTTAATGCTACGCGAATGTACGGGTAAACTTGAAAGTCCGTGAGTTGGACGTAGTCATAGTAGCGCAGTGCCTGATGTAGTTCGTGGCTTGCCGCCCTTTCTCTGTAGCGTAATTGTCTTGTCGCTAGTACGGATGAATGACAAATGCATTATGACTGTTTTGAGGAACTGCAGTGTGAGTGACTGCAAGCGTAATATATTAGTCTCTGATTACTACCTTTACCTTTAAAAGGGCGGCACACCGTCATTGTCATCCGTTTTCGTCAAAAAGTTCCCCGTTTCAACATTTCTTTTGTAAACAAGTTATTAATTTTCTGTAAATTAGCCGCCCCTAAAAACTTGCCGCCCTGGGCTACAG
This sequence comes from Allygus modestus, assembly GCA_963675035.1. NCBI lineage: Eukaryota > Metazoa > Arthropoda > Insecta > Hemiptera > Cicadellidae > Allygus > Allygus modestus. The sequence continues at coordinate 207,698,327 of OY776111.1, forward strand.
CCCCTATAAATCCGCCACTGCAGGCTCCCATTGTTATTGTAGCTTGATATTGTTGTTCAAATGGGAGCGGTTCTATTACACATCATATCGATGGACCATGGACCCTCTTGTAAAAATTAAAAAAAATACAAGAGGGTCTATGGCCCATCGAACCGTTTAGGTGAATACAAGTTATATTTACTATTTGGGTCGATGGTCCATCGACAAATTCGGTCTGATGTACCATCGACCCTATAAATTATTATTTTAAAAAACCGGCCCCCTATATTTCTAGTTGTCAAATAAATTAAGTGGCTCTATTACACATCACATCGATGGACCATAGACCCTCTAACATTTATAAAATAAGAATGGTTCGATGGTCCAACGACATCATCTGTAATAGAGCCTTCACTTAAATGTTTGACTTAAGTTGGTTCGATGTAGGTTCGATGGGCCATCGAATCATCTTGCTTTAATCTATAATACCCCCGTCGCAGCAAACCTGCATACTCAGCGAATTTCCAATGGAGATATAAATGTCTTAATACTACATAAAGCCACTTACCAAGTTTCATAAAAATATATTCACAAATAAGCGATATATACAATTTTAACTATTCTCCATAAGAATAACATTGGGGCTGAGTACGCAGGTTTGCTGCAACAAGGAACACAAAAAATGGGTTTTTATGCTAATGTCAATATAACTCAACTAGGTGAAGTCGCATACCAGTTGTTATTCATTTATGTTCATAATTAAGGGAGACAGAGCATTTAATTATTATCCATAAGAATAACATGGGGCTGAGTACGCAGGTTTGCTGCTACGGGAGGGTTATGCAAAAAACAATTTTTTGGAGCAAATATCAATAGACCTCAACGAGATGAAGCTGTATACCAAGTTTCGTCAGTATACGTTCATAAATAAGCGAGATAAAAAAAATTTTCTTTTCCTCCATAAGAATAACATTAGACAACGTACTGTGTTTAGCACTTTCAATATCTCGGTAACCAATTGACGTAGAGGAATGATCGAAATACAAAATTGTGTGTTTTTTTAAGCTGAATCGAATGATCAAAACTAAAATTTGACTTTTTCAAAAATTATATGTAAAAAATTCAAAAAACCCATTTTTGGGGTACAAAACCCCCCCAAAATAACCCTTCGGATAGGTCGATCTGTCTGGTTTTCGAACTTAAAGTCAGAAATGCTGCTTTACATATTTATACCAAATTTCGTCAAAATCGGATCATTTTTACGAGAGTTATCGTGCTCACGGACACATATATATATATATATATATATATATATATATATATATATATATACAGTATCGAACGAATGGTGTTTTTGGGGTCTGGGGACCTCAAAACGAAAAGTTATCATGGTCCCGGGCCTAGGTCTTACCATGCCGACTACGATAATAGCTTCTTCCCTATAGGGGAAATTCGCTAAAAACTAAATAAAAAGTCCAATGGACCATCGGACCAAAACTTTAACAATTCATTTTTAATTATAAATTGGTTTGATGGCCCATAGAGCCAATTCTTTATTAAATTATATTATAGATCGCACTAGGGCGATGTTATATCGAACCAAAGCCTATTTTTATTTAAGGTTCGATGGTCCATCGATATGACGTGTAATAGACCCAATCCCGTTAAAATACATATAAATGCAGATCTTAAAAACAATGATGCTTAAATCTGTCAATCCGATTTAAAGAAGATGAAATTGCCTTATTTTTTAAATACCCCCGTAGCAGCAAATCTGCGTACTCAGCGAATTTCCAATGCATATATATGTATCTTAATACCACATAAAGCCACATACCAAGTTTCATCAATATACATTCATAAATAAACGATTTATGACATTTTAGTAGGGGGCATTAGTTCCTTCAAAACCAGCAAAGGCGCAGTGAGGAGCAAGTGAGGAGCCCCCCCCTTGACCTTGACCCTGACCCCCCCTCCGTGACGTCAGCCCCCCCATGACGTCAGCCCCCCCCCCGGTCGCCTGCGGCACTTTTCGTGATGACCTTGAACATGAGGAAAATACTAGCCTATTTACCCACCGATTCCCACGGGACTTTTTCCAGAGTGTAGACCTATCCCAGAGGAAGCGAATGACGAAAGAACTCCATAGATCCGCCATCAAACAAGGCCGCTATTAATTTATAACCGCGTTTTCCTTATGGGATCTCAGCTGTTTATCGACTGATTTTGGTGAAACCTCACCACATGTCGGGCCGTGGCCTAAGTAAACCATCGCTTAAAGAAAATTGAAAATCCACCGTTAAACGGGCCCGCTATTAATTTTTAAACGCGTTTTCCTTATAGGATCTCGGCTGATTGCCGACCGAATTTGATGTGACTTCGTTACACGTTGTATGCCTGCTTGCCAAACTGCGAGCGGCTCCGCGACGTCACCTGTCGAGGCACGTGCTAGGGCCTACGTGACCGCCCGGGGCTGTTTACTCATCAGCGACCTTCCAGACCCCTCATCACTCCCTCACCCCTCCGTTCTAGAAGGCTCCGGCAAGTGCGTCGCATGAAGCCTCCTCCCGACCGGAGTGTTATTTATGAGCGCGTCCTCAAGGGTTTCGTCAGTTTGCCTTTGGAGCTATTACTGTGCGGACGAAGTATTGCCGTCTCTGCGATACACTTCACAACCTGTTGTTCATTGCTTGTGCGACTGTATTGGAGCTTTCTCTTTGGATATCTTAAAAAGGAAGTAACATGTAATTTACTTTTTCATCAGCCAGTTTACCAATGCTCTAAAGTCTAATTAGCTAACATTAATATTTTATCTTTTACATATCCCATTACACTGAGCCTTGTCGTTGTTTCTTTTCCGATGGAGATGAGTGGAATTGTAATGACCGTGAAACAGTTGCGTTTTATAACGATTAAAATTAACGAACCAAACTTAAATACCCCCGTCGCAGCAAACCTGCATACTCAGCGAATTTCCAATGGAGATATAAATGTCTTAATACTACATAAAGCCACTTACCAAGTTTCATAAAAATATATTCACAAATAAGCGATATATACAATTTTAACTATTCTCCATAAGAATAACATTGGGGCTGAGTACGCAGGTTTGCTGCAACAAGGAACACAAAAAATGGGTTTTTATGCTAATGTCAATATAACTCAACTAGGTGAAGTCGCATACCAGTTGTTATTCATTTATGTTCATAATTAAGGGAGACAGAGCATTTAATTATTATCCATAAGATTAACATGGGGCTGAGTACGCAGGTTTGCTGCTACGGGAGGGTTATGCAAAAACAATTTTTTGGAGCAAATATCAATAGACCTCAACGAGATGAAGCTGTATACCAAGTTTCGTCAGTATACGTTCATAAATAAGCGAGATAAAAAAATTTTCTTTTCCTCCATAAGAATAACATTAGACAACGTACTGTGTTTAGCACTTTCAATATCTCGGTAACCAATTGGCGTAGAGGAATGATCGAAATACCAAATTGTGTGTTTTTTTAAGCTGAATCGAATGATCAAAACTAAAATTTGACTTTTTCAAAAATTATATGTAAAAAATTCAAAAAACCCATTTTTGGGGTACAAAACCCCCCCAAAATACCCCTTCGGATAGGTCGATCTGTCTGGTTTTCGAACTTAAAGTCATAAATGCTGCTTTACATATTTATACCAAATTTCGTCAAAATCGGATCATTTTTACGAGAGTTATCGTGCTCACGGACACATATATATATATATATATATAGATATATATATATATATATATATATATATACATATATATATATACTGTATATATATATATATATATATACAGTATCGAACGAATGGTGTTTTTGGGGTCTGGGGACCTCAAAACGAAAAGTTATCATGGTCCCGGGCCTAGGTCTTACCATGCCGACTACGGTAATAGCTTCTTCCCTATAGGGGAAATTCGCTAAAAGCAAAATAGTCTCACTATCACTCTTTTTTTAATGTTTGAGTGAAATAATTAGCTTACATTAATATTTAAACCTTTACATATCCCAGTACACGGAGCCTTGTCGTTGTTTCTTTTCCGATGGAGATGAGTGGAATTGTAATGACCTTGAAAAAGTTGTGTTTTATAACGATTAAAATTAACGAACCAATATTTGAAGGGTTAGATTCACCTCGTTCTCAGAGATACTGTTGCAAAGTGCTTTTGCTGTGACAACTGCGCCTTTGTGGCGGACGGAGAGTACAGATACCCGATGTTGCAGATGGCTGTTCCTCATATGTGTGAGGTTTGTGGACGCACCTTCGGGGTTGCTAGAAACCTGGCCCGTCACATAGCATCTGCCCACAACAACCGCCATTACGATTGTCATGTCTGCGGCAGACGCTTCGGGCGAAGCGACAACTTGCGACGCCACCTCACCGCAGTTCATCCTCCTACTCCTCACGACCAAGCGCCAGGTACAGTTTTATGATAGATAAGAAACCGTCAGTAGATTTGCTAAGTATGCTTCCACTTTAATGTCCTCACCCATGACGTCACGGTGCATCCATAGACTTTGATAATTAACGATTTATTTTTATGAGAGAATAACCAGTGACATCACCCCTGCTTGGTTGGATAAACTGGCAATTGAGACGAGGAAACAGACTCGAGGGGTAAACAAGAGGTTGCCAGCCCTCTGTGTAGGTCCTCACCGCCACCTCCTCACCCTTGTATTTATCTGGCTTGGGTAAACTGGCGACTAAGATGAGGAAACAGACTCAAGGGGTAAACAAGAGGTTGCCAGCCCTCTGTGTAGGTCCTCACCCTTGTATTTAACGGGCTTGGGTAAACTGGTGATTGAGATGAGGAGAAAGACTCGAGGGGTAAACAAGAGGTCGCCAGTCCTCTATGTAGTTCCTCACTGCCATCTCCTCACCCTCGTGTTTATCGGGTAACTAATAGGACTTGTTTTCCTGTTCACAGGCTGTTCATGCCCGTTGTGCGCTGTCGCCCTGGCGGGCCCCGAGGATCTGCGCCACCACATGGAAGCGGTTCATGGTGGGAGCCCGTCAGCTTCAACCTCCTCCTCCTCCTCCGCTGCAACGCCTACTGCCAGAGACCTACGGCCCGAGTGAGACGCGTGCGGGCGGCGATTCTCCCGTGAGGACCTGCTCCGGCGTCACGTGCAGCTGGTACACGTCAACGAGGCTCGCTGTCCCGATTGTGGCGCTCTGTTCCGCAAGGCCGCGTACCTGCAGCGACACGTGGCGAGCGCTCACCGCAGCAGGAGGTTCGTGTGCGCCTACTGTGACCGAGAATTCATCCGGCGCTACAACCGAGACCAGCACGAGGCTCACAACTGTCCCGTCGTGAGGAACCTCGTTTTGGACGAGATGCCGCGCCTGCCCGCCCTATCACCCGAGCCGCGCCCAGGACCCAGCTCCGAGCCCCAGCCCGGACCCAGCCACGAGCCTCAGCCCGGACCCAGTCGCGAGCCTCAGCCCGGACCCAGCACGGCACCCGACGGGATGGTAGGTGAAGGACTGCCCACGTTCCGCACCATCCAACGGGCGTTCCGCGGACGGCTCCTGACCAAAAGCACACCACCAACGTCCGGATCCAGTCCCACTTGCACCGAGTTTACACAGTGCAGGTGGACAAGCTCAGCCTCAACTCCGCTGACGACAAGCGGTGCGTCCTCCCCGACAACATCTGCACTCTGCCGTGGGGACACAAGGACATCCCGCCGCTACAGCCAGCTAGGAGAAGAGGGGAACAGCCGCGGCGGATGGAGGTGGACGGCGAGGAGGAGGAGGGGCAGCGCCAGTCCGAAGACGAGGAAGAAGACTTCCCTGTCTAGTTGTATATACTAATTATAAGAAAAATTATAAATAGTATTTGTAAGTAATTATACAGTAATAGCTTTATGTACAGCATGAACCCGAGCTGTTTATTTCCTCCGTTTGCTCACTCAAAAGTCACAAACCGTTAGGCTTAGAATAACTCAAGTGTGAGAGAAAGGCGTTATGGGTCGTTTGACCCGAGCCGTGCAGCTTAAAAAGCCCCCGCCAACTGGGAGCGATTGGCGGTGCGTGTCGGGGATGGCCCTGAAGGAGTTGCCCAGCGGTTTGCTGATGTCCGAGGGTGCACCCTCGAGTTAGTCAGCGGCTTGCTGATGTCCGAGAGGTCTCATGGCGCGCCCTCTTTGGCGGCCTTCACTGCCGCTTGGCGGGGGCTCAGCCAGTGGCACGCGTCGCTGGTATATAAACCTGAGGTCCAGCCTCGCTGCCTCAGTTTAGCTAATTTATTTTTTTTATTTTTTATTTTTATTTTTATTTTTTTCAAAATTTAGTAAGGAGAAAGGAGAAATGAAAACACAAGCTTTATCATAATGAGACATGTATTGTACAGTAATAAGGTTGCATACACACACTACTAAAACCTTACAAACTAGTTTTAAGCGAATATGGAGTGGAAGAGCCTGCGGACCAGAGCGTCGTTGGCAGCGGAAGCGGCAGGGTCGAAGAGCTGGACGTAGTCGCCGAGTGACTGTGGAGAACAGCCCGGCAGTACAGGTAAGTGAGGCAGTAGTAGCCGCTAACAGAAGTGTCGTAGCCCTGGAGCCGATACCTGTTGTAGATGTAGTGGCGGTGATGAGGATTGCGCCTCAGGAACCTTTGAAAGTCGGCCTGGTATGGCGGTCTCCCGTAGCTGTCCAGGTACTCGAGTCTGTCCTCTTCCGAGCAGTAAAACGCCACCAAGTGTTCACCTCCCTCGGTGTGCGCCACTGTGTTGGATACGATGGCGGTCAGAGGCTTGACTGGCGCGTCCAGCAGTTGGTCAGAGGCGCAGACCGCGACGTTCCTCAGTCCGGGGATCCCCGCCAGGCATTCTCTGATCTGAACGGTATTCATCGTGGGCGGAAGCAGCACAGGAAACTCGAGGCGGACGAGTCCGGTCTGTCGTTAGCCACGAGCCAGTCCCGTAAGACGATGTAGTTATGAAGGGCGCAACGGTTGTGGGAGCTCTTATGGTGGCGACAGTGCAGGGTCCGGTAGGCGAGCGGACCGTTGAGCGACCCGCAGCCCAGATCCTCCATGTCCTGAGCGGCGGTGGTGGCGGGCTCGGTTATGAGGTGGTGTTGTACAAAGTCCCTCTTCTGCGATCCTTTGACGTAGACCAAGGGGCGGTGGATGAGGCAGGAGCGCAGCTTGTCCAGCAGGGCGACGTACGCGATGTCTCCCTGATCCCACTCTAAGCCGTGGCAGTGGCGTGTGTCCCAGGCGCTCTCGCGCTGTCTCTCGGGAGTCAGGAGGTCCTTGCTGAAGGGCGGGCGGGCGATGTGATGTAGGAGCAGCGTGCCGGTAGTCACGTCCACCACACAGACCTCTTTCAGTAGAAAGTCATTATAACTGTCTTTAAAACACTGCATATCCATCACCACGCTTCCGTGATGACAGCGCGCTAGCGGTGGCTCGTTGTAGATCGGCGGCGGCACGTCCATCCCGTACGGCTGACTGAACTCGACTGAGCACTGGCGGGAGCGCGCCTAGCGGGGTTAACCTCGGGTGCGCGCGCCGCGGTGGAGTTAACCTAGCGGTGGAGGGACGGAGCGGAATCAACCGCCGAAGTCGACCGTGACGTTGCGGTGGCGGTCCACTTCCACTACGTTGTCCAACTCGGCGTACACTATGCAGTTGACCGCCTCCGTCAAGGCTTCGGCGAACCCGATCTCTATGCGCAGATTGCCGTTGCGCACCAGGTTCCAGTGGCTCGCTTGACCGGCCGACAGGTCGGGCGTCAAGTCGAACACCATCACCGTACAGCCGTACATGAATTGGGAGCGGTCTATATCGTTACCGCAGTTCGAGTAATGGGTGCCGGTGCCACTGAACAGCGTGTGATATTCGAGCACGCACAACTCTTGACCCACGGAGTAATCCGGTTGCAGCGGTTTGCCGGGCACTTGCTCGCCGTCCACGTACAGCACGAAGAAATTCGTCTTGTAATGATGGAAATTGAACGGGTTCTTCTTGTAGTCTCCGTTGAACGCCTGGTTGTTCACCAGCCCGACTATGACTCGTTTCGGCAGTTGGCCTAGGAACACGCTGTCCATAGTCTTGCCGTGGATACCGCTTGGCAACGTGACGGTTTTCACTTCCACGCGGGTGATTGGGTATTTGGCTGTGCCGGTCTCCAGCGTTCTGCTGTGCGCCAACAGCACGCTGGGATTGATCTTGCAGCGGCGCATGAACAGGCTGACGTCGCTGATCGCCACTTTGTAGTCGGTGACGGTCTTGGACATGATGGCGAATGAGTCGCGCGATCTGATCAGACGGAACCGCATCTCAACACCGTTCAGCATGAACTTGTCCTGGTTGCACAGATCGACGTGCAGATGTCCCATAATGTCCACCAAGCGGCCGCCCGCGATCCACGCCCACCGAATTTTGAGCCCCTCGTTTTCCTCCTCGCAGTTATCCATATTATTGGTGGTGTCCTCGAAGAACAACTCCGCGTTGAGATGTGTGCTCTTGGCGTCTTGGCCGTAGGTCAACAGGTTCTCCAGGAAGGCGCGATAGGCGTACGTGTTGTTTTGCGGCGACACCAGTTTGTTGTTGAGGTACAGGTCCACTTGGCTGAACAGCGAATGGAGCCAGTTGTTCACCGGGCCGACCTGTTTGATTATATCTTCCCCCGTCACCACGGTCCCGGCGGCCGTTTTGATGGTTGCCTTCACGTACAGTAACGTATGCGACAGATCGGTGTATTCGTCTCCGTGACCGGGCACTACGAACTCTATCGGCGAGTCGTCCGTCAGCAACGAGATCGGCTTGTAGCAGACCCATTTGCTGCCCTCGATACTTGTCTGCGTCGGGGGCAGAGAGAACAGGTCCAACTCGGTCTTGACGCATTCGCACGATTTCTGATGTACGAACGACATTATCAAAAAATGTCCTTTGCGGTACTCCTGCTCTTCTTACGTCGCACAACGGTCTTGCTTCTCCTCTTAGCGACGCGTTTTGCGGGCTTCCTTTTCCTCTTGGGCACGGCGCTATTCTTCCTCGCTCCGTGGAGTTTAGCCAGAGACTGAGGAGTGACCCGCTGTACACGCCTCTTCTTATAGGTGCCGGAACCAACACCGCTCAGCACGCGATCCAGTTTTTCATCGGCCTTGCGTTTCAGCGACCCTGTAAACTGCCTGAGTCGGGCGTTGGCCGCGACTTGAGGGTCGGCTGTGCCCGCCGCCACGTTGCCCAAGAAGCCCACACCGGACCTCAGCGCCTCCTTGCCCAGCGCCGATGCGCCGGATCTGATCAACGGGACCACTGTACGCATCAGCCCGCCTAGGAAACTGCCGATGCCGTGACCGCGTTGGAAAGCGGCTCCTCTGAATACGGAGGACACTCCGCGCCCATACTGCTGTTGGTGGTAGTACGCCAGATAGGGGTCGTTCGGGTTCATTGCTGCTGCTCTCTGCGCAGGTGAAGCTTCATGCACGTAGTCCCGAAGCGGAATGGCAGGTGGTGTCCGACGCTGTCCCTTAAATCGATTTCCACGCTATCTAAAGAGCTCTTCATCAACGGCACGTAGTGAGGGTCGGTGAAGTGCACGGTGATACTCGCGCCGTAGGTGTAGCTTTTAGCGTCGATGTTCACAATCTTCAACAATGGCGCTACCGTTTCACCTACTAGCTGGGGTTCCACCAGGTCGCAGTACACATACATGTGTGAAGGGATCCCGGCCAGTAAGTTGGGTGGTCTTATACCTTTTCTATGTTTGATCAAATCCACATTGTGCACGTCGTATCCCAACTGGAACGCTAGGTTGGGCCTAAATTCCAGTTGAACCACAGTCTGGTCTATCGAGATAAATTCCACCTTCCCGGTCTCCTTGTCGTACTCGAACTGGCATTGGTACAGGTCCAGTTTTGGAATGGCGTTGATGGAGTTAACCAGTTCATTGATGTCTTTATAGTTTCCGGCTTCCACCTTTACAGCGGTCAGTGCAGGCTTGTCGGTGTCATCCTTAGTGTAGAGATATACGCGAGCGTCCTCCCCCACTGTGACGAACGAGCACGGGTAATGGACCTCGACAAAAGCGACTTCCCATTCGCCATCGCCACCCAATCGGACGACTGACGGTAGATGGGTGATGTAGTTAGCCACGGAGTTGTTTGGATAGTAGTCCATGGAGCTGTTTCTGGGCAACGTCAGGTACATCTGTCTGCGCTTTGTCGTCATAGTAGCTGTTGCACTTCGGATGCGGGTACCCACGAGTTGAAGTTCTCTCCGTAACCGACCCACTTGACTAGGTAGCGCTTACTGCGGCCTCGCCCTTTGGTGTCCAGTATTTTATCTATTTGGTACAGGTGGTCCGGGGCGACCGTCACCTTTTGCATCTCGTGCTCGTAGAAGCGCCTTTCCAGCGGCGTACCGTTCAGGTCGCGCAGCACGTACAATGGCAGAGGATGCGACCCGTATACGTGGTCCACCACGAACAGCTCCTTACTCCAGTTGGTCTCGTAACCTTTGGCGAACGTGCCCTTCTCCTTGGCTATGCGCACCGTGTCGCCCGGCTCGAACCTGGGCTTGCGCCGCCGGATCGCCTTTCCGTACATGTGACGCCACGCCTTGTACACCGTTTGACCATCTCCGCTGTCCACGTCCGCAGGTCGCAGGCTGCCGCCCAGACTCCTATGCGGTAGTTGACTCCGTCGTTGTACCGACTCAGGCCGCGCATGTCGTTCAGGTCCGCCTGCCACAGCTCCCGGGGCCCGAACACGACGTAGCCACTTGCGCGCCGGCTTGTAAAGCGTGTAGGTGTCCTGGGCGCGCAGCCAGTCGGCTACGCGGCGTTTCGGTAGGCGCGCGGCCCTAGCCAAGGTGGTCACCCCGCCGAGAGAACCGGGCTGGCTCGGGTCGTAGTATAGCTTCTCCATTACGGTGAGAACGGCTCCCAGTTGTCCAATGACCGCTCCCTGCTTGTATCCCCGGTTAATATCTTTCGCCTGGCGGCTGGTTGGGGCCTCGGTCTTAGGCGTTCCGGCATCGGTGTAATCCTCGGCGGTATGGGTGTGGCTAAAGCGCTTCCTGAGGGGCTCGACGTGGTGTCCACGCCTAGAAACGCTAACGCCGCGGAGTTGCCCACATGTTTTTTTGGCACGTTCATGGCCCTCAACGCGCTCATCACCTCTTCCCAACAGGGAGGTAAGCTGTCGAGCTTTCGCACTCTCACTATGGCGTGTAGGATGTCTACTATGTTAACGCCGGTGATCTTCTGACCGTTCACGTACACACCCCAGTCAGCGTCCCAGGTTATGGGACTGTCTCGGCGGTTCATGATCCGCAAAAGACTGCACGCATCTGGCTTGTAGACCTTGGGGAAGGTTTCCACGATCTCCTCCACTAGGGCAACGGACTCGCGTTGCGTGCGGCCGGGCCTCTCGCTCGTTTCTTCCTCCTGGAAAATGGGTAGGCCTATAGGCTGGCGCTTGGCCGCGGAGAAGTGCAGGAACCACTGCAACACCTGTTGGTACTGTTTCCACTTCTCGGTGTCATCCAGCCGCTTGTCACTCAATATGCGATGCATCTCGGCGTCCAGGCTGGATGGCTTGGTGACACTGGCAGCAGCGCCGCCGCCACTGTCGCTGGGCCCCTCGCGCATCCGGTCTACGAGCTCCTGCGGTACAACCACCATCTTCCTAGTGTACTCCATGTCCGATTAGCTTCTGCGCTAGAACGGGCAGAACAGCATTCAACAGCAGAGGTAGGAAGATCCCTCCGCCCCGTTGGACGAGGTAGTGCCGCTTCTTGGCCCAACCCTCGCCGCGTTTCACCAGCCGTCTGAGCGCCTGTTTGTGTTTGCTCAATTTGCGTTTGAGTCAGGGGGAAAGCGGTACGTTTCCGCGTAGCACGTTATACGCGCACTCACACAATGACTTGATGCGACTCTTGTCACACGCTTTTAACAGGGCCTTGCGTTATTTGGGCGTAGCGTGTATTAAGGCCCTCAGCAGCGCCGCGTCTTTCTTCACGCGGTGTGACATGATGACTGACGCTGGCGTGCGCTCGGTCTACTTATAACTTCTTCTTGGGCAGGTACACGTAGTTTACCGGGTCGTCTGGGAAAATGGCCGAACGTATGCGCATCTCTTCAGGCGTAGACTGTTTCAGGTCTATAAGTAGGTAGGCGTGTGGGTCGCGCGTGGCGTCCACGTAAGCCTCCTCCACGAATTTGGGGTTTTCCGGGTATACTTGACGGGCCAAGTGTTCGATCTGAGCGCGGTCCCTGGGATTCTTGAAACACACTATGTAATGGGCGTTCAGCGATATGTCGCGCTGACCCCTGCCCTGATGAAACAGGTTTTGCGTGATGAAGAACACGCTCATGTTGCGGTGGTGCGAGCCCTTGGTGAACAGGTCCGCCACGCCGGGGCCAGCCTCGCGCATCATGTCGTCGACGATGACCAGGGTGGGCTCGCTACCGTCGTAGTCGTCCAGGTCTGGCAGGCCGGCTACTTAGCGCACGGCAGAGTCCTCACGGCTCTTGCCACCACCACCACCGCTGCCGTAGTGCCAGGTGATACAGGCGAACCGCGTATCGCACATGTGGTCGGCGTGCTCTATGAAGCGAGCCACGAAGTGCGACTTGCCGCTGCCCAAGGGCCCGGCCACGATGGCTGTGAACGGGTGTTTTCACCTCAAGTCCATGACGTCTACTGACCGCCGTGCACCGCCACCTCGGCTCTTGTAACTAAATTGTTTTTCTTATTTCTTTTTTTTTATTTGATTTTTACTTTTATTTTATTTTATTTTTATTTTTTTAAATTTCGAAGGGAAATAAGGGAATACCATTTATTTCTACAAATTCTAGGAGAGGAATTTTGCTGCCTGGAGGGCCGCTCCTCTTCACAAGGCTCATCCTCGGTCCCACGCCAACGTTGTACTGCGTGATGGTGTTATCGTCCAGGACTGCAAGGTACCGCCGAGGCATGTAAATGCGAATCGGGTCGTCGCCGGCAAGACCCTCCAAGGTGGCCATAACCACCTCACCGTACGGTGTGTCTACCCGCTCAAACGAAAGAATTGGATACACCACGTTGTCCTGTAGGTCTGCGATGCGAGTGTAACCCGCGGCCTTGCAGCTGTTGAGGGCTGTCCTGAGGTCCATCTTCTGGTCCGTGCTAAGCATGGTGCAGCGGCTGGATGCAGAATGACCGGTTCTCGCCACCGAGTCGCCTTTTGTAGGCGACAACCAAGTGACTGCGGAGGGGGTGTAATGATGAAAACACCAACTGGCAGGGTGGCGGAGTGGCGGAGTGGAGGAATGGTGGAGTGGAGGAGTGGAGGGGTGGTGGAGTAGATGGGGTGGCGGATTGGAGGGGTGGTGGGGCTGGACATGTGCCCCGGAGAACACGCTCATTCGCCTTATTACGTTATTTATTTCATTTTATTTTTTTACAATAGTGTACAACAAGGAAAGTAGGAAAGGGAAGGATCGAATTACTTAGTTTATTTCATTGATTTTTTCGTCTTCTTCCGCTTTTCGGGGATGGCGACAGCGGTGGTGGTGGAAACGCAGCAATCCGCAATCTTCCTCCAGGCGGGCAGCGGACTGACGGTTCTGACGATTCCGTTGAATCTAGGCTCTCCCGTCTCGCTGTTGATCAACCATAGGTTCTGCAACCTGGTCAGCAGATCCGTCAGAATCATGCAGATCTCGTCGTCCCGCCGCTCGTCCAAATACAGGCCGCAGGTCCAAGTCGAGCGACCTCCTTGGAAAACGTTCATCTTGAGAAGGACGTTGCCGTTGTTGTCCGGGTTCTTCACCGTATACTGGCGCTCGCCTGCGGTCCAACTCAGTGTAGGGGAATCGCCGGGCACTTCTTTCATCGCGGTCCACCCGCCGTTGGGCTTCCTCTTTTTAGCCGCCGCCCGTTGCTGCTGCGGCGGTATGGGGGCGGCGACGTTGGCGTTCTCTTCGTTGATCGCGTTCCACTCCTCCATAACACAGCGGATCGTTCGATCCACTTCGGCCGCGCTGTTCATGGAACTCATGCCGCTGCTGTAACCGCTCGTGAAGACGTCTTGGACGAAACTGAGACCGTGCGCCGCCGGACAACGGGTCTATTTGTACTCCTTCCGAGGCGCGCACGCCCGCCCTCTCGAACTTTCTGGAAAAAGCGGTGGCGGAGGTAGTGCACGCCCGCCCTCTCGACCCTTCTGGAAAAAGCGAGCGAGATGTCGGCACAGCCTGTTGCGCAATCGCGTGTCTTCAACGAATTCATTTTTTTTTTATTTGTTTTTTTTTTTATTTTTTATTTATTTATTATTTATTTCTTTAAAGTACAGGGATCGAGAGAAGGGAGAGAAGGGAAGACAGTTTATTTATTAATATTTAGTCCGGAACAGGACCGAAGCCGTAGGAGTGCCACTCCTCTTTCAGTCGTTGGTGAGCGTTAACCCGTTCGTCCCAATCCCAGATCCTGTTCCTGATCTCGTCTCGTTCCTCCTCCGAGACGTCCAGATACACGGACAACAGCATCAAGTTGAACAGCCTCTCGGTGGGATTCAGTCGAGAAGCCGCTATTTCCTCCCGTATGATGTCGGCAACGAAGTCCCTGAGTGATTTGGGAAACTCCGGAATTATTTCCGGAGCGCGCCCCGGATCTTCGCCACCGCCAGATGTTGGAGGGACTTGGGACTCTGAACAGTGTTCATGGCTGTGCGCTCGGAGCGATGTCTGACTCTTGACTGAACTGAATGCCCACTCCAGGTGTGAATGCGGGACAGGTGCCTTTCCACCGGGGGGAGGCTGACGTCACCGGGGGGGCCCAAGCGATCTGTTCTGAGGAACATTCCGACTGTTGTTGTTTATCTAGGGAAAATTCCGACCGTTTATTTGTGTAATCGTCGTCGCCACCGTCGTCAGTCTCTCCGCGACCGCTCGACACGATGTAACCCTGCCCCTACTATTCGAGACGCTGCAGCCGCACGGACAACCTGCTCCGCCACGCGCGGAGATACCACGGCCGGAACGCGCCGCTGTACAACTGTTCCGTCTGCGGAACGGCCTTCCAAAGGCTGAACGAGGCGAAGAGCCACGTTCGGACACATGAGGCGGCCGAGGTAGTCCGATTCCGCCGACGCCCGCCTCGGCGTATCCGGCCGAGCCGCAGCGACCTCCACCGCCGCCTTATCCCTTCGAGGACGCCGCTGTCGGTCCCGTCGACGCCGCAGCTGCCGGTCCCGTCGGGGACACCGCGGGCGCCGGTCCCGTCGGGGGCGCCACCGCTGCCCTTCCCCAGTACCCTGAAGAGGACCTCTGGTCATGGGTCCTAGACATGGAGGACATGTTCGGGGCGCCGGCTGCTCCCGTCCTGGACGACACCGTCGCTGCCACAGCCGCGCAGGACGCCTACGCGCAGGTGGAAGAAGAGCGGAGGCTGCAGGAGCAAAGCCAACTCCTTCTGACGCAATTAGAAAATCTAATTGCGGAAAAATTCGACAATAAATAAATATACCATTAAACCCTTTCCCTTAATTAACTCTTCTGTCATAAATAAACGTTATAAAACGTAAAAGAAAGAAAATAATAGAAACGAAAGTGAGGTTTACAGAGGCAGGCTAGAGTTAGGTTAGATGTGTCGGGGGGGGGGCTGACATCACCGGGGGGGGGGGGGGTTAAGTCCATAAATAAACTTTTTCTTTATTTATTTTTATTATTTTATTTTAATATTTATTATTTTATTTTAATTTTAAAGGAATGAGGTTAAGGGTAAAAATAAGTCTTTAAAACCTGAGAAACATGTAGTTGGAGTGTCTAGAGCCCTTAAAAGCTGTCATGTGGGCCATTGCCTTTAAAACCATCAAGTGAGATAGGTAATAGTTGTTTCTCAACCAATTCACCTGAAAAGCAAACTTACCACAACAGAAACAAGCGTGCTGCTCTTTACTAGAGTCTGAAAAACGATACACTGTAACATTTCTTGCGGGATTTAGAAGCCTATTGCAATAATGTTCACCGTACTCACAGTGGATGCATTGGTAAACTCTCTTGCCTTTGTATTTATTATACAAATCTAACACCTGAGGATCTGTTTCGGGGTTGTTAAGCATTATCACACCTTCCCGACAAACTCCCTTGAGGCAGGATGCGATGTACCGTTGTATAGGCACTGGTAATTTTGCAATCCGCCGATACAGAATGAGTCTATTCTTTCTTATTACAATAGACGATAGCTGAGCTAGCGACAGTGGGTTGTGTCCTTCCATGACTAACTGAAGATTCGAACTGACTGTGCACCATTATCGTAGAACAAACATTATCTCTCAGACCTAATAGATACACAAGTTACGCGAGGGACGGAGGGGTGACGGGGTGGAGGGGTGACGGGGTGGCGGAGTGGCGGGGGATTACGTCACCGTGGTCCACGACGTTCTAGAACATTCTGGGAGGTCGCTGATGAGTAAACAGCCCCGGGTGGTCACGTAGGCCCTAGCACGCGCCTCGACACGTGACGTCGCGGAGCCGCTCGCAGTTTGGTTTAGTCAAGCCGGCATACAACGTGTAACGAAGTCACATCAAATTCGGTCGGCAAACAGCCGAGATCCCATAAGGAAAACGCGTTTAAAAATTAATAGCGGGCCCGTTTAACGGTGGATTTTCAATTTTCTTTAAGCGATGGTTTACTTAGACCACTGCCCGACATGTGGTGAGGTTTCGCCAAAATCGGTCGGTAAACAGCTGAGATCCCATAAGGAAAACGCGGTTATAAATTAATAGCGGCCTTGTTTGATGATGGATCTATGGGGTTCTTTCGTCATTCGCTTCCTCTGGGATAGGTCTACACTCTGGAAAAAGTCCCGTGGGAATCGGTGGGTAAATAGGCTAGTTATTAATTTTCAAAAATGTTTTCCTCATGTTCAAGGACATCACGAAAAGTGCCGCAGGCGACCGGGTGGGGGCTGACATCATCGGGGGGGCTGACGTCATCGGGGGGCTGACGTCACGGGGGGGGCTCCTCACTTGCTCCTCACTGCGCCTTTGCTGGTTTTGAAGGAACTGATCCCCCCTACTCATTTTAATTATTCTCCATAAGAATAACATGGCGGCTGAGTATGCAGGTTTGCTGAAGCAAGGAACAAAAAATGGGGTTTTATACAAATATCAATATAACTCATGTAGATAAAGCCACATACCAAATTTCATTAATTTATTTTCATAATGAAGGCAGATAACACGTTACTTATTCTCCATAAGAATAACTTGGGGCTGAGTACGTAGGTTTGCTGCTACGGGATCCTTTGGTAAACAAATTTTTTTTGAGCAAATATCAATGGTCCACAACCAGATGAAGCCGTATACCAAGTTTCATCAGTATACGTTCATAAATAAGCGAGATATAACATTTTTATTTTCCTCCATAAGAATAACATTAGACATCGTTTTGTGTTTAGCACTTTCAATATCTCGGTAACCAATTGACGTAGAGAAATGATCAAAATACCAAATTGTGTGTTTTTTTAAGCTGAATCCAATGGGAAAACTAAAATTTGACTATTTCCAAAATTATATGTAAAGAATTTGAAAAACCCATTTTTGGGGTACAAAACCCCCCCCAAAATACCCCTTCGGATAGAGCGATCTGGCTGGTTTTCGAACTTAAAGTCATAAATGTTGCTTTACATGTTTATACCAAATTTCATCAAAATCGGATAATTTTTACGAGAGTTATCTTGCTCACGGACACACACACACACACACACACACACACACACACACACACATATATATATATATATATATACAGTTTCGAACGAATTGTGTTTTTGGGGTCTGGGGACCTCAAAACGAAAAGTTATAATGGTCCCGGGCCTAGGTCTTACCATGCCGACTACGGTAATAGCTTCTTCCCTATAGGGGAAATTCGCTAAAAAAAGGAAAAGTAGTATCTGATGTTATTAAATATAATATAGGAACTAAAACTCTTTGGCCCACTGGGTTTGCCAGTGATTGTTTCAAGGTCCAACATTTATTATATATATTTATGATTACGTGAAAGGTTCAGTTTAATAGTCCCCTGTGTAGCATTTAAGTTTCCAAAAAAATTATGATTGCATCCTTTTTAAGCAAAGGGGTATTATGATTATTCTTATGTTTAATAATATTTACTACTTTACCTCAAGTTTAATTTATGACAATTGTTTTGCTGTAAAATAATATACAGGGAATTAACTTGGATCAAACAATTTGTATCACAAAATACAATAATGACTTTTCCTTCCATTTTTAAGATATATTGTAAAAGTTCATACATGTAAAAAAAATAGTTAAAAATAGTAACTATTTTTCATAACTGTTATGAACACAGTAAACAAATTTCATAATTGGCCTTGAAGGAAGAGTACTGTTATCCATTAAAACATAAATTATTAACATTTCTGGTAAAAAGTCTAACTAAATTCGACCGGAATGTTAAATAGGAGCAGCTCTTAAGGTGATAAATTTGAAAAGTAATTTTTCAATGAAAAAATCATATTGAGCGAAAATAAAAGTATGGTACCAATAAACCTCTCTATAACAGGACCTTCGATTTAAGACCAAAACTATTGAAATTGATCCAGTAGTTTTTGATAGTGGATTTACAAAAGGAATGTTGTTGAGATTTATAATTTGGTATTAAGAACAAAAAATCTCAACCAAAGAAAGGTATTATGACATGAGCGCGGATGAAAACTATAAATTTAATACAAAAACTGTTTGTATTTTGGTCCCGTAGTTTTTGCTAGTGGATACCCACACAGCACACGACGTCCCCAGGATATCCCATTTGTGTCCCACACATCCCATTGCCATCCCAGGATAAACAGGACATCCCTAGGATATCCTGATATGTCCCGGGACATTTGTGGACGTCCTAGGGATGTCCACGAAATCCCGGGATAACGTGGATATCTTGGGGACATCCCACCGACATCCTCTATATCCCAGACCAATTTTAGTAATAATTAATTAAAAGTTGTATTTAGAGTTTTAGTATTCAAACCAAATTGAATAACAAGGATAATGATTAGATATGTAAAATAACACATGTATAAAGAAAGAATGAATTTACAGTTTATACATCGATGAAATATGCATAGAATTCTGACAATTTATAAGTAAAGAAAAGAAAAATTGCATACTTTTTATCGGTACACCATTAAATTAACGGCCAATCCGATCTCCCATAATTCCCTTTAGAGAAAAGAGAAAAAAATCTGACGCGGCGCCTGGCGCCTGTGCAGAATCGCAGCATCCACCAAACTCTATGTCTACAGACGACAGACGAGACCAGATAGATGTGCGTTAACCGTATTTGGCTTGGTAAATTATGTTTCAGTTACTTTCTACTTAGGCTACCAAGTTTTAAGTTTTGCAGGTTTGAATTGGGAAAAATATATCTTCATTCAAGAGTTACTTCAGGTGTTTTGAATACTGTACTGTTTCTTGGTAAGTAACATACTTTGTTAAAACAGATTTAAGCCTACAGGTTAACTATAGTTAATTTTTCTTCATAATGTAATAAAGAGTTATTCCACTAGGATGGTTTGTTTATAGACAGTACCCACCTACTGAATCAGTTTAGTCAGTCTCTCATACTAAGAACTACCATAACCTCAAAACTATCTAGGCCTATAAAGTGTATTGCAGAATGAAAAACTAGGCTTTCCATCCTTCCATAAGGCCAATGTTACAATTAACACTAGTCTTATGGACAGCCTGGATTTACATTTATTTAATCATAAGAACACTGAAGACTTTTTAGCTTAAAGTTGTTTTCCTTACAAAATATATAATTCTTATCCATATGTGTTGTATTATATTAACTCTGATAGTAGGTAACAGCCTTTTATTTTTATTATTCACCCAAATTTGCAATTAGGCTATACCGGTACTGCGCACAGTTACCTTACCCAATGCGCATAGTGACACACCAGTCGGGGTACTGGGCGCTTTTGCATACTTTGACATTAATTTCTGTACAAATAATGGTTAAATCGATAAAATTGGAATTTCCTCCTAAGAAAGGAATAAGCTAAACGGGGAGCAGTTATATGTATTCGTTTGAAGTTTAACTCAAAATGAAACAGTTTTACATACCTTTCCGTCGTCAGTACTTTGGTTTACTAGCTGTTCCATCATCAAATCTGTCGTCGATAAATTAAAATATGAACACATAGTCACAATATATACACTAACACAAGCCAAGGACAAGTCCAAACAGCGGGATACGAACACGCGGAAGGCTACAATGTGACAAGGTACATTGGTAGGAGGTAAGTTAGTCATGTAGGCCTAGGTATTTGAGGTAGTCACGTCACAGCGTTCCGCGTGTTCTTGTCCCGCCGTCTGGACTTGTCCTTGGTCGGCCAAACCAAATAAATGTTTGTTTTAATCGTAGCGTCCGTTTGTGTTGTGTTGGTATATATATTGTGACAAAGTTATGTGTTCATATTTTAATTTAGTGACGCCAGATTTAATAATGGGACAGTAGTCAGTCATCTGCTAGTAAACCAGAGGATTGATTGAAGATAGGGTATAAAAACCTGTTTTATTTTGAGTCAAACTTCGATCCTAGAGGCAATATGAATAAATTGAAGTTTAACTATAAAAATCTTTGAGTTTGGTATAATGGATTTAACATAGGTGTGCCCAGTTTCCCCACTTGCCCCTAAATAGGCTTTAGGTACGATACATAAAGTAATAATGGTTTCTTAATGATTATTTGTTAGCGCCTAAAACTTATGCAAATTTTGAAGAGAATATTGAAGAACATATTGAATTTTACCATTCTGTTAACTGAAGTGTGGTAAATCAACTCTTTATTTTAAGGTACTATAATCTTCATGCTAGGTGGAAAGAAAAATCAGCTTCATCGTGTACTTTAGTTACTATTGAATTAATAAAAAGCGTATGACGTACGATTTGGTAAATAAGTCAAATATTTAAAAACGCAACCTAAATTGCCGTATGAACTGAAACTTACAGTGCCTGATGAGTGGATATGGTACATTAAAAGTAGGCATATGACGTAACTATGTGCTTTCAGGAAATTTTTAGACCTAGTTTGTTTGCTAATCAATTAGGTATTTAAATTAGCATGTGTCTCTGTTTAGGAGCTGATCAGAAGCAGTTTGCTGAGGCCAAAGTAAAACATATTGGTTTCATGGATTGGCTCAAACCGCAAATAAATCAACTCTTTATATGAAGAGAAATCCAGGTAAAACTATAAAAACAATTCTTTATATTAAATAAGGTGGGTTAGAAAACTATGATTAGGTAACGTAGGCTACTTCATTCGATTATGCAAGGTCTATGATAGCCTTAACACCTATCAAAATGATCACAATTTAGTTACACAATTGCCTGAATAAGGTGTCATAAGTTAAAATCAATAATAAGGGCCTATATATAATAACCATTTTACATTCAAAATTAACAGGATCGGTTGATTTGTTTGTGTGTTACATGGTCAGCACTGAATTAGCTATTTTTTACTTATGTCTATTCTGTGTGTATGCCAATTTCAATATTTAAACTGAAAGAAAACAATATTTTAACTAAAATACACCATTAATCCATTTAAAACCATGATTTTTCTATTCCATTTCAAAGGTTTTAAAAATTACAGGTCAGGAACGGCACCAGTACATCATTCTAAGCCAATGGGTTAAGAGTTAAGTCTTTATATCTATTACCTGATTGTATATTGATGAAACTTGATTGTATGTTGCTTGGTTGTGGTTTATTGATATTTACACAATAGTATATTTCGTCACTAGGATCAAAAGTGGATCTTTTTAATACGAGCTCCAGTTTAACTGCCGAGGCGAAGCCGAGGCTGGGAAATGAGCGAGTATTAAAAAGACACTTTTGATCGAGTGACGAACTATATTTTTCGTCATACTGCCAAAAAACTTAAGGTTTAAACAAAAACAAAAGTAAAATTTACGTACTGTGTCTTCATAACCTCAAATGTTTCTTTCAGCTTGTCTCTTGAAACAATCAGCTGTTGCACATGCATAACTTCGGTTCATTCATATCTATCGGTTGTTGAGTCGATCATTCAAACCAATCATTGTGGTTCGAATCAATCGGTTGTTCTTCAAATAACAATACAACAATGAATGTTTCGATAATAACAATGAGTGTTTCGATTATTTATAATCGAATGAATTTTAATCGATTTATGACGACCTCGAATCAAAAGTATCATCAACAATGATCTTTTTAGTCCTAGTACGATAATGATCATCAAAACATATGTTATTATCCAAAGACTAAAAAGAAGAACTTTTGAATCTCAACGCATCTGTCAAAAACAGATGTTTTTGAAGCAGTATGACGAAAAAAGATTTTTTATTGTCCGCGAAGCCGCAAACTTGCTTACTTAGCCCTATTGTTATTTTAATGAAGAATAACAAAAGTTTGATAGGTATCTCCCTCAATTATGAACTTAAATTAATAAAACTTGGTATATAGCTTCATCTGGTTGAGTTTTACTGATAATTCCATAACAACACTTTTCTCATCCTCCTTGACTCAGCGTTAATATGGAGGGTAAATAAAATGTTATTTATCACTTATATTTATGAAAGTATTTTCATGAAAATTGGCAAGTGGCTTTATGTGGTAGATATATAAATTGGCATTGGAAATTCGCTGATAATGCTAGTTTTCTGTGTGCGGGGTATTATTTGTTATACTTTTTGTCTTGATTTTATTTTTTAGAATACGTTAGGCTACTGGCTACCGCATTTGTCATTTTATTTTTTCGGCATAATTAATTATTAAAACAATTATTTGCTCATCATCTTCATGCACTACGGTACAAATTTGAGGGTGGCCAAGGAGTCAGGTCTACTGGAAACTAGGGGTGAATAGACTCTGCAACTGATTTGCCAAAATTGAAGACCACTTATGCTTTTTGATGTTTCTTTAAGCACTTAAACTGTACCTTATAAACACATGGCTACACAAAATATTCAATGACATATTTACCAAATATAATGTTAAGGGGAGATTAAATTTGCAATATTGCTGACAATTTTCTTTTACATTTTTCAACATTAATATTCATAACATTATATTTCATTTTAGTGTGAATGATTGGTGGTTACCAGTAACTGTAATATAACCATTAACAAGGCGACTGAAATGGCAGCAGCAGAAATAAAATGAGTTTTCACGCTGTGACGGGGGTATTTTATTACTAGAGAAGACATTTTTAATGTTTGGTCTTGTTTACTTCCCAGTTCATTTCTATCTTTTTTTAGCGAATTTCCTCTATAGGGAAAAAGCTATTACTGTAGGTGGCATGGTAAGACTTAATGCCGAGACCATGATCACTTTTTGTTTTGAGGTCCCCGTATGCTAAACACATAAGTTTTTTAGATTTATATATATGCGTCCGTTACCTCGATGAATTTTGAAATAAATGCCAATTTTGATTAAATTTGGCCTAAATGTGGAGAGTAACATTTATGACTTTAGTTCGAAAACCAGATCGATCAGGCTATGGAAAGAGAGTTCAAAATAGATAAAAACCACCTAGTACTGGTATATTGATATTTGCACAAAATTTGTTTTTTGTTGATTATCCCCGTAGCAGCAAACCTGCACACTCAGCCTTGTGTTATTTTTATGGAGAATAAGTAAAGTTTTATATCTCCCGTAATTATGAACATAAATTATTAAAACTTGGTATGTAGCTTCATCTGATTGAGTTATATTGATAATTGCTTCAAAATACATTTCTTATATTTCTTATTGCTGCAAACCTGCGTACTCAGCCTTTATGTTATTCTTATAGAGAATAACTCAAATGCTATATATCACTTATTTATAAATGTATTTTTATGAAACTTGGTAAGTGGCTTTCTGTGGTAGTAAGAAACATACAGGGCTATATGCATTAGAAATTTGCTGCGTACGCAGGTTTGTTGCGAGAGGGGTATTATTCATATGGAGAGTAAGTAAAGTTTGATATCTCCCTTAGTTATGAACTTAAATTAATAAAACTTGGTATTTAGCTTCACCTGTTTGAGTTATATTGATTATCGCAAAAAAAACACATTTCTTTCCTTCCTTGTTTCAGCAAATCTGCGTGCACAGCCTTAATGTTATTCTTATGGAGAATCAATAAAATGTTATATATCACTTATTTATGAATTTATTTTTGTGAAACTTGGTACTTGGTACTTGTGGCTCTATGTAGTAGTGAGACACATTTATATGCATTGGAAATTCGCTTAGTAAGCATGTTTGCTGCGACGGGGGTATTTTTGGATAAAATATTACCCAAGGCTATATGCAGTATTAGCTTAATTTTTTTTATTTACAGGAAGTGAGGCCATGATGAAGATGAAAACAGAGAAGGAATTTAATCAACTATCAATACTGACTGTGTGTATAAACAGCCTGGTTTATATGACTTACATTTTTTTATGTACTTATTTTTACTGCAATTATACTGCCATTTTGTTTGAATTCATTAGTGTATTATTTAAAAAAATCCTTAATTGTTTGTATCACTTCACCGAACAATTATAAATTGGAATCCATCCTTAAATTTGTTTAAATCTGTATTTATTAATTCAACTTTTGTTCTGAGAAATGTTTAGGCCTACACATGCATATATTCATTTTATTATAAACTTGTTAAAACAACTATTTTTTAAGATTTGAGTAAATTTTAATAAAAAGTCCTAAGATGTGTATATATTTTCAGTGTCAATCCAATTAAGTACATATAATCAGGACATTAGTGACACTTTTACAAATAAATCATGTGATAGTAATGATAAAAATTAGCATAAAATATGACAATGGTAACCAATATAAAGTTGTAAAACATGATTTTAAAGTATTTTTGCTTTTGAACTGTGATGTGACAATTTAAAGTTTTGTATGGGTCTAAAGATGACAAAATTACTTTTGACATAACGTGTCATCCATTAAAAAGATATCCTAGGATCACAAGGAAGATTACAGGTATTTAAAGTTTATACACGAGTCAACCTGTTTAAAAAATAACACCAATATGAAGTTAAAACTTTTTTTCTATGTGCAAGCTGGGCATGGACAATTATAGTATTATTTTTATAAAAGATTAATTTAAAGTTGTCCTGTAATTTATTTTAGAACTGTCTTCCTATCAGATTGTGTGACCATATTGAAAGGTGCCCCATTATTCTATCAGTTTGAATCCCCTAACCCCACATATATCCCTGCCTACTCCATGATAATTCTGCAGTCATCCTTAGGAGGCGATATGGCTTCAGGGTACACACTACCTATTACTAGGAACCTTATGGCCTCACAAGGATGACCACAGAATTATCATGGGGAGGTAGGGATATCTGTGGGGTTATGGGATTCATACTGATAGAATAATGGGACACCTTTCAATACATGTCAAAGGCATGTCTCCAGTAAATCCTGTGGGACATCCTGGGGATGTCCTAGGGCTTCAGAGTACAATATCCCTTTGTGGACCGAGGGATGTCCCCAGTACATCCTGGGGATGTCCTAGGGCTTCAAAATACAATATCCTTTTGTGGTCCGAGGGATATCCCCAGATAATCCTGTGGGACATCTTGGGGATGTCCTATGACTTTCATTATCATGTCCTGATTAGGTCCAAGGGACATCCCAAGGTCATCCTGAAGGATGTCCCCAGGATGTTGTGGGGAGAGGACATTTTTGTGTCCTGGGGACATCCTGAGGGTATCTTGAGGATATCATGGGATGAGATAGGGATGATCCTGGGATATCCTGCATATCCCACTGTGATGTCCTTGGGATGTCCTGGGGACAACCTTGTGCTATGTGGGTATATACAAGTAATTTGTTGAAAATTGAACACGATCCGTTATGGGAACTATTAACTAAGTAGTTTTGCACCAAAAGAACACATAATAAAATGTAGTTGACACAACTATATGCCAAAACCTTCATGATAGACCCCCTAATAAATCCGTTAAAACTGGATCAGTAGTTTTTTCCAGAGTAGGACCGCTAGATTTATGTAAGGAATTTTGTTGAAATGTTAACCGGGCTGTTACGAATGATCAAGTAATTCAAATTAATTTTGTATCGAGAAAAATATTTTAAGAAACGAATAATAATAATAGACTAATAGTTTTTATTCTGTGCCAATGTTTAATAATGTACTGGAATTTACAACAAAATATTAAATTTATGGGGAAATCTTTAAACCAGGTAAGGTAGGCCTGGGTGAGTCCTATCTTTCCCTTTCTGGTGGGGTATGACCCTTTTTTGGGAACCATTCCACCATTTGCCTAAATGAAACCGTCCAAACTCTTCTCAGAATGGCCGGCCAATGATGAAACCCAAGCCTCCCAAATGTGAAGTGCAATAATCGTTACTGGTACCTCACTCAAATGGGAAGAGAGAAAAACTGGACTTGCAAACAATAGTGCAACATCTTGCATATCCAGGCGCCGCTTCTTATCGCTTGCCCAGTCTTGTTTAACTTATTTTTCATATTCAAATATATAACTTGCCGTACTTGATATTTGTATGTGTATGTAAATATAACATCGACAAATTTGTATAAGCAATCAAAATTAATTTACAAACCACCACAGCGCCGTGCGAAGTTATATTAGGTTAGATTAAAATACACTAATTGCTTGCAGGCCTTCAGTTCACAACAGATTGGTAGGTCATTTGGTCAAATACCGACTATCGTATTATGAATTATAAATTATCGTAGTAGTTTGGACGTAGTCGACTAGCGTTTAGACGATCTACAGCTTGATGAAGTGTAACTTTCTCATCATTTGACATGCTACGGTAGACCAGTGGATACAGCATTGAACTCTCGATCGCGGTCTCCTGATCAAATCTTACTTTTGTAAATTACTTTTGAAGTTTCAATTTTTTGATTTAATTTAGTTTTGTTAGGTTATCTGGCTTGTAGAGGCTACAGCCTTTAACCATCTGTGGATGTTTTATAGAGTGTAATTTGTACTGGATAATAAATCAACACTTATGTTCATATTTCAGATATGATTATCTTATAAATATATTATAATTATCTTATCTATATTATAAGTAGTTACAGCTGATCAATAGTTAATTTTAAACTTTGGAAATTTTTTGTAATTTAAGGTTCTATTTAGAGAAAAATAAGGCCAATAAGTCAAAGTTAAGCTATCAAATGTATATCTACCCCCGTCCCATTTTCTATAATTGTTCCAAGTTTCAGCCCTCTAGGTCGTACGATAGCCTCAGAAACATGCAAAAAGACAGGAATTTACAATTTTTTCTAATATTTTCATTACCCAATTATACATTCAGATAGTTAGGGCCTGCTTCAGTAACTATGTAACCTAACCTCAGAGCGCTGTATTAGCTTGTGCCATTACTTCAATTGCTTTTAATTTATTTTTACAGTACATAGACTACTAATATCATTAATATAAGCCTGCCATAAGAAGCCAACATTACCAATTTTTTAATGAACTGTATACAAATTGTAATTTTAGATAAAGTAGTATCATAACGCTTTACAAACAATAGTTTCTGGAAACAAGATTACAATTTCTTTTTAGAAAGGCGTTTTCCAAACACTTTTAATGACTTAAACATGCGTTATATCTAACCAATCTAACCATGGTATAATTCTGGAGTAATGGGGTGGGGGACATAATGTTTAGGAATCTTTCACACGAGCAACCTTTCCCCGCTGGGATAAATTGAGTCAATTGAGAGCTTTCACATACCTAGAGTGATTTTTGCCGCGCGGGTCAAATCCACCCAGTGGCTCTAAAATCACCCGCTGGTTTCTACATTCGATTTTTTGGCCGTGCGGGGAAAAACGCTCCTCTAGAGTGCCCCGGATCACAAATAAACAACTCTTTCAAACAAACTATTTCAATTGGTTATACAACAATTAAATAGTAAAGACATTTAACAAGTTATTCGTAAATTTAGAGCTAACCAAATTAATAATACTAAGTGTACATTAAACTATTTGCAGAGTACATCGTTTAATTTTGCACTGTCTAAAGTTTGAAATGAACAATTTTTCAAAGGTTTTATCCTGAATGTACCCAGATAGCACGAAAGCTTTAGGCAAAGCTTTGAGTTTCACTTGTCACAGAAGCGAACGGGAAATCTATCTGAACCACCATGGCACAACGTTGCCTAAAACCCAAACCGCAAGCGCGCGCGCGTTCTATTGGGGTCCACGATAACTAACCCACATTTCTCCCGGTTTCTGTTTCTGGTTTCTGTATACGCCATAACGCCTTTACTGCCACTGCCACTGCCGTCGGCGTCGCCATTGTTTTCGTTTTGTAGTTCCAGAGAGTGAAAGATCGGCTATGCTTCTTATTAGAGCCAGTTTAATAATTCAGATTCAATCATTCTTTTTGTATGTAATTTAAAATTAAAGTGTCCAAAGTGTAACACCCGTTACAATGGAATCCCTGCAGGGTTTGGACTGTTCCCTACGAAAACGTTAAAAAATGCCACTGGCGTAGATATATATAAAAAAACCTGAGACGAGCAGAGCCGGATAAGTTATGTCACTTAACATTAAAGTGAACTTGGATAATCGAGAATGTAAGGTAGCCTAATCAATCTACATTATATTTGATACTAACAATTTTTTGTTCCTTGTTGGTTAGCCTAAAATATAGAAAAAAGAAGCGTAACGGGTGTTACTGAAAATGGACAGTGAAGTTGAACCTCATGTAAATGTTCTTAAAACTCTGTGAATTTTGAAACTATAAAATTATGACAAAAATTGGAGTTATACCCTAGTAAAGGAATGTAATGGAACTGTAATTAAAATTGTCATTGGTATTCAATTTTTCTAAACATAAAATAAAATCATGCGTAACGGGTGTTACATTAAAATGTAACGGGTGTTACACAGTTGCTAAAATTAAGGTTTTTAACATATATTATACAATAATAAGGTGTAAAATAACAACAAGAAGGATAATTGAGGTTTCTTTAATCACACTAATATATAAAAACTGATATTTTATAACAACAACTTATATTTAACTATACATAATACATTACATGGTTATAGTTACATGGTAATTCTTGGTATACAATATCTTAAGACCTATTATGAATTAATTTGACTTAGGCCTGTTAAAGATCATTCTATGTTACATCCATATCAAAAATTATTAGAGAATGCCTACAACTTAAAATAAAAAATAAAAAAACATAATGATCGCTATAAATCAAATTATTTTTGGGAAACGTGCAATCAACTTGGAAATACTTTCAGTAGTAAGTAAATTTACATTACTGTGGTATTTGCATAAGCACACATTGTGTGGCATCTTAGACACAGGTAGAATATGCTGAGGCCTAAGGAGAAGAATGTGGATTACCCACAATAATATAGGGTGAATTTTCTTAAACTCTTCACAGGTCCACCTATTATCACTATTATCATTATCATGTGTCTTATTTGTAATTTAGAGATATTTTCCCTGCTTAGGACTCTTATCATCTTTGTATCCAATTTACCTAGAACCTACCTGCTAATTGGATCACTACCATAAAATGCCTTGATATCCTGTACCTCATTCTCTATAAGAGCGCTTGGACCCATTTTTCGTGGCTTTGGTTCATTCAAATTCAAGCCTATATCAACTGCAGGTTATTTATGCAGTTTTCTTAGAGGGTCTGTCCGGAAGAATCTGTTTGAATCTATTAACTGCTTTTCTGAAAGAAAAATATTGCATACACTTATAACTTCCAATAGGAGAAATCTGAGACACTGACAATAAGTTGTGCTTTTTTTCTTTACTCCCTACATTTTTTACTCTGCTTAGGATAGCCTTTCGCATTGTTCTTCTTTTAGTGTATCGTTCTCTTCTAATTTCTTTTTAGGATCTCCTCTTCTTATTTTATCTCTCTCTCTCTTTCTTTTTGCAAATGCTACTGCCACTTTACATCACTCTTAATTTTATTGGGATAGTGTCCCATTTGAACGATAATTTTTCCTCGTTGGAGTCACTGCTGAAAAAAAGAATTTATGAGGTGCAATATAATATAATTAAACTTTTAATGATTAAAAAATAATCTGATATACCTAACATTCAATGCCTAATAAATATGTTACAAGTCTGATTCTGGAATGCATGTTATCAATATTAAACAAAACAATGCCAGTTTGTAGTTATATATAATCCTTATAACAGCTGTTTATTTAAAGTAATTGAATTAAGGAAAAACATATGTGACAAAAACCGAATAAAACTCTCCTCCACCCACATATTATATACCGGTACTGAAACATGCGTCTAGGTGTGCAGATGTGCAAACTGGCTTTAATTTTTTATTTAGACCTTAGGGCTCTGCCCCACGGGACTTCCAAGTTCCCATTTTTTCAAATGGAGGAGAGTTTTATTTGGTTTGTGTCACGTGTTTTTTTTTAAATTAAATTAACAGCTGTTATAAGGATTATACCCTACTACAGACTGTCCTTGTTTTGTTACTATTTACCGGTATCTGTTTACTACTCTTGCTTCTCAGAACGGTACTATAATAGTAGTGATAACATATTATTGTTAACTTTTTAGGTGTTATTACCAAAATTAATAAACTCTCAATAGAGCTATGTATTTAAATTCTAGTTAAAATTAATATAAATATACCAAAAACTGAATGGTTGTGGGTTGTGTTGATTGTAACACCCGTTACATTAAATTATGTAACACCCGTTACGCAAATTACTCCTTAAATTATAAAAATAAAATTCAAACAATAATACCAGAACATTAGGGAAACCCATAATCTCACTTTTACAGTAAAACTATTTTTAAAAAGGGTTTGTTCATTTTGTAATACTAACTTTTGTTAAAAAAAAGTGTAACGGGTGTTACATCCCGTATAGCTATGTTTAAAGGCAATTTACAAAAGAACAAAATAATACATTACCTTAAATTATGGCATTACTGGTTAGGGTAGTCTTCCAGTAATCTTCTGTAGCAACTTCAATAACTACATCAGCTGTTCGTTATTTAATGCAGTGCTGCCAAGTTTACAGAAAAACCCATGCCTTGAGGATGGCTGTTGATACTCAGGAATAAAAACCAAAAACTCCAGAAATATCAATATTTTTGAAAAAAATAATTTATTGTATCAAACTAGAACCTTTTACCTTAACTTATATAACCTACTAAATTATATTATATATTATTTTTATTTTTTACACTTCAGGCTTACTTTAAGCTGGAATGCCTGCCTGGTCTTGTTGCTGTCTAAGGTCGACGAAAGCATAATTAATTAACAGCTCAATGACAAATGGCAGTGCTAAATCCAGTTTCGAATCTTCTCAAAATTTTACGATTTTGATCAGGATGGATCTGGCGAACCTTGGATTACGAGGCGAGCACGATAACCACTATGCTACCCAGCGAGTCAAGTAAGGAGGAAGGCAATATCATTGGGACTTAGGTAGGTCTATAATATACATTTTGATTGACAGGTAAATGAATATGGTAAGCTTAAAATATTTTTACCGTCAGTAAAAAGGTTAATAGTAGGCCTACCTATGATGAATAATTAATTCAAGCATAGACAATTAGGCTATGGTACTTTAAAATTTCCTAATAAGTTAGATATTGTTTATATATAACTAAGGACCTAAGTTAATATTATTGGGCTACATCAGTTTATAGGCTAGTGAAAAAGGTTATGGTATACAATGAGTAATGGCTGCAGTTTAGTATGCATCCCACATTCGTTTAAATAAATTATTTCTTTTTACTGACAAATTCAATTACATATATTGGTAGGGCATATATCGATTACGACATTGTTGTTTTTAGGTTTACATTTTTTGTAGCCTATTTTTAGAAAATTAATTGTTCCCAGGAGATGCCTAAACATGGTAAAAACATTACGTGTACTTATCTTTGTTTAAGAGATCACATACAATCTTGAATAGATATGGAATTACTGAATACTTACTGGCAGGATTGTTTTTAATATATCCATATTTCAATCACCAATTGTTAATAAAATCAATATTATTGATTGATGTTTTCAATCCAATGAATGTGGGATGCGTACTAAACTATTGAAAAGTTTTGAACAGTATAGCGGTTTAAAAGGTATGAACACAGCAAGAAAGTTTTACTTTTTTATCTGTAATTAGGCTTCGTATTAAACGTCTTTATTTGGTATTTGTTAAAACTTAAAACTTGTTATTTTGTTTTGTCAATTATTGGAACATCATCCGTTGTGTTAATCTCTCGAGACTGCACAAGAGGAACTAAATCCGACAGTTTTATTAATAATTAGACCAGTACATTAATTATATTATTAAAATATAGGTACTAGTTTTATCATGTATTGTGACATTTGTGTTCTGCCCCTGAGAACATTAAAAGTTTTGAGTCTCCAAAATTTAGGATTCTTTTAAGGGAGTGGCTACTAGTATTTATAGTCAATGCTACTAGGAAGGCCAATGTACTCCTTGGATGAATTTTGCAATGTACCTGTATAAGCTTGCTGCCATCTGTAAATAGTTGTAGATATGTACTTTCATTGTTCATTCACTCTTGTCTATCCAGCAGTGCTGGTCATCGACGTTGAGGGAGGTAATTCAATGGACTTTGGAACCATGACCAAATGACCATGGCAGTGGCTCTGTTGTGAGCTCAAATCCCAGTCCTGCCTAGGAAATTTTATCAGTTCTGCCTGGGTTTTAATATAGCGGATCGGATCACATCTTGGCTTTGTGATACTTTCCAGTGAGCGGAAAAAGTATTAAAATGCCTTCAACCTTTCTTTCAATAGTAAAAATAATAGGCCTAAACTGTTTGTAGTTTTATAAAATTAGCTGGTGATATTGTTTGATTGGTTGCAGATCTTCTTCCTGATGTTGGAGGGGACTGATGGCTGGAAGGGAGTGGAGAGAGAAAGTTGCGCCCGGCTTGGGGCTGACACCCGAGGACGCTGAGCTGCTCAAGGGCCGGATGGAGTTCATCTTCCATGGCGCTGCCAGTCAGGTAATGCCAGATAAATTATTACATAGTTTAAATTTCCTACTTTACCACAAGTAGGCCTATCAAATTCTTCTTGTAATGTTTACATTATTCATTAGTATTGTTACTTTCTCTCTCCTATACATAGTATGATATATGGATAAAATATTGTTTCTGCAGGTATGCTGTGTAAAAATATTTTTGAGGGATGTCTAACTGTTGTAAATCCTACTAATATTATAAATGTGAAAGTTTGGATGTATGGATATTTGGAATTCCATCACGCAAAAACTACTGGACCGATTAAGCTAGAATTAATTATGCATGAACATAGCTTACATATCACCTTAACATATAGACCTGATAATGTCCACATCCAACATTAGGGCTCCACCCCATGGGCCCTGTAAGATCCAATGCAAATATTATGGGAGGATACCATTTATAAAATTACCAATTGAAGTTAAAATTTTTATCATTTACTGCAAAAAAGGTCATATGGGAAATACCCCCGTCGCAGCAACCTGCGTATTCAGCGAATTTCCTATGCATGAATACATTTCTTACTACCACCTAAAGCCACTTACCAAGTTTCATAAAAATACTTAAATAAATAAGTGATGTATAGCATTTTATTTATTCTCCGTAAGAATAACATTAAGGCTGGGAACGCAGGTTTGCTGTAACGAGGAAGATAAAAATGTGGGTTTTTTGCAATTATCAATATAACTCAACCAGGTGAAGCTACATACCAAGTTTTAATGATTTATGTTCATAATTAAGGGAGATATAAAGCTTTACGTATTCTCCATAAGAATAACATTAGGGATGAGTATGCAGGTTTGCTGCTAAGAGGATAATCAACAAAAAATCAATTTTTTGTGCAAATATCAATATACCAGTACTAGGTGAAGCCACATACCAAGTTTCATCAATATACGTTCATAAATAATCGAGATATAAAATGTTAAATATTCTCCATAAGGATAACATCGGACAACGTACTGTGTTTACCACTTTGAATATCTTGGCAACGGTTGGACGTAGAATCACAATTTAAACACCAAAAATCATTGTTTTGTAAAGCTAAACTGATTGGTAAAAGCTAATGTGAATGAAGTGTACAGTTAAATTAATTAAGGAAAAGCTAAAAACCATTTTCCCATAAGATTAACATGGGAGATTTTATGAACACGTTTTTTGGATTTTCTCCGCAACCACTTAAGGGTGTTTGGCCGCTAGGCTAGTCTGGCGGTGAGGAGCAGTAGTTCTACAAGTCACCACTGTGCGCCGCTAGGAAGACAACTCGGGCAGTGTTGTGAGTGTGTGTGATCTGGCTGGGGGGAGAGAGGAGCGCGTTCTCCTCATTTCTCCCCCTCCCCCTCCCCCCATGCAGCACTGTCTTTCGGTCTACTCACTTCTTCGTCGGTCCGCACGGCCCCGGCCTGCGGCTCGACTGGTTGAGTAGGGTTAGGTTGCTTCCTATTTTACACTGATGTGCCTTTCAATGTTGCCGACAATTAATCTTAAATATATTTTTATTTTGAGCGTTCACTTTATAGTTTTGATGAGTACATTTCTTATAGCCTATACAGATTTTATCATTAAACATGTTTGACAAAGTTGTGAGCACATTTAAACACACGGATAGTTCGAATCTCGAGGGACCACGGTAATAAAATTTGAACTATCCAAAATATTGAATTTGAATTATAGAGGTTCGAATTAACTAGGCCTAAACAAGCTAGGATAGCTTGACTGTATTAAAAACAAATAACATTATTTATTATATAAACATTAATTATAAATATAAAATGGTTTTCAATTTTAAGAATTGCAATTAAAAAAATAAATTTAATCATAATACATTGATCTTATTAATTTCTGAAAATACTGTATTAAATAAGTGTACAGGGTGTCCCCGAACTATTCCATAAAAATGTTTCCATAAATATACAACTGTGGGATATTTTACTCCAATCATCAACATACTAACCTTTGTTGGATGTAAGTTTTCGCTATTATTGGAATTTAGTATCCGTCTGTTGTTAAAGCTAAAGAAGAATTTGTTACTTACTGTTACAAAGTAAATTTCAGGCACGATCAGGGGCGGATCCAGGGAGTCAAATTGGGTGGGGGAAATGTCCGGGATTTTTTTTTTTTTGGGGGGGTATAAAATACACCTCAAGGGTGGGGGTCCGGGAATCCTCACCCCGAAAATTTGATAAAAATTCCATATCAATAATAATTTGATCGGCCGTAAAGAATAGCCGAACGCGTTTTATTGACCAACAAGTGTGTTATCAGCCTAAGAAGACGACTATCTTGAATTCATGGACCAAAATCAGCAATTTGACCGGTTTTTTCGGATAAAAATTACAATTTGACTGCAGTTCATGGTCGCCGTAACTTTTAAACCGAAAACGACAAGTAGACGTAGTTTATCGGTCAAGGAAACCGCAAAAAATTATACCCAAACCATACACTACCGGATCTTTGCCCAAACAAGACATCGGATCGAGCAGGGAGCAGGGCACGAAGATAGCTAAATTCATTCCGAACTTTTTCCCGATCAAGACCCCAAACAAGACATCGGATCGGACAGATTAAGCGCGAAAACAACCGAGCAGGTAAAAACGGTGGTGACGACTTTAGTTGCCGTTGTGCAAGTCGGCAGTGTACTTGTCTGTAGATTTCACCCACTTCACCCATGTCACCCATATCCCCACGATTTCACCCACCTCTCTCCAAGCGTCATTCCACTTCACTTTGTGGTAGTGAAGTATGGGACTAGTCCCAAAAAACTGGCCGATTGTTGTACTCAGAAATAAACATTAAAGTGTTTTCCTCAGACCACTCCATTGTGCAAACTACTTTACACAACCTAGTGATCTGGAAACTAAAATGACAACAGTCAAGACCGCAACCCTCACCGTCGTCGTATCGCTAGCGGCGGGCTCGTGACGGCACTCGGATGCAGTGTATCGGACACACTACCGAACCCCGAACCAGACATCGGACCGATCTTTCTTTGATCTTTCTTCAAAAAACCGCCTCGAGAACGCTCGGTCTGATGTCTGGTCCGAAGTCTTGTTCGATATCTGGTTCCGAGGTCCCACTAACTACCGGATTTTCTCCCTTCGACCCCAGACCCCAAATCCTGCTCAGTCCGATGTTTTGTTCTGGAAAAAGTCCGGTAGTGTGTGGCCGTCTTAAAGGCTAACACGCCATCAGCGGAAGTATCAAATTATGTGATCTTCAAAATCGAAGATTTTACCAAAACTAAGATCGTCACACATTTTCTCGGCATAAAATAGCAATATATTCTCATTTTGCCGTCTAAAACGTCAATCGAGCCGCATTTTAGCCTGAAAACAGTCAAACTGGGTTTTTAGAGAAATTTACCGACCGGGCGTGTGTAGTTATCAGCCAAAATCGGTAATTTTTGCGATCATTTTACAACATATTTTACCATTGACTATATACATGAGTCATAAATACGACCACAAATTTTGTTATCGTCCAAAAATTGAGTACAAACCGTATTTTATGCCGGAAATGTACTTAATCGCTCGAAAACGGCAATCAGACCGCATTTTTTCGGTAATATATAAAGCCGGGTCGTGTTTTATATACAAAACGACGCGACGACCGAAACGCATTTTAGGCCGTGTTTTATCAGTAAACGCATAAATTTTGCCGCAACATGGTGTTCAAAAAAACCAAAAGTAGACCGCGTTTTTAGCGAATTTCCCCTATAGGGAAGAAGCTATTACCGTAGTCGGCATGGTAAGACCTAGGCCCGGGACCATGATAACTTTTCGTTTTGAGGTCCCCAGACCCCAAAAACACCATTCGTTCGAAACTGTATATATATATATATATGTGTGTGTGTGTGTGTCCGTGAGCACGATAACTCTCGTAAAAATTATCCGATTTTGATGAAACTTGGTATACGGCTTCATCTGGTTGTGGACCATTGATATTTGCTCAAAAAACAATTTTTTACCAAAGGCTCCCGTAGCAGCAAACCTGCGTACTCAGCCCCATGTTATTCTTATGGAGAATAAGTAAGTGTTATCTGCCTTCATTATGACAATAAATTAATGAAATTTGGTATGTGGCTTTATCTACATGAGTTATATTGATATTTGTATAACACCCCATTTTTTGTGTTCCTTGCTTCAGCAAACCTGCATACTCAGCCGCCATGTTATTCTTATGGAGAATAATTAAAATGTCATAAATCGTTTATTTATGAATGTATATTGATGAAACTTGGTATGTGGCTTTATGTGGTATTAAGATACATATATATGCATTGGAAATTCGCTAAGTACGCAGGTTTGCTGCTACGGGGGTATATTGGCCTGAAGTGGCAAGCGAACCACATATTATTCACGAAAATAGCAAAACAAAATTGGCAATTTCACACATTATATTTGCCGAAAACAACCGTTCCTCGCATTCTTAAGCTCGAAATCGACGGCCACAACGTGGTGTTTATTAACCGAAAATGATGACAGAGCCTCAATATATGCCAAAATTCACAATCTAACCGTGATTAATCATAACAACTGGCAATCGGACCACATTTTCCCAGCAAAAAATTAAGCCGTATCCCGTTTTATAGGCCCGAAGGACTTCCGGAACGTATATTTTACGAATACAATCGGCGATTTGACCCCGTTCTATCACCAATGAGTGCCTATTTTTACTATTTACTGATTTATATAAAAAAAAGGTTTTATATAAATTTATATAGGCATTATATAGGCACTGTTGTCTATAAAAAGGTCACCAGACCACCGGACGGATCCGGACGGCAACATGGACCCACACCATCAGGCCTGCCCAGAGGAGAGGCCTATGTAATTGAAGAGGCCGGAAAGCTGAGTACGGCCCTGGTCAAGAGATTTATTTAATCCTAAGTTATTAGCAGCAGCCACAGTAATTATTGTAAATCATAAAATTATCTAGTAATAAGATTTTTATTTTTCAGAGAGAAGACAAAAGAGGAGAACGTTCCAAGAGAGAGGGAAACACCTATATAAATGATTGTATATATAAATAAACTATGCAAATAAATAAACATTATTTGTGTAACTGTTGTTTGTTTAAGTCTGCACCTGACTTTCATCCTTCAAAAATCTCTATTGGCCAGAGACTTTCGCCTCTCGCTTTTTCTTGTGGAACCCACCAGAAAAACATTGTGTTTTATTTAAAAACCAGATATAACATAGGGTACGGACAATCACATTAAACTAATATTACCTATATTTGCTAATAACTTACAGCTGAAATTTACTAATAGCAGATTTCTTTGGCTATAAGTACAATAATATGAAATATGCTTGGAATTCTAATCTAGCTTTATGCTTTTCTTTAATCGGAAAGTGAATTTAAGTTTTTATGGGTAATTTTTAATGTATTACAGTGAAATAATAAGTGAGTTCAAAGTGGTTATTTCTGTAACATAAATATACATAATATATGTAAGGCTTGTATTTGCCTGTATAACAATTTAAAACTTAAGCCCAAAATTGTTTTTGTTGCTGTAAAAATTTAAGTTGTTTTCGTACAAGATTAACTTTAAAACTTTTTATGATTTTTTATTTTGTCTGCTAGCTGTGAGAAACTTAACATCCAACAAACTTCATGGCCTTTTCACACACTTTGTGAGGTTCTACAATATCAACAGATAAAAATGAATTAATTTTTAATCAATATTTTGATCGATTTATTGATGATTTTGATGTCGTAAGAGGGTTAAATAGAAATCGTCTGTGTGTTATGATATCTAAGAATAAGTGATTTTTTTAAAATTTTCTTCTGTAGCTTGTCGTTTTTGTATTGCTTAAATAAATACGAAAAGTAACATGCTCTAAAAGTTTCTTGTCAAATATAATATATTTGAATTATAATTATTCATAAGTGGATTTTGGCAAAATTGCATGAAGCTTTTATAAAACCCCAGGTTTAAGCTTTAATTAAGCTATTTGACCCCCGGATTTAAGCTTAAAATTGGGTTTGGTAAGGCTATTACCTTAATAAGCAACATTAATTTAAGCTTCCTCATAGGTTGTCGTGTACGCTTAAATAAAAGCTTCGCGAGCGCAAATTCTTTTTTAACCTTTTTACCATTGTCAAAAGCTTACATGCTTGGCGGTAAAGGCTAAATTACAAGCTTTTACCATTTTACGGAAAAGCTTAAGACAAGCTCATCCATCAAAAGGTTAAATTTCTATTTGGGTATCAACCATCGCGGCTTTTTATGTTTTCAGTACTTGTGAAATGTGAAGTTTCCTTTGCGGTTAAAAGGTCTTCGAATAAATTAAGGTAAATCATTAATTGACATTTTTTAAAGGAAAAGAACCAGAGCAATAAATATTTAAAAATGTAAGGAAGGTTTGAGGCGTTTAACTGTTTGGCAAGTTGTGTATTTATCAATAAAGTCTTACCGTGGTACATCGATGTGTGTTAAAAGTCTCAAGTCTCAAGTCCTATACAACACTGCCTATAACTGTACTGAGAGTTTCATAACGGGAGACGACTATTTCAGAAATTGAAAAAGGGCAACATTAAAATAAATAAATGTAATTGTACATACGTCAAAACGCTTTGTTTTCCTTGTGCCTTGTGTCTGTCTAATTGTGCTTTTTCAGAAAATATATTTTAATCCAACGATAATATGAGATAGAGTGTACACAGTTATAACATTTGGCATTTATATTATTGCATGCAATTGTGCATAATAACAATATTTTATCTTTTGCTTTTTCCTCTTAGCCAATGCCCAATTCCATGACAACCGTCCTTGTTATAACAAATTGACAAGATACACAAGCGCCAGCCCATTATATGCTTAAAACGGCGATGCATAGTATTGATTAAATAAATAATAATGGAAGATTTTAAACAAAAAAGCGTCATAATTTTGTTATACTTTCATGTTACATGGACTTTAATTTATACCTCAACAAGGTCAGTTACTGTACACAAGGAAAGGATTAGGACATTCCATGTTTTGGTTTATTGTAACTTCCATCTCACTGTTAATATTTACTTAATCTTAAAAAATTTGCCTTACCGTTTTAAGAATAAAATTAGGTAACCTTTACTTATCTTGGAAATTAAAGCAGGTGGTTTAATGGAACTTTGCATACGATTAAGGCCTCGGCTGCGATACAAGTGACGAGCGACGAGTGACATGAGCGACATCGGCCGAAATCGTTGAGCGATTTGGCTGGCCACGATACCACTGAAATATTGAGCGACACACTGTACTGAACGCGTGGTAGGAACGCAGTTTCAAAGATGATGTCCTAGGAAGAGGTTGTTTTCTATACATCCTGCCTTACTTTATATTCTATATTTATTAAAAATTATGTAACTTATTGATTACAATAATTGGGCTAAAAGGGAGAAAGTATATGAAGTTTCCTCTGATCCTACTACTTCTTTTATCTGTTTTTATCTACTTCTTTTATCTTGAGGCTACCAGCAGGCTAAACTAAGCATTTTGTGAACAAATATGAAGAATAACAATTTGTTTATCATGTCTTTTACAACAAATTTCTTGCTGACAAAACTTGCCTGACCAAAAAATAAAAAATCCTCACAGATCAACTTTTTCATGTACAAATCCAAAACAAAAACTTTATCTCCTTAATTTTTAAATTTGTTAAGCCATTACAATATTTTACTTTTTACTCCAACTTAATCCATTGATATTGACATACTATTTCATTCAATTTGACAAAAAAAATTATCTTAGCTCTAACTGTACGTTTAGACGGTTGTAATGAGACACGGCGAATTAAAATTCGTGCCAGTACAGGTAGCGGCCAGTGGCTGAGGTTCTGAGTGGTGGGAGGCCGGCTTCAACTACAGTAATGTATAGTGGATGGGGATTGCCAGTCTATGTTATTCTTTGGTCGCTGATACTTAACTAGTGTGCGTGCTAGTTTGACAGTTTACTGGTTAGTTTATTCACAGCTGTTATGATTCTTTTGTTTTGATTTGAAACTTCATAAGCCATTCCAATTTTAAATGTTCAATTTTCAAATGAGATTTTCAAAAAATTATGAATTTCTGGGGGTTATGAGGTTTTTACCAATTATAGGTCTAAAAGCACCTAATTCCAAATCTTTTAGAAAATCGTTCCGCTGGATTCCGAGATCAGTTTTGCAGACAGAAATTTTGCTTGTCTTTGAGTACTAGGATAAAAATCATAATGTCGTTTAGAATATAGTTAGATGCATATTACGCGGAATATCTTGACCTGTGGCTTACTCCACTGCCGGAGTAACTGAGATAACCAGCTGGTTCATCTCGAGCTGCAGTTGTTTTTTTTTTTTTTTTTTTTTTTTTTTTTTTTATAACTTTATTTGATATTTTACAATCTGTTCAAAAAGGATGGAACAATCAGCAAAAAAGATAAAATAAATTACATAACATGGGCAAGTTGCTGTCCAATAACAGATCTTGCGTCAAACATTCTTCCAATTTAAAATATTAAGTAAATCTGTACGGCAGTTCAAGCACTTTAACATTTTTCTTGAGCCTGTTAGTAAACTCGCTATTGTCAAGGAGGTTAACAGCTAAATAATTTGGATGTTGTTCTAATTTTCTTTGGTAAATCTGGCTGTATCGTGTAATTTCTTCTTTTATGGTTGGAATTTTCAGATCTTCATGAATAGTCTCATTTGAAACGAACCAAGGAGCACAGATAATTTTTCTCAATGTTTTTGACTGGAATCTTTGCAAAATTTCAATATTAGATTGGCTTGCTGTTCCCCACAGCTGTATACCATATGTCCACATAGGCTTTATCATACTTTTGTACAATGTAATTTTGTTAGTCAATGATAATTTAAATTTTCCACAGATTAGCCAATTGAGTTTTCTAATTTTTATTTCCATTTGTTGTCTTTTACACCATAAATGATTTTTCCAATTTAGTCTTTTATCAATGTGAATTCCTAAATATTTAACACTTTCAACTTCAGTCAAGGCAACGTTGTTTATAAATACGGGGGGACAGTCTACTCGTCTAAGAGTAAAGGTGATATGGGTGGATTTAGCTTCGTTAACCCGAACCCTCCAAATCTTTAGCCAAGCTTGAAAGTCATTCAGATAATTTTGTAAATTATCTGAGGCAGTTTGGGGGTTTTCATGGCTACACAATATTGCAGTATCATCCGCAAATGTAGCGACTTTGACGTCTTCACCTGAGGGAATATCAGAAGTATATATCAAATACAAGATAGGGCCAAGAACACTACCTTGGGGAACTCCAGATTGAATTGGCTTTAGTTCGGTCAATACATTATCAAATTTAATTTGGAAAAACCTTTCAGATAAGTATGATTGTAACAAACTAAAATAAGAATGAGGAAGAACCTTCTTCAATTTATAAAAAAGTCCTGTGTGCCAAACTTTGTCAAACGCTTGTTGTACATCCAGAAAAGCGGCAGAACAGACATTTTTGGACTCAAATGTATTTTTTATCTCATCTACAAGTCTATGAGTTTGTTCAATGGTAGAGTGTTGCTTGCGGAAACCAAACTGATGATCAGGAATCAAATTTTGCTCACTAATAGCAGTATTTAATCTTTTTAGAATCAACTTTTCAAACAATTTAGATACTATGGGTAGCAGACTAATAGGCCTATATGATGAAGCTTCATTTGGTGGCTTGTCTGGTTTGGGAATAACAATTATTTGTGCTACTTTAAGTTGTATTGGAAAGTATTGTAGACGTAATATTGCATTTAATATAAATGTTAGTAATAATATACCCTTTCTTGGTAATTCCTTAAGAATCTTCCCAGTAATGAGATCGTAACCCGGAGCTTTATTTAAGTTTACTTCTTTAGTTATTGTATTTGAAACTTCAGTAGGGGTAAATGACACAATTGGTAGAGATAATTGAAGAGGTGAGTCCAAAAACTCAAGAATTTCACTATCATCATTTGGGGGATTTGGCGTTAAAAGCTGAAATACTTCGGAGAAATAATCTGAAAAGATAGATGCCTTTTCAGTGTTTGTCTTAGCCCAAGCACCATTTCCTGCTTGTAAAGGTGGAATATGTTGTTTAGGGCGTTTCAAATACTTTGTAGACTTCCACAGCGAATAATCAGTGGCTTCGGTAGGAGACAGGTTTTTAGTATAATCATCAAACCATTCGTTTTTTAGCTTCATCAAACTCCTTTTTAATGTTTGAGCTGCATTGTTAAATCTATTCTTGTCGATTGGACTTCTGGTATTTTGCCAAATCCTCCGTAGTCTTCGCTTTTCTGCAATTTTCTTTTTTATGAAGATAGGATAGTTGAA
This sequence comes from Allygus modestus, assembly GCA_963675035.1. NCBI lineage: Eukaryota > Metazoa > Arthropoda > Insecta > Hemiptera > Cicadellidae > Allygus > Allygus modestus. The sequence continues at coordinate 207,741,662 of OY776111.1, forward strand.
ACATTTTGTCTAGAAAGCCTCCGATTTCGGAGTTGCCTCCCAAGCTGCTGTCTGAATAGTAGTGTTAAAGTAGTTAATGGATTCCGCCAAGTCATTTGGGGATTTTAGTGGTATTTTTAAGTCAACGTTGTTGCTAATTGTTCTCCTAAAGCATTCCCAATCAATGAATTTGTTATAAAGAGATGGGGGCTTTTCTTTTAAGCAAACTGAACTACTGAATGTCAGGAGTACAGGAGAGTGATCAGACGAGAGGTCAAGAGAAGATTCAACATGAACATATAGTTTTGTGAAATACCTTTTAAAACGAAGAAGTCCAATAAATCTGGAATCTTGTTTCGGTCTGTAGGCCAATATGTAGGTTGTCCTGATGAAATACAATCGAGTCCACCTTCTGATACGGCTCTTAAAAGCGTCCTTCCTCTAGGATTTATTAGCCTTGAGCCCCAATACGTATGTTTGGCATTGTAATCACCCCCTGCGATAAACTTTGAGCCGAGAGACGAAAAATAATCTTTGAATTGATCTTTATCAATGATATGGGGTGGAGGACAGTAGACCGCCGACAATGTCAGAGAACTGTTATTTTCATCTTATAAAACAACAGAGCTAGCTTGCAAAAAGTTATTTTGGATTTTAGGAAGTTCATATTGTTTGATTTTTTTGTGAACCAACACAGCTGTACCTCCATGCCCCCTATTACCAGGGTGGTTAGAACAGTAAACATTAAAATCTGAAATATTGAAAAAAACTTCTATCAGTGAAATGAGTCTCGGAAATTAGGTATACATCTATTTTCTGTTGAGCAATAAACAATTTAAGTTCTTGGCAATGATTTACCAAGCCGTTGGCATTCCAAAGAGCTATTCTTAGAAAAGAGTTCATGTTAATTTATTTATAACAGTGGTTAGTAGGTTCATCAGAGTACCTATTTGTTGAGTCTGTTGTAGCAACAATTTTTCAAATTTATCGATGAAACATTGTATTGTTTGTTCTAGGTTGCTTGGATTACAATCGTCCGTCGTTTGTGTGTGATTTTTGCGAGTTGTAGCTTGAGCGTATGTTTGAGGTCTGTCATTTTGATCACATGGGGTACGTATGGTCAGACGTTCACTTTGGACACATTCAGTAGGAGCTGACTTGTTAAGTGATTTCTGATACAAAGGAGGGTACATTGTGTTGTTTTCTTCCTTAGGGCCATCGGGATAACGAGAGCCAGGTATAGATGGACGTCTATCTCGGACATTCTCAGTAAAATTTGATTCTGGATTGTCAACAGATTTTTGACGCAAGGGAGGGTACGATTTGATTTTTATTTCTTGATATACGACACATCCCTTATAGTTTGCGGGGTGATTTCCCTCACATAAGGCACATTTTGGCGGTTCCGAAGGGGATTTTTTACAGGCCAGCGTGTCATGATTCTGGCCGCATTTTACACATCGAAACTGATACCAGCAATAAGATTTCGTGTGTCCATACTTTTGACATTTTTTGCACTGGACGATTTCAGATTTTTTCCTAGGGGGTTCAAAGACAATCTTGGCGTTTAATAGGTATTGGGTCTTATATATCTCTTTGTTGTTGTCACTAGGTTCAAGATCCACAAAAAACATTGACAGAGGGGCTTTGGTTTTAAAGTGCTTAATGTTTGCAATGTTACGCACTTTATGACCACTTTCCTCTATAGACAGTATTAAGTCATTCTAGTCCGTCGAAAAATGCATATTTTTAAGAACAACTCTATAAGCTCTGTCTTGTTTGACTTGGAAAGTATGAAAACTAACTTTAAGTTCAGTCAGTTTGTGAACTAAAAGTCGGTATGAGCTTATAGTCGAAGGACAGATTTTTACTTTATTTTCACTAAGGCATTTATATGTGTACTCGTTCTTTGAAATTACAGATTCGATTGATGAGATCATTTGTAATATCAGGTATAAATATCGGTGGAGGCTTAACCTCCTTTTTATCCGATAGATCAGGATTAGATTCATCCATGTTTTGTGTCTCATTGAGGGGTTGGAACATATTTTGTGTTTCAACTGTGGTAGCAGAAGATAATTGACGGGCTTTCTTTGAAATTGGAGGGTTGACAATTAGTTGATTTCTTTTAGTACCAGGCACAGTCTGCCAGACACCATCAAGATGTTTATCCGCGCCAAAATTAAATTTAGGAATTATCTTTAATTGGCTCTGATTGTCAACGCTTTCGTTAACATTTTGTTGTTGTTTAGGATTAGAAAACGAACAATAGTCATGGTCAGACATATTACTGGAACAGCCAGTCATAGTAAATTCCTTTTTAACAAAGATTAGGGATTGTAAACAAAAAGATAAACAAACAGAAGAATAAAACCAGAGTAAGGTTATATGTAACTTAAAAACAGAAAAACAAAATTAAAACCCAATAAAACTGAGTATTAATGTGGATATTTAAAATAAGCAAAAATATGAGTACTTCGTAACAGAGTTATATAGTTCCTTTAGACTTAAACCAAAGATAATTCTCCTAAAAACTCACATAATTAATTCTGCATTCACACTCGACACTGAACACATGGCACTGTCCTGTGCCGTTGATGGTAATATTATTATTCTTTACATAATAACATTATACGATTAATAATTGACTGAACATATGATGGAAAGAACAGATGACAGATTTAGACCAATATCTAAATCTCGTTCTACTCCAACTGTTTGAGCTGAAAACAGTTTCCACAGGTCATATTCTGCGTCATGTGTATGACAAATAGACAACTTAAATTAGATTTTATGAAACAAAAACTAAGCACGGATTTTTACCTTTACCTTCTATAAGAAAAGAAACGAAGTATCAGGCATCTTAGATCCACTTACTAAAAAATGTGTTGAAGGAAATTGTTATACAATAAAATTCAGTGCACGTTCTTCAAAATTTGGCAAATTACCCTCTTTTACCCCCCTGGGTGCCATTACCCTCTCTATTACCCTCCAACACCCAAATTACCCGAAAATTGGGTAATTACTTGCCAATTGGCAACACTGCTACCCGAAAACTCAAGAACATAATCAAGTTATACTTTACTCTACCAAGTTAAAAAATAATCGTAAGGAGTTCTTGATTAGTAAGTCCTATTACAGTGTTAAGGAGTTTATTAATGAAATACATAATGCATTTTTTGTTTAAATAGATGATTTAATTCTGACGCATGCCAATGCTTGTAATCTTGAATGACAATAAAGTATTATTTAATTTGATATATTAAATAAACGTTTCATTTGCTAATGGACACTACTTAAAAACGGGTTGGGTATTGTTTGCACTAATATAACATTTTTGGTACTTTCTAAGCTTGATCAGTTTATAACAACAGATCAACAGTGTATAATAACATAATCGTAGATCTTATTTCTCTAAGTTTTGTTGGGGTATAGGAGCTTAACATGGAGTTATACGGTTCACAGAATAATCCAAATGCTACACTATGATAATCTTTCACCATTAAATATTCGATGCCAGAAAATAACAAATTCCGAATGAAATTCTCGTATAACCGTCAGTACTGAAACGGGGAGTGTAGAGCCAGCGGCTCTGGTTGGTGTAATCGCGCTCCAATGAAGAGGCGGAAACCGTATTATGAGTGTAGGAAGGGTGGGGCTTACAACAATAAATTCGGACCGGATTCCAGTCGGACCCAATTCTACCCCCAGCATTTCGGACTGAGTTCCGTTTTCTGCTGATTTGAGCCTTATGTGAATTTAACATAGGCGGACCGAGTTCCGGAGGGATCGAGTTAAGCGTTCCTCTCTAAGCATACCAAATTAGCAAATAATAATTGACTTTATATGCTAAAGAGCATTAAACATGGTTTTCAATACATAATATTCAACATTTTTCCAGTGTGAGGGGGGGCACCCCTGGACCCTTTCGTCCCTCCACCATGAGGGTTATTACAAAATATACTATTTTTCAGGGGTAGAGGTGTGCCGAAATAACTGGAACTGCCTCGTTGGAACTGTACCAAGCGTGGAACGGCCGTGGTACCGTTCCAACGCTTGGAACTAGTAGTTCCAGTTCCAGCAGTCGCGACAAGAGGTCACAGTACCTGGAGTAACTTCGACAAATCTGCGCGGCACTGCTTCGCCTGTCGCGACATGTGGCCCCTCCCAGTCCCACTACCCTCAACGCTTCACACTCGTACAACGGTCTTAGGCTGCGCTCAGAATTTAAATAATGCTTAATTGTTATATTTTGATAATGCTGTTACGTTGTAATTCTGGTTAGTATACATTAGGTTAGTAAATGCATTACTTTGGTTTTAAATGTTAGTTACCTTGTATGACAAGGAACAGTTGTATAGTATTAACATTAAAAGTAATAACTTGAATTACTTTGTGGCCAACCATATAAGTAATTACTATTTACTTATTAGTAATATAACTAATTTTTAGTGTGCATTTTTTACTTTTAACTTAGATTTTCTGTGAATAAATGAATTCCAATCAAAATTTATTTAGTCATAAGAACGACTCATCATCAATACTTTTTAAACATTTACATAAACGACAAAATATTTGTAATTAAAAACAACTAAGTTCCACACTGATGATCTGGTGTATTAAATTTTCGTTGCAAAGTTAACGATCATACTACACCAGTCGCAGTCGCAGTTTAGTGTCGTTACAGTTCCAATGGGACGGCCTGCGACGAATGCTGAAGGCGCTCCAGTCGCAGCCTATTGTCTAAATCGTGACAGTTCCAACGGGACGGCCCGCGACGACAGCTCTAAGCGCTCCAGCCGCCCTCTTGTCGCAGCGTCGCTAGCGTTGCAACGGAACTGCCTCGTGGAACCTGTTCCACGGTCGTGACGTTCCGTTGCAACGCGTCGCGAGCTTGTAACTGCCTGGCACACCTCTATTCAGGGGTTCCCGGGTAAACTCTCCTTTTAGCGAATTTCCCCTATAGGGAAGAAGCTAATACCGTAGGTCTCATGGTAAGACTTAAGCCCGAGACCATGATAACTTTTCATTTTGAGGTCCCCAGATGCCAAAAACACCATTCGTTCAAATTTTTATATATGTATATATATATATATATATATATAGTTATATATATATATATTTATATATATATATATTTATATATATATATATATGTGTCCGTAAGCACGATAACTCTCGTAAAAAAGGTCCGATCTTAATGAAATTTGGTACAAATGTGTAAAGTACCATTTATTTGAACGAGTTCGAAAACCAGATGAATCGCACCATCCGAAGGGGGGTTTTTGGGGGGTTTTGTACCCCAAAAATGTGTTTTTTGGGGTTTTCACATGTAATTTTAATTTAAATCAAATTTTAATTTATACCATTAAATTCAGCTTAAAAAACAAACAATTTGGTATTTTGATCATTGCTCTACGTCAATTGGTTACCGAGATATTGAAAGTGCTAAACACAGTACGTTGTCTAATGTTATTCTTATGGAGAAAAAGAAAAATTGTATATCTCGCTTATTTATGAACGTAAACTGGCAAAATTTGGTATATGGCTTTATTTGGTTGTGGTCTATTGATATTTGCACAAAAATCCATTTTTTGCCCGATAGTTCCCGTAGCAGCAAACCTGCATACTCAGCCCCATGTTATTCTTATGGAGAATAATTAACGTGTTATCTCCTTTAATTATGAACATAAATTAATAGAACTTGGTATGTGGCTTTACCTAGTTGAGTTATAATGATATTTGTATAAAAGCCCATTTTTTTTGTTCCTTGCTTCAGCAAACCTGCATACTCAGCGGCCATGTTATTCTTATGGAGAATAATTAAAATTTCATAAATCGTTTATTTATGAATGTATATTGATGAAACTTGATATGTGGCTTTATGTAGTATTAATATACATATACATGCATTGGAAATTCGCTGAGTACGCAGGTTTGCTGCTACGGGGGTATTTTCCCACACTACCATATGGCAATCCTACCTAAAGGCCTCTGGCCTCTACATACAACCGGGAAGGATTGTGTATGGGCCATTTTCTATGAACAAAAACAGAAACTTTGCGCAGCCTGGAGCAATTGGATCAGTTTTAAAACTGATGCGTGGCCGCAATAGTAACAGTAACAAACGATGCGTAAGAGACATCAACCAAAAGCCCACCATTATTTCAAAATTAACGTTTAAATTATAGACGTCATCCCTTTATTATTTCATCGTAGGGAGTGGCTGTTTTATTATTTTATCTCTTTGTTTCATAATTGGGTTGTTTTTCTCGTAAAATCTCGTATTTCTTCCACATAACGAGAATTTACGAGAATTGCCGCCATCTTGACCAAGTGAGGATATTGGGTATTGAAGTCTGTTACACCAAAACTAAATTCAATACAAATAACGTTTAAGTTGATGTGATGTACTATCGGTATTTGTTTCCAGTGGTTTCCTGTTAGTATAATTCGCCAAAGAATTCTGTGCATTAGCCATAAACTGCTTACATCTACTTAGATCTTTCAATTTTTGCAGAAGCCGAAGTCAGCGTGGCCAGTCTTTGTTTCTTGCAGTCAAAAGGTAAGCTCATGGCCACATTAGGACAGCTTGTGTTACAGAATTGTATGAGCCAATATATCTCGTCTGTCCTGTCCAAATTTTGGTTTCTACAAGAATTTTAAAATGCCCCACATTTAATAGGAAGTGAGCTTGTAGAACTTGGACCACTTTTAATATAAATTGTTTAATAGGCCTAGACTGACTTAGTCCTACTAATAGCCTCCTGATGATGCTATCTTAGCTCTACCTAGGGCCAATGACTAGGGATACCATAATTTATGCTCTCAACATTTTATAAATTGTGTAATGGGGGGGGGGTTGTTATTTTGAGACTAAATAGCTCTAGAGAGTCACAAAACTCTAAAATTCCAAAACAAATATGAGACAAACTCCAACAAAATTATAAGAATAGCCAGAGTCTTTGGCTTATTTATAACTTTTTTGAATGAACACTTGAGAAAAAGTAATGAACTGAAAGAATCAATAAATAGCCTAATAGGTAGGCCTACTAAGTTGTCAAGAAAGTTTTTGCCAGAAACATACTGTTATCTTAAAATCAAGAGGTTACCTTCAGAAACATACTGTTATCTTAAAATCAAGAGGTTACCTTATATAGGTAAACAGAATTATTTCTCATTTCTGCTGTGAATATTCCATGCCAGTGTTGATAGTTTGACCCTCCAGTAAGTTTAGGCGTGCAGTTTCTTAACCCTCCAAGTGTCTTTAATAATGGTCTTAATGTTTGCCTATTTTTGGTGATTTTGCAGTGTTTTATTCAATAAATGTAAAAAACAAAAACATTCCAAACCGCATTATTATATAGTTTTTCTCTTTCAGAAAATCATGGGCTTCAGTATTATGTAGGCTATATAACATCTCATACAAATTATAACAGAAAAATTATGTGATGTTAAATTTAAAAAAAATGAATAAAAAGATTTTAAAGTTAGCGCTCCATCAAATTATAAACGGTTCTAAGTAGAATATACAATTTTCAAAACAGCCAATTTGTTTTAATTTTTATAAGGATACTAAATATAAGAAACATATAATCAGGTAAAGCAGCAAATAAAAAATTTTTAGATTATAATTGTTGTTGCGTGCTATAACAGATGAGCAAAATGGCCTCGGCGACGTTACAGTCGGAAGGAAAATTTACCTCGATATCACTACCGCCTATTTCTCCAGGAACATCAACCAACCATTCATCATCACTAAACTTTTCTTCTAAAGCCCCACGTATGTCAATACTGTCCATTTTTACAAATAAAAACAACGAAAAACAACACCATTCCCGAAGTTAGGTTTTGACGCACAACAAACCTTCACACTTCAGCTGTCTGCTGAAGTACGATTGGCACGAACGTAAAAAGCGTCTGCAGTCAGACATCGGGAGAAAGCTTAGAATCTGCCGTAAACGGCAATACCAATTTTGATCCGGTTCATTAAGATTCAATGCGCCCCAGAGCCTATTCCGTAAACGCTGTTAGACTGTCGACGCAGCGACAGTAAACACCCCAGTGGATGTGTTTTGTGTCGCTATTCGGTGACGCGTTCAGTGCTAACGTCACAATCACAATGTATTTACATGGGTTAACCTAAATCGTCATAATTTTGTTGTTTTTTAGTCAACCAGCGATAATATTATGTAGGATGAGGTGGGGTAATTCTGGGACAAAAATCAAAACAAAGTTTTTTGTACTTCCTCGTGTGTTAGGCTCAAACAAAAAATCATTTTATGTATGTAGAAGGTCCTTTTTAGTTTATAATGTTATCTCTTTTACTTTTGTCATATAAAAATTAAAACACTGCCCCATATTTACCCCAGGGTTAGGGGCAATTATGGGACGGGTATGGGGCAATACAGGGTCAGTCATATATCCCCATGGTTACTAAAGATAGGCAAATGAGGGGGAAATATTTGGACAGAGCATACTTTTATTGTATAGAAGGCACTGGGAAATTCTGGGACATTACAATTTTTGGTAGGAAAAAAATTCCAAAAAATCGTTTGAACCATTGGAAAATACCCAGTTTTCAAATAAAGTTTAATACATGACAAATTTGAGGTAATTCACCAAAGACCCCCTAAACAAATTCTTTTAACATGTTCGCTGCGGCCCACCAATGGCGGGCGTGCGCCGAGTGCGGCAGCGAACCAGAATGGCACAGACGAATTCAATTATTTCGGTCTGACGAATCACAAAACAGCGGTGCGGTGATGTGCTGCATTTCCACGAGACTGGACGTAGTTCGCTGAAACACCCACAGGTAGCAGCACTGCCTGGGTACTAGCCATTTCCCTTGTAATGTCAATTACAGGGAGAATATCCCAGAAATATGGGGCAAAAACTGGTTTTTCGTCCCGTATGAACGGGAATTTTATGGGGAAATTTACTACCAACCTACACCAAAATAAAGCTCGCATTCCTAGCTAAAACGCTGACATAAAATACCCGTCCTCACCACAGTGCTGCCAGCACGAGACCAAATAGATCTTGCATCTAGACAGAGCGCCTTGTGGCGCTCTCAGATCGCGGCGTTGTTCTGCCGAGCGCCACATGGCGCTTTAAAAATATGTCACTTTCAACAAAATTAATCAAAGGGCTGAATTTGTATCGATTATTTTCAAAAACATTGTAGTTTTCCGGGTTCGGTCCAAACAAAGGTTTAGGTATAATGAGTTGCTTTTATGGCTTTCTCTATGGTTTGGGGCTCTAAATGATTTGTGTGGCCACCAAAAATAAGCAAAAGAGGTCTCTCTTTAACTATTGTGCAAAAATGCTCTAAATATCCATGAAAGATATCTGCGTTAATATATCCCTTTTTTGATTCGGCATATAGAGTCCCTGAAAGGTCTTTTTCGCCCCTCCAAGTAGTCCACAGTTTTTCACCTTTGTAAATTACCATTGGAGGCAAAACAGCACCAGCTGCCGAGCAACAAGCTATAACAGTTATGTTCTCTTTGCCTGAACCCATTATGGTGTGGTGCACTTTTTGTTTTGTTAACACAACACCTTTTACTTCTTTTGGGTCTAGTGAAAACCCAGTTTCATCTAAATTACAAATGTGTTCTTGGGCTTTTCTTTTATCTTTAAGTTATCTACATTAGATTCAACCAGGTCATAAAACCCATAGATTAAAAATGGATCTGATGTGTTTTTTCGTCTTGCTTGATCAAGTGCTTCTAAATTTTTTAATTGCAAACCATGTCTTTGGCAAATCAATCTAAACCAGTCACTACCTGGTCGACCATTTTTGAATGGAGTTTTTATGTCATTGGCTTCAACATAATTCCCTTACAATTTCAATAACATCTTTTCTTGATAAAGCGAATCCTCACTTTGACATAACTGATAGGCCTATAGCCTATATTTAACAAGTTCTTCTTGTTTTCGGGAAAGAGCGGTATTCCGACCTCTAGCCTATTTTTGATATCACCTTTCAAAAGTCTACCCAAAGTCTCTTACATATTTTATATTTATCTGCTACAGTTCTAATACTCTTTTCTATTTAATCTCGTTTACAAACTGCTTTTTCAAGCACCTCCTTCGCATATTTCGGTTTTTTTTTAAATATTATTTTGCACCATTTTGAGTTTCTATCTTTAGAACTTACTTAAAATACATTAACCCTTTGAGTGCCACAGCGACACGATGTGTTTACACATAAATTGCCGAGCGTCGCTGACAGTGACTCTCGGTATTTTGCGTAGTACTTCGTATCAAAACAAGGTACTGGCTTTCAAAGTATTTTGTTTTGATCCAGAAGCTTCCAACTATCAGATCTATAGCAATTTTGTTGCCTCTGGTCTGTTAGCAGACCCTAATTTAGTCATCTCTGTCGCAGATGTCGTCTGCATTTGTTGTTGTTTAATGTTATATCGGCAAACGACGTAAATATCACTTATATTATTGTTATTGAAGTTATATTTTAGTGTTTTTTACTTCCTATTTACGTATGAAATAAAAATAAGTAGCAGAATAGATAGAAACAACTTGAGTAACCTTCGGGAATTACTTTACAATGATCTTGGAAACAGTGTCATTAATTTGTCGTAGGTACTAAGTTTTTGTGAAAGTAAAAGATACACATACATCTTTTGTTTTCTAGTTTATTGTGCATTTCATTTACTTTGGTAGGCCTAATGCTTATATACTAGTAATAATAAACATGTTTACTGACAACAAACTAAAAAATAATATTTGTTTATATTACAAACTAGTACTTCAACGTTGCTTAGTAACCACATAGCCTAGGCCTAGGGCCTTTTTTGAATTGTAACATATTTTCATTTATTTTTTTGCAAACATTAACTGATATTGGTGATTTATACATCAGTTTTGATAAGCATTTTCTGCTCTTTCTGCCTATTGGGTTAAAAATATCAAATGAAATTTTTTAGCATAATTTATATAAGTTAGGTTAAGTCAAAGTTAAAAAAAACAAATTTTTAATTTGTTTTATATAAAAAAAAATGTTTAAGTTCCAATTTATTTTCTGATTATAGTTACTTTATACTATTTCATAGAGAATTTATTCATAAACAAAATAAATAAAAAATTATATGGATACCTCTAAAATTGTATTTTATATGATATTTTATGTAAATTACTTCATTTTCCATTGAAATTAGCCCGGCAATTTATGCATAAGAAATGGCCATGATGCCGCGGCACTCAAAGGGTTAACAAAACAAAATATAAGGCATAAAAATAATGTCAAAAAAATAATAATTGAGTAAATTAATCTGTCCTGAAATTGCCCCACACGTGTCTCAAAATTGCCCCAAAAACTGTCCCATAATTACCCCCTGTTCTTTTATTTGATATCATTTTCCTTATTAATGGTAGAACTTAAGATATAAACACCACTTTATTGCTAAATAAATTGTCTATCCTACCATATCAAAATTATATGTGTGCAAAAATTATTCATGTGTAGACGGAGAAAGTTTTCACAACGAAAACGAAAGTTTTCGGCAGCAAAAAAATAGTTTTACAACAATTTTTTTTCATTGATGCTGATAAGATATTGATCTAATCAGTATGGTTTCTTAATTATCAAATGATGAGCTACATTTTACTGATAAAACATGTTAAAATAAATAATAAAATCTTATAAATAATTAACTGTCCTTATTTTGCCCCACTTTTTCGCTGTCCCAGAATTACCCCACCTCACCCTAGTATTGAAGAGATACAAATAATCGGAATCAGAAGCACGAACACACGGTAACGCACCTCGAAAACGTGTCGCAAAAACTCACTGGCAAAGTCGCAGGAAAATCGCTCGAAGCTCTCACTGTGACAATCGGCAGGAGAATAACGCTACTTCTCCACGAGGAAGAATCCTTCCGCTTGGATGAATCACCACAGCTGATCGGCAAAGGGCCGGTTAAACTAAAAAATCAAGGACATATCCGGCAACCTTCTTCTTCACCAGCCAAAAGTAATTCCGAGAGAGAAAGAAGAACCCACCTCGTCATCTGTCAAACTAAATCACGGTCAATGAGGGGCGAGGTTATGTCGGATTGTTGTGGTTTGGGCAACGAGTAAATAATCGTTTATTTTCATCGAAGTGGTAGATCTTATTAAAAGAGGTGTCGTTTATTTATCCCTGCTTGACATGTAATTCCGTCACCTTAGAGGGTCCCTAGGCTACTCACAGTTGAAAGTTTGTTTATACCAAATCCAGGCTAAGGTTATTGGGATGCGGTCAGATGACTGCAGATAGGCTTACAATGTGCTAAACTTTACCCCTATACAAATTTACATGAATATATCGCTTATTTGTGAATATATGTTTATGAAACTTGCTATGCGGCTTCATGTGGTATAAGACATATATTATGCGTTGGAAATTCGCTGAGTATGCAGGTTTGCTGCGATGGGGGTATTTACCATTACGTAAGTATACTGCATTTTTCTCAGTATGTTTGAGAAGATGGCGAGCCAGTGACAACAAACGGGAGAAGACCGGGCCCTTGGTGGACATCTGTTTCAAGGGTCTGTACAGTCTAGTTTGGTTCAAAATTAAAAGTGTCTGGGTTTGACGCCTTACACACCTGACAAACCCGGACGGTTTCAAAAGTGTCCGGGATTGACGCCTTACACACCCGAAAAACCCGGGCAGTTTCTAAAGTGTCTGTATTTGACGCTCTCCGACTTCGACATCGTCCCATTGACACAATATCTGTGGGTAACTGTAAATTTGCCTTTACTTCTTTAAATTTTTAAAAATATAACTAGATATTGCTTTAAACAACATTATTTGTAATTTGATATGAAAATTTGATTGGCTACGCAGTTGCGCTATGATTGTGATAACGCTGATCATCGCATCACCATATTGCACATAGTAGTTGTTGGTGCATAGCGGTTGTTACTGTTGTAAACAGTAATTTGTGCAAGTTGAGTTATTACTTGCTTTAAAACGAGCTTTTTTATTGCAAGTCTACTGTTTCTCCCCTTCATTCCTCTGCAGTGGGGATTAGAATTGACGTCATAAATAGAACATTAGTAATGTTTGTTTTTATCAACAGGGTCCCCACCCAACCGTGAAAACCGTGAAACCTTGAATAAGCCTTGAATTTCGTATACCGTGAAAAAACCTGGAATAAGCCATGAATTTCGATATCAAACCTTAAAAATATATCGAACTTGAAAAACAATAAAAAAATATCAGAAAATATCACATTTGTTTTCAGATAGGGAAATGTACAACAGAATTATTTAGTACGTTGTAAATATGGTGAATACGGTAATTACGTACCATGTAAACGGAATGGGCGTTGCCACTTCGAGAGAAATTACCTTTGCCGGTGATAATTTGAACTTCGATGGTAAAAGGGGGTAATTTTACTAAAGCCTTTAAAAATATACAAATTTATGTTGTACTCTGTTATATACTTATTATACATTCATTGATGTTTATTTATGATTAAATTAGGCCTACTACATTTCTCTACTTTATCGACTCTTCCGATTTTCGTGACTGACGAATACTCACCAACTCCATGACAGAAATAAAGCTTGAGTAAGGATTACATCTACACTGATTGTCTCATGTAAAAATGTGGAAGAGCCACGAGTGCCAGGACGACAAGAAGTCCGCTAAGTTGCAGTAATGTCTGCAAGTTTTAACGTCAACCAGACAATAAATAAAAAAATAGAAAATGGGGATTATTGTCATCTGTCTCCGCCTACCTAATCCTAGCAGTTGATAGACTGAAAGATAGACCGCGTTAGCTGTTTTATAATTGACGTTTATGGCTGTAAACAAAATTACATCAGCTGTTAGTCATTTATATACTGTGATTTTTTCAAGCAGTAAAATAAATTCTGAGAAAAATCTGTTATATCTCGCATGAAAAATTGAGACAAAAACTGGCTGGCATATGCAACTTCTATTTTCATTCTTTATTCTGAACTTTAAAATTAATTATATATCAGTGACATCTATAGACAGCTCCTCAAACCTATCAAATTTCAAGCACATTTTCTTTATTTCATTAGCACTCTTTACTCAAATACAGGAGTTTAGGTTTTGAGGGTAATTTTGACGAGGATCGAGAATTCGGGAAAAAGTGATGGCAACACTGAGCGAAGTAGAAATCACTAGCAACCGATAACCAATAGATTGATGACATGACTCACGACGACAATAAAACAATAAGAAACTCTAAAATAGTTCTTATTTTTTAAAAGGTTCACTTGGAATGTATGGTATGGTTTTATGGTTCTGTGACATCGTAATTAGAATGTTGGAAAGTTTTAACTAGTATTTGACCGCTGCACCGCGTCTGCGATGTTGTTTTGCGACCAGTAGGCCTATAGGTTATGGTTTTTAATATTTCGACCGTGAAATTGACAATTTTTAGACCTTGAAAACCGTGAAAAACCCGTGAATTTGATAATTAAGTTTGAGTGGGAACTCTGATCAAGCAGTTTCATACCCAACTGAGTGCTAAGCTATTTAATGATTTTACAGGAACAAATTGTAATTTGAAACTGGAATTATTATAATTAGACAACAACAATGTTAAAGATTCAATTTTTACCCAACGTTAAGCTCATTTGAATAATAAGCTAAGTGGGCTATTATTTCCCTCAAATTATTCTCCATCTAATGTAGCTTTTACCTTACTTCCTTAAACCTTTAAACTCCATGATATAAATGAAGTGGTTGAATCTGTTGTTTTGTTGGTTTTAGCAAATTCCCTCTACAGGGAAGAAGCTATTTCTGGAGGCAGCATGGTAAGACGTAAGCTGGAGACCCCAAGGCACATTCAAAATAAAGCAGGCTTACATATCTTTCCGTCGTCAATCCTTCGGTTTACTAGCATTGGTCCAAGGCAGATTGTTTTCAATCTTTCTGCAAATAAATATGTAAATCATAATCCAAAAAATGTCTATAAGCCTTACAGGATTAACATGTGGCTACCACAAGTAGGCCTTTTGCAAGCCATTACATTTTTGGAACACAGTAAAAGACACTTATAAAAACAAGTACAAAGCAAAATAACTAAAAAAATAAATCAGACTTAGTTGAAATCTCTCCAAATAATTATTTTCTAAGTTGTTCAGTGCCTCTTTTAGGCCATTGTGCACACCTAGAGGCATCTTGGGGGACGCCAGACAGAAAAGGTTGACATAAAAAATTGTAACTTCCATAGAGATGCAATATTAACAAACAGCCTTATCGCGATGCATTGCCTCGAAACATAGAAACAATACGTAACTCAATATCTATTGGCAATTCGTATCCAAATCGTATCGCTGCCAATGTTGTTAGTGAATTTCCTATGAAAAAGTGAACCATTAGCATGAGCCTACCAATTTCATTGTTTGCAGTTTTTTGTTATTTTTTTAAGTACATCAATGAAAGGTTTATGGTTTTTATGTTTTGTAATACCATATGCAGTATAATGTGTTTAAATATGATCTAATATACGATTAAAAGTTAGTGTTTTTCCTCCTCCCATGTAACTCCGGGAAACTCAACAACACCAAACTCAACAGTGTCCAAGTCCACATTGAGTCAAGTGTGTGAGACTCAACTGTATCAAAATCAAAATGTGTTTATTGCAGAAATATATAAATGCAATGTATACAAAATCATGCAGTCATCTGGAACTTATGCTATGATAAATACATGCATATATATTATACCTTAAAACGAAAAATGAATCCTGCAATTACTGCCCCTACTGGCAAAGCCCCCTTAGGGACAGTATTTCAAAAATAAGTTCTCATCGCATATCAAACTTATCACTACCAATAATATTAAAATTCCAACAATTTAATAATTGTATATTGTTTTTATATTTATCATTACGAGTTTTGTTGAAACTAGGGAGTTTTTTCCAACACCCGGTATTTATAATGCTATTTTGTTGTATAGTTTGCAAATTATTTTGATTCTATGTTCCAAAATTGTTAATCCCAAAATCTTACTATCCAGATTCATATTTAAATGGAAGAATAGTTTTATTTATCTCAACGCATCTAGTTAAATTAGTTCAATTTATTCCTTATTATAGCTTATTCTTGGTTGTTTGGCTTTTAAACAGAATCAAGATCAAAGTCAAATGCTAAAAGTATACTTTTTTATTGAAGATTTGTTTAAGACAAATTTTATGTGGGGGAAACGTAATAATGAAAAGTAAAGACTGGATTCAAGATAACTCTTTGATAGCGCCACAACTTTTAGTGCTTTTGTACTTAGTTACTGACTTTTATACAGTTTGAACTTTTATATTGAAGTTTGTTACAACTCCAACCAAGTTTCTTTACTTATTTTTGTTATTTACATTAAATGTGGAAAAGTATTGAAAAACATCCTGCTTCTTAAAAAACATTTTATTGCTCCAGTCTTCTCATTTATAAATTGAGTACAAATAATTTACTTTCAACGAATTACCGTAGACGCTATTACCACGGTCGGTATCGTAAGACCTAGGCTCGGGACCATGATAACTTTTCGTTTTGAGGTCCCCAGATGCCAAAAACATTTGTTTAAAGCTGTATATATATATATATATATATATATATATATATATATATATATCTGTATACATATATGTATATATATGTCTGTATATATATATATATGTATATATATATATATGTATGTATCTCTGTGTGTCCATGGGTGCAATAACTCCCTTAAAAACGGTCTGATTTTGATGATATTGAAAAACCCCAAGCTTATGAGTCCTCATACCAAGTTTCATTAATATATGTCCATTAACCCCATTGGCCTAGTAAATTATTTATTCTATTCACTAACTTATAACATACAACTTATGACAACTTATAACAAACAGGCTCCAATTTGAGCTGCACTCTAGCAGCGAAATTTGTAACTAATGACTGCGGCCAGCTACGGGTTCTCTTTCAGCTAGGGGCGCGGACTGCTTATTAACCTCCATTACGCTGCTGGAGCTTTAGTCGTGGTGGCCGTGTGGTCTAAATCGTTGATACACCTTGGCCAAGGAGATGGTACAAAGTTTACGGGTTCGATTCCCGCACACGACCAAAACTGACCAAGCGTGCAACTTTTAATGAGTTAATCAATCTGTAGCAACGTTGGTGGGAGGGCCCAAGTAAAATCAACGGTGTTAGGCCTGCTTGGAAGTTGATGGGATTGGTTAAGGGTGCGCCCTACCTCAGATTGAATGATCCGCACATTGTTGTTTAACGCCGCGCCACCAAGCAGGGTCATGCATATTCACGCTTGAAAACTTTTTTGTTCTCCTCCATAAACCTGTTATTTTACATATTTCTACCAAACTATTTGCAGTTTAACACTTTTCAGGTTCCAATCTAGGTATTGTACGGTTCGTGTTTTCTAAAATAATTTTTCTCCTTACGTTAGGAAACTTTTGAAAACTTTAACCAGAGGCCTACCACTGATTTTGAATCAAAATCACGATTTTCAAATCGTATGATACATATATGAACATTTAGTGAATGAAATAACAACAAATTATCTTTAATTGGTTAACAACTAAGCCTACACTTTGGGAGATGCAAAACCCTTACTTTAGCGTGCGGAAGGCAGGTAGGGCTCACCCTTAAATCTTTGAGAGTTGCACCTGGTCAATACTGATTTTGCTACTTTTTACTTGTGTTTAATTTTAACTGAAATAAAACAGTATATAATTTTAAATATGCTATTAATCCATTTAAAAACTCAAATTTTCTATTCCAATTCATAGGTTTTCAAAATAACATGTTGGGAATGGAACCAGCTCGTAAGTCTAGGCCGATTAATGAGTCAACAAGCAAAATATACAATTTTACTTATTCTCCATGAGATTAACTTTGGAAAACGTACTATGTTTAGCTCTTTCAATATCTCAGTAACCGATTGTTGCAGGGCAAGAATTAAAAATACTTTTTTGGGGTAAAGTACCTCCCCCCCCCTTTAAAATGGTTCGATTTGTCTGGTTTTCAAACTCATGAAAATGGATGCTGCCTTACGCGTTTGTACCAAATTTCATTTAAAAGATCAGACTTTTTTACTAAAATTATCACGCCTATAGACACACATTTCTATGTAAAATGGTGTTTTTGGCATTTGGGAGTTTTTAAATAAAAAGTTATCATGGTCTCGGGCCTAGGTCTTACCATAGCTTCTCACTATAGGGGAAATTTGCTAAAAAACTAATTGGGGAAATTCCTAATAATCAAGGTTATATCAGAATGGGATTATTCGTGTTGGTAACTTTATATGCAGACAAGCGGACCCAAAATTAAGAAAGTCCAAAATAATAAAATTTAAGTGTTATTGGTAAAACTCAATATAGGATACAATATTATGTAATAAGCAGTCATCATTTTTTCCTCTTGATTACTATATACAGTACCGGCTCTAGGGCAGTGCGAGCCGTGCTCCAGCACGGGGCGCGGCGCTGCGCTCATAACGGGTCGTGGGATCGGTGGCGTACTGTCGTAGTTCGTAGTCCTGGGGCAGCGGCGGATATATTTGTAGGGGCCTGTATATACATTAGGGGTTGAAGAGGAAGGCCTATTCATATATATGTATATGATATATTAGGGGCGTGCGAGTACTCAAAATTTGAGTATTTAAATAGTCAGATGAACTCAAAGTTTGGAAAAATACTCCAAAGTTCGAGCGAGTATTTCCCGCCAATCTTTGGACGATCGGACCACGTAAAATCGGCCAAAAATTACGAGACATAACATTATGTATTACACCATGAATCGGACATAAAAAACAACCTAACTGTGTAAATGGCGACCGAGCCACATTTTATTGGCCGTAATTGAAGACGTGACAGATTATATAATCTGGAATTAACGTCGTTGCCACGTAATACCGGCTATAAACGTGGACGGAAAACAAAATACTGTCCAAAAATGACGACTTAACTACGTAATAACGGCCGAAAATACGACAGTAGATCGGTAGCGATTCTCCGGAGATCGGCGGGAAATACTCGCTCAGACTTTCGAACATTTTTAAAACCCCTCCCCCCGTCGGTATGCCACCTGGTGCGGGGTGGGCGGCATAGGCCGTGGCGCTAACATAAAGTATTTGTAAATATATAAAAACCAAACTGATTTTGTAAATTGTTGTATAAAAGAAAGTTATGAGTATTCACCATGGTTTGTACCTTCATCATACTTAAACATTAAATTTACATATCAGATAATACAACTTCTGCTCCCCTCTATTCCAAAACGAGCAGTTGTTTTGACCTCTATCGGTTTGTGACAACTTCAGGGCATTCTGATTGGTATTGAGAGTTTGAATAAAACTCGCAATACGATGCAATAAATTTTCAATGTTAAAATATAAAGTAAAACAATGCAACTAATTGTTTGAGGAAAGATATGGTTTGGAGACTGGAGAGTATTGAATAGGGATTTGATCTATTTGAGTTTAGTATTATATGAAACAAGGGAAAATATGATGCACCCTCCTCAGATTTTGGCGCCCCCTTACATCGTTACTTGTAAGGTCCACTCGTTTAGCTTATTTTGAAAAATATAGTTTATCGTTCCGTCTGTTTAGAAACTATTTCAACTAAGTTCTTATTTATTAACTGAGTAATTTCGGAGTGTTGTAGATGGAGTGGGAAATGTTAAGAATTAAACATATACTTCTCCTCGTTACAGATTAAGATTATTTGAGCTCTGGTTGTGGTCAATTGACTAATCATCTGTATTTCTTACAAATTGGCAATACTTTAAATAAGTTGCGACAGTATATCACAGTATAGTAATAACGAAAAAAAACATATTTGCCCAATTTGAGTTTTTAAAGTCATTGATATTAAACTTAATTGATCCAAACACTTTTAGAAGATAAGATTAAATCACAGAATACAACAAATTTAAAATTTAAGCTTTATAGCTACACAAAACCTTTAAGATTAAATACTCAAAGATAGAGTCCGTATAACTGAAAAACGTGTTATACATTACAATCAATAAACAAATATTATATTCAGAAAACATTAGTTTTTTTTTTTTTTCAAAAACAAAAATAACTAACAACAAACTTTGTTGTATCCATCGCAAACTTCAGCCCCACAGATTCCAGGAACCGTCAGAGTCGCGGTCTGTTTTGATCAGCGTTTTGATTATTGTTTTGGTTCCCCTGGACGAAATATTTAACTGAAAAACGTGTTATATATTACAATCCATAAACAAATATTATATTCAGAAAACATTAGTTTTTTTTTCAAAAACAAAAATAACTAACAACAAACTTTGTTGTATCCATCGCAAACTTCAGCCCCACAGATTCCAGGCACCGTCAGAGTCGCGGTCAATTTTGATCAGCGTTTTGATTATTGTTTTGGTTCCCCTGGACGAAATATTTCCCATGCTCAGAACAGATGTACTGTTATCAGTACGTACTTCACCTTCGTACTCAGTTTTAAGGGTTTGTTTTAATTATTATTTTTTTAAAGAAACACATAATTGTTTTATGATACTCAGTGTACTGTGATACATTGACTACAAGTGTGCACATTTGTTTTAAAAATTTAGATTTTTGAATTATTTGAGGTTTTGAGTTTTTTATGGCAAAAAGTTTGGTGGCGCGGAAGATCGGAAACGGGGTACATTTCCAGGACGATAATATATGAAATCAAGATTTTGAACTACACAAGTCTATTATCTGAATGTGTTCCATAGCTTGTCATTTCAGGTGATCAGCATATTACGGAACCAGAAACATCGCAAACGCAACAACAAGCGAGGGAGCGAGGCGCGCAAGTGTCAGTCTATCTCAGAACTATGGGGTAGGGAGGTTTTGGTTGATGGTTGGGTCGGGGGGCGGCAAATTTGGTCTTTGCACGGGCGCTGAAAAACTGACGGGCCGCCCCTGGCTATATATAAGGAATTAAGGGAATAGCACCTAGTAAACAAGCTTTTGTCACATTTCTTATGTTAATTAAATCATTTAGTTCTATACGCTTTATGTCATTAACAAAACTATAGATCGTTTGGTTGATTGAAGATTTGAGCAGTTGTAAGTAAGCTCCCACAGTGGAAGCACAAGTAATTAAGAGGTACAAGATATGAAAGACTGGGATAGGGAGGCAGTGGATGGGGTCCCAAGAGAGGAGGGGTAAATTGCACAAGTTGCGGGGTCGATAACCATCTTAGTGTGCCTCCATTTCACCTAGCTATCAAAAACCATCACAGTTACAACTGTTTCCCAATTATTACTTCAGTTTCCGTTTTAGTAAATAATCAGACTTAATTGTTTTAATTATTATTTTTCAGCATTGTAATAAATAAATTTGAAGCAAAGGCAAATGTCTAATGGCTAACTAGCAAGTGTTCGTTCTTCGCACAGGAATCTCGCAGGCACAGGGTCAGATATTTTGAACTATTTACATTATAATTAGTTGTTTGACTAGAAAAAATAAAACTCCATAAGATTAACAATGAAACTTTGAGAGCTAATGAGGTGGAGGCCTGAAGTTGGTTGTTTTTCAGAACCCAAAAGGGACATATAGAGGTTTGAGCTTTCGATTGATCACAAATATGTTTATAAAATAATAGTGTTAGGGGTTGAAAATCGCCGGAACAAATATCAAGAAATTTGTTTAATACAGGGTTTTTATAAAAAAACGTTACAACTTCAAACAACCATAAAACCTTTATTTTTCCACTTAAAGCTATGAAATAACAATCAAAGTCTAGGAAATCATTTCAAGTTTTGGTACATAATAAGGAGTTTACCTAACTAATGTGTTTTCCATTATTTGCACGCAAATAATCAAGTCTAAATTCTAGTTCGGACCAAACACGACCTAAAATAAGACAATTATTCTCGCAAACGCTCTCCTGATTCTTTCTCTGAGTTCTTCTTTGGTGTTCACTTTACTGGCATAGACGCGATCCTTAACGAAGCCCCATACAAAAAAGTCACACGGCGTAATATCAGGTGACGTAGGAGGCCAAGATGTTGGCCCATCACGGCCAATCCAACGGTTTGGGAATGACCTATCAGACAATCTCGAACAAAGTCTCTCCAGTGCGGAGGAGCACCGTCCTGTTGAAAAATTACATTTGGTTGTAATTCTTCTAGTTGGGGAATAGCAAAGTTCTCCAACATATCAATGTAAACGTTTCCATTGATAGTGTTTTCTTGGAAGAAAAAAGGGCCAATTACCCTATCGTGAAACAATCCACACCAAACATTTAATTTTTCACTGTCCCTGGTGTGCTCTTGATAACAATGGGGGTTCTCGGTTCCCCATATCCTAACATTTTGCTTGTTAACTTTCCCGGATAAGTGAAAAGTAGCTTCATCTGAGAAAAAAATTCTTCTTAAATAATTATTATCTTGGGCCAACCGATCTAGCAGAGTCACAGCAAATTCTCTTCGGAGAATCCAGTCATTTGGGGTAATCTTTTGCAAAATTTGAAGTTTGTAAGCACGGAATTTAAGTGATTTGAGGATTTTATGTACGGTAGAGTGTTTTATGTTCAACTCACGTGCCGCACATCTCGTGGATTTTTTTGGACTGTTCACAAATGTTTGTTGAACACGCCGCACATCTTCATCGCTGACACGGGGTCGACCGTTCCTTTTCTTGTGATGCAAACTGCCAGTGTTCGTAAACTTATAGTACCAAGCCCGAATTGTAGGTCTTGAAGGAGGATTCCTATTGTATCTTGTCCGAAATCTCCGTTGAACAACAACATCAGACTTGGTTTCAATGAACCATTCCACACACTGCGCTTTAATACGAGCTTCCATTGCAATTCTAATGAGACTCATCAATTATTTGAACAACAACATCAGACTTGGTTTCAATGAACCATTCCACATACTGCGCTTTAATACGAGCTTCCATTGCGATTCTAATGAGACTCATCAATTATTTGTTATTGTTTACCAAGCAACAATATAAACAAATCAGCTGATTAAACTGCCTGCTGATTAAAACTTTTTGAGCCACTCTCTCATGTGGTGGCATTAGGAAACTTGTATGTCCCATGGAACATGAATGGGAGAACATTAAAGTTGTAAGGTTTTTTTATAAACACCCTGTATGATAGACACTGTATTTCATTAATATGTAAGGTCATCTGAACTACTAGTTAGTGGAATCTGACCAAAGGTCAGCCTTGATTGGCATGTTTAGTTTATATTCAAAATATTTTTTGATACACCTTAAAGTTTGTTTAAATCTATATATTGATGTATACGTAATGAGATGTAACAAACATAGTTAAAAATATTTTACTTGTATAAGTGAATATAGTCAGAAAACAAATATGGAAAATCCAAGTGCGTTAACCATTAAGACGGGAGTTATATGTTTAAATAAAACTATATAAATGTAATTTAAAAGATTAGTGAGCAATTACTGGTGGGAGAAAAATAACCTGTTATTTAAAATAGTCTACAATAATTTCTTAAAACAACATACAAACTGTAGTCAATAGTTACGGGAATTTCCAGATTAAACCCTTCCAGTGACTGCTGACAGCAAAATCTTGTAAAGTGCTTTAACTGTAACTAGTATAAACAAAGCATTGCTATGTTCGTTTTTTATTGATTATCTGTTTTGCCTTAAAGTTAATAAGTAGAATTCTTGATTCTTCTCAACCCTAGATACAAATGATTTAAATTATTTTCTCACAGTAATAATTTAATAATTCCATTTCTAGAACATGGTATGCTTCTTAAAGATAGGTAATTTAATGGCTATTATAAGTGAAGATGTTAGTTTAAGCAAAGCATTTTAAATAACAATAACTGTGTAAACAGATTGATTGTAGCTGTAATTGTGAAAATATTATTGTTTTATTTAATCTTTATTAGCGAATTTCCCCTATAGGGAAGAAGCTATTACCGTAGTCGGCATGGTAAGACCTAGGCCCGGTACCATGATAACTTTTCGTTTTGAGGTCCCCAGACCCCAAAAACACCATTCGTTCGATACTGTATATATATATATATATATATATATATATATATCTATATATATATATATATATATATATGTGTGTGTCCGTGAGCACGATAACTCTCGTAAAAATGATCCAATTTTGACGAAATTTGGTATAAATATGTAAAGCAGCATTTATGACTTTAAGTTCGAAAACCAGACAGATCGACCTATCCGAAGGGGTATTTTGGGGGGGTTTTGTACCCCAAAAATGGGTTTTTTGAATTTTTTACATATAATTTTTTAAAAAGTCAAATTTTATTTTTGACCATTCGATTCAGCTTAAAAAAACACACAATTTGGTATTTCGATCATTCCTCTACGTCAATTGGTTACCGAGATATTGAAAGTGCTAAACACAGTACGTTGTCTAATGTTATTCTTATGGAGGAAAAGAAAATTTTTTTATCTCGCTTATTTATGAACGTATACTGACAAAACTTGGTATACAGCTTCATCTCATTGAGGTCTATTGATATTTGCTCCAAAAAATTGTTTTTGTATAATTCTCCCGTAGCAGCAAACCTGCGTACTCAGCCCCCATGTTATTCTTATGGATAATAATTAAATGCTCTGTCTCCCTTAATTATGAACATAAATGAATAAAAACTGGTATACGACTTCACCTAGTTGAGTTATATTGACATTGGCATAAAAACCCATTTTTTGTGTTCCTTGTTGCAGCAAACCTGCGTACTCAGCCCCAATGTTATTCTTATGGAGAATAATTAAAATTGTATATATCGCTTATTTGTAAATATATTTTTATGAAACTTGGTAAGTGGCTTTATGTAGTATTAAGACATTTATATCTCCATTGGAAATTCGCTGAGTATGCAGGTTTGCTGCGACGGGGGTATTAAACTTTCTTCAATATTAAATCAAAATTGGCTTCTTTAAAACAGCCAAGTATGTTTGTGTTACGTTTGTTGTTTTACGTTTGTATTGTTGTCTAAAAAATATAGACCTAATTTAAGTAGGCTACAATATTTAGAAGTAATAATTAAATCTGATTTAAAAGGTTTAATGGTAAAGTGGCATAGTAACG
Source organism: Allygus modestus (assembly GCA_963675035.1). Lineage (NCBI taxonomy): Eukaryota > Metazoa > Arthropoda > Insecta > Hemiptera > Cicadellidae > Allygus > Allygus modestus. Next base: position 207,766,688 of record OY776111.1, read on the forward strand.
TCAACAGCGGCATTAACAGTATGACTACCCTGTCTCTCCAGTGAGCTCAAGTAACTTTTTGATGGCTCCGCAACTTGGGAGTGTTTCTACACTTAGTTAACTGACTTTGCCTTTAAGTTATGTCAAAGTTTGTTGCGTCGAGTTTCAGCTCTCGCCCAACTTTTTATTTTGATTTACTGCCAGTGTTGAAATTCAGTGTCCCTTATCATAAGTTTATGAAGTTTCAAGGAATATAATCCGAGTTTTGTAATAATTTAAAAATGAAAAGTTTGTAATTGCCCGATCTTTTTCCTCGGTACCATATTTCTGTAAAACATTTTCAGTTTATGCCATAGTTGCCATAGTTGATATTGCAGTAGTTTATTGTAATTTTACCCCCGCCCCCTTATACATACCTTATGGAGAAAGAATGTTTTTAAATATTTTATTCTTAAAATTAACCTCCAAAAGAGCTGCAAAAAATATTAAAAATTCAAATATCTCATAAACAGCTCTTGTTTTATATTGTGCACTTATTTAGTTAGTTGTAATTTGGGGCCAGAAAATAGGTAAAGGGGTTAAAATTTACCAAATAACTTGATTTAGTTTTTTAAATTTTCTCAACCTATTAACCGCACCTCCATTAAAGAGCTCAAAAACTTAATAAATTAGTTTCTTCAGTTTTCATTTTAAGACTAATGGTTGGCGAGAAAACTAACATTCTCAATCCGCAGTAAACATTACTTAGTCCAATGCTATTATTTTGGATATTTGATGGATTATTATTTTCTCTCTAATTTACTGATTCATTGAACAAAAAACTTGGTTTAAGTCCTTTGTACAAAGCTTAACATTGGGCAGTAGAGGATATTTGGAATATGTGAATATGATGGTCGTGAAATTTTAGATATCCTATACTCTAATATGAGTAAGGTTTGCTTGCTTGCTTGCGACACGGATCTCAAAAACGACTCCAACAATTTCCTTCAAATGTTCGAAATAACTAATTTCTGGGATAAAAATAAGTTCTAGAAAGGCCTCATCCCCAGGAAAAATCAAATAATGTAAAACAACTAAAATGAAAAGTTAAAAAAATTAACATTGGGCTTATGGAGTTTAAAATCAAAACAAAAACATTGTAACAGCTGTTTATAATCAACCAGGGAACTGACAAAGTAATACTCATGTTCATGTTTATTAACATGTGATTTCCTGAGAGCAGAGATTAAAAGATTTGAGTGAAGATTACATATATAGATTAGTAAAATAAATCAAAGGGACATTGAGCTATAAATAACAACTGGAGTGACCTTAAAAATGTAGAAAAGAGGCAAATGAGTTATACAAATCTGATTATCAGTTGGGGGAAGTGGTGAAATATTACTCCAAGTCATCTAAACAAACTGACTGGCCTTCTCCCGAGCAAAGCTCGGCCCCCAGGTACTTATTAGATTAAACTTGACTTTTGCAATACAATTCAGTCTAATTGTCTTATGCTGTTAAGTATTATTTTTATGTTTCCACCTTTCCCTAGTAGGGGGATTTCCCTCCTTTAAACCATTGTCTAGCAAAGTAGCTAATAGATGAATTTTGGTAAATACATCTGGAACAAATTGTTTACTAATATATAGAAGATTCCTGCTAGGAGGCTACTGCACTTTATAATCTATGATTTTTATTTGCTAAAACAAAGGAATATATAGATTAAAAGAGGGGTAAATGGAAGACACTTTGCCAGTTTATGATTACGATTATGTATTTTGTATAAAAAATGCACCATATTTATTTTTAACATAGGTTTCAGTAAAATATGTATTGTGTTTCAGTAATGTAACAACTGAATTATTTCAGTAATGCATTTGTTGTGATGTTTTGTCACCTTTCGTTTAAACGTTATTTAAGTACAGTAGACTCTCAGAAATCCGGACTATTGTGGCAGACGGCCGGTCCAGATTTAGAAGAATCCGGAATTCCCGGAGGTAGGCGTGAATAATTAATTCCGCCTTTATAGTGAATAATTATGTCAATATGTGTATAAGTTTATCAGAGGACCACATTTATTACATAAAAACGTGATAAAACTGTAGTTATAAATAAAATAGTGTAATGTATGTTCATTTTGTAAAGATAACACTTTGTAAATCATAAACAAAGTACACACACTGTAATCAAAACTGCACCGGTCTACTGTTTTTACTTTCTCCGTCTATACATAGTATATGGAGAAAGTATTGTTTTCGTCAAAATTTTCGAATTTGAGTTGTTGGTGGAAATATTCGTTTTGGTGCTCCCTGAACCCAAACAAGTGGTTTTTACGTGGTGTGTGTGTGTGTGTGTGTGTGTGTGTGTGTGTGTGTGTATGTGTGCGCGCGCGCGCGCGCGCAGAGCTAGAGCCCTAACCAATGGGTCGATTTTTATGAAATTTGGTATGTAGGTATTAATCAACGATATCTCCAGGTGTTTTTTTCATCTTTTGGAATTTTTGATTTTTAAGGGTAATTATCCCCCAAAAACCGCCCAAAAACATGAAAAATCAAAATTTCTCAAAAACTGCTCTAACGATTTTGATTAAACTTTAGTCGTTTGTAGAACTTTAGTTTTCTTATAAAATGACACTACCCGCATTCCTGTAAAAATTCGGGTTCAGAAATTACAGGACTTAAAACATCAAAAATTAAGTTTTTTGGATTTTTCATAAAAATACATAAATATAAAAAAAATACTATTCACCTCTAAAAAGAGCTCAAAAAACTAAATAATTTAGTATTTTGAATTACTATTCTACGATTGCTGGTTTCGGAGAAAATTGAAATTTTCATTTTGCAGTTAACGCAGTACGTTGTCCAATGTTATTCTTATGGGGAATACAAAAATTACTACTTCTCTCTTATTTACTGATAAATTTCATTCAAACTTGATATGCTTGTCAATTTAGCATTAACCAACAGAGGAAATTCGAAATATGTTACCCCTTAATAACCCTGGGGGGAATAGGGGGTATTTCCCCTCTTAAAACCACGAGTGTAGCAATGGATTCTGTAGTGCCTCCAAAGCAGGGATTTGGGTGGATTTTTTAAAAACAACTTGTTTACAAGATTTTCTGTACATTCGACTGTGCATTGTATTCTATATTTAGTAAATAAAAAGTAATTTATTTGTTAAAGTTGGGCTAAAAGGAAGAAAATATGTGTCAGTTTCCTGATACCGTTTATTTATCATCAGTGGAGTCATCGGTATAGGAAGACCTAAACAGAGCAGCGCAACGGATACATAAACAATAACAAACATCGATAACGGCACGGTTGGGCTAAGCAAGGACTTGCCTGACGATGAAAACTACATGGCATTTGTCTAATGCAGGATAATCGTGTGAAAACTGAAGGAACGAAACTGGGAAGTTCCGTTTTTCGGTTTTATTTGTAACAAAAATATTTGTTTTTAATACAAGATCATCAGTCCGGATAACCAGGAGTCCGGATAAGTACGATCCGAATTTCTGAGAGTCTTCTGTATCTGTCCGTGGGTGCCGTGTTAATTTGTATTGTATTAATTTAAATATATTCATTGCAATACTACGTTTGTATTAAAATTATAGTGTTCACATATGCACAATAGTGTGTAATATGTAAGTTTGTGTAACCTATTTATAACTGGGATTAAAATTAAGTGTTAGAAAATAATTTTGCTAGCAAACTAATTTTGCCGCCGCAATGTTGTAGTTCGGAATAAGCATGTAATTGCACTATGGGAATGCAACGGTGAGACTTGGGTGTAACATGAGTTGTGTGGAAGCCGCGCCAATAGAAGAGCAGGCTGAAAACAGTAAGCATTCAGAGAAGCCAATGTGCGCGTGTAGCGTCAGCAACATCTGCACTGCTTATCGGAACCGAACCGCTTTCTGCTGACAACCTGCGCTGACTAAGCCGATACTCTGCCCTCCCTTATCTCACCCTATATACTGTCCATTCATCACTCACCCCCCTCCAAGCATTTTTTAACTGACCGTTGTGTCTTTATTATGGAAAATAATCTAGTGGAGTTTATTCCTTAGGGTGATTGCCTTGAGTTTTTATTTTTATGTCAGTAATTAAGAGCCCCCTCGTACTTAGCAAATGACTAATGCAAGTATAGCCACTACTTCATAAAGGTGCTTACCAAGTATATATATATGTATATTAAGAGAGATATGACATTTTATTTATTTTATGTAGTAATAACATAAGGCTGAGATGCAGGTTTGGTGCAACTGGTACCAGAAAAATTACCTATGTGTCAATATCAATACACCTCGATCTAATGAAGCCACAAACCAAGTTTTTTTCTAATAAACATTGTTAAACAAAGTACCCTTATAAACAGCCTTATACATAAGTTTTAATTTTATGTTTATAAGGGACACATCAAATAATACTTACCCTCTATAAAGAATAATATTTTGGTTTAATAAGCAGGTGTACTGTTTTGTGGATCATCTATTGACCACAACTAGATAAATCCACATCCCAATTTTACATCAATACATACAAGCAAGCAGTATTTTTTTATCATAAATACTGCAAGTTAAATATCCATAAGAATAGCACTAGACAACGTACTTTGTTTAGCACTTTAATATCTCGGTGACCAATTATTGGCGTAGAGCAAAATTGAAATGGGTACTAAATTCTTTATTTTTGAGCCACTTCCAATGAGGAATTCAAATTGATCGTGCCCTCCTCCTTCATGTGCAACTATATACCTCATAAAAGTGAGAAATAAATATGGTTTTGTACGTTTTTAACAAATTTAATCAAGATCGATTTGTTTACGAAAGTTATCGCGCCTACGTCCACATACTTTAAATATATAACGGTCGAACGAATGGTGTTTTAGGCAACTGGGGACCTGAAAACGAAGCACTGTCACGGTACCAGGCCCAGATCTTAACATACCGGGGCGCATTCTTCCCAATAGCTTCTTTCCTATATAGACGAAATTCGCAAATTCTTCCTTATCCTATATATAATACTTTAAGGGTTTTTTCTTCTCAGTCATACTTTGATAACGGATGGACGGATTTTAACGTTTGAGGTGTCAAATTAAAGGTATTTTTACGTAGATTTGCCAGTACTTCAGAATTTTAAGAAAGAACATCACATAAATACAGAATACCCCCGTCGCAGCAAACCTGCGTACTCAGCGAATTTCCAATGAATAACACATTAAGCCTCTTACCAGAATTCATAAGAAATATATTCATAAATAAGCGATATTTAAAATATTCATTATTATCCATAAGAATAACATTAGGGATGAGTACGCAGGTTTGCTGCAACAAGGAACACAAAATAATGGGTTTATATGCAAATATCAACAGAACTCATCTAAGTGAAGTCACATACCAAGTTTCACCCATATTCATTCATAAATAAGCGATATATAACATTTTAATTATTCTCCATAAGAATAACATGGGGACCGAGTACCTAGGCTTGCTGCTAAGGGCGAAAAATTGGTTTTTTGTTCAGACAACAACAAACCACAATCAGATGAAGCGATATACCAAGTTTCGTCAGTTTATGTTCATAAATAACCGAATTATAACATTTTTCTTTTTCTCCATAAGAATAACATTGGACAACGTACTGTGTTTAGTACTTTGAATATCTCAGTTACCAATTGACGTAGAGCAATGATCTAAATATCAAATTGTTTGTTTTTTTATGCTGAATTCAATGGTAAAAATTAAAATTTGATTTAAATAAAAATTACATGTGGAAATCCCAAAAAACACATTTTTGGGGTACAAAACCCTCCAAAAGCCCCCCTTCGGATGGTGTGATTCGTCTGGATTTTTAACTCGTTCAAATAAATGGTGCTTTAAACATTTGTGCCAAATTTAGATCGGAGCTTTTTTACGAGAGTTATCGTGCTTACGGACACACACACACATATATATATATATATATATATATATATATATATATATATATATTTGAACGAATGGTTTTTTTGGCATCTGGGGACCTCAAAACGAAAAGTTATCATGGTCTCGGGCTTAAGTCTTACCATGAGACCTACGGTAATAGCTTCTTCCCTATAGGGGAAATTCGCTAAAAGGGCTGAATTTTCGAAACAGTGGCGCTATTTGACGGCGAAAGTCTAAACTACCTGTTGATTGAAGGCAATATTGTTGAAGGTCTTGAAGGTCCGTTGTTATCTTCCGTTTTAATATCAGATGTGTTGTTATGTCTGTTTACAATTGAAGTAACCTTTCGTTGGGTACAAACTTGCTCGGATTCGAGTCACAGGACAACTAGTAAGATATATTATTAGCTCGTGGTATAACTTTAATTCAGATCATTAGCTCGTGGTATAACTTTAATTCAGATCGATATATCTTTAACCAAGCTGCAGCACTCGACCCGGCAATTTCGTATTCGATTGCTACAAAGAGAACTGATATGCGGTGTACATTCACATTTATTTTGGCGAATTTCCCCTATAAGGAAGAAGCTATTACCGTAGTCGGCATGGTAAGATCTAGGCCCGGAACCATGATAACTTTTCGTTTTGAGGTCCTCAGACCCCAAAAACACCATTCGTTCGACAACACGTACGTGCGTGCGCGTGTGCGTGTGTGTGTGTGTGCGTGCGTGTGTGTGTGCGTGCGTGTGTGCGCGCGCGTGCGTGAGCACGATGACTTGTCAAAGTGATCCGATTTTGATGAAATTTGGTATAAACATGTAAAACGACATTTATGACTAAGTTCGAAAACCAGCAGGATCGCTCTATCCGAAGGAGTATTTTGGGGGAGTTTTGTACCCCAAAAATGTTTTTTTTGAATTTTTTACATATAATTTTTGAAATAGTCAAATTTTAGTTTTTACCATTTGATTCAGCTTAAAAAACACGCAATTTTGTATTTTGATCATTCCTCTATGTAAATTGGTTACCGAGATATTGAAAGTGCTAAACACAGTACGTTGTCTAGTGTTATTCTTATGGAGGAAAAGGAAAATTGTATATCTCGCTAATTTATGAACGTATACTGACGAAACTTGGTATACGGCTTCATCTGGTTGTAGTCTATTGATATTTGCTCAAAAAAATTGTTTGCCAAAGGCTCCCGTAGCAGCGAACCTGCTTACTCAGCCCCCATGTTATTCTATTGGAGAATAATTAAATGCTATGTCTCCCTTATAAAAACTTCTATACGACTACACCTAGTTGAGTTATATTGATATTAGCATAAAACCCCATATTTTTGTTCCTTGTTGCAGCAAACCTGCGTCCTCAGCCCCGATGTTATTCTCATGGAGAATAACTAAAATTGTATATATCGCTTATATGTGAATATATGTGTATGAAACTTGGTAAGTGGCTTTATGTAGTATTAAGACATTTATATCTCCATTGGAAATTTGCTGAGTACGCAGGTTTGCTGCTACGGGGGTGTTTATTTTTGGTACCGTAACAAATTTGATAAGGTCATTTTCCTTCTCATCGAGAGAATTTGGACTTGCTATAAAAATATCGGGAAGTATTTAACACTAATTGATTGGGATTTTAGGAGCCCTCATGACGATCAAAACGGGAATAGGGCACGTATACGTGTGTTTTAGCCCTTAAGTCGCGTGCACTACATATACTTGACCAATTTTATCTAAATCGTATGTTTGGTATCTATAAATAGTTTTCTTTTGACATGACTCGTGACATTGTTTTATTTTAAACAGTATGGCTTTAGAGGTTAGTTGTGGTACCGCTCAACTTGTACTAATTAATGCAGCGTTATGTACCTCGGGAGTTGCGCTGCTTTGCAAACTTGCTCTCTTAGAAGTCTACCAAATCCGGGACTAACTTTACTGCCATATGTATGTTCTTAAACCTGGTTCATTGCATAAGTAATGAATTTTCTCGTTGTCTCGTGTGTCTGCGTGGTGTAGTAGAAGACCATTTGTTTCTAAATATTTATACTACAAAATTTAAATTCAGAAGACTACCCGTTCGGTAAATCTAAGACTGTTATGACCAATTGAAAAATTTGTCAAAAGAAAAAGTAGTAGTATAAAATTATCTATCGTTTGTTATGCAAGTTGAAGTTTTATAGTGGCTCGAATCTCGAATTCTATTATTATATTGTAGAGGGATGGAGAAAGATTATCCTTAATAAGTGCACGGCCGATGGCGACTTGAACGGGCGATTTACCAGACCGTCTAGTTGTGGACAAACTGGCGAGTCGCTTGTTGCGGCGGCGTGGCGTGTCGTGTCGTAAGCCACTTCCTACGTGTCGTGTCCAGCCATTGTGCCACTGTTGCAATAACGCGCAGTTTTGGACCCTGCTTGCGCAAAAATGCTACGGCGCCGCTTATCAACCCATTGTCTCTCACTTTCCTGACCCACATAGCGGAGGAAATGTCACAGCTATCGTATCCAGCTACTGTTCGTGTCGTTGAGCGTCCCTGCCGCGCGGCCCAATGCAAAGCGTTTTACAACGAAGGCTTAGGCCCCCCATACACTTAACGATCGGCCGGCCGGCCCGGCCTGAACAGTCCACGCCGGCCGGCCGATCGTTACGTGTATGGGGTCGTCGTCCGGCCGCCGGCCGACCAAATTGGCCGGACGACGACTGATGGGAATCCCATCAGTCGTCGTCCGGCCAACCCCCGCCTTCAGGCCGATCGGTACGTGTATGGGGTCGCCGGCAGGCCGCCGGAAGGCGGACAGTAGTAGCATTATTTTTGATTTACGTTCATTTTGAGGTTAGGCACGGTCATTGACATAACCTAACTTTATTTTCTGCTCAGTCTTTGTGTTGTGCCGTATATCGAGTGTTTTGTATTGTTCAGTGACAGTGCCTAGTGTAGATAAAGTTTGTGATCTAAATACTAATATGGCTACGTGGAGTAATCAGCATGTGCTAGACTTCATAGAAAAATACAGAAAGCATGAATGTCTGTGGAGGGTCAAAAAAGGCGTACCATAACAGGGAATTAAAAGATGCAGTTTATATCAAGTTGCTGGAATTAACCAAAACGTTTTTGCCGGAAGCAACCAAAGACACTGTATTGAATAAAATTAATAATCTCCGGAGTAGTTTCCGGAAAGAACAGAAAAAGGTTATGTGTGGCAAGAAGTCAGGAATGGGAGCGGACGAAGTGTACAACCCAAAACTGTGGTACTTCAATTTTTCCAATAAATTGACATCGGTTGGTGCTGTTCTGTTAAGCCACTCTTTATGCCACAACCCCCTTCTCTTCCTATTTTTCCTTTTCTGCAGTGCTGCTAAAATCGCAGCATACGCCATCACCTCCTCCATTTGAGACGACATGTCACACTACAGCACTGTTCACAGCAGCCGCAAAACGCAAACTGACTGCACACTTGCCACTAGGCGGGGAAGATTCAGTCCGGCCGGCAGGCGAATCGTTGCGTGTATGGGGACCCTCCTTTCACAGGCCAAACTGCTCAGTTTGGCCTTCCGGCTCTCGCCGGCCGGCCGATCGTTACGTGTATGGGGGGCCTTATATGAAGAAGACATTATCAGCTAATGCCCTTTGCGCATATTTTTCCGTAGGGTAGGCCGGAGTCTTAACCGTTCATACTGAAAAATTCTGGCTATAGTCAATCCGCCACCCGTTTTTGGGTCTATTTGAAATAGCTAAACTGCCACCCTCATTAGTCAACTGAATTAGGAAGGGTCAACTCGCAAGATTTTAAATGACCAAATAGCCACACCCTTTCAGCCAGGTAGTCGGAGTCGGGAAGTTTCATATGAGGGAAAATGGGGAATCTTTTTGTCCCCACGGTCCCCTACGATTGATGCATATTGCCGTTGGTTTCTAGCGAGTTAAAGAGTTGATGGCTTTATACTTTACACCGATATCTAAGTAATTTTAGTGGAAGAAAGTTATTTGTCCACTTCCTGCAATGACAAATTACGTTTTAAAGAGGCCATCAATTGCAGCAGACAAAACATAACGTTTTAAGCAAGTTCCAGTACAGTAACATCATCATTAGTTCAAAGCAAGATTATAATCGCAAGCACTTGGGTATTGTATTAATTTGTTTGGCTAAATCATTACGAAAATATTACTCTTGATATGTGTCAATTTTCATTGCAATTTGCTGACCTCAGAAAAAAGGTTCCAACATTTCTTTAGCGGCTAAATATTATACAGTCATACTCCATTTATGTTCGCAATATAATTCAAATACATTCATCTTACAAATAAGGGCCAATGAATGTTTACGCTTACACAGAAATTTGTACACGTAACCATCTGTGAGGTTGACCTCTTCAGCTGTGTGCATGGTTTGAAAATTTAAAAAATGCAAAGAACATTATTATTTTAGACTGTATGAAGTGTTTGTGCTGACTGTAATTTGTTGTACTAACTGTAAATAAGTTTGTAATCTAAAGGTTTAAACTAAATTTTCTTGCAATATTTCTTTAGCGGCTAAATAGTTACTAGGAATACGCTCATATATTCCCGTAACTGGATGAGCTAACTCAGAAAATGTAGATGAAAGTTACTGATAGTGAAAATAAATAAGCCTCAATCAAAATTTCGACAGCAAATATTAAACAAATAGTCTTGATCCAGTAGACTCTATAAAAAACGTATAAATTTGTATTTGGTACATTTTCAGTCTTAAGATAAATATTGTTTTTTGTAACACAACGATAAATATGATGTTTATTAAATCTGAATGTTTATTATGGCATACCGATTCAATGTGGCTAGAAAATCTTGCATTAAAACACCTCTTTGAGAACATAAAAATCTCATTACAATGTATTTGATCGATTATTTCAGTTTTTCACGCGCACATACACATGCACAAAAACACAATCGGCCACTGAACTTTCTTCATAATTCTAGCGCTTGGCTTATGCAATAAATTATTATACCATGCTTATCTACAGGCTATTTATAAATTTTTGTATATAAGAATACAGTTTGTTGAAACATAGTAAGTTCAAACCTCACCTTATTGTATCAAAGGTGCGATTTTTTTGACCAAAAATAACATACTAGGTTGCTTGTGTAGTTCGGTATATACACTATATGTTTCAACTGCAAATTCTCCGAGTATACGCAGGTTTGTACGGGGTATTTAAACATTAATAGGAGTACGCTCAAATATTCGCGTAATGGGATGACTGAAATCAGAAATGGTAGATGAAAGTTACTGCTGTTAACGTAAGTTCTAACCGAAATTCCATCGCAAAATCTGTATTAATACGCAAGGGTTTTTTTCTTCACAGTCTTAACTCGATAGCGGCTGGACGGATTTTAACGTTTGAGGTGTCAAATTGAAGGTATTTTTACGTAGATTTGCCAATACGTCTCAGAATTTTAAGAAAGGGCGTCACTTAAATACAGTAAGTAAAGGGCTGAATTTTCGGAACAGTGGTGATATCCAACGGCGAAAGTCTAAACTACGTGTTGATTGAAACTATGTTGTTATGTTTGTTTACAACTGAAGTAACCTTTCTCCTTTGGTTGTGTACAAACTTGCTCGGATTCGAGTAACAGAACAACTAGTATTAAATTTCTTGGGAACTCGTTTCTGTCTTGGGAACTCTGTAGAAAAAATATTTAATTTTCTTTTGGTTAATTTTAGGTCATAGGTTAAATCGTTGTTAATTATATTAAAAAGGGGCAAATTCTTCAACAAAAAAATAACAGTAATTTGCTTATGCAGTGAGATTGGAAATTAGCTGAGTACGCAGGTTTGCTATGACGGAGGTATTTAAATATCATAAACTGACAGAAGAACACAGCTGGCAGAAGTAAATACGAAATAAATGGCTGCTACTATCTAGCGGATAAACAATTAACCCACTCACATTATAGGAGGTCGTTATCTTCATTTGTAAAAACTTGTATCCTATACTGTAATATGAGTAAGGTTTGATTGATTGCTTGCTTGCTTGCTTGTGACACTGATCTCAAAAACGGCTTCAACGATTTCCTTCAAATGTTCGAAATAACTAATTTCTGGGATAAAAATAAGTTCTAGACAGGCCTCATACCCAGGAAAAATCAAATAATGTAAAAAAACTAAAATGAAAAGTTAAAAAAACTAACATTGGGCAAATGGAGTTTCAAATCAAAACAAAATAATTATACTGTAACAGCTGTTCATAATCAACCAGGGAACTGTCAAAGTAATACTCATGTTGTATATGATTATTAACATGTGGTTTCCTGAGAGCAGAGATTAAAAGATTTGAGTGAAGATTATATATATAGAGTAGTAAAATAAATCAAAGGGACATTGAGCTGTAAATAACAACTGGAGTGACCTCAAAAATGTAGAAAAGAGGCAAATGAGTTATACCAAAGATTACACATGCTACGCAAAATAGATATTGCAGCTTAAGGCAATTTCGTGCCAAGTCGTTTTTGGATGGGGCCACCATCACGTAGTTGGGTGGGCCCTCAACAGAGGCGCTGTGTCAAGTCTCGATCTGCATTACCTATTCAAGTTCGGGTGAGTACGGTAATGTTCGGTCGTGCTCGGGATTAACTGAACTGTACGCAACTACTGCACCGCGCTGGCCGGCCCGTCGTCGTCGTATCTCTAGTTTGAAAGCGCAGAGCTGTCATTAATGTACCATAACTTTATCTTTTTACTACAATTACTATTACTTACTTTAAAATAACAGTGTCTCAGTTAAGCTAAAGGAGCACAGTGCAGAAAAGGTTTTATTGATGTAAACATGTGTGAATAAAAATCTTCAAACATTACAAGGTTACAGTGATGTAATAGGCTTACAATGTTATAATAATTTTTCCGCATTGAATTTTAACGTATATTTAGAGAACCCTTAACAACATCAATCTTACAAGTTTTGAAAATTTGAGACTTTTTGTGATGTTGACTTTTCTGATTTCGGAATTCTCATCGCTTTAGATAACCAAAAAGTTTATGTCTGGATTTTTAGTTTCATGCAATATCTTATTATAAACTCATGATGTGGACTGCATGGTTGGTCAACTGCTAACCATTCACTGGCTACTTGAGTTATTTTTGACCTAGCAACATCCACAAGAGTATTCATTACTTCATGTCTACTTTTAATAATGTCAAAGTTCTCTTGAAACAAGCTCAAAATTAGGTCAGTGACTTAGACCATAAGGGAGGAGGGCGCGGTTAGGTGATTCATATCATCTTTAGTTTTGAATGAGCGTTTCAAGATTAACAGCTCATTTGGTTCATCAAGTCGCATATCTTGCATTAACTCCGAGCGGCAGCGTTGGCAAGGAAACTTCTTATTGAGGACGTACACTAGATATCCAGCAACGTACCTGAAATGATCAGAGAGATGTAAACGTTGTTGATGGCCGTGTTTTGGCTAAAATAAAGCTAGTTTGTATTTGTCTTCAAATGAATCGTGGTTATTAATTTATTATTGTGCGAATAAATAATAATTTTTAACTAGACTTTGCCTTCAAAACAAGATGATTAAATAATGTTAATATTTCAACATTTTGAGTTTTGTGTAATTTAACAGTCAACCGGTTGTTTTCATCCCCTGCTTTTAAAGCAGTGAGTTTTCTTCCCTTTGCGCACTTATTTTCTATAGCAGAGAGTTTTATCTACCACATCTGGGCACATGTTAGTTTTCAATAAAATCCAGCATGAGCCTATTAACAAAAAATATACACTGAGTTCATTAAAAGTGCTTTTCCAATGTGAGCATTAGGGATTTTTTGGTTCTTGAAATCTGTTGTCGGTTTTACCGGTTTTTTACAAAAAACCCGAAACTGAGAACGATGGTCAAATGTCGGTTTCGGTTTTTCACTATCAGTAAATGCTCGTATTGGAAATAAGCATTATAATTTATAATGTTGTACAGATATCGAATGCCAGTCTAAACAACATTTAACAAAATAAGTGGTCGAAATAAGACTCCCCGACACCACTTCCTTTCCAGTCCCAAAATAACTCTCAACTAACACGAAAGGAGAATTGACAGGAGTTAGTTCTATTTATGGATGTACGTGAATAAAGACAACAGATAAGGAAGCAAGGCGAGGGGGGGGAGAGGGTTTGGTTGCGACAAAAATTTGACCTTGAAAGTTTGTCAGGTCCCGAGCGCAATTATCAGTCAATGTTGAACATCTTTCTCTCTGAATACGGAAATGAAATGTATATTACGTGCTATTTTCCCATTATAAATTTAAATTAAACTGATTTTGTTTATTTTATATTATTGTAGGATACTGGTGAAATCAATATTAAATTGCAATATTGTTGTTTTTCCTTTTACTGGTGTATCTGTTGGAACACATGTGGTTTCTGTGGGTGTTAGTGGAAATTCAAAACCTACTACATTGACAGTAGAAATACTGGTGAGTTTATCGCTAGGTGATGAAGGACCTGCTACAGCGAGACAGTGGTGATCGTCTGTAGAGGCAGCAGTGAGTGCAGACTGCTGAGTAACAGCCGGTGTATCTCCATAGTACATAACTAGTCGTGTTGGCACAGCGTCCTTATTTAGTTTACATCTCATATTATTTTAAAGCAGTCAGGTTCAAAATGCAGTTCACACACTGAACGTGAATGTAAAGCAGAGTCAGGAAGGCCTTTCAGTTTTTCGTTGTGTTTGTTACCCATTTCGAATTCACTCTTATTTTTCAAAGGAAATTTGAAAAATCTGAAACTTGGACTGTTAATGCGAGGAGACAGACAACCAACAAAAGAGCACATCTTAATACCTGGCATTGTTCAAGAAAAAATACACAACATAATACAATTATAATTCACTACACACGTTCTTCACTCTTGCTAATCCATATTTAATTCTAAACCTCTAGTTACTTACATAAGTAAACAAACGCAAGTCAAGGTTACATAACACACTAACACAATAAACAACAACGAACCAATACGTTAATATATAATAGCTGATCCATGTCGGCAATGGAGTCTTAGCGGTTGTCAAAACATTCGCTAGGTCTCGTATAGAAATTGATATAAAAAAATGGCTTGGCTGCAATATCTATTTTGCGTAGCATGTGTAATCTTTGGTTATACAGATCTGATTATCAGTAGGGGGAAGTGGTGAAATATTACTCCAAGTCATCTGAACAAACTGACTGGCCTTCCCCCGAGCAAAGCTCGGCCCCCCAGGTACTTAGTTTTTTAATGTACAAATTTCAAAAAATCGTTGATAAATTTAATTAAATCATGTTAAACGGAGAGTACTTTATTTATTTAATCATAAAACATATGAATATACCCATTTTTTGTCGTTTTAGCGAATCTCCCCTATAGGGAAGAAGCTATTACCGTAGTCGGCACCCGGGACCATGATAACTTTTCGTTTTGAGGTTTCCAGACCCCAAAAACACCATTCGTTCGAAACTGTATATATATATAGGTGTGTGTATATATATATATATATATATATATATATACACCTATAATTAATACACAGTTTCGAACGAATATATGTGTCCGTGGGTGCGATAACTTAGGTAAAAAAGATCCGATTTTGATGAAATTTGGTATAAACGTGTAAACCAACATTTATGACTTAAGTTCGAAAACCAGCCATATCGCTCTATCTAAAGGGGTGTTTTGGGGGGGGGTTTGTACCCCAGAAATGTTTTTTTTTAACTTTTTACATATATAATTTTTGAAATAATCAAATTTTAATTGTCACCATTGGATTCAACTTAAAAAATACACAATTTGGTATTTTGATCATTCCTCTACGTTAATCGGTTACCGAGATATTGAAAGTCCTAAACACAGTACGTTGTCTAATGTCATTCTTTTTGAGATTAAGAAAAGAATGATATCTTGCTTCTTTATGAACGTATTCTGACAAAACTTGATATACGGCTTTATCTGGTTGTGGTCTATTGATATTTGCTGGGCAAAATTTTTGCTAAAGGTTCCCATAGCAGCAAACCTGCGTACTCAGTCCCCATGTTATTCTTATGGAGAAAAATTAAAATGCTATGTCTCCCTTAATTATGAACATAAATTAGTAAAACCTTGTATATGACTTCATCTAGTTGGGTTATATTGATTTTTGCCTAAACACCATTTTTCGTTCCTTGTTGCAGCAAACCTGCTACTCAGCCACCATGTTATATATTATGGATAATAATTAAAATGTCATAAATCGTTTATTTATGATTGTATATTGATGAAACTTTGTATGTGGTATTAAGATACATATATATGCATTGGAAATTCGCTTAGTATGCAGGTTTGCTGCTACGGGGGTATTTTGTAATTATGAAACAATATTGTGTATTAGTATTTTAAAACCAGCAGTTTTTGTCCAATGCTTTTTACCTTATGGAAATTCTACAACTTTTAAATGTTAATTTATAAAAAAACGATTTAACGAATGTGTTCATTTTTTGAACTGAAAGCGTGAAGTGTACTGGAAAACATTTTTGTAAAATTTGAAAACGATCCGTGCAGCCGTTTTCACGTTATTGCATTACGAACACACACAACCTCCAGACACATACTGACGGACAACGTATCATTGACTATGCTGATGCATATAGATGGTCTCACTTCGTTCACTCATCCTGTTGGTCAAACTCGAGCAAGTTTGTTCCCAGCGAAAGGTTACTTCAGTTGTAAGCAAACATAACAAAACATCTAGGAATAATGCGTAGCCACAGTTTAAACTTCCGCCGTCGGATAAAGCCACTGTTCCGAAAATTCAGCCCTTCCCTGTATTTAAGTGATGTCCTTTCTTAAAATTCTTGATGTACGAATGTCATTGATATTAAAAAATCATGTTCTATGAATATGGTTTTAAAAACTGATATTTTCCCTAGTAAAACTCCTGTTTGATGGAAATGGTCTATTCGGCTTATTGTGGTACTAGTAATGCATTCAATATAACGTACTATTTTGTATACTGTTATCTTTATCAAATTAAATTGCCTACTTGTCAGACCCAAACCACCGTAAATAAGTCCTCGCGATATTTTTGACTCGAGTAGTAGAAGGTGTTAGCGTGCAGTGACAGTGAGTATATATGTACGCGGTTTGGCTAGTAGGACGGCAGTGGATGAGTTTGGCGGCAACGGGGAGAAAGCCGGGAGGCCAGGAGATAATATGGCGCGCGCGCGCGAGTGTGCGAGAGCCCCCCTTCACGCGACACTGGAAGACCTCTTGTACGGTTTCATTTCATCTATTGCGTGTACGCTACTCAAAGACTTAAAACTACTGGACCGCTCGCGCCCGTGGTGAAGCGAACCAAATTTCGGTCCGGCCGCGTTCGAGGTCGCGCCGCAAATTGTGGGCCACCGCGGCAGCGCTTAGCGTGGGGGATATAGGGAAAAACACGACGCGCGCTCACTTGAATTGCATTTCCGGCCAGGGAACATTTTTTATGGTTGAATAGCCTTCTGATCCGTATTCCTGAATAGTTTCTCGAATTTTTAATACCAAAAGTAACTATATTCGACCAGGGTTAGTTGCGTAAAAAGAACAGAAAGTTGGGAGTTTTGTAAAATAATCTCCTCGATGGCTGATTTTTTCATATTTCCAGTCATATAAATTTATGTACGATCCACTAGACTTTAGGTGTTGTTCAATAATGATGTTTTGAAGTTTTTGGTACTGGAATGAATTCTTTTATGAGCAGTAATATCGTTCTTTGGACTAGTGAAACTTTGAATTGTAGCATATAAACTTTGACGTTCGCCAAAAGTTGTAGATTGCATGAAAGTTAATTGGCCTTTATCATAAAGTTTTGTTGATGAATGAATACCATACAAGACAAATACTTTTTAATAGCAAATGTATTCTTAATAAACATTAATTACCAAGATGGTTCGTTCACCCGTCCACGTAGAGTAGTAAGAACGATTACATAATGTTGCATTAATACAACATTTCGCTATTGAATAACAAAAAATTATCTTCAGTGTATGATAACAGTTGATTATGATTTATTTATCAGACAATACAAGTACAGTACAAAAGTCGTATAACTATGTATTTTACCAAAAAACTAGGTCATGTTGTAACACAGCATCACTGAGTTGAATTTAACAGCGCGGCACGGCGCGTGGCACGTCTTGGATAGAGCGCGGCGAAAAGTTTCAGCATCTTTCCAAACGAATTGTAGCCAAACCAACAACTTTACCGAAAAATGTTTGAAATAAAAGTTTTAGAGAAACTAATTATCTACAACTTTCCCGCTGGAAGTTTGTTTCTAACCTAAAAATAAAAAAATTCCTCGCTGAGTAACTTTTTCATGTCCCTCTTTAATAACACGTAAGAATTTTTAATTATTAAAAATATTAAAACACGGTAAAATAAAACAATATTTATACTTTTGGATTCCGTAGTTCACGCACACAAAGGATATATAAATTTCATTACAATTCAAACATGGCAGTGAAGTCCAGGAGCGTGTAAACGACAGCGCGTTCATTGCCAGAATCAGCTCTGAGCACACAGTGGCCCACCATTTCTGTTCCGCACAGTCCGATGCGGACCGTTTTTAGCTCACTTAGCGATCTCTCCAGTAGTTTTACCTCGATGACGCTACTAAGCTCATAATCCCTTTTGTGATAACATTCGGCTGTAATTTTTCGATGATTCCACTCGTTGGCCTCATCTTCTAACTTCTATTTAACAAAGAAAAGTCAATGTATACAGTTTATGGTTCTCTTTAGTACAACCGTGTGTTAATTCTTCAGGAGTATAACATAACCACTTTCCTTTGAGGGTTAAACTAGTTTATTTTCAAGCTAGCAATGTTCATTGTACTACAGCATAGAATGATGAGAACTACAGCATAGAACGATGAAGGTTCTATACAACGTGTTGTCGCTTTAACCTATTTGATAAAACCAGTTAAATTTGCAAGCTGATATCAAAGTTCCTCACCTCCATAGTTAGAAAATATTAAAATTCCACTGTTAAAAATAAACTCTAAAATTCCACTGTTAAAAATAAACTCCTACTTACTTATATTTAATTTGAAAAAAAAACTGGGTCAAGCGTTTCTTTCTAAAAAAATACGAGTTCGCACGCAGCACGCTGACGTGAGGGAAGTGAATTTCCACATACATAACTACAAAAACTCAAACTCAGTTAAAACATACATTTATTCCAATTTTTATTCAAATCTGAAAATATTGATTTGTTGGCTGTTCTGATGCTCCTGGTTCTATTTACCTGCAATGCTGGGAATACAATTTTGCGCATTATAAGGTTAGGAGAAGTTCCAGTCAGGCTTTAAAGTAGGCATGAGGTTGTTGGGGATGATAAAAGTACACCAACAAATGAATAACAGGCTTTTCTAAAGTAAAACCCCCATAAGACAACGTCCTGTGTTTGGTCGATACACATTTGCTCTAATAACTCGGTAAATATATATGCTAGAATGACGAGAGAGGGCTTAAAAGTTTCCCCACACTAATTCCCATCTTTTTACATTCGTTAATTTCACTTCCGGGGCTTTTCTGACCCTTTTTGGGCCCAAAACCCCTAAATTTGAAAGATTAATCCCCAAAAAAGGGGTTTAGAGTTTTCCGATTGTTTGTCCGAACTTGTCAACTGATTATAGAAAGGAACGTCCCTACCAAATTTGAAGTAAATTGGGCAGCACACCTGCATACTCAGTCCTAATATTTTCTTAAGGGGAATAAATAAAATGTCATATCTCGCTCATTTATTAATATGTTTTGATCAAAGTTGGTAAGTGGCTTCATGACTTAGTGAAGTACCATTCGAAATTTGCTGAGTATGCAGGTTTGCTGCAACGGGGTTATGATTAACTCGCTCAAATAAATATGCTACATAACACATCCGTACCAATTAGGTATCGATCGGACCTTTTTAAGAGAGTTGTCTGAAAACGGACACATTGTTTTAGCGAATTTCCCCTATAGGGAAGAAGCTATCAACCGTAGTCGGCATGGTAAGAATTAGGCCCGAGACCATGATAACTTTTCGTTTTGAGGTCCCCAGACCCCAGAAACACCATTCGTTCGAAACTGTTTAAATATATACATACATACATATATATATGTGTGTGTGTGTGTGTGTGTGTGTGTGTATGTGTGTGTGTCCGTGGGTGCAATAACTCTCGTAAAAAAGGTCCGATTTTGATTAAATTTGGTATAAACGTCTAAAGCAACATTTATGACTTTAGTTCGAAAAGTCATATCGCTCTATTTAAAGGGGTATTTTAGAGGAGGGTTTTGTACCCCAGAAATTTTTTTAACTTTTTACATATAATTTTTGAAATAAACAAATTTTAATTTTCACCATTGGATTTAACTTAAAAAAACACACAATTTGGTATTTTGATCATTCCTCTACGTTAATCGAGCTATTGAAAGTTCTAAACACAGTACGTTGTCTAATGCTAGTAGATGTGAAATGGCAAAGAGACCCCACAATCGGCGCTTTTTCCCCATGTTATTCTTATGGGGATCAGTTTTTGGACCGACACCCGATCCCGCCTATACTAATAAGCCACAAGTTTCCTTGTTGGCCCATATTAATACCCAACCCTTGCCTATATTAAATATATTGTCCCCACCCCTCCTCTATATTTTTTAAAATTAATTTTCAAATTCAGGCTAAAAAACTATCTTTAGTGTTTATGGTCCGATTTGTTTAAAACTTGGATATGTTATTGTCGTAGGCAAGTGTTTTAATAAATTACACTTACATTTCCCAAATTCACTATTACGGTCAAATTAAAAATTATTTTTGAAAAATACTGCCAATTGCCAACTTCTTTATTTACTGTCCGATTTGTCTGCAATTTGGATATGATATTGTCCTAGGCAAGTGTTTTAATAAATTTCACTTACATATCCCAAATTCACTATTACGGTCAAATTAAAAATTATTTTTGAAAAATACTGCCAATTGCCAACTTCTTTATTTACTGTCCGATTTATTTAAAATTTGGATATGCTATTGACCTAGGCAAGTGTTTTAATAAATTCCACTTACATATCCCAAATTCACTATTACGGTCAAATTAAAAAATATTTTAGAAAAATACTGCCAATTGCCAACTTCTTTATTTACTGTCCGATTTGTTTAAAACTTGGATATGTTATTGTCCTAGGCAAGTGTTTTAATAAATTCCACCTACATATCCCAAATTCACTATTACGGTCAAATTAAAAAATATTTTTGAAAAATACTGCCAACTGCCAACTTCTTTATTTACTGTCCGATTTGTTTAAAATTTAGATATGTTATTGTTATAGGCAAGTGTTTTAATAAATTAGCCTTACATTTCCCAAATTCACTATTACAGTCAAATTAAAAATTATTTTTGAAAAATACTGCCAATTGCCAACTTCTTTATTTACTGTCCGATTTGTTTAAAATTTGGATATGTTATTGTTGTAGGCTAATGTATATGCACCATCCACATTTTACAAATATTGCGGTCAAATTTTAAAAAATTTGGAAAAATACTGCCAATTGGCAACTTCCTTATTTATGGTCTGATTTGTTTAAAATTTATATATGTCATTATTCTAGGCTAGTGTATATGTACCATCCACATTTGACAAATTAACTATAATGGTCAAATTAAAAAAATATTTTGAAAAATATACTAACAATTTCAAACTTCTTTATTTACTGTCTGATTTATTTTCGGATATGTTATAGCTCTTATATAGATAACAAGACCACACTACCACAAGTTCCATTACCCCCTACAATACAGTATTTTGTCTTTTTTGTTTGTTTATTTTGCTGTAATCCCAAAACTGACTTTGCTGTTTATTGTCCGATTTGCCTACACTTTGGATATTGTCCTAAGCATTTATTGTCTGATTTATTTTTGGATATGTTATAGCCCCCAACTATTATATCTAAAATTACAATATTATTTCCACCTATAATACAGTTGTTTGTTTTGCCGCAACCTAAAAACTAATATTGGTATTTGTGTTTTTACAAAACTATATTTTGCAAATTACTACCAATAACTCCTTTATTTACTTTTCGACTTGTTATATCCCCTTATATCTAAATTTACCGTATATTTTTCCCCTTTAGTGCTGTTTTGTCGTAACCAAACTTTGGATATGACTGCAATATATTACTGGCCATTGCATAAGTAAATACCCCATTTCCAAATTCACTATTACGGTTGGATTAAAAAAATAAATACAAGCTTATTATATACATCCAGCTGATAAGTAATATATATCCACAATTATGGTCAGAACTGCCTAAATTTTGGATATGTTTTAAGCCAATGCGATAACAAAAATAAATTTTTAAAACCCAAAACAACTAAACACAAAACACTAATCTTTCTTTGTGCTTGTTTGGAGTAGTCTTTATTTTATCCAACTTAATTTTAATTTTGTAGTTAAAATCAAACTTCCCACATTCTAGCTCCCTTTCCAGCCAGTGGTTGGAGACATAAAGGTTACGAATATTTTCAAACTGTACAATATATCTTTTTCTACCCCTATGTTGGACTTGTTTAATAGCGCTTATTAATAATTCCACACCATATTCCAAATCCTCCAGTCTACTACATTCTTTAAATTTAACATTGCCTTTAATATCTTGCATCTCTATGTCTTCTTGTCCAACATCCCACTCATTGTTACGGAAACTTAGGTTTTCTATTTTTGGAAAGGAATTGCCATAAAATGTTGCGGTTCCGTTAGTGTTAAAGCTTGCAAGTGGCTCGTTGGTAGGTAGATAAATAATGTCCAAATCACCACTGTATGGCAACACGCTATAACCTTGCCTATTCTTATTTATCTCTATAAATACAGTTTTACAGACACCTTTAACATAGTATACACCCCTCCGTCCATCCTTTTCTGCCAACACTCCCACAAACTTGTTGTTTACTACAAACGCATACACTATATAATGTCCATAATGCTCTAGATCCTCCCAACGTCGCAGGAAGTAATCTTTTAATTTATCCTCTCTTTCCCTTCTTTCTTGTTCTTTAGCCAACTGTGCTTTGTATTCCTCTGCAACAGTATTTTCCACATATTCCAATTTACGCTTATTACTGTCAATGTCTTCTAATTCCAATTTCCTCTTTTTGGAACAACTCTCTAAGAAAGGCTTGGAAAGTGGCTCTATTTCTTTAATAGTGTATGGGTACAGTTTATTGGTCCGGCTTCTTAAAACGTAGGGAGTAAGGTTAGGACTTTCCACTAAGCCTAATTCTTCTAAATTGATGTGTTTAGGTATAGTGGAGAAAGGTGTATTTGATTTTGTAAAACATGTGCCCCCAGATTTGATGTAACACTTATGCTTTACACTTATGGCATCCTCCTCTATTACCTCTACATAGTTAGTTGGTAAACAGTTAAAGCTAAATGCAGATAGAGCATACTTTATTAACTTTTCCCTTTGTGTACTATCTTTTGGCGGTTTTAGTTGTACTCCAGTTATCTTCTTCGTATTACTATTACCCCAATATGCGTATTGTAATAAATCGTTAAACACTAAACAACAACTGTTTTGTAATTGATTGGCAACTTTCACCCACATCTTATGCAGAGGTACAGCATAGAATGGAGCATTTTGAAAGTACCGTTTGTTGTCTTCTATTAGACTTAAACAATCTCTTAAAGGTTCAAACCCTTTACCAAAACCTCTACAATAGTTATAGATTGTTGCCTCTAACCTTGTTATTCCATTCTCTCTAGCTAGTTTAGACGAGAACGTTTCTTTTAGTCTCGCATCTGGACAGTTTACAAAGTTTATTATATGGTTTCCTATACTTTTAATTACTCCAGGACTTGTAATCTGGCATATAAATTTATTATATATTTTTACCCTGCTATTTACATTAAACCATGTTAAACAGTCTTTACTAACATTATCTACAATAACATTATATCCATTCTTGTACGCCCCTTGGTAGCAAAAGTTAAAGTTTTCTGTAAGATATTGGCACATTTCCTCTTTATTAAATATTCCAGCCAAATCTAGTGTTATATCGAAATCCATAAGATAATACATTTCTTTTTCCAGATCTTGCAGTATCTTTGGAAGATCTTCCAACAAATCCTTAATTTTAACATTTGCAAGCTCTATTTTATAGGGAATTGCTATAGGATCATCATACTTTTGTTTAATTTGGTCAATATCTTTCTTTATTATTTGTAACACACCCTCGCTTTGGACCCCAGAGGACCTCTCCAAGGAGAATGGTAGTTTGGCCACAACACCATGTCGAGCTAAAGAGAACTTTTTAAATATTCCTCGTAAGTAGCTATTAAACGAGCCACATATTTCCTTCTTAACTTTAAATTTATTCCGAACGTCCCCATCACAATCCGTAACATTGGTTATCTTAACTAACATTATGTTATCGCAAAACGCATCCGTTATAGATGTTAAGTTATTTAATTTTGGTTCGCCCTCGCAATAGTTTATATTACCTATGTCTGTAAGAAGGTTATTATTACGTAGATTTTCTAATAAAAACCATATACCAAATCTTTCGTTAGTAGGCTTAATACAATTTCCCAATAAATGGCTAACAGAGTACATTTCTTTTATACAAAAAAGTAGCTGAAACATGTAAACAGGACAGATATAATTACACTATAGGCATATAGAGGTTGTAAATATATGGATATTGTATATAAACATAGGCGAGTGGTAAGTGTAACATGTAAGTGGACACCCATATGCAAATATGGAAAACCCACTATTAATATAATTCCAAATTCGACTAAATAAGTTTATAGTCTCAATATAATTAACATATTAACTAACGCATCCCGCATTAGTACCCAAACTGTCGAAATTCTATAATTCTATTCTTAGTCCTTGTATTAGGTTTTGTACTATTAAACCCTACATTCTTATCCTGTGCAGTAGAGTAATATATGCATGTTATTTAATACGCACATTCTACAAGACTTGTACATCTGTTGTATAAGCAGCAGAATAGACGTCTCATTGTGTTGTTGTAAAGTAAAACATAAATGTAAATTGTGCTGGATACAACCGGCCAGATATTAGACAGGAAATGTGTTGGAAGTGTATTGCCAAAGACAAACACCACATAGTGCAGCATGTAATCAATCCATTACTATTTAGACAAAGGTCAGTATTGGTACAACATCCGATATATTAGCCAAACCCAGTCCAAACATTGTGTCCTCAAAATGTTATGATTGTGTTAAATTTGTTTATATTACATATATTTCTTACACAATTTACAAACTATTTTTGTGTCAGTTGACAGAACCTGTAAAGTTGTGTAAAATGGCTGTAAACCAGTATCTGTGCTTGTGTCGTAATGTGTTGGAGTGTGTTATTGTGTGTCTGCATTTGTGTTGTTTTATAAACTTTAAATATTACTATGTCCTTATACTCTTACTATTTATGTTACTATAATATTAATTTTTTACTGTTTGTTTTCCAAGTTTGATTGTGGGTTTGGCTAATATATCGGATGTTGTACCAATACTGACCTTTGTCTAAATAGTAATGGATTGATTACATGCTGCACTATGTGGTGTTTGTCTTTGGCAATACACTTCCAACACATTTCCTGTCTAATATCTGGCCGGTTGTATCCAGCACAATTTACATTTATGTTTTACTTTACAACAACACAATGAGACGTCTATTCTGCTGCTTATACAACAGATGTACAGGTCTTGTAGAATGTGCGTATTAAATAACATGCATATATTACTCTACTGCACAGGATAAGAATGTAGGGTTTAATAGTACAAAACCTAATACAAGGACTAAGAATAGAATTATAGAATTTCGACAGTTTGGGTACTAATGCGGGATGCGTTAGTTAATATGTTAATTATATTGAGACTATAAACTTATTTAGTCGAATTTGGAATTATATTAATAGTGGGTTTTCCATATTTGCATATGGGTGTCCACTTACATGTTACACTTACCACTCGCCTATGTTTATATACAATATCCATATATTTACAACCTCTATATGCCTATAGTGTAATTATATCTGTCCTGTTTACATGTTTCAGCTACTTTTTTGTATAAAAGAAATGTACTCTGTTAGCCATTTATTGGGAAATTGTATTAAGCCTACTAACGAAAGATTTGGTATATGGTTTTTATTAGAAAATCTACGTAATAATAACCTTCTTACAGACATAGGTAATATAAACTATTGCGAGGGCGAACCAAAATTAAATAACTTAACATCTATAACGGATGCGTTTTGCGATAACATAATGTTAGTTAAGATAACCAATGTTACGGATTGTGATGGGGACGTTCGGAATAAATTTAAAGTTAAGAAGGAAATATGTGGCTCGTTTAATAGCTACTTACGAGGAATATTTAAAAAGTTCTCTTTAGCTCGACATGGTGTTGTGGCCAAACTACCATTCTCCTTGGAGAGGTCCTCTGGGGTCCAAAGCGAGGGTGTGTTACAAATAATAAAGAAAGATATTGACCAAATTAAACAAAAGTATGATGATCCTATAGCAATTCCCTATAAAATAGAGCTTGCAAATGTTAAAATTAAGGATTTGTTGGAAGATCTTCCAAAGATACTGCAAGATCTGGAAAAAGAAATGTATTATCTTATGGATTTCGATATAACACTAGATTTGGCTGGAATATTTAATAAAGAGGAAATGTGCCAATATCTTACAGAAAACTTTAACTTTTGCTACCAAGGGGCGTACAAGAATGGATATAATGTTATTGTAGATAATGTTAGTAAAGACTGTTTAACATGGTTTAATGTAAATAGCAGGGTAAAAATATATAATAAATTTATATGCCAGATTACAAGTCCTGGAGTAATTAAAAGTATAGGAAACCATATAATAAACTTTGTAAACTGTCCAGATGCGAGACTAAAAGAAACGTTCTCGTCTAAACTAGCTAGAGAGAATGGAATAACAAGGTTAGAGGCAACAATCTATAACTATTGTAGAGGTTTTGGTAAAGGGTTTGAACCTTTAAGAGATTGTTTAAGTCTAATAGAAGACAACAAACGGTACTTTCAAAATGCTCCATTCTATGCTGTACCTCTGCATAAGATGTGGGTGAAAGTTGCCAATCAATTACAAAACAGTTGTTGTTTAGTGTTTAACGATTTATTACAATACGCATATTGGGGTAATAGTAATACGAAGAAGATAACTGGAGTACAACTAAAACCGCCAAAAGATAGTACACAAAGGGAAAAGTTAATAAAGTATGCTCTATCTGCATTTAGCTTTAACTGTTTACCAACTAACTATGTAGAGGTAATAGAGGAGGATGCCATAAGTGTAAAGCATAAGTGTTACATCAAATCTGGGGGCACATGTTTTACAAAATCAAATACACCTTTCTCCACTATACCTAAACACATCAATTTAGAAGAATTAGGCTTAGTGGAAAGTCCTAACCTTACTCCCTACGTTTTAAGAAGCCGGACCAATAAACTGTACCCATACACTATTAAAGAAATAGAGCCACTTTCCAAGCCTTTCTTAGAGAGTTGTTCCAAAAAGAGGAAATTGGAATTAGAAGACATTGACAGTAATAAGCGTAAATTGGAATATGTGGAAAATACTGTTGCAGAGGAATACAAAGCACAGTTGGCTAAAGAACAAGAAAGAAGGGAAAGAGAGGATAAATTAAAAGATTACTTCCTGCGACGTTGGGAGGATCTAGAGCATTATGGACATTATATAGTGTATGCGTTTGTAGTAAACAACAAGTTTGTGGGAGTGTTGGCAGAAAAGGATGGACGGAGGGGTGTATACTATGTTAAAGGTGTCTGTAAAACTGTATTTATAGAGATAAATAAGAATAGGCAAGGTTATAGCGTGTTGCCATACAGTGGTGATTTGGACATTATTTATCTACCTACCAACGAGCCACTTGCAAGCTTTAACACTAACGGAACCGCAACATTTTATGGCAATTCCTTTCCAAAAATAGAAAACCTAAGTTTCCGTAACAATGAGTGGGATGTTGGACAAGAAGACATAGAGATGCAAGATATTAAAGGCAATGTTAAATTTAAAGAATGTAGTAGACTGGAGGATTTGGAATATGGTGTGGAATTATTAATAAGCGCTATTAAACAAGTCCAACATAGGGGTAGAAAAAGATATATTGTACAGTTTGAAAATATTCGTAACCTTTATGTCTCCAACCACTGGCTGGAAAGGGAGCTAGAATGTGGGAAGTTTGATTTTAACTACAAAATTAAAATTAAGTTGGATAAAATAAAGACTATTCCAAACAAGCACAAAGAAAGATTAGTGTTTTGTGTTTAGTTGTTTTGGGTTTTAAAAATTTATTTTTGTTATCGCATTGGCTTAAAACATATCCAAAATTTAGGCAGTTCTGACCATAATTGTGGATATATATTACTTATCAGCTGGATGTATATAATAAGCTTGTATTTATTTTTTTAATCCAACCGTAATAGTGAATTTGGAAATGGGGTATTTACTTATGCAATGGCCAGTAATATATTGCAGTCATATCCAAAGTTTGGTTACGACAAAACAGCACTAAAGGGGAAAAATATACGGTAAATTTAGATATAAGGGGATATAACAAGTCGAAAAGTAAATAAAGGAGTTATTGGTAGTAATTTGCAAAATATAGTTTTGTAAAAACACAAATACCAATATTAGTTTTTAGCGGCAAAACAAACAACTGTATTATAGGTGGAAATAATATTGTAATTTTAGATATAATAGTTGGGGGCTATAACATATCCAAAAATAAATCAGACAATAAATGCTTAGGACAATATCCAAAGTGTAGGCAAATCGGACAATAAACAGCATAGTCAGTTTTGGGATTACAGCAAAATAAACAAACAAAAAAGACAAAATACTGTATTGTAGGGGGTAATGGAACTTGTGGTAGTGTGGTCTTGTTATCTATATAAGAGCTATAACATATCCGAAAATAAATCAGACAGTAAATAAAGAAGTTTGAAATTGTTAGTATATTTTTCAAAATATTTTTTTAATTTGACCATTATAGTTAATTTGTCAAATGTGGATGGTACATATACACTAGCCTAGAATAATGACATATATAAATTTTAAACAAATCAGACCATAAATAAAGAAGTTGCCAATTGGCAGTATTTTTCCAAATTTTTTAAAATTTAACCGCAATATTTGTAAAATGTGGATGGTGCATATACATTAGCCTACAACAATAACATATCCAAATTTTAAACAAATCGGACAGTAAATAAAGAAGTTGGCAATTGGCAGTATTTTTCAAAAATAATTTTTAATTTGACTGTAATAGTGAATTTGGGAAATGTAAGGCTAATTTATTAAAACACTTGCCTATAACAATAACATATCTAAATTTTAAACAAATCGGACAGTAAATAAAGAAGTTGGCAGTTGGCAGTATTTTTCAAAAATATTTTTTAATTTGACCGTAATAGTGAATTTGGGATATGTAGGTGGAATTTATTAAAACACTTGCCTAGGACAATAACATATCCAAGTTTTAAACAAATCGGACAGTAAATAAAGAAGTTGGCAATTGGCAGTATTTTTCTAAAATATTTTTTAATTTGACCGTAATAGTGAATTTGGGATATGTAAGTGGAATTTATTAAAACACTTGCCTAGGTCAATAGCATATCCAAATTTTAAATAAATCGGACAGTAAATAAAGAAGTTGGCAGTATTTTTCAAAAATAATTTTTAATTTGACCGTAATAGTGAATTTGGGATATGTAAGTGAAATTTATTAAAACACTTGCCTAGGACAATATCATATCCAAATTGCAGACAAATCGGACAGTAAATAAAGAAGTTGGCAATTGGCAGTATTTTTCTAAAATATTTTTTAATTTGACCGTAATAGTGAATTTGGGATATGTAAGTGGAATTTATTAAAACACTTGCCTAGGTCAATAGCATATCCAAATTTTAAATAAATCGGACAGTAAATAAAGAAGTTGGCAATTGGCAGTATTTTTCAAAAATAATTTTTAATTTGACCGTAATAGTGAATTTGGGATATGTAAGTGAAATTTATTAAAACACTTGCCTAGGACAATATCATATCCAAATTGCAGACAAATCGGACAGTAAATAAAGAAGTTGGCAATTGGCAGTATTTTTCAAAAATAATTTTTAATTTGACCGTAATAGTGAATTTGGGAAATGTAAGTGTAATTTATTAAAACACTTGCCTACGACAATAACATATCCAAGTTTTAAACAAATCGGACCATAAACACTAAAGATAGTTTTTTAGCCTGAATTTGAAAATTAATTTTAAAAAATATAGAGGAGGGGTGGGGACAATATATTTAATATAGGCAAGGGTTGGGTATTAATATGGGCCAACAAGGAAACTTGTGGCTTATTAGTATAGGCGGGATCGGGTGTCGGTCCAAAAACTGATCCCCATAAGAATAACATGGGGAAAAAGCGCCGATTGTGGGGTCTCTTTGCCATTTCACATCTACTAATGCTATTCTTATGAATAATAAAATAATTATATCTCGCTTCTTTATGAACGTATACTGACGAAACTTGGTATACGGCTGTATCTGGTTGTGGTCTATTGATATTTGCTCAAAAAACAATTTTTTGCTAAAGGTACCCGTAGCAGCAAACCTGCGTAATCAGCCCCCATGTTATTCTTATGGAGACAAATTAAAATGCTATGTCTCTCTTAATTAATTATGAACATAAATTAATAAAACCTTGTATATGACTTCACCTAGTTGAGTTATATTGATATTTGCCTAAACACCCATTTTTCGTTCCTTGTTCCAGCAAACCTGCGTACTCATCCCCCATGTTATTATTATGGAGATTTACCAAAATGGGATATATCGCTTATTTATGAATGTATATTGATGAAACTAGGTATGTGACTTAACCTAGTTGAGTTATATTGATATTTCCATAGAAACCAATTGTTTTAGCGAATTTCCCCTATAGGGAAGAAGCTATTACCGTAGGTCTCATGGTAAGACTTAAGCCCGAGACCATGACAAATTTTTTTTTTAAGGTCCCAAGATGACTAAAACACTATTTGTTCAAATTTATATATATGTATATATATATCTATATATATATATATATCTATATATATATATATATATATCTATATATGTGTCCGTGAATGCGATAACTTGAGTAAAAAACGTTCGATTTTGATGAAATTTGGCTCAAATGTGTAAAGTGACATTTATGACTTTAAGTTCGAAAACCAGAAAAATCGGACTATGGGAAGGGGGGTTTATGGGGGTTTTAAATTTTCCAAAAATCAGTTTTTTGCTTTTTTCACCCTAAAATTTTTGAAACAGTTAATTTTGGTTTTGACCATGTTATAGAGCTTAAAAAAACAAATAATATGGTATTTTGAATTATTAACCTAGGTTAAGTGGTTGCGGAAAAAATCAAAAAAAACATGCTCATAAAATCTCCCATGTTAATCTTATGGGAAAAAGGTTTTTGGCTTTTCCTCAGTTAGTTTTACTTTAAACTTCACATTTGCTTTTACCAATCACTTCAGCTCCACAAAACAATCATTTTGGTGTTTAAATTGTGATTCTACGTCCAACCGTTGCAGAGATATTCAAAGTACTAAACACAGTACGTTGTCCAATGTTATCCTTATGGAGAATAAATAAAATTTGATATCTCGATTATTTATGAATGTATATTGATGAAACTTGGTATGTGGCTTCATGTTGTACTGGTATATTGATATTTTAACAAAAAACAAATATTTTGTTGGTTGTCCCCGTAGCAGCTAACCTGCATACTCAGCCCTAATGTTATTCTTATGGAGAATAAGTAAAGTTTTATATCTCCCTTAATTATTAACATAAATTAATAAAACTTAGTATGTAGCTTCACCTGGTTGAGTTAAATTGATAATTGCATAAAAACACATATTTTGTGCTCCTTGTTGCAGCAAACCTGCATACTCAGTCCTATGTTATTCTTATGGAGAATAAATAAAATGCTATAGATCATTTAGTTATTAATTTATTTTTATAAAACTTGGTAAGTGCCTTTATGTGGTAGTGAGAAACATATATATTCATTGGAAATTCGCTGAGTACGCAGGTTTGCTGCGACGGGGGTATTATTTGTTCCTTGTTTTAGCAAACCTATGTAATCATCCCCAAT
The DNA here is from genome assembly GCA_963675035.1 of Allygus modestus. Taxonomy (NCBI): domain Eukaryota; kingdom Metazoa; phylum Arthropoda; class Insecta; order Hemiptera; family Cicadellidae; genus Allygus; species Allygus modestus. The sequence goes on from OY776111.1 coordinate 207,798,779, forward strand.
GTTATTCTTATGGAGAATAATTAAAATTGTATATATCGCTTATTTGTGAATATATTTTTATGAAACCTGGTATGCGGTTTTATGTGGTATTAAGACATATATCATGCATTGGAAATTCGCTGAGTATGCAGGTTTGCTGCGGCGGGGATATTTTATGTATGAATGTTAATTTTGCCATCTGGGGGAATCAGTAATGTCTTCCCGTTTAATGTCTACGGTAATAGAATCTTTCCTTTGGAGAAAATTCGCTGAAAAACACTGCAATCTCATTTTTAAAAAAATGATCTAATTAATCCGTATCCTCTGGTAGAGGCACCAACAAGGCATGGCGCGAGATGTCCAGCAGCTAATTAACGTGACATGTGGGCCGCGGTGGCATTGTGACGTAGTTTATGGTAATGCCGACCACCGGACGGTCCCCGGGCAGACGGGACCAGTTTGCTAATCATACTGAAACCAGATATGGAAAGCGAAGCTCAGATGCCGAATGATCCGACCCCGTCGCGCCACCGCGCCGCTGCCGTCGCGCCGAGAGGGATTCGTAGTTGGGATAATTTCGGCGAATGGTTGGATAAATTATGTGTCGATCGTAATCATTATAATGGGAACCGGTGCTAGTTTCCTTATCACAGACGGTTGATAGTAATAAACTGTCAAACATATATTACGTTCATACTGATACGTATTTATATACGCTTTAATTATACCACTTATTTGCCGTACCAGTCAGAAAAAAACACCATTTATAATCTTATTCACGTGTACAGCTACAGGTCTCGCGTGCTCCAGTACAGAATAAGTCCCCAGGAGCGTTTAGAGTGGTGAATAACAGATGTGATTTACAGTCTGAAGAGCTGTACTCCTTAACATACAGTATTCCTTTACAAGGGAGTCGGGAACAGGGAGGTAACTTCGGTGACTTACACTTTTCCTATGTATTTCAAGCGATATCTCCGATTATTTATTTTTCACTCGGAGAGTGTTTGTTGTAAATTGCCATGAAGAGCTAATAATGGCTGCGTTATTAGCTCAATATTTTCCCAATATCTTATCCAGGGTGAATGATCCGCTTCGATAATTTCATGACATTATGCTGCTTTACTGAATTCTGCAGTTTAAGTCAGATTTAGATAATTGATTCAATAAAAATTAAACTGTGAATGTACATAAGACTCGAAAATAATAGAAGCTTTCAAGTTCAAGGTGTACATAGTTATCATGAACATAATAATTAGCCATGCATTACTTTGCAGCAATATCACCTATCACCTATTTTATAGTAAACGCAAATAGAACTGGTGGGTCAAGGACAACCATTGTAATAGATCAGCTGATAATTTTACTGTTATGTTACAAGGAGAAATTATCAGCTGGTCTAGTTCAACATTATTTATTGTCCGCAAATTCCCCAAAATTATGTTACAAGGAGAAATTATCAGCTGGTCTAGTTCAACATTCTGTACTCTTAATATGAGTAAGGTTTGCTTGCTTGCTTTCTTGCGACACTGATCTCAAAAACGGCTCCAACGACTTCCTTTAAATGTTGGAAATAACTAATTTCTGGGATAAAAATAAGTTCTAGACAGGGCTCATCCCCAGGAAAAATCAAATAAATGTAAAAAAAACTAAAATGAAAAGTTAAAAATTAACAAATCAAAACAAAAGAATTGTAACACAAAAGAATTGTAACAGCTGTTCATAGCAACCAGGGAACTGTCAAAGTAATACTCATGTTGTTTATGGTTACATGCGGTTTCCTGAAATCAGAGATTAAAAGATTTGAGTGAAGATTACATATATAGAGTAGTAACATAAATCAAAGGGGCATTGAGCTATAAATAACAACTTGAGTGACCTTAAAAATGTAGAAAAGAGGCAAATGAGTTATACAAATCTGATTATCCGTAGGGGGAAGTGGTGAAATGTACTCCAAGGCATCTAAACAAACTGACTGGCCTTCCCCCGAGCAAAGCTTGGCCCCCCAGGTACATATTTATTGTCCGCAAATTCCCCCTGTGTCGCAAACTATGTCGTACCGTAGTTGGCATGGTAATATCTAAGCTCGATACCTATGTATTATGTGTGTGTGTGTGTGTGTCCGTTACTCTTATAACGGTAGTGAGTGAGGTAGGTAGATATATATATTTGCATTGTGAATTCACTGAGCTAGGGTTGCCGTATCACTGGATTTCCCCGGAGATTACCGGATTTTGTGGGTAAAAATATAGTTCCGGGGAATTTCTGTGACAAATTAATCTTCTCTTTTCGACATTTTCCCCCAAAATGCTTAGAATAACGCACATTTTGTATTAAAATCGTATCATATATTTATCGTTATCGTAGCTGAAAATCAGTATGAAGATTTATGGCTCTCTGCAGTTTAATTAGTTATAAATCTGAAAAGTAGGTAGGGACCTATATTGTTTTAGGCTATACATTTTAGTTTTTATATTCTTGTAAATAATAATAATACCATTTTCCTACAAAGTTTACTTTAATGTTCAATTTGGGAACCGTAGGCATATAAAATTAGCAAATAATTTGATTCTATAATTGATTTTACATGCTAAAAATCATTAGAGGGACATTTCCTTATTTAATTTTTTTGTGAAACAAATTTTTTGAGTGAAATTAATTCACATTCCACTGAACAGAGTCGCTTGAGTTTATACGAGAGGTTGAATGAATAGAACGGAGAGGAGACTCGAGAGACGTTGTCAAAAACGTCGCAGTGCGTAAGGTTGGGGTCGCGAGTAAAAGCCCTCTCGCCGACTTGTGAAATTATCCTCCTTTGTTTGGTCGAGAGGCGCGGGACGGTCATATCGGATTTTGCCCCAGTGAAAGCGTAACATTCGTCCCGTCGTCGCCCTGACCTTTTGTTTTAATTCTGGATAACCAATAAAACTTTGCCTTATTCCCAAGTTTATATTCAGTTCGATTTTTATCATAGTTTTATTGTCTTGAGAAGGCGAGTTATTTGGGAATACGGAAACACGTATTATTACTAGTGTGAACGGATTTGGTTAATACAGCTGTAGTTGTTTTTAACTTCTTCATTCGAATTAATTGCATTGCATCAAAGTGGCATGATGTTATTACTAGAGTGAAAGAAACTGTTCGGATCAAGGGGAAAATGGTGATCATCCATATTATACTGTATTGAACTCAGTTGTATTTCCACTAGTTAACCAACTCTCTTGCACTTTATCACTAGTCTCTTGCACAACTCTCGCTTCCAGTTTTGTTTTGAATTATATGATGGTGCACAGTGCTTTTGCAATTAATATACTGTAAGTAGTGTACCTCGATATTGTTAACAATTTAATTAACACCTTTATTACGACGGATAAATGTAGTAACCCCACTTTGAACGCCATCGATTTCGACACGGATTATTGCAATAATAAAAATAGCGACAAATGATTCAATGTGTCGGAGGGAGTGTGAGAGGAGAGGCCGCTAAACGCACATTGCAAGTCGGCCGTGAAGTCTGAGTAGCGCAGGGGCCGGGGGAAACACCGTTCCAAGATGGCGAACGGTCAGTCCAAGTCGGACCTGTCAACTGTACCGGCGATCGCAGCATCGTGGCGGTGGCGCGGCGCGGCGGAGGGGGAGCCAACCTCGCGTCTCAGTCGCGCTCGCCGCTCGCACCTCGCTGTACTGTGATTGTGCTGTGTGCTGTCGTGGTGGTGTCGTGTACCGGCGCGGCGCGGTCGACGGTGTTGTGATAGTGAAATTCTACAGGATAATACTGTGTGTTGTGTTGTGTCTCATCGGACGTCTCGCCGCTCGCCATCGAGGTCAGTGTCCACGGTAATTCGATATTGATTTCGCTACCGCACCGCTCGCTCTCCCGCTCTATTTGTCGATTCAATCAGCCGGCATTAATTAGTAAACTTAATTGCTTTATGCATTTTCATCGGAGCGCATGGGTCACTTCGTAAATTGTTCCGTCTATGTCTGTGGTTTGTCGTATCGGTTCAGGAAACTAAATAGCGGTAACCTAACGGATTTTAGTGATTGCATTATAAACGTATAGTATATACAAAAGAACAAACGAGTGTTGTATTAGAGGAATTAATATTGTGTTACGTCAATATAAACGCGAGTAGTTAATATGTTACATCGGTAGTGTTTTTATTATCTCGTGTCCGTCTAACGTGTTGTATCGATAGATTGACAACAATCCTTATTTACTTTTCATTAAAAAGTAAGGTTTTTTTAATTCCATCCACTAGTTTTACCTATTCTTTCGGGTAATTTTGACCAATAAAAAGGGTTTTCTTATATTTTTGCCCTAATACAAAATATAATAACCGTTAACGTAAATAGGTAGAATCCACCGGATGGTGTTTAGAGACTTTTGTGTGATTGATATTGACCCCAATCCACCTTAGTACTTGTCAGTTGTCTAGTGGCGGTCGGAGCCGGTCGGTTAGGGGCGTTGCAAGGTCCCGTTATATCGCTTGCGCTTGTCTCCGCCGACTGACCCCTCCAGAGACACGTCTTTGTCTATGGGAATTGTGGGTCTGGCCTCTTATTCTCAGTAGGACCGTGTATTGTCCTTCGTGCGAATTAGGTCTGACACCGTGCTGGCGCGTGCTTTCGCTTTGTTGCAGCATTCCCAGAAATACTTGTTACGCTCGCGATCGCACCACTGCACTTTATCGTGTTTAGTGCGATAATTACACTATCATTATCATTATTATTATTATTTGTTTTTCTTCCTAGTGTATACATGTATACTGATTTTAGATAGCCTAATCGCAATTCAAAGTAAATTTGTATTATACAGTATGAAAGTCAAGATTATCCGGAAGCGATGATGAAGGGAGAAGCTAAAGTCTATTGCTTTGAACTGTAAATGAGTAGTGCCGGCGCGGCGCTTTGCCGGTTTGCTGCTTGGCGGCCCTAGTGACGCTTTCCCGGTGGACCGATTATAAAGGTCCTATCTAATAAAGTGCGTTATTTGTCGCAAAAATTGGTTTATGGCCATTAGTTTTTTTCCATAATTGCGAAGTTTAGGCTTCCACAAATTAGCCTTGCATTATTATCGATGTTGTTAAGAAATGCATTTTTAGACTGATGCTACAATTGTTGCTTTTTACTTTCTCCCCCTCATATATAGTATATGGAGAAAGTATTGTTTTCGTAAAAATTTTCGAATTTGAGTTGTTAGTGGAAATATTCATTTTGGTGCTCCCTGAACCCAAAAAAAGTTATTTTTACGTGATGTCTGTGTGTCTGTCTATATGGATGTGTACAGAGCTAGAGCCATAACCAATGGTCCGATTTTTATGAAATTTGGTATGTAGGTACTAATCCAGGATATCTCCAGGTGTTTTTTCATTTTTTGAATTTTTGATTTTTAAGGGTAATTATTCCCCAAAAACCACCAAAAAACATGAAAAATCAAGATTTCTCAAAAACGGCTCTTACGATTTTGATTAAACTTTGGTCGTTTATAGAACTTTAGTTTCAACTAAATGACACCACCCGCATTTCTGCAAAAATTCGGGTTCAGAAATTACAAGACTTAAAATATCAAAAATTCATTTTTTTTATTTTTCGTAAAAAAACATAAATATAAAAAAATATTACGATTCTACAATTACTGGTTGCGGAGAAAATTTTAACTTTAATTTTGCGGTAAACTCAGTCCGTTGTCCAATGTTATTCTATTCTTATGGGCAATACAAATCTCTGCAACGGTTGGACGTAGGACAACGATTAAAACACCAAAATGTTTGTTTTGTTGAACTAAACACATTAATAAACAGAAATGTGAAGTTTTCAGTAAAACTATCTGAGAAAAATCTAAAAACCTTTTTCCCATAAGATTAACATGGGACACGTTTTTTTTTTTTGGATTTTCTCCTCAACCACTTAACCTAGGTTAATGATTCAAAATACTAAATTATTTGTTTGTTAAGCTCTATAAAATGGTTATAACCAAAATTGAGTGTTTTTAATATTTTGGGGTCAAATTTTCAAAAAACCGATTTTTGGAAAATTGTAAACCCCCTTCCCATAGTGCGATCGATCTGGTTTTCGAACTTAGTCATAAATGCTACTCTTCACATTTGTGCCAAATTTCATCAAAATCGGGTGTTTCTTTCAAAAGTTATCGCGGTAACGGACACATATATACATATATATAAATTTGAACGAATAGTGTTTTTTTTTTTCAAAACGAAAAGTTATCATGGTCTCGGGCTTAAGTCTTACCATGCCACCTACGGTAGTAGCTTCTTCCCTATAGGGGAAATTCGCTAAAAATTACTATTTCTCTCTTAATTATTGATCAACTTTGTTCAAACTTGATATGCTTGTCAAGTTAGCATTGACCAACAGAGGAAATCCTAAATATGTTGCCCCTTAATAACCCTGAGGGGGGGAATAGGGGGCATTTCCCCTATTAAAACCACGTGTGTAGCGATGGATTCTGTAGTGCCTCCTAAACAGGGATTTGGGTGGATATTTTTGAAAACAACTTGTTACAAAATTTTCTGTACATTCGACCGTGCTTTGTATTCTGTATTTAGTAAATAAAAAGTAATTTATTCATTAAAGTTTGGCTAAAAGGGAAAAAATATGTGTCAGTTTCCTGATACCGTTTATTCTAATCCCCTCTGAAAGCACCTTTGGCATTAAATAGCTACATTTTCATGGAATATGATACATCTACTTTTAATTTGGCTATGTGCTGTTGACTTGAATACTGTATGTCGAACCGAACCGCTAACATATTTGTACTTAGGGCCTAAGTAGTTAGGTTATTTTTTAACTCTGAAGTTTGGTCAACTGCATACATGTTAATACTCACACAATTGAACCACAGTTAGTATTGTTGGTCTTACTGAAGACACTGTACGTAGGTAACGTGATTATGGCGGAATGCATGGTGACGGTAATGCCCCGTTGGCCGGCCCGCCAGTTTACAATAATTGCACCGCTCAGCCAGCGCCCCTCCCCCGCTATTTATTCTCCGGTCGACCCACCATTATTACATTGTTAATGTATTTACTCTGCTCGCTCTTTTATTTCAAACACTAATTAACTTGTTTCTAGCGACATTGAGTTTTTAAATGTACTTGAGTTTTTGTTTGGTACCGGTAGTTCCATACCAGTGAAATATTGGGCTACAAGTTACCCGTAGTTGGCCGTAATGTACACTAATTATCATCGTTTGTATACTAGGGGTTTTAAACATTGTAATTTTGCTGGGATAAGAGATGACATTTATCAGTAAATATATTTGCCTATGTGCCTATCTATGTTCTCAGTTTCTTTTAAACAAGATTTTCCTACCAATGTTTCGAATCTCATCACTAAATGTAAGACTTTGTTTAGTTTCATATATTAATATTGATGTAGGAGATTTGTATATTTATGGAGCGGTTCCCTACGGCATTTTATATTACCTTATCTCTTGTATTTGTATAATCTTTTTATTAATTTGCTTCTTGAAATGTTGCGCTGAAAGGATTTTCGAGAAGAAAATTAAACCTTTAAATTATTTTTCCTAGTCTGCCCGAGAAAGCGGTTGTTTTCGCACTCGATATACGTCGCAAAACAGGTGATTCTCGTATTTATTTTACTTTGCGCACTTTCGATTTATTTTGCGTACTCCCGTGTTTCAACTTAAGAACAAAAAAATAGTCAAAAACAGTATGCAGGTAACGTTGTCTACGCATGAATTATGTTGGCAACACTGTATAATAAACATCTGACCTATTGTTGTTCCCGAACAACATAAAGATAAACATAACCTGCATTTTGTTGAAGTTTAATTAAAGTTTGTTTACATAAAAAATGTGTCCATAAATTGTGAGTAGGCCTAGTTAAGTTACTATGACTTACATCAGGTATAGTATACCTTTAAGATAATTTTTATAGTGGCAGCCGTCTTCTAAACAAAAAACGAATAAATATAATTTAAACGCCTCATTTTAACCGTAGGAAACATATCATATAGGCTAGCATTAATATTATACATTTCATACTGTATAATCAATATTTGGGAGACGTAGGAAAAATTTAATATGCAACTCGTGCGCAAGGTGACTTTGTTGCACTCGAGAGAAACTATTCCGCACTCGACTACGGCTCGTGCGTAAACATTTCTGTTGAGTGCAGCAAAGTGGCACCTTGCGCACTTGTTGCATAAATAACTATTTGCGGATGACATGTTTATTATATTATACAAATTTACTAAAGAGACCACAGTCTGCATGAAGATCAGACAGTCAACCCCCTTCCCCGTCGCATTGTGATATGAGGTCCTTTCCATTCTCCTGGCCTTAATATCATCCTTTCAATTGTTTACGTTTTGTAGCCCATAATACATTAACAACTTCCAGACTGGTTCTACACATACCATACTCTGTTGGCCGTTTCTGTTTATCTTTTTATCAAGTTTTATCTTTGAATGGTCGTAATAGCCGCTGTTGAATTTTACAAATGACATTGATTAGGAGTTCAACGCTTGGCGACTCATTGGTCCATGGTGGAACCTATTCGCATGTCGTTGGTTGTAAAACGACCTATGGGGCGAGCGTGGCGTTCGCGTCCGCGTCCGAGTGGAGTGGTCGTAGTGCGGGCACGACAAAGAGCGTGCAGGTCGTTGACCTTGAAGCGATCAATCCAATGATACCAACCTTGGAAACCTTTCATCGCCATCGCCTGCCGCTGCACCGTGCCGCGCCGTCCTCGTCGCATTCCACCAGTTGCATAATGTTGGCCAGTTTGTTGAACAGGCAGACGCAATAAGACCTTTTGGACCGGAGTTCATGTGTAATTCGCATGATGCATAACATAACCATGTGTTATAACCAATCGTGTTCAAAATACCGTATGCGTTTCAAATGCAACTTACCTATCACAAGGAATTTAGTAGTTTAGTACAACATCAAGCGCAATCACGCCAACACTACACTAAAGTTTGTAGAGGTTCAAAAGGTCATCGTAATCAAATAACAAACATTTACTGATACTGTAATTGGGTTCATGCTGTCAGATTCGATTAACGATCTAGCGAACGGTCTATTTCAACTATAAATATTTAATTTTTCTCTTACTTTCGAGAGGGTTGTGCCCGGCGGCAGTGATTGGGCTCATTCATGATCCGAGCCTTAAAGTTGTCTGATACATCCGATAAGTTGCGTTTTCGATTTTGTATTGCATTCTGAGTTTTTCTTTGAATGAGAAGTGGTGCGAAATCCTGACTTCAAAAGCATAAGTCACATCTTGGTCGCTCAACGTTCAAAATATGGTCCGTAAATATAATTTGTTTAACTTAAATTTTATCATCAGTAACTAACATTAATTATGTCATCAGCAACGTATAATTTTTGGCTTGGAATAGTAGTATCGGCAGTATCGGGGTGTAAGTACTCTACTCAAAAAGATAAATTATTTTAATGCGGTCCTTAAGAGTCTTCATCACCGGAAGTTGCCGGACGCCATCTTGGTGTTTTGTTCCATAAGGCCAATGTTAACTTTGTGCCTCCGTTACTCCTCACCTGATCGTCACAAACAATTAATTTTGGTGTCAAATTAAAGGTTTCGTCGTTCTCTAGGGAAATACAATAGTCGAATTTGGATTTTCTTACAAACTAATGAGAACATGTACAATGTTTCAGTTCAAAATTAAACTATTTATTATGAAATTATGATACCCAAATTAAGGAATTTGGCATTGTATTTCCCTAGAGGACGACGAAACCTTTAATTTGACACCAAAATGAATTGTATGTGATGATCAGGTGAGGAGTAATGTAGGCACAAAGTTAACATTGGGCTTATGGAACAAAACCTAAAGTTGGCGTCTAGCAACTTCCGGTGATGAAGACTCTTAAATACTTTTCAATGAGATATGAGATATTAATTTCCGATTACGTGTTAAGCATTCAGAGCTCCTCGTAGCAGTGATCAGAGCAGCCAAGACGACCGCCACGGCCACGGGTGAGGCAGTTTCGCGTTTCCGGAGCGCGGCCGCGGCGGTGCAGGGGTTTGGTGGCCGAGGGACAAAGCGCTTCCGGTCGCTCCGGCTGTTACATAAGCGAGTCTGTCACTACACCTCGGCCGCCGCCGCTCGCTATACTACAGCAGGTTCGCCGGGGGATGGGCCTCTGATGCATCGTAATTTATATCTCAAGGCGGTAGGCCTACACACTTTTGAATCACCTTCCGATCGATCTCAGTGCTTGGCGACGCTTAACAGCCTGGTTTCGCTGGCCGAGTGGCCGGTCTTCCACGGTGGGGGAGGGGGGCCGAGACGCCTTTTCGAAAATAGCTCTTCTTTTTAGAGACGTGTTGGGGTCAGTTTGAAAATAGTTGCTTTTTATGGGGTCAGTTTGAAAATAGTTGCTTTTTATTTTATATTATTTTATTAATAATTTTGGTTTAAGGACTGAACACGTTGTCAATATATTCTTACTACATCAAATATATTTTCTTTGTATTTTACCTGCGGACCAAGAAAATGTAGTAGCCTATTGTACTTGTCCGATACCTGCTTAGAATATTATTTTTACTTAATTCAAACTTCCAAGTTACTGTAAATGAGCTTTGTAACTATAAGTTGAAAATCCAACTCCAAATAATTTTGATTCTTCTCATAACTAATTTTTAAAGCGATTCCTCATTAATTTACCGGCATTGGATATGATATGCTGTGCAGTTCTGACCGGTCGGTGTAGGTACCACGGTGTATCGTGTACATGTAGTGCACGGCTGATGATAATCACCCTCGGGCGACACACGCGGTACATGCAAAGCACATCAGGGACGTGTCTACCTCCTACCACCTGCCGTCCTTTATTTATGAACGTTACCTGCTCTTCCTCCACACTGGGATCTTACCATTTTCTTATATTGTCTACTGTGTGAAACAATTTATTTTTGAATATGTCCCTGTCTTTTATTTAAACGTATGCTGTTTACTATAGTATTCGTTGTTTTTAATGTACTTCAAATGTATTTTGAGCTCGGAGGAGGATTCTTCCTTGTAACAGATTACATTTTTCAGATGTTTTTAGGGCCAGTTGTTATAGACCAGTCACATCTGAAGTTATTCAGTGCAAATTTGATTTTTTTCATGTCATTTGTCCATTAAGTACATTTTATCAAAGTATCCTTAAGGAAAACTTGTCACTGACCCAGGGCGAGGTCACACATTTCAAAATCTTAAGTCCGTCAATTGTAACAAATATATTGAGGGCCTACTCGTGTGATAATAGGTTAAAGCACTATTTATATTTAACAATGGTATTCAGTGTATTTCTATAAAACTTGCATCACTTGGGACCTGGTTATAAATTATTAATATTTTGTACTAAACATTCCTGTACCAGAAACTTACACTTAAGCCTGCTACTATTTGTGCAGCAAAATTAGATTTTAACACTTCGTTAGGCCTAACCGATTCGAATCGGTCTGAGCTACTCTTGCAGATCTTTGCGTTGTTTAGTTTTTTGAAAGGTTCTGCAGGAAAGTGGCAAGTTACCCAAAGAGACGAATGCTTATAATATAATTTAGCAAGATATAATTTCCTCAATATTTTATTAAAAATTCCCCAAGTATACAGTTGTGTATTGAGGTCATTTGATAGACTACTATTTTAAAATTACTGTATCTTGTTTTTTAATGTTTGGAAATTGTTTACTTATTTTTATTATTCAGTAAATATTGAAACTTCGCTTGTTGTAAACTAACTTATCTACGGAAAGTGTTTCCCAACTGTCAAGCATTGTACGCGAGTTAAGCATGTTACAAACATTTGTATTAATCGGCAATCCTCCCGCTTCAGTTCTGTTTAATATATTTTGTCGCTTGGAGTGACAAGGAGCACGTTACAATGGAAGAGCGGACATTGTTACCGACGAGAGAAGATGCCATTTTGCTCGAACGCTCGACAACAGGTACAGTCGCGGCTCGCTGCAGGCACGGACTGTACTGGTGACTGGTGTCCGCGGGTGCGTGCGCGTCCGTCCGTCTGTCCGGTTTCTAATTACACCGACCGTTGTTTTTGCACTTTCTTGCCTCGCCCCCTCTCCCCGCGATCCGCGCCATATTATATACGTAGGCATTCCCTTTATTCCTCAGCGTGATTTCCCAATGCCCTCGCTTGTGAAAGTGGGCACTCGGCTCTATCGGCTACCCGTTCTCGCTCTAGGCGACGCCGACGGGTTGTTGTCTAGTGGCTGCCTATTGGATTGAATTCTACATTTGTCAAGTTATTTTAATCCCCGTTACCACGGCTAATAAGAGACATGCAATTAGTTTGACAAGTATTATGTTATAGTGAAGTATCATATTACTGGCAAGTAAATAGACCGGGATTAAATGTTTTTGTTTCACCTAAAAAAACTCTGAATCAGCAAACCTGCACATGCACTCAGTGAATTTCAAATGGTACCTGACTACCACATGAAGCCACTTAGATTACATTTTTCAGATGTTTTTAGGGCCAGTTGTTATAGATCAGTCACATCTGAAGTTATTCAGTGCAAATTTGATTTTTTTCATGTCATTTGTCTATTAAGTTTCATCAAGACCAATTCGTAAAATGCGATATGTGGCATTTTATTTATCCCCCATAAGAACAACTATGACTGAGCACGCACGTTTGCTACAAGGATTACAACTAAATCCGGTGCAAATATGAATGTATCACAACCACACAACCATCAGGTGAAGCAACATAGGCCTACCATTTGTTTTGTGTATACTATATATATATAAGTTCATAAACAAGGGATATATAAAATAGTTCTCATTCTCCATAATAATTGATTCCATTATATGCTATTAACACAATTGAACCAGGCAGCTTTGTCCTAAAATAACAATTAAACAAATTGAGAAATTGAGAAATAATAGAGTTATTTTACGTCGGCAATAAAGCATCGCAATAGGTAGTTACAACCGTAAGTTAAAGCACTATTTAAATTTAACAATGGTATTCAGTGTATTTCTATAAAACTTGCATCACTTGGGACCTGGTTATAAGTTATTATTCACTGCAAGCCCATTATTATTTCATTGGTAATATGTGTGAATTCCATATCACATTAAAACGTGTTAAACAGTATTAATACATATATTTTATCACACAGAAAATTACAGTTAAAAACTCGTTATCCGCATTTTTGAGTAGATACTAGTTACTGTATTGGTTTGGTATTTTAAGTTAGGGGGGTATTGGCCCAAGACAATTGTAACGTATCGACATTTCTAGTTGTATTAAGGTGGTATTAGGTGGAAGGCTTACTATCATTATTATGGGCCATATCCCATGCCCAGCGAGTGTGGCACTGTTTGCCCGCGTGGAGTGAACGTGTACGGCTGGCGGCCACACCCTGGGCCCACTCACCTCGCCCACGCCAAACAGCCTGCTGCTCATCGCGTTGTGTTACCGTATCTTGACTATCCACAATTGCGTTTACGATTTATTCGTATATCGCTATAACGCTACAAAGATACAGTCACAATTTGGTATTTCCGCCACGGTTTGAACGAAGGTCTAAAATCAACCCCTTTGGTCAGTCACAGGCCTCGAGTCGGCTAAAGCAGGAAACCCATTATGACGGCACGGCACGGCAAAGCACAGCACAGCGCAGCATTGGCACGCTTTTGATCAGGGGTTAAGGCTCCCGCGCTTGGACTCGAGGGCGTTTTTGCGTCGCTGTAATGTGTTCGCATACATTAGCCTGCCGATGTATTACTAACAGTACTATCTATATCTATAAAAGAGGAAGTATGTATGTATATATGTATGTAGCCTATGGACTCCGAAACCGCCCGACAGATTGTAATGAAACTTTCAGGCATTATTAAGCATTATTCAAGGATGGTTTGTGTGAAGTTTGGTGCAAATCTGTCCAAAGGGCTCGGACCCAGAGGGCATACAAGGGTGCAGTGTCAGGTTTTAGAAATTTAGTGTTTACAAAATTAACAGCTGTAATTAATTAACAGCTGTAATTAAAAGTAAACAACTTAATTTGGGCGCAGCAACGCGCGCCGGGTAACTGCTAGTACTCAATAAATAACATAATTTACGAACATTACATTTTCGTTTTAGGTTTCATGTTACATTTTATTATTAGCTTCACAAATAAACAAATATTTCACAGTATCATCATTGACTGAAGTATTTATAGTCAATGGTATCATCAATTGTTATTCATTATTCAATCCTAAATTCGACATGATAAGTCTTCGAATAACATTCTAAAATATTTGAATTTGCTCAATCGAACGCCACGCTTTCACACCTTTGTTCAGTATATCTATATTCCCTGCATAGCATGTGCTTTAGCTTAACCATTTGGCCAATTTAAGCCGGTCTCACTCTATTCCCGGATATGATAAGTGTAGAATGGGTGAGATAGTGAGATGCATTGTGACCAAGTCTTGTTGCTGACCAAGACCGACTGATTATTTAGCTAGCTAGAATCATTAATTGACAATGACCATTATGGTTGTACGACATTTTATCTAAAATGTAACGAACAGCATTTGAAATGGTTTCTGTATCGTCAGTAAAAAGGTAAGTAACATTTTGAAATAATAAAAAAAGGAAATGTCTTTCTTGAGTTGTGTGGGACTTATTTATAAACAACTGTGTTACTCAAATACTTTCCCTCTTTTTCTGTTCGCTGTTACAAAACTACTTAGCGTAGATAAAGGAATCAGCTGTTAACAGTGGATAGACAGATTGTTTATTGAAGAAATTCACATGCGTTTGTCCTCTTAATTAGGTAAAAGGGACTAACAATCATATATTACAATAATGGTGGTTTACTCAATTGGTATGCACAAGGGGTTCTGTCTCGGGGTGTAGTTGATCGTGTTGGCAAAATTCCACAAAACTCTTTATAATTTAATACATAAACATCATAAAAAAATTAAAATTGATATACAAAAACCAATTAAAATCAAATTTTATATTAATAAAAGTCTAATTAGTGATCTCTAATAATTTAATGGAAGTCACTGTTGGTAGTCTTTAGCTGCTATGGAAGTCAAGCTGCTAGCCGATAAACAAAAATTCTCTAGGCTATATTTTAAAGTCCTGATATTCTTTTTCAAAGTTTATATATGGTAAATTTGATTTGCTGTAACAGTAATAGCCTATTTAAGATTTAAAGTTTAAATGCTTAAATATTTTAATAACTCTTGGGGTAATTTATATTGGTGAGGTCTTAAAGTTTGTAGTTAGGCCTACAAAATGGAATAATTTCACCGGTTCAACAACATATTTCTTCACCCAGATATTATTAAATATGCTTGAGGTGGCTAAATAAAGGGAGGTAAACTAATCCGATGACTATAAAAATATTAGACTTTGGTGTCTAAATACTGTTTGCGTGGGGAAAATTTAAATGCAATTTGGGGCAGTGTCCACCAAACATCTAACACAGGCCATGTCTTCTGGAGGAGTCCTTGATCGCCAGGTGCATTCTCTGTTGATTGCTATAGGGTTCACAGAACTAAACACAAAACACTAATCTAGAGCCCAAAGTTACTTTCTCTGGAGGAAACGCAGGTTTGATTTCACTTGTCCACTGCTGGTTATAAAATGAGATCAATTTTGGATTTTAAATACTTAGGCAATATATGAAAATGTGATCTGACGCTGAGATAATTGTACCGAATGGATCTTTACATTAATTAAATGTTAAGTAGGCTATTGTGAATTATAATCAAATATCTATTCATGGGATTAAATTATTAATAACTTAAGTGAAATATTCAGAGGGATGAAATAAATGAAAAACAATACATAATTATTATATTAAACTATATTAATACATCATTGGGAAAAAGTAACGCATGGGGGCAAACGGGTATTTTAACATATTGAATTATTAAACAGGGCACATATGCAAAATACGATTATTAATTATTTACAAATGTATGAAAATGTAATGAAAATGTTTACATATAAAGTAATCATTGCAATTTATGACTTTAGTTCGAAAACCAGATCAATCGAACTATGGGAAGGGGGGTTTAACTTTTTATGGGGTTTTAAATTTTCAAAAAATCAGTTTTTAATTTTTTCCCCTACAATTTTAAAAACTCTTAATTTTGGTTATAGCCATTTTATAGCGCTTAAAAAACAAATAATTTGATATTTTGAATCATTAACCTAGGTTAAGTGGTTGTAGAGAAAAGTCAAAAAAACGCGTCCATAAAATTTCCCATGTTAATCTTATGGGAAAAAGGTTTTTGGATTGTCCTCAGATAATTGTACCAAAAACTTCACATTTATTTTTACCAATCAGTTTAGCTCTACTAAACAATCATCTTGGTGTTTTAATTGTTGTTCTACGTCCAACCGTTGCAGTGATATTCAAAGTGTAAACACAGTACGTTGTCCAATGTTATCCTTATGGAGGATAAATAAAATTTGATATCTCGATTATTTATGAATGTATATTGATGAAACTTGGTATGTGGCTTCAACTAGTTGTGGTATATTGATAGTTGCACAAAAAAGGGTTTTTGTTGATTTTCAGCATACCTGCAAGCAAACCTGCATACTCGGCCCCCACGTTATTCATATGGAGAATAAGTAAAGTTGTATCCTATACTCTAATATGAGTAAGGTTTGCTTGCTTGCTTGCGTGCTTGCTTGCTTGCGTGCTTGCTTGCGACACGGATCTCAAAAACGGCTCCAACGATTTCCTTCAAATGTTCGAAATAACTAATTTCTGGGATAAAAATAAGTTCTAGACAGGCCTCATCCCAAGAAAAAATCAAGTAATGTAAAAAAACTAAAATGAAAAGTTAAAAAAATTAACATTGGGCTTTATGGAGTTTCAAATCAAAACAAAAGAATTGTAACAGCTGTTCATAATCAACCAGGGAACTGTCAAAGTAATACTCATGTTGTTTATGATTATTAACATGTGGTTTTCTGAGAGCAGAGATTAACAGATTTGAGTTAAGATTACATATATAGAGTAGTAAAATAAATCAAAGGGACATTGAGCTATAAATAACAACTGGAGGGGCCTTAAAAATGTAGAAAAGAGGCAAATGAATAATACAAATCTGATTATCAGTAGGGGGAAGTGGTGAAATATTACTCCGAGTTATCTAAACAAACTGACTGGCCTTCCCCCGAGCAAAGCTCGGCCCCCAGGCACTATCTCTCTTAATTATGAACCTAAATTAATAAAACTTGGTATGTAGCTTCACCTGGTTGAGTTATATTGATAATTGCAAAAATACACATTTTTTATCTTCCTCGTTGCAGCAAACCTGCGTACTCAGCCCTAATGTTATTCTTATGGAGAATAAATAAAATGCTATATATCAGTTCTTAATGTATGTATTTTTGTGAAACTTGGGA
Source organism: Allygus modestus (assembly GCA_963675035.1). Classification (NCBI taxonomy): domain Eukaryota; kingdom Metazoa; phylum Arthropoda; class Insecta; order Hemiptera; family Cicadellidae; genus Allygus; species Allygus modestus. The sequence goes on from OY776111.1 coordinate 207,816,147, forward strand.
AGTGGCTCATGTAGTAGCACAATATACACAATATATATGAATTGGAAATTCGCTGAGTACGCAGGTTTGCTGAGACGGGGTTATTAAATGTTGGTCGCTGTATTTAATGAATACAATAATCCTTTGTCAATAAATACATGCAAGTAATATATTGGGAATGATGGTTGGGAATGTGCGTCGCAGTCGAGACGACTCAAAGCCTCAGGTGCTTTGTCTGGCCTTCATTGTTTGTTTGCTATCACTCCGATTGTGCATCTCTCCCCCCCTCCACCAGGTCGATGGGCGACATGCCCACTCCTCTGATTGGTCCGTACTTACAGTCTTTCGTTGTGGAGATACAATAGTTAAAAGCATATAGTAGAGCGAAAATGTCTTTAGATGAGTGATTTACTTTTTAAATTGCAATTATTTTGGCAAGATTTATTGATGTAAACGTTTTGACAGAAGAAAATACCCTCATCTAAGAAAGCGTCATTCATTAATTTTTCAATGATAATAATTGTCAGCTGCATTCAATTACCAACCTTTCACGAAGATTCGTGAGAGTGATCAAGATCGATTAGCCACCTGAATTTGAAACTATGTGGCAGAGTTCTCTAACTACTGCGCTACCGCTGGACTTATGTACAGTACCTTTGTCATGACGAGAAAAAATTGCTTCAAATACTCTGACCCATTATTTGTTTTATTTTCTAAACATTACCTTGTTTCCTAATATGTTGCTTAGGCCCCACTTAACAGTTATTTCAAGAACATAAATTAATTGAATACGCCAACTTTCAGTTAAAGCGAATTAAATCTAGCTATTGGTTACTGCAAGTGATGCAATAGCCTAAAACGTACCATTAGGTCACCAAAAACACTTAACTTTGTTAGAAAGATATGTGCCTTTTGCTGTCTCGGGTGTTATACACTGGTAGTTGTGGATTCAGCCTATAAAACAATGTTGATGCAGGTTGCAACATTGATGAATAGTCGACGATAGCGCGACGAATACAAGATGTGAACGTTGTTGGGACTGGGTTGACTTCACACTCAGTGCTGACCTAGTTGCAGCAGTTGTTGAGAGTTCACTTTGCATGTGCTACTTTGTTTCTTCAGTGTCACATTCTTTCATGGACTCATTTTGGCTCATGTTTATTGCTTCAATGTTGAACCGACGCTCTCTCTTCTTTCTTGTTGCATTTGACTTATCATAATCACTATCTCAATGGTTTGTTACTAATTACAATTGCAACCCCTGAATAGTTTTATTTAGATTTTTTTCTCGCTTAATCCGCATTTGAGTTGGAAATATTTTAATGTTACTGGTCGTGTTTTAAAATTGTATAGCTTGCGTGTAGATACTAGTTTTCTCAGGGGCCAGTACTGAGTTGAAGCGAACAAGGGTGTGGGGGAGTTAACCACACACAATTCATGTATAGTTTTGTAACCTTAAACTTTCAAAATCTACGTAATCGTTTCTAGTCATAACCTGTCAATTGGTTTAATCGTTGGAGCCCTGAGATTCCAACTCCCATTGGATTGCTTGACTTTTCTTGGAATCTATGTAATTTCTTGTGTAATGTTAAAAAAATGCTAAATGAGGTTATTTTGTTAAATAACCTAACTAAGTAAATTAGTAGACATACCCTTGTGGTATTTTTTAACAAGGAGGCGCTAATTTCCCTGGCAAGCACAGACGTGGTAACAACATTTTTGGTACTGAACTCTTGATATTGTTAGAATATCTGTGAATTCCAGATCACATTAACACGTGTTAAACAATATTAATACATATTTTATCACACAGAAAATTACAGTTAAAAACTCGTTATCCACACTTTTCTTCCTATCTACAAAGCTTAAGTGTTGTAACTGCTCATTGTTTAGTTAATTGTGTTGTATTTTAATCGTTTATACAACAGTTACCAAACTTAACATGTTTTATTTTGCTGAGTCAAAAACCTTGGCTAAGGCGAAGTTAAAAGCTGTTACCACATCTGTGCCCTTAGTAGGGCAGTACTATTGTGTGCTAAAATGTTTATTAAATTTACTACACAGATTGTCTATAAGATTCATAATATTGAATTTCTGTTTATTAAACGTATTTTAGTTGATTAATTTTAATATGTACTTAGAATAATTGTAAAAACAAAAATACAGTTTTTCACAAACTAAAGTTTTTATCAAAGTATACTTTGGAAAAACAGTAAAACATAATCTTCTTCTTTATCTGTACTTATTTAATAGGCGAGCAGGTTTTTTGTGACAATCACTCCTAAACTACTGAACCGATTTTCATGTTTTTGGTGTCATTGGAAAGAGCCTAACGTGAAGTTGTGCAGGAAACTTTTTTTATAGAGAAATAATTTGTGAGTGAGGTTCTGGGGCCCCTTAAAGGAGTTTTTTCCCATAAGCTTAACATTGGGAAATAACTATAAGTTTTTAGCAATCAGCTGGATAGAGTAAGCACAATCAATCAGCAGGCCATATTGGCTTTGGAACGGTAACACAATATTTATACGGGAATGTCAGTATAATATTACGTTGTGATCGCGAGCGAAGCCGCGACAGGCCACTAGTATCTACAAAAGGCAAAGCCGTGGCTGACTGACTCACTCACTCATCACTAATTCTCCACCTTCCCATGTAGGCAGGGAGCTGAAATTTTGTACACTGATTCTTTATGCAAAAAATAGGAAAACTAAATGGTTTTCATCCTGATCTGACCTTACGGCTCCGCCAGAGATCCCGGCAAAGTTCCCATGTATTCCTTATGGGCATTAATTTTTGTTTGAGCTGATTAAAATACAAACAGCTGATCTTGATTTGTAGTAGTTCCACGGGCTAACCACAGAATGCAGCACACACAACTGTCATAGTTTTTATAAATCATCTGCGGGGCGAAACCTGCGGACACGACACTCCCAACTTTAGTATTTTAATAATTCCTATTTACTTTTTTTGTAGAGTAAATAAACTTTAAACGTAAGTTTGTGGACACCTCCCTATCATGCCATATAGCAAACGAGGAAGTAAAAGACCATATAAGTCGTAGTAAATATTTAAATCGCCATAGTTTGTTAGTTTTTTAAACGACTCTTCGACGACACTTTTTCAGAAATGTTATCATTAAAAAATCCGTTTTTTATGTCAACACCTTATGCAGGAGTTTTCCAAACATCATACTTCAGTTAAGGTTTATTGTCAAACTAAATTCGAAAGGTCCGTAGTATTTATACCTACGGGGAGCCAGGTGAGGTGCTCATGAACTGAGGGAGCGAAGGAGGTGGACTCGGGCCGCTGACAAGCGAGGGGGCGGGCACGACCAAGTGTCCTCTTAATCGACTATAATGGCTCGACAGACACAAATGACAGGGCATCTGTTGGTCGCCGATGGTGGCGGTGATCGATGCGATGAGTATCGACCGATAATCGATAACATTCATCATACTATATCGCCGCATGACATTTCTATGGCAACTACACAAAACACTGCAGTCGTGGTCTGTTACTCCTCACTCCGTTGTTCGTGTCAAATGTTTCCACATTTAGGCAACCAATCAACTGAAGTAAATTATATAAACTTAAAATGATCTTGTGACTGCTTTTGTCAGTTTACCTACCGCTTGTTCTATTTAGTTTAGCGTCCTTGTTACTTGAAGTGGTTTGTATTTGTTTATTACCAATTCACTTACGGCGCGGTAGGCATACTCATCATTTTTATAGTTATATTGTGATCCAACCAGAACATACAATGGAATTCGTCATGCTTCCGTTTGTCTGGCAACAAGAATGTAATCATCCGCGACGCGTGAACGTCTTATTTTCAACACGACATTGTCTGGTTTTGTTCTGCTACTGCCGCACTGGGCATCAAGCCAATGTTTGTAGGATTGTGCTGCTTCTTAGCGACCAAACCCATGGGACCATAATCTAATATGTTTAATAAAAATTGTATTTATGTCTTTTGAGAATCACTACTAAAGGTAAGAAGCTATTACCGTAGATTGCGTAGTAAGACCTAGGCCTGGATCTTTGGATGGCTAGGCCTGGATGTTTGAATAACAATACCCCCATCGCAGCAAACCTGCATACTCAGCGAATTTCCAATGGAGATATAAATGTCTTAATACTACATAAAGCCACTTACCAAGTTTCGTAAAAATATATTCACAAATAAGCGATTTATACAATTTTAATTATTCCCCATAAGAATAACATTAGGGCTGAGTACGCAGGTTGCTGCAAAGAAAACAAAAAATGGGTTTTAATGCTAATATCAATCAACTAGGTGAAGTCATATACCAGTTTTTAGCGAATTTTCCCTTTAGGGAAGAAGCTATTACCGTAGGTCTCATGGTAAGACTTGAGCCCGAGACCACGATAATTTTTTGTTTTTAAGTTCCCAGATGTCAAAAACACTATTCGTTCAAATTTATAAATTTGAACGAATAATGTTTTTGACATCTTGAGTAAAAAACGTCCGATTTCGATTAAATTTGGCTCAAATGTGTAAAGTGACAATCATGACTTAAGTTCGAAAACCAGAAAAATCGGACCATGGGAAGAAGGGGGGGTTTTAAACTGTCCAAAAATCAGTTCTTTGCATTTTTCACCGTAAAACTTAAAAAAAACTTAATTTTGGGTTTGACCATGTTATAGAGCTTGAAAAAACAAATAATATAATTTTTTGTTTGACCATGTTATAGAGCTTGAAAAAACAAATAATATAATTTGTTGTATTATTAACCTAAGTTGAGTGGTTGCGGAGAAAATCCAACAAACCTGCTCATAAAATCTCCCACGTTAATGTTATGGGGAAAAGGTTTTTTGTTTTTCCTCAGTTCATTTAAATGTAAACTTCACATTTGCTTTTACCAATCAGTTCAGCTCCACAAAACAATCATTTTGTTGTTTAAATTGTGATTCTATGTCCAACTGTTGCAGAAATATTAAAAGTGCTAAACACAGTGCGTTGTCCAATGTTATCCTTATGGAGAATAAATAAAATTTGATATCTTGATTATTTATGAATGTATATTGATGAAACTTGGTATGTGGCTTCACGTAGTTCTGGTATATTGATATTTGCACAAAAAATTATTTATTGTTGATTCTCCCCGTAGCAGCAATCGTGCGTACTCAGCCCCTATGTTATTCTTATGGAGGATAAGTAAAATGTAATCACTCCCTTAATTATAAACATAAATTAATAAAACTTGGTACGTGGCTTCATCTTGTTGAGTTATATTTATATGTGCATAAAATCCCATTTTTAGCGAATTTCCCCTATAGGGAAGAAGCTATTACCGTAGTCGGCATGGTAAGACCTAGGCCCGGGACCATGATAACTTTTCGTTTTGAGGTCCCCAGACCCCAAAAACACCATTCGTTCGAAACTGTATATATATATATATATATATATATATATATATATATATATATATATATATGTGTCCGTGAGCACGATAACTCTCGTAAAAATTATCCGATTTTGATGAAATTTGGTATAAACGTGTAAAGCAACATTTATGACTTTAAGTTCGAAAACCAGCCAGATCGCTCTATCCGAAGGGGTATTTTGGGGGGGTTTTGTACCCCAAAAATGGGTTTTTCGAATTTTTTACATATAATTTTGGAAATAGTCAAATTTTATTTTTTCCCATTGGATTCAGCTTAAAAAAACACACAATTTGGTATTTTGATCATTTCTCTACGTCAATTGGTTACCGAGATATTGAAAGTGCTAAACACAGTACGTTGTCTAATGTTATTCTTATGGAGAAAAATAAAAATTTTATATCTCGCTTATTTATGAACGTATACTGACGAAACTTGGTATACGGCTTCATCTGGTTGTGGACCAATGATATTTGCTCAAATAGACAATTTTTTACCCAAGGCTCCCGTAGCAGCAAACCTGCGTACTCAGCCCCATGTTATTCTTATGGAGAATAAGTAACGTGTTATCTGCCTTCATTATGAAAATAAATTAATGAAATTTGGTATGTGGCTTTACCTACATGAGTTATATTGATATTTGTATAAAACTCCATTTTTTGTGTTCCTTGCTTCAGCAAACCTGCATACTCAGCTGCCATGTTATTCTTTTGGAGAATAATTAATATGTCATAAATCGTTTATTTATGAATGTATATTGATGTAACTTGGTATGTGGCTTTATGTGGTATTAAGATACATATATATGCATTGGAAATTCGCTGAGTATGCAGGTTTGCTGCGACGGGGGTATTTGTTCCTTGTTCCAGCAAACCTGCTTACTCAGCCCCATGATTTTCTTATGGAGAATAATTAAAATGTTATATAGGGCTTATTTATGATTTGAATATTGATTAAACTTAGTATGTGGCTTCGCCTAGTTAAATTCTATTTATATTTGCATAAAAATCAATTGTTTGTGTTCCTTGTTTCAGCAAACCTACGTACTCATCACCAATGCTATTCTTATGGAGAGTAATTAAAATTGTACATATTGCTTATATGTGATTATATTTTTATGAAACTTGGTATGTGGCTTTAAGTGGTATTAAGAGATATATTATGTATTGGAAATTCGCTGAGTACGCAGGTTTGCTGCGACGGGGGTATTATTAGTTGATGTTCATAATTAAGGGAGACATAGCATTTAATTATTCTCCATAAGAATAACGTGGGGCTGAGTACGCAGGTTTGCTGCTACGAGAGCCTTTGGCAACAAATTTTGTTGAGCAAACATCAATAGACCACAACCAGATGAATACCAAGTTTCGTCAGTATACGTTCATAAATAAAATAAATAAGCAAGATATAACATTTTTATTTTCCTCCATAAGAATAACATTAGACAACGTACTATGTTAAGCACACTCAATATCTCGGTAGCCAATTGACGTAGAGGAATGATCAAAATACCAACTTCTGTATTTTTTATGATGAATTCTCTGGGAAAAAAGAAAATTTGACCATTCCAAAAATGATACGTAAAAAATTCAATAAACTCTTTTTGGGGTACAAAATCCCCCCGAAATACCCGTTCGGATACAGCGATCTGCCTGGTTTTCGAACTTAGTCATAAATGTTGCTTTACACGTTTATACCAAATTTCATCAAAATCGGATCATTTTTACGAAAGTTATCGTGCTTACGGACACACACACACACACACACACACACACACACACACACACACACACACACACACACACACACACACACACATATATATATATATATATATATATACAGTTTCGAACGAATGGTGTTTTTGGGGTCTGGAGACCTCAAAACGAAAAGTTATCATGGTCCTGGGCGGTAATAGCTTCTTCCCTATAGGGGAAATTCGCTAAAAACCTGTAACCTGTAATATGTATTATTTATGTCTGTAAATAAATTGATTTGATTTGATTTAGCTTTACGTTTTCAGGATTATATACCGGGTGTTTGAAAAATAACTCCCTATTTTCGACAACAATTTTGATGGTGAAACATACAAAATCATAGTGAGAAAGAGCAAGTTTTGGTTTTGTCCTAGTAAACTTTGACAAGCACACCGTTAGTTGATGTACACAGATCAATACGATTTTCCACTTATCGCCAGGTATTCGACAACATTGCAGTGTGATAGGCAACTGCTCCGACGATCCTTTGTCCTGGCCACCTCAAAGCTCAGATTTAACCGCACCAGACTTTTTCTTTTGGGGACTTGTAAAGAATGTGGTACTGTATATGCAGAAAATATCCGTGCATTGACCATTTACGTCAAAGGACCATCAGAGCAGTTCGCCAGTTACACCTGCAATGTTGGCGAATACCTGGCGAGAAGTGTAAAATCGTCTTAATATGTGTAGAGCATCTTCAGAGCCGGCCATCCTGTCGGCCGTATTTGTTTTATCACCCACTACAATAATGTTAAGTTCAGACCCCCAATTTTTCGCTTATCTCTTGAGATAAAATTTTGATTTTGGTGTCAATTGAAAGATGTTATTTTCGCGGGTGATTATTGTGGAAGATATTTTGAAAATTAATTATAATATTTAATACAAAATTGAATTATTTTTTAAGTTTGGCAATTTTTCTGGTAATCCGTAACCTTATACGAATTTTTACTCGCAAAAATCACTCTTTAATTTATTTTGAGTAGTAAACAAAATACCTAAATCAGATTGAAAAAGATGTAAAAATGTGGGTCCTAAAATGTGGTCGTAGCTGTGGAGCGCGCTGGCGCCGCCTACGAACTTGCCGTTAGGGGGAGCGTGCCCTTAATGGTGCGCACGCCGAAGTTTACTGGGCCAAAACCAAAACTTGAGCATATTCCCTTTCACACTATGTATTCATAAATGTAAAAATTTTAATATACTGTACTACAATTAAAATTGTTCTCGAAAATAGGGAGTTCTTTTTCAAACACCCGGTATATATCTAACAACAGTTCCTTCAATTTTGTATACCTGTTAATGTGTCCGTGGATGCTATATAACATTTGTAAATAAAGAGCGATCTCTGACATTTTGAACAAATATGTAAAACAACATTTTTGATTTTTAAGTTAGAAAATATAAGAGATCGACACATTCCAAGGAGGCTGTAGCCTCAAAAAGGTGTTTTTAACGTAAGACTAATTGTGTTGGACTACGCTCCTAAAACGACATAATTTAAACCAGTCTAGTGCTGTCCCTTGAATTCAACAATGGTCGATCTAATAGTACGAACTATTTACGAAGTTACATATTGTTGACAAAACGCTGAATCATAACTTAATTGGAAGGTTTGAATTCGTTCGCGGGTTAAAAGGTTTGAGCGATAATTTAATTTAACGGAATGCACGTTTTGCAGAGCATTGGACATAATGAAATTAGCCAGGGCGGTCCCAGGTTCCCACCCGCGCCGCGCGGCGTATGCTGTGCGTGTGTGCGCGGGAGGGCTCGTGCGAGAGTGGGGCACAATTTATAGCGGGTCCATGTCGCGGTCAGCCCCAGTTTACATATTACATTGCTCCATGTAAATACGCTCCATTTGCCGCCCTCCCATCCCCTAATGTCATTATTACAGCCCTCACTAAATTTTTCTAATGGAATTCACTGCTACGTACTAACTTTATTCGTTTTGCTATATAAGTGGATATTTTTCTTATAATAGATACACTATTTAGAGAAAAACTTTGTAGTTTTTCGACTAGAGATGTATCGAGTTTTTCGAGAGTAGTCTACGCATTCATATCACACTGGTACAAAAAAAGATCACAAAAAGTCACTTTTAACTAAAATGCAGACAAATCAAAATAATTGTCTTTAATTGTCTATTATTAAAATAAATGTAATTATTATTGTTTTCAATATATAACTAAATAAACGGGATCATAAAACTGACTAATACTTTCTCCCTTATAGTTCTATTTTAATAAAGAAATTACCTAATATACGGTACGGTAGCATGTACGGTATAGAAAATATTCTAGTAAACTATTTGTTCAGAAATGTCCACCTGAATCCCTTTCTTGGAGCCATTATACAGTAATTTGCATTACTCAGTGGTTTACCCAGGGTAAGGGGCAACATATTCCGAATATTATCTATTGGCCAATATCAACTGAACCTAAAAACGAAGTTGTTAATGATATTGTGTTCAAAAAGAAAGAAGTTATTAAAAAAAACATTAAATATAATTCGGCTGGAATTGAACTGGTGATATGGGGCCCAACGAATCTTAGCTATATGGCCCACCCCGTAAGAGTACCTGATATTTGGGTTGCCTTATATTTTGTTTTGTCGTTTTCCTAAAATTACTAGCGATTCATTTTAAATTTATTCAGTTCTTGCCAATTGTTGTAATTTAGTCTAAGGTTTTAAATAATTAAATACCCCCGTAGCAGCAAACCTGCATATTCAGCGAATTTCCAATGCACATATATGTATCTTAATACCACATCGTTAGAGCCGTTTTTGAGAAATCTTGATTTTATCATGTTTGTTGCCGGTTTTTGGGGGATAATTACCCTTTAAAATCAATAATTCAAAAAATGAAATAAAGCCTGGAGATAACGTGGTTTAGTACCTACATACCAAATTTCTTCATAACCGGCCAATTGGTGTGGGCTCTATAGTCCGCGCGCGATATCTTTTCACTTGGGACTTGCACAGATTGCCAACGCTGCGGGGCTCGCTACCCCATCCTACCTGCCACACGTGTCCGGTTGGACGATGACTCACAACTAGGCTCCTAGTTAAAATGACATTTTTTTCAAAACCGAATGAAAAGTTAATTAAGTCTATGCATCTAAAAGAGAATTTTCTAACGATAAATAACATCTAAACATATTTGTAATAGGACAAGTATTAATGGTCATGGAAAAGGGGTAAAATTAAATATATTGAGATAGTTTTCTGGAAAATTTAACATTTAAATAGAAAACAAATAAAACTAGTACTGAGAACATAACTCTAACTAACTAACTTTCGAAATCGTCGTTTTTAATCTGGAGGCTTTAAATATATATTATTGCAATAAAAGAGTTCGGTTGCTTTAGAAATTTACATGTGGAGAGGGTCGTAGTAGATTGTTTTTGTTGGAAGAACGGTGTTTGTATATTTTTGGCCGCGTTCCTGTGTTTGTAGGTGTGTACTTGTGTCAGTTCGCGTTGTTGTGTGCGACTTGTGCGATTATGTGATTGTGACCAACGTTTTTCGTGATGCCGGTCAGTCAAGGGAAGGCACTAAGTAGTCAGACTAGGACGATCGTACTCAGTCAGTGTCGTGCGGTATTTCCAACGTGAGAAAACAAATAATTGGCCGTTAAGAAAGTTAATAAAGTTTTAAAACGGGTTGCGAAAGCTTGTAATATAAGTCAACGAACAGTGGTAAAAATTCGAAACAAGGAAAAACAGCTGAGAAAAACGATGGCGGGATTATACAACTTTTAACAAGACTTATAATTGTCCAATTTGAATTTATTTTATATATTTACTATCATTAAAGTATGACCAAACATTTTATGATAAGAAATATAAAAAAATGTCTCAAATGAAAAAAGTGTTTGTAATTTCGAAAGAGCCTTCTCAGGAAGTGCACCTGGAGCCAGCGCGGTAGGACGCGGGTGCTCGCCTCGGCGCGGCGCCGGCCGGTGCGACGTTGCCGATACCATTTCCACACCGAACACCAAAAATCCCAAGTGAAAGGTTACAGCGCGCAGAGTATAGCTCCTGTACACATACAGGTAGACAGACAGACATCACGTAAAAATCACTTGATTGGGTTTAGGGAGCACCAAAACTAATATTTCCACTAACAACTCAAATTGGAAAATTTTGGCGAAAACTATATTTTCTCCATAATATACTATTTTTAAGGGGAGAAAGTAAAAAACAACATCATGGAAACCGTCCCTAGTCAACGTCCATACTGGCATACGTTCAATCATAGTTTACTGAACCAGCTTACCAATTATGTAATGCTGTGATCGATGTTTGATTCGCTAAGGAAAGGCTACTAAAGCTAAATGCGAGCTCGCCGTAGCCAAGCAAAGCAATAACCGAGTCAGCAGCGTTCAGCGGCAGCAGCACGTATCAGCGCGATGACGCTGACACCTGAGTCAGCAGCAGCATAAGCGGGGTGGCGCGGCGTGTCTACTGCCCTGCTGAGGGCTGACAACGCCACTCGGGCACGCGGCTGGCGTTACTCTAGATTCTCATTCGGTTCCTGTGTCGTTCTGTGTGCTCCCGGGAATGTGACTGTGTTCAATTGTTATTATTTTACTATAACTATCTTAATTTGTTGTATTTTAACGATGGTTTGTCTTTTTACAGGTTGGTGCCAAACCTAATATTATGAAGGCGATGGAGTAAGTTGTTAATTTATAATAAAGAAAATTACGACCCAAGCTGTAAACAGTACGGTTAAATCATGAGCCAATTTTCTTAGCGTTTACTCTGGTATCGTCCCGTTGTTTTTGTTTTCCTTTGATCACTAAAATACCATTGGTAATTATTATTTACACATGCCTTTGTTGAATACCTGGCATGATAGCAGACGATTCGAAAACGTATTGAGTTAAGGCCATTTCACACCGGCACCCATGGTCGTCCTCGTATGAGAATGTAAATAAATTGCTTAACATGCATTTTAATGGGGCCATTTCTACAGGCGTACATGGACGTCCGAGGACGTATTGGACGCGTCCACGCAGATCACTCGCGGAGCTATCAGCCTGGAAAATCCGAGTGGACCCATGCTAGCATTAAAAATTAATTACATGCGTAGATTATATTTTATAAAACATGCCATATAATGTAATCATAATCTCAGCCTTTCCAAGTAGACATAATAAAAATGTAGGTATGTAGTTAGGTATTTATGCCATTAAGCTCCATACAACATTTAAATTAAATACAACAACCCATTCTTCTACTAACAATGTTCATGGGATGAACAAAACAAAGGGTAACATTTTGAACATTTTAAATATTATATTTTTATTCGTCTTTGATCCAGGCTTAATACCTAACCCCCGTTGCAGCAAACCTGCATACTTCGCGAATTTCAAATGGTACTTCACTAAGTCATGAAGCCACTTACCAACTTTAATCAAAGCATGTTCATAAATGTGCGAGATATGACATTTTATTTATTCCCCATAAGAAAAACATTAGGACTGAGTATGCAGGTTTGCTGCATCAAGGACCACAAAATCTGGTTTTTATGCAAATACTAATGGATCATCTCCAGATGAAGCAACATACCAAGTTTTATCAATGTATGTTCATAAACAAGCAAGATATCCCATGATTATTATTCTCCATAAGAATAACATTATAGCTGCTGATTACGCAGGGTTGCTGCCATGGGAACCACAAAAAAGAGAGTGGTATGCAAATGGCATTAATACCCAACCATATAAAGCCACACACCAAGTTTAATTAATAAGCGAGATATACAATTTTACTTATTCTCCATAAGATTAACGTTGGACAACGTACTGTGTTTAGCACTCTCAATATATCGGTAACCAATTGACGTAGAGCGATGATCAAATTACTAAATTGTTTGTTTTTTAAGCTGAATGTAATGGTGTAAACCAAAATTTGGGTTTGAAAAGAATTATATGTAAAAACTTCAAAAACCCCATTTTTGTGGTACAAACCCCCCACCCCCCCCAAAAAAACCCCAGAATAGGGCAACCTCTCTGGTTATCGAACTCATGAAAATAGATGATGCCATCGGACCATTTTTACGAAATTTATCGTGCCTACGGACACACACACACACACACACACACAAATATATATATATATATATATATATAAATTTGAACGAATGGTGTTTTTGGCATCTGGTGGCGTCAAAACGAAAAGTTATCATGGTCCCGGGCCTAGGTCTTACCATGCCGACTACGGTAATTGCTTCTTCCTTCCCTATTGGGGAAATCCGCTAAAATATGCTAAAAGAGTTGAGGGACCCCCTGTATTTTTATTTTATTATCAATTATTGAAATTAATACTTTTAGGGGTGAAAATAACGTCCCACCACTTGATGATAACAATATTCAAGTCAATAGTGGGGACGTGAACGATGTAAAGTCATCAGTGATGAGCAGTTGTTAGATGTAGGATGAATTAGGCAAGAAAAATTACTCATCCACCACAAATTCGTCTACATGCAGTGTGGATTGGCACATTCATTGACGCCCACGGACATCAGCGGACGTACGTGGACGTTCATGGACGCCGCAGATTGCGGTGTGAAATGGTCTTTACTGTTTAGAAAGTAAAGGATCTTTCTCGAGACAAGTGATTATAGATTTACTAGAAGTATTCATTTTTTCAATAATACACCAGCGATAATTAAGCGCGTAGAGATCGGATGTTACGATAGAGGAAAAGGCGGAGGCGAGGGGTAGGGCGAAGGTTGAGTGAACCCGCTTATCAGATCCTCGATGTGATAAGGGCCGCCGCAGTGGTGGCCAATATGGCAGTGCCGCGCGGCCCGTCGGACTGGTTTCTAATATACTCTGGTCGCCGGAGGATGGAACTCGTGTCTTACTGGTATTATGGTAGAAATACAACATTCATAATTGCGCATCCAACTAATAAATAAGGACCACGCTAACTCAAATCTTTACTCTTTACCGAGTTGTATTAATTTATTTTCATTATTAAGGGAGATAATAAACTTATTCTCCATAAGAATAAAATTAGGGCTGAGTAAGCAGGTTTGCTGTTACAGGGAGAATCAACAAAAATCATTTCCTGAACAAATGTTATACCAGCACTAGGTGAAGCCACATACTAAGTTTTTCAGTATCCTCTCATAAATATTCGAAATATCAAATTGTATTTATTCTCCATAAGGATACTGTAAGATTGAACAACAATTTTGCTATGGGGACAATCAACAAAAATCATTTGTTTGTCTAAGTATCAATGTACCAGTACTAGTTGAAGCCACATACCAAGTTCCATCAATATACGTACATAAATAATCGAAATATAACATTTTATTCATTCTCCATAAGGATAACATTGGACAACGTACTGTGTTAAACACTTTGAATATCTCTGCAACGGTTGGACGTAGAATCACAATTTAACTACCAAAATGATTTTTTGTAGAGCTGATCTTATTGGTTAAAAACAAATGTGATGTTTTTAGTAAAATTAACCAAGGAAAACTCAAAAACCTTTTTCCCATAAGATTAACATGGGAAATTTTATTAACACGTTTTTTGGATTTTCTCCGCAACCACAACCTATGTTAATAATTCATTTTTTATTTGTTTTATTAAACTCTATAAAATGGTCAAAACCAGAATTTAGTGTTTTAAAACCTTTAGGGTGAAAAATGCAAAAACCGGATTTTTTTGAAGATGTTAATCCCCATAAAACTCCCTTTCCATGGTCCGATCTTTCTGGTTTTCAAACTTTCAGTCATGAATATCACTTTACACATTCGTGCCAAATTTCAAGGAAATCTGACGATTTTTACAAACGTTAGCGCGTTCACGGACACATATCTAAATATATATGGGGTACAATACTCCCATCAAACCCTCCTTCGGATAATGTGATCTATCTGGTTTTAGAACTCGTTCAAATAAGTGCTATTTTACATATCTGTGTCAAATTTCATGAAAATCGGACCGATTTTACAAAAGTTATCGCACCCACAAACACATAAAACATTCAATATTTGTTTCCCATATAAACACATATGCAAATTGGAACAAGTGTTTTGTGCAGGTAAGTATGAGTTTCCAACGAAAAACTGTTTTATATCTGGGGTCTACAAATATATTAGTTACAATAAAAAAATTAGATGTTTGTCAACGGTACCATATAGTGCTTGTTTACCCTTTCACGATTTAACTCAAGGTAATGGCTTCCTTTCCATAGAGGAAATTCGCTAAAACGTCGTCCATAACGCAATTCTTCTGTCCATAGATTGCTGCATTTATTTAGTAGTACGCTCTCAATTGTTTTTTATTTCCATATGTGTTTTTTATTACCTTGAGTGTTCTGGGATTTTTTTAAAGTTCTACATCAAGTAACAATTTTGTATACGCACACGAGACAGCCTTGATTGCTTTGGGCTTTTAAAGGCTTTTTTGAAGTAGTGCTACATTAACTGAAGGTTCTGAACCATTGGTGGGCTTTGAATAAGCCCATCGCACTGATATGAACCTGACATTTTATTCTAAGCGTGTTTACTACTACTCTGTAGGCTCGAATTACAAACAGTTCTATTGGAGACCTGTCCAAACATTATGGTCGTGTCGAGTATGTGGGCTCCAGTCACTATGTTCCGAGCGGTGCCCTCGGTTAGAAGCATCCAAACGATTAGGACTCATCGGTTCCCTTTCATTCTCTCACTTCGGAAGGAGAGCGTTTGGGGGGGGTCTAGGTCATTACGCAGTCGCAGGGACCTCCCTGGTACCTTTTGCACACATACGGCTGAGTTTTGGATAGGGAGTTCACAAACCCTTTGCAGCACTAAGGGTTATTGCTGAATCCTGCGAATGCATTGACAAGTTGTGCGGCCACAATCACTAATGGAATCGGTGGTCAAACTGGGTGTCCTTGTGATGGTCTCGGGAAACCCACCACCGGTAACTTACGTCATACAATCACCCGATTTTTGCATTACTTTATTCGCCTATGTTTTAATCTGCCTACGTTATTATTATGATTAAAGTAACTGGAGAATTTAAAAACATTAACATTTTTGTAAATATATAACGCCTTTTTGTCCGCGGAAAAATTAAGGCCCCTATGATACAAACGGGCACACTTATGTCCGTCCGAGAATTCATAGGGTAGTAGCGCCCTTCTGTTGTAATGCGAATTTGAAATCTAGCTTTCTTGTAGTTATTGTCCAACAACAATGTAGTTAGTAGCCCCGTCCTGCAACCACCGTTTACTGGGATGTAGATCTTGGTAAGGATCAGTAAACTGCGAGACCGAAAGTGGCGACTGCGACGTTGGCGCACATAATAACATTACCATTGCTAATACAGTACCACTACTGTAGCACCGGACCCTTATGTAATGGGCCGCTGTGTGGTTAATATTAATGATTTAATGTCGCACTCATCACGGGAGTTTGAATGGGATGGCCTTCACTAATGGCGAGTTCGTGCCATCCCTACCCAGCGTCCTTGTGGGTTATCTCATTAGTCATCGCAGTTGCATAAGTGTTTGTAGAATTGCACTAGTAGTTACATCATGCGCTTCGTAATTCACGAACTACTTGTATTCTCTCGCATATTACCATCCTTGACCACACGGAACTAAACACCTATCCCCACTCGTACTCTAGTATTACTTGCAAGACATTCCCATCGCTGAAGAAATTTTCAAAAGGGTCGTATTTAAAATTTGGCTATAAAAGTAGCGTGTGTATGATTTGAGTGTCTCAAACATAGTTGACATTTATTTATGTCTTAAAGCATAATTATATTAATAACGTACAAACTTTATTGCGTTAAGAAAGTTTGAAACGGGAAACTTCCACATCATTATTTAGTTAAAGAGTCGTAAAAAGTTATCAAACCTATTAAGATAGACTCTAACTGCAGAGAAGGCTAAAGAAAAACATTCATAACTAAGATTATTACCGAAGTTGCGTAAGTTTGCTCTGCTCGGAGATTTGTGTGTTATTAGAACGCTCTTTATCCCACCGTCCTGTTGCCATTGCACACGAGACAGCCGTGAGCGCTTAGGGCACTTGCGGCTTTTGAAGTGGTGCTACAGTAAGTAGAGGTTCTGAACCATTGGTGGGCTTTGAATAAGCCCATCGCACTGATATGAACCTTACATTGTATCGTCAGGGCAATTGCTATGTTATACTAATTCTGAGTTGATGAATCGAATCGGAATAGTTGTCATTACTTATATATTTGTGGAGATTCACAAGAATGTGTCAGGCAAGTCTCATTAATGTATGACTCAAGCGTATAAACCGATACAAGTTTATTTTATGTTTATGTAGTAATTACGCTAATTTTATGCAATTTGCACATTCTCTATACTAACTTGTTTTTATTAAAACAATACACCACATTATAAATAATTTTGTCGGATATAGTAAAATATATACATTGCGACAGTTTGTAAAGTGTTAGTCCTTGTATTGCTTTAATTTTGTGGGTTCATTGTTTTACATCATTTTGTTTGTAAATAACTATTTGAGTTGAATGACGAATTCGGACATTTGCATTAATTTTTATTTAATTTAAAGAGCTTAAGTTTGATCACAGAGTAGCGAATCTATAGATTCCTTTGTCTGTGGTTTGATTAAACAGGAAGCGGAGTCGAGTCCCTTGCACTGCTGGTGTCGGGCTCGGGCAGGAGCAGTGCCCCCTCCCACCACTACCACAGTTTGTCGGTTTCACTTGTGTCTTGTGGCACTCTACCGATGGCCCGAGTCACGAGTGGCACGTAACGGTAATTATCACTTCTTGTTATGACGTCATTGGCGATTCTGAATGACAAATTCACGATGCGCGTTTACACTTTTACAGAATTTTTTACTGGGACATGTTTGATGTAGTTTATTTAATAGTGGTATGACTATTTTACTAGGGATATCCACAGTATCTTACCGTGTTTTATTTATACACACTTTGAACTCCGTGATACTATTATTTTGTATTTTATGCTAATGTTAATAAACTGTGATGTTTTGTGAGTTATAGTTAACTAGGGGCTTGAAGGGGCGATAGCCCCTAAAAAACCAAAATACATAAATTTTTTATCAACCTTCATTGGTCATTTATAAATAAGCACTGATTTTCTAGCATTATAATATAATATTATTATACTGTCTTATGTTTTTAATAAAATGTCCATTCCTAAACAACTATACATTGCTGTAGTTTAAAAGTAAACAAACTGAATAAGTACAGCTGGTATAAATATCAAAGGCTAATTTAACTCTGTGGCACAGCTGTTTTAATTTCAAAAGATGTAAACAAATTAAACCCCATGTTGTTTTAATGGGAAAAGTTTTATTCTGTTGCGAATTTATGGTAAAAAAATAAGAAAAATGAATAGTTTTCCCTCAAAATTCACGCCAAGACCTTTAAAATGATACCCCTCCCATCCTTCTACGGCCATCCAGTCACTCACAATTTCTTTACAAAAATTTGACTTACGGAATTATATATAGAGATGTTATTTGCCGAAAGTAGACAACTCCATCCTTAGCGTTAATCTGTTGTTTGTGTACGCGGTTACCGTCTGGCGGATTTTTGTTACACAACATCTCCTTGGGTCGTTAGTGATGGTTGAGACACGCTTTATTGGCAATCTGTTCTGATCTTAATTGTTTACGATGCCCTTAAGTAGCAAGCAACTGCACAGTGTGTCGTTTCAAGCTTACTTTCCTAGTAAGTTGGTTTTTGCCAAAACACGTTGCGAATGGGGGAGCAGTTGTATTAAATCTTACATACCAAAGGATGTGCAAATGGGAAAGTAAGCTTGAAACGACACACTGTGCGTGTCGTTTCAAGCTTACTTTCCTAGTAAGTTGGTTTTTGCCAAAAAACGTTGCGAATGGGGGAGCAGTTGTATTAAATGTATCTTACATACCAAAGGATGTGCAAATGGGGGTTTACCATAGCCGCCTTTAAAGAAGGCCGCGGCGTAGTAGAATTGGCAACGCCGCAAGAGGAGTTACTGCGTGCCTCGCCGCCCGTATACTACTATGGAAAAACGAGACGCCGCCATCTAAAATCGTTATTTTTTACTCTTCAAGTCATAAAATACCGTTTAATTGGTATTTATCGTTTTGCTAACGAGTGACACCCTGTTGTGAGCCCAACAAGGTTCACATTTAAACTGAGAGTAAAGTTAGCGTGTTTATAGTCAAGTGTTGCTGGGTTTTACACGTAGGCATAGTAAAACTATAATGCCTTGCACCGTTGATTCAAGAATGTGCTAGGAGTTTAATAAGTTTAATCAATTTTTAAAATGTCCCCGTAGCAAGAAATCCACCCACTTATTGAATTGAAAGTAAAGTTATTTATACGTTGAAAATTTGTTTACTAAAGAGTTGTATACATTTATTTTTGCCGTAATTTGGCGTTTTAAAGTTGTTAATACATAGCACAGGAAAGTTACGTTTTTAATTAGTTTAGTTAGGTTTTAATTACAAATACCTTTTATCATCAGTTTTTTTTATAAATATCAATAGATATAATGGTTAAGCTAACCATTTGCTAAGTGCTAATAAAAATGCGGCTATGGGTTTACATATACTACCTTGCATCGAGCTTTTCCGTTAGACGCGCGACTTCCATTTTTCCCTGAGGCCCTGGCCCTGCACACAGACATGAGAGCGCAGGCAGTCCCAGCCCCGTACCTGCACGCCCGGCGCACGGCGCGGCGCTACAGCGATGGCGACTGCGGTACGTGCGTCGCGTTACAACGGCCCGCATGTCCCGCTCATTAGTATGGCGGTCGCGGCAGTCCAGCTCACTTATATAAGCCCGGTTTTACTCCGCGCGCCCGTGATCTATGTGGTGTACTCTACGGGCCGAACGCTACTGCATTCTTTGAACTGGCATTTCAATAAATAAATGTACAACTTCTGGGAAACGTTTGTTTGGTTTAGCCATTATACAAGTTGATAACTACACTCGACCTTATCAGATCATGTCCAGAGTCAGCGTTTACCCGATCCAAAAAGCAGTGCCCACTTGACTAGACATTTCAACCTTAACCCTGCCATGCGTTATAACATAACTATCTGCAGTGGGGGAGGCGAATAGTAACTGGGTTATATTGTTATATTAAATACATCCATATAACTTGTCAGTTCTCTGTGTTGTTGATCGAGTTGTTTAGTAATATTTAGTAAGACTCCACTTTTTCACGAAACTCGTTCAGTTTAACGTGAGGGTGCAGAGGTAAATATTAGTCATCGGTTTAGAATCATACGTACTCTACCCGATTTTAAGAATCATTTGCATAAATTGAGATAGTGTATAACCAAACGGCAAGAAAATAATTATTTTCATCGCCGTGCTATTGCACTCTGTAGTGCCGTACAATTGCGTCGCTCTGTAGACACAGTGTATATATAAGTTGGGCATTTATAAGATATTTTGTTTGCCATTTTTGAGCCTTTTGCATGATTTATCCTATATTTTAAAGAAAAATACAAATTCATAAATCTCTTACTCCGTGTCCATGATATTTAATAAATTATTGGTAAGTCGTTCGTTTCTTAAGTAGGTTATTATGCTAAATAGTCGCTAATTAATTAATTAATTCATATTTATTTACATTCAAGCTAACTCATTCAAGCTTGCATGTTATTTTTAAAAATCTTAAAATAAGTTACATTACCAGTTTTTATACCAGCGTCCTCTACCGACCGATGTTTCTGTATATCAACATTTAAAAGTCTAGTTTGTAACAGTTGTTAAATATATTTATTTTTATTTAAATTAAGATTACAAAACAAATATGAAATAAGACATTAACTGTGTGGGGCTGCAGCTAAAGACCCAGTTGTAACTAGTAGTCGAGTGGTGTGTTACACAACCGTCTCGCATTCTCGCGTTATCTCATCGACCACTGCAGCTGCTACGCCTTCAATAATATTATTAACAGTATCTTGCACAACGCGTTCAATTATGTTACATTTGTTCTCATTAAAATGTGCTAATTATTGATTATAAACAAGCGGGTGTAAAGTTATATGTTTACTGTTAGCGGTGGATTTTGTTGTCATCGTCATGTTTTCCTTGAAGTAGTTTAATGTATGTATCTGCAGTGTTTGTGTTGAGTACTCGCAGATACTATTATGCGTACTCGTACTGCAGTATAAAATTGTTGGTAGTACATAACATTCATTGCTCATAGGCCGTCCATCGAGTTGCAGTTTCCTGATGCTTTTATCAACATTAGTAGTTTCAATTCATGGAGTGATTATAGTATAGGTGGATAGCGCAATCGTGTTTGATTTGTTGCATGTTCTTTCGTTCTTTCAGTTTTCCATTTTTGATATGCCAATGAATGAATAGCTTTAAAATAATAGTTAAAGTTGAGTACGTTTACATTGCTCACAATTACTATACAATTATTGTTCACTTTTACGATCTTCTATTTATTTTTATGGCGTGTAATGGTTGCATAAAAGCATACAACAAGAAGTAATTTACTTCTTTTTCCATCACTATTTCTCATGCCACTATTTATTGTAAATTACGCGCATAGTTAAATTGGCTTGCTAAATTGATTTTCTGGAATAAGGAGAACACATATTTAGGCAAAAGGTGGTGCAGCATTGTGTCAAACATTATAATTTTGTATTGACCATATACTTTTGTTCAGTCTAAACCTGCCAGTAACGGTGCAACACAAATTAATATGTATGCAGTTACATGAACTACAAATACTTAAAAGCAGGTCAATGTGGTTAGAAGCAAGCGAAGTGGATCAGCTGATAAAATACGGCAAACACGTGTGATACTATTGATTGTTAAATTTCGTTAAACTAATTAACTTGACTACATACATTATTTACGTGCATTTGCAAAGCAATTGATAGATCTAACAGTCGTAGATTAATATTTCGCCAGATAAATATTTGATACTGTCGCGTCGCGGATCGTCTAGATTCCGTTTGTAACCCGTACCTTCTCCTGTAATTAAATAGCCACGCAGGAACGTGTGGGTGGATATATAGCCTCGGGAAGACACTATCTCCCCTCCGTGCCTCACAAAGCGCCGACCATAACTCAAAGGCCAGCCCCATCGATCTGCCATGCCTTCTACCTTCGCGCTCCGAGTTAAGTAATATAGTCCTTACTCGGGGTATTATGTTAAAAGTCATTTAAGTTATAAAAGCGTTTAAATTTAACAACCCTTCATATATACATTGCATCACTGTACATCTTGTTGGGGAGATTACTATGTATAAAAACAATATAATTAAATCAAAGATAGCATTTGACACGCTTGGGCTGGGGCTCCTTCCTGCAACATGAACTCGTGAATTGGTCTAGTCTCACTCACTTGGGACTTAAATAATAATTATCAACTGTTGTTATACAGTTAACGTTTCCTGATCCGGATTAAAAATGTTCGTGTTATTGAAAACAGTCCTTTCCTGTTGAACAAAATAGCAAAAGGTATTTTGGTCAACGGGACTACTCCGTTATATCTGAACTGAACCGACGATTGATAAATTGCCTCGATTCGTAGTTGCACAAAAGGGTTATTCATTTTCGATTTTCTATTCTTAAGGGCAAAGACAGTCCTCAGATGTCATTTTCCCCAGTAGAAAAATTACTTCTAAATCCTACCTCCTATACTCTAATATGAGTTAAGGTTTGCTTGCTTGCTTGTAACTGTGATCTCAAAAACGAAACCAAAGATTTCCTTCAAATTTTGGAAATAACTAATTTCTGGGATAACAATAACAGGTCTCATTCCCAAAAAATCAAATAATGTAAAAAAAATGAAAAGTTAAAAAAAATAACATTGGGTTTATGGAGTTTAAAATCAAAACAAAAGAATTGTATCAGTTGTTCATAATTAATTCCTCGTGCGGATCTTCGTGATGTGGTTAAAGTGGTTTAAACCGGGTTTTTTAGGGTGGGGGTGAGTGATTGACATCTGTTCTTAGTCTGTTGATTAAAAATCGCTTGTGAGAATCATCTGTTAAGTGACAAACCAAAAACATTGCAACCACTAAGTGATTGCTGTGCAAAGATCTTAGGTCATGATTGTTCCACACATCTTAACGAACAGGATGAATACGCCTGAACCTTCGGCAGAACATCCTCCCGAATGTTCACTGAACATTCCGACCCGTGTACTTGCTACCAGTACACTATGGCCCAACAAATGTTAACTAAGGGGAGCGCGATAGTGTAATCAGTGTGCTCTTCGGGATATTTCGCCTCGCCATGATTCGTGTTCGCCGTGCTCCGTTTTTTGACGGGTTTTCGGCACGAATCAAAAGAGACGAATATAAGCGAATGGGTGAGCATAGTATTGCATGGTATTCGGTGAGCGTGTACTTGGTTAGTTCGCTGTGCACATCCGAACATTCAGCGGGACATTCGAGTGAATCATTTGGCGATAGTGTTCTGGTACCAAAAAGTCCGTGCAGCTCCCACATTTCTCGCGACTACTCCGAACATTCGGGATTCGGCCGAATGTTCGGGCGTATTCGCGAGAAGTGTGGGGCAGCCTCTATTGATTAGATCTAACACAATTATTTTCATTTGCCTTCAACCTGTAGTGAGTTCGCTGCGCCCATATGTTTAAACATTACTTTTATAGGAAAAATATTGAAATTTCAATTAAACAATCAGCAAAAGCAAATCAACTTTTTGAGAGAAAAAAACAGCTGATCGTACAAGAACAAATACTCCAAATACTAGCCAAATGTATTCCGCAGGAATAATATTATGATACATGGTATTGTGAACTTCTCCTCCAAAGCTGATCCCCCCACTCTTCTGCTGGCACCCCTACTCAGGCTTTACGAAGATCCGCACGAGGTTCTACTCGTGTTGTTTATAACTGTTAAAATGTAGTTTCCTGAGAGCAGGGACTAAAACTGTTAAGTGAAGATTGCATATATAGGGTGGTCATATCCTAAATAAAGCAAAGGGACATTCAGCTGTAAATAACAACTGGATTGACCTTAAAAAATCAGAAAAGAGGAAAATGAGCTATAAAAATGTGAATCAGTCGAGGGAAGTGGTGAAATATTAGTCCCAGTCATCTAAAAAAACTGACTGGCCTTACCCAAGCAAAGCTCGGTCCCCAGGTACTTAGATGTTTACGCAATAATTCACAGTTTTAAAAACATTAATGTATGTTATGGTTTTAATGTAGATTAAAAATAATTACCGAAACATGGTTTTAATGTAGATTAAAAATAATTACCGAAACATCACCAAGCTCTGGATGGCGTCTATGATGGCTAACTCTTGAAGTGACAAGTATTATGCGCGGTTCGAGTCGTCAGTGTCCGCTGGCAAGTCTCCCCAAGTGATGTCCAGTAGTCCAGTGCGGTGTGGCCCCATACCTACCAGGACTCGGTGGTCTGGCGGCCGTGTCACCCGGTACGGGCGGGCCTCAACACACGCCTTGCTTCCGGTTATCTTTCTCCCGCGTTATAAATTAAACACCCGGGACACTAACCAAACACGGGCTTCCTTCACTGAGCGTTGCGTTGGCTTGAAGATACCATAATTAACCCCAACATCACAAATTAATGTATGTGTTTCTTGAGTTTTCGTATTACAGCATTCATCTTAACTTACAATTATTAGCACTTAGACGGCACCGTGTTATTTGTGGCTTTCTCCTGAGTGAGGTTTAACCCTCAAGAAAGCGTTGATTTTTACGATGTTAATTGTTTCACAATTATTATGTTAAGGCTTGGCAAATTTCTTGTTTTCCTTAGGACAAAAGTTAGGACGTCAATGACGTTTTATTTTATTGACTTGTTAGGTATGAGGTATGGTTGAAAGCAGTTAACTTAAAATAGAACATTAAACCACACTGTGTAATCTATAAGATTTCAATAATATATGTTATGAATATAAAATTACTTGTTTTAATTGTATATCTTTTCTTTATTCGCATCAATTTACCGTAATCACGTAAACCGTAATCTATAAACATTTAGTTTATTGTCTATATCGATTCGTTTATATGTTATCTAGTTGCTTTATATAGATTTCTTTAGAAACACTTCTATTAAGATTTGAAAGTATTAATTCATAATGGTAACATTTTTTCAGCTGTAAATCAAAACGAGATTCACACAGTAAACATAACTATTTTTTTGAAAACTTATTTAGATAAAAAAAAGAAAAGTACAACTCTATAAACCCACGATTTTGTTAAATAGGCCTAGTACTTTTATTAACTACTAATTTAAGTAGAGCTAATCGAAATCTTTAAAAACTTATAAATGGGCTTAAAGAAATAAAGCCGATGTGGAGCAAAAGTTATAAATTGGAAGTTTAACATGACTCTGAAGATCAGTGGCGCTATCTTTAAAGCACGTTCTCGGAGCAGTTACCGGGCATAAAGACGGAGATATTTTAACATTTTACGGCCCAAAGTTGGCGGGTATCAGCGCTAAAGCATCTCCAACTTCTAATTCGATATAAAATAAATTATAACGCCAACACAGAGCACGGAGGAGGGCTCCTTAATTACAAAACTTGAATGGAAATTAAGTTCTGAAAAGTTTGTTCGAGCTCGGAAGGTTTAGCCCCTCGATCGGGGAGTCCGAAACTGTATTTCAGTTAAAAGTTTAAAATCAAAACGTCGAGCAAAACCAGAGTGCGAAAGTTAGAGTAATATGAAAAGAGTTTTGCGATGAGAAGCTAATTAAGAATTTCAAACTTTTAAAATTCTTATCGAAATATCGAGTTAATCGGTGACAAGGAGGAAGGGAAAGGGATGAGGATGAGGCGAAGTTTGCGGCGGACTCGGAATACTCGGGCCGAGAACAAAGTTTCTTTTCAACTGCGGAGTCATGGAAGAACTGATTAACAGAGGAACAGAGGTGCAGGGTAGCCCGGATGGGGAAGAAAGGGGTTATTGTACCCCCGCCCCACTCCAGGCCCATTTGCATCATCCCCTGCGCATTGTACTCCGCTCTCGTTAAGAGATGACTCCCGACTCTTTATACGCTTTACATGTGTTATTTTGCGTTGGTACAGTGGTGTTTTGCCTCCCTATTGTCAGTTGCGATTTGTTTGCTGCTGTCCTTTACTAACTGTTTCTTGTATTTTTATTTTATATTAGTTCGTTAATTTCGTTTTAATAAGGAGAAGCTATTTGTCCGCAGGGATTGTAAGATGTATGCTCGCGTATCGGGATCACGATATGTATTTCTTTTCTTCGTTCCTTCAATGTTTCATTAATCCTAGATTTTTTAAAGTAGTATATCAAAATCGTTATGTCGTCATTTCGAGGACCAACATTGCATGTCGGTTCCAATAAAATATATAAATTAATCGTTAGTATCATTAACAAAACAAATTGTCATAGCAAGCGTCAAATTCTTATATAAGATGTGTGCTTATTTGAATGCATGCATATGTTCACACAACTCACACGGAATGTTTTTTAGTCTCCGGACACATCAAAAGTAAACTATTACTATATAAAATTCTTTGTTAACTTATTTCTATGTATTGTCTATGGAATCCCCTATCGCGAAAATAAATTTGACACAAGGTCACTTTAATGGTTGCCGGGAGTTTATTAAAGAACCTTAAAGCCCATTTGAAATCACAAGTTTTCAGAAAGGCGAATCCTTGTGTTAGACAACTCTGTAGTTTTCTCGGGCACGTTATAGCCGCCGTATAGATGAATGTCACTCATTGAGCATGAGTTCACTTGAAACGTCAAAACATGATTTTTTCAAATATTTATAAGCTCAGCAGTGTTGGCAACTTTGATCTCCCTGAAGGATTCTCTGCAACATGAAGGTTGATTGATAACCATTTTGTAGGGTTTTCCAGATGGCGATGGTCAAGTAGTTTATTTATTTTACGGAAAGCTGAAACTTGGTCTCATAAGTTTACACTTTAGCGGTGCAGTACCCAGGCAATACACCAGTCGTAAATAAAGTATTTTGGATTAATAAATCTAAATACAAATGCAGATTGATGTAGTGTTTAACGTTAGGTTTATTGTTTTGTGCAGTCTGAGTATATTTCCTCATGTCGCCAGGAAAGTTATCATGGACGGTGTGTAGTGTGTATAGGTTGTATATCATGTCTACGCGATACTACTTGTTAAGGTGGGGACCTGGGAAAAAGTCTCGGAAGTAGTCGCGCCGTACCATTCGTGTTTATATAAAGAGAGAATTGTTTATTATTGTTTAATGCCCAGTTGTTTTCTTATTGTTCAGAAATTCAATAAATAAATATAAATCTCCACTTCAAATTCATAATAATAAATGTGATGGTAAAACTAACAAACTTTCGACGCCAATACATATTATCATATTGAATACTAATTTTAAAAGCGGGCCACTAGGTAGAAACTTTACTAAGTAATAAATGAATGAAATTAATAAGTTATGAAAAGTGAGGACAGTTTAAATATAACAAATATCCATTCAATTTACAGCTGCGATATTACAGTAATACAGGCACTCTGACACAGCTTTCTAATCAGTTAAAGGTCTCGACAATCTCATTAATTATTCATCGCAGTCGGTCACCCGTGGACGTTATACAGCGAGCGGGCGGGTCTTGTTGCCTTCGGTTTCAATGTGATAACATTGTAGATGATGACGTGTCAGAAGACTATCTATTACACTAGCCCCACCGCGCCTAGTGCATACTACACTGTGCACACGACGCGCGACGCGGCGGCGGCAGTGTTATCGCGCGGGCTTTTATGTGTTCGTGTTGGCCAAGGCTCGTCGGGTTACACAATCAGACATTGTCTCTGTGTTGGTATTGGGCGACATTCCATTAACTCGCATCGACATCGTTACATTCCACGCATCACTGTCACTAACCAGACCAACTTTGTCCTTACTGCAACAGATGGTGTCATTAAAATAATACTGATCATATTTAGGGAAATCGTCTGATAGATCTGGTTTAAGCGTAGGCCTATTCCTACGTCAGTAAAATAAACAATTAAATAAAGTGTTAATATAAATTAACTGTCTTATTATAACCTTATAGTTTCTATCTATAACATTCAATCACTACTCTAAATTTGATAATGCTTGTAGTACTATTATGGCGTTACCATTAAAACTGAACTTATAATTACCATAAAAACTTAATCGCTCATCACGCTTGTAACGTACTGGTTTTGTTACTGTGCTTGTAACATTTTTTTAATTTTTACAACTGTTTTGCTTCGCTATTGCTTGACTATATTAGATTATAACTATTTAATCTGCGCCGATGAGAAATTGGGTAAATACAGATTTGCTACGGTTGGGAACTTGTATGAACTCGCTCGCTATGATAAGATGACGGTTGGTTAGTAAAACCATTGATAACTGAACCTTCTCCGATCTCCCATGATGCATTGAACTAGTTTCCATAATGTATTGCATGAGTAACAATACTCCTCGTATGCTGGTTTTTGGGACTGTCAGTGCAAGATAAAGGTTGTTAGCCAACCATTTGGTTAAGCAAATTATTAAATTTCCTATCTCAAATCACTTACTCATGCATGTTTTGTCTTTCTTTAGTGAAACTTTTAAGTTATTATTTATTTGTATGGAAGAAGTATTAACCCGCAAATAAGTGTTTTGGTAAGTCATCGTTATTTATGGTCTTGTTAACAAACAAAATCAATTATTAGGCTATATTTCAATATCAAGTAGTTGTATGCGTGTGCTAATAGTTAAAACATAACCTATGCATATGGTAGTGTGCATTTATTTGCACATTAGAAATTAGCTGAGTATGCAGGTTTGCTGTGACAGGGAGTCAACTTATTAAGTTCTCTATGAACCGTGGTCCCAAATGTTCATGACCATTGACTGTATATACTGAAGTATCTATAGTCAATGATATGACTAAGTGGCTAAGCGCATTCTGATGGTAATGCAGTGATGAAACCCTTGCACCTAGTGTGTCATCCCATCAGGGACTGTACTGCAGCCCGAGTGGACACTGGTACAGTCCCGGCTGAAAGTCGCCTGTCCTCGTTGCCGCATATTAATTTAATTTAACCTCGTCATTGTTTTAGACAACAACTTGCTGCATTAACTGATTTAAATGCTGAACTTGAGGGTTAAGTAACGATTTTGTTACACTAAACGTATATGATCGTATTCAGTTTGAAATGATTATTTTTGAAAAAAATCAGGAATATAAAAGACTCGGAGGGGTTTCAATTTTAGCGAATTTTCCCTATAGGGAAGAAGTTATTACCGTAGTCGGCATGGTAAGACCTAGGCCCGGGACCATGATAACTTTTCGTTTTGAGGTCCCCAGACCCCAAAAACACCATTCGTTCGTAACTGTATATATATAACGTAACTATAACTATATATATATATATATATATATATATATATATGTGTGTGTGTGTGTGTGTGTGTGTGTGTGTGTGTGAGCACGATAACTCTCGTAAAAATTATCCGATTTTGATGAACTTTGGTATAAACGTGTAGAGCAACATTTATGACTTAAGTTCGAAAACCAGCCAGATCGCTCTATCCGAAGGGGTATTTTGGGGGGTTTTGTACCCCAAAAATGTTTTTTTTTAAATTTTTTAGATATAATTTTGGATATACTGTAGTCAAATTTTACCAAATTGGATTCAGCTTATAAAAACACACAATTTTGTATTTTGATCATTCCTCTACGTCAATTGGTTATCGAGATATTGAAAGTGCTAAACACAGTACGTTGTCTAATGCTATTCTTATGGAGGAAAAATAAAAAATGTATTTCTCGCTTATTTATGAACGTATACTGACGAAACTTGGTATACGGCTTCATATGGTTGTGGTCCATTGATATTTGTTCAAAAAAATTTTTGCTAAAGGCTCTCGTACCAGCAAACCTGCGTACTCAGCCCCTTGTTATTCTTATGGATAATAATTAAATGCTATGTCTCCCTTAATTATGAAAATAAATGAATAAATACCCCCGTCGCAGCAAACCTGCGTACTCAGCGAATTTCCAATGCATATTATATGACTTAATACCACATAAAACCGTATACCATGTTTCATAAAAATATATTCACAAATAAGCGATACATACAATTTTAATTATTCTCTATAAGAATAACATTGGGGATGAGTACATAGGTTTGCTGAAACAAGGAACATAAACAATTGGTTTCTATGCAAATATCAATATAACTCAACTAGGTCTATTCTACATACCTAGTTTCATCAATATTCATTCTTAAGTAAGCGATATATTCCATTTTGATTAATCTCCATAAGAATAACATGGGGGATGAGTACGCAGGATTGCTACAACAAGTAACGACAAAATGGGTATTTAGGCAAATATCAATATATCTCAACTAGGTGAAGTCATATAAGAGGTTTTATTAATTTATGTTCATAATTAAGTGAGACATAGCATTTTAATTTTTATCCATAAGAATAACATGGGGCTGAGTACGCAGGTTTGCTGCTACGGGAACTTTTAGCAAAAAAATTGTTTTTTTGAGCAAATAACAATAGACCACAACCAGATAAAGCCGTATACCAAGTTTCGTCAGTATACGTTCATAAAGAAGCGAGATATAATTTTGTTCTTATTCTCCATAAGAATAACATTAGACAACGTACTGTGTTTAGCACTTTCAATATCTCGGTAACCGATTAACGTAAAGGAATGATAAAAATACCAAATTGTGTGTTTTTTAAAGCTGAATCCAATGGTAAAAACTAAAATTTGACTATTTCAAAAATTATATGTAAAAAGCTCAAAAAACCGATTTTTGGGGTACAAAACCCCCTCAAAATACCCCTTAAGGTAGAGCGGTATGGCTTGTTTTCAAACTTAAAGTCATAAATGTTGCTTTACACGTTTATACCAAATTTAATCAAAATCGGACCTTTTTTACGAAAGTTATCGAACCCACGGACACACACACACACACACACACACACACACACACACACATATATATATATATATATATATATATATATATATATATATACGTACAGTTTCGAACGAATGGTGTTTTTGGGGTCTGGGGACCTCAAAACTAAAAGTTATCATGGTCCCGGGCCTAGGTCTTACCATGCCGACTACGGTAATAGCTTCTTCCCTATAGGGGAAATTCGCTAAAACTGGTACATGACTTCATCTAGTTGAGTTATATTGATATTAGCATAAAACCCCATTTTTTGTTCCTTGATGCAGCAAACCTGCGTACTCAGCCCCAATGTTATTCTTAAGGAGAATAATTAAAATTGTATATATTGCTTATTTGTGAATATATTTTTATGGAACTTGGCAAGTGGCTTTATGTAGTATTAGGACAGTTATATCTCCATTGGAAATTCGCTGAGTATGCAGGTTTGCTGCGACGGGGATATTTAATGTTGTAACATAGGTTTGCTGAAACAAGGAACATAAACAATTGGTTTCTATGCAAATATCAATATAATTCAACTAGGTGAAGCTACATACCTAGTTTCATCAATATTCATTCTTAAGTAAGCGATATATTCCATTTTGATTAATCTCCATAAGAATAACATGGGGGATGAGTACGCAGGTTTGCTACAACAGGTATCGAAAAAATGGGTATTTAGGCAAATATCAATATATCTCAACTAGGTGAAGTCATATAAGAGGTTTTATTAATTTATGTTCATAATTAAGTGAGACATAGCATTTTAATTTTTATCCATAAGAATAACATGGGGTTGAGTACGCAGGTTTGCTGCTACGGGAACTTTTAGCAAAAAAAATTGTTTTTTGAGCAAATAACAATAGACCACAACCAGATAAAGCCGTATACCAAGTTTTGTCAGTATACGTTCATAAAGAAGCGAGATATAATTTTGTTCTTATTCTCCATAAGAATAACATTAGACAACGTACTGTGTTTAGCACTTTCAATATCTCGGTAACCGATTGACGTAGAGGAATGATAAAAATACCAAATTGTGTGTTTTTTAAAGCTGAATCCAATGGTAAAAACTAAAATTTGACTATTTCAAAAATTATATGTAAAAATCTCAAAAACCCGATTTTTGGGGTACAAAACCCCCTCAAAATACCCCTTAAGGTAGAGCGATATGGCTTGTTTTCAAACTTAAAGTCATAAATGTTGCTTTACACGTTTATACCAAATTTAATCAAAATCGGACCTTTTTTACGAGAGTTATCGAACCCACGGACACACACACACACATATATATATATATATATATATATATATACAGTTTCGAACGAATGGTGTTTTTGGGGTCTGGGGACCTCAAAACTAAAAGTTATCATGGTCCCGGGCCTAGGTCTTACCATGCCGACTACGGTAATAGCTTCTTCCCTATAGGGGAAATTCGCTAAAACTGGTATACATGACTTCATCTAGTTGAGTTATATTGATATTAGCATAAAACCCCATTTTTTGTTCCTTGATGCAGCAAACCTGCGTACTCAGCCCCAATGTTATTCTTAAGGAGAATAATTAAAATTGTATATATTGCTTATTTGTGAATATATTTTTATGGAACTTGGCAAGTGGCTTTATGTAGTATTAAGACAGTTATATCTCCATTGGAAATTCGCTGAGTATGCAGGTTTGCTGCGACGGGGATATTTAATGTTGTAATATAATTAGCCTTAATGTTTTCTTCGGAACTGACACTTAATAACAATGTTAAAGTAATCGACACCGATATTAAACTTACCTTGCCATTTTAATTAATAAATATATCCATACTAAATCTGTGATGTAATTATTTTTCTCTTACTCATCTAGCCATACATTCGCCGCAGAATCGTTGGCGGTGTTGAATGTATCTATATATGCAGCGACGTGTGACACTGACGGCGACAGCTAACTATCGGTTGTCAACTCATGCTCAGTCGGGAGATGAGTGTCTGTCGCTGGCTCGCCTTGTTGGAATTTCCATATAACAGATATGTGAACGTTTAGTACCGTAATTCATCCGTACAACATCAGCAGAGAAGTTTTCACTAGAAAAATTAACACTGCCAAACTTTGAAGGAATTGGTTAATTCGAGACATTCTACACAAATTTAAAATATGCAATTTTATAATTGGATCAATACAGAACAAAATCACCATGCAATTAAATTTAAATTATTTTCTTCCAAAATTGTAAATTTATTAAACACTCCAAAAGACCATCAAAGTAGTAAATACCTAGTCCTGGGTATTTTATCTCTCGATCTTGTTCAGAAGTTAAATGTGTGTGGTAACCATGTTATACTCTTCAAAACAGTAGTTATGATCATTTTATAATATTTACAGCATAGGAATTTCAATAAACGTAGTAAAACTTAGTGCATTAATTAAACTTAGTAGTACGTGGGTTCACATAGTT
This sequence comes from Allygus modestus, assembly GCA_963675035.1. Lineage (NCBI taxonomy): Eukaryota > Metazoa > Arthropoda > Insecta > Hemiptera > Cicadellidae > Allygus > Allygus modestus. The sequence continues at coordinate 207,849,647 of OY776111.1, forward strand.
GAGTTATATTGATATTTGCATAAAAACAATTTGTTGTGTTCGCTGTTGCAGCAAACCTATGCATACCCAGCCCCAATGTTATTCTTATGGAGAATAATTAAAATTGTATAAAAATATCGCTTTATTGTGAATATATTTATATGAAACTTAGAAATTGGCTTTATTTAAGATAATTATATACATATTGGAAATTCCCTGAGTACGCAGGTTTGCTGCGACGGGGGTATTTACATAATTAATCATTTCTTAGTAACTTAAAGTTTGATGTTGACACTAAAAGAGGTACTGAAACTTAGTACATGTATGATGTCTAATAAGATCTGTTTCGGTGTGAAGAATCAATACTTTGTACCATTTAATTATGGCGGCCGCTTTGGTTTTAAGCCGTGTCTTTTAAACCATATATCAAATGTTTTAAAAATGTACAAAAAAGTTTTGTAAGCGACAAGAAATGTAATTATGTAAGCGACATTTTTAACTGGAAATTATGGTTGTTTGTCAAAATGCATGATGATGGGAGAGGGTTCATAATAAAGGTACCTGGGGGTCGGTAAAAATAGCAGTATACTGTATTTCCAAAAAGTTTTATCAAACTATAAATATCGTAAAACACCCCCCTTAAGAAAAACATGGAGATTTTAAAACGTCTGCTTAGTTTACATTAACAATTGTGATGTAAGTGTCTTCTTTGTTTACGAACCGACAAATGTTCCTACTTGTGTATATATTTTTTCTCAGCATATAAAGAGTAAACACAATCAGATTATGCAGAGTATTGGCGCAAGGTTAAAGGGCTATGCCCCCTTCAAGCTAGTTTATAAGATAAATAAGGTTGTCGATTTCTCAAAGATGATGGTGTAACCATTAAGTTCGGAAGATTAATTTATTTGGTGAAGCTAGTTATGTTTTTCTAATTAATGTCTCAGTTTATTCAAAGACAATCGGAAGCAAGTCAGCCTAGCCTTCAGTATTAAAGCAGGGTAAGCATTATGTAGAATGTAGGCGAAGGCCTTGTCTCGGCCGGCTAATAATTCACAACGGCCCAGCGCGCCACTACCTAGGGCTGCGGGCGTTGTATAGGCCTGGCCAGTATCTACTTTCCCCATTCTCGCATTGCTTGCCTCCTGACTTGCTAATAACTCGCTTATTAGCGATATTTACTATTGAAAATTAGCTATTACAATTATTACTGTATACTTGAGCTCCACTCGGGGCTACCACAGAAGTACTTGGCATGTATCTATACTATTAAAATAATTTCTTTATTTTTGTTCGGCGATTTTCAACCCCAAAAACGCGCTCTTACTCCCAACATGTGCGTTTTAGGGTTCTGAAAAACCTACACCTTAAGAGCCTCGCCTCATTAGCTTTCAAAGTTCCAACGATACTCATAGGCTTATGGAGTTATAATTTACTTAGTTATAGTCAGTTGATTATAACGCAAATACGCTTAAAACATCTGCCTCTCTGCCTCCTCGTGACCCATAAAACAATTGTATTTTGGATCACTGTAAACGTGACGACATATATTATGTTTCTGACCGATTTACAAAAAAATATGACTGATACTCTATGATCGTACCTCTAAACAACATGCGGCTCTAGGCTTGGAAATTAATCCGCGGTACATCAAGAGTAATTTTGAACGTTTGAAGGATTCTAGCATTCATATTTTTTTTAAATACAAACAAGCTATTTCATAACTTTAAAAGTTGTTTGAACCCTAATGGACATCTAACTTTTGTGAAAGAGGTCAGCGCGGAAGGTCTATATATATGTATGTTATTCCGTAAAATATACCCTAAAACCGTTATGTAGAAGAACTTTAGTAGATGTTTGTCGTTCATTATATTTTCAACTTGGAAATTGGTACCCTTGCGTCAGCGTGCTACGTTGCAAGGTAATTCATGGGGATAAAACCCTTATATCCCTTTAAATCGAAGGGAGAGCCATTATAATTAATAAGTTTTAGTACATTTCGAACATTTCATTTTATAACATCCCATACGAACTGATATAACTCAGTAAGAAGATTCTAATTATTATATATATATATATATATATATATATATATAACGATCTGTAGTTGGTGGGAGAGCCAACAGGCTGCAGTGAGGCGTGTGAATGTAGAGGGAGCGGGTCGAGACGAGGTAGGTGTCGGTCCGCGCGCAACTCACCGATTGTGATAATGAGCCTGGGCCGAGGCCACACAATTATTATCCCCTCACACTGCGTCACTTCACCCAGCATGCCCCTGATTGACCGTCACGCCGCGCCGCGGCAGCCTACATCACTGCCTCAGACATTTGATGTTACATTGTGTAAGTTCCATTTGTCTGTCGTGTCATTCAGGAGCATTGTCGAGAACCATTAATCAGTTTAAGAAAATAATGTGAAGAATGGCGTTACAGTAGTTATCTGTTAGTCATGATACACAGTGGGCGGGGTAGTTCGGCTTTGCGTGATCTGTTTTGGCCAGGGAGAGTTGGCCGCTACGTCAGAGACGTTAAGGTTACACCAGGACCGGCGAGAGTAGCTATTCTCACTGGTCCTGAGGTTAAATCATGTTAAACGTTAAAAGTGCAAAGGACAAGTTGAACTTCCCGCGAGTGGCCTAGCAATGGCCACTCCCACGAGCTGCCGCAATCCTTCCGATGTCAAGCTTGGACAGTACCTAAGTGTCGTGGCATTCAAGCGTAAGCTGCTGTGAAAAAATTACAGCTTTTTTATAGAAATTCCGCTTTACGGAGTGGTGCCGTGTAAAGATTGGTTGATGAATCAATTGCGTTTTAAATCAATTGCGTTTAAAATTTACAAGATAATCCAACATTTGTATGTCAACGAGCGATTTGAAGACACGCATACGTCTCAAAAGACATAAGCTAAAAGCAAAACAAATAAGGGTCCCTGCACACGGGGAGGTTGAAACCCAGCTGTAGTTGCAAAACAGTTGAGCAACCGAGTCGTCAGTGACCCGAACCGATATAATCAGGTGGGACACCGCACACGCTGTAACTGAGCGACATTCAGTCGCGATGCCGGTCTCGGCTCGACCTAACTTTCTTAGATGCTTAACTTGTTCACTAGCAACACAATTATTTACCCCGAGCCACGGGACAGAAGGACTGCTTGACACCCGCTGTTTATAGTCCTCGCGGCGTTCGGCTTCCGTAATCTGTTCGAACTGTTTATTTTGCTAATTGTTCTCGATCATCGTCGTACCGGATGTGTCACTAAAGTAAACACCGCCAAAAGTTCAATGATACCGCATCTCGTATAACCCCTAACATTATGGCGCGCCCAGACGAAGTTTGAATGTTATACTTTAATGGGATTACGTTAAAATTATTTAGTGGAAGCTTTTGATCCGCATGTATGGAATAGAACAACATTGACTATAGGTTGAGTACTAGGGATAAAATGTCGATGGATGATTCTTACATGGCATTATTATCGCATTGAGCGGAGACGAGGATGAGCTCGGGCGCCTATGTCAGGTGGTTGTATCAGTACTATGCTGGTGTAAAAACCGGTTAAACACGCGATTGACCTTTATCGCCCGTTATCCAAGAAATGCGGCGCGTGACCTCAGCTGATGAGAACATTGGCGATGCTGTAGACCCACAGCTTAGGAGGTGGATATTTACTGTATGTGGATGCCGTCCTGTCGACATCTTGGTGATTTGAGCTTAGCAGGGAGTACGATAATAAATAAATAAGGTATCAATTATTTATAAATACAGATTTCGTTAGCGTATGATGTTTCGGTTTAATGTTTCAATTGCAAACTCGTATAAAATGTCAAATTTTATAAAATAAGGTTTTTCCAGTAAACAAATGTTTTGGTTCAAAATACCTAACAACAAATCGTATTATTGCAGTGTTAGAAAATGCAAAAGGTAGTGAGACTTTTGGGCTTTAGACACTTTGGAAGTGGTTTATTGTTCAATAAAAATGTCCCTATCTCTCGAATACTAATGAAGAATCTAAGATAATTCTGAGAACATAAATTTCCATGGTTTAATTATAAAAGGCTAAGTTTGTATAGGCTACACTCGATTCATTTTTAACCAGGAAAACACAATTAATTAAAAAGTTAAGAGTGTAAGTAGAGCAGGTCGATTGTTTACAATAACACCAATAGCAGCACGAACATCTTATAGCCAACAGACTTTAGCGGAAAGTTAGTTTCCTTTAACGTTCCTATGCGAGAAGTTGGCCCAACAAGTTATTGATGATTTCCTAAAGTTTTTGTACTCGCGAGGCGGAGCGCTCACAACTTTTAACATTGGCAGTAAATCAAAACAAAAAGTGGAGCGCGAGAGTGGAAACTGGAGGGAACAAACTTTAGTATAAAGTCAAAGTCAGTTAACTAAGTGCAGAAACACTCAAAGTTGCGGAACCATCAAAAGTTGTTCTCCCCCCACCACACCTCCCGACAGTAGCGTTCGCACCGGTATCCACCCTAATCAAACTGTTTTACGCTGAATGTTTAACTTGGCATACAACTCGACATTAGAGGCACCTTGTTTTACCGGCGATGTTATTTTTCTCTTGCTCCTCACGATTTAATTCAGGCAAGAGTATTTCTTATTCAATTTTTCAGCAGCCCAAATTTAGCTTATTGAATGTTTTGGCAAAATTAAAGGTCTTTTAAAATATTGACACACAGTATTTATCGAATTACTGATATCTTGTATTGGCCCTGTGCTTACTAGTAATTATAAACTGTATGATTTGATTTTTACATGCTATAGATTTTTCTAACCTCTAAAACTTGAACTTTAATATGGAAAACAAACTAAATAGGTATTTAAATGTGGAAAATATGTTTAACAAATGTTACTTTTATAAAATATTCCACGAAGTGCCCAGCACAAATTAATACACTAGACTAGTGATGTGGGGCGGGGGTAACTTCCCAGCGGGTATAACATGGTCACCACAAGCAACCCGGGACTGGGTATTTACTACTTTGATGGTCTTTTGGAGGGTTTAACAAGTTTAAAATTTGGAGGGAAAGAATTTAAATTCAATTAAATTGTGATTTTGTTCTGTATTTGTCAAATTATAAAATTACATATTTTTTAATTTGTATAGAATGTCTCGTATTAAACCAGTCCCTTCATAGTTTGGCGGTGGTGTGATTTGTTGCACGCTTGACAGGTCTTTTTACAAAAAATACCCTGTTATTATTTATTTATTAGTAAAATAGGCTAATTAAATTAATACATGTAGCCAATAATATATCATCCTCAAATGTTATACATTGATAATAACAAGGGTATTAATGATAGATGTAAATTACATTGGTGATTTTACGTAAAATGTCGTGAACACACAAAATACCCGGGTATTTATGAATTTTGGGTATTTACCCCGAGTTTTAAATACCCGGGTATTCTACATCACTACACTAGACTACACTAGAAAAATGTGGGACCCTACTAATGTTGGATTACCAATAGTACCATTGAAACAATTCAAATCAGCAAATTAACTTAGCTAGGTAAAGGTAAAATGATTTCTTGATGGATTAGGAAAATAAGTAGGTATATTAAAACGCACACGTTTAATAATTTTGTTTAACACAATAAATACAATTTGTTGATCCTTTAAATGAACAATATACAGACAACAGAAATAAATACACAAATTTATTTACTGAAATATTTATTATCAGGCCTATACAGGTTTACAAGTTTACAAGAGTAAATCGTATATGTAATGACGTGTAATTTACATAATAAGAAAAGAAGTCATAATCATGTAAGTAATTCAAATAATTAGTAATAAATTAAAACAAATATAAATACCCCCGTCGCAGAACACCTGCATACTCAGCGATTTTCCAATGAAGATATAAATGTCTTAATACTACATAAAGCCACTAACCAAGTTTCGTAAAATATATTCACGAATAAGCTATATATATACAATTTTAATTATTCTCCATAAGAATAACATTGGGGTCTGACTACGCAGGTTTGCTGCATCAACGAACACAAAAAATGGGTGATTTTTAGTTTATGCTAATATCAATATAACTCAACTAGGTGAAATCATATACTAGTTTTTATTCATTTATGTTCATAATTAAGGGAGACATAGCATTTAATTATTATCCATAAGAATAACATGGGGCTGAGTACGCAGGTTTGCAGCTACGGGAGCCTTTGGCAAACAATTTGTTTTAGCAAATATCAATATAAAACCATATACCAAGTTTCATCAGTATTCGTACATAAATAAGCGAGATATAAAATGTTTCTTTTCCTCCATAAGAAAAACATTAGACAACGTACTGTGTTTAGCACTAACCATTTGACGTAGAGTAATGATCAAAATACCAAATTGTTTGTTTTTTAAGCTGAATCCAATTGTAACAACTGAATTTTTACTATTTCAAAAATTAGATGTAAAAAATTAAAAAAAAAAAACGTTTGGGGTAAAAAACCCAAAATACCCCTTCGGATGGGGCGATCTGGCTGGTTTTCGAACTTAAAAATCATAAATGTTGCTTTACACGTTTAAACCGAATTTCATCAAAATCGGATCATTTTTATGAGAGATATCGTGCTCACGGACACACACACACACACACACACCTTTGTGCATTTAAAACAGCGTGTAATGCTTTGTTTACATGCAATCAGAAACAATTAAGTTACATTATAAATCAGTGTAATAAATAATTTTGTAAATATTTAGGAAATACTAATCATAATACCGCCAAATATGTTAAATCTACCTTCAACCATAACTTCGAACTGACGATGAAGTAATTTATATTATATTTTGATTGTACAGCACTAACGAAGGGTTTTGACGATGGAAAAGTGCAAAGATTGTACAATAATATGATGTGTCATGTACCCCTTCATATATTAAGTTTTGTTTTGGTGCAGAAATGTTACCCGACTTCATTATATCAATGACACAGTCCTCATTTAAGCGGTTATAACAATTTAATTAGTAGTACAAGGGAGAGTATATTCTCTTCATGTATTAGTTTTGTTTTGGTGCAGAAATGTTACCCGACTTCATTATATCAATGACACAGTCCTCATTTAAGCGGTTATAACAATTTAATTAGTAGTACAAGGGAGAGTATATTCTCTTCATGTATTAGTTTTGTTTTGGTGCAGAAATGTTACCCGACTTCATTATATCAATGACACAGTCCTCATTTAAGCGGTTATAACAATTTAATTAGTAGTACAAGGGAGAGTATATTCTCTTCATGTATTAGTTTTGTTTTGGTGCAGAAATGTTACCCGACTTCATTATATCAATGGCACAGTCCTCATTTAAGCGGTTATAACAATTTAATTAGTAGTACAAGGGAGAGTATATTCTCTTCATGTATTAGTTTTGTTTTGGTGCAGAAATGTTACCCGACTTCATTATATCAATGACACAGTCCTCATTTAAGCGGTTATAACAATTTAATTAGTAGTACAAGAGAGAGTATATTCTCTTCATGTATTAGTTTTGTTTTGGTGCAGAAATGTTACCCGACTTCATTATATCAATGACACAGTCCTCATTTAAGCGGTTATAACAATTTAATTAGTAGTACAAGGGAGAGTATATTCTCTTCATGTATTAGTTTTGTTTTGGTGCAGAAATGTTACCCGACTTCATTATATCAATGACACAGTCCTCATTTAAGCGGTTATAACAATTTAATTAGTAGTACAAGAGAGAGTATATTCTCTTCATGTATTAGTTTTGTTTTGGTGCAGAAATGTTACCCGACTTCATTATATCAATGACACAGTCCTCATTTAAGCGGTTATAACAATTTAATTAGTAGTACAAGGGAGAGTATATTCTCTTCATGTATTAGTTTTGTTTTGGTGCAGAAATGTTACCCGACTTCATTATATCAATGACACAGTCCTCATTTAAGCGGTTATAACAATTTAATTAGTAGTACAAGAGAGAGTATATTCTCTTCATGTATTAGTTTATTTTTGGTGCAGAAATGTTACCCGACTTCATTATATCAATGACACAGTCCTCATTTAAGCGGTTATAACAATTTAATTAGTAGTACAAGGGAGAGTATATTCTCTTCATGTATTAGTTTTGTTTTGGTGCAGAAATGTTACCCGACTTCATTATATCAATGACACAGTCCTCATTTAAGCGGTTATAACAATTTAATTAGTAGTACAAGAGAGAGTATATTCCCTTCATGTATTAGTTTTGTTTTGGTGCAGAAATGTTACCCGACTTCATTATATCAATGACACAGTCCTCATTTAAGCGGTTATAACAATTTAATTAGTAGTACAAGAGAGAGTATATTACAGTTCTATAAAACGAGAATCGTTCACAATAATAAATGTGAAGTTTATAGAAAAACTATCTGAGAAAAATCTAAAAACCTTTTTCCCATAAGATTAACATGGGACACGTTTTTTTGGATTTTCTCCGCAACCACTTAACCTAGGTTAATCATTCAAAATACTAAATTATTTGTTTTTTAAGCTCTATAAAATGGCTATAACCAAAATTGAGTGTTTTTAACATTTTTGGATCAAATTTGCAAATAACCGATTTTTGAAAATTGTAAACCCCCATAAAACCCCCTTCCCATAATGCGATCGATCTGGTTTTCGAACTTGAAAGTCATAAATGCTACTCTCCACATTTGCGCCAAATTTCATCAAAATCGGGTGTTTCTTTCAAAAGTTATCGCGGTAACGGACACACACACACACACACACACACACACACACACACACACACACATATAAATTTGAACGAATAGTGTTTTTTGGCATCTGGGGACCTCAAAACGAAAAGTTATCATGGTCTCGGGCTTAAGTCTTACCATGCCACCTACGATAATAGCTTCTTCCCTATAGGGGAAATTCGCTAAAAGGAGAGGAATACGAATATTTGTCTACCTCTTAACACTACACTAAATAAAGCTTTCCGAAAAACCTTCGAACATTCTAAACTGAAAACAGATTTTAAGACAAAAATAATTCTTTTAGAATGATCAACAATAAAAGGAAAGAAACAGCAGAGAAGAACAAGAAAGATTACAATAAATCTGGAATGTATCAAATAAACTGCGGTAGCTGTGATAATCTTTACATTGGACAAACGAAAAGAAGCTTTACTGTAAGATATAAGGTACACATTCAAGCATACAAGTCCAAAAATCTTACTACTATGAAATCAAACTACGCCGATCATCTTTTGAAAACAAATCATAAATATACAAATATCGATGAAAATTTAAAAATACTATCATATGAATGTGACGGAGAGAAAGTGAATGTGAAAGAAGATTTATGGATTTATATAAATAATAAAAAATGTCCACAACAGCTACAACGCACTTAGACCAAGAGAACGCAATATTTGCAAAAATTAATGAAATGATGAAGTAAAAATAAGAATTATCACGTATGTAGAAGAATAAAATATCAAGAAAATATTAAAATATACAACAAAGATTACATACTGTAATATAAGAACAAATCATATGATTTACTAATGTCCTGTATATTTAGGATTTTATACATGTGATAGCTTTTAAATTATATTTTTATTTGTTTATAGTTTGTTAGGTTATAAATATTTAGACTTGAAAATGACCCAAGAGTTTATTTAAACTAGTCGTCAAATAAACTAAATGAAAATAACAAAGGGTACCTTGTTTCAATCATTTTTACAATGTTAACAAAAGTAATATATATATATATATATATATATATATATATATATATATATATATATATATATATATATATATGCATTCTAGCAGTCACATTTTTGTCCGATTACTTCAAATTTGGTAGGGACGTCCCTTTCTATAATCAGTTGGTCAAGTCCGTTGGGCAAAACAATCGGAAAACTCTAAACCCCTTTTTTGGGGATTATTCTTTCAAATCTCGAGTTTTTGGGCCCAAAAAGGGTTAGAAAAGCCCCGGACATAAAATTAATGCATGTAATAAGATGGGAATTAGTTAAGCCCTCTCTCGTTATTCTAGCATAAATATTTATTGAGTTATTAAAGAAAATGTATATCGGCTAAATACAGTACGTTGTCTTATGGGGTTTTTACATTAGAAAAACGTGTTATTCTTTTGTTGGTGTATTTGTATCATCCCCAGCAAACTCGCGCCTACTTTCAAGTCTGACTGGACCTTCTCATAACCTTATAATGCGCAAAATTGAATTCATAGCATTGCAGGTAAATGAAACCAGGAGCATCAGAACAGCCAAAAAAATCAATGTTTTCAGATTTAAATAAAATTATGTTTTTACACTGGTTTTAAGTTTTACAAGTTTTTTATGTGGAAATGCACTTTCCTCACGTCAGCGTGCTGCGTGCGAACTCGTTTTAAGGTACTTTTGGTTTTTTCATAGACCCATGAGTATATTCATTTTTATTATAAAGCCATTATCGTAGAGATAACGAGTCAAGAAATGTTATGAAATGTTAATGCCGGTTCACAATACTGTGGAGCTCAGCAAGCTGATTAGTAGTGAATTTACAACTCAGTTGTCTGCATTAATTTCCTCGACTACAGTAATTCCATATTTTTGAAACAATAGTGGCAGCGGTCACATCCTCTGTAGTATTTATATACGGCGGGACATTGACGAGGGGGTGTGGGGTGCGCACGCTCGCTCCCTTGTTGTGATCTTATCTATCAGCTGTTCCCCCTCCATTTCCCCTCGCCACACATTTGCATTATTTATACCCTGCTGTTTACAAATACTTCCGCTGCCAGGGTCCCCGCGCACCTGGCGGCCCGCGTCCTCGGCGCGCCACGCGTCCGAAACCAGCAGAAACACAAGTCAGAATTTGGTACATAGAAATCATGTTTCGTCCGTGCAAGAGGGCGACCAGCGGTTTTTGACCTACCGATGTATGGACATAAGTTTGGTACAATCGCGAATCATAAGTTTTGCATTCCTGTAGCAATGCAAAATTATAATAAATTTTGGTGTTAGGTGGCATGGTATTCAAAAAAAGCCTGCCTTTGGTAGCAGGGTATTTGTTGTACCCTTATTATTGAAATTAACTCTTATTTTACCAGAGTCATTAGTTAATAGCCCAGTGCCAACGTAAATTTATTATTTTACTGCAAAACTTTTATTGGTATCGTAACCAATGTCATACTTCAAATTTGGACGTGATGAAATGGAGTTGGGAACATCTAAATTCACATCGCGTTACATGCATACTCTTGGAAGACTTACATAACACTTAATATATTATTATATTATAATGAGATATACAGTGTGTTCATTTTGCTATGCTCACCATTGGGATCTTGTAAACCCTAATAGTTACAAGGAAGGTTAAATGAGCAAAGTAGTGCGTAATTATAAACTAAATTAAATGGCGTCTACATATATACTCTTGGAAGACTTACATAACACTTAACATATTATTATATTATCATGAGATATACAGTGTGTTAATTTTGTTATGCTCACCATTGGTATCCTGTAAACCTTAATAGTTACAAGGAAGGTTAAAAGAGAAATGTAGTGCGTAATTATAAACTAAATTAAATGGCGTCTACATATATACTCTTGGAAGACTTGCATAACACTTAACATATTATTATATTATCATGAGATATACAGTGTGTTCATTTTGTTATGCTCACCATTGGGATCTTGTAAACCCTAATAGTTACAAGGAAGGTTAAATGAGCAAAGTAGTGCGTGATAATAAACTAAATTAAATGGCTCAAAGAAATTTAAAATATTCCACCAAACTCGTTCGCTACGCTCAAACAATTTTTGACCTAAAACAAAAAATTGCTTATAACTCTCTAATTTTTCTAGATACAAAAAAACATGTCGGATCAAAGTTGCGTGAAATTTTACGTACAATTTGAATATTTAGCTTAAAATTAAATAATATACTCGGTTTCTGATATAAAATGGTCAAGTCTAAAATATATTTAATGCAAGTATAGTGTTTTAGCGAATCTCCCCTATAGGGAAAAATCTATTACCGTAGTCGGCATGATAGGCCCTTGACCATGATAACTTTTCGTTTTGAGGTTCCCAGTTGCCAAAAACACCATTCGTTCAAAACTATATATAGTGTGTTGAGATATATGTGTCCCTGAGCACGATAACTCTCATAAAAATAATAAGATTTCAACGAAATTTTGTATAAACGTATAAAGCAACATTTATGACTTTAAGTTTGAAAACCAGACAGATCGACCTATCCGAAGGGGTATTTTCAGGAGGGCGGGTTTGTACCCCAAAAATGGGGTTTTTGAGTTTTTTACATGTAATTTTTGAAATAGTCAAAGTTGAGTTTTTTCCTAATAAAATCAGCTTAAAAAACCCAACAATTTGGTGTTTTGATCATTGCTCTACGACAAATAGTTACAGAGATATTGAAAGTGCTGAACACTATACGTTGTCCAATGTTATTCTTATGGAGAATAAAAAAAATGTATATCTCGCTTATTTATCAACTTATCCTGATGAAACTTGTTATATTGCGTCATATCGTTGTGGTCTATTAATATTTGCACTAAAACATATTTTTGGGCCGATAGTTCCCGTAGCAGCTGCGTACTCAGCCCCATGTTATTCTTACGGAGAATATGGTATGTGGCTTTACCTACTTGAGTTATATTGATATTTGTATAAAACCTCATTTTTTATGCTCCTTGTTTCAGCAAACCTGCATACTCAGCCGCCATGTAATTGTTAAGGAGATTAATAAAAATGTCATAAATCGTTATTTATGAATGTATATTGATGGAACTTGATATGTGGCTTTATATGGTATTAAGATGGATAGATATATGCATTGGAAATTTGCTGAGTACGCAGGTTTGCTGCTACGGGGGTATTTTATATTTTCACGTGAAAGAAATTATTTTCCTGATTACAAAAAAACCACGTTTGTGATATTTTATTCATAAAATAGGTCCATCATTCAACGAAAACCTCTTTTTAGCAACCATGTGATGGATATTTTGCACTGGCTCCAACATAAAAGTATTAAATATATGTTTTACATTACATAAAACACCTGATTCACGGAGAAATCAGCTGGTTATCAATGTAAGAAAATAAGGTTTTTGTAATAGCATGTTATTTAAAAAAAAAAAGTAATGATCCAATTTTCTCCGTGAATCAGCTGTTTATGTAAATCAGCTGTAAAACATAAATTTAATGCTTCCATGTTGGAGCCAGTACAAAATATCCTTCATATGGTTGATAAAAATATGTTTTCGTTGGATGATGGGCTTATTTTATGAATAAAATATCACATTTGTGGCATTTTTGTAATCAGGAAAATCATTTCTTTCACATAAAAAAACTCTACTTGCATTACAGATTTTAGACTTGACCAATGTATATCAGTAACCGAGTAAATTATTTTATTTAAAGCTAAATATTCAAATTCTACGTGAAATTTCACGCAACTTTGTCCGACGTGTTTTTTTTATCTAGAAAAATACGAGAGTATGAGCAATTTTTGTTTTAGGTTAAAATGGTTTTTTGAGCGGAGTGAACGAGTTTGGTGGCATATTTTCGATTTATTTTCGCCGTTTTATTTAGTTTATAATTACAGTAGAGTCTCGATTATCCGACCGTACCTGTGCACTATCAATTTCCGCGCTCCTAAAAAAGTCAAAATGTTTGCATTGTTTTTAATATTTGCAATCACCATACTTTTAACAGATCGGAATTTTAACACAACTTTCTTTGACCCAGCAGTTTTCCGATCGTGTTTTTATTATTTTCCATGTTTTCCGACCGTCCCCGCGCACGATCAAATTATCAATTACCACGATTAGTGATGTGGGCCGAGCATATGCCCAGTGGGCTGGTCGTTAAAAAATGGGCATATGCCCGGGCATTTGCCCAAAGCGATTTTAAGCGCCCAAAAACTGGGCGTTTATAAAAAATTTAGTTTATGTCGGTTTTAACTGTTATATTTCATGTTTTAATTACCGGTATTATAGTTCATGTTTTTAATCTTTAACTGCCTTCAGTGTTGTGTTCTTAAAATTAAAATTTTAAGGGAGGGGGAGGGGGTCATTATCAAGAGATAAGTTGACAAATAACTTAAACCATTAAAACAAACCCCTAAAACCTGTAATATTTTCAATCTAAAACTTGTAATATTTTCAATGTGGTGTTTTGAATAAACATTGTATTGCAAAATTGTTAAATAACCAGAACTTGATGACTCTTCCTTGGACTAAAGTGATGAAGATGCTTCTGAATCTGAAGAAAGTAATTAGTTTAAGGAATTGAGTACGAATACCTCAAGTATTTATTATGCCCATAATGATTTAAGACTTATTCCTCTTGTGTAATATACATATTTATAATTCTATATCTACATTAGCCAGATATTGTTAATGAAAACAAACCTATAAAGCTTATTTTCAGTCTAAATTATTTCTCCTTGTTGACAAGTGAGAGTCAACACATCCTACCAATAAAATAACATATTATACAAGTAATTATTTATTTTAATATAGGCTTTATGTAAATATGTATAATGAGAGGTTTAAAAACTTATTTAGAAGAGTGGTCTTCAAATTAATTTCCATTAATTAGGTTTATTAGCCTTTAACTGGATAAACGCCCGGGCGCTTATGGATTTTGGGCGTTTATTTGGGCATATGCCCCGACATTTAAGCGCCCGCGCGTTTTACATCACTAACCACGATTTAAAAAAAAATCAAAATTTGTACATTGTTTTTATTATTTACCGTGTTATCTGACCTTCCCGCTTATCCGACCTTGGTGCGGCCGGTTTAAGTTGGATAATCGAGACTCTGCTGTGCTCACTATTTTGCTCATTTAACCTTCCTCGTAACTATTAAGGTTTACGATATCCCAATGTTGAGAGAACAAATTGAATACACTGTATATATCATAGAGTATACATCAAACTTTTTAATCCAAATAATGTCTATATTAAAGTAAATTTAATGAATTAATCGTATAATCACATTTTTAAAATGTAAAGTATAAATGAACGCTTATCTGATGAGACCATTTCCATCTCCCCGCGCTTACGTGTAAGAGGTGGGGGAGGAGCAGAGTCATTACAAAAGTTGAATTAATGCGGCGGCCTCCAAACTTTGGCAATCTGCATGTTTTATTGTCGCAGGGCGAGAGGGAGGGCGGTAACAGTCCGATATACTCACATACACACACACCACCATTTTGTTACCGCTTTCATTCCTATAAATTGAATTTTGTGGCGGTAAAATATTTGAGGGAAAAATTTTGATTTCCAACTGTTTGTTGTTGACTCGGTTACAACATAATTCAATAGTTGGGAGAGTTTCCGTGCTTAAAGGTGAAAGTATTTTGATTAAATATCCCGTAATATTGCCTTATTAATGTGGACAAATTATTTCAAAATGTTATATTTATTGTATTTTAGCGAATGTAGGAATACGATATTAACTGTTGCGTCCGTTCATTTTAACAACGTTGCGTAGGTACACGTTAACAACGTGACCCTAGGTCACGATAACTCCGGTTTTTTTACAAATCTCATGAAAATTACTTTTTTGACTTTTTTAATTTTAGATAGGCCTATAAGATGTTCTGAGAGTTATTTATATATTTTTTATAGTTAAACAAACACATTTACCGAAGTTTATCCGAAATTTGTATTGATTTCCTCCGCTTGTTCTTATTTGAATAGGTTAGCGGAAATGTTTTTTTTATTAGTGTAGTACTATGTATGCGTCTGCCAAGGCGATTACTTTATACATTCGGTTAAAATGACATTACTCACAGACAAACATATGATGGGAAGTAATAATTATTTTCAACCAGATAATTTCCCTCTTGTTTTGGAAAGGGAATCTTAATCATAGGTTACACTTATTTTTAATGTTTTGCCATTACTTGCTTTTATTTTAAACTTTATATTTACGTTGCTTTAAAAATGCTTCATTTGGAATTGTTAACTTACTGTCTTACGTCAATTGTTTTTGAAGCAATCGGTGGTCCTGTCCAATCGTCCGTTCTTACTTTAGTTTATGTACTTCTATTTAATTTAATATTTGGTTCTTTAGCTTAGATTACAAATCTGTATTACTGTAGCTGTATTTAATGGATCTTATCCGAGAGCCCTGCGGGTCCGAGTTGATAGGCTGTGATGTTGGCTGAGGACGCGAGCAGCTCTCGGCCACCCCTGACTAGACCGTCTCCGATATGGGAACCCCGCATCGACTCCGCCGCGTAAAAGAGTGTGAACCAGACAACACATTTGTATCTGTAATGAATAAAGTTTAGTTTTGATGAAGCAAAAGTGGTCACAAAAGTATGGCAATATAGAAGCGAGTTTGAGTTATTATTGTATGTCGGTGTAGTCGTAGTCGAAGTCGACAACATTTAATATAAGTGCCATTAACGGAGCGGAGCGCAGTATCATGGAGGGACATCTTGCCGCAACTTTGTATTGGCCCGCGACCACGCCCTCAATCCGACTGAAATGGAATTACATTTTTGTTAGTTTATTTTTTTGAATAATATTTAAAATTTCCATATTTTTTAAAAAGTACAACCTTAATTGTTCCTGTTGTTAAAATGCAAGATTTTGTAAGATTGTTGACATAGGTACTAAAAATTCACATTTTGTTTCTACTATTTACATTGGGTTTGTTGACATAGGTACTAAAAATTCACATTTTGTTTCTACTATTTACATTGGGTTTTTCAGTTAGGATAGTTCAAATTTAGTATATAAGTTTACTCTCCTCCAAGTTTAAAAATTTTCTACTGCATGTTGTGTGTGTTGAAGTGATTAGTAGCTATAAAATTAATATCCTTAAAATTTCTAATTAAGTTGAGATAACACTAGATGGCCGATGAGTAGCTTGGGCAATAATCCCACTCAGGGTCAGAATCCGTGGTCTCCACTACCCCACTCTAACACCAAACACTTGCATAAGCGTATTGCATATTGACACCGGTTTTGAGTTAGTTGCAATTTTGGTGTAAGATGGCGATACAAGTACTTTGACAAATAAATAAACGATAACCACTCATTAAAAATTTAATATATAATTATGTTAATTGCAAGTCTGTAAGGTGGATGGATCCTGGTTGGATATATCTGTGCCTGCTAGACTTAAATTAAGTCTGAAAGCTACCTTATTTTTCGAATTTGGTTGTAGGTGAAAGGAGGAAATTTGGATTGTCGAAAACCCACTAATAATATTTGTGATTGCTGAGGTTTCCATTTTCGCTAGGATGAGGCAGTTTTGCAGTCAAGAATTGTATGAAGACTGGCTGTTATCATTGTAGGATGTCGATGTCAGGTTACGTGATGTTGGCGACCGGCGGAGGATCTGAGCGATGGTGTAATGTCTCCTGGCGGGAGTCTTTGATTGGCGAGGGCACCACCGCCGTAATTAATGTGGCCCCACCGCTGGCTGCTGGCTGCTGGCAGTGCGTGTGTCAAATAGGGTATCGATCCCGGCTTTGTCGCCTCTCTCCTCCTGTCTCCCCGGGCCGGCCTTGGGACTGGGAGCACCACTACGTAGTCGCTTTAACAGATAACCGTGTCGTGTCTAAATATTATATGTTATTTTAATATGGATAGAATAGAAACATGAAAAACCTATGTTTGTTCACGTCCTCGATAAGGAATGTCCTCAAAAGTTTAAGAAAAATGTGTGAGTTTTTCTACTATAACTTAAAATTATATACCGTAGTATAGCTTGAATAACCTTTTTATTTATTTTTTTCACAACGATCGGTATTGTTTAAATTCAACGACACGTGATTAAATTTAACGTTTAGGTGACGTAATTTAACTCAGTTTTCCTTTCCTTTTGTAAATACTTCAAATTACTTTGTTTACTTCAATTTTTAAGTATTGTACTTAGTATAATATTTTGTTTCGGTAAAAGGCCATGATTGTCCGACTTTTATGGCTTTACTAAAGTTTCTGGTGAAATTATATTTAATATAGGGGCGGGGATGGGTTATCCACGGAAATATACATTAAATAATTTCCCAATTGCAAACAATAGACACCTACAAATAACCGTCTGCTGCGTTGTTATAACGACAAGTATCAAGTAGGTCTCGTTGATCTAGTTGACGAGCTGGAGATTCAAGCTGTTTGTGGGCTTATTTCCTGTTTACGTCAAGCCCATCTCCCCGCTCTCTGTGCGCCGCGCCGACAGCGCTGACGTTGCCTTTCCAGCTTAATTCCCCTCCTGATCGCAATGCCGACTCGGTTATTTTTGCTCGCCGTTGTAATTGTTATAGCCCCTTCTTCCGACGCGCTTGGTTCTTCGATCCCGCCGACGGAATTTTATGACGTTTCTAGCTTCTAATGTATATTTCGGTGTAGAATAATGTTTCCATCGGGTTATGTTTCTGATGAATAAACAAGGTTTAAATTATTAAATTTGTACCGAACTAGATGGCCCGTGTTCAACTTTCGTAAAACCCAATTATAAAATCTAAATCAATGTTTTCAATGTCAGAATGGTGGTTTCTTTTCCCCCTCCGTATGTCTACATCTACTCTTTGGAATCTCTTTCATAAGCTTGTTGCTATGAATACCCAAACACTAAGAAGGTGTGGTCCTATGGGAAAGATTCATACACAAGTTTTACGAGGGCGATGTAGTGATGTTTTTAAGCAAGTCAAGAGATAGCACGCGAGAAAGGCCGAAGTTGATGCATCATTGAACACATCGTGCATTCATTGCATGTACGCACCGCTAACGCTATTTTTTTTGTTTTAGCTCAGAACTTCGTCTACAACGCTTCAAGTGTCAAAAGATTGTCTGAATATTTTACACTTGACCTTCTTAGTGAATTAATGAAATTACAGTTTATCAGTAGTGAAGGATCTAAGTTAGAATTAGGTTCCGCTACTGCAATAAAAACATTAGTTATAAATAATACATATGATATCGTAAAGTAATGTTGGTGAGTGCTTTTATTATTTATCCCTATACCCAGAAGCTACTGTAACATATGTTTGAACTTTTTATGGATATAATATACAACATCGTTTTGTTGTACATATAATGTGTATTGCATTGTTTAATTTTACAATAAACTAATGTAGGGTTTGCTTTGTGGATCGTTTAAGGGAAAGGAAAAGGTATCAGTTGTCTGTGTATTTATATTATTCTCTCACAGACATCAGCTCATTATTCATGTACTTTCAGACAGAAACTTTTGAAGGTTGATATTTATAACTGGAGTAAAATTAGAACTCGCCGATTTAAGGAAAAGTTGAAAGATTGAAGCGAACACAAAGAAAACTTAATAGTAAAATAAGTTGAGATCAAAATAAAAATGCACTTACCTGTAGGTTCAGGAAGTATTGTCACCAGAGATACTCTCGGAGTAGTAGGGAAATGAGACTTCTGGCCCATTTGATTGACAGCTTCCGGTCACGTGACATTTAGTGACGTATTTAGCGACGTAGTTGGCGACGTATTAGTGACGTCATGTGAGTAAGGTTAGTTCAAGGTCATCCTGAAGATGTTTAAAATAAGAAATCCTGTACAGGTTTGATTCAATAGTTTTCATTCGATATATTTAACGAATGAAAATCATGAAATAAATATATCGAATGAAAACCATCGAACGAAACCCGTGCAAGATTTCTAACTTTTATTTATTTATTTATTTATTTATTTACAATAATACACACCGAATAATAAAAAAATAAAAAAGTGCAAGATAGTAGGCTTAATTCTAACTATTTCTTTATTTACAGTAATTTACACATAGGCAATGATTGTCAGAGAACCGTCGATTCTGCGGTGGCCGTTGCTTCTGTAGATGGATAGGGTTCACATTCTCCACAATAATACTTCATTCTAGGCGCGGGTGGAAGTGATGATGGTTGCCACGATGACGACTCCGATTCCGTAGAGCTGCTTACATTGAACGAGGCCTACTACTTCCCTACTACTTCTCGGCACCCTCGATTGAAATGTCTAAACATCTCGCTAATAAAAGTTCAAATGTACTTTAGCTTAGCGTGCTATATATACGATTAAAATGCCCCTGTCTCAATGTTATAATGTAACAGTGAACCAGGGAGGGATGGGGCTGGGGAGGTGAAGTATGTGCAGCGGAGTGAGTATTCGGAGACAATAACCGGAGTTAGTTTTAGTAACTCTGCGACTCTTGAGTGCACGGAGCTCTTGCGTACTTTGGCACCGAGTCATTTTAACAATGTTGTTAGGTAACACGGATTTCCTCCTTAGTTGTAATTAAGAAAGAGGAATAAATTATCGCGGTAACTTGAGTGTCCAAATTTCTGTTTTAGCGGCGAAATCAGTCAAAGTTTCTAGTTCTGTTAGGCTCACATACTCTTTTTTATATCTCAGTAGTATGTTCAGTAGCAGGGAATCAGTTTGAAATCGTGCGCCGTAAAATATGTCAATAACTAGAAATAAGGGTGGGAGAAGATTGGCAGTTGTGAAATGTAAGTTAACACCATTTTGTCGGGTCCATGTCTGGATTGGTAACGTAGGCTGAACGAACATAGTACGCTTCATAATCCAGATCGATTCTGATCAAAATCTGAAAATTGTGAAAAAGATTAGAAACTGGATCTGTAGATGCCATTGGTCATTGGGCTCTATGGGCTATTAATGATCCTATCCGAAGATTCAGTCGGTCTTAGTAACAATGCTGCACATATCTTACATATCCTATACGCTCATATATGATTCTTTCAGTATTGGCCTTTAAATAGGGCGTAATTTTGCCAGCGTCGTATACAGTGATAAGGTGTTTTTTCAGCATCTTTTGAATAGGAGATTCGGCAGATTTAGGATGGGAGCTAAGCACATCCAACTGTGTATTCTTATTTGTTCAACTATAGATGTATTTTAATCGCAAATTCATCACTGGCCGCCTGGTTGAAACACCAATTTCTATAATTTACCCTTTTTAGCAATGGATATTTTGCTGGAAGTACTGGAGCTTGAGCAGATTTTGGGGTTTATTATCTAACAATTCGTCCGTGAATTTTGCGATTGGCTAGTCATGTGGAATATCGTTATTATCGAAAACGTCCTTAGTTGGACTACTGTAACTATTGTTTGTACCATTTTAATAATTCGCCATATTCATCTGGAAATAATTTAATTTAATTTCATGCAGTCAACCTTATGGTAATTCGTCTTGGAATGGATTCCACTCTAAAGCATATCCATTAAGCATGGAATAATATGAGAGTATTAGCTGTTGTAAATTTAGTATTTTGTATACAAATGTGAAACAGAATAAAATCCCAAGTTGGGGTAGCACGCCCGGCTTCCATTTAAGGCAAATGACAAGTATGCAATTAACGTTGTGGAGCAGAACGCCATGCGGTTAGTTCATTAATTGGGGGCCCAGGGCGCCAAGGCGCTGCCTAATTTGTTCCCGCTCCCACCCCCTTGCTAGCAACTTCTCAAATACTGAGCCCTTATTGTTTTAAAACACGCTCTGTTGAGCAATTTGTTTGCCCTAACTTTATTGACCACTTTAATCTCACGCTGGAGATTTATCGTCCTACTTTTTACTCATTACCTTTGTTTTAGTTTTTAGTGTGTGGTGTAATCACAGCTCTTCGATTACTTACCTTCTGTGTAAATAGTATGCAATGGTGGATGTATAATGCGCGATTCCTTGTTCTGAGTAATCCCTGAATGTTCGTATAACAATTATAAGAAGTAGTTATACTAACAAAATCCAATTCAGTAAAAATATATCGCGAAAATGTTTTATTACCTAATGAATACATGAGAGACAAGTCTTTTCATTTGCCTCCCGTTTCATGAGAATAAAATGCACCGTAGCCGATCAAGGTCGGCTGCTGGTCTTTTCATCAAACGAGGCCTCCAGCCAAGGGCACGAATATCACGCGCAAGTCCCCAGCTGCAGTTCAGAGTAGCCTCTGTTGGCGGTATAGTTGAATACAATGTATAGTAATAATATCCCTCGCTGGAGCTGGTGTAAAAACATTAATTACAGTAAGGTACATACCTTACCGTTTTCAGTAGTTTTTTCGATTGGATATATAGGGTTGGCGATTCGAAGAAATACGTTGGCTAGTTTAATAAACGGTATCAGAAAACATACTTTGGACTAGTGATAGAAAGAAAATATTGATATTAAAACAATGGAAAATAAACATATGAAATAAACGGTATCAGGAAACTGACACATACTTTCTGTTCTCCCTTTTAGCCCAACTTTAATGAATAAATTACTTTTTATTTACTAAATATAGAAAGCGAAGCACGGTCAAACGTACAGAAAATCTTGTTAACAAGTTGTTTGCAAAAATATCCACTCAAATCCCTGTTTCGGAGGCACTACAGAATTCATTGGTACACACGTGGTTTTATGAGGGGAAATACCCCTATTCCCCCTAGGGTTATTAAGGGGCAACATATTTCGAATTTCCTCTGTTGGTCAATGCTAATTTGACAAGCATATCAAGTTTGAACGAAATTGATCAATAAATAAGAGAGAAATAGTAATTTGTGTATTCCCCATAAGATTAACATTGGACAATGTACTGTGTTTACTGCAAAATGAAAATTTAAATTTTCTCCACAACCAGCAATCGTAGAATTAATTCAAAATACTAAATTATTTCGTTTTTTTGAGCTCTTTTTAATGGTGAATACTAATATTTTTTATACTTATGTTTTTTATAAAAAAGCCAAAAAACTTAATTTTTATGGTTTAAGCCCTGTAATTTCTGAACCTGAATTTTTACAGAAATGCGGGTGGTGTCATTTTGTTGGAAAATTAAAGTTCCGTTTATCGTTAGAGCCGTTTTTGAGATATTTTGATTTTTTATGTTTTTTGGCGGTTTTTGGGGGATAACTACCCTTAAAAATCAAAAATGAAAAAAATGAAAAAATGCCTGGAGATATCGTGGATTAGTACCTACATACCTAATTTCATAAAAATCGAACCAATGGTTAAGGCTCTAGCTCTGTACACATCCATACAGACAAACACACAGACATCACGTAAAAATCACTTTTTTGGATTCAGGGAGCACCAAAACGAATATTTCCACTAACAACTCAGATTCGAAAATCTTGACGAAAACAATACTTTCTCCATATACTAAGGGGAGAAAGTAAAAATTAAGGTTAAAAACAGATGTTAAAGATGTTTATGAAACCAGCAAAATGTAGAAAGTTGGGAAGTCTGGTTATGGAAAGTATAGGAGGATGGGCACACTTTCCTGTTAAATAGCAAAAACAAATTAATATATACAAATGTGAAAGTATTGAACATAAACATACTCATATTTTCCCCTGTAAACACTTTTTTCAGGGAGCATCGTAATAAATTTGTTCAACAATAAACCCGATTCAATAATGTTATACACAAATAATGCCATATAGGAGGAGACAGTAAAAACGCAACAGTTGGCAGTTTATAATCATTTGGATGAATGTTTTATAATCGTTCAACCATTTTAAACTTAATTATGTCTGACTGTTTTCTTCCGAGTTTATTGTTTTTTCCTTATTAATAGGGGGGGGGGGGGGTCTAGTATGTATGTAATGCAGGAAATATTATTGATAGTAGTAATTTTATGAATGTATATTAATAAAATTTGGTATGTGGTTTCACCTTGTTGTGGTATATTAATGCTTGCACAACAAATCTGTGCCGATGGTCCCTGTGGTAAC
This sequence comes from Allygus modestus, assembly GCA_963675035.1. Lineage (NCBI taxonomy): Eukaryota > Metazoa > Arthropoda > Insecta > Hemiptera > Cicadellidae > Allygus > Allygus modestus. The sequence continues at coordinate 207,873,342 of OY776111.1, forward strand.
AAAGTTGCGTACTCAGCCCTAATGTTTTCTTTTGGAGAAAAAGTAAAGTTGTTTGTCTCCCTTAATAATTATAAACATAAACTTATATAACTTTCTGGCTTTACTTGGTCGATTTATATTGATACAGTATTTGCATTAAAACCCATTTTCCGTCGTCCTTGTTAGTCTAAAAGAAATCTGCGACCACAGTCTTAATGTTATTCTTGTTATTGAGAATAAATAAAATCTTCTCTTTTTGAAAGTAACATGTTTCAAAAACACAAATGCGTTGCATGGTACCATCCATAACCGTAGACGGTGAGACGTTGCCTCATTCGTTTAAAATCCATTGTTTTTAGTTTGTCCTGCCCTGTTGTGTCGCAGGGCAATGTGCCGTATCAACGCCTGGCATTGGAAGTGGCCCAGCCTGTAGAGCGGCTCTGCGACACACCCCCGCTAGACATGTCATCTGTGAACTGGGTGGGGCGTGGGGCGCTAAACTGCAGTTGCAGCAAACATGGTACATCGTACCGCGTGTCTCATCGATAAATCACCATCAAGTAATGCGCGGCAGTCGAGGGTATATTTGTTTCGAAGATTGCCTGTGTCGTAAGGTACTTGTGTAACGATGATAAACACCGGTTGTATTACATACTGTGCGACGCTTTCGTTTCTCCATTAATTGTCTTTATTTATAACAATAGGGGTGATCGGTTTCAATTATCCAAAGCGGCTTTACATAAATATAACCAAACGTGTGATATAACAACATTTTTAAGGCGAGCAGTTAACAGGATGACATGAATATACGTATAAACCGATATAGAAATGGTTAAGGAAATATATACCGTGCATAATGTAATCATACCTTTAGTACAGTTCAAACATTTATTTTGACATGAAACAACACATTTTCAAGTTTACACACTCATACGTTAAAATTACATGTAGTAGGCGAATTCTCATTAATAAAAAAAATACAAATTGTCATAAATATAGACCAATATCCATTAAGTAATATTGAATTAGTTATCGTTCTGTATTACAGTTAGTTATAAAGATTTTCACATAACATGAAATAGGTCAAGCTCTGAATCGCTGTATATGTTGTCAATTGACAATAAGTACTAATGCAAATTTTAAATAAGGAAACATTTTTAGTTATTTTGTAAACATGAGTGTTTTAATCAAAAATAAAGACTAAATCATTTCTGGAGTAATAATAAACATCTTGATATTATGCCTCATAATTCATAATGCTAAAGAGTGAAACTTGTTATACTATTAATTTAAAACTATAACACTCACCTATATTTTTTTTAAATTGTTATATTTTGTGAGGCCTTTCGCCAGCAACGGTTTGTGAGTTAGTCTGATGATGAACACCTCACAAAATATACAAATTTTAAAAAATATTGGTCAGTGTTAATTTTAAACTAATTTTAAACCAATATTACGGCTCTTTGTTGAAGACTTGTTATACTAATTTCATTTGAACAGTTTTTTTTTTTTTTTTTGTTTTTTTTTGCTAGGAAGTTTAATTTTATCCAACCATTTTTGATCGACTTAAAATAATTAAAAACAACCAATTTAGACATTTGGCATGCCACTTTACAAGATAATTTGGTCAGTAATCGCTCCATAAATAATGCAAAACCGCTAACTCATATTGGGCGTTAATTTTTAACGTTGAGTTTCTAGCTTTCGGTGGCAAGTTTTCAGACAAGAAACAACAGCTTTTATAGGACTCTTGGAAGAGAATCTTGAGAGGAGTTTAAAAATCCAATCTGGCGTTAACTAAGAGAGCAAGCAAGCAGTGAAGGTGGGGGGACAGGGACGGGGGAAGGTACAGTGAAACGTTGTGTAATTAGTCCATGTCCGGCTGTCTGTCTGTAGTTGCCTTGGTAACGGCCTGTCCCGCCCCGTAACCCAGTGCCAAAACTCAAACTGCAGCCCCCGCCCCCTCCGGCTCTTATTGATCCTGGGACACACTTCACTCCTCGCTATTATTGCCCCCCGTTCCCCTCAACTGTATAAAATACTAACTTGTAAACTCGCTAACCCATCATGAGTTGTTTGCCTGTTTACTGTTTGCGATTTATACACCCCGATCGTGGTTTGATTTTTGGTATTATTTTATTTCTTATTTGTATTATTGGTTTTGTTAAGTACATCTTTTTTAATTTTTAGGAGCTGAAAAAATAAGTAAACCTTCAGTAATCCTAAAATGCAGTTGTGGTATAATTATGGATGGATCAAGCGAGTACCTATACTTCGCAAAATTAATTCCATTTTGTTTGCGTTTTGATCAACTTACTTGTTTTGTTTTGAACACTTAATATACTTCAATAACATTTTGCACACTACTTTTTTCTGTGGTTAACCCTAGCAGTGGCCATTGGTGTAAGTGGGAAATGGCAGGCTAAATTTGGCGATTTTGCAGATCGTTTTTTGAAGACTTTTATAAATTCAACCGTAGAAGTAAACCTAGCCAACCTTATATTAATTTTGATCGGAAAGAACGAGAGATTCTAGAAATAGTAAAATTATAAAGACCTAGAAAGGTATTTTTTTCGGTAAAGTGAAAAGATTAAATTTTTTTAATTTCAAAGCAGCCTCGGTATTTTTTTTCTACAGATTTTTTATGGGAAATTCATTATATACATTTTGTAGACAATCTAATTCCCTACATAGAAATATATAACATGTGGGGGAAAGAATTTTTTGTACGTTTTAGGGGTGTAATATAATAACAAACTGAGAACCGATAAAAATAAAAACTGTACAGTGTTAGTTTGTGTTGTAAAAAAGTTACATAAAATATGTATATATTAATAATGATACATACATATTTGTAATGCTAATGAAGTAAGGAATCTAAAAAAGTCATAAAGTTTATGGTAAAAATTATTATCACTTATAATTATTTGTATACAAGAGAATGTTTTGATATTTTTGCGTATCTGTGAAAAAATAAATTTCATAGTATTTAGTATATAACTTTTTCAACAAATTTTTTTACCCAAAACCAATATAAACATGTTGTAGTACATTCAATTACCTTCATATAAATGTATAACACCTAGAGTAAATTATTGTTTTTATATGTGTTATGCAGCACTAAACAAATAGTCGCGGATTTGGCAAATTTCACTAGACCTATGTAGGAGTAAACACAACACTTTATAAACACTATTTGTCACACTTCAGTCATATTTATGCATAATATAATGCATAGAAATTACTGTTATATACACACAAACACTTCACTAACACTAATACTCTGAAATAATAACATAAATAGTAACAACTCACAAATAAAAATAGCAAACGCTTAGGTACCTAAATAAAGACAAGATGGCCTTCAGACTAACTGGATAAAATGTGACGAAGTTTGATATTGCAGGAAAAAATACGTACTAGCAGTGCTTCCAACGGCAAAACTGAATTCCTCTACATTTATTCCTCTTCAAAATGACATATGATTTGACTGGTAACTATAACTTACAATGCACGTAAATCCAATTTTACAAACCCTCCAATTGCTGCGTCGGTTTGCCATATAGGAACAAAAAACACCTGTTTTTATAAAATCATATCATCTAACCAATCAATAATTTGTTTGAAAAATCAATACCACAATGAAGCACATCTGTTTAGCTGTGCAGTGGTACCACCCGCAACTTAATGCGGGAAAAATTACCCGAGCTGAGTAATTTCAAAATACCCCCGTCGCAGCAAACCTGGATATTCAACGAATTTCCAATGCATAATATATGTCTTAATACCACATAAAGCCGCATACCAAGTTTCATAAAAATATATTCACATATAAGCGATTTTAATTATTCTCTATAAGAATAACATTGGTAATGAGTACGTAGGTTTGCTAAAATAAGGAACACAAACAATTGGTTTTTATGCAAATATAAATAGAATTTAACTAGGCGAAGCCACATACCAAGTTTCATCAATATTCAATCATGAATAAGCGCTACATAACATTTTAGTGATTCTCTTTAAGAATAACATGGGGGCTGAGTAAGCAGGTTTGCTGCAACAAGGAACAAAAAAATGGGTTTTTATGCAATTATCAATATAACTCAACCAAGTGAAGCTACATACCAAGTTTTATTAATTTATGTTCATAATCAAGGGACTCAATACATTTGACTTATTCTCCATAAGAATAACATGGGGGCTGAGTACGCAGATTTGCTGCTAAGGGAATAATTAACAAAAACTCAATTTTTTTGTGCAAATATCAATATACCAGTACTACGTGAAGCCACATACCAAGTTTCATCAACATACATTCATAAATAATCGAGATATCAAAATAATCGAGATATCAAATTCTATTTATTCTCCATAAGGATAACATTGGACAACGTACTGTGTTTAGCACTTTGAATATCTCTGGAACGGTTGGGCGTAGAATCAAAATTTAAACACCAAAATGATTGTTTTGTGGAACTGAACAGATTGGTAAAAGCAAATGTGAAGTTTACATTGAAATGAACTGAGGGAAAACCAAAAACCTTTTTCCCATAAGATTAACATGGGAGATTTTATGAGTAGGTTTTTTGGATTTTCTCCGCAACCACTCAACCTAGGTTAATAATTCAAAAAAAACTATATTATTTGTTTTTTCAAGCTCTATAACATGGTCAAAACCAAAATTAAGTTTTTTTTTAAATTGTTAGGGTGAAAACTGCAAACAACTGATTTTTGGAAAATTTAAAAACCCCATAAACCCCCCTTCCCATGGTCCGATTTTTCTGGTTTTCGAAATTAGTCATGAATGTCATTTTACACATTTGAGCCAAATTTCATCGAAATCGGACGTTTTTTACTCAAGTTGATCGTATTCACGGACACATGTATATAAATTTGAACGAATAGTGTTTTTGGCATCTGGGGACCTTAAAACAAAAAGTTATCATGGTCTGGGGCTTAAGTCTTACCATGAGACCTACAGCAATAGCTTCTTCCCTATAGGGGAAATTTGCTAAAAGTCATGTTTTGGCGTTTTCCTAGCGTCGGCTGCAGGAATAATGTTGGGCCAAATATTGAATCGATTTCTAATCGTCGTGACATTGTTATATAGCTACTACACGGTTCGTTTTTGTAATAAAATAAAAGTTCAGAACATCATCTTTCGAATAGTATATAAATTATTCACTTTTGAGTGGATTATTAATGACTATTTTGCAATACAACATTTTCGGTCATGAACCGACGCAACGCGCCGGCCATTCTAAGGCCACAGGGGGAACCGATGCATTGCGTCTGTTGGCCACTGCTAGGGTTAATGATGAAGTTTGTTAACCAGCATATTTAGTAACAGACCCTTAGAAACCCCTTAGAAATTGCTAAAAAATATAACTCCGTTTATGTACAATTGAAAATATTATTAACCATCAGATTCCTCGCAAATTTTTACTTTAGATAGGATTTTCAACTACTCTTTTGCCACCCCAAGTTGTATCACAAATAATAATATAAAATAAAGTACTTTAGAACTTTAAGGCTATTTTACGGTGTTCAGATACATCCTTTGAAATTGTTAAACAAATATAATTCCTATAATAATTCACGTTTGTTTTTGTTTTTGATTTCTTTGGTTGCCTCTCAAGTATGAGCTGCGAGTAGTAGGAGCTTTACTAGGTTGAATGCCCTACACTTTACACATCATTATTTTTTGTAGTTTCAAAGTATTAGAAGAGAATGGAATTATTGGCCCTTTCCTACATGTCAAAATAAGGTCGTGACTATCCCTGTCGTTTGGCGCAAGTAATTACAACAATTATATTTAAAACGGGTTTTATAACCTTTATCAATAAATCTATACCTATAAAAGGCAAAGCCCTCACTGACTCATTCATCTAGAATTCTCCACCTTCCCATGTAGGTAGAGAGCTGACATTTTGTACACTGATTCTTTAGGTCTTAAATAGGACAACTAAGCAGTTTACACGCCGGTATCTCCATAGGGCTCCGCCCCACAGACCCTCAAAGTTACCATGTTATTCTTATGGAAGAAAGATTTGTTTTGATGATATCAGATGACTAATTTAAAATATTGTAAACAGCTATTGCTATTCTACACAAACAGTAAAACCACAGTAGAACGTTGATTTATAATTCATTTGAACTGGAGTAAGCCAATAATGTTAAAAATGGGCGAGTGTCTTGCATGCAAACTCTACATTTCCACCTGTTTCTTTACAAACAGCTGTTATTATTCATTGGTTTGTTTATGTTTATGATTTTTATTTTGTGTTGTGGTGTGACAGGTTAAAAGCTAATTTATTGAATTTTATGATATTTTAGTTTTAGCGAATTTCCCCTATAGGGAAGAAGCTATTACCGTAGTCGGCATGGTAAGACCTAGGCTCGGGACCATGATAACTTTTCGTTTTGAGGTCCCCAGACCCCAAAAACACCATTCGTTCGAAACTGTATATATATATATCTATATATATATATATATATATATATATATATATATATATATATATATATATGTGTGTCCGTGAGCACGATAACTCTCGTAAAAATTATCCGATTTTGATGAAATTTGGTATAAACGTGTAAAGCAACATTTATGACTTTAAGTTCGAAAACCAGCCAGATCGCTCTATCCGAAGGGGTATTTTGGGGGGGGTTTGTACCCCAAAAATGGGTTTTTCGAATTTTTTACATATAATTTTGGAAATAGTCAAATTTTATTTTTTCCCATTGGATTCAGCTTAAAAAAACACATATATTGGTATTTTGATCATTTCTCTACGTCAATTGGTTACCGAGATATTGAAAGTGCTAAACACAGTACGTTGTCTTAATGTTATTCTTATGGAGGAAAATAAAAATTTTATATCTCGCTTATTTATGAACGTATACTGACGAAACCTGGTATACGGCTTCATCTGGTTGTGGACCTTTGATATTTGCTCAAAAAAAAAATTTTTACCCAAAGCTCCCGTAGCAGCAAACCTGCGTACTCAGCCCCATGTTATTCTTATGGAGAATAAGTAACGTGTTATCTGCCTTCATTATGAAAATAAATTAATGAAATTTGGTATGTGGCTTTACCTACATGAGTCATATTGATATTTGTATTAAACCCTATTTTTTGTCTTCCTTGCTTCAGCAAACCTGCATACTCAGCTGCCATGTTATTCTTATGGAGAATAATTAAAATGTCATAAATCGTTTATTTATGAATGTATATTGATGAAACTTGGAATTAATGTGGTATTAAGATACATATATATGCATTGGAAATTCGCTGAGTACGCAGGTTTGCTGCTACGGGGGTATTTTTGTTTTTGTCATGAATACACAATTTTAGTAATATTTTTATTTTTATTGGTTTATTTTATATATTTTTTTTTAAATTTTTGATATGGATACAAAATTAACACTATTTGGACAAACAGACTCACATTTTAGAGTTATTCACATGCCTCCAGATGGTTCGTGCCTCTTTCATTCTATATGCTATTTAGTTTACAGAAGTAATTTCTACAGCGATCAAGTAAGAGAGGAAATTGTTAACTATGTTTCGACTAATTGGGCAAAATTCCAAATTTTAACTCATGATGTTAAAGGGGATAATTACGTCTCCCCTGAACACTACCGTCGCGAGATGTTGAAACCATCAACTTACGGATCAGCATGTGAGTTGATTGCCGCATCTGAGCTCTTCCACTGCATATTCAGAGTGTACCATGATGGTCATTTACTCCATAGCTTTGGTGTAGAGGGAACAGCATCTGATCGTATAAATTCAAACGGGGCGAAGCCCGCGGGTAACTGCTAGTCTAAGATATTCTAGTGAAGAGGAAATATTTCTTGATCTTCATGGTCTTAGCGTTTTGTTAAGTAAGTTATCATTAAACGTTTTTTAAAAACCTTTTTCAAATAACATTAATTTAAAGGAACTGCAGGGTTGTAACATTTTAATAAGACGTTAACATATTCTTGCCGACACTTTGCAAACCTCCTTAGTTTCATAATATATATCAATAATAATTTACTCTAAGCACTTAAACTACAAGTAAATAGTTGAAATTGTTATTAGATTTACCTTCACACTCTTATGAGTTTTATTGTCAGTTCACAATATAACAATTTTTTTTATTTGTAGTTTATGGTCTAACTGTCGACTTATTGTAAATGTGTTCAGTTAGAAGAAAATGTATGTGTTAATAAAGCTCAATTGTACATACAATTATTTTGAAAAATGAGCATACACCTCATTAGAAGTCTAGTGTAGAAGTTCTATACTTAGCATTTTGGAGAATAATATGACAGTTAATTGAGAACAGTGCTATTTCAGAAGTTTTTCTTTTTCCCCGAAAGTATGATTTCGATTTTAAGTAGGATTCAATTTTCCCTGACTGTTTTTATGTTACAGGTGATCAACTATTTGTAACCCAAGATATTTAAAAGTGAATTTGCTCACCATATAATGGAGGGTGGCTGATTGAATCAAATATATTTATCAAATCATGTATACCAATGATTAATGCAGATTCAATTTCCATGTAGGCAAATTGAATTGAATTTAATTAAATAAATTAGAAATGCTTGGTCTCTTGCTATGTACTGTTAATAGAAGTTCTGTAATCGAAACAGATTTGAATATCAATCAGTATATTGCTGTGATATAAGTACAGTAGAACTCCAATCATCCGAATTAATTGGGGATCGGGCCAATTCGGATATGCATAAATTCGGATAATCAGGTATACCTCGGGAATTAAGCAAAAAACATCACCATACATAAAAAATCAGAATTTTATCGACAAAGTTATTATAAATGTAGTGAACAGAAAGTGAGCGAACTGTATCAAGAATATACATCATAAAAATTAAATTACAGGAGTTAAATTGAATATAGTATATACAGTTGCTCTTTTCAATAGGCCTACATACTGTACGTATTTCACTGTTCAATGTTGGTTATTTCACTTGAACATCTCGAGCAAAGTGAGTTTATCACTTAGCGAAAGGACAACACGTTTACGTTTTGTACTCATTTCGAACGATAATCTCGGTGAAAGAACAGTAGCGACTGATGATGAGCAGGGCGGGAAGGGGGTATGACTCATTGTTCCCTGCGAAAATATCGTCCGGAAGGTAACAGCGCAGGCTTTTATTTTAGCGCTCACAGCGCATTATCGGTACACGCGCTCCCGCTGTTATTTTCTTGATTTTTATATTTCTATTATTTCACTCAAAATCGATTCGGATAATTGGATATTCGGATAACTGGGGTTCGGATAATTGGATTTCTACTGTATATTCTACTGTAAGCTGGTAGCGACCTATTGTTTGCCGCAGTTCTGATGTGAGTGTGTTTGTTGCAGGGTGCCGGCCACGCGGTGCGGGATGGTGGTGCCCGCGAGTGACTAGTGCAGTGCGTGTGTGAGTGTGGACCATGGACAAGCGCAAGATGATGCCTAAAAGGCCGCGTATGGACAACCTGAGAGGACCGATCGCCAACGGTCCGATGCAGACGAGGCCGCTTGTGGCGCTGCTGGACGGGCGGGACTGCAGCATCGAGATGCCGATACTCAAGGACGTGGCGACCGTGGCGTTCTGTGACGCGCAGTCCACCTCGGAGATACACGAAAAAGTAAGTGGTGCAGTGGCACAGTGGCCATTTCAACCTTAAAAATAATACACATCACCTGAAACCTGGACAAAAATTCCTTGCTAAATACTCATGACCGAAATGCGTGGGAGCATTAAGGAAATGTCTAATGAACCCTTTGGTGCAGGGGTGCCCAGAAGGGGGGGAGATGGCGCTCAGAGCGCCATCAAAACAAACGTTGGGAGGGATTTTTGAAACTATAAATAAATGTGACAGTTTATGAATGAGAATTGAAAATTGGTGTTTGTACGAGAGGATGACAATAATAATATTATTGGAAAATTATTGCTATTGTAGAAAATACGCAAAATATCCTTTCTTTTGAGAGGTGGCAAGTGTTCCCAAGGTCCATAGATACTTTGTACAGGTTTGCTGAGTCTATTTATTTAAGGTTTTCTAGTTAAGCGGAAGAGACCTCGTAAAAACAGCTGTAAGGTCACGTGATTACCAATCCAATCTGCAGTGTTGCTGGAAACACAATATTTATTGTTTGCGTACCATATTTTCTACATAATTGTAATTTAAATTAACATTGTTTAACTGTTTACATTCTATGACTAGCTGTTATTGTATGATACTAAAATTTTGTTTTGATTTATTTGTTTTATTAGATTAATGGATTAAGGGTTTAAATATTCTTTCTGCATGTCTAGTGACAATTTAAAAATAGCTGTAGCATTATTATACCTTTAAGGTTGGCAACACATTATAGTATGTTGATGATTTATGCATCAGCTGGACGCCCTTGTAAGACATCTTTGCTGCGAACATTACTCTTATGGAAATAATAATCTGAAAGCTCTACGAACCTTGGAAGTGTTCCTGTACTATAATAATCCTAGACATTTATGCTTATAACTATGGGACCGGATTGGATTGAAACATTAACCTAAAAAAATTACTTGAAAATGTTTTATCTTCATGCTGGCAACCTAACCACACTTTCTGAGCTCTCTAAGAGGACTTGGATTTAAAAACAATAATTTTGTTGTGAACAAAATGGATTGATATAAATGTATTCGCTTATGTTATGTTTTTATCTTATTAAAATACTAGGCCTACTGAATACAGGTCCTAAGCACTTTTTATATTCATAACATTCATAACCATACAGAAAATTAAAGGTTTTATCTCTTGCTAATATAAAAGATGGGGAGTAGTATTATTCAAATAAATGATCTGTGATTTATAGGAATTAAATATATACAGGTTGATCCAAAAAGAACTGACACATTTTAACAATAATTTTTGTTGACAGTTTTAGGATATGGTAAAATTTATATATTTACAGATAGAAAAACTCGAAAAGTTGTTAGTCGTACTCAACAAATTGTATTAATGGCTACCATTTAAGGCTATACAGGTGTCAAACCGAAATGTAGTATATCGCCTAACATTCTTGAGCATTGCATTGAGCATTTCTTTAAACGGTCCAATTTATTGTGACATGCTAGAACTTTTTGCAGTTCTATGAGTAGATGGCATTGAAATTGAGGTAACAGAACGACCGAGTAGATGGCATAGAAATTGAGGTAACAGGACGACCAATTTTCTTCTAACAGGACGGTGCTCCACCGCATTTTCGCAACGATGTTTGGGATGTTTTAGATGGCAAACTACAAGATCGGTGGATTGGAGGGGGGAGATAGATACAATGGCCACCAAGGAGTCCAGACTCAACCCCAATTGATTTTGTTATCCTACGTTACGAGTATTGTGTATTTGTGTATACAGGGAAATTGAGGAACCTGAACCACCTAAGAGAATGGATAAGAGGTGATATTGCAAGCAAGAAATGCTTAGAAATGTTTGGTGAGAGGTCGAATTTCAATTTGACTCCTGCAGACCATTAAAAGATTTATTGAGTACCACTAAAAACTAGAGTTTTCTATCTTTATAAATGTTACCATCAAGTTGAAATGTTGTCAGTTCAACTTTTTGTTAAAATGTGTCAGTTCTTTTTGGATGACTCTGTATATTTTTTCCCCCCATACTAATACCCAAGTGTGCTGATAACCTGCTTATTTCCAAATAATTTATCTTAACTACTTACAAAATTCATGATAATTAAAAGTTTTTTATTTAGGTACCCTATGTGAGCGTGGCGAAAACACGTAGCAAATTCTGTAGTATCTAATCCTTTCTAATATTTAAAAATGGGATGGGGTGTCTCAGTCTGTCTGTCTTTTGTTCCTCAATCATTCAAAAACTACTGAATCGATTGGCATGCAAATTTACAGGAATTTTCCTTATATATACCAAGTAAAAACATAGGCCTATTTTCGTTTTGAAAACCTTTAAGGGCTTTGTCCCACGGGAGTTCAAAGTTCCCATGTATTCCTTATGGACATTAATTTTTGTTTGAGCTAATGAAAATACAAACAGCTGATCTTGATTCGTAGCAGTTCTACGGGCCAAACCACAGAATGCAGCACACGTAACCGCTTAGTTTTTCTACTCAGAAATTTTTCCCCCGTTGCGAAGCACGGGATTAGCAGCTAGTAGGCTAAGTTGTAAAATTACTGGCTTACAACATTAATAAAAGAAAATGAGCTACATCAAAATAAGTATATATAAACATTTAATTATGAACATTTTCCGTATTAACTGTTTTTAAAGCACATTCATGGAAAACGGCTTAGTTAAAAAGCGTAGGATTTTCTTCATCAGCAGTTAAAAAGCCTAGGATTTTCTTCATCAGCATCTCTAGTGAGTTCGTTATCACTGTCAGTAAAATCATTCGTCAATCTAGTAGCTCCTGCCTAGTTATAATTCTTTCACTTAACACGTTCAGCCCGATGTGTACCACTGGTGGTACACGTCAGAATTTTTTAAATGATTAAAAATACAATACAGCAAACAGTAATCTGAACAAAAAGACCGTGACCGGTGGCGCACGTCGGGATTTTTGGGAAGTTAAAAAGCTGACTATCATTTTCCATCGGGCTGAACGTGTTAAACTGTCTACTTCCACCAAAAAATATGTTCTTTTTGTGGTATTAATTTAATTTTGCCACCTCAATCAATTCTTCCCATACATTTTTTGTTTACAGTTTTTATAAATATATTGTTTTGAAAATCGTTTTGTAAAATAGAATAATGCCTTCTCACAAATTCACTCATTTATTGTCATTGAATGCAGGTACCTCTCGACCTTGGTCTCCCTTTTCCAAAGTTAAAAATTAGCTATATGCTTCTTGCTTCTTCTGAAATGAGCGTCCAAAGTTTTTTATAGGCAATATTACAGTTAAATATGTTACTGTAATATTACTGTGGGGTACCCACAGTTTTTCTGTATCAAAAGTTCGCAAGCCAAAGTAAAGTCAAGCCCAAGTCCACAAGCAGTAGCCGACCTTTCAGTTTCATCCAGGAATTAATGTAATGGTTATGACGGAACGTTTAAACATAATCCAAGATGTATGTATCTTCTAAAAATGCAAATTTCTAATTCCAAACAAATGCTAAAAATAATGTATTATGAATTAATTGAGAAATCAGTTTTGATTATTCAAAACAGTCTTACTACAGCATTTGATTTCTGATTTAATAATATATACTGCTGATAACGGGGGGGGGGAGGGGTAGCCAAATTTGGGGGGGATAGCGTCATGAGGCTTGGGGGGGATGGGCACCCCTGCTTTGGTGTGCTTATCTATTATATCTATAGATATGGTGAGCAAAGTTTTTAGCTTCAATGTTTTTATTGGTGTAAATTGATTTTTTAAACAGACTTAATTTTATTTTAAATTTAAATCATAGTTTTATATTAATTTTAAACCAATTATAACATGGAGCTTATAACCCAAGGCAAGGACTACGCTGTCAATGTGTTTATTGCAAAAATCTTATTTTCACTTATTAAGCTCTAATATTTATTCAAAAAATACATATTGTCTTTTAACTATTTTTTTAATGGATCTTTGAAAAGGTCTCTGTGAGTCCCAGTTAATATATATATATATATACACACGTATATATATATATATGTGTGTGTATATATACACACACACACGCACGCACGCACGCACGCGGTGTCTACTGACCGGGAATTGGACTTATAAGCACTAATATTTATTTAAATAAATACTTTACCATTGAACAGTTCCTTTTGAGTCCCAATTAAAATATATATACACAGGGTATCTACTGACCGGGAAAACAGTAAAAACCGGGATTTGTCCATGAAATGTTTGGAAAACGTCCAACAAAATATTGGATAATGTCCGCAAATTATCTGGAGAGTTACAAATAAGAAGGGTTTTAAAAGGTTATTACAACAACTAAACTATGATTTATTCTTGGTTTCCTTTGCATTCTAACATGTTTCAAATTTTGTTTAACCAAAGCTTATCCGTGAGCAATATGCATGCATTATTTTACGTGCATTTATGTATTACGTTGAGTAGTATTTACTTCGAACACGGTCGAGTTTCATCTGCTGTTCACTATATGATAGCACAGCCGTGGGCTGGCGTTGTCTGCACTGCATGCTCCAAAAGAGACGTATGACAATACTAGAAAACATTTTGCAACGGACATTTTTGTCTAAACAACCAGCTCTAGCTGTGTTGTCCTATTTTAAAATACATCTTAATTTTTTTTAAATTTCATTTGATTGTTCACATTTAAAAGTTTGCCTTTTAAACTCTAGGATTTTTGGAAAAGTAAAATCGATGGGGAGTAGTATGGAAATACAGCCCATTGGTTCTTCAGATCCATTCTTGTGTGTGAGATAACTGGTAAACAAACCGTTAACTCTGACATTTTTAAGCGATTTTAAAGATTATATCAAGTGGGTTTAAAGTCGATACACTGAAGTTTCCTACTTTCATAATTAACACAGCAAAACTTTATACATAACCATAACCATATCCATTGCATTGTGTGCGTGTGACAGATCAGACATTTGTGTCCAGGGGTCAGATTTGATTAATCAATATATTTTGACAGTTGGAATTCTTTCTGAAGAGGCACAGCAGAAAGTAACAAAAACAAATATCTAAATGTGTAGATCTCTTATAGGAAATAGTTAAGGAGAAAATGAATGAAGATTTTCTCTTCTCGTAAGTGGACTGCTTATTATGTAACTGAGAAAAAAATACACACTTTGGAAAAATCAATTTCCTCATTTTCTGCGTCATGGACAATGAGTGACCATTCCTTTAGTGAGACACAAATGCATCATACGTTCTAAAACCAAGCAATTTATTTTGATCCTTCAATTTTGCATTTGGGTCGATCGATTTTCTTTTTACATCAAGAGCTTGTCCACAAAGCAAAGAGTATGTGACTCATCCCATCAACTTAATACTACACAATTTAGCTTGCTAATAAGTGATTCAATCATATTTGGAGTAATCCTAATGTTTCAATATGTTATTTTTGTAATATTTGTAATACGAATTTTGTTTAATACAACATCGGTGTTTTAGTTAACAAATAAATAAATGAGTGTTTGTTTTTATTACTTATATTGTGTTTCAAATATCAGATTTCTTCCCACAATCTACTTCATTTAAACCATTGATCTGCTAAAAATTTGAATGAATAATTCAGTCTAAAATAAATCAATAAATCAATGAATTTATTAGATTAGCAGTTGTAAAACTATAGTAGTATAATTTTCACCGGTTACTATTAACTTAAAAAATGTAAACCAGTGTTTTATTGTTTATATGAGTTTCTTCTTTTCAAAATTAAAATTCTTCAACTGAACAAAGAATTAATGAATTTTAAACTTTGTTAAAAGTATTTCACTTTGAGTTATAAATTAAATTATTTTATCCGGACTTAGCATTATTTCTCTGTCTTAAACTTAAGAATAATCAAAGTTATGAGCTAAAACTTTACTTAAATCATTCTTAGTATTCATAAGAAGATTCTCTTATTTTTTTCTTGGTACCGTATCATTCTTTAAGTTGAACAATAATCAAAATAAACGGTATCAGGAAACTGACACATACTTTCTCCCTTTTAGCCCAACTTTAATGAATAAATTACTTTTTATTTACTAAATATAGAATACAAAGCACGGTCGAATGTACAGAAAATCTTGTAAACAAATTGTTTTAAATACCATCCACCCAAATCCCTGCTTTGGAGGCACTACAGAATCCATTGCTACACTCGTGGTTTTAAGAGGGGAAATGCCCCCTATTCCCCCCCCCCAGGGTTATTAAGGGGCAACATATTTTGAATTAACTCTGTTGGTCAATGCTAAATTGACAAACATATCAAGTTTGAATGAAATTGATCAGTAAATAAGAGAGAAATAGTAATTTTTGTATTCCCCATAAGAATAACATTGGACAACGTACTGCGTTTACCGCTAAATTAAAATTTCAATTTTCTCCGAAACCAGCAATTATAGAATAGTAATTCAAAATACTAAATTATTTATTTTTTTAGCTCTTTTTAATGGTGAATAATAATATTTTTTTATATTTATGTCTTTTTATGAAAAATCCAAAAATCTGAATTTTGGATGTTTTAAGTCCTGTAATTTCTGAACCCGAATTTTTACAGGAATGCGGGTGTTGTCGTTTTGTTGGAAAACTAAAGTTCTACAAACGACTAAAGTTTAATCAAAATCGTTAGAACCGTTTTTGAGAAATTTTGATTTTTCATGTTTTTTTGCGGTTTTTGGGGGATAATTACCCTTAAAAATCAAAAATTTTAAAAAAATGAAAAAACGCCTGGAGATATCGTGGATTAGTACCTACATACCAAATTTCATAAAAATCGGCCCATTGGTTAGGGCTCTAGCTCTGTACACGCGCGCGCGCACACACACACACACACACACACACACACACACACACACACACACACAGACAGACAGACAGACATCACGTAAAAACCACTTTTTTGGGTTCGGGGAGCACCAAAACAAATATTTCCACTAACAACTCAAATTCGAAAATTTTGACGAAAACCATACTTTTTCCATAGAGGGAGAAAGTAAAAGTGATTTATTCATCAAATTGATTCCATTCTAAATTAAAGCGCACCATTTCTGCACTTAATGTTTTGATCATTTCATCATCGTTTTGAAAGGTGATATAATATGATCTATTTTTATGACTGTTTTAAAATGAGTTGACTTAGTGTACATAGAGAATATGTGAAGTAGCCCATCTATGTATTGTGTTGTACATACGTACCTATTAGAGTATAATATAGTTTTTATTATTTGAAGAAAATAAAATAATCTTCCTAATTAAATAGCTAGGTTTAAATATTTTAGCCTGGCTGCATAACATAGGCTAAAATGCTAGGGCAGTGTTTTATCTGTTTGTGTTTCTAGGTTTGTGTTTTTAAACTGGAACAGGATTAATTTGACAGAGTCCTATTATTGAGATATTATGGGTGAGAGATGGAGCTATTGGTGAGGGGAACAGTTTATCCCTCTTCAGCATTAACTGGAGAGGAACTTAACCAGTCATAGTCCTTGCACATTCCACCAATGGTTAAAGCAGTTTGGTTATGGTTGTTGTTTTATTTAATACATCTGTTACATTACAGCCAAGTTTTATACATCAATACGTTAGTTTTAAGAGTGTCCCAGGTTGTGATTTCCAAACATGTGGGAGAAAAATGCTGGACACAAGCGTTGTGCAAGATTTTTCATTGTATTTAAACCGTCAGTCATGATAATTATGTCTAATAAAGCGTATAAAATTGCAATTTTAATTAAAAGCCAATTTGTTCAGCTCCGATGTATCACCCATAGCGCATTAAGACAAAACACATTACATCAGGTTGGGAATTTGCCATGAACATAAATGGCAAAAAGAAATAACTTAAATAAATTTTGACAAATGTTTGAAAAATACTTTGTTTTCTATTATGGAATTTAAAAAATCAGAACTCTCTTACTGTATTACTAAGTAATAAAACCCCAAACAAAATTATAACAATATATTTTAACCAAATTTAAAGTGTTAGATTGCACCTCATAATTTGTACAATTTCCACAATGTTGATTTATGTTATAATGAATTAAGGACTATTTTGATGTAAGATAGAAGAAGTATGTTGTTTTCTGTCATGAATTAATCTAAGCATGTATTGGTTCTCTGCACCAATGCATTTCTCATGGGGCAATTAATTTATATTTAATTGCACAAACACACTGAGAAATAAAATATTATACATTTTCCTAAAAGCCCTTTAAATTTGCTTAGTGAGATATTTTTTATTATTTTGACATCTTCCTGTATTTATATAATAGCTAAACCCACTGTTACCTTGGGGCCATGTAAATTTATGCGTGAGCAGGCGCTTAATAAGTTACCATTCCTGTATAACTTGAAATTTTGAAGCTTTATTTATGTTAGCCTATTTAACTTAATACAATCTAATAAATCACCGTACAAATTTTGTACATTCATACAGTAAAGTTATAAGTCTAAAAGTGATTGAATTTATTTCATTTGGCAAATTTGGCTAGAAAAATCGATAATAATAAAAAATAAAAACCCTATTTTGTTATAAAAAAGGTATAAATTCTAAATACTCCCGTCACAGCAAACCTGCGTACTCAGCGATTTTCCAATGCATGCATGTTTCTCACTACCACATAAAGCCACCTACCAAGTTTCATAAATATACATAAATAAATAAGTGATCTATAGCATTTTATTTATTCTCCATAAGAATAATATTAGGGCTGAGTACGCCGGTTTGCTGCAACAAGGAACACAAAATATGTGTTTTTATGCAATTATCAATATAACTCAACCAGGTGAAGCTACATACTAAGTTTTATTAATTTATGTTCATAATTAAGGGAGTCGTTACATTTTACTTATCCTCCATAAGAATAACATGGGGGCTGAGTGTGCAGGTTTGCTGTTCCTGGGAAAATCAACAAAAAATCAATTGTTTGTGCAAATATCAATATACTAGTACTGCGTGAAGCCACATAGAAAGTTTCATCAATATACATTCATAAATAATCTAGATATCAAATTTTATTTATTCTCCATAAGGATAACATTGGACAATGTACTGTGTATAGCACTTTGAATATCTCTGCAACGGTTAGACGTAGAATGACAATTTAAACACAAGATTGATTGTTTTGTAGAACTGAACCGAGTTGTAAAAGCAAATGTGAAGTTTACATTAAAATGAACTGAGGAAAAGCTAAAAACCTTTTTCCCAAAGATTATCATGGGAGATTTTATGAGCATGTTTTTTTGGATTTTCTCCGCAACCACTTAACCTAAATTAATAATTCAAAATATTATATTATTTGTTTTTTTAAGCTCTATAAAATGCTCAAAACCAAAATTGAGTGTTTTAAAAATTTTAGGGTGAAAAGTGCAAAAACTGATTTTTACAAAATTTAAAACCCCCATAAACCCCCCTTCCCATGGTCCGATTTTTCTGGTTTTCGAACTTAGTCATGAATGTTACTTTACACATTTGAGCCAAATTTCATCGAAATCAGGAGCGGATCCACGGGGGAGGAAATGCGGGAAATTCCCCTCCCCCAAGGCAAAAGGTTGGAGTTGCGCGCGCACCCCCGCACCAGGGCTACGTCTGTCCAGCAGCATCATCACGACTTGTCGTTTGATTGATGTGTCGTCAGTCAGACTTATATGCCTGTAATATTACTACAGACTGGAAATTCCAGGAAAATCAAATAATTATACAGGAATTTTTATGCTGGGAAAATGCGGGGAATATTCGGGAATTTAGTTTAAAACGCCTTTTTGGGCCATTTTCGTTCATGCGGCTCGGTTGTCGTTTACAGCCAATAAAACACGTTTTTGTTTTCATTTTCAGCCAATAAGAAATTTTGCAGAACGTCATTTTCGGGCCATTAGAAATGCAACTAAATTCCTTTTTTGACCCATCCGACGCGGAATAATAGGCATACATTGGCGGTAGAACGGGGTCGAATCCTGGTCAAATCGCCGTTTGTATTCGTAAAAATATCGTATAACCCGCGATCCGGCTTTTTGTGTATATCTACGGCCGTGGCATTCTTTTTCATTTTGGTAGGGATACCCCTATCAAATCCTGTTCTTGATACTATCTAAAGTCGACCTGTTCTTAGAAAGCATTATTAATTTATAGCCCAATGACAAATGGCAGCTAGGTCTAGTTTCGAAACTTCCCAAAATTTCGCGATGCTTTATTTTTCGCTAGGAAAATGTGGTCCGATTACTATTTTGTTAATGATTAATCACTGTTAGATTGTGATTTGATTTTTTGCATATATTGAGGCTCGGTCGTCATTTTCAGTCAATAAAACTCGTTGCGGCCATCAAATTTGGACTTTAAAATGTGAAGAACGGTTGTTTTCGGCAAATAGAATGCTGTGAAATTGCCTATTTTGTTTTATAAGATTTATTTTAGTCAGTTTTTTTCTGTAAAATGCAGTCTGGCAGTATTTTTCGGCCGGCAAAATGCGGCCCTAAATTTGATTGTAGTTGATGTTTTTCCCACGAATCGCATTATGAGTGATAATATGCGGCTCGCTTGCCGCTTCAGGCTAATAAAACGCGGTCCAGTCCATTATACCTAAAAATTCAGTCATTTCAGTGTTTTTTACCACCAAGTCGCGTCAAAATTTATGTTTCTAATGCGTTTCGGACGTCGTTTTTGGTATATAAAACACGACCCGGCTTTATTTATCGCTGAGAAAATGCGGTCCGATTGCCGTTTTTGAGCGATTAAGTACATTTCTGGCATAAAATATGGGTTGTACTCAGTTTTCGTAAGATAAAAAAACTTGCACAGTTTGATCTTTTTAGGCGTTTTAAGTGGCAAAATGAGAATATATTTGAGGTATTTTAGGCTGATAATATGTATCTCGGGTGTCTTTTAAAATCGTTTAAAATCGCTGTATAACGGCCGATACATTTTTTCCTATCTTATTTTCGGTAAAATCTTCGTTTTCGACGATAACATACTTTGATACTTCCCCGCTGGCGTGTTGGACTTTAAATTGCAGTTTGGGTATAAACTATTGCGTTTTTGTTTTTTGTTATTTATTTGCCGATAAACGTTTACTTGTCGTTTTTGGTCTAACAACTACGGCGACCATGAAATGCGGTCAAATTGCCATTTATAATCGGAAACAACAGGTCAAATTGCTGATTTTGATCAATGAATTCAGTACAGTCGTCTTTTTAAGCCGATAACACTAATTTTGGTCAATAAAACGCGTTCGGCTATTTTTACGGCTGCTTAAATGATTGATTTAGAATATTTTACAAATTTCCCGGGGAGAACTCCCGTACCCCCCAGCCCTGAGGGGTACTCCATACCCCCCAACCCCCGGAATTTCCCCCCCTAACGTGACTCCCTGGATCCGCCCCTGATCGAAATCGGACCTTTTTTACTCAAGTTATCGTGTTATCGGACATATATATATTATATATATATATATATATATATATATATATATACATGTATATAAATTTGAACGAATAGTGTTTTTGACATCTGGGGACCTTAAAACAAAAAGTTATCACGGACTCGGGCTTAAGTCTTACCATGAGACCTACGGTAATAGCTTCTTCCCTATAGGGGAAATTCGCTAAAAATTGTAATTTAAAAAGACCTTTTAAACGAAACCAATATTATCTTAATTGGAATTATGCTATTTGCGGATTGATAATTTATGGTGGCCATCTTAATATCCGTCATTGGTGTGTTCTACATGAATTTGAAGTTTTGGATGTTCTGGTAAATTGACCAGAAGGTGATATTTCTCACCGAATGGCTGAACTATATCAATCAAAAGTAGCAAGGTTAAGGTATTTTTCATGTGTGCCAGACAGATGCACTTTGAGCAAAAATAAACTTTGAAGTGTCAAATAGCTCATTTAAAATATCCCTATGTTTCAAAGACGTTTAATATTTTTTAAAGTAATTGAGTTTACAAACTTCATGATGTTATTTTAAGTTACCGGCAAAGCAATTGAATAGCAGGCAGAAGCAATGAACAAGTTATTCTCAAACTCTGATTCCCATCAGAACTAAACTTATTAACTTCTCTCGTGTAATTACAGTTTGAGTTTGGAGCTAACTTGTCGAATCAGCTAGTGGTAAATCATACAAAAAGTAAACTTGGCTTCTGCAAGTTAGGAGGAACATTAAAAGTTACCTCGGTATGCCAGCCTCCAGGGTTATTGTGTTATTCTGGATGGACACTAAAAGTTCTCTCTAAATCTTAAAGCACATAACTATGGAACATTATCAATTTCAGTATGAGAATACATGTTCTATTAATTATTTTATATTTGATGTTCAAGCAATAACCTGGTAGCTAATAAGACAAGTCTTAACAATTTATACAAGCTTTATTGAGTTTCTTCTTGAATATTATTCATACTTTTGTTAGCGAATTTCCCCTATAGGGAAGAAGCTATTACCATAGGTGGCATGGTAAGACTTAAGCCCAAGACCATGATAACTTTTCATTTTGAGGTCCCCAGATGCCAAAAACACCATTCTTTCAAATTGATCTATTTATATATATATATATATATATATATATATATATATATATATATATATATATACAGGGTGTCCAGAAATTATGGTAAAATATTTTAGTACATGATTGTAGAGGTAAAAATAAAGAAGAAAGTTGATATAAACATATGTCCTAAAGTGCTTAGTTTTCTGTCTGTGTCTGTTTCTGTTTTTTACATAATTTATCATATCTTATGAACCTCCTGAGGTATTAAATTCAAACTTGGTATGTGCATGTGGAATAACAAGATGCATTTCGTTATTGAGTATCAAGTTTCTACTTTGTACCATTTCAAAATGGCGACCGTTTTTTGTTTTTAAGGCTAAATATCTTAAAAACCGTAAATTTAAAAAAAATTTTACAGGAGACAAAAAAGTTGTGAAATTTAATCCTATTAACTCTGATAATAAAGATTATGATGATTGGACAACTAACAGTGGATAAATTGCAGCTTTTCCGAATAAAAACGTGCACATTTCGGGCGCATGTTAAAAATGACCATGTTAAAAATAAAAATGATGGAGTGTTTAATTCTTAAAGGAATTATGAGAGCAATGTTAAGTAATTGTAAATCCATAATTTAATAAAATTAGGCTCTTTTAAAATAAGTAAACCAATAGTTCATTGGAAATATCCACATAGTAAATTAGACATACTGTATTTATTAAATCAGAAAAACAGGTGATATGTAAAACAGCTGATTTGTTTCTGTTTACATTTCAACAATGGGAATAATTGTAAACAAACTTACAGTATGTACTGTAATGCAGTGTGTTTGTGTTGAGTATTCTAACCAGTTATTTATGATTATTCAGTGTTTTTTTGTGTTGTGTTTACCTAAAAATGGAAGGTAATGTACACGCTTATTCATACTCTGAATTTAATTCACATGCATTTAATGTATGGGTTGGGGCGCTGCAATAGTACTGAAGCAAGGCGTCCGTATCAAGAGAACTTTCCTAACCGAATTTGTCCAAGTGCAAGGTTTTTTGCCACTATTCATCAACGCCTGTTTGAAACAGGTTATTTGAAGTCCAAAGAGCACAGAAATGCAGGTAGACCCCGATCTATTAGGACTGTTGACTTTGAAGAATTAGTTCTTAATGAAATAGCTGAAAACCCTGAGAAGAGCACAAGAGAATTGGCACTACAGTTCAATTCTAATAAATCTATTATTTGGGAGATACTTCATGAGTAACAATTATACCCATTCCATGTTCAACAAGTCCAAACTCTATTGCCACATGACTATGCCCCCCGTGTTGTTCTTTGTGATTGGTTTGTACAAAAATGTCTCACTCCAAACTTCTTAACGACCGTTTTATTTACCGTCGAGGCTCGCTTCACAAGAACAGCGATCATAAACTACCATAACCAACACATCTGGGCAGACAAGAATCCTCATGCCACTAAACCAAATCGTCCACAACAACAGTTTTCAGTGAACATTTGGGCAGGAATCATAGCAGATCATCTAGTTATGTTTGAGCTTCCTCACAGGCTTAATGGCATAAACTACCTAAACTTTTTGAGAGAGGAGCTACCTACATTGTTTGAGGATGTACTTCTTCAATTGCGCCATAAGATGTGGTTCATGCATGATGGGGCACCCCCACATTTTTGTGTTCCTGTTCGTGATCACTTGAATGCCCACTTTCGAAATCAATGGATAGGCTGAGGCGGGCCAGTTCCGTGGCCAGCAAGGTCACCGGACTTAAATCCTTTGGATTTTTACGTTTGGGGACATTTGAAGACCGTAGTATACAATTCTCAAATTGATACAGTTGATGAACTTCGATTAAAGATTTTCAACGGAATAGAAACAATTAGGCAGACTCCTGGAATTTTCGAACAGGTCCGTCAGTCTTTCAGAAGATGACTGGACGCGTGCATTGAGAACAATGGAGGTAATTTTGAACATCATCTTTAGTATTTTGGTACGATACCAGCATCATTTAAGTGTATGTAAAGTGTAACTGTAATTTACAATGTGCTATTTCCAATGAAATCAGCTGTTTTACATATCAGCTGTTTTTCTGATTTAATAAATACATTATGTCTAATTTACCATGTGGCTATTTCCAATGAACTATCGGTTTACTTATTTTAAAAGAGTCTAATTTTATTAAATTATGGATTTACAATTACTTAACATTGCTCTCATAATTCCTTTAAGAATTAAAAAATTTAAATTAAGAATTAAGAATTTAAAATTTATGGTTTTTAAGATATTTAGCCTTAAAAACAAAAACTGTCGCCATTTTGAAATGGTATGAAGTAGAAACTTGTTACTCAATACCGAAATACATCTTGTTATTCCACATGCACATACCAAGTTTGAATTTAATACCTCAGGAGGTTCGTAAGATATGATAAATTATATAAAAAACAGTAACAAGACACAGACAGAAAACTAAGCACTTTAGGACATATGTTTATATCAACTTTTGTCCTTATTTTTACCTCTACAATCATGTACTAAAATATTTTACCATAATTTCCAGACGCCCTGTATATATATATGTGTGTTTGGTGTGTGTGTCCATAAGCATGATAACTCTGGTAAAAATGGTCTGAACTTAATAAAATTTGGCACAAATGTGTAAAGTACCATTTATTTGAACGAGTTTGAATACCAGACGAATCGCACCATCCGCACGGGGGTTTTGTACCCAAAAATGTTTTTTTTTTGCCATTTTCTCACGTATTTTATCTTAATCAAATTATCACCATTGAATTTGGCTTAAAAAAACAAACAATTTGGTATTTTGATCATTACTCTACGTAAATTGGTTACCGAGATATTGAAAGTGCAGAACACTGTACGTTGTCCAATATTATTCTTGGAGAAAAATAAAAATTGTATATCTCGCTTATTTAAAATCATTAACTGACGAAACTTGGTATATATGGCTTCATCTGGTTGTGGTTTATTGTTGTTTGTAAAAAAAATTTTTCTCATATGGTTCCTGTAGCAGCAAACCTAGGTAATCAGTCACTACGTTATTCTTATAGAGAATAATTACAATGTTATATATCGCTTATTTATGAATGTATATAGATGAAACTTTGTATGTGACTTCACTTAGATGAGTTCTAGTGATATTTGCATAAAAACCTATATTTTTTGATACTTGTTGCAGCAAACCTGCGTACTCATCCCCAATGCTATTCTTGCAGCAAACCTGCGTACTCATCCCCAATGCTATTCTTATGGAGAGTAATTAATCTTTTAAGTACCGGTATCGCTTGTTTGTGAATACATTTCTTATGAATCCTGGTAAGTGGCTTCATGTGTATATATTCATTGGAAATTCGCTGAGTATGCAGGTTTGCTGCAAAGCGGGTATTTTTTGTTTATAATATCCAAATATTTAAAATTCTGTTAATTTATGTATATTTTCTTTATAGGGAAAATGCAGTTGCTATAGTTGGCATAAGAAAAGGTGGGGGAACTTGACAACTTCAGTTTTAAATAAAAAAACATACTCTGATTAACTTTGTGAATATAAAATGATATCTTTTGGATGAGAGGTTCAAACTTTATAATTTTGTCAAAAGTCTTTTTATCGATTTGCAACCTAGGATGATTGGACATGGAAAGGAAGGGATCTGAAGTCCCAAAAAGTCTTAAATATTTCTAGAACCAAACAATTTAACACCTGGGTTAGATGACAAAATTGCCTTATTTGGGTTAAGTGATTATGTTACTGAGAAAATTCAGAACATTGTTTTCCAAAATCTTTATTTTACTGTGAAAAGAAAAAGTCAAATTTGTTTAATGTTGCTGAGACATTGAAGCTGTCAACACAGTAAGTCGTTAAATGTTATCCATTTCAAAAATAACATTTTGACTTCTTTCTGTATAGAAAAAAATTGCAACGATATTGGCTTTTTTTGCATTTAAGATATACCTTTACATTGAAATACTCGTGTTATTACGCTACTATTTCAATTTAATGGTATATCTTAAAATCTATACTTATTTATTAATAAGTATAGATAAACTAATTCACAATTTAATAAATGATCAATTCAGATAACAATTGAAAAAGCTTCTTTGATATTTTTGTATGTGATGGGTTTTTATCATGTTATTAATACAATTACAGTGGAAGCTCTCTTAACCGACCGTCTTTTAAGAATAGATCATCTTCCGCCGTGGCCAATGTCGCGATATTGTTCCGCAAATAACTTTCAGGTTACTACAGGTTGATTAAATTTGTTCCGTAGAACGTCAAATTCAGTCAGTTTCTCTCAATATGTTCACCATCGTTCACAAGTTTGATTGTTTTTAACACTTATTGTGACTGTTTCCGGTATTATTCGGATTAACCAACCTTTTTCGTTATCCGACTATGGCCTGGTTCCAGAGGGGTCGGTTAAGAGAGCTTCTACCGTGTAATGTTTATTTATCTCAAGTTATTACTTAAGCATGGACATATACATATTTTTTTATTTGCTCCTATCTGTAATTATATTTTTAACTAAAGTAATTAATGCAGTGATGATGTTTATTTTAATTCCTATCAGTTGAATGTGAACACTCCGTCACTGTTTAGTGCAAAGTAGTTGGCGGAAGAGCAAGTAGCAATGGCAAGGGACTGACACTGCTCCCTAACGTCAAGTGGATAACCCTTATTGTAATGATCTCCAGTTAGAACTAATCAAACTTTGCCATCAACCTTGTTTGCTGCTAGGCTTCCCAACTTGATTCTCTTCTTAGTACAGTAGTAATAAGCTGATCGCTTTTGTAAATTTTATAATTATATCATTGACTATATTTATAGTCAATGATAATATTCAAGCATGATATAGGTTCGTAAAATTAAATGTTATAAATATTTGAGACTGAGTGAGGAAAGGTTTATATTGTATACAAATAAATTTGCCATTTTATATATAAATAAAATTATGTAAACACATGCAGGGCCATTCTTGGGGAGGGGGGGGACAACTATTGTCAAACCGAATAGGTTTTTAAAACTTTAATTTTTATACAAGTAAAAAAAAAACATCATGTTAATTTTCACTAAACACATTTTATTTATCATTCATCAGATCTCCTTACAATAATTCGGTGCCTAAAATAGGGTTATGATAGTGAGTAGGGCCTACGTAGATCTATATTTTCCTAGTAATAATAATGATGATGTATCGGCCATAAACAAAACAGTTGCGTTCCGTTGCAGGGTCCCCACCCAATCCTGAAAACTGTTGTCAATCCTTGAAAATCTGTGAATCTTGAAAATTAATATATATATATAACTTTTTATACCGTTTGGAGCTGCACAAATTTTTATTTAAGTTGTTTAATATCATGAACCATTGCTACGATATGTCAATGTATCAGCTGCTTGCTTGCAGTATTGTGGATGATGTAGTAATGTGAGATGATATGTATCAATCAAACTATCACAATATAGCCATGATTCAACACTTATCTTAAGTTATGGAAGAAAAGCATATTTTCTTGGATCGAATTAAAAAAACCTCGAAATATAAAGTCCATAAAAATGTAAACTAGGCTAATTGGATTGGTACATTATTCACTTTATACAGCACTTAGATATTATGTTCGGGAGCAATTAATAATTTTAAACTATATGATATTGTCATAGTGAAGCAATATTAACAACAGGCATTTCACGATGCAGTGCCTTGAAAATATAAATCATACAGCAGGACAAAATTTATTGTTGATCCAAATCGTTATAATTGTATTGCCGACGTTGTTTTGCAGTTTCGGTGTGCGGCACTTGTGTAGTCGATCACCATATCACACATTACCGGAAGAGCTATATGTGAATTAATAACGACAATACTACGGACAATTTGAATATATTTGGGTCTTACAAACTTTGAAATTGATAAAATATTCAAGCATAGGGAAACGTCCTGTATCAAAATACACTGTGGTGATAATAAACACAACTTAAAATTTTAGTGTAGAGGTGCATTTGTATCAAGCAATTTCGCTGCTACAAATTGCCATGCAACCCATACTGGGCAGTAAGAAAAAGGCAGCAAAATATCTAAAGAAATATGATAGTGATAGTTTTCGCCTCCTGAGTTGCACTAGCATTTCCACAATTTTTTAAAGAATATTTTGTGGCAATTGTTGTAAATATAATGCTGAAAATGACATTGTCGCTTGTATATGCAACTTTTGGGTGATGACCAGTTTGCTCTATGATTGTGCTTGCATGTTATTTCGTTAGATTTATTCTAGCATAGGTTAAATACCCCCGTCGCAGCAAACCTGCGTACTCAGCGAATTTCCAATGCATAATATTTGTCTTAATAACACATAAAGCCGCATACCAAGTTTCATAAAAATATATTCTTATATAAGCGATTTTAATTATTCTCCATAAGAATAACATTGGTAATGAGTACGTAGGTTTGGTGAAACAAGGAACACAAACAATTGGTTTTTATGCTAATATAAATATAATTTAGCTAGGGGAAGCCACATACCAAGTTTCATCAATATTCAATCATAAATAAGCACTATATAACATTTTAGTTATTCTCCATAAGAATAACATGGGGGCTGAGTAAGCAGGTTTGTTGCAATAAGGTAAAATGTGTTTTTATGCAATTATCAATATAACTCAACCAAGTGAAGCTACATACCAAACCAAGTTTTATTAATTTATGTTCATAGTTAAGGGAGTCATTACGTTTTACTTATTCTCCATAAGAATAACATGGGGGCTGAGTACGCAGGTTTGCTGCTACAGGAATAATCAACAAAAAATCAATTTGTTGTGCAAATATCAATATACCAATACTACGTGGAGCCACATACCAAGTTTCATCAACATACATTCATAAATAATCGATATATCAAATTTTATTTATTCTCCATAAGGATAACATTGGACAACGTACTGTGTTTAGCACTTTGAATATCTCAGCAACGGTTGGGCTTAGAATCACAATTTTAAAACCAAAATGATTGTTTTGTGGAACTGAACAGATTGGTAAAAGCAAATGTGAAGTTTACATTAAAATAACCTTAGGAAAAGCCAAAAACCTTTTTCCCATAAGATTAACATTTAAGATTTTATGAGTAGGTTTTTTGGATTTACTCCGCAACCACTTAACTTAGGTTAATAATTCAAAATACCATATTATTTGTTTTTTTAAGCTCTACAACATGGTCAAAACCAAAATTAAACTTTAAAAAAATTTTAGAGTGAAAAATGCAAAAAACTGATTTTTGGAAAATTTAAAACCCCCATAAACCCCCTTTCCCATGGTCCTATTTTTCTGGTTTTCGAACTTAAAGTCATGAATGTAATTTTATACATTTGAGCCAAATTTCATCGAAATTGGACGTTTTTACTCAAGTTATCACATTCACGGACACATATATAGATATATATATATATATACATATAGATATATATATACATATATATAAATTTGAACGAACAGTGTTTTTGTCATCTGGGGACAAAAAAAAACAAAAAATTGTCATGGTCTCGGGCTTAAAAAGTCTTACCATGAGACCTACGGTAATAGCTTCTTCCCTATAGGGGAAATTCGCTAAAATGAAGTTGCTCTATGAAATTACATAGTCTGAAGGTGCAATTACACTCGGAAACTTTGCCGTGTGAAACTGGTCAAGTATCCAGTGCTCTTAAGGATATTTATAGAACAAATCTTTATGTTTTAAGAAGTACTTTATTTTGTCTAACTTGCAAATGTTGTAAAAAGGTTATCTTAAATTTTCCTGTATGTTTGATGTATATAAAATTATTCCATTATAAAGTAAACTAGTGGCTTGCAGGGTCTATATCTCCTAATATTTGGTTTTTGTGAAAATAGATATTCTATGTTTACTGTTTAAATACTAAGGAAAATAAATCAGTACTAGCTGATGTCCTGTTCGCTGAACGGGAATCTAGCATGCATAGAGTATGATATTTTGAAAATGTACATTATAATCAGATGTTTGGCTAAATAAAATATAACTCCATTAGATTAACATCGGAACTTTAAAAGCCCTGTGGGCGGAGCTCTGAAGGTGAATGTTTTTCAAACCCCCAAAAGGCACATCTTGAGGGTAAGAGCTTTCGATTTATACCAAACTGTAAGAAAGTTAATAGTTTTAGAGGTCATCGAACAAAAATCAGTGAACTCTTAATAATATAGATAAAAGTATGAACACATATTATTAATATGTAACAAAGCAGATGCTTAAATCACACTATCACAACTGAACATTAGTTCATTTAATTCTTTGAAATTGTTTTTAGCGAATTTCCTCTATAGGGAAGAAGCTATTACTGTAGTCGGCATGGTAAGACCTAGGCCTGGGACCATGATATATTTTCATTTTGAGGTCCCCAGACCCCAAAAACACCATTCGTTCGAAACTATATATGTGTGTGTGTGTCTGTGGGTGCGATAACTCTCGGAAAAAAGGTCCGATTTTGATAAAATTTGGTTCAAACGTGTGAAGCAAAATTTATGACCTTAAGTTCGAAAACCAGACAGATCGACCCATCCGAAGTGGTATTTTTGGGGGGTTTTGTACCCCTAAAATGGATTTTTTGAAGTAAGTCAAATTTTAATTCTCACCATTGGATTCAGCTTTTAAAAACACACAATTTGGTGTTTTGATCTTCTCTATGTCAATTAGTTAAAGATATTGGAAGTGCTAAACACAGAACGTTGTCCAATGCTATTCTTATGGAGAATAAGATACCCCCGTCGCAGCAAACCTGCATACTCAGCGAATTTTCAGTGGAGATATAATGTCTTAATACTACAAAAAGCCACCCAAAGTTTCATAAAAATATATTCACAAATAAGCGATATATAAAATTTTAATTATTCTCCATAAAAATAACATTGGGGCTGAGTGCGCAGGTTTGCTGCAACAAGGAACACAAAAAATGGGTTTTTATGCTAATATCTATATAACTCAACTAGGTGAAGTTGTATACTAGTTTTATTTATTTATGTTCAAAATTAAGGGAAACAGAGCATTTAATTATTCTCTATAAGAATAACATGGGAGCTGAGTATGCAAATTTGCTGGTACGGGAGCCTTTGGCAAAAAAATGTTTTTTTGAGCAAATATCAATAGACCACAACGAGATGAAGCCACATACCAAGTTTTGTCAGTATACGTTCATAAATAAGCGAGATATAAATTTTTTTCTTTTCCTGCATAAGAATAGCATTAGACAACATACACTTTAGTGTTTAGCACTTTCATTATCTCGGTAACCAATTGACATAAAGGAATGTTCAAAATACCACAATGTGTGTTTTTTAAGCTGAATCCAATGGTGAAAACTAAAATATGACTATTTCAAAAATTATATGTAAAAAAATTTAAAAACCCATTTTTGGGGTACAAAACCCCTCAAAATACCCCTTCGGATGGAGCGATCTGGCTGGTTTTCGAACTTAGTCATTAATGTTGCTTTACACGTTTATACCAAGTTTCATCAAAATCGGATCATTTCTACGAGAGTTATCGTGCTCACGGACACATATATATACATACACCATTCATTCGAAACTGTGTGTGTATATATATATATATACATACATATATGTATATATACAGGGTGTCACAAAAACGCGTAGCGCGCTATGCAGAACCGGATTCTACATAATAAAACAAGTCGAAAATGTACAGTAACATTTTTGCGATTTCGGATTAGTTTAGTCGTAATCCGCCATTTTGTATTTTTTTGAAAATAATTAATAATTCAAAAACCCTTCGAGATATTTTTTTGAAACTTGGTATAAACTTTAAGTTTCTGGTTTTTAACATTTTCCAAAAACAATTTTTATTTAACTTATCAAATTTCAAAATGGCGGCTATTTAAATATTTCAAAGTCAAATTCCATGAAAAATAGCAGCTAAAACAAAATTTTACAAGACATAAAATTTAAAGCACTTTGTAATCCAAATCTAATGACATTTTTACTGTAAAAATCGGTTAATAAATAAAAAAGTTATGGTAATTCTTTTATAATAAATTTCAAAATGGCGGCCATATACAAATTTCAAAGTCAAATTCCTGGAAAACTAGCAACTAAAACAAAATTTTACAAGACATAAAATTTAAAGGAATTGGTCAAATGCACTAGGGAATTTGACTTTGAAAATGTTATATGGCCGCCATTTTGAAATTTATTGTAAAAAAATTGCCATAACTTTTTTATTTATTAACTGATTTTTACAATAAAAATGTCATTGGATTTGGATTACAAAGTGCTTTAAATTGTATTTCGTGTAAAATTTTGTTTCAGTCGCTAGTTTTCATGGAATTTGACTTTGAAATATTTAAATGGCCGCCATTTTGAAATTTGATAAGTTTAATAAAAATTATTTTTGGAAAATGTTAAAAACCATAAACTTAATGTTTATACCAAGTTTCAAAAAAATATCTCGAAGGGTTTTTGAATAATTAATTATTTTCAAAAAAATACAAAATGGCGGATTACGCCTAAACTAAGCCGAAATCCAACAAATTTTACTCTACATTTTCAACTTGTTTTTGTATGTAGAATATGGTTCTGCATAGCGCGCTACGCATTTTTGTGACACCCTGTATATATACATATATATATATATATATATATATATATACACACACACAGTTTCGAATGAATGGTGTTGTTGGGGTCTGGGGACCTCAAAACGAAAAGTTATCATGGTCCTGGGCCTAGGTCTTACCATGCCGACTACGGTAATAGCTTCTTCCCAATAGGGGAAATTCGCACAAAAAACAAAATATCGCTTCTTATGAACGTATACTAACGAAACTTGGTATAATATGGCTTCATCCAGTTGTGTTAATATTGCTATTTGAACAAAATAAACGGTATCAGGAAACTGACACATACTTTCTCCCTTTTAGCCCAACTTTAATGAATAAATTACTTTTTAGCGAATTTCCCCTATAGGAAAGAAGCTATTACCGTAGGTCTCATGGTAAGACTTAAGCCCGAGACCATGATAACTTTTCATTTTGAGGTCCCCAGATGCCAAAAACACCATTCGTTCAAATTTTTATATATGTATATATATATATATATATATGTGTCCGTAAGCACGATAACTCTCGTAAAAAAGGTCCGATTTTAATGAAATTTGGTACAAACGTGTAAAGTACCATTTATTTGAATGAGTTCGAAAACCAGACAAATCGCACCATCCAAAAGGGGGTTTTGGGGGGGTTTTGTACCCCAAAAATGGGTTTTTTGGGATTTTCACATGTAACTTTTATTAAAATCAAATTTTAATTTTCACCATTGAATTCAGCATAAAAAAACAAACAATTTGGTATCTTGATCATTGCTCTACGTCAATTGGTTACTGAGATATTGAAAGTGCTAAACACAGTACGTTGTCTAATGTTATTCTTATGGAGAAAAAGACAAATTGTATATCTCGCTTATTTATGAACATAAACTGACGAAATTTGGTATATGGTTTCATCTGGTTGTGGTTTATTGTTGTTTGCACAAAAAAACAATTTTTCGCCTATGGTTCCCGTAGCTGCAAACCTAGGTACTCGGTCCCCATGTTATTCTTATGGAAAATAATTAAAATGTTATATATCGCTTATTTATGAATGTATATGGATGAAACTTAGTATGTGACTTCACTTAGCTGAGTTCTATTGATATTTGCATAAAAACCCATTATTTTGTGTTCCTTGTTGCAGCAAACCTGCGTACTCATTCCCAATGTTATTCTTATGGAGAATAATTAATATTTTAAATATTGAATGTTTGTGAATATATTTCCTATGAATCTTGTTAAGTGGCTTAATGTGTCATGTTATAATTCATTGGAAATTCGCTGAGTTTGCAGGTTTGCTGCGACGGGGGTATTATTTACTAAATATAGAATACAAAGCACGGTCGAATGTACAGAAAATCTTGTAAACAAATTGTTGAAAAAAACATCCGCCCAAATCCCTGCTTTGGAGGCATTACAGAATCCATTGCTACACTCGTGGTTTTAAGAGGGGAAATGCCCCCTATTCCCCCCCAGGGTTATTAAGGGCAACATATTTCGAATTTCCTCTGTTGGTCAATGCTAACTTGACAAGCATATCAAGTTTGAATGAAATTGACCAGTAAATAAGAGAGAAATAGTATTTTTTTTATTCCCCATAAGAATAACATTGGACAACGTACTGCGTTTACCGCAAAATGAAAATTTCAATTTTCTCCGAAACCAGCTATCGTAGAATAGTAATTCAAAATACTAAATTATTTAGTTTTTTGAGCTCTTTTTAATGGTGAATAGTAATATTTGTTTACATTTATGTATTTTTATGAAAAATCCAAAAAACTGAATTTTGGGTGTTTTAAGTCTTGTAATTTCTGAACCCGAATTTTTACAGGAATCCGGGTGGTGCCATTTTGTTGGAAAACTAAAGTTCTACAAACGACTAAAGTTTAATGAAAATCGTTAGAGCCGTTTTTGAGAAATTTGGTTTTTTCATGTTTTTTGGCGGTTTTGGGGGGATAATTACCCTTAAAAATCAAAAATTAAAAAAAATTAAAAAAACGCCTGGAGATATCGTGGATTAGTACCTACATACCAAATTTCATAAAAATCGGCCCATTGGTTAAGGCTGTAGCTCTGTACACATCCACACAGACACACACACACACACACACACACACAGACACACAGACACACACACACACACACACACACACACAGACAGACATCACGTAAAAACCACTTTTTTGGGTTCAGGGAGCACCAAAACGAATATTTCCACTAACAACTCAAATTCGAAAATTTTGACGAAAACAATACTTTCTCCATATACTATGTATAAGGGGAGAAAGTAAAAAGCAATTTTTACCGATAATTCCTGTAGTTGCAAACCTGCGTACTCATCCCCCATGTTATTCTTATGGAGAATAAGTCGTAATGTCTCCCTTAATTATGAACATAAATTAATAAAACTTGGTATGTGGCTTCACCCTATTGAGTTATATTGATATTTGCACAAAATACCATTGTTGTTTTGCTTGTTGCAGCAAACCTGCGTACTCATCCCCTATGTTATTCTTACGAAGGATAATCAAAATGGTATATATCACTTATTTGTACCTTTATATTGATGAAAATTGGTATGTGGCTTTACCTAGTTGAGTAATATTGATTGTTACATGAAAACCCATATTTATTGCTCCTTGTTGCAGCAAACCTGCATACTCATTCCCAATGTAATTCTTATAGAGAATAATTCAAATTGTATATACCGCTTATTTGTGAATATATTTTTATGAAACTTGGTATGCAGCTTTATGTGATACTAAGATATATATTATGCATTGGAAATTCACTGAGTGAACAGTTTTGCTGCAATGGGGGTATTTGTAATTTAAGAAGGAAAATAAGGGAAAAAATCAGGCTCTGTGAAGATGTTCTCCCATTTAATTTTCCATGAATAATCAAAGTTTCAACAATCCAGGTTGTTTGATCTGCAAATAGACAGAAATTTACTTGTTTTTTATTAGACAATTATATATTTAATTTCTTTTGTAGCATGATACGTGTTGTTACAACTAAACGGGATAAATAAACTAAGTCTCACAACACTAAAAAGTATTCACAGTTATTCTGTACTTTGTAGTGTTGTGAGACGTAAACGGGATAATTAAACTATGTCTCACAACACTACAATTGTACAGTATAAGTGTAAATATACTTTGTATGTAATGTTGTGAGACGTAGTTTATTTATCCAGTTTAATTATATATGAAAGATGCTTCTTCAAATTGGATGGGTTATGACCAGGAATTTTAGTTGAGGTTTTTTAGGTTGTTTGACTAATGTTATTTGGAAGTTGTTTGTGTTGTAAAGAAATAAGGTTTGTTTTACAAAATATTAAGTGTCAAAGATAGAAATTTTTTGAAATGTTAAAATTTTTTGTAAAAACTTCCATTTTTGATACGATAGAATATTTTACAGCCTAAATTGAAAATTGTTATACCAGACATAACCCCCTGTTCCTTGAGTGATTTCTTCAGATTATTTTATATAATTAATTGAAAATTGTTATACCAGGCGTAACCCCCTGTTCCTTCAGTAATTCCTTCATTCATATGTTCACTTTTTATATATTCATAAATAAAAATTAATAATTTGATTGATTGGTTTTAATTTTATAATTAAACTTTCGTCTTTTAGATTAATAAGATTTCCAACCATCTCAGAATTGAACATGCCTTAACTCAGTTTAATTATGTTTTAGCCAGTGGCTTTCTTTTTAATTAAAACTTTTAGAAGTCTCTAAATCAGCTTCAAGAAAGATTTCCACAAATCTTATTTGGCGTAGTTTTAGTAATTAAGAAAATTTTTGACAAGTTTTTCTCTGTTGTTGCTGTCGTAACTTTTGAAATTGGTGGTAAATGAAAACTTGGAGTTAAGGAAGAAAGTGAACTTTGCTGAGAAAGAACATGGCATCTTATAAAAGTTAGCTAAGAAAGTTTGGTCGTAGCGTAACAGCTCTCCGAGTCCCTGGGGAAGATTCAGGCCTTTCCCTTACTTTACTTATTATAACTTGATCACTGTAATATATTGTAGCATTGTGAGATATAAACTTCTATACCACCCATCAATCTTGCTTCTTTTATCAACTTAAAAAATGTTGACATGACAGTTTTCATATTTATCTTAAGTTTTATTCTTTAAATCATGTAGTCAATATTTTATTTTGTTTGAGTCCACTAATAAGTAGACTCAATAATTCTAACTGAATCGGCCATTTTATTAATGGAAAATGGAATGACAGTTGAGCCATTCATAGTGTTTTGGGCAGGAATAACATGGAAATACATTTTAACTATATAGTCATCTGTTATAGGGCCATCTGTTTGGTACTTCGTTAATTTGTTATCTGTATTATTGAGAGAAGGAGCATATGATGTAGGGGCTCAGCTTGCAGCAGGTGCAATAAGAGAGTTGTTGAAAGTAAAAAGTTAAAAATAATTTGAAATTAATATACGTAATAATTATAGCTAGAGATATTCTGTTCTCTGCCTGGGAATATCGCAGGCATAGGGACATGTTTCAACTCATAGGGAATTTTTTTAAATGTTAACATTATAATGAGCTGTTTCACTCATAAAGCCCATAGGGTGGGGAGCCCTGGAGGTGGATGTTTTTCAGAACCCTAAAAGGCACATATTAAGGTTAAGAGCTTTCAATTGATACAAAACATGTAAGAAAATAGTAGTTTTAGAGGCCTTTAATCATCGAACAAAAATCAAGAAATTCTTTTAATAATAAAGATAATCAGCAGTTGAGATAGATAATGAAATAAAGTTTTTAACCTAAACAAACCACACGCTTTTAAAGTTAATAGTTTGGGTGTATGATAGAATTTTTTTGTCTGAAGTGGATTGTAGCGTGGATTGACTTTTGGTAATTGATGAACGAACTGCTGGGGCTACCGTTTTTGGGGGCTTTTAAATGACAGCATCCCTTTGCAGATAATAATAACAATTTAGAATTTATATTATCACTTTAACATTTAACTATAATCATTGTAGGCATCACTACTAATGTCTTATGTTTCATCCACATATTGTTCCCACTTCTCGATTGTTAAGTAAATTCAGTGGTCTCACAAACTCGACACAATGTGGACTGTAGAGTTTCGTGAATTCCCAGGGTTACACCGGCTTGAATTTTCAGGTTTTTTGTTTGACAAAAATATTTATGTCTCAAGTGCTCACACATACCTACTGCATTCCATACATGTATATATAAGAAAATGTATACCTATTATCTGTTTTACACCTTGACTATGAAATAATTCTTGAAAACATGTGTGTATTAAAGTTATTTGAAGGGTACTGTGGTTTAATTATTCTGTCTTAATAAAATAAAAATAGCACTCTTTGGTGATAACTATATTATGTATACCGGTACACAGATTTGAACTAATGGTATTTTTGGCATCTGGGGACCTCAAAACAACAAGTTATCATGTTCCTTAGCTTTGTTCTTACTATGCCGTCTAAAGTAATAGCTTCTTCCCAATTATGGTAATTCACTAAAGAAGATAATAAATTATAATTGCTAAACTAATTGAAGAATTAGTCTTCAAAATATTTCTCAGTATCTTTGTTCAGAGTACACTAAAATCTATTTCATCTGCTTCAGTTAATCCATCTCTTAATAGTTACTTATTTGAATACAACCCAAACTGTTTTGATTAAATTGTAAAAACTTTTTTTATTTACCTCAAAAATGGTTAAGAACGAAAGTGTAACTGATCTGGCTGCTATTAATAGAGGAGAGCCCCCAACACGCTCTCCCCACCAGGCCACTGAATGTCAACTTTGTTGTGGTCTGCTCTTGTAAGCATACAGTTTGACTTTCTGAGTTTGTTGTTCTTTCTTTACAAGTCCTGATTTAATTGAACGCATGAATTTTTATACAGATTTTAAATTCTGGTGAATAAAACAATCATGCCTTATAGGCCAGTAATATTTGCTAAAAAATAGGCTGAACCTGGAAATAATTCTTGGAAGGCTAGAAATTGTTCCAGTTTTTCACATAGAAGTAAAAGATTTGAAGTTTGTCCCATTTCTCCTATTGAGCTTCAGTCATGGAACCACACAAACATCAAATTGTTGGTAGTTTTTTAAGTTTTTCGTAATTAATTTAAAAAACCATCCACCCAGTATCAATCGATACAAGAGTGCGCCAGATCTTAGGGTTAATATGAGTGAGTTACGTAACGTTGATCCAAACTTCCCCGCATAATGGTATGCCATACCCCCTCCCCCCCCTTAAGTGTGATACGTAATATGTGTATGGCCCCTAAACTGTCATCTTGCCTATGAAAAAGGAGTCATAAGTACCGGTATGAAAAATGTCATTGATGGTGGATTGTGCTATGTGAAATTCAAAAGAACCAATCGAGTAGTCCCAATGAAAATCTTCCCTTCTGCCATCAAAATCAAAATAGCCTATGCTTTCATATTTTTCCCCAAAGGCTTCACCGTCAAAGTCATACAGATAGTGTTGCTATTTGAAACTTAAAAAGCTTATATTCTGCTTGTAGTATACTTCTATGTTATTGCCAAACTGTACGTTACTGTACTGAGGTGAGAGTGGGGTTTTACTGTAACTGTTTTAGTACAAATTTACAGTCAAATAAAAAATTTGGCTATACAATAAAAAATAATAGAACCTCCCGTGTTAATCCTATGGGCTAAACAACAGTTTTAAGGTAATTCATTCAGCGTCCTTTAGGAAAATATTACAAAATGGAAGCAATTTATACACAAGTACAAATCAGTGATTTTTAAATGTCTCAATAGTT
This sequence comes from Allygus modestus, assembly GCA_963675035.1. Classification (NCBI taxonomy): domain Eukaryota; kingdom Metazoa; phylum Arthropoda; class Insecta; order Hemiptera; family Cicadellidae; genus Allygus; species Allygus modestus. Next base: position 207,912,838 of record OY776111.1, read on the forward strand.
TAAGTTGGTTTAAAAATAACAGTAAAAAATATACTCATAATAAAAATCACTTCATCCCCTTATTTTAAAAGTATAGTTGTCAAAAGTAGCTAATTTAAAAAATCTTAAGGAAGTTATACAGAGGAAATAAAGGAAGTTATACAGAGGAAATAAGTAAATATAAATCTTAAAAGCAGTAGAATGAGAGCTGAGAACAAGTTTAAATAATGACTATAAAGGCTACACAATAAACAAACACTACTTAAGGTAGAGTGTTCAGTGGCACAATGGGGAAGAAAGGGTGGAGCTGTATTCATGACAACAACTCAGACATCAATTAAGCCCAACTTAGACGACAAAGCTCACAAATTACACTGCTGCCGCTGCTGCAAACTTTTAATTTCCAACTGTAATAAAGTTTTAATAGAGTTGATAAAGTCGTAAATTGTACACATTGAGCAACATCAACAGCCAAACATTTATCTTAAATCTCACTTGTTGAGTTTCCTTTATGTCTTTGTCTTTTATCTACGGTCGTACTATGAAAAATTTGTGCTAAGTTAACAAAAGTTTTATTTTTGTGAAATCTATAATATTATAAAGAAGAGGTGGTTTCTGTCTGTCTGTCTGATGTTCCGGGTGAACGCAAAAACTACTGAACCGACTGGGTTGAAACTTTACACAAATGTAGATCTTGAACCCATACAATACATAGGCCTATTCACTTCCTTAAAATCCTCTCGGGCTAAGCCCCGTGAACGTCCTAAGTTTTAATGTTTACATTTCAGAAAAAAGTAAACATTCAGAAACTGTAATGCGAACAGCTGTGGACACTTCCATTTGACAGCTTAAAGAGCATAAGGCAGAAGCAAGAACAGCTGTTTCAAGCTAATTAAAATGAAAATTGCATTAACTAAAGAACGGGTAAATAAAAACCCTTTGCGAAGAACGGGTACGTCAGCTAGTATTATAATATCTATGTGGGTGTTGATTATTGTGTGTTGTTTTAAAACCCAAGGGTTCTTTAATGCGACTCAAGTTTAAAAAATACCTTAAAGTACAAACTTATCCCATTAAATAACACTAGTCGACCCGTGCGGAATTCCGCACTGGGAACCAAATCTTGTCAGCTGATCAGATATTCTTTTGTTTACATTTTCGCTTATGTCAAAACTATTCCCTTTATTTATCTTGCATATTACTTAATTTTCCGAGAAGCAGTACAGTTTTAGACCGTGGGTTTATTTTTGTCAAAAGCCGGCACGATAAGCTTTAACATGAGAAGAAAAACATGCTTGAGAAATAATATATAAGATTGATCAGCCTACTTCACAAATGGAGCAGATATATTTTTTTGTCTGGATTGCATGTGTTATTAGGAATAAATAAAATTGCATTTCTCGCTTATTTATGACTAATATTCTAGCAAACATTGGTTAGGCTACTGGCTTTTCCTGGTTGTGTGTAATGGATATTTGCATGTGATTTATATCTCAAAACCTCATACACAGCCTAACACTAGGAGTACGCTCTTATATCGCGTATAAGGATTGAGTGATCGCGTAAAATACAAAAAAAAATGTTTCAATTGACAATATACCTCATGGCCCTCCATTATAACTGCAGCTTGACAATGACATACAAATCCAGAACATGACAAACAATGAGGCCTGAAATCTGTCAATCAGTCAGACAAAGTGCATATGAAGTAGTTACTGACCCCTCAGTCTCACTGAGGGCTGTATCATCTAGGCCCTCATAATAATATTAGCTGATTTTGATAAAATTTAATATGTTGGCGGCAATAAAGGTCCCCAATCAGTGAGAGCATGTGGTTTAAAAGTAGTTATTTACACTTTGGTTCCACTGGAGGACCCATCAGGATATTTATTTTATTGTAGCTTAATATTGCTGTAAAAATCTATAAGTATAAATACACAACTTGATGAACAATACGTTTTAAAATCAGTCAATTGGTTTTGAATGCCTAAATATTTTAAACTCTAATCCAGAGGTTTTAATGTAACACATTAACCTTACTGGCGGGAGGGGGGCTGTGCCCCCAAGGCCTCCCATTGTTATTGTAGCTTGATACGGTTGTTCAAATACATAGGCAACCTATAAATGCAGAACTTAAAAAGCAGTAAGGCTTAAATCATTCAATTTGTTTTTAAGAAGAATAAATTGCCTCATTTTAAAAAGAAAAGAAAAGTAGTATCTTATGTTAAATATAATCTAGGAAGAAATTAAAACTCTTTGACCAACTTCTTAGAATCCACGAGTCATTGTGTCAAGGTCCAAGATTTTGTATACATCTTAATGTATAAATACCCCCGTAGCAGCAAACCTGCGTACTCAGCAAATTTCCAATGCATAAATATGCATATATATGTATCTTAATGCCACATAAAGCCACATATCAAGTTTCATCAATATATTCATAAATAAACGATTTATGACATTTTAATTATTCTCCATAAGAATAACATGGCGGCTGAGTGTGCAGGTTTGCTGAAGCAAGGAACTCCAAAAATGGGGTTTTACACAAATATCAATATAACTCAAGTAGGTAAAGCCACATACCAAATGTGAATAATTTATGTTCATAATTAAGGGAGATAACATGTTACTTATTCTCCATAAGAATAACATGGGGCTGAGTACACAGGTTTGCTGCTACAGGAACTATCGGCCGAAAAATGTTTTTTAGTGCAAATATCAATAGACCACAACGATATGAAGTAATATACCAAGTTTCATCAGCAAAAGTATATAAATAAGCGAGATATACAATTTATCTTATTCTCTGAAAGAATAACATTGGACAACATACTGGGTTTAGCACTTTCGATATCTCTGTAACCATTTGACGTAGAGCAATGATCAAAACACTAAATTGTGCGTCTTTCTAAGCTGATTCCAATGGAAAAAAACTAAAATTTAACTTTTTCAACAATTATATGTAAAAAGCTCAAAAAACCCACTTTTGGGATACAAACCCCCCCCCCCCAAAATACCTCTTCGGATAGGTCGATCCGTCTGGTTTTCGAACTTAAAGTCATAAATGCTGCTTTAACACGTTTATACCAAATTTTGTCAAAATCGGATGAATTTTACGACAGTTATCGTGCTCACGGACACACATACATATATATATATATATATATATATATATATATATATACAGTTTTTGAAAGAATGGTGTTTTTGGCATCTGGGGACCTCAAAATGAAAAGTTATCATGGTCATGGGCCTAGGTCTTGCCATGCCGACTACGGTAATAGCTTCTTCTATATGGGAAATTCGCCGAAATGGATCCCTATTTCCCTTGGTCACGCCATTACTTGAGAATTAGTGGACCAAATTGAATAACTATTTCTTGTTGAGTTCGTTTATGTCAGGACAAGGTCAATCCGAAGAAGACAATTTTTAATCCGACCTAAGAGCTCTGCCCCACAGGCCTTCAAAGTTCCTATTGATTTTATCTAAGTTCAGTTAGTTACACCAAGCAGCTGTAAACATACTTGAAAGGCATATACATATGTTGATTATAGAAATAAAAAGCTACTTGAATGGAAACTCTCATTTTGGAAATAAAAAGAGTACTTGAATGGCAACTAAAACTTTTTTTAGCGAATTTCCCCTATAGGGAAGAAGCTATTACCGTAGTCGGCATGGTAAGACCTAGGCCCGGGACCATGATAACTTTTCGTTTTGAGGTCCCCAGACCCCAAAAACACCATTCGTTCGAAACTGTATATATATATATATATATATATATATATATATATATATGTGTGTGTGTGTGTGTGTGTGTCCGTGGGTGCAATAACTCTGGTAAAAAAGGTCCGATTTTGATGAAATTTGGTACAAACGTGTAAAGCAGCATTTATGACTTTAAGTTCGAAAACCAGACGGATCGACCTATCCGAAGGGGTATTTTGGGGGGGTTTTGTACTCCAAAAATGGGTTTTTTGAGTTTTTTACATACAATTTTTGAAAAAGTAAAATTTTATTTTTTCCCATTGGAATCAGCTTAAAAAGACGCACAATTTTATGTTTTATTCATTGCTCTACGTCAATTGGTTACTGAGATATTGAAAGTGCTAAACACAGTACGTTGTCCAATGTTATTCTTATGGAGGATAAGAAAAATTGTATATCTCGCTTATTTATCAACTTATCCTGACGAAACTTGGTATATTGCTTCGTTTCATTGTGGTCTATTGATATTTGCACAAAAATCCATTTTTTGCCTGATAGTTCCCGTAGCAGCAAACCTGCATACTCAGCCCGATGTTATTCTTATGGAGAATAATTAACGTGTTATCTCCTTTAATTATGAACATAAATTAATAGAACTTGGTATGTGGCTTTACCTAGTTGAGTTATATTGATATTTGTATAAAACCCCATTTTTAGTGTTCCTTATTACGGCAAACCTGCATACTCAGCCGCCATGTTATTCTTATGGAGAATAATTAAAATGTCATAAATCGTTTATTTATGAATGTATATTGATGAAACTTGGTATTTTGCTTTATGTGGTATTAAGATAAATTAATATGCATTGGAAATTCGCTGAGTATGCAGGTTTGCTGCTACGGGGGTATTTTATATTCAAGTGAGCATAGCGCATGAGCTAATCCGGGAAGCGAGTGAGCGAAGCGAACATGCTTATCTTGAAAATGAACGAGTATTTGAAATAAAACAAATTCAATGACATTAGGACAGGACAACGACTGTTGGGCCAGCTAGTTATATATATTAATGATTACAGACGCTGTGTAGCATTTAAGTATCCAAAAACATAATGGATCACATTCTTTTTAAGTAACGGTGTATTATAATCCCACTTATGTTTTATATTATTGACTATCTCAAGTTTAATTTATGCAAAATTTCTTTGCAGTAAAAAATAATACGGGGACTTCTGCTTGAAACAATATTTATTTGTGTATTAAGGGAGTAAAGTGCAACTTTGTTCCCTAAGGGAAATTGTTGGCGCCCGACGCCGTAGGCCAGGGCGATAAATTTACACACAAAATTTTTCCCACACCCCAAAAGCCACAAGTATTGATAAGTATTCACATACACAATCGCTTTCCATTTTGGTTGCGTAATGCGTAATAACTAAACTCGGAACGTTAATTGCAGCTGGAGCAAAATATCAATTAGCTGATCCGATTCCCTTATAGCTGCAGCATTAATGATTGCAGCGAAATGTCAGCTGATTCTGTTCCGGGAGACAAAGTAGCACTATACTCCTTCAATACAAGGAGTAAAATTTGACTTTACTAAGTAGGTGGGGGGAAACAAAATTTATTATACAAGATAGGAATGACGTTTCCTTCCATTTTTAAAATGTATTGTATTAGTTCAAACATAAGCAAAAAGTTCAAACATAAGCAAAAAGTTAGAGAAAACTTAGTAAACAAATTTCATAATCGGCCTGGAAGGACAAGTCCTGCACAGTCCATTAACACATATATAATTCCAATTTCTGATAAATAGTTCAACTAAATTTGATCAAAATGTTAAACAGGAGCATCTCTTTTACTTGTTAAACATGAAAAGTAATTTTTCACTGAGAAAAACATGTTTTCTGGAAATGAAAGTACCAATCTCTATAGGACAGGAGCTTCAATTTCAGATCTATTTAAATCGGTCCTTTAGTTTTTGTTAGTGGATTTACAAAAGGAATGTTGTTGATATTTGAACATGTGCTCTTATGAGAGCCAAAAATTAAAATTAATTTATTATTAGAAACAACACATCTAAACTAAACAAAGATATTGATGACATTAGTGTATGTCAAAACCTATTATAAGTTATATAGGTTAAGCTATTATAACCTATATAAGCATTATATTTAATAGATTTTGCTAGTAATGTACCGTAAGTGATTTATTGAAAGTTGAACAATATTTGTTATGGGAATAATATACGCAAACATTGTGCTTTAAAAAACACCTAAAAAGAAAATAAATGTAATTATGACAAACTGCAGGCCAAAACCTTTAATTTAATACAAAAACAGTTAAAATTGGCACAGTAGTTTTTGCTAATAGATTTACATAAAGATTTTTTTTTTATGTTAATCGGGCTGTTTCGGGAGCTAAAAGTATTTTGTGTTGAGAAAAATCTATACTTATAATGTAATGGTTGTGCATTTGCGTGTATGTCCCAGGGGATTTTGAAAACGCCTACTCAAAACTGCTCCGGACAATGTTGTAGAGGATCAACAAATTGCAGATAGGTACTTTTTTGTTTTTCCTCAAGACCTCAGGACTCTGCCCCAGTGGCATAAAAAGCCGCCATGTTATTCTTATTGAGAAAATGTTTTGTTCTAACGGCTCCTCAAATTTGCTCAAACCATAACACATTATTGGGGGACTAAAAGACCGGATATTCTTATCAGTGCTTAGTGTGATTTCCATAAATCCCTTACAATGGTTGTTCCCGGCAAAACATGTTTAAGATGAAAAACATGATTAGTGGAATCAACATTTGTTAGCTGGACAAATTATTATAAGACAATATCTTTTGAGATCGAATATAACTGAAATCTAAAAAACCGAAACCAGGGTAGACTTTCATAAGTGGAACGATATAAAAAACCAAATGAAATTGTTCGATAGGGTATAACGATTATTTAGGTTATTCGGTTATGGTTTCAGTTAGGCCTATTAAGGTTTAGGTTATTTAGGTTTCAGTTAGGCCTACCGTAAAACAGGCTTGACTCGGACACTTTTTTACTATTTTTAGGTTATAGTGCCTTCCCATTAACGTTGTCACCAATAAAAACCAGACCATTTTAAAGTGTTTGTACTATTTACAATATCCATTTACCTTTAGCCTAACTTATATATTATTATGTCGGATGTTATTATAACAAAAATAAATACCCCCGTAGCAGCCAACCTGCGTACTCAGAGAATTTTCAAAGCATATATATATATATATATGTACCTTAATACCACATAAAGCCAAATACCAAGTTTCATCAATATACATTTTTAAATAAACGATTTATGACATTTTAATTATTCTCCATAAGAATAACATGGCGGCTGAGTATGCAGGGTTGCTGAAGCAAGTAACCAAAAAAATGGGGTTTTATCAATATAACTGAAGAAGGAAAAGCCACATACCAAATTTTATTAATTTATGTTCATAATTAAGGGAGATAACACGTTACTTATTCTCCATAAGAATAACATGGAAGCTGAGTACGTAGGTTTGCTGCTACGGGAACTATCAGCCGAAAAATGTTTCTTAGTGCAAATATCAATATACCACAACGATATGAAGCAATATACCAAGTTTCATCAGGAAAGTTCATAAATAAGCGAGATATACAATTTTTCTTATTCTCCATAAGAATAAAATCGGACAACGTTCTGTCTTTAGCACTTTCAATATCTCTGTAACCATTTGACGTAGAGCAATGATAAAAACACCAAATTATGCGTATTTTTAAGTTGATTCCAATGGAAAAAACTAAAATTTGACTTTTTAAACGATTATTTGTAAAAAACTAAAAAAAAAACATTTTTAGGGTAAAAACCCCCCCCCCCCAAAAAAATACCCCTTCGGATAGGTCGATCTGTCTGGTTTTTGAAATTAAAGTCATAAATGCTGCTTTAAACAGCTATCCCAAATTTTGTCAAAATCTGACTATTTTTACGAGAGTTATCGTGCTCACGGACAAATATATATATATATATATATATATATACAGTTTTGAAAGAATGGTGTTTTTTGGCATCTGGGGACCTCAAAATGAAAATTATCATGGTCCCGGGCCTAGGTCTTACCATGACGACTACTGTATTAGCTTCTTCCCTATAGAGAAATTCGCTAATCCCTAAAGGGTAAATTCGCTAAAAATAAATAAAAGTGTCCGGGTTAACCTCCACATACGGTCTTGAACCGGACATCCACCTAACTAACGTTATAACGTATAAAGTAATCTCTTCTTCCTTCCCATAGTTGGACGGTGTTTTGAGGTCTGCAGATGCCTTTGCACCAATCAAAGGCTTAAAAGTGAAATAAATACAAAATTGTTATGGGTTGGGGATGAAAAAAGGGTATTCTTCCGTCACGTTTCAGCTGTTTATTGCAACTAAAATGAAACTAAACAAAGAACCATTAGGGGAAAAGACGTTTAAAATACAGTTAGAAACAAGGGGCCCATTATATTTCCCACGGACATGATCACTTATGGTCGATTTAGACAAAGAATACTTTTTCGCCACTGCTCTTATAATTAATACCGTATCAGAGCTAAAAACCACAATGTTGTTATTAGTTATGGCGGGAATACTGTGTTTACGGCAGAAACGAGTCGTAACGGTTGAGAAGAGCGGAGCGACTCAGTGGAGAAATGATGGACGACTATGACGTCACTGCTCACAAGCATGACGTCGTAGTTTTCTTCTTTTAGGCATGTGCCGTCTGCTGCTGTTTGAACTGACATCACAGATCACAGTCTCTGACTGTCAGAATAGGCTTTAGGCACCGACTATATACATGAGTCGCTCAGTTTTGTCCATACATGTATTTTATTACATAAGTACTTTCAATTATAATTATTCTTTATTATATGAGTGACCAGATAAATTAATATGTTTTGAAGATAATTTGTATGGTGCAGTGTGACACTTATTCTAGGCTCTGCCAGTCTATCATAAATATATTGGTACTAAACGGATAGTACAGGGTACCACTTTTTCATGTCTGCTGTGACGGTTAGGACTCTGGGTTAGTTTATCTTAATAAAAATTAAAATAATTGATGGTGTCGGGACAAGCGGAACTCAAGAACACAAATGTGGTTGAAATATTTATGATAAACTAACCTACCGGTAGCCTAACTGCTGTTGCGTGCTGTAAATAATGGTACTCTATATAATTTTTAAATACCAAATAGTCAAACTTCCGGCATTGTGGATAACATACATAAATAAACATCACAATAATGTGTAACTTATTAGCCTATTATGTTAGATTGACCAAGCTTAACTGTTGGTCATCAACAGTAAAACTCTTGTGCAGTTAACATAAGCATTTAGATCTATAAGTGCATTTTAGAAATCGATGTAAGGTAAACATTACAGCAACATGTGTGGGTTGAACAAAAATTTATAATAGGCTTTTTTATTTTCTGGGCCTATGTAAAAAACAGTTAGGGAAGGAGTTTTTAATAAATTAAATTAGACTTGCTGACTGATTTTAATGTAGGATACTTCACAACCATTTGTACTAACTCTCAAATAAATAAATCCCTAACTAACGCCAAACAAACGCCAGATCGCAAATGCAATGCAATTGCAAACTTGTGAGTCAGTGAATAAATTGTGCAAACAAGTGAATCCACTTGAAAACTACGACGTCATGCTTGTGAGCAGTGACGCCATAGTCGTCCATCGTTTCTCCCCTGAGTCGCACCGTGAGAAGAGTCACATCCATGGAGTATAATTAAAAGTGTCCGGGTCAAAACTGGAATAGGCCTGTCGTTAATATGAAAAATGTTGTGTACATTTTATTTTCGTGTTTATCTCTTTAAATAGCATGGCATTATGCACGCTTAAATTTCAAATAAAATTATGCCTTATTCACGAAAACAATCGGACAAACATAAAAAAATTACATGTCTTAGACATAATATTTTATTTCTGTGAAAAGACGTGAGTTATAAACGATTAGAGCATGCCTCGTTTAGAGCAGAGATCCATGCACTGCTCCGAAAATTCGTAGCTCCGAAAGACACTACTCCGAAAATATTTTCGGAACAGTGCATTTCGGAACACTGCTTTCGGAGTAGTGCATTTTCGGAGTTCTGATTTTCGTAGCTACGCATTTCGGACTAATGCCTTTTAAACTTGGTATTTTTTCGGAGGTCTGCCTTTCGGAGTTGTGAATTTGCGGAACAAAGCCACGCACTTGATTTTACAACTCCGAAATGCACTGGAGATTTAGGCCTCTTTGCGGATATTACGAAGAGCCTGCGTGTAAACGCGGCAACACGGCATACATTCGTGGGTGGGGCGAGTTAGTCTATTCATTGGCTAATACCGCCATCTCAAATCCTCCTCTAACCCGTTTGTCCCCTCCAAATTAAATAGAACCACAAATGCCTAACTCCGAAATGCAGTACTCCGATGAGCACTGCTCCGAAACCATTACTCCGAAATGCACTGCTACGAATTTTTTTCGGAACAATGCTTTTCGGAACACTGATTTCGGAGTAGTGATTTTCGGAGCAATGCATTTCGGACTAATGCCTTCGAAAATAGCTATTTATTTCGGAGTAGTGCCTTTCGGAGCTATGCATTTTCGGAACAATGCCGCGCTCTGTTTAGAGCATGTTCTTCTCTAAACAAATGTAGGTCTACCTATATAACGAACGACTGCTCAAGTTTGCTGGTTAGTTTAGAAATATTTATGTTTAGAAATATGTACGTGTCCAGGTCAAGACTCCCTATTCGGTTCTAGCCGCTTTTACGATACGGTATGTTATGTTTCAGTTTAGGTGTCTTGAAATTTGTCCAGATAACAAACGTCGGTTCCAATATTACTTTAAACATGCATTGTCAGGAATAACATTATCATGTTATGTTTGTTTATTTCATTTTTATTTTAAGTTAAATTGAATAACAAACTAAACAAAACAAACATGACGTAGATACGGTACCACCTAATTACAAACATACAAGCTATTAAATATTAATCAGTGTTAAAAATAGCAACCTAATTAATATACCGTAGCCTATCGAACAATTTCATTTGGTTCTTTATTTTGTTCCACTTATGAAAGTATACCCGAGCAGAGTAAGATCGAAACCATATTGGATTCGCCTTGGTAAATTAAATATAAGTTAAACAAAAGTCATAGCCTATTATGGATTTAAAATTTGTATCACTTTCCCCTTGTTTCTGAAAAAAACCAATGTGATTTCCAAACTCTAGAGGTAAATTTATATGAGGTTAGTTCAATGAAATTGATCATTTTCAATCAGAAAGTAGGCCTAGGATGAACTTGTGCCAAAAGCCACAATTATCCAGAGACTAAGTTTGACCTTACGGAACAATTTTATAAAATGTTTATTTTGGATAAAAATGAAGAAATTTAGACAACAATTTGACTAAAACAGTGGTGTATGGACATCATAAATTATGCCTAGAAAATTAAAGTCGATAGACATACCTTACAAATATTAACCTCCAAAAAGGACCAAACTTCTTAAGTTTGCCTTATTGAGTTTGAATAAACACTTATGTAGACCTCGTGCAGATCTTCGTGAAGTCTGAGTAGGGGGTGCCAGCAGAATAGTGGGGGGGGGATCAGCGTTGGAGGGGAAGATCACAATACCATATGTCGTAATACTATTCCTGCGGAAAAAATTTGTCTGTGTAATCTTAAATATATTTTACTGGGTGAACGTATAGTATTTAAGTTTTTATGGGTCTTGATAAAAACGAGTATGGTATTTAAACCATAATTGACAATACACTCTTTATGTTATCGAGTGTTGTATTTAAAATTATGTCTTAACAAATTGTAAATGATTACATTAGGCTTCTTGTGTTTTTTTTCACATGGAATCGTCAACACAAGCCGTTGAACTGTTTCCCTGGTGTAGGCAGTGTAGTTCTTGTACGATAAGCTGGTTTTTAGTTTTAAAAAAGTTTATTGCTGTTGCTGATTGTTTATTTGTAATTTTAATATTTTTCCTATCGAACTAATGTCTAAACATATGGACGCAGCAGTGAACTCTCTAGGTTGAAGGCAAATGAAAATGATTTGTGTTAGGCCTAATCGATAAATGCTGTCCCGCACTTCTCGCGAATACGCCCGAACAAACCGATTCCATAAAAAACCGTTTCAAACCACTTTTACCAATAACGCCCAGGCTTCATGAAGATCCGCACGAGGTCTAGGGTAGTTCTGGTAATGCAATTATCATTTTTTTAGGAAAGTAAATTTATATTAAACTTTAGTTTTCAATCAGACAAAAAGGAAATAGGCTAGACCCAGAATATGGTGAAAACTAATGTGGCACATTAAGTTTTAATAACATATTGTCATAGTTAAAAGCACGATGTATAGGTAGCTATAGTTTGTTCTTTTTTCTGTTCTTACAAATGTTAATTATTGTTACCTATATTGTAAAGTTGCATTGGTGATAGCCGTCAAATAACTAACCAAATCATCTAATTTTATTTGGTAACTTACCGTCTGTTTTATTAGTGAGATAATAATTTTTTGAATAAACTAAGACTTTCTCCTGTTAATGAGTGGAAATTATACTGTGAATAATTACATTTATTAGCTTTTAATCACTTTAATCAGGTAAGAAGGAGGTCTTGTTGACATCTTTCTTTTCAGTCATTTCATTTTGTCGTCTGGAGAGGTCTAAAAGTCCCATAGTCCAGAGCTCGGCCTGCATTTTTTTACATAGAGTACGGTACCAATAAAGTTATTTATTATAATAGTATTTAAAATAATAATGCATTTTTTAATTAGTATAAAATAAAATAGTCATAAATTTTTTAAAAGATAATGATATTTAAACCTTATTTTTTGTGTTTCAAGTTACGAAAAGAAGTTTTTTTCCTAGTCAACATAAACATGAATAACTACAGTTCTGTAGTGAATCTATGGCAATACTTACGTTACTCTATAGTTGAAACATAGACCTTGGCTAAATATCAACGATTCAAGTACCACTGAAATGGCTCCCAATGTTAATCTTATGGGATAAAAAATAGATTTGTTTCAAAGATAATTTTATTATTACATAACCAAATATTCCCAATAACGAACTCGACCGAGATTTCGTACTATAGAATCTATCTCTAAAGTTTGAAGTGGATCTGTAGAGGCGTTTTTGAGTTATTTATGTCACAGACACCCCAGTTCGAGTTGATTCTCTTACCAGTGTAAGCAGTAAAGTTATGTATAAGGATTTCGTTTCACTCAATCCAATTATCATATTTTATGTATGGCTCTATTTGTAATTATAATTTAATATAACTAACGGTTAATATGATCATTTCTCTTGTTTTTTTTGTGTTCTGATTATGGCCTATGTAAGAGGCTAATTTAGTTCATCCAAAATAACACAAATTATTTAAATGTTTTGTGTCTTTCCTCCTTTGTAGAAATCTGGAAATCAGGAAACATTTGATCGATTGTAGTATATCTATACTGTTTCATTGAGAGATTTATTTCATTTCATTTAATTGTTTTTGTTAAAATTTCTTAATAAAACACTGATTATGCATTTAGGATTGCTGTGATTAAGAAAGTATCTTTATCATGTTCTTGTACTTAGAATTCCATTTTACCATAGCAGAAGGTGACTAGTGTTTATAATTCATTTTACCATAACAGAGAAGGTGTCTAGTGTTTATAATTAAAATGTTCACCAATTAAACACAACACAACTGACTCACAGCAACCACTTTCGTAACTGAATTGTACGGTAATTTGATTCTTAAGTTCCTCTTTTGTGTGATGACCTAGTTCACCAGTTGGGATGAAACTGGTTTCAGATAACAACAGGAAGAAACGAGCAACCAAAACAATACCAATCTTACACAAAAATAAAAGGCCCCCAAATTACCAAGCCATTAGCTGTGAAGCTACTCACGAACCCATGCCATCTTCATATCAACCAATTTAACACATACACTTATACAACATATTCGGGGTTTGTCTTATTTGTCAGGATGTGTGGTTTCTATAGGTCGATTATTTTGACGGTGTCGAAAATATTAAGTGTATATAGGGGAAGAAAATACATCCCCAACCATGTCTTCCTTGAGCCATGAGAGGGGTTAGGAGTAGTAGTGTTACATCCCTATTGCACACACACAATGGTGGGTAAAGAACTTACTGATGTTAACTTGTTATGTTTTGTTTCACTATGTTGCAGCCTTGAATTAATTTAATTTGTTATTCAGATTAGATAGAAAATAATTTTAACCATGTAAACAAAAGTCACGGGATTTTATGTTTATAGTTTAATTTTACTTTTTATTGTTGTTTTATTTATAAGTATAGTTAAAAATTAACTATCTGAAAAAATGTCTTACTCATTTATCATAGGCTATGTAAATCATATTTTAGTAAAATAGGCAAAAAATTAGTTAAATAGTAATAATAGTAATGGTACTAAACCAAGTTATTTGATGACCTGGCTTATTACTTACATCAGATTAATTATCGCAGAGCCCAAATATTTCTAAAAGCACTATGATTGTTTTTATATAATTAAAATAATTCTTGGAGTTTTATCCTGATGAAATATATAGGGTTCGTGCCCAACATTTAAAAATTGCCACAATAATAGATGACTGTCTATGTTTATCTGTTCTTTGACGTTCATGTCCACAGCTGATATTATGTAGTTTGTCATAATGCCTATGGGTGACACTGCGGTCAAACAAAAAGTTTAGTTTCATCTAGCTGTGGTGTCTAATGCTTTATTAAACATAATTCTCATATCTTAAGTTTCAGTAAAATGAAGTAGGTCTACTATTTTTGAATGCAAATAAAAAAATAGTACTATTATTACTTGCTTTAGGCCATTTGCTCACTCAAATCCTGAGGTTAGGCATCCAAAAATGCTCAAAGTGGCTTCACTGGGCTGTGAGTTACATATATACACAATTTGCTGAGTAATCAGATTCAATGTGACAGGGTTGTTTTGAGAAAACCTATACAGTCTTTATTAAAAAAGTAGAATTCTCCTTTTTGGTGGCACACACAGTTATTACAGGTAAAAAGTAGAGTGGTTGATAAGATGCGCTGATCACAAAGAATAAATCCACCCATCCTGATGTCAGGATACTGCCTGACCTGACATCTGCTTATTTGAGGAACTCTGTTACTTGCATAAAAAAAGTCTGGCTGAGTACTTCGTCCTCATAAGGGGATTCGTTTTTGTGTCGATTACTATGCCTGCCCTTGTTTTGGCTCTCGAATGTTAAATTATAAAGATAACTTCCTATGGCTTAACTACTTTTACAATACATACAGAGTTAAAATTCTGCGATTTGTTTTAGTTTAGTATTTTTCTTCTACTTAAAATTATCTTCAGTTTACATAAAACATTAGAAGTTAATGTTATGTACTACTAGTGACTTCAAGGGGCCTTAGCCCCTAACCTTGCTCCGATAATCTGCCTTATCTGATCTGACTCTTTACATGCTGAGCAAAATAAAACAATATAATTAGGAACATGTGCCAGTTTGTAAACAAAGTAGACATTTAATCATACGTTGCAATGTAAACTGGTCTATACCAGTTTTGAGGCTGGCATTGGGTCAGCCATTGGGGACAGCAAATGACGTTGTCATTACATATGGTAAGTCTTTTGGCTGTCCATTACGACAAACTTCCCTTTCACCTTTGGTCCCTCCATTTACAGCGGCTAGGGACAGAATCTCTGGGTTTGGTCCCCACCTGCCAACCTGAGAATGGATGGCCCCTGGCTGTTGTACATGGATACCCTGTCAGTTGAGTTTACCAGTTGGAGGGCAGAATGCGGGTCCCCCGTTTGAGAGTCTCATCCCAGCCGTCACAGGGGCACGGGAGTTGGCCCTCTGAAGGGTCGATTTGGCTGCTGTCCCATCCCACCCTTTCCTTTCCTGCTATATACTATCTTTCCAGTAACCTGCGCAACATTCCCGCTTGTGGAAGATGTGACTAGCAGCTATGCTGGGTTTTCCTAATCCGCAACAATGATGATGATGATGAAGCAACTGCTATAAAATACTAGCTGTTAAGCCCATACTTTGCAACGGGGTGAAAATTCAGGGTGGAAAAACTATAAACAAAACAATGATAGTCTGTAGTTATATATTCTCCTTATAACAGCTGTTTACTTAAATTAATTTAATTAAGGAAAACAAAAAGTGTGACATAAATCGAATGAAACTCTCCTCATATGTATAACGTGGGGACTTGGAAGTCCCATGGGGCAGAGCCCTGAGGACTTTTCTATACGGCAATAGGCTATGGCTATGGACTATTTTGCGCAAACATAGTCTATGGTCTATGTACCCAGGAGTGTCCTGGGTACATAGACCACAGACTATGTTTGTGCAAACTTTCAGCAGAATTGGTCCAGTGGTTTTGGTGTGATGGAACAATAGACAGACAGACACCACCTCATTTTAGCCAATTTCCTCTATAGGGAAGAAGCTATTACCGTAGGTGGAATGGTAAGAGTTAAGCCCGAGACCATGATAACTTTTTGTTTTGAGATCCCCAGATGCCAAAACACCATTCGTTCAAATTTATATATATGTTTCCGTTAACGCGATAACTTTTGAAAGAAGCGCCCGATTTTGATGAAATTTGGCACAAATGTGGAAAGTAACATTTTTTACTTTAGTTCGAAAACCAGATCAATCAGTCTATGGGAAGGGGATTTAAAATTTTCCACAAATCAGTTTTTTGAACTTTTTACCCTAAAATTTAAAAAACACTAGATTTTGGTTATAGCCATTTTATAGAGCTTAAAAAAATAAACAATTTAGTATTTTGAATCATTAAGCTAGAATTAGTGGTTGTGGAGAAAAGTCAAGAAATGTGTCCATAAAATTCCCATGTTAATCTTATGGGAACACGGTTTTTAGATTTTCCTCAGATAATTTCACTAAAAATTCCACATTTCTTTCTACCAATCAGTTTAGCTCTACAAAACAATCATTTTGGCGTTTTAATTGTTGTTTTACGTCCAACCGTTGCAGTGATATTCAAAGTGCTAAACACAGTACGTTGTCCAATGTTATCCTTATGGACAATAAATAAAATGTTATATTTAGATTATTTATGTATGTATATTGATGAAACTTGGTATGTGGCTTCAACTAGTTGTGGTAATTGATATTAGCACAAAAAAATTGTTTTTGTTGATTTTTCCCGGTAGCAGCAAACCTGCATACTCGGCCCCCATGTTATTCATATGGAGAATAAGTAAAGTTTTATATCTCCCTTAGTTATGAACCTAAATTAATAAAACTTGGTATGTAGATTCACCTGGTTGAGTTATATTGATAATTGCAAAAAAACAAATTTGTTTCTTCCTTGTTGCAGCAAACCTGTGTTCTCAGTTATAATGTTATTCTTATGGAGAATAAATCAAATGCTATATACAGTATCACTTATTAATGAATGTATTTTTGTGAAACTTGGTGAGTGGCTCTAGGTAGTAGTGATACCCATATATATGCATTCAAAATTCGCTGAGTACACAGGTTTGCTGCGACGGAGGTATTTATAATAGTAGCGATGTTTCATGTTGTTTCTTGTTTAATGGTAACTTTTCGAAATACTGCTATTTTCCCCGAGTCCCTCCCTGAGTCAAGACCTTTAATTTGAGTCCTCTCTCATCATCCTCTAATTTACCAAACGCTCACACTTTCCAGTTAAAAGTTTGCTTACAGAATGATTTATATAGAGAATGATGTATATAAATACTATTCATATTTATCACTATAGGATTACTTGTTTCTGAGATTTAATTGTTAATTTATATTCAGGTATTTGAAAAAGGACATAGCATTTGAAATGGTTATACTCTTAGTTTCTTCTTAGCATCAGACTGTGTAGACATACCTTGAATGTTGTTGGCACATTTACGGTGCAATGATAATGAACCTTTTTATCTTGCCAGGCCCTATATAAATTGCATTTGTTATCAGTCTGTTATTTGCTATCACAGACATATACAATTTTTTTTAAATCAACTACTAAAACTGTGTGTAAAGATTATTATGTAAAGAATCAAACAACTAGCAGCTGGTGACCAGTTTAGTGTGGCCTGGACTTTAGGTGTCAGCAGCGGGTAAACAAAAACAACAGTGTACCAAACACATCATCCCTCCATGTTGGTCATCCCTCCTGGTTGTGGTCTATTGATATTTGCTCAAAAAAATAATTTTTTGCCAAAGGATCCCGTAGCAGCAAACCTGCATACTCATCCCCATGTTATTCTTATGGATAATAATTAAATGCTATGTCTCCCTTAATTATGAACATAAATGAATAAAAACTGGTATATGACTTCACCTAGATGCGTTATATTGATATTAGCATAAAAACCCATTTTTTGTGATCCTTGATGCAGCAAACCTGCGTACTCAGCCCCAATGTTATTCTTATGGAGAATAATATAAAATTGTATTGTGCTTATTTGTGGATATATTTTTATGAAACTTGGTAAGTGGTTTTATGTAGTATTAAGACAGTTATATATCCATTGGAAATTCGCTGAGTATGCAGGTCTGCTGCAACAGGGGTATTTTTTTTATTTGTATATACTCGACTCGAACTCGAGATTCAAATCTTTTGCCATTTACTCGACTTGAATTTGACTTGACTTATAAAACCTGTACTCGCACATCTCTAAATAAAAGATAATTTTAATTTAATCCTACTCATTTAATCATGCAATTTCGCTAACCTTGTCATTGTTTGCTCATAAATTTGTTCTCTTTTGTTACAGGTTTTAAATGAGGCTGTAGGTGCTCTAATGTGGCATACTATCATCTTAACGAAAGAAGACCTGGAAAAGTTTAAGACGCTCAGAATTATAGTTCGTATAGGAAGTGGGGTAGACAACATAGATGTGAAGGTAAGCGCTGTCTAATGTTACGTTAGAAGACATTTTGCTTGCTTTGAGATACAGTGTGAACTAAAACATTTTTGATCCATTCATTTATAGTTTTATTAAAGAAATTGTATATATTCAGAGGTACCACAATTTTACAAGAGCAATAAAATGTCATCAATAGTTTAAGCGGCGCTCTGAGCAACTAAGCTTCGTTACGAGGTCCGGGGGTCTGTGTTGAATAAAAGTAATCATTTATTACTTCAGTGTGTTACGACATCTGTATGTTTGTTGTCATGGTTATCAAACGATTCAGCAATCAACAAGCTTTATGGACATATAGATCTTCTTTCTCTATGTCAATTTACATAAGGGTTATTAACACCGTATCTGAGGGAAGAATATCATATTATGCAAGTGCACCAAATATAGGTAAGGTACGAGACCTCGTGACGCAGTGAACTTGTTAACAGTTGCAATTAAAATTTTGTGGTTATTTTGTTTAGGTCTCTAATAAAATGGTATCACCTGTATTTCCAGTAAAATTCTAACTCGGAAATTATGGGACTTTAAAGGTTCCAAAATTAGATGTTTTGGATTTTTCATAAACCACATGCTTTAGTAAAATTGATTTATCATCATATAAAAGGCTCAACAAATTAAATAAATTAGAAATTGGAATTATCATTAAACAATTAATTAATGGTTGCGGAAGAAACTTTGATTTTTATTTAACAGTACGTTGTCCAATTTGATTCTTTATCAGGAGAGCAAAATTATCATTCCTCTACTATTTAATGATCAGTTCATTAACACTTGGTACGTATCTTACATTAGTATTGGCCAAAAGAGAATATTCGGAATATATAGCCACCTAACCCTGGAGGAAGGGAGGGGGTTCTGTGAGTGCCAATATTGCCACCAACAAAGAGATTTGGGTTGACATTTCTAAAAAAAGTCAGTTTACCTGAAGATTTCATGTTACAGTAGTTGATATTCAATTTGTAGTAAATATAAAGAAATTTATTAATTAAAATAGGGGATATATGCATGTTTTTAATACTGTTTAGTATTTTTTTAACGGGCTAACCATTGAGGACTGATAGAGGCGTTTGGGGAGTACGTGTTTTTATATTCAGCTTCAAGATTTTGTTTTCCTATTTTGTATACAAATTTGTTTGATATGGCAATGCAATCTGCATATCCCAGGACTATCTTAAAACTGGTCTATACCAGTTTTGAGGCTGACATAGGGTACAGCAAATGAATTTGTCATTACATATGGTAAGTTTTTTGGCTATCCATTATGACAAACTACCCTTTCACCTTTGGTCCCTCCATTTGCAGCGGCTAGGGACAGAATCTCTGGGTTTGGTGCCCACCTGCCAACCTGAGAATGGATGGTCCCTGGCTGTTGTACATGGATACCCTGTCAGTTGAGTTTACCAGTTGGAGGGCAGAATGCGGGTCCCTTGTTTTAAAGCTTCATCCCAGCTGTCACAGGGGCACGGGAGTTGGCCTTCTGAAGGGTCGATTTGGCTGCCGTACCAACCCACCCTTTCCTTTCCTGCTATATCCTATCTTTCCAGTAACCTGCTCAATATTCCCGCTTGTGGAAGATGTGACTAGCAGCTATGCTGGGGTTTCCTAATCCGCAACAATGATGATGATGCAATCTGCATTTTTGGGATTTTGGAGTTAGAACATGGCTGCAAGTGACGTGCCTATTTACAATATCCTGCCCACTTACTGCATTTTTTACATATTACTCAATATTCATAACAACAGGTATAAATGCAGCACACAGAGGTCTTCTATTTCCCTTACATGTTCCTTCTTCAAGTGAAAGTCCTTCAAAGCCTTTCGCTTTTTTTCTTGCTTTTTTTCTAAGTTGAGTCGAATGATTCAACTAAAGTCAAGGCAGTTAACCTAACTAGGGTCCAGTATTCTTATAAAGGTGTTTACAGAACAAAAGGATGATTAGGTAGGGTGTGTCCCAGAGCAAATTTCAGACTAATCTTTGCCAGTTTTGAGATCGACAAAAGTTGGGTACATCAAATAAAAATATGACAAGTCAAAGATATTTTTATTTTCCATAAACTTATGCAATTGATAAACATTGGTTCTGTCAAACATTGTATATCAAATCATATATTTCTCATTCAATCTAAGACCAAGCAAGTTGATTCGTATTTCAGACGTAAAACAAAAGGCAATGTTTAACTAATATATTACATATTACATCTGAGACTGGTAAAATGTTATTTCATAAAACAAACTCTTGAGTTGAATAAAAGACATTCTAAATAAAAGGCATTTTTTTGTTTCAGTTTAAATTTGTTCAGCTCATTTTTATTTTTATTTCATATGGTAAATAACTAAGCAAGTGTCTTTCTGAAGTTAAGGGTAATTTATCATGCATGAAAGAGTATCATGCATTTATCTATGAAAGAGTATTATGCCAAGCTTTCTTTTCATTCCATGTATGTAGATAGCAGGGGACGTAATGTCTTCCCCAAGTCTGTGGTCCCTAGCTGAGTATGAATACATCCATCTCCTGTCCACCTATTCCATACCTCTTAGTTCATGTTCTTCAGGTGACCTGTGCAAAATTCCTACATGGAAGGTAGTTAACACTAACACTCACTCGTTGGTGGGAATTCTTGAATTAAAACCACATTTTAGCGAATTTCCCCTATAGGGAAGAAGCTATTACTGTAGTCGGCATGGTAAGACCTAGGCCCGGGACCATGATAAGTTTTCGTTTTGAGGTCCCCAGACCCCAAAAACACCATTTGTGTGAAACTGTAGATATATATTTATATATCTATATATATATGTGTGTGTCCGTGAGCACGATAACTCTCGTAAAAATTATCCGATTTTGATGAAATTTGGTATAAACGTATAAAGCAACATTTATGACTTTTAAGTTCGAAAACCAGCTAGATCGCTTTATCCGAAGGGGTATTTTTGGGGGGGTTTTGTACCCCAAATTTTTTTTTTATATATAATTTTGGAAATAGTCAAATTTTAGTTTTTACCATTGTATTCAGTTTAAAAAAACACAATTTGGTATTTTGATCATTCCTCTACGTCAATTGGTTAGCAAGATATTGAAAGTGCTAAACACAGTACGTTGTCTAATGTTATTCTTATGGAGGAAAAGACAAATTTTATATCTCGCTTATTTATGAACGTACACTGATGAAACTTGGTATACGGCTTCATCTAGTTGTGGTAAATTGGTATTCGCTCAAAAAAAACACAATTTTTGCTAAAGGCTCTTGTAGCAGCAAACCAGCGTACTCAGCCCCATGTTATTCTTATGGATAATAATTAAATGCTATTTCCCCCTTAATTATGAACATAAATGAATAAAAACTGGTATATGACTTCACCTAGTTGAGTTATATTGATATTAGCATAAAACTCCATTTTTTGTGTTCCTTGATGCAGCAAACCTGCGTACTCAGCCCCAATGTTATTCTTATGGAGAATAATTAAAATTGTATATATTGCTTATTTGTGAATATATTTTTATGAAACTTGGTAACTGACTTTATTTAGTATTAAGACATTTATATCTCCATTGGAAATTCGCTGAGTATGCAGGTTTGCTGCGATAGGGGTATTTTTAATTCTCAAAATTATTTGCCATGAAGACGAGGTTAAACCAATTTACAGTTCCCAGAAGAGTCTGTTAAGAGGGGGTCTACTTTAAAATAAAAACTATCCCGAGGTGGAGGGCAAAAGTTTGAATTTAAGATTTGTTATTACAAAAATTCACCTTGTGAGGTAATACTGTGACTGTGTGAGTTTGATCGAATCTCAGATGCGAAACATGAGAAATAACATAGCTTACACAGGCCTTTGATTAAGCAGTGTTTATTTGTCGGCAGGCAGCGGGAGAGCTAGGGATTGCAGTATGTAATGTCCCTGGCTACGGAGTAGAGGAGGTAGCGGACACGACGCTGTGCCTGATCCTTAACCTGTACCGCCGCACCTACTGGCTGGCCAACATGGTGCGGGAAGGCAAGAAGTTCACGGGACCAGAACAGGTCCGGGAGGCAGCCCAGGGCTGCGCTAGGATACGAGGCGACACGCTAGGTATCGTCGGTTTAGGTGAGTTGTGCCCAATATGTACAAGTAAGGGAGTGAAATTATTCATTTAGGATATGCTTTTAATATATTTTAATAGGCAACAATAAAAAACCTGGTCTTTTTATTATAGGTAAAATGCAAATTCCCATTGAGAAAAAGAGGCTTCATATGATTAAAAAAATTATAATGTGGACATCCCGCTGTTCTTATAAATATTTTGCTACAAACATTTTATTTAAATAAATATTGTAATCTCGGCTTTTTCCATTTTGTCATGTGGAGGTCTGAACAGAGCCGCCACGAGGGGGGAAACCGGGGCACTTTGCCCCAGTCCCTTTAATTCCAGCGGCCCCAGAGGTGAAGCGGCCTCCAGCCAAAAGAAAAAAAAATAGAATAGGGGAATCTGGGGCCCCCACAGAATTTTTTCCCCGGTCCCT
Organism: Allygus modestus; assembly: GCA_963675035.1. Classification (NCBI taxonomy): domain Eukaryota; kingdom Metazoa; phylum Arthropoda; class Insecta; order Hemiptera; family Cicadellidae; genus Allygus; species Allygus modestus. Next base: position 207,935,989 of record OY776111.1, read on the forward strand.
AATCACCTCGTTGCAGCCCTGGGTCTGCATTTTATTTGTTCAAAAATAATTATAACTAGGAAATATAACAGTAGGAAATAAAATAACGCAGTTAAACTGATTAAACTGATGGCTATAAATCATCCACCTAATAAGAGACACTTCAAACACCTTGAGACATAAATTTTATTTTATTTTTTCTTGGAATTACTCAAAACTTAGCATGAATAAGATTTGTTTAAATATATTTGTTTGAGTGGACCTGTGAAAAAGTCTCCTCTATGGCTGAGTACAGCAGTGTGTAGTGGATTGTGCCCAGTAGTGATGGCAGTGTAATTCATCTTGGCAAATTGATTACTTTGAACCACTCAACTTCAATGAATCAAATTTGAACCGATTAATTTTTTCTCCCCCCCCCTTGTTGCCAAGATAAAAATAATTAATAAGCAAATGTTCACACAAATCAGCTGATACTTCAAAGTCAAAAAGTTGTGTTTTGTATCCCAAGATCCTTTAACTAAATCCTCCCCAATTATGGCACCCAGCCATTTCCTGGACTGCCCCCACCCCTGCATTCTTTCACTCTTTCTTCCCCCTAGAATTGGGTAGCTCCCCGGGTAACAATTGACATGAGAATTGTTTAAACCTCTTTTGGCAAGAAGGTCCCAGCACTAATGAGAGGTCGAGGGGGGCCCTCAGTCTTCGCTCTCTCTTGGGATCCTCATCGCGTTTGAGACGGTTGACAAGGGGCATCTATAAAACCTCTCTGTAGTCTGTATTTTGTGTGTGTTTATCTCTCTTAAGACTTTATCAAAACCAATAATTGAGCCATCATTTTAAGACTAACATCACTGCTAAGTGCAGAAAATAAACAATTGAAAACTTGTGTATTTTAAACTAACTGGTGCACAATCTTACTTACAGTGATAAGTTCAACTAAATCAAAGCTTTTGTGGCTTTGCTAACGTCGTCTTTCATCGAACTGCACTTACTGACACTCATGGTTGCAAGAGCATGCTTTCGCAACTGGAGTTGACCCTGACAGCTGAAGATGCCGATGTGGCGTAAGTATGCTCCTGTGACCATCAATCAGTGACTGCAGTTCGACGGAAGACGACTTTAGCGAAGTCATCGACTCTACTGCACGGCCCAACACAACAATGGATCAAACCATTGAATATTATATAGAGTATAGAAGGACAACGGTATAGGGAAACCTGTGATGGGTTGCTCGACCCCCAACCTAGCGTCAGATGTTAGAACCAGCTGAAATTATTACACTATTCCCTGCTGATCCTACTGCGACCACGGCACGGCTCAGCAACGCGACATCGTCATTCCACTATCTCCCGTAAACATTTAGGGCAATAAAAATATTAATAATTAGTTTTCTTTATACTTCGTTCTTAAATTGCATACTTTTAAAGTGCAAGTAATTTGGTGCAGAATTAGGACGCGGGCGTGGATAATTTTCTACCAAGCTATTTATATATGTTTACGGGTTTTAACACAAATAGATTTATAAGCTAAATAATTGAGCATACAATAACATCTCCTTTTATTTAATGGGCAAAATGCTGTCTGACTTCAACTTTTAAATATTTATTTTTTCAACTAGTTTGTAGAAAGGTCTTTAAAATGTATTCTTTGATATGGATACAAATAATCGCTCTTTCTCGATTGTGTAAAATAACATAATTGTTTAAAAGTATGTATTTTAATGAAGTACATTAGTTTAACGAAATAAACCATCAATATCATCCGGTACTTTAACACGAGCCATGTATGATTGGTAAAAACCTAAACCCTAGGGAAATTCATATTTTGTTGAAAATCTCATTTGAAAATTGGAAATTTTATCATTGGGCCTATGGAATTTCAAATCAAAACAAAACTATCATAACAGCTGTGAATGAATAAATTAACCTGAAAACTGTCAAAGTAGCACTTACACAAGGCAAGGAATAAACAAATAATTTATTAAAAACAGTACATCGAACCATTGAATAAAGATTGTATATATACATATTTTTCGCCCACGAAACTAATCAAATATCAACGAGCATGGCTCAGCCTCCCCGGTACTAATTTTAATATAACAAAGTTATATACTTATATATTAACTATAAATATTGTTTTCAAAATGTATTTTTTAACCCTCCGTCGGTGACACAGCGGAGTTTTTCTCCGGGAGCTTTTATTTTTGTAAATAAATATGCGTTGTTGCCGGTCGGCAGTCGCAGGAATCACCGTACCTCACACGCCTCTTTCTAGGAACCGGCTCGACCTCATTTCGCTCTCTCAACCCTCACTACCTATCCCTTCTATTCAGTTGAAGCCCGAGAGTCGCGTAGCACGGATGCCGCCACCGTGTGTCACCGATCGCGCTACAACGGTTACGTTGTTTAGTTCCATGTGTCACCGATGGTGTTATTATTTTTGTTATATTTTCCGTCCTTTTTAATTTTTCACATATAATTATTGAACTATGGATGACGAAGAGAGAATAAACAGACTGATATCAAGTGTTGAACGAGAGGAATGTGAATTAGGAGAAAAGCCAACTGGTTCTGTTGTTAGAAACATTTTCCATGATGAACTCGATGAAGATAGTGTGTATAGTGATGAAAGTGATTCGGACGATGATGATGGGTTTGGTGTACTCGAAGAATTTGAAGAACACATATCAGAAGGAGAAGATGAACAACCAGAAGAACGAGATATTGCTCGACATAACGTTTTCGATGACATTGATGATTTAGAAGAAATTCCACTTTTTCTCCGAGTAAACAGTCAGATTGTTAGTCGAAGAGATGGAAGGAATGCATATATAAGCATAAACAGATGCTTTGGGACTTGCAACCCCCTCCCCGTCAAGCTAGAACCGGGGCAAGAAATGTGTTACGAATGAGGGTAAACCATGTAAACAATACAGTAAAACGTCTATTGATGTTTGGAAACATTTTTGTACTGATGATATGATTCTTGATATTGTTCAATACACTAATATATGGATTGAGAAGAAGAAAAGTGATTATTCAAGGGAATATCATTGCAAACCAACAACTCCAGCATAAATTAAAGCAGTGATAGGAATTTTGTATATGCTTGGAGTTATGTGACTGTCCCACAGAATTTTAGAGGATGTTTGGTCTCGAGATGGATGTGGTGTTGAATTCTTCCCATTGGTCATGCCCCTGTATCGATTTAAGTTTTTGCTGAGGGCACTGCGATTTGACGATATGAACTCAAGGCAACAAAGGAAAATGTTAGACAGACTGGCTCCAATACGAGACATGTTTGAGCGGTTTGTTAATAACTGTCAGAATAACTATACAGTTAGCGAGTTTGTTATAGTCGACGAGATGCTTGAGAAATTTCGTGGACGCTGTCTCTTCAAACAATTTATCAAATCCAAGCCTGGTCGATATGGGATTAAAATTTTTGCAGTGTGCTGCGCCAGGTCATTCTACACTTGCAATTTGGAAATTTACTGTGGGAGTCAACCAGACGGGCCATACAAGTTGGATAAGAGTTTAGGCAAGAGTGTCGTTGAGAGAATTGTTGATCCGATTTCAAGATCTGGACGAAATGTCACAGTGGACAATTGGTTTTGTTCAGTTCCATTGTGCGCTAGCCTTCTACAAAACCACAGACTTACATTAGTTGGGACACTGAGAAGGAACAAAAGAGAGATTCCTCCTCCTTTTGTAGACAAAAAACTATTGCCTGTGGGTGGCTCAGTTTTTGGTTTCAACAGTGACTGCGCATTAGTGTTATTTCAACCAAAGAAGAACAAACAAGTTCTTTTGCTCTCTTCAATGCATAAAAGTGATGACGTAGACACTGATGCCAACTCTAAAACCTTCAATAAGCCAGAAATTGTGCTTTTTACAATTCCACAAAAGGAGGCGTCGACACAGTGGACCAACTGAAAGAACATTACACTGTTTCAAGAACCTCTAACAGATGGACCATGACAATTTTCTATGGACTTCTCAACATCGCAGGTGTTAACAGTTTCGTTATTCTGCGGAAGAATAACAGCAAAGACAACATGAAAAGAAGAATTTTGTTGAAGTCTTTAGCACAGGACCTATGTAAGGAACAGATGTTGTCACGGTTGCCCATAAAAGCTACACCGTCTTGGGCTAAAAAAAGGTTGCGGGAACTCCTTGAACTTCCAGAGCAACAACGACCTCCTCCAGCTGAAGACGTTACTTCGGGAAGATGTTACGCATGTGACTGGCGTAAAAACCGTGCTTACAAAACAAGGTGTGCGACGTGCAAGTTCTTCATTTGTAGGGAGCACAGTGGACCTGCTGTTTGTGTGAAGTGTGCAAATAAGGATGATAACATGGAGATAAGTGACGACGATGATGTCTAAACACACTGTATCCACTATTTGTACCAATTACTATATTTGAATACAAAAATATGGACAAGTGACAAGTAAGACAGTTTACATACCTATAGAGTAAGTTTTTATTGCTTAATATTGATTATACAGGGTGTTCATACAACCTTTTTACAATATATGTATAAAACTACACTGTTTGTCTATTATTTCAATACCCGGAAAAAAACTCCGTGAGTCACCATTCGTGTTTTAAAAGCAAAGTCACCGACAAAGGGTTAAGTGACAGTCAGCAAACTCCCAAAAATTACAATTTTATTTTTGTAATGCTAAAGCACAGTTAACGCAAGTGTAATATTAAGTTTAAACTCCCAAAACGTATTCTCGCATTCACATACTTTTGTTCTGCAGTAAGACCCTGTTTTATAAATTTAAGACAATGCGGATAGTAAACACGATAATAAATAATAATATTTATAGTTAATGAACTATGTTACCTTATGTATGCTACTTTTATTTTCTAGTTTATAGTTTAAATGTCAATTTTTTCAACCCATTAATTTTTAGAAAGGAATAAGAAAATAAATCTACTATCTGTAAATTGACTTTTTCTAAATTAATAAAGATATAAATCAGTTATATCAGTTATAAATAATATTGGTAATAATTACAAAATGAGTAGTCCTATTTTAAAATTCAGTATTAAGTATTCGTACTGTGTAAAGTTTTGAAATAATAACATTAGCGCCCTGGTAAATGCCAGAGTACACCATTTGGTGGTGTTTACGTTTGCGTGATAAACTAACAGACGATAACAAAAGCGATGGCGCGGCGTATGCAAGGCTAGTGATGAGGTACGGTGTGTTGTTGGTCTGTGAGTCGTCTGCAAGTGGTCAGCCGTGCTGCGCTCTAACAGAGAACTCGTGTACTAAGCGGCGACGGTGTCGCTCATACCGTCAGATGCGTGTACTTGCCTCTAATTGCAATCACACACTCTAACATTACCGCTGTATCTCTAGTTAGTGTATACTTAATGATCAAAACTTTTGTGGTAGGGAGGTTCACCATGCATTGGAAATTAGCTGATTACTCAGGTTTGCTGCCACAGGTTATTTTTTCTTTTACTTTGGCCAACTAATTTGGATAATTTTAGTTTTGATAAATTGTACTTTACTGTATAATTTAGTAAATTAATGCTTCTCTTTGGAATGTAAACATTTTCTCTTATAAAATTATTGTATAGATATATTTTCACTAATTTTAATTTTGTTTGTTTCAGGTCGAATTGGTTCAGCAGTCGCCCTTCGAGCGAAAGCTTTCGGTTTTAATGTCATATTTTATGATCCTTACCTGCCCGATGGAATTGAAAAGTCATTGGGTTTAACTAGAGTATATACATTACAAGTAAGCGATATTACTTAATTTACATAATTAATTATCATAATTTATAGAACAGTGGTTTCTCGTTCTCTCTGATTGTTGCCACTTCTCCCTGAGAGTTTTAGAATTACAATATTACTGCCATCTTCAATGACTTACCCAATGTTTTTTTTTATAGTGAGCATTAGAGGTGTGCAGATAGTGATTTTTAAGTTAAGATCGGTTTCGGTTTAGGAAGCTTAAGTTCAAATTGAATATGTATTGGATGGTAAGGGTTTTGGATCGGATAGTTTTCGGATTTGAATATTTACTTTACCAGTACCGCAAGTTACATCAATCTCTAAGAATTACCATATTTTCAAGTTGGAACTTTACATTTTCATTTCCCTTGCAAGATATGAATATACAACATTTCAGCTAGGTAATTTGATTTAATACACAACAAGTGGTTATTATTTTTACAACAAACTGTATCTTTCTGAGTAATTGAAGACTGTACTACACATGACCTCACCAGAAAACAGCATGTCTATTTGGAGGACCACTATATATACCAACCTATGTACATACTCAAGCATACTATCTTCTTTGCAATGAAATATACAAGAAATATGTTTACTGGTTGAGCAAGGACTAAACCTTTGTAATTTGGAAACATTAAATTTGTTATTAAATCAGTGAATCAAACCCATTGTCTTACGGTTTTTTATTTGAATAGCCTTTGTTGTTAAATTAATTTAAATATTCTTATAACAAATACTGGTAGACTACTACCAGGGTGTCTAGCAGTCGGGGAAGTCGGGAATTTGTATAGAAATTAATAAAATGTCGGGAAAGGCGGGAATTAATATATAAAATTGTTATTAAGTCGGGAAAATGGATAAAACTTATAAACAGTGATATCAAGGTACTAGTATTTATAATCAATGGGCAATTGAAACAAGATGTACGTTGTGGAACAACCGAAGCAAATGCTTGGCCCATAGTTTTTCGGAGAAATTAAGAAAGCCAGTCAAGTACATGCCGTTACTATGGCAACGCGAAAAGGAAGATGAGTCACGAGGGGGGAGGGGTGGAGAGCGGTGACCTTGAAGGTACCTCTACACTCTCGCCCACGTCGTTCGCCACCCCTCGGCTAGTGGAAGTGGACTCTGATAGAGATAGACAAGTTCCGATACTTCCGACCCGAGTAGGTATCGAAACTTTGTTTTCGGAACTCTGGGCATCGGTTAACCGATATTATCGTGGTATCGAAAGAAAAGTTGAGTATCGGTATCGGAAAAATAGTACATTTTTACGTTGTTAAAACATAGATTATTTTTTGTTTAATATACTTTTTAGCAAAATAAACACAAATAATAACTTCAAATATAGTTCTTGTAATTTATGATAGAGAGAATCGACTCCAAGTTATCCCCCGCGTTCCTCTTAGAGTAATGGGTATCAATACTTTAGTTTCGATTCGTAGCGATACCAAATATCGGGTCCAAGCCAGTAGCCAGTAGTGAGTAGTATCGTATCGGAACGTCCCTAGACTCCGACTCTGATTCTCACACGCATACGTCGCGTCGTCATAGTACCTGCGCAGTTGCGCGCATTGACGGACGCATAGTGAAGCATTTAAACCTGTAGGTTAACGATTACATTGACGAGTGAAGTGAGTTAAAACCGGGATTTATCCGTAAATATTGAATAATGCCTGCAAATTATTGGCGGTACAGGTTAACAACTTAACTATGATCTATTCTTATTTCCCTTTGCATTCCAACAATGCTTCAAATTTTGTTCAACGGTGAGCGTGAGCAATACACACTTAAGTTAATATTTTACGTGTTAAAACTTTTAAGTTTACGTTGCAATTTACTTCGAACACGGCCGAATTTCGTCGTCTGCACCGCTTGCACTGTGGCCTGGTTTCCACGGAACGGGGCGAAGTAACTCGCCCGACAGTTGTTCAGTAGTATTAAGTTATACAATTTTATAGTTTTAATTACAGTTGTCAACTATTTCTCAGATCACCAGAACACCATTAAACAGTGGCTTAGTGACATTTGAACAATGTCGTAAATAATATAGCCTACTCACTAAACTAATGAAGTTACTTTACTTTTACCCTTGGAAATATTAAACTGTGGTCTGAATATGTTTACTAATTAACTGTTTATAACATTTAATAAAGTGGTTCTCTATACACATAGGCTATATAGGCCTAAATATCAAATAAGCCTAGTCACTGTAATGTTTTAACTTACCTTTGAAAACATTTTAACTAGGCCTAAGCTTACTATCATCTGCGTAATTTTAAACTTTGATTTAATCGCCAAACTATGTCAACATGGGAGAAATTGTAAAAATTAATTTAGGTACTGATATAAAAAAATATATAAGTTAGATGACTTCTTAAATATTTTTTTGGCCAGTGATGAGATCGACAGGCCTAGATTTATGCCTAAATATGTTTTCAAAGTTATGAGTAAAAATTAGTTTTACTTTAGCCTTTTATTTTCATATGCCAACCTATTCGAAATTTTGTATTTGTTGCTGTACATGAACAGGCTACTAACTTACCGGTACTGTATTTTATTTTAATTCTCATTGCTTTCCAATGTATAAAGAGGGTACACTTTCATAAGCGGAACGATGTAAAAAACCAAAAGTAATTGTTCATACGGATTATTTAGGTTACAGTTACGTTCGGTCTAAAGAGTTGGAAGATACTTATCGTCTTGAAATTTGTCCAGATAGCAAACTTTGTTAGGAATACGTTACGAGCACATCACCAACCATCTCTATGTGAATGCTTATTTAGAATTAGGGTGAAAAACTTTGGAAAATATCCTTTTATGTTCTTTTAACATGCTGATATTTTATGCCCTTTTAAATTTGTTGACGTTTTTTGTTTTGTTTCTTTAATTAAATTATTTTGTATATAGCTAACCGGTAACGTTTATTTCATTTGTATTTTAAGTTAAATTGAAAAAATATATATTTATATATAAATATTTATGTTCATATATTATGCAGTATTTGAGTTTTTAATAAAAAATATTATATTGAGTTTTGGTTTTGTTACCGGTAGTGATTTTTCTTCCAAGTGTCATTCTTTTTCACTATTTAAATTTGTTTACCATAGTTTAAATAAACGGTATCAGAAAACTGACACATACTTTCTCCCTTTTAGACCATCTTTAATGAATAAATTACTTTTTCTTTACTAAATATAAAATACAAAGCACGGTTGAATGTACAGAAAATAATGTAAACAAGTTGTTTTCAAAAATATCCACCGAAATCCCTGTTGAGGAGGCACTACAGAATCCATCGCTACACATGTGGTTTTAAGAGGGGAAATGCCCCCTATTATCCCCCCTCAGAGTTATTAAGGGGCAACATATTTCGAATTTCTTCTGTTGGTCAATGCTAACTTGACAAGCATATCAAGTTTGAACGAAATTGATCGACAAATAAGAGAGAAATAGTAATTTTTGTATTCCCCATAAGAATAACATTGGACATCGAACTGTGTTTATGAAAAATGGAAATTTAAATTTTCTCCGCAACCAGTAATCGTAGAATAGTAATTCAAGATACCAAATTATTTAGTTTTTTGAGCTATTTGAGCTCCTTATGTATAAGGGGGAGAAAGTAAAAAAACATGATATTTTTACTCTTATGACGTTTTTAGTATATTTGTACTATCTTGCGAAAGTCTGGAAAATTTTGGAAAAAGTCTTAAAAAGTCTGGAAAAAGTCTTGAATTTTGAGATCAAATATTACTAGACACCCTGACTACATATAATTAAACTGGTTTTAAACAAATTGAATAACATTATTCATGGAGACTGGATAGTAAAAGAATCAAAGGTTTATTAATAAACCAAAATAAATGGTGTTTTTGGCAGTGTCACAACTTCTAAAATGTGATTATAAAAACCAAACTTGGTAATAAAGGTCAAGTAATAAAATACTTGTCTTTAGCGGTAACAAAAAAATACAAGTTGAAAAGTAATAATTTTGGTAAAGTTGAATAATTTAATAAAAAATTCCTAGGTTAGGCTACTCTACTTAAATCATGTATTGTCACCATGACTATCTGGATGTACACAAACATTTACATAATATGAAATGGTCAGACAAATTTAATATGATGACAGCCTAAAATTATTAAAATACCAGAATCACCGATGTTGATAGCATACATCGTAACTATAGGCCTAGCACGACATAGGCAATCAGACACTAAAACAATGAATTAGAGTAGGCCTTCTCTGTATGAGTTAACCAAAGACACCCATGACCAAAGAGTTTCCTTTTTTTATAAATTTACTAACTAGTTTGAATTTATTTTGTTTACTAAAAAATAGACACTTTGTTTCGTTTGTCACTGGAATGTAAACAGACTACAAAACCTCAAGTGTCAGCTTGCATTTCACACATTCAGTAACTTCACTATCAACTTCTTTCTTTTTAAAGAATTTCCAAATCATGCTTTTCTTAATTTTTGGTTCTATTTTAAAGACATGAATTTAATTAAATCAAATAATAACCGATCGATGAAACCTATAAATAAATAATAGATAACTAAGCGATGACTTTGAATCGGTCATCGTAAAGATACCCAACGACCTTAATATATCCAGAGTCCTCGGCGGTGGTTGGGGGGGGGGGTAGATGAAGGCTTTTTGATCATATCAGGAAACTTCGTCGTGTAGATGGCTATGCAACTTTTTTTCGTAAGCCATATTTAACTCAGTGTTAAATACAGTAGTATTGAATAGAAGAAAAATAACAGTAGCAACAATTTAAAATTTCGTACACTAATATTTCCGTTTGCATAATGCAACTTTTTAATTATGGCTTACTCTATAGGAGCTTGCTCATTGAATTCGTGAGATGTTAAAGTGAATTGTAATGAATTTATAATATTTCATCAAAATATAAGGGGTTTGGAGTCATCTCTTGACTCACTGGAAATAACTAAAGCCTTCTGCTATAGTTTTGACCGAACATAAAATGGCCAAACCAACTATTGAAAGACTCAATGTTCATGGGTACAATCTGAGTGCATATTATGGGCGCAAAAAAGTAGGGGAGGGGGGGTTATGATTTTGTCTCAACAAGGAATTAAATTTAAAGAAATAATATTGCCTGAAATTAATGATCTTTTATGTGAAACAATATTTGAATGTTGTTTGGTGGAATATTACAATATATTGCCAGTAAAAAAATCCAAACTAATTTTTTATAGAAATCCTATTTCAAAAAATGAACAACAATTATAGATAAAATTAATATTCTATTAGAGGTATTAAATCCGATATATGAAAATATTGTGTTCATGGGTGATATAAATATTGATATGTTAGATTACAATAATTTATACAGAAATAGGCTTAATACTTTTGTTACAGCAAATGGTCTCTGCTCTATTGTAAACTTTTCAACCAGAATTCCCGAAACATCTGAAAGCACAATTGACAACATTTTTACTAATTTAGATGAACAAAATTATAAAGTGGTTGGTATAAATACTCAACTTTCTGATCATGATGGGCAGCTTCTAACAATATGCAGTCAAAAACTAGATAAGCTAACTTCAACTTACTTTGAATATTCTAGAAAATTCACTGATGCTAACATTAGTACTTTTATAGATGCATTGAGATATGAGACATGGATTAAATTATACATGGCTCCGGTGGAATGTAAATATGATGTTTTTCATGAAATATTGATGTTTTATCTTAATTTACATTTCCCAAAACAACCCACAAGGCGTCATACTGGTAAAAAATGGTGTCCTATTGAGTTGAAAGACGAAAAGCAAAGAATTGTTGATTTCAGTTTATTGGCCCGAGAAACAAAAAGTAAAACAATGCGCAAACAAGTAAGAGAAATGAATAAGAATTTTAATATGAAATTAACTGCCTTGAAAAAACAACATTATATATCTAAAATAAACCAATCAACGAATGTAAACAAAACTTCATGGAGTATTATTAATTCTGAAGCTGGAAAAATTGAAAACACAAAACCTCAATTTAAATATTAACAACTGTTTGCTCTCAGACCAGAATACAATTTGTGATGTCTTAAACAATTATTTTGCTGATTTAGTTGATAATAGTGTTATTCCTAACCTAGACTTGCCAGTAAAAATTAATCGTGTAACATCAAAGAACAAACCCTCTCATTGTACTTTTAGACCAGAGCCTGTTGACGAGAAGGAAGTGAGCAAATTGATTAGTAATCTTAAAAATTCACACAGTACTGGGTATGATGAGATTCCTGTGGCACTTCTAAAACAATTCAATTCTGTTTTATGTAAACCATTAACTCACATAATAAATTCATCATTTGTGTCAGGGATATTTCCTGATAAACTTAAGATTTCAAAATTAAAACCGTTGTTCAAAAATGGAGATAAATGTGAAATAAAAAATTATTGGCCAATTGCCCTCCTCCCAACAATATCGAAAATATTTGAAAAGGCAATGTATAACCGACTGATTGAGTTCTTGGAAAATAATAGTCTTTTAGAAGGCTGCCAACATGGTTTCCGACGTGGAAGATCAGTTTTAACAGCAGCTACAGAATTCACCGAGTCCATTATTGATAGTTTAGACAGTAACCAAAAAGTGGTAGGTGTATTTATGGATATCACCAAAGCGTTTGATTCTTTGAATCATGACATACTCCTATCAACATTATCCAATCTTGGTGTTCGTAAAAATACACTTGGTTGGTTTAAAACTTATCTCCATAATAGAAAACAATATGTTGAAATAGTTGATTATAATAGACAAAATTTTAAAGTATCTCATCAATCAAAAATCAGAAGAATAAAACATTGAGTGCCACAGGGGTCTATCCTTGGCCCTCTTCTGTTTATTTGCTACACAAGGAATTTACCAAAACTGTCTAGCGATAGCCGATTATATCTCTATGCTGATGATGCGAATCTCAAAATAGCAGCTCCTTCAGAAAAAGAATTAGAATTGGCATCTGAAGTTGATTTGAATGCTTTATCAGAATATTTCAATGACCGGCAGCTGTTACTGAATCCTGTCAAGACCAATTTCATCACATTCAGGACTCACCAGACAAAAATTCCCATCAATCCAACAATTGAGATTAGTAATTAAACTATAAATAAAGTAGATTACATCAAATTTTTGGGACTCGAAATAGATAGAAACCTTTCATGGAACTTACATGCTGGAAAAGTTATCTCCAAAATATCGTCCGGAATATATGCATTATCAAGATTAAAAAATTTGTTTGATATTAATTCTTTAAAAACAATTTATTATTCATATATTCATTCAATTATTTATTTTGGCATATCCCTCTATGGGGCTACATCTATGAGCAATCTAAACACTATTTTAAAATTACAAAAGAAAGCCATACGTATAATTCTCAACCTTAAGCCGAAAACTTCAGTAAAAGAACATTTTAGATCTCTGAATATAATGACAGTTTATGGGATGTATGTTTTTGAAACTATTTTGTCAATAAAATCTAGATCAGAACATTTAAAATTAATGGGAGATAACCATAATTATAATACAAGAAATAGGAACAAATTTTGTCTAAATTCTCACAGATTAGAACTTTATAAAAAGAAGCCAACATTCATAGGTTCAAAATTTTATAATAAAATCCCAAAAGATATTAGATATGCAGCTACTTTATCTGAATTCAAGAAAAAGCTCAAATTTTTTCTCGTCAATAAGGCTTGGTATTCTTTTGATGAAATTTGATTTGATTACTAGAATAAGTAGCCATGTAATTGTATTATTTGTAATGTTAAGTTATGAATAATAATAAGATTCGTTTTGTTATGACGCCATTCATGTATATTTGTGTATATAACGAATAAAGAAAGTTTGAATTGAATTGAATTAATACTATCGGATATCGGCTATCGAGTAAAAATTATCGACTTATTCGCCAGTAATCCACTTCTGTCATCTCGTTGTCTGCGTCCATCCCGTGAATTGTGAATCGACGTCGAGCTGCAATGTTGCAATATTGTATTAATTTGCAATTTTTTATTATCAAAAACATTTGCCATCGCAGATTTCTCTTTATAGACTGTATTCATTCTTTGTTCGATACAATGATGTACAATCCGGCTGTGTATCACAATACTGTACATATCTACTCAAATATTGTATCGATGCAATGATACGAGTTACGTACTGAAAAACATTCAAAGCGATAGGCATTGTGTCAGGTTATCTTCTTGAATGACGTCAAAGTCAAAATGTTAAGTAATGGTTCAAAGTTATTTATTGTTTTGTTTCTGGCTTTTTATCCCCAGATAGACAGTCTGTCCGAATAAGTCGGATTTATACTAGACTTATCGGTAGTGATGTGTCAAAACCAAAACTTGAATCTCAAAACCACCAAAACTTTGGAAAAGTTTCGGTTTCGAGATTTGATCGGTGAGTTTCGAGAATCAAAACTCGAAACTGCTGAGATTTGTTGTGTCTTTATTGTTGTGTTTTTAACAGAAATCACGCCCGTGTTTCGATCAATAATGCAAAGGTCAAAAGCCTACTGTCATCGGTCGTCTACCTTCACCTTTTTTGGATTATTGATTTTTTATTTCTGAAAGAATAACTCTAACCAAAATATATAATTAGTTTTAATTAATTTTTCTGGATTTATTTTTCATAACCATACTCAGGCAAGTAAATAGGGTTTCGCGATTTGAGTTTCAAGATTCGATTTTGTAAGTTTCGGTTTCGAGATTCGAAATTTCTGGTTTTGACCATCACTACTTATCGGATATTTAAAAAACCTTAGGGTATCCGATCAGATCCAATCTGAAAATTAACCGGCTTTTCGGATATCTGCACACCTCAAATAAGCATAGCTTTTCTGAGAAATCTCATCAATTTTTGAAGATTGAATGATTTGAATCTATTTGTACCCTAGCTACTTATATGAAAAACTGCGCACACACCACAGTAAAGTGGGTAAAGTAGGTTAACTTAAAAGTAGGGTAGCAGGACGTATGTACTGATTTTTCTGGTCGAGACAAGTTTTTACAGTTATTCTCGAATTTATAGTATTTTCGAGCAGGTATTTGCCAACAGCATTAAGCATTGATAGTAAATTGTTTTAAAAAGTGTAATGGGATTTGGCAACCACTAAGTACTCTCCTGATAAAATTGAAATTAGTTTTTAATCAGATAGATAATGTTAAAAGGTTAATGGTAGTAGGCCTATCACAAATATCACGGAGGTATTTTCTCACATGGGCAAGTGCCTGTGCGGAGTGAATGCTATGGGGCAACAGTTTTGACTCAAACAAAGTATTTATATGGCAGAAGAAAGCATTGTGAATTATTAAAGGCATAAAATCCAATAGAGTATCTTGTTTACCTTTTTTTAAAGACTTAAAAATTATGACCTTGCCATGTTTGTATATTTATAGCTGTCTGTTGAAGAAAACTTAGTAAGCTACACACTTAGGCAGGATATACATAGCTATGATACAAGGATAGGGCATTCACTATACTTGTTACAAGTTAGATTACAAAAGAGTAACACTAGTCATTTATGTATAAGAATAAAATTGTTTAATAAATTGCCACATGATGCATGGGCGGTAAACATGAAAAAATTCAAGACGGTGTTAAGTGACTGGTTTAAATTAGAAGCATTTTATTCTGTCAATGATTATTGTTCATTTAGTATGACTAACTTGAGGTTTTAACCTGTTCATAAATATAAATTACTTTGTTATTTAGCCTTAGAAGTTGTTATCTATGTTAGTTAAGAAGTTTGTTTGGATGCCTTGACATTTTTATTTGTTTATTTGTACATTTTAATTACTTGTTATTTAGCCCTTAGAGGGTGATGAGTATGTTTAGCTAAGAAGTTTGTTTAAGAATGTCTAGCATGTAGTGAGCATGTAAGTTAATTAAATGTTGACAATGTCTATTGCACTATTGTTTTGTGTTAACGACTAATAAAGATCTTGAATCTTGAAAGGTTTAACAGTCTGTAAAAGTATAAACCACCTGAGTAATACACATGCAAACCTTTATCTCATACTGTTTTAATATTCTTTACGATGCTAATCAAATCTAAATGAAATACAATTTTGAAAGTATACAACTAAGCTGCCCGTATACAAACAAAATAACTCAATCAGGGTGCAGTCAAATAGTGATGGGTTAAAGTACATGTTTTATTCCTCATTATTGTTAAAAGTTAATTACTTTTCACGTCAAATGGATTTAAAGTTTAAGATGTTTGATGTGTGTTGTAGGACCTCCTATTCCAATCTGACTGTGTGTCACTGCACTGCACTCTCAACGAACACAACCACCATCTCATCAACGAGTTCACCATCAAACAGATGAGGCCAGGTATGTAGAAAAAAAAAAACAGTCGAGATATGATTGTATGTTTGGAATAAGTCCTACATCAACATAATTTGGAAAAATAACCATCAAGACTTCATTTATGCCAGCATTCAATTTTTAGAATCAATCCCAAAATAATTAAAAGAAGTAACTGATAACCTTAAATAATTTCATTATTTAAATCATTTTTTTGTTGAAAACCCGCTCCACTCATTAGCGGAGTTTGGTGTGCTTTAACCCTAGGACTGCCCTTGGAATGCTAAATTGCTCGGTGCCCTAGAAATAGACATTTTGCACAATTCACAGTGCCTAAACTACTTTTGATAACCTAGTTATATCTATATATACTCGTTTTGTTCAGAAAAGAAGAAGATTTAGATTAAAATAAAATAAAACTAATCCCTGTTGGTGGATTTTTTGCAAAATTTTAAAAACCAAAATTGTATAATAAACATTTTTGAAATAATTGTTTACAGACAATCAAAGATATACAACATGTAGGCAGTTTATTTCCCCAAGTGGAAATGTGTTTGATTTATTTGAAAAATTTTGTTTTCTCGAATTACGGAAAGAAATACAGGAAGGGGGAAAATTGATAAACTTACGCTGAACATTTGAAAAAAAATCAAGCCCCAAGGCAGAATGTTTTCATTCTTTCTGCAACGGAATATGTACAATCCTAAAACTTTCTGCAAACCTAACGCAAATGATAATATCAGCCAATAATGGTCACCTGGCCACTTAATATCGGCCGTAAATATGACAGAAAACACAAAATCGGTAAAAAATGACAACTAGACCACATATAATTGGCCATAAATATAAAATTTAACATTGATTATAAGTAGTGTCGGTTGCATTTTTTATCGTTTCGGTTCGGTTTTTTACAAAAAACGGTTGTCGGTTTTGGTTGTTTTTCAAAGAACTTACCTAATAACTGTCTCGTCCCTTCTTTAAATTTAAGTTTCTACCTAGATTCTGATATTCTGCCTAAAAAAAAAAAACTTGATTACATACCGGTACCTATAAATCCCTATTTCATACTTTGTATCACTGGTTTATATAAATACTGCTGCAGAGACACTACGCAGAGTTTGTTAAAAAGTCACAAGTAATCAATCAAAGACAAATCAAATGAATTTAAATTAAATATTATGGGCCATTACAAAATTAATTAATCATCTAGGCTTAAAACCTTGTTTAACCAATTAATAACAAGTTAGCCTAGGGCAAAAAAGTAGTCTTTTAGTAATCTTTAACTTAAACTTTGTTAAGATGTTAAGGTTTAAGTTTAGCCTACTGTAGGCCTAACCTTAAAACAAAATATGTTTTCCTGTTTTTGTTAATATTTTAGTTTTGTAGTCTTTGGAAACCAAGAATCTAATCGTAAATACGGTTTATAGATTCATATTAGTTTATAAAAACCAAACCAGAACATTTTAAATAAGGAAGTGATCACAAATAATACTCCTATTCAGACAGACAGACATTTTGTTGTGTCTAGGCTCCAGGTAGTTTTTTGCTCACTTTCAGATGTCTTCCATTAACATCTTTCATGAATAGAGAGCAATAAATCACTTATCTGTACCTGTCATTCAATGCCTCTGAGAGTTAATGAAAGAATCCCGTTGAAGCAGAAGAATACTAAATTCCCAATTGGCTCTATCCTGCTTAAAGTGATTTTATTTTAAATAACGTATACAATTTTAAATCATATGTAGCCATTTTACAATTATTTAGTAGGTATTTTATGGTTAATTTTTAACCTAACTTACAACCTTGTCAATTGCAATTTAATATTGCACCATTATCCTACGATAATATAAAATAAACAAAATCAGTTTAATTTAAATTTATAATGGGAAAAGAGCACAAGACCTGTCAAGGTCAAGTTTTTTGTCACAACCAAACCCTTCCCACCCCCCCTCACCTTGCTTCCTTATCTGTTGTCTCCACTCACTTACATCCATAAATAGATGTTCTGATAAACAGTGATTGTATTATCCATTATCTCTTGAACCAAAAGTCGCACAACTTTGATTGACATTTTATTTTATTTGTGGAAATCAGACGAAAAAAATGAGCCATCTTTTGTGACCAGACTGACAGTGAAAAACCAAAACCTACATTAGACCATCGGTTCTCGGTTTTGGTTTTTTGTAAAAAAACGGTAAAACTGACAACCGACTTTAACAACCGACACATCCCTAATTATAAGCAATGTCCGGACCAAGTAATATTGGCCAGATGGTAATCGGACTGTGCTTTATCGGCCGAAAATGAAGGTAAACCCATGTTTTGCTTGTCAATACATCATTCAGATTTATTGTACTGGCCAGAAATGTGTATTGCTTCTCATATATTAGTTAAAAACCATCTTAAAACTATCAAATATGGGGTGCTATCCTTATCCATACTGTTAAAAAACTACCAACAACGATATATTGCTGTCGGCAAATACTCGCTCGAAAATACTCGAAACTCGAGAATAATTGGCACTGCTCGACTCTATCCAAAATATCACTACTTGCACACCCTTACTTATTTATACATAATAGGTGTGATGTTTCATAATGATGTACGTTTAATAGGTGATTCATGTGGCCATAACAACAAACTGCATATAGACTATCTATACAACTAAAGATATTATGTTGCAGGTGCTTTCCTAGTGAACACGGCTCGAGGGGGGCTGGTGGACGATGATGCGTTAGCTGCAGCTCTGAAGCAGGGCAGGATCAGGGCGGCCGCGTTAGACGTCCACGAGAACGAGCCATACAACGTCTTTCAAGGTAACCATAGTCAATTAACAAATCTTTCAGATTTAAAAATCCTATTTGAGCATGAAAAATTAAACAACTTCTTGCAATCCGTAAGTAATAACAACACGTACTATACCAATGTATAGTACGTGTTGTTATTACTTACGGATAGGGGTGTGAAAGTACTCAAAATGTTATCAGCCGAAAATGACAGCCAAACCATGTTTTGTTTGAGCAAAACATACATAATTTATTGTTCTGACCTCCCCCGTCAACGGAGAGCGCAAAAAGCCCCAGGGGTGCAGAATATGTCTGATCCCGCGAGCCAGGCTCGGGGGAAATTTTGGGCCAGCAAACTAAATAAATTTGTCTTAAATTAATTTCCTGGGAAATTAAAAAAATCGTAATTAGATAACACAACTGCGGCGTTGCATAATCGATTTACATTAAAATATAATTCAGACGTCATTGGTCAAGCCAAATACTAGACTACAGCGTATTATCCAGTGTTGGAATATCCAAATAATTTTGATGGTCTGACATTTACATTAGACAACTAACTGTGTTTGTTTGTTTACCTCAAAAGTCAGTCGAGCGATCCTTTATTTTTTGTCTCATTCTTAAAGGCTGGTCTATTGTTTGGCATCCGGTCTCTGGTCTAGGAAATATTTCCGGCCCACATCACTATATACAGGAAACAAATTACTGAAACATTTCAAGAAAACATAAAAAAGAGGAAGATTATAATAAATTTAAAACTCACTTAAAGGAAGGAGGTCAGTTTTATATTATATTTAATTGAGCAACTTGACTGTGGGTTGTGAAAAATTAAATTAAATTCAAATTCACTTTATTCATTAAATATGAACAATAATAATCGATGTGTAGTTACAATGGCATTGTGTATGGTGAATTTCAACTAGGTTATATTACTGTAATGTAAAGTGTGACATAATTCAATGAACAAATATACAATCATTGATCATGAATGAAGAACTATTGCCTATGTTTACACTTTCATTGTATTTACATGTCAGATGTTAAATATATAAAAAAGGTGGTATAAGGCTGTGAGAGGATCTTTTATATGTATTTACCGTCTGATATGTAAACAGTGGAAGTTTAAATATATCTTTAAGTGTGGTAAGAAGTCTTTTTTTAGAAGCATAACGCATGAAAATGTAATTAGTAAATAAATTACATTAATTTAACTTTTTTTAGGCTACCTACTTTACATAATTACAACTTAACAGTTTCTACTTAATAACTTGTTCATCAATTGTATTTTAACCCTGGTGTATTATTTATTTAACATGTTGGCCTTTAAATATTAATACATTGACTCATACCATTCATCACATTGACTAGATGTTTATGGTTCTATTTTAGTGTCTGATTGTTGTAGGACCTCTAAAAGATGCTCCGAACCTGTTGTGCACGCCACACGCCGCGTTCTACTCGGACGCGTCATGCACAGAGCTGCGGGAAATGGCAGCATCAGAGATTAGACGAGCGATCATCGGTCGAATCCCAGACTGCCTGCGGAACTGTGTGAACAAAGAGTACTTCCCCAGTGGGGGGGTGGGCGTGGGCGTGGGTTACCCCGTGGGTGGGGCCGAGGGCATGAACGGGGGCTACTACGCAGCGGGCGGGGGCGGAGTTGGGGCGGCTACGGGGGCGGGGGCACTGCCAGTGCAGCAAGCACACTCCACCACCCCCCACGAGGTGCCCCACTCTGTCACAGCACCTCCGCCCCCTCAGCCACCTCCCGTCACCCAACCCCCCGGTATCCCTCACTCCATGGTCAGTAGTGAGCTCAGAGTAAGTTGATCTGCTTTTCTACCTTTATTAGAATATTGGTTTGTACTAGGATGAGTCAGATTCGGTTTGACTGGATGATTTGATATCTGTCTTAAATAACGATCATACCAGAGATATATTGGCTGTAAATAGCAATGTAAACGCATATTATTTTCCGAGACATCTACAGTACCATAGAGCAAAAGGACAAATAGACTCTTCTTAACATAATAATGTTTTAGGTTAAGGTGGCTCTAGCTGGGTCATTATTCCACATCAAGTCATCCAGGCCATGACACCCACCATATCAGATTTTGATGTAACTTGAAGATTCTCATCTATTTACAAATATATGAAAAAATACCAAATTTTATCTCTTTATCTCTAATAGTTTTTATTTTATAGCCACTTTAAATATGAATTAAATATGCATTTTTGCTGCTTCCGAGTCCTTGAGATGAAGGTGCACTGTCAATGAAAAAAATTCCTAACTTAGCCATTTTTAATGATAGTCCTATGCAAAAATTCAGTACTGTTAAGTAAGCTGTGCTGATTTCAGAAAAAATATGTTACCACTACATGGTCACTGGTTCGGGATAAAAAAATATATTTTGTCATATTTTAAGAGTTTTTTTGTAGGCGAACATGTTCTATAAAAACAAGCATATCTCTAAAAGGCACAGTGATAATCAAGTAAACTTTTTTCACGATACTATTGGAATATCAGCTGCTTTTCCATTGCGTATATTGCCAGGTAAAGGTCGTCATATCCTCTCTAGTGAGAAAAAAATCAGCTGATTATAAATCAGCCTAACAATACAATACAATATTGAAATAATGCCCATCTGTTCAAAACATTGTGTTGGTTGTTGTGTTTACTTTACTTCGTCTTTTGTTAATATTTTCAGCTGTTGTATCAAATAATTTTTTGCTGTAGTATCAGGAAAAATAGTGTTCAAAACTCGTGGGAAAATGATTTTTCCTGGTGGCTCGTTCAATAAATCAGTCGGCTGGCCATCATTATTTCTTTGAGTCATTATCTTGCAACCATGGTTTTTCCCATGAATTATGAATTTATACTAAATATTAAACAAATTTTCTTTTTCCTATATTACTACAGTATACTAGCATTGACTATAAATACTGAAGGAGACATCCCATCCATATGGTCCAGCTGTCCCACTTTTAGTGTATGCCAGAATTTAAAATTGAAGTAGTTTGATTAGGTCACCGACAGATTGTGCTGCTGTCAACTATTTATTTTAGTTATTTACTTTTAAAATATTTCCACCCCAGAAAGCAAGTAATAATCAACTTATGTTTGCTTCCTGACACACCAACTGTTGTTATCCCCTCCTTGAGAGGATAAGTAATAGTTGACAACAGTATACTCTGTTGGTGATTGGTGTAAACTGCGACCTCTTTCAATCCTGGCATACACAAAACTAGGGACACATTTTATAATGGCAATGAGAAGTCTACTTCAGTATTTATAGTCAATGATACTTAGTGAAATTAGCAGTAAATTATGTAAAAATTGCATTAAAAATTAGTTTGATAATTAACTAAAAAAACTGATAAATAACGTTACAGTATATTTAAATACCCTGTAGCAGCTAACCTGCGTATTCAGCGAATTTCCATTGCATATATATATATACCTTAATATATACCTTAATACCACATAAAGCCAAATACAAAGTTTCATCAACATACATTCATAAATAAATGATTTATGACATTTTAATTATTCTCCATAAGAATAACATAGCAGCTGAGTATGCAGGTTTGCAGAAACAAGGAACACAACAAATGGGATTTTATACAAATATCAATATAGCTCAACTAGGTAAAGCCACATACCAAATTTTATTAATTTATGTTCATAGTTAACGGAGATAATATTTTACTTATTATCCAAAATATTAACATAAGGGCTGAGTACTTGGGTTTTCTGCTACGGGAACTATCGGAAAAAAATCAATTTCTTTGCAAATATCAATAGACCACAAAAACATGAAGCAATATACCAAGTTTCGTCAGGATAAGTTGATAAATAAGCGAGATATACAATTTTTATTATTCTCCATAAGAATATCATTGGACAACGTACTGTGTTTAGCACTTTCAATTACTCTGTAACTAATTGACCTAAAACAATGATCAAAACACCAAATTGTTTGTTTTTTAAGCTGAATTCAGTGGTGAAAAATAAAATTTGATTTACTAAAATATGATATGTAAAATCTCAAAACACCTATTTTTGATCTACAAACCCCCCCCCCCCCCCAAAAAAAAAAAATACCCCTGGCTGGCTGGCTGGTTTTCGAGCTTAGTCATAAATGTTATTTTACATGTTTGTACAAAATTTCATCAAAATCGAACCATTTTTACGAGAGTTATCACACCCAAGGACACACACACACACACACACACACACACACACACACACACACACACACACACACATATATATATATATATATACAGTTTTGAACGGATGGTGTTTTTGGCATCTGGGGACTCAAAAAACAAAAAGTTATCCCAGGCATAGGTCTTACCATGCCGACTACAGTAATAGCTTCTTCCCTATAGGCCAAAAATCTAATTATTCAGTTTCTATATTTTTTTTAGTAATGATCGGTTTTTAGGGAAATTGGTTAAAAACATTGATCTACAATCATTAAAAATTAATTATTTAAACAAAACATTGCTTTCTAACTTTTATATAAAAACTAGCTGTTCTCGCAGGCTTTGCCCCGCAAATAATTTATAAAAACTATGACA
The DNA here is from genome assembly GCA_963675035.1 of Allygus modestus. Lineage (NCBI taxonomy): Eukaryota > Metazoa > Arthropoda > Insecta > Hemiptera > Cicadellidae > Allygus > Allygus modestus. The sequence goes on from OY776111.1 coordinate 207,959,442, forward strand.
GTTGTGTGTGCTGCATTCTGTGGTTAGCCCGTGGAACTACTGTGAACCAAGATCAGCTGTTTGTATTTACATTAGGTCAAACCAAAATGAATGTCCATAATACATGGGACATGAAGTACATGGGAACTTTGTCGAGGTCTCTGGCGGAGCCCTAAGGTCAGATCAGGATGGAAACGAATCGGAATCGAAAAAATTGGAATCGACTGATCCCTAATTACTATTCTTGTCATCATATATAATGTTTACCTGAAAAAGATTATGTCTTGGATTTATAGCTTTTATCAAACTAAATAAAATGGTAGTTTGTTTGAAGTTTTGAAATCAAGCCTCTGGACCAACTGTCCGGTATTTTGGTATTTCCTTATTTTTATACTAATTGTAGGGTTAGATAGGATTGGATTTTTAAGTTGGGACGGGACAGGATTTATTTTTTCCTCCCAAAATTCGGGACAGGATTGTCCTTCCTGTACTAATCAGGAAATATTTGTTCGGGTGTTTATGCCCAAACTTGTATGAAAACAAATGGATGACAATAATAACAAAAATTTCATACTTTGTAGTATTGCATAAACAATTGTAAAACTATAATATAGTACTAGCTGTGTACCCGTCCTTCGTACGGATTCTATATAAATGGTAGATTAACTAAATCAAATAACAATCTACATTATTTTATAATATTAAAATTACATTTTACACGTTTAATTTACAAATAAATCAAAGTTAACGAAATATACTGGCAGATAGATCGGGTCCTGTTGCTAAGTCGAGGAACTCTGTTGGGTAGTAAACGGCGTGTGATTTGCGACTTCAAATCGCTACACGTGACACTTTGGATTCGCTTTTAGAAATAAAAGAACTCAAGTACAAACAAAAAAATATCGGTGAGTGGGGAGAGGGGGCATAAATATGAAATCGGCGCGGGGGAGCAAATATAAAATGGGGGGGGCAAAAATAAAAACCGGGGGGGAGTAAAAATATAAAATTGGGGGGGCAAACAAATAAAATGGAGGGTGGACATAAAATAAAAATATAAAGTCGAAGAGGGGGGGAGCAAAATATAAAAATGGGGGGAGAAAAAATATAAAATCGGGGGAATATAAAATAGGAGGGGCAAATATAAAATCGGGGTAGGGGCAAAAATATAAAATGAGGGGCGGACAACAAAATAAAAATATAAAATCAAAGAGGGGGGGAGAAAAATGTAAAATAGGTGGCAAAAATATAAAATGGAGGGATATAAAATAAAAATATAAAATCGAAGTGGGGGGGAGGCAAAAATATAAAATCGGGTGAGGAAAAAATGTAAAATCGGGGGGGGTAAAAATATAAAATCAGGGGGGCAAAAATTTAAAATGGGGGACATCAAATAAAATTAAAAAATCGAAGAGGGTGGGCAAAAATGAAAAATCGAGGGTGGGGCAAAAATAAAAATCGGGGGCGAGCAAAAATATAAAATCGGGGGAGCTGAAAAAATAAAATTGTGGGGGCCAAAATATAAAGTCGGGAGGGGGCAAAAATAAAAATGGGGGGCAAAAATATAAAACGGGGGGACATATAATAAAAATATAATATCTAAGAGGGGGGCAAAATATAAAATTGGAGGTGGGGCAAAAATAAAAATCGGGGGGTACAGGAAGTATTGGTACAATTTTTTTTTTTTTGTGCAAATAAGAAAAGACCACAACCAGATGAAGCCACATTAATATTTGTTCATTAACCCTTTGAGTGCCGCAGCATCATGGCCATTTCTTATGCTTAAATTGCCGGGCTAATTTCAATGAAAAATGTAGTAGTTTACATAAAATATCATATAAAATACAATTTTAGAGGTAGCCATGTATTTTTTTATTTATTTTGTTTATGAATAAATTCTCTATGAAATAGTATAAAGTAACTATAATCAGAAAATAAATTGGGGCTTAAAATTATTTTTTTTTATATAAAACAAATTAAAAATTTGTTTTTTTTTCAACTTTGACTTGCATAAATTATGCTAAAAAATTTCATTTGATATTTTTCAACCCAAAGGCAGAAAGAGCAGAAAATGCTGATCAAAACTGATTTATAAATCATCAATATCAGTTAATGTTTGCAACAAAAATAAATTAAAATATGTTACAATTCAAAAAAGGCCCTAGGCCTAGGCTATGTGGTTACTAAGCACCGTTGAAGTACAATTTTGTGATATAAACAAATATTATTTTTTAGTTTGTTGTCAGTAAACATGGTTATTATTACTAGTATATAAGCATTAGGCCTACCAAAGTAAATGAAATGCACAATAAACTAGAAAACAAAAGATGTATGTATATCTTTTACTTTCACAAAAACTTAGTATCTACGACAATGACACTGTTTCCAAGATCATTGTAAACTAATTCCCGAAGGTTACTCAAGTTGTTTCTGTCTATTCTACTACTTATTTTCATTTCATACGTAAATTGGAAGTAAAAAACACTAAAATATAACTTCAATAACAATAATATAAGTGATATTTATGTCAACAACAAACATATAACATCACATAACAACAAATACAGACGACATCTGCGACAGAGATGACTAAATTAGGGTCTGCTAACAGACCAAAGGCAACAAAATTGCTATAGATCTGATAGCTGGAAGCTTCTGGATCAAAACAAAATACTTTGAAAGCCAGTACCTTGTTTTGGTATGAAGTACTACGTAAAATACCGAGAGTCGATGTCAGCGATGCTCGGCAATTTATGCGTAAACACATCTGCTAGATGCTGTGGCACTCAAAGGGTTAATACTATAGATTATTAGCTAGCTGACGTAACTGTTCTTCGCACAGGGGTTTTCTCTACCCGTTCTTTAGTCAATGCAATTTGCATTTTAGTTAGCTTGAAACAGCTGTTCTTGCTTCTGCTCTTTAAGCTGTCAAATGGAAGTATCCACAGCTGTGTTCGCATTAGTTTCTTGAATGTTTACTTTATTCTGAAATGTAAACATTGAAACTTAGAACCTTCACGGGGCGTAGCCCGAGGGGATTTTAAGGAAGTGAATAGGCCTGTGTGTTGTATGGGTTCAAGATCTACCTATGTGTAAAGTTTCAGCCCAGTGGGTTCAGTAGTTTTTGCGTTCACCCGGAACATCAGACAGACAGACAGAAACCACCTCTTCTTTATAATATTATAGATATAAAAAATTTGAATTTACCACGTATAAACCACAAAATGTTAACTGTATACTCTTTCCATAATGTAGGTAACCACTAAGAAAGGATTTTAAGAAATTCCCATTAGGCTCTGCCTCACTGGAAGTCAAGGTTTCAATCCAGTGTTATTCTTATGGACATTCACTTTGGTTTCAGCTGATGAAAATTCAACCAGCTGATCATGATTCGTAGTAGTTCCACGGGTTAACCACAGAATGCAGCAAACACCACAAGTTTTATTCCCGGGTGAAACCGGGTATGATGGCAGCTAGATTTGTATAGAATGCATATTATCTATGTTTTTACTGCTCAAATTTTATTGTGATTTTTATTTAATGACCAAACTATTAATTATCCATCATGAAAGTAATATTATCTCATTTGAAATTTTTTTGTTTGATTTTATATTTAATTGTCAGTCATTCTCAACCAGGGGGTCTGATTTTATATTTAATTGTCATTCTCAACCAGGGGGTCTGATTTTATATTTAATTGTCATTCTCAACCAGGGGGTCTGATTTTATATTTAATTGTCATTCTCAACCAGGGGGTCTGATTTTTTATTTAATTGTCATTCTCAACCAGGGGGTCTGATTTTATATTTAATTGTCATTGTCAACCAGGGGGTCTGATTTTATATTAAATTGTCATTCTCAACCAGGGGGTCTGATTTTATATTAAATTGTCATTCTCAATCAGGGGGTCTGATTTTTTATTAAATTGTCATTCTCAACCAGGGGGTCTGATTTTATATTAAATTGTCATTCTCAACCAGGGGGTCTGATTTTATATTAAATTGTCATTCACAACCAGGGGGTCATGTTATGGATTTTTATGGTAAACTCTAGTGAGTGACCATAAGAAAAAGGGTGTTCCTGGCACAAGAACAAGGGTGAATGTGCCAAGACTAATTACCCCTATGAGTAAAGAAAAATTTACCACAAAATTAAAAATAAAAACCCTTAAGTGAACAAAGAAAATGTGTATGATAGGAAAAAGAAGCAAGCAACATAAAATACCCCCGTAGCAGCAAACCTACGTACTCAGTGAATTTCCAATGCATACATATGTATCTTAATACCACATATAGCCACATACCATGTTTCATCAATATACATTCATAAATAAATGATATATGACATTTAAATTATTCTCTATAAGAATAACATGGCGGCTGAGTATTCAGGTTTGCTGAAGCAGGGAACAGAAACAATGGGGTTTTATACAAATATCAATATAACTCAAGTAGGTAAAGCCACATACCAAATTTTATTAATTTATGTTCATAATTAAGGGACATAACACGTTACTTATTCTCCATAAGAATAACATAAGGACTGAGTACGCAGGTTTGCTGCTACGAGAACTATCGGCCAAAAAATGTTTTTAGTGCAAATATCAATAGACCACAACGATAGAAGCAATATACCAAGTTTCATGAGGATAAGTTAATAAATAAGCGAGATATACAATTTTTCTTATTCCCCATAAGAATAAATAACATTGGAGAACGTACTTTGTTTAGCACTTTCAATATCTCTGTAACCATTTGACGTAGAGCAATGATCAGAACACCAAATTGTGCGTCTTTTTAAGCTGATACCAATGGGAAAAAAATAAAATTTGACTTTTTCAACAATTATGTAAAAATACTCAAAAAACCCATTTTTGGGGTACAAAACCCCCCAAAATACCCTTCGGATAGGTCGATCTGTCTGGTTTTCAAACTTTACACGTTTATACCAAATTTTGTCAAAATCGGATAATTTTTACGAGAGTTATCGTGCTCACGGACACACATATATATATATACAGTTTTGAACAAATGGTTTTTTTGGCATCTGGGGACCTCAAAACGAAAAGTTATCATGGGTCTAGGTCTTACTAAGCCGACTACGGGAATAGCTTCTCTCCTATAGGGGAAATTCGCTAAAATAAATTTACCATGTGGGAAAAAATTAAATTAAAACATATTGATGCTTAAAACAAATATTTTACATAAATTTGATTGGGTTTATATTATTACCCTTAAAACAATTGTTTTATTAAAAAACTTTTACGATAACAATTATTATTAAGCTAAATAAGTTATTCATATTTCGGTTTATCAAGACTATTGTAACGGTACCCCTCAGATAGCTAAAAGTTTGAAAATACTGCACAATGATTGGAAAGCTACCTCACTAGTAAAGATCAACCAAAAAGAAACTATAGTCAACAACACTACAAGTGACCACACTAATACCCGTTAGTTAGAAGTTCGGGTCCCAAAATTTTGGGCAATATTTCGGGAAAAATCATCCTGTTTTACAAACGGTATTTATTTTACCTCAGGATTATTTTGGGGCGATTATTTCCTTGATCGTCTTTTACGGCAGTGATTACACGGTGCAATCATCAATTATGGCCAATATTACTTAGTGCGATAGTCATTTGCGCCCTATATCACGTGGTTCGGTTGTCTGTTTTTGTCGGAGAGCGGCAAAATCGTCATTATTTTTCTGTAGTGCGGTGCAATGGTAATTTACGGCTGAAATTAAGCGGTTTGATCTTCGTTTACAGCCGATGGCACATGGTAGACTACTCCTATAACCACAAAATTTAGCACATATACTCTTTCCATAATGCAGGTAACCACTAAGAAAGGATTTTAATAAATTCCCATGGTTTGGGCCTTAGGGATGATCGGTTTTTCGTACTTCATGAATGTCCATAAAACAAACAGGATTGGAACTTGGAAGCTCCGTGGGGCATAGCCCTAAGGAAATTTCTTAAAATCCTTTCTTAGTGGATACCTACGTTATGTAAATAGTATACGAGTCAAATTTCATGGTTGTAGGTGTAGAGGTTTGGCCTGGGGGGAGATCGGTTTTTGTAATTATTGAATATCCACAAGAATTTCACAGGATTGGAACCTTGAAACCCCATGGGGCAGAGCCATCTATGGGAATTTCTTAAAATCTCCTCTTAGTGGTTCCCTACGTTATGGGAAGAGTAATACATGCCAAATTTTGTGGTTGTAGGTGTAGAGGTTCGGTCTGGGGGATGATCAGTTTTTCGTAATTATAGGTATAGATAAATGTTTGAAATAAATCAATGTTTTTAATTATATTGTGTTTGTTTCAGCCCCTGAGTACGGCCGATCCCTCTAACCATCACGCCGTCAAGCCCTCAGTCGAGTCATCGGAAGTGCATTAACCCTCCCCAGATGACAGTGTTTTGGTTTCTCTCAGTACAAAATTAAAGAAACTCCCCCTTTATGAATCATAGGCACTCAATCTTCATTTCTGGCAATTTCTCTACATCGTCTTTGCATTGGAATAAACTAAGAACTACATTTTTTACCTGTTACAGACAGTTTCTGACGTACCGAAAAAGTTTTATATACATATGAAGAGAGAATGAGAGATGACTTTAATAAAGTTCTTTTTTCATTTTCTCTTCCATTTTAAAATTTGATATTGCCAGAAACGAAGAGTTGTCTATGAATTATAAGATGAACATAGGACTTTAGGTAATATAGATGTCGTGAATGTGTCTTGCCCTGTTTATTTGTTCGTCACTCGAGATTCTCACTGACTAAAGTGTGGACACTGATTGTTTGCAGTGCGTGAAAATAAACAAGATTCAATTTACGAGCGTAATAAACTGGTTATTACAGAGTCATTGTAAATAGTTCATTTTGTCTAGGTAACTTTTATTTTTTTAGGTAGGTTACATGCTTCTTTTTATTATTATTATGAAAGGCTTTTTAAATAATGTTCGATAGTGATTGTATATTTGAGATTCTTTTAATATTGTGTCGATTTAACTTTAACACTGTATTATTTGTACCACTGTATAATTTTTTAAAGATTTATATATTTGTGATGATGTTGTGACTCCTTTTTGACTAATGTATAAAAAGTATCAAAATTATTATCAGATTAAAATTATACAGGGTCACATTATATTTAAATCTGTTGTTTTTCAGATTGTTTATTTTTGGACTCGAGTCCTACATTTGTCATAATATTACTGTAATATTTAAGTTATGTTTAGTTACATAATTCTATTAAGTCTTTTTAACCCAAATTTTGTACAGATGTAGGTTATGTGTATCCCTGATGTTAACACATATGTTTGAAGTATATATTTACAACAATGTTAAAAGAAAACTTGTATAATTGATTAAAAAATAAAAACTATAAAAAACGCATTCCTCTTTATCTAAAATTAACTATTCATTTCATTGGATGGCCATCATGTACTCAGTCAAAACAAGAATTGTGTCTAATTTAAATATCTCCTTCAGAAGTGTATCTCACATATAATTTATATTCTTGAACTCAGTTAGAAACAAGTCAATAACTTTTAAGGTCATATTTGTAAATCCATTTACAATCACAAATTTAACTTAAGAATATTATTTACAAGTAATATGTAAATTACATCTTTAAGATATCTTTAAATATGGGAAAATAAAATTGATATTAATCAGCTTTATAATTTTTTCTGCTAAAGCAAATATTTGTTTTTCCATTCTTGAGATTATGTCGTCATAAATTATTGTTAACTATACATCAAAGATTATTTTTAATGAACTAAAGAAACTAAATAATGAATCTTTGTTGTTTACAAAATTATACATTTTTAGATGAATATTACTACCACCAATCATTTATAAATTTTCACCTTACTCCATGTGTGCATTAATTATTAAGTTGACAAATGTGATGTATTTTATGTATCTCTTGGAGCAAATTCATCGGATGTTATTAGTTTGAATGTACTGTATTAAAAGTGAACCATAAAATGGAATATGGTAGCTTAATTTGTTACTATCGTTTAGTGATCTTAACTTTTATACAAACCATTGAAAGGTGAATTTTATTTTTGTACAGTATAGTTGTAAGCACACTTTGACATCACAGGGGCAGTCGCAGTGGTTGCCCGGTCGCCACGTAACATTCCACCCACACACCATTGCGACTCCTCCTACACACCAAACCTGTTAAAAAATAACATTTTAATGAAAAGACTTAAATTTATATTTTGTGGTAACCCGAATTGAAGTGCTGACGAAGGACTAATGAGGAAGCTACTGGCATATGGAATTCCTTTTTTAAATATTGTTAAGATACTTTAGTTAGTTGTAGGTTGAGTTATCAGCTTAGGTTTGTAAGGTAGATTAGTGTCCAGAGTTTACGAATGAATGTTTAGGGCTCTTCCACTGAACATGTAAATCATACTGAATAAATGACATCATCTTGTATTTGACTCTTCTTTTTTCGCCCCAGTTTGTTTATATTTCATAGCAGAAAATATTCTACAGCAAACGCATACGAATCATCACACACATCGTACAAATATATAAAACATTACATTATAGTTATAAACTATCCATTACAAGTCAACACAGTAAATATCATTGTGTAAAGTAACATGTTGAATAGTTTACGTCTTTACAGACACATCATTCCCCAACAGTGGCGTAACTTTTTTTTTGGGGGGGGGAACCCCGCAAACTTACTTTCAGGGCCCTCCCATATGTAACAGATGCGTTCAGTTTCACCATAACCTTATCCATTTCTAGATTCTGTGATAAGGTTTCATGAGCAAGGACATTTCAGAACCATAAAGATACATAACCTCCAGATACATAAGTTAACGGTGTCGAAACATAAAGCTTCATCAAGTCCATCTCCCAGGTCAGTAACTCGCTCTGTTTCTGTCCAAATATGGAAAAAGTATTTGGAGTAGATTCAGATTGGGTTTGGAGTGAAATCTCCGCTATAGCGTTTGTTTGTTTGTTTTTGGGGGGATTAGGAGGCCCCGGCATAGCCGGCTAGGCATGTCTCCCTTTGGGGATATTATGCAGCCACCAGAAAGAGGGAAAAGAGGGTCGGGAAAGGTGGTAGGACGGAGTCAGTCTGCCTCGGTCCAGAAAGGGAGAGAGAACCTTACCTAGCTCCCGGGCTCTGTGGGTGACAGAACCCCAGGACGATTCACCCTCTAACCCGACGTCCCCCTAAGTCCACCAGACGGACCGCCATCGCACAGAGCCTCTAACCTCTCAGCGGTCGGGCGGCCCCAGAACAGTTCGTCTCCCAGACCGGAGACCATCAAGTAAGGGCCCTTCCTCCCAGGCTGCAAGGAAAATTCACCACTTCCTCCAAGGACTTGGACTAGACTGGGTATCCAGGCTCAACTGGGAGTCAAGCCCCCAGACCAAGGAAGGAAAGTTGGTCACACTGGATAGCCAAAAGACTTACCAATACTGTGACAGCTTCATTTTCTTGTACCTAATGTTGACCTCTGTACTAGTATAGATAGGCCAGTCAGAGAGCCATCGAGGGCTCCGCTATAGCGTTAACGTTTGTACCTGGAGGTTTTTAAATGGATCCCATCGTGAGCCGCCGATGTATCATTTATCACTATCATATACTTGACACACCCTTGAAAGTGAATTTACATCGCAGAATTATAAACAGTTCAAAAACTAGGCCAATACTGTGACAGCTTCATTTTCTTGTACCTAATGTTGACCTCTGTACTAGTATAGATAGGCCAGTCAGAGAGCCATCGAGGGCTCCGCTATAGCGTTAACGTTTGTACCTGGAGGTTTTTAAATGGATCCCATCGTGAGCCGCCGATGTATCATTTATCACTATCATATACTTGACACACCCTTGAAAGTGAATTTACATCGCAGAATTATAAACAGTTCAAAAACTAGGCCCATGTTATACGGGCTGCAAAAACGCGACAGATAAAACGCTGACGCTGATCATAAAAAACGGATCTGTTAAACAAGCATTAGTTAATGCCACATCGTCGACGCCTACCTACGCTCAGTGGTGGAGCTGTAAACTGGCAGAAAAAACGCTGTGGCAGGCACCACGGATATCATAGGTGGGTTGAGAAAACAGATTTGCCACTGCCCATATAGCAGTGATTTGTGTCGTCTCTGCTGCCAGTTTACCGGTCTGGACGCTGACACTGAGTTTGTAGGGTCCGACGCGACAGATAAAACGCTCGTATAACTTGCATACAGGAAGGTACATTGCCCGGTAGGCTTGGCGTCTAGGCGACGAAAAATCTGTCATGTTTTCATGTTTTTCTGCTAGTATAACATGGGCCTTACTCTCCCTACTGACAACTATTTTACAATTCATATGAAAAATGGTGACCTTATTGATCAAACTAGTCGACCCGTGCGGCATTCTGTACTGTGAACCAAATCTTGTCAGCTGATCAGATGTTCTTTTGTTTTATTCCCTTTATTTATCTTTCATATTATTCAAATTTCTGAGAAGCAGTACATTTTTAAACCTTGGGTCTATTTTTCGCCGGCACGATAAGCTTTAAAATGAGGGGTAAATCATGGAATTTGATAAAGGAATAAGGAAGATCTCGCGGACTGACAGAGAAACAGACTAGAGAAATAATATATAAGATAACTCACTTTAAAGTTTACTTTAAAACTTAATAGAATTTAGGAAAATTAAAATAATGAAACTTATTGTAGTTTTAAAGTGATTTATTTATTTAACACTAAGCATAACGAATTAAAGATAATATTACTTGGTTAACAAAATCAAAATAATTCTGAAAAGTTTACTAACAACATTATTGCTGTTTTAAAATGTTTCATTAACAGAAAACAAGCACAAAAAAATTAAAAATATTGTTAGGCTAAAAGATTAAAATCCTAATGTTTACTAATAATATTATTGTTGTTTTGAAATGTTTCACTTATAAAACAATAAGGCCAAAGAATGAAAAATAATTAGGCTAAACAGAAATCAAACTATTCAAATTTAATTGACATTTTACCAACTCGGCAATATTAAAAACCGAGTTATCGTACACGCTTATTGTTTCAATACTTTATTTTAATTTGATTTCAGACCATTTATTTGAGACGACTTACAGTATATAGCGTTCAGCAGCTTAACATATTCAAAATGGCTAAATTCATTAACATTAATGAAAATTAAATATAACAATATTATCCAATCATGCATCAGACCTTTAACTTGCCCCCCCTCCCCCCATCACGTGGCCAGCAGTTAACGCCACTGTCTCCCATTGTGGTATACCAGAGCTTATCCTTCATAGTTTATTTCATGATTATCTAAATATTATTTTATGGAATAAAAGGCTTTATTGGCAAGATTTTATGTTTATGTACCACAACGTTCAATGGAAGGTCCAGAATACGTGTATTCTTTTGTTGTGGAGTTTTACTACACTGAGGAGAACTCTTGAGAGGTCAGTCTGTGACTGTGTATTTGAATTCTGACTTTTTGGTATTATATTTTTATTCTAAAGTATCAAGATAAATTGTTATATTACTTTGTGCATCGATTATTGTTCCAAAAATAATAAATAACTTTGGCTAAGTGAGTTGTTTAGTTTTCTACCAACAGGTTTACCAGAGGTTTGTTGCTTATTCTCGTTTGAGTTATTGCTGTCTACACTTAGTTCATTTGTCTTTTATTGAACACTGGCTGATTAAAATTATTTTTGAAACTCATAATAGCGATAGATTTGAATTTATTTTTTGATTTATTTGGACTTTACCTATCGCTTCTAGTGTTTAAAACTACACTACGTTTCGGGAGGTAAGGAAACTCCTCCCGTTATCAAGTGAACCCTACTTGCATCTAAATATCAAACTCTTACACCTAACTAACCTACATTTTTTTTTTATTATTTTCCTTTACATTTTAATTTACACTAACACAAAGATAACAAATATATATACAAAAAATCAAATACAATACACTAACACAAAATTTATATATACACCTAACTAACCTACATTTTTTTAATATTTTCCTTTACAATTTAATTTACTCTAACATAAAGATAACAAATATATATACAAAAAATCGAATACAATACACTAACACAACATTTATATATACGAACAAATGGAAAACTGACAATACATTACCTGTTCTGCATCGTGGCCTCCAAGCTGACGGGCAAACACGGGAAACTTAAATCTCACGTCCATCCACAACCAAACAGTCTAGTGTGCGGTTTGGTTGTGGATGGACGTGAGATTTAAGTTTCCCGTGTTTGCCCGTCAGCTTGGAGGCCACGATGCAGAACAGGTAATGTATTGTCAGTTTTCCATTTGTTCGTATATATAAATGTTGTGTTAGTGTATTGTATTCGATTTTTTGTATATATATTTGTTATCTTTATGTTAGTGTAAATTAAATTGTAAAGGAAAATATTTAAAAAATGTAGGTTAGTTAGGTGTATATTATATATTTTGTGTTAGTGTATTGTATTTGATTTTAGCGAATTTCCACTATAGGGAAGAAGCTATTACCGTAGTCGGCATGGTAAGACCTAGGCCCGGGACCATGATAACTTTTCGTTTTGAGGTCCCCAGACCCCAAAAACACCATTCGTTCGAAACTGTATATATATATATATATATATGTGTCCGTGAGCACGATAACTCTCGTAAAAATTATCCGATTTTGATGAAATTTGGTATAAACGTGTAAAGTAACATTTATGACTTTAAGTTCGAAAACCAGCCAGATCGCTTTATCCGAAGGGGTATTTTGGGGGGGTTTTGTACCCCAAAAATGGGTTTTTTGAATTTTTACATATAATTTTGGAAATAGTCAAATTTTAGTTTTTACCATTGGATTCAGCTTAAAAAACACACAATTTGGTATTTTGATCATTTCTCTACGTCAATTGGTTACCGAGATATTGAAAGTGCTAAACACAGTACGTTGTCTAATGTTATTCTTATGGAGGAAAAGAAAAATTTTATATCTCGCTTATTTATGAACGTATACTGACAAAACTTGGTATACGGCTTCATCTGGTTGTGGACCATTGATATTTGCTCAAAAAAACAATTTTTTGCCAAAGGCAGCAAACCTGCGTACTCAGCCCCATGTTATTCTTATGGAGAATAAGTAACATGTTATCTCCCTTAATTATGAAAATAAATTAATGAAATTTGGTACGTGGCTTTACCTTAATGAGTTATATTGATATCTGTATAAAACCCCATTTTTTGTTTTCCTTCCTTCAGCAAACCTGCATACTCAGCCGCCATGTTATTCTTATGGAGAATAATTAAAATGTCATAAATCGTTTATTTATGAATGTATATTGATGAAACTTGGTATGTGGCTTTATGTGGTATTAAGATACATATATATGCATTGGAAATTTGCTGAGTACGCAGGTTTGCTGCTACGGGGGTTATTTTGTATATATATTTGTTATCTTTGTGTTAGTGTAAATTAAAATGTAAAGGAAAATAATCAAAAAAAATCCAAAAAAATGTAGGTTAGTTAGGTGTAAGAGTTTGATATTTAGATGTAAGTAGGGTTCACTTGATAACGGGAGGAGTTTCCTTACCTCCTGAAACGTAGTGTAGTTTTAAACACTAGAAGCGATAGGTAAAGTCCAAATAAATCAAAAAATAAATTAAAATTATTATAAATCTGATGCATTGTTGACCCTATTAAAAAAGTTAGTAGGGATATACAGTGGAACTGGGATAATTGGAATCTCGAAGGACCGGTATAAAAATTTTGGACCATCCAAAAATCCAAATTAACAAAGTTTTTTTAATACTGTTTATACATAGTACTAGGGACCAAGCAAAAATTTTGAATTATAGAAGGTTGGGTTATCCAAGTTCCACTGTATTAGAGAAAAGTAGTTCAATTAAATTCAAAACATCTTTAGTCAATAATGTACATTGCAAAAATATTCATTCTGAATGACATGATTTTTTGGTGAGGTAATATTATTCCAGAGTTATTTTGGCAACACTCGCCACAGTTATCAGTGCTGAATCTAGTCTTCTGGAGATAAAAAAATACCCCCGATGCAGAAAACCTGCTTACTCAGCGAATTTCCAATGCATAAAGATATGTCTTAATACCACACTGAGCCGCATACCAAGTTTCATAAAAATTAATTCACAAAAAAGCGATATATACAATTTTAATTATTCTCTATAAGAATAATATTGAAAATGAGTATGTAGGTTTGCTGAAACAAGGAACACAACAAATTGGTTTTTATGCAAATATAAATAGAATTCAACTAGATGAAGCCACATACCAAGTTTCATCAATATTCATTAATAAATAAGCAACATATAATATTTTAATTATTCTCTATAAGAATTACATGGGGGCTGAGTAAGCAGGTTTGCTGCAACAAGGAACAAAAAATATGGGTTTTCATGCAAATATCAATATAACTCAACTAGGTGAAACCACATACCAAGTTTCATAACATAAATAAGCGATATATACCCTTTTAGCGAATTTCCCCTATAGCTATTACCGTAGGTCTCGTGGCTTAAGTCTTTAAGCCCGAGACGATAACTTTTTGTTTTGAGGTCCCCAGATGCCAAAAACACTATTCGTTCAAATTTATATATGTGTGTGTGTCTGTGAATGCGATAACTTTGAGTAAAAACGTCCGATTTCGATGAAATTTGGCTCAAATGTGTAAAATGACATTCATGACTTTAAGTTCGAAAACCAGAATAATCGGACGATGGGAAAGGGCGTTTATGGGGGTTTTAAATTTTCCAAAAATCAATTTTTTGTTTTTCACCCTAAAAATTTTAAAAAACTTAATTTTGGTGTTGACCATGTTATAGAGCTTAAAAAAGAAATAATATGGTATTTTGAATTATTAACCTAGGTTAAGTGGTTGCGGAGAAAATCCAAAAAAACCTACTCATAAAATCTCCCATGTTAATCTTATGGGAAAAAGGTTTTTTGCTTTTCGTCAGTTTATTTTAATGTTAACTTCACACTTGCTTTTACCAATCTGTTCAGTTCAACAAAACAATCATTTTGGTGCTTAAATTGTGATTCTACGCCTAACCGTTGCAGAGATATTCAAAGTGCTAAATACAATACGTTGTCCAATGTTATCCTTATGGAGAATAAATAAAATTTGATTTCTTGATTATTTATGAATGTATATTGATGAAACTTGGTATGTGGCTTCATGTAGTTCTGGTATATTGATATTTGTACAAAAAATTGATTTTTTATTGATTATTCCCGTAGCAGCAAACCTGCATACTCAGCCCCCATGTTATTCTTATGGAGAATAAGTAAAATGTAATGACTCCCTTAATTGTGAACATAAATTAATAAAACTTGGTATGTAGCTTCACTTGGTTAAGTTATATTGATAATTGCATAAAAACCCATTTTTAGCGAATTTCACCTAGAGGGAAGAAGCTATTACCGTAGGTCTCATGGTAAGACTTAAGCCCGAGACCATGATAACTTTTCATTTTGAGGTCCCCAGATGCCAAAAACACCATTCGGTCAAATTTTTATATATGTATAAATATATATATATATATATATATATGTGTGTGTGTCCGTAAGCACGATAACTCTCGTAAAAAAGGTCCGATCTTAATGAAATTTGGTACAAATGTGTAAAGTACCATTTATTTGAACAAGTTCGAAAACCAGAAGAATCGCAGTATCTGAAGGGGGGTTTTTGGGGGGTTTTGTACCCCAAAAAAGTGTTTTTTGGGGTTTTCCCATGTAATTTTAATTTAAATCAAATTTTAATTTATACCATTTAATTCAGCTTAAAAAAAACAAACAATTTGGTATTTTGATCATTGCTCTACGTCAATTGGTTACCGAGATATTGAAAGTGCTAAACACAGTATGTTGTCTAATGTTATTCTTATGGAGAAAAAGAAAAATTGTATATCTCGCTTATTTATGAACATAAACTGGCGAAATTTGGTATATGGCTTCATCTGGTTGGGGTTTATTGTTGTTTGCCCAAAAAACAATTTTTCGCCTATGGTTCCTGTAGCAGCAAACCTAGGTACTTGGTCCCATGTTATTCTTATGGAAAATACTTAAAATGTTATATATCGCTTATTTATGAATGTATATGGATGAAACTTGGTATGTGACTTCACTAAGATGAGTTCTATTGATATTTGCATAAAACCCATTATTTTGTGTGCCTTGTTGCAGCAAACCTGCGTACTCATCCCCAATGTTATTCTTATGGAGAATAATTAATATTTTAAATATCGCCTGTTTGTGAATACATTTCTTATGAATCCTGTTAAGTGTTATAATGTGTTATGTTATATATTCATTGGAAATTCGCTGAGTATGCAGGTTTGCTGCGACGGGGTATTTTGGTTACTTGTTGCAGCAAACCTGCTTACTCAGCCCCCATGATATTCTTATGGAGAAAAACTAAAATGTTTTATAGCGCTTATTCACGATTGAATATTGATAAAACTTGGTATGTAGCTTTATGTGGTATTAAGACATATATTATGCATTGGAAATTCGCTGAGTACGCAGGTTTGCTGCGACGGGGGTATTGATTATTCCCTTTAAGAATAACATGGGGGATGAGTATGCAGGTTTGCTGCAACAAGGAACAGAAAAAATGAGTGTTTATGCAAATATCAATATAACTCAACAAGGTGAGCCACATACCAAGTTTTATTAATTTATGTTTATTATTAAGGGAGACATTACATTTTACTTATTTTCTATAAGAATAACATGGGGGCTGAGTACGCAAGTTTGCTACTATGGGAATTATCGGTAAAAAATGCTTTTTTTGTGCAAATAACAATAGACCACAACCAGATGAAGCCGTATACCAAGTTCGTTAGTATACGTTCATAAATAAGCGAGATATAAACTTTTTCTTATTCTCCATAAGAATAGCATTGGACAACGTAATGTGTTTAGCACTTTCAATATCTCTATAACCAATTAACCTAGATAAATGATCAAAATACCAAATTTTATGTATTTTAAATCTGAATCCAATGGTCAGAACTAAAATTTGACTTTTTAAAACATTACATATAAAAACTTCAAAAAACACATTTTTGGGGTACAAAACCCCCCCAGAATACCCCTTTGGATGGAGCGACCTGGCTGGTTTTCGAACAAAGTCATAAATGTTGCTTTACACGTTTTTACCAAATTTCATCAAAATCGGACCATTTTTACGAGAGTTATCGCACCCGCGGACATATATATATATACAGTTTCGAACGAATGGTGTTTTTGGGGTCTGGGGACCTCAAAACGAAAAGTTATCATGGTCCCGGGCCTAGGTCTTACCATGCCGACTACAGTAATAGCTTCTTCCCTATAGGGGAAATTCGCTAAAATACAAATATGCGACACAAAATTACTGGATGAAAAGCACTGTCTTTTTTATGTTTGACATGTCGCGAATTCGAAATAAAACATTCGCTTTCTTAAGACTGGCAGGAATTTATAGGGCGGCCTCAGAGTCGCTCGGAATGCCTTGATGCAACTGACTGACTTGACTGGTATGTTATCGCGTAATAATCAGATGTAGGTTGGGGGGAGGATGGATTTTCTTTGCTTTGTTTAATTTGTCTCGTAGCTCCCTCTCTATCAGCGGCACAAACATTAGGTGAAACGATGCACTAGGTTGCGAAATACAATTTTTGTCTACAGCCACACATGATGATGCCTCTAAGATAATCAATACCCCCGTCGCAGCAAACCTGCATACTCAGCGAATTTCCAATGAATATATAACATAACACATTAAAACACTTAACAGGATTCATAATAAATATATTCACAAACATTCAATATTTAAAAATTAATTATTCTACATAAGAATAACATTGGGGATGAGTACGCAGGTTTGCTGCAACAAGGCACACAAAATAATGGGTTTTTATCCAAATATCAATAGAACTCATCTTAGTGAAGTCACATACCAAGTTTCATCCATGTACATTCATAAATATGCGATATATAACATTTCAAGTATTTTCCATAATAATAACATGGGGACCAAGTACCTAGGTTAGCTGCTACAGGAGCCATAGGCGAAACAATTTTTCTGTGCAAACAACAATAAACCATAACCAGATCAAGCCATATACCAAATTTCGCCAGTTTATGTTCATAAATAAGCGAGATATACAATTTTTCTTTTTCTCCATAAGAATAACATTAGACAACGTACTGTGTTTAACACTTTCAATATCTCGGTAACCAATTGACGTACAGCAATGATCAAAATACCAAATTTTTTGTTTTTTTAACCTGAATTCAATGGTATAAATTAAAATTTTATTTAAATTAAAATGAAATGTGAAAACCCCAAAAAACACATTTTTGGGGTACAAAACCCCCCAAAAAACCCCCTTCGGATGGTGCGATTCACCTGGTTTTCGAACTCATTCAAATAAATGGTACTTTACACATTTGTACCAAATTTCATTAAGATCGGATCTTTTTTACGAGAGTTATCGTGCTTACGGACACATATATATATATAAATATATATATACATATATAAAAATTTGAACGAATGGTGTTTTTGGCATCTGGGGACCTCAAAATGAAAAGTTATCATGGTCTCGGGCTTAAGTCTTACCATGAGACCTACGGTAATAGCTTCTTCCCTATAGGGGAAATTCGCTAAAAGGGCCAGAAAAGCCCTGAATGTGAAATTAACGCATGTCAAAATATGGGAATTAGTGTGGCAAAACGTTTAAGCTCTCTCTCGTCATTCTAGCATAAATATTTACCGAGTAATTAAAGAAAGTGTGTATCGACCAAACACAGTACGTTGTCTTATGGGGGTTTTACGTTAGAAAAGCCTATTATTCATTTGTCGGTGTACTTTTACCATCCCCAACAACCTCACGCCTACTTTAAAGCCTGACTGGACCTTCTCCTAACCTTGTAATGTGCAAAATTGTATTCCCAGCATTGCAGGTAAATAGAACCAGGAGCATCAGAATAGCCAAAAAATCAATATTTTCAGATTTGAATAAAAATTGGAATAAATGTATGTTTTTAACTGATTTTGAGTTTGTATAGTTTTGTATGTGGAAATTTACTTCCCTCACGTCAGCGTGCTGCGTGTGAACTAGTTGTTAATTAACATAGCTTTCCAATACGAGTCATCAATAACCCATAAGACGCTGTTCCGAGCGTCCACTTTGAGGTTCGAGGCGTGATATTGACTGTACAGTGAATGCCTCATTTACTTTAATTAGGCCTTTTTAATTTTGAATTATTTTTGTTTAGTTGTAATTTAATGTTTTATTTATATTTCGCTCGTGCACCACATGACAAATCATATGTTTTCTCGAGCATAGCTCAATATTATGTAAACCGAACAAGTTAAGCAACTTAAGTAATTGATTGATTCTCTAATAGTTTTTGAATTCATTTATCATGAATATTTTTCAAGGACTTGTATTAATAATATTAATAAATACCCCTGTCGCAGCAAACCTGCATACTCAGCGAATTTCCAATGAATTATAACATAACACATTAAGCCTCTTAACTAGATTCATAAGAAATATATTCACAAACAAGCGATATTTAAAATATTAATTATTCTCCATAAGAATAACATTGGGGATGAGTACGCAGGTTTGCTGCAACAAGGAACACAAAATAATGGGTTTTTATGCAAATATCATTAGAACTCATCTAACTAAAGTCACATACCAAGTTTCATCCATATACATTCATAAATAACTGATATATAACATTTTAAGTATTTTCCATAAGAATAACATGGGGACCAAGTACCTAGGTTTGCTGCTACAGGAACCATAGGCGAAAAATTGATTTTTTGTGCAAACAACAACAAACCACAACCAAATAAAGCCATATACAAAATTTTGCCAGTTTACGTTCATAAATAAGCGAGATATACAATTTTCCTTTTTCTCCATAAGAATAACATTAGACAACGTACTGTGTTTAGCACTTTCAATATCTCGGTAACCAATTGACGTAGAGCAATGATCAAAATACCAAATTGTTTGTTTTTTTAAGCTGAATTTAATGGTATAAATTAAAATTTGATTTAAATTAAAATTACATGTGAAAACCCCAAAAAACACATTTTTGGGGTACAAAACCCCCCAAAAACCCCCCTTCGGATGGTGCGATTCATCTGGTTTTCGAACTCGTTCAAATAAATGGTACTTTACACATTTGTACCAAATTTCATTAAGATCGGACCTTTTTTACGAGAGTTATCGTGCTTACGGACACATATATATATATATATAAATATATATATATATATAAATATATATATATATATATATATATATATATATATATATATACATATATAAAAATTTGAACGAATGGTGTTTTTGGCATCTGGGGACCTCAAAATGAAAAGTTATCATGGTCTCGGGCTTAAGTCTTCCCATGAGACCTACGGTAATAGCTTCTTCCCTATAGGGGAAATTCGCTAAAACGTTGTATTAATAAAACAATGCTCCAAAATTGCAGGTTTTTACAAGTATTTTCATCCATAGTATAGTTATTTTTCTTTTAATCAAATAAATAATAAAAATTGTGTATGGCCTTAAAGTATTACCCAGTAATTTGTTAGGATAAACACAAATTAGTACACATGAAGCATGAAGGTACATTGTACCGAACCGTACCGATCTGAAATTTTTGGTACCGCAGACCCCTAATCCTAGCTTCTGCTGGTCTAGATGTTTGTCCGTAATAGTTATTCCCACAACTGCAATGAATCTGGTCTTTTTAGTTTTCTGAGACAAACCTAAAACCGATATCAACTGTGGTTGTACCATATGTCAAAGGATTGTCAAAGACGATACGTAGGACAAATAACAAATTTGGCATAAGAACAGCTTTCAAAAACATGAGAGATCTATGGAGCTAAACTAGAGTAAAACCTAATGCCTTGGTTTACAGAATTCCTTGCAGTTGTAAGAATAACTATTACGGACAAACATCTATACAAGAAGAAGTTAGGATTGGGGAACACAAAAAATTGCTTTTAAATGCTGATCCGAAAAATTTGAAAATTGTTGAACATATCATGTTGACAGAACATATGTTAATTGATCGTTGGCAGGTATTGTGGTTGAAGAGGATAAGTGGAAGCAGCGTAATATCTTAGAGGCAGCGTGCATGGCCGTAGACAAAATCTTTATTTCCCAACCTAGTGAATCACTTCACCCAGTGTTTGTGTCGCTGATAGAGAGGGAGCTACGAGACAAAATAACAAAGCAAAGAACATCTACCCTCCCCCCAAGCTACATCTGATAACACCGATAACGCACCGGTCAAGTCAGACGTGTCAAAGCGTTCCGAGCAACTTTGTGGCCACCCTATATCTCCTGCCGGTCTTGAGAAAGCAAATGTGTTTTTTCAAACACAAAAAATTGGTTTTTATGCAAATATCAATATAACTCAACAAGGTGAAGCCACATTCCAAGTTTTACTATTTTATGATCATAATTAAGGGATACATTACATTTTACTTACCCTCCATAAGAATGACATGAGGGCAGAATATGCAGGTTTGCTGCTACAGGAATCATCGGTAAAAATTGCTTTTTTGTGTAAATAATAATAGACCACAACGAGATAAAGCAAAATACCAAATTTCGATAGGATACGTTTATAAATAAACAATATATTATTGTTTTCTTATTCTCCATATTGAATAGCATTGGACAATGTACTGTGATTAGCACTTTATATATCTCTGTAACCAATTAATAGAGCAAAGATCAAAACACCAAATTGTTTTTTTTTTTTTTTAAGCTTGAGTTGATGAAAACTTTTAACTTTGATTTACAGGATGTAATAAAAGACGTCTTACAACACTTAAGATATATTTACACTTATACTGATTCACATACAGACGGTAAACATATAAAAAAGATGGTACTAGGCTATCGATTTCGACCAGTCACACCAGTCATCATCAGGCCAATGAGAGAACTGACAGAATCAAAATGGCGTCCTTGCTTATATCCTATTGGCTACCGGAAGTTCCGTATACAGGTTCCTAAATGTGCCACCAGAGTCAAAGTTAACTTGTTCGTTAATTAATTTATCTCTATTTTTACATTTTTCTTTAAATATAAACAATTCTTCCCATGCATTCATTTCATTTCCTTTTTTACAATTTTTGAGGATGCTGAGGTTTTCTTCTATTTTCCCTATGGTGTGGCCATTTTCTAAAAGATGTTTTGCTACATTTGATCTTTCGGGTTTCCTGTTCTTCCAAGCTGATACATGGTTCTTAAATCTTTTAATACAATTAACAGTTTGACCAATATAAAAGTGATCACAATTGTTACAATTAATTTTGTAAATGCCGGGCATGTCGAATTTGTTACAATCTTCTATCTTGGGATTTAGAATTTTGTTCATGGTGTTTTGCGTTCTGTAGGCTATATTAACTCCATATTTCTTGAATCGATTTGCGACCTTTTGTATCTTAGTTCCTGTGAAGCTGAATGTTGCAAAATTACTTGATATTTCTTTTCTTCCGTCTAACGTTGTTATTCTACGCAATTTTTCTTGGTTCTTTATTTTCTTATGTATTTTCGCTCCAAGTTCGTCTATTATTGTCGGGTTGAATCCGTTGGCTCGAGCAATCGCCTTTATAGTTGTTATTTCTCTTCTTCTGTTATCTTCATTTAGAGGAATCTTGAAGGCTCTATATAACATCGATCTAAATGCAGCGGTCTTATGGCTGGTGGGATGAAGAGACTTGTTGTTGATTGTAGTATCCGTCTGCGTAGGCTTTCTGTATATATCAAACTCTAGCTCATCATTTCTTCTTGATATCGTGAGATCTAGGAAATTTATCTTGCCGTTCTCTTCATACTCCCTAGTAAAGTTTAAGTTTTTGTGATGATTGTTAAATAATCTCATCATTTGTTCCGCTTCCTTTTCTTCGGTTTCCTTGAAAATAACGAGTATATCGTCCACATATCTGACATACATTATGATTTCATGTTCTTTCTTCAACTTTTCCAAAATGATCTCCTCATTATGTTGCAAAAATACTTCTGATAATATTGATGAAAGGGGGCTACCCATGGCTAAACCATCAGTTTGTGTATAAAATCTATTGTTAAACCTAAAATAGTTTTGTTTCAATACGATTCTGAGCAGTTTTACAAGCTGATTTACATAATCATTATCCAACTTATTACGTATGAGTCTAGCCTTGATTAGTTCAATCGTTTCATTTACAGGAATATTTGTATATAAATTTGAAATATCAAATGAAACTAACCTGCTATTTTCATTAACATTAATCTCCATAACTTTATCAACAAGATCATAAATATTTTTTACATTGTATTTATATTCAAGCTCTAGATCATTACTAAGTCGACTTGCTATCATTCTTGATACATTGTATGTAGGAGCACGTTTGAAGTTTACTAGAGGTCTAATTGGTACGTTCTTCTTATGGATTTTTGGGATTCCCCTCATTACAGAAAGCCTACGCAGACGGATACTACAATCAACAACAAGTCTCTTCATCCCACCAGCCATAAGACCGCTGCATTTAGATCAATGTTATATAGAGCCTTCAAGATTCCTCTAAATGAAGATAACAGAAGAAGAGAAATAACAACTATAAAGGCGATTGCTCGAGCCAACGGATTCAACCCGACAATAATAGACGAACTTGGAGCGAAAATACATAAGAAAATAAAGAACCAAGAAAAATTGCGTAGAATAACAACGTTAGACGGAAGAAAAGAAATATCAAGTAATTTTGCAACATTCAGCTTCACAGGAACTAAGATACAAAAGGTCGCAAATCGATTCAAGAAATATGGAGTTAATATAGCCTACAGAACGCAAAACACCATGAACAAAATTCTAAATCCCAAGATAGAAGATTGTAACAAATTCGACATGCCCGGCATTTACAAAATTAATTGTAACAATTGTGATCACTTTTATATTGGTCAAACTGTTAATTGTATTAAAAGATTTAAGAACCATGTATCAGCTTGGAAGAACAGGAAACCCGAAAGATCAAATGTAGCAAAACATCTTTTAGAAAATGGCCACACCATAGGGAAAATAGAAGAAAACCTCAGCATCCTCAAAAATTGTAAAAAAGGAAATGAAATGAATGCATGGGAAGAATTGTTTATATTTAAAGAAAAATGTAAAAATAGAGATAAATTGATTAACGAACAAGTTAACTTTGACTCTGGTGGCACATTTAGGAACCTGTATACGGAACTTCCGGTAGCCAATAGGATATAAGCAAGGACGCCATTTTGATTCTGTCAGTTCTCTCATTGGCCTGATGATGACTGGTGTGACTGGTCGAAATCGATAGCCTAGTACCATCTTTTTTATATGTTTACCGTCTGTATGTGAATCAGTATAAGTGTAAATATATCTTAAGTGTTGTAAGACGTCTTTTATTACATCCTGTAAGTAATAACAACACGTAATATGCTAATAAAAAAGTTGTTTAACTTTGATTTACTAAAATATTATATGTAAAAAACTCAGAAAACCCATTTTTGGGTCACAACACCCCTCCAAAATACCCCTTTAGACGGAGCGAACTGGCTGGTTTTCTAATTTAGTCATAAATGTTGCTTTTTCTAAATAAACCTCAACTGCCCATCACCATAGCCTATTGACCTGTGCGGTGAACTAAAAAGACAGTGAGGTACCGTAACAGCATTAGTCACTTGGGCAAGCCAGAGGTGACCACTCATGATCTTACAGGTGTCGGCCGGGACCGGGATCGAACTGCCCACGTCTGACTTGCTAGTCAGGTACTTCACCTTTGAGCTACTGCGTCTGTTTTTACGTGTTTGTACCAAATTTAATCAAAATTGGACTATTTTTACAAGAGTTATCGCACCCACGGACATATATAGATACAAAGACATATATATATATATATATATATATATATACACGGTTTTGAACGAATTGTGTTTTGGGCATCTGGGGACCTCAAAACAAAAAGTTATCATGGTCCCGGGCCTAGGGCTTACCATGCCGACTAAGGTAATAGCTTCTTCCCTATAGGGGAATTTCGCCAAAATGCACTGGCATAAACCGGCTGGACCATGCCAGTGCACTTTTTTAAATGTTCAATTTTAGCGAATTTAGGGAAAAAGTTAAAATAGTTAAGGTAATAGGGAAGAAGCATAGGGGAATAGGGTAGTGGCATATTCCCTATAGGGGATTTGCTACAAACTAATAAAATACCTTACTTGCAATATCAAGTCTTTTACATTATATTCCGGTTCAGAAATTACAGGACTTATAACATCAAAAATTCAGTTTTTTTGATTTTTCATAAAAAGACATAAATATAAAAAATATTACTATTCACCATTAAAAATAACTCAAAAAACTAAATAATTTAGTATTTTGAATTACTATTCTACGATTGCTGGTTTTGGAGAAAATTGAAATTTTCATTTTGCAGTAAACGCAGTACGTTATTCTTATGTACGTCCAATGTTATTCTTATGGGGAATACAAAAATTACTATTTCTCTCTTATTTACTGATCAATTTCATTCAAACTTGATATGCTTGTCTAGTTAGCATTGACCAACAGAGGAAATTCGAAATATGTTTCCCCTTAATAACCATGGGGGGGAATAGGGGGCATTTCCCCTCTTAAAACCACGAGTGTAGCAATAGATTCTGTAGTGCCTCCAAAGCAGGGATTTGGGTGGATATTTTTTAAAACAACTTGTTTACGAGATTTTCTGTACATTCCACCGTGCTTTGTATTCTATATTTAGTAAATAAAAAGTAATTTATTCATTAAAGTTGGGCTAAAAGGGAGAAAGTATGTGTCAGTTTCCTGATACCGTTTATTTATCTATTATTTTGTGTTATGTATGTTTTACTTTGGAATGTTTTGCTAGCTAAAACCTAGTTTATTCTGTAAAGGTTTATTACCATTTATTTAGCAAATGATCATAAATACAATGAAAACACTCTACAATCAATAAATACTGTATTATTCAGTCAGTAAACAGCACTCAAACAGACATAATGGGTAAACTCTTGGGACCTGAAAGATTTGACTGTGAACCAAATACTCAGAAAGCATCTTAAGAATTTAAACACTAGTTGAAGACATTTGAAAACTTTTTTATCTTCTGTTGAAAATGTAAATGATGAAGAAAAGTTAAAACTTCTCATGAACTGTATTAGTCATAATATACGGGGTGTTACAAAAAAGGTGAACTGGCTGTATATTTTCGGATTCTACACTAAAAAATAAGCAAAATATGTAGAGTGACATTTTTGAAATCCCACTCCGTTTAGCGCCAGTCTGTCTAATTGTGTTTTTTACTAAATTTAGCATATCTTTTGAACCGTAAAAGTTACTGTTTTGAAACTTGGCATACTTCATGCCTGTACTTAATGACATTTTGGTATTGAATTTAAATTTTCTATCTTTCACTGTTTCAAAATGGCGGCCATTTTTTTTTCAAAGCTAAATATCTTAAAAACCTTAATAATTAGCAAAAAACTGTAAGAATCCAAAAGGTTTTGTCTTTTTGTCCCAAAAATAATAGTATAAAGATTGTAACAGCAGAATTATAAATAACCGAGTAAATGTGATTTTTATCAGTTAAAACATGATGTTTTAGTCCAGAAATGGCAAATAAGCACGTTTTAACTTACATGAATCACAATTTCTCAGTTATTTATAATCCTATTGTTTTGGCTGTCTAAAGGCCTTTTCACACCAAGATCTGTCACATAACTTACGGTAACGTAATGCAACTGAGTTGATATTTGGAATGCCAGCTGACTTATCTTATATATTATTTCTCTAGCCTGTTTTTCTGTCAGTTCGAGATCTTCCTTATTCCTTTATCAAATTCCATGATTTACCCCTCATTTTAGCGAATTTCCCCTATAGGGAAGAAGCTATTACCATAGGTCTCATGGTAAGACTAAAGCCCGAGACCATGATAACTTTTTGTTTTAAGGTCCCCAGATGCCAAAAACACTATTCGTTCAAATTTATATATATGTATATATATATATATATATATATATACATATATGTGTGTCCGTGTATGCGATAACTTGAGTAAAAAACGGACAATGAAAAGGGGGGTTTTAAATTTTCCAAAAATCAGTTTTTTTGCATTTTTCACTGTAAAATTTTTAAACACTCAATTTTGGTTTTGACCATTTTATAGAGCTTCAAAAAGAACAAATAATATGGTATTTTGAATTATTAACCTAGGTTAAGTGGTTGTGAAGAAATTTAAAAAAACCTGCTCAAAAAATCTCCCATGTTAATCTTATGGGAAAAACGTTTTTGGCTTTTCCTCAGTTCATTTTAATGTAAACTTCACATTTGCTTTTACCAATCAGTCAGCTATATAGAACAATCATTTTGGTGTTTAGATTGTACCTGCTCATAAAATCTCCTATGTTAATCTTATGGGAAAAACGTTTTTGGCTTTTCCTCAGTTAATTTTAATGTAAACTTCACATTTGCTTTTACCAATCAGCCAGCTATATAGAACAATCATTTTGGTGTTTAGATTGTGATTGTACGTCCAACCATTCCAGAGATATTCAAAGTGCTTAAACACAGTACGTTGTCCAATGGAGAATAAATAAAATTTTATATCTCGATTATTTATGAATATATATTGATGAAACTTGGTGCTGGTGCTTCACACAGGTTTATCACGTAACAGGTGCTTCACGTAGTACTGGTGTATTGATATTTGCATAAAAAATGGATTTTTTTGTTGATTATCCCCGTAGCAGTAAACCTGCATACTCAGCCCTAATGTTATTCTTATGGAGAATGAATAAAATCCTATAGATCACTTATTTATTCATGTATTTTTATGAAACTTGGTAAGTGGTAGGAGAAACATATGCATGAATTGGAAATTCGCTGAGTACACAGGTTTAATGCGACAGGGGTATTAGAGCTTATCGTGCCAGCTAATGACGAAAAATAGACCCACGGGCTGAATATGTACCGCTTCTCGGAAATTTGAATAATATGAAAGAGAAATAAAGGGAATAGTTTGTTTTGACAGGAGCTAAAATGTGAACCAAAGAACATCTGATCAGCTGACAAGATTTGGTGTGCAGTGCGGAATACCGCACCTTGAATTTGTTTATTTATTATTTTGTGTTATGTATGTTTTACTTAGGAAGGTTTTGCTAAATAAAACCTAGTTTATTCTGTAAAGGTTTATTACAGTAACACATGGCCATATCACACCGCAAGAGATGTCCACAAGGTAGGTACTGATCTAAGTTTTCCTGTTTTTACCTCACTAGTTCGTCAGTCACTGATACAACTTTTAAGGTGGGAGGATGTCTTGTAACCATGGTGTTTTCGTTTTCAAGAATATATTGCGTTGACTGTATTTAAAAAATGGTGCTAAATGCTGGCTTAAAAATATGTTATATACGTTTTTTAAACTACTAATTTTGCTGCAGTTCACGCAGAGTATACTATGCTACAGGCAAAGTCCCATTGATAAGGGTATTTTTATTTGATTTTTGGCAAAAGTTAGTCAACATTATCAAAGACGAGTATAGAAATTTATTTTTTGATTTATTTGGACTTTGCCTATTGCTTCTAGTGTTTAAAACTACACTACGTTTCGGGAGGTAAGGAAACTCCTCCCATTATCAAGTGAACCCTACTTACATCTAACTATCAAGTTCTTACACCTAACTAACCTACAATATTTTTTTTATTATCTTTTTATTTTACATTTTAATTACACTAACACAAAAATAACAAATACAAATACAAAAAATCAAATACAATACACTAACACAACATTTATATACACGAACAAATGGAAAACTGACAATACATTACCTGTTCTACATCGTTGCCTCCAAGCTGACGGCAAACACGGGGAACCTCACTCTTACGTCAACTCACCACCAGATCGCACACTTGACTAGTGGCTAGCGGTAGTGGAGGGGAGAGAGCCGTTACCCCCACCTACCGCCAGGGACACGTGACGACTCAGCTGTGGCTACCCACCCATCTGTGTCGACGGGAACATGACACGGAAACTAAAAACTGCACGATTCCTCCTAGAATACTAGACGGGCACTCGTACGATATTCACATTCGTTCTTTTTCACTCGTTCTTTTGTTCACATCTGCGATTGTTAAGTCCAAATAAATCAAAAATAAATTCAAATCCATCGCTATTATGAGTTTCAAAAATACAGAGTATAGAAAATTACTGTTAGCAAATTAGTACCGGTACACCAAACAAATTTGACCTCGTATAAGAATACTTAGTCATCGTATTCTTTTGGATAAAATTATGTAGGCCTCCTTAACCCTTTCAGTGCTAAGCTTCTGAAGGGAGTAGTTGAATCTGTGATGTTTTGTTAATTTTGTTATGTCTTGGACGCCTGAACAGTTAAAATTAATAAAAACGTGCTTCCGCTGGACACACATACAGTAAAGGATAGGTAAAAAGTAGCAAAACACCTGATCAGATGTGCAACTCACAAAGAATCCACCCATCCCGTCAGCTTGGACCCGAGCCGTCCACCGTTTGCTTAAGGTTCGCCCTCCCCTTCAACTCTGCCACAGACAGGTGAACTCTCCATGAGTTGCACATAAAAACCACAGACTGTGACGGGATTCGAACCCTCGATCCAAGTGTTACCCCCGGCCGGGAAGGTAACACCTTAGAATGCACAGCCACTGATCAGACTAGCAGCTGTAGTGGACCAGGGGGTATTACAGCCTAGGCACTGGATGATGTAGTTCAGTTTGTGTATACCAGATTTCATCACATGTCAGACTCAGACTGCAGACTGAGCGCCTAACGGTACAATCGCTTATGAAGCTGTAACACTGTTTATTGATAACAGATTCAAAAGCCAATATATCGGTCCATAGCACTGGAAGGGTTAAAAAGTGTTATATTATTATTTAGAATATTATATACCGTACCCTCATACCAGAAAATTTACAAGAAAGTTAATCGTTATTTTTCTAACGACAAAGTAGTTAAGTAAAATGGTAATGAAATATAAACTGACTGGCTGTCTTCTCTGAGTACATCATAAATTTCTTCCCAGGCAAATACTTGAAATTGGTGACTCTACAACTCTCCAAATTACTATCCCACAACAATAGTCGGGCACTTACCTCGTCAATAAACTGATCCATGTTTATAATAACCAAACAAACAAACAACAATATAAAAAGTATATGTTGAAACCCTTCAGCAGCAACCTAACAGCCCTAGAACACATGGTGTAGGAGGACAAGTGGGTCAGTTTTCAGACTACATGTTACATTTTTTTGGCAGTGTGAATTGCCCCATTTGAAACAACGGTGAGCGATCCTTCACGTCCTGTCACATAACGTAACATTACACCGGAGTGAAATGGCCTTAAACCCTGGTTTTAGCGAATTTCCTCTGTAGGGAAGAAGTTATTACCATAGTCGGCATGGTAAGACCTTGGTCCGGGACCGTGATAACTTTTCGTTTTGAGGTCCCCAGACCCCAAAAACACCATTCGTTTGAAACTGTATATATACAGGGTGTCTCTGAACTCTCTACCAACCTTTTCAGGTATTATTCCTGGACCATAGACAAGCCAAAATATCATATTCAAAATTTCGAAAACTCAAAAGTTACTCGTATAGCCGCCATTTTGTTTTTTCACATAGGAAATTTTAATTCGAGAACGGCTAGTTATAATTAAATGAAATTTGGTATTTATCTTTATTCCCTAAAGACCTAATTACAGAACAAAAATTATTTTTTTACAATCATTAATTTCAAAATGGTGGCTGTCTAAAGATTTCAAACGTAAATATCTTAAACACCGCTCATAGTAAAAAAATTTTATTAATTACGTTTTATTTAGAGAATTTAATTGCAAATCTAATGACACCAAATTTACGGAAATCAGTTCATAAATAACGGAGAAAATCCATTTTTAAGATATTGCATTCTTGTCAATATCAACTGTTATCATGTGACATCGCTGCTAGTGAGCCACGTCGATCAGCTGTTTCAAGTACAATTCCACTAAACAGCTGATTGATCAATGTATTGTTAAAATATGACTGTTTCCTGTTACAATGTGTCTTTTTCCTGTATGTTGCTTATTGTTAATCAGTGTGCTGCTTTTTAATAGTAATCTGTGTTAACGTATTCAGTATTCATATTTATTGATAAATGGCTAATTATAGTGTTGCAGAGTATTGCGATATGCATTTTTATTATGGAGCTGCATTTGGAAATGCAAATGAAGCGAGAAGGTTGTATAGCGACTATTTCCCCAATAGACAATGTCCTGCTGCCAAAACGTTCACTGCTGTCCACAATCGTCTCCACGCAACTGGTACGTTTCATGTGAGTATGGCAGATACTATGGTGCTGCGAAGTCGGTGCATACAGTTGAATTTGAGGAGGAAGTCCTTTGTAAATTTGAAGAAAACCCTCGAACAAGTACTCGAGCTGTGGGTAATGAGAGGGGGGCAGGCAAAGACACCGTGTGGAGGGTACTCAATGGAGAGAATTTGTACCCATATCATCTCCAAAAGGTTCATGCCCTTGAACCTCAAGACTATCCAGGTCGGGTAGATTGCTCCAGGTGGTTCCTGCACAAACTGGCGGACGATCCAGATTTCTTGAAATCCGTTCTTTTTACAGACGAATCCAGTTTTAACCAGGATGGTATTTTCAATACCAGGAACAGCCATGTGTGGGCTCCTGAAAATCCCCACGAAACTGTTATTTCCAGCAAGCAACACCGTTTCTCAGTTAATGTTTGGGCTGGAGTTTTTGGGGATAATTTAATCGGCCCCTACATTCTCCCAAATAGGTTGAATTCCCCCACCTATCTTGTGTTCCTGAGGGACACACTCCGAGAACTTCTGGAGAACGTCCCCTTGGCAGACTTACAGAACATGTGGCTGCAACATGATGGTGCTCCTGCACACTTTGGGCAAATTGTAAGAGATTTCCTCAACCAAAATTACAATAAGCAGTGGATTGGTCGCGGGGGACCGGTTTTGTGGCCTCCGCGATCACCTGATCTTACTAGATTTATACATTTGGGGGAGAATGAAGTAACTTGTTTATTCAACACCTGTGGAAAATGAACTGGACCTATCAGTAGAATTGTAGAGGCGGCTGCGGTCATCCCAGAGAAAAATGAATTTGAAGGTGTCCGGCAATCCATGACATGTAGGTTCACGATGTGCAATCGACTTGGCGGTGGGCATATTGAACCTCGTTTGTAAATACTGTAGAAATGTAGTCATATCTCATGTAAATAAATCCATTTTTGTTGTAATTTTAACGTATTTTTCATATTTTATGTTTTATTTGAAGCATTAGTGAACCCTGGGAATCGTAAGGGTCAATCAATCAGGTGATTGGTGCAAATGAACTTAATAACAGCTGGTTAATGTTTTAATCAGCTGTTTGTTGGAATTATACTTGAAACAGCTGATCGACGTGGCTCACTAGCAGCGATGTCACATGATAACAGTTGATATTGACAAGAATGCAATATCTTAAAAATGGATTTTATCCGTTATTTATGAACCGATTTCCGTACATTTGGTGTCATTAGATTTGCAATTAAATTCTCTAAATAAAACGTAATTAATGTAATTTTTTTACTATGAGCGGTTTTTAAGATATTTTACGTTTGAAATCTTTATACAGCCGCCATTTTGAAATTAATGATTATTAAAAAGTAATTTTTTTCTGTAATTAGGTCTTTAGGGAATAAAGATAAATACCAAATTTCATTTAATTATAACTAGCCGTTCTCAAATTAAAATTTCCTATGTGAAAAAAACAAAATGGCGGCTATACGAGTAACTTTTGAGTTTTCAAAATTTTGAATATGATATTTTGGCTTGTCTTTGGTCCAGGAATAATACCTGAAAAGGTTGGTAGAGAGTTCAGAGACACCCTGTATATATATATATATATATATATAATATTATTTAGTTCACTGCATAGGGCTACTATTATTATTATTATTTTTAAAAGAAAATCACCAGAGTACCCTTCAAAATTCATTTTTAATTCACTGACACGCGTTTCGAGGTTTACTCATGATCACAGTGCAGCTAATAACCTTAAACTTAAAATAAATAATCTGTAAATAAACAAAACAGTATGATAATTTTGTTAACATATGCTAAATTATCTATCTATATATGATCAATTACTTTTGATTTTTAGCGAAATTCCCCTATAGGGAAGAAGCTATTACCGTAGGCCTCATGGTAAGATTTAAGCCCGAGACCATGATAACTTTTCATTTTGAGGTCCCCAGATGCCAAAAACACCATTCGTTCAAATTTTTATATATGTATATATATATTTATATATATATATATGTGTGTGTCCGTAAGCACGATAACTCTTGTAAAAAAGGTCCGATCTTAATGAAATTTGGCACAAATGTGTAAAGTACCATTTATTTGAACGAGTTCGAAAACCAGATGAATCGCCCCATCTGAAGGGGGGTTTTTGGGGGGTTTTGTACCCCAAAAATGTGTTTTTTGGGGTTTTCACATTTAATTTTAATTTAAATCAAATTTTAATTTATACCATTGAATTCAGCTTAAAAAAACAAACAATTTGGTATTTTGATCATTGCTCTATGTCAATTGGTTACCGAGATATTGAAAGTGCTAAACACAGTACGTTGTCGAATGTTATTCTTATGGAGAAAAAGAAAAATTGTATATTTCGATTATTTATGAACATAAACTGGCGAAATTTGGTATATGGCTTGATCTGGTTGTGGTTTATTGTTGTTTGAACAAAAAAACAATTTTTCACCTATGGTTCCTGTAGCAGCAAACCTAGGTTCTTGGTCCCCATGTTATTCTTATGGAAAATAATTAATATTTTAATACCCCCGTAGCAGCAAACCTGCGTACTCAGCGAATTTCTAATGCATATAATATTATCTTAATACCACATAGAGCCACATGCCAAGTTTCATCAATATACATTCATAAATAAACGATTTATGACATTTTAATTATTCTCTATATAAGAATAACATGGCGGCTGAGTATGCAGGTTTGCTGAAATAAGGAACACTAAAAATGGGTTCTATACAAATATCAATCTAACTCAACTAGGTAAAGCCACCTACCAAGTTCTATTAATTTATGTTCATAATTAAAGGAGATAACACATTACTTATTCTCTATAAGAATAACATGGGGCTGAGTATGCAGGTTTGCTGCTACGGGAACTATAAGCTAAAAAATGGGTTTTTGTGCAAATATCAATAGACCACAATGAAATAAAGCAATTTACCAAGTTTTATCAGGATAAGTTAATAAATAAGCGAGATACACAATTTTTCTTATCCTCCATAAGAATAACATTGGACAACGTACTGTGTTTAGCACTTTCAGTATCTCAGTAACCAATTGACGTAGAGCAAAGATTAAAACACCAAATTGTGCGTCTTTTTAAGCTGATTCCAATGGGAAAAAATAAAACTTCACTTTTTCAAAAATTATGTGTAAAAAACTCAAAAAAAACATTTTTGGGGTACAAAACCCCCCCAAAATACCCCTTCGGGTAGGTCGATCTGTCTGGTTTTCAAACTTAAAGTCATAAATGCTGCTTTACACGTTTGTACCAAATTTCATCAAAATCGGACATTTTTTACGAGAGTTATCGCACCCACGGACACACACATATATATATATATAGATATATATATATATATACAGTTTCAAACGAATGGTGTTTTTGGGGTCTGGGGACCTCAAAACGAAAAGTTATCATGGTCCCGGGCCTAGGTCTTACCATGCCGACTACGGTAATAGCTTCTTCCCTATAGGGTAAATTCGCTAAAATGTTATATATCGCTTATTTATGAATGTATATGGATGAAACTTGGTATGTGACTTCACTAAAATGAGTTCTATTGATATTTGCCTAAAAACCCATTATTTTGTGTGCCTTGTTGCAGCAAACCTGCGTACTCATCCCCAATGTTATTCTTATGAAGAATAATCAATATTTTAAATATCGCTTGTTTGTGAATACATATCTTATGAATCCTGTTAAGTGTTTTAATGTGTTATGTTATATATTCATTGGAAATTCGCTGAGTATGCAGGTTTGCTGCGACGGGGGTATTTTTTGTTTAAAAGATTAGATTTTTGTTGCGCCTGCATTATATTTATTATATTAGTTTTGTCTTCTGAATAATTCATGTAAATGTGAAGCTCTTCTTTGGCATTCATTTTGTCACCTTTCTTTTCAATAGACAAAACTTCTAAACTTTCTTGCAGTGTACCAAAATTGTGATCTGTAGTTAAAATATGTTCTTAACTAAAGAATATATTACTTAAAAATAATATATACATATATATGTGTCCGTGGGTGCAATAACTATCGTAAAAAAGGTCTGATTTTAATGAAATTTGGTAAAAACGTGTAAAACAGCATTTATGACTGTAAGTTCGAAAACCAGACAGATCGACCCATCTGAAGTGGTATTTTCGAGGTGTTTTGTACCCCAAAAATGGGTTTTTAAAGTTTTTATATGTAATATTTTAAGAAGTCAAATTTTATATTTCACCATTGGATTCAGCTTTAAAAAACACACAATTTGGTGGTTTGATAATTTCTCTACATCAATTGGTTACAGAGATATTGAAAGTGCTAAACACAGTACGGTCTCCAATTTTATTCTTATGGAGAATAATAAAAGTTGTATATCTCGCTTACTTTTGAACGTGTACTGACAAAACTTGGTATACGGCTTCATCTGGTTGTGATTGTTATAAGCACAAAAAAAGCTATTTTTACCGATTATTCTCATAGCAGCAAACCTGCGTACTCAGCCCCCATGTTATTCTTATGGAGAATAAGTAAAATGTAATGTCTCCCTTAATTATGAACATAAATTAATACAACTTGGTATGTGGCTTCACCTTGTTGAGTTATATTGATATTTGCATAAACCATATTTTTTGTGTTCCTTGTTGCAGCAAACCGGCGTTCTCAACCCCCATGTTATTCTTTTGGAGAATAATCAAACTGGTATACATCGCTTATTTATGAATGTATATAGATGAAACTTGGTATGTGCCTTCACCTAGTTCAATTGTATTGATAGTTGCATCAGTGGCGTTACTGCCGGGCCCGTAGGGCCCGATGTGCGGGGGACCCACAGGCCTAGGAGCCCACGAGCCGAGGGGGCCGAGGTAAAAGCTCTGGCGGGCCCGCATTTTTGGATGAAATTGTTATATTTAATTTTGATAAATGTTAATTTTAGCCATTTTGAATTTGTTGTTCTGCTGTTTGCTGTATAAGTCATCTAAAAAACACATAAAACAGCAATGTTCATTGTGCTGCTCACAATTTAAACATTGTTTTAAATTATACTATTTTGAATATTCAAGAAAACAAAACTTTTTGGTATAGTTGATTAGTTGTGTATATTTTTTATTAAAAGTATTAAAAGGTGGGGCGTTTTAAGTTCACCTACTTACACTTTGAAAAAAAAACTTTTCCCTTCACGCTGGTCATCTTGGATTGATTCTTTGAAAGCTTTAAGGCATAACTAATCACGTTGACATAATGAGAGCAATGACAAAAATGTTCTTAAATTCCTTTATTTAAAGAGAGAAAACTCAAGACTCCTCATAAAAAATAAACATGGAAAGCTTTGAATTTGTGTTTCAAGTGGTTTTGTATACCTACTTTAATACTTGAGCCTACGAACTTGGTATTGAAAGTTCTTAAAAGAGACAGCACAGACCTGCATAAAGCAATCAAACTATTAACGAAATAAAAAATGAGTTGATAGATATAATAAAAACAATAATGGCACAGCAATTGTAATATCACAGCCATTATTGCTCACCAGTGGGGAGTTGAGCCATAGTTAAAAAGCAAAAGACACTGAAAAGTTAAAAAAAACATGTTGATGAACTGGCTGAAGATCGTCTCACTGATCAACCTATACCGGGGCTTCAAGGCAGTTATATATTTTGGTTACTAGGCCAATAATCAATCAAATTAATTTGATATTTTAAGGAAAATGAATAAGCAATAATATGTTGTTATGTAAACATTGGGAATTCGATTGTTTAGCATAATACCTTTCATTCTTTGGGCATTTCGTTTTATAAGTGAATAAGCATTTCGAACAGCAATAATGTTGTTAATAAACTTTAAGAATTAACTTATTTTCGAGCTAATAATAATATATATTTCATTATATGTACAAATATAAACCACTTTAAAACTGTTATGAGTTTTATTATTTTAATTTCCCTCAATTCTGATTAGGCTTACATTAAAATTGAAAGTGAGCTATTTTAACAATTTTTACACACAGCTATTATTTTACCATTTTGCATAGCAATTTAAAAACAGTTGTCAGAAGTGTCAGTTAAGTTTTCGAGCAGTGTGTAGTGACAATTCTGTTATGTAAATTCTTTTTCAAGAGAGAATCAGTGTAAGTATGTGATAGTGATAAATAATGATAAATCGGGTGCTCATGATGGGATCAAGGTTCGTAGAGCTTTCAGACCAGGTGTGCTTATTTACATAAGAGCAATGTTCGCAGCAAAGATGTCTTACGAGGTCGACAAGCTGATTCATAAATCAACAACATATCATAAAGTGTTGCCAACCTTAAGGGTATAATAATGGTACAGCTATTTTTAAATTGTCACTGGACATGCAGAAAGAAAATTTAAACCCTTAATCCATTAATCTAATAATACAAATAAATCAAAACAATAACTTAGTTTCATCAAATAACAGCTTATCACAGAATTTAAGCAGTTAAACAATGTTAATTCTAATTACACTGATGAGGAAAATATGGTACTCGTACGATAAATATCGTGTTTCCAGCAACACTGCAGATTGGATTGGTGATCACGTGACCTTCCAGCTGTTTTTACGAGGTCTCTTCCGGTAAAGTAGAAAACCTTAAATAGATCGACTCAGCACACCTGGTCTGAAAGTTCTACGAACCTTGTGATGGGATCCGTTTCAAAACCACAAGGTACAACCGTAAACGGTATATAGCGGCGATTTCACTTCAAACCGAATCTGGATCCACTCCAAATTATTGTTACACATTTGGACAGGAACAGAGCGAGTTACTGACCTAAGTCCTTGACGTTATGAAGCTTTATGTATTGACACTCGTCAATTTATTCTTAGGTATTTTATACTAAATTGAGGTGATGGAACTTTCTTAAAAACATTATATCCTAAATAAAAACCTTGGCGTTACTAAATCACTAAAATTAAACAATGCTGGAACTGACGTTATGTATCTGGAGGTTAGGAAATGTCTTTAGTTAATGCAACCTAAAATCTAGTAGGCCTAATGAAAAGGGGTGAAAACATGAAAACTGAACGATTATGTTAAGGGGGGGCCCTGAAAATAAGTTTGCGGGGGGGCCCAAAACAATCAGTTACGCCACTGATTTGCATGAAAACCCATATTTTGTGTTCCTTGTTGCAGCAAACCTGCTTACACAGCCCCCATGTTAATCTTATGGAGAATAATTAAAATGTTATGTATCGCTTATTTAGAACGAATATTGATGAAACTTGGTATGTGGCTTCACCTAGTTGAATTCTATTTATATTTGCATGAACGCCAATTGTTTGTGTTACTTGTTTCAGCAAACCTATGTACTTATCCCCAATCCTATCCTATACTCTAATATGAGTAAGGTTTGCTTGCGACACTGATCTCAAAAATGGCTCCAACGATTTCCTTCAAACCCTCATGAAAAAAGTTTGATCAATTCTCAGACCTGACATGTTTGATCAATTCTGATCAAATTTGTTCAGGCAATTAATCAGGTTTGATTTATAAAAATAAATTAAAAACACAAAATATAATATATTTTATCATTGAAACATATTAAATATGCATTAAAAATATTATACAAAAATTTTGAAAAAAATCATGAGAAAAAACACCTATCCCAGTTGGGATTCGAACTCGGGACTCCCGCTTGGAAATCCATTCTCTTATCCATTACACCACGAGCACTACATGACATTTGAAGAACAGAAGTGATTATGAACAAGAGAAACTGTATGAGACCACGATTTTAAGTTAATAACACTAGATTTTTTTCTGTAATTATGAACGTGAAATTGATCATCAACTTATGCCAAAGCCAAAATAATTCCCTATAGTTTTTATTTTTTCAGCTGCACGTTAATATAAAAATCATCCGTCTAACTCAATGTACTCATTGGCAGAAAATTGTGCCGTACTCCTAGCAGGTAGTACAGGATCCCGCCAACATTAAAGTAGCTTATGTTGAACAAAAGACAATCTTGTCTTAGTTATATAATTGTCTTATATAATGATTCACAAATCATGCAGCCTATGTGGATGCAGCACAGCAATATGGTGTGTAGGTAACTTATATATGCCCCTCTGAAATGGGTTTCAACACTGATTGTTGTTGATTTAATAGAGACAGGATAACGTTCCTAATCATGTTCCAAAAGTTTGTCAGGCCTGGTCAAGTCATTTGACCTAGTCTGATATCAGGCCTAATCCAAGACGATTAAGTCCGACCAGACCTGAATGAACTTGATCAGGCCTGATAAAATTTGATAATGCCTGATCAAGGCAGTTGATCAAGTTTGATCGGGCCTGAACAAACTTCATCAGGCCTGATAAAATGTGGCCATGACTGATCAAGTTTGATCGGGCCTGAACAAACTTGATCAGGCCTGATGAAATTTGGTCATGCCTGATCAAGACAGTTGATCAAGTTTGATCGGGCCTGAACAAACTTGATCAGACCTGTTCACCTACTTGATCAAAGTTATTCAAACTTGATCAACTCTGTCCAAATTTGATCAATTTTGATCAAGCCTGATAAAATAATTTTCATGAGGGAATGTTCGAAATAACTAATTTCTGGGATGAAAATAAGTTCCAGACAGGCCTCATCCCTAGGAAAATCAAATAATGTAAAAAAACTAAAATGAAAAGTTAAAAATTAACAAATCAAAACAAAAGAATTGTAACAGCTGTTCATAATCAACCAGGGAACTGTCAAAGTAATACCCTACTCATGTTGTATATGATTATTAACATGTGGTTTCCTGAGAGCAGAGATTAAAATATTTGAGTGAAGATTACATATATAGAGTAGTAAAATAAATCAAATGGGCATTGAGCTATAAATAACAACTGGAGTGACCTTAAAAATGTAGAAAAGAGGCAAATGAGTTATACAAATCTGATTATCAGTAGGGGGAAGTGGTGAAATATACTCCAAGTCATCTAAACAAACTGACTGGCCTTTCCCCCAGGTACTGTTATTCTTATGGAGAATAATTAAAATAGTATAAATTGCTTATTTGTGAATATATTTGTATGAAACTTGGTACCTATGTACAAATATGCACATAATATTATACATTGGAAATTCGCTGAGTACGCAGGTTTGCTGCGACGGGGATATTATTAATTTCCAAGGGCAAGATATTCATATTGTTACTACAGTATAGACTCTCAGAAATCCGGATCACACTTATCCGGACCGATAATCTTGAATGTTTTTATTTTTCCTTTGTTGCAAATAAAACGAAAAAAACGGGACTTCACAGTTTAGAGCCTTCAGTTTTCTCGTGATTACCCCTCATTACAAAAATGCCATTTAGTTAGCATTGGCAGGTGCTCTTTGTTTCCGTGCCACTTTCAAGTACTGTAATAAATGTGTTCCTGTAATAATCCGATCTTGTTTGTGTTCCGACCATGCTCTCGGTCACGTTGTTGAGATATTAACGAGGTTTTACTGGATTACAGAGTGTTTATAACTTTAATCTGGAAGCTCATTCTTGTATTAGTACATAAACATAAACCCATACTGCCATAATTGTTCACTAGAAAGACAGAATTGATGATTCATGTCCAGCTTCAAGAAATCCGGATTTTTCGAAATCCAGACCGGCCGACTGCCACAATTGTCTGGATTTCTGAAAGTCTCCTGTACAGCCCAGAATCACTTTATGAATACTGAAATTGTGTTAAATTAACCTTGTTTCCATCAATGATCTTTATTTTAATGTCCTATATTATTTAGGCGACCGGTTTCGAGGTTCTCGTAACCTCATCATCAGACTCCAATTAGTCCTAGTTTATTCACTCACATAACATGTCCAAGTTTAAAAACCATGTGTTATGTACATTTAAATTGCAACAAAACAACACTGACATACAAATAAAACTGCATAACATAAAAAAGTTGGCCAAACTAATTTTCTATCAAAGGAATGCCGGTAGCAATGGGCCATACACATATTACGTAACACACTTGGGGGGGAGGGGGTTTGGATGAACATTACATAACTCACACATATGTATGTTAATATATATTAACCCTAAGAGCAGGTGCACTCCCGTATCTATTGATACTGAAACTGAAAGATCTATTGATAGATTAAATTTATATCTAAATCAAGGTTACAGTTAGTTATATAAAAAAAACACTTCCTTCATACTATTTACTATTATACCATTAAATTCGGCTTAAAAAACAAACAATTTGGTATTTTGATCATTGCTCTACGTCAATTGGTTACTGAGATATTACAAGTGCTAAACACAGTACTTTGTCCAATGTTATTGTTATGGAGAAAAAGAAAAATTTTATATCTCGGTTATTTATGAACATAAACTGACGAAACTTGGTATATCGCTTCATCTGGTTGTGGTTTGTTGATATTTGAACA
The DNA here is from genome assembly GCA_963675035.1 of Allygus modestus. Lineage (NCBI taxonomy): Eukaryota > Metazoa > Arthropoda > Insecta > Hemiptera > Cicadellidae > Allygus > Allygus modestus. The sequence goes on from OY776111.1 coordinate 208,001,248, forward strand.
AAAAATCAATTTTTCGCCTTTGGTTCCCGAAGCAGCAAACCTAGGTACTCGGTCCCCATGTTATTCTTATGGAGAATAATAAAAATGTTATATATCGCTTATTTATGAATGTATATGGATGAAACTTGGTATGTGACTTGACTTAGATGAGTTCTATTGATATTTGTATAAAAATCCATTATTTTTTGTTCCTTTTTGCAGCAAACCTGCGTACTCATCCCTAATGTTATTCTTATGGAGAATAATTAATATTTTAAATATCGCTTATTTATGAATATATTTCTTATGAATTCTGGTAAGAGGCTTAATGTAATAATAAAACATATATATTCATTGGAAATTCGCTGAGTACGCAGGTTTGCTGCTACGGGGGTATTTTAAGTTGTTTTGTATTTGCATTAAATTAGTCATCAATTAAATTTCTTATGTTTTAGCTGAGATAGTTTATTATGTTGTTTATAATTATTAGTTACAGTCTTGTTTGTTTGTATACATTTTGCTTTGAAATAAGTTATTAAAAAATGTTGTTAAAAGAAAGTCTTTTTAAGTAATGATTCATTGAAATCCATATTCCAAATGGCTAATAAAATTGTGTTTAAAAGGTTTAAGCTGTTTTAAATCCTACTACGATTGAGTTACGTAATATATTGGTGGGTGGGTGGGGGGGGTGTATTGTCAAACGCTATGCTGCGTACATGGTGGAGGGGGGGGTCTGAAATTATGAAAAAATGTATTGTGTAATATGTGTATATGGCCCCAATGTTGTTCTTACTTCTGTCTGATAAATGTTAAATTGTTTGTGTCATTTTATTTGTGCATCAGCGTTTTTTGTCTATATTTTAAATGTACTGTGTGTTTTTTAAACTTCAACAACCTTATGTGACTAAAATGCTAATTAGAACCTGGTGAGTTATGAGAATCTTCAAACCCGATCCTGGAACATGGTCATTTAAATTATTTTCAGTATTTTGATCTGGGGACGCTCTACTTATGCACTGTTGTTAGATTCTGCTCTGCTGTTTGCTGAACGCTAGTCAGACATGGGGTTCACACAAGGCTCATATTTATTGGACTACATGTCCAATAATATTACATGTGTCTGTTACTGTATTGTGACTTGAATCTTGTCCAAGTTTAAAAACCATGCGTTATGTATAACAGTGACCCACAGATTGGAAATAACCATATTTTATCTAACGCTGACACAATAGTTGTAATTTCAATTTAAAAGTTGTTTAAGTCTTGAAAACATTTTGTATTTTATTTTCAACATGTTCTTTGGTCTTTAAAAAATTATCTTTTTGAATTAAGGAAGGTTTTTATGTAATGTTATAAATAGTTTGCAATCAATTTTTTCTTTGAGAGACCTGTGATTTTTATTAATTTGTTTACTTATTTATAGAATGTCATTACATAAAGTCAGGGCATTTGTCAGCATTCAAAAGAACTTAAAACAAACCCATTATAAATTGACAATAAAACTAAACCTATTAATTGAATTAACTATCCCCATTTCGCTTAAAATATCGGTCCAAAGACTAAAGAATCATCCCTAACGATTCCAGTGTTTTGTTGGCAATTTTAATGGCATAAGAACATTTGTTTACTATTTTTTTCTAGATACAGTAGACCTAGTTAATAATAGTCATAATAACGCTTTTAGATTGATATTGTTCTTATAGAAGAATAAAACCAATATACGGTCGTAAGAACTTGATCTCAAATTTCAATGTACAGTTAGTTATCATTTATTTGTTAATTTCTCACAAAATGGATATTAAAAGTAAAAGAGTTAAATACTACTATTCTAAAAAATATATGCATACAACAAACATATAAATCTACTGAGTTGCAGATTATATCAATCGCTCCTGTCCGAGCCAAGTCAACTGCTGCATGAGTTGAAAGTAAAAATAATAGAATATGTATAAAGAATCCACCATGTAACACAAAGAACACAATCGTTATTCCAAGCATATTATGGGGATATCCAAATCCCACCAATAACAAACTCATTACAGTAAGGGGAATGTAGAGACTCATTACCAAAAAAGCACATTTCTGCACTAAACATTTTTGGGCTTGGTAATTCCAAAAAAATGTAATTGCAGTTAGCGTAAGTGTGACAATTACTGTAATTTTGAAAGATAGTTGTGAAATATCTGAATCAAACATGCAAACCATTGGAGCAAACAAGGCACACCATAACAAATAAAATTTAAATTTCAGTTTGTCAGCACTTGAATATCTGGCATGTTCAACAAGTCTTAGCACTATCTCCAAACATATATAGTTCCACACTACGAAACGATGAGGTGTCAACCTTATTTTCGTCACAATATAACTGCTACTAGACAACATTTTAACTGCAATGTATGTAACCAACGCAGAGCAAATGACAACCACATAAGTGAGAACAAGCTTCCGTAAGAAGAAACATGGCCATGTTTTGACATCATCGAATAGTGTTGGGTTTCGGGGGGAAGAGCACACACTGTTTATTAAACAAAGAGTTAAAATCACTATGCACACTATTAAAATAACTGAGTTTGCATGGGATATATCATTTCCTTTGGTGGTTACACAGTATTCTACATATTTTTCTATGGTCTGTGGTTCTATTGCACATTGAGTTGACATTGTATACATTTGAATAAGTGTTTTGTTTAGTTTTTGACTTGTAAACCCAGCTGTTAAAATATCTGAATTATTTTAATATTTGGCCAGCACCTACCTTTAATATAATTTCTTGATTGTTGTTTGGCAGTTTTCTACCCCTAAAACTAGCGCAGTTAAAAAATAAGTTTGCACCAGCACGCTGACGAGAGGGAATTGAATTTCCACAGTAACAATTTTTTAAAATCAAAATCATGGTTAAAACATCTAATTTGTATCGAAATATGAAAACATTTTTTGCTGTTCTGATGCTCCTAGTTCCGTTTACCTGCAATGCTGGGAATATAATTTTGCGCATTATAAGGTTAGGAGAAGGCCCAGTCAGGATTGAAAGGATGCGTGACGAGACTGGGGATGATAAAAGTACACCGGCATATGAATAACAGGCTTTTCTAATGGAAAACCCCCATAAAACAATGTACTGTGTTTAGTCGATAGACATTTTCTTTAATAACTCAGTAAATATTTGTGCTAGAATGATGAGAGAGGGCTCAAAACATTCACCTCATTAATATTTATCTTTTTACAAACAGTTGGAGTAGAGCGAGATTTAGACATCAGTCTAAATCTGTTGTTTACATTATCTGTTCAGTCAATTAATCGTAATATTGTTGTTATGCAACCAAAATAACTGTTCGTCAGTATTCTATGTTCAGTAGCCCAGCTGCTTAGTTCAGTCACTCCGGCAGTGGAGTAAGCCATAGGTCAAGATATTCCGCGTGAAATGTAATAAAAAAATAACCATAGTAACCCTTTCAAAACCTAGGAAACACCAGTTGAATTATATTTTAAAAGTGTTATGTTAAAATTTAATTTAACCTAAGTATGGAATCTTCTCTAGAATTTGGTAAGTAAACACAGCTATTACAATTCAATTATTTAAATAGAAAGACTGTTATTTAGAAAATATTTAAAGTAAAGCGAAAAGTAAAGAAATGGAACTTGTATAAAGTAAAAGTAATTTATTTTTAGAACACTTTAATTCTTTATACAACTTTCAGCTACTGTAATTATTTCAAATTGTGACTATTTTAGATTTTGTTATAACCTCACACCGTACAGCTGTTTCTTGGCAGTACTACAGTCTGATTATTGAAAGAAAGTGACTGGTGGAGCAGCCACGCAGCGACAAAACATTATATTTGTCATAACCTGGAGAAAATCTAAAGCACATGGTTATGAATTACCAATAAACGTTATTTATATCGTAAGTTAAACATATATTTGTAAAATCATGAATTACAATTAAAAATGTATCAATTTGTGTTTTGTAAAATAGAACTATCAATATAAACTCATTGAAATAAGATACAAAATATTTTTAAAATATGCTATAAACGTGATTAACTATTTAAATAACGTTTATTGGAAATTTCTAATCATGTTTTTTACGCAAGGAGTTCTATTATCCTGGAGACAACACTGAAGAACAAAATTGCAAGCCGTTCTTGGCCAAATTTTGGTGAGGCAAAGAACTACTCGCTGAAACAGAACAAGTCGACTAAATTACTGAAACAAATACCTACTCATGATTTGAACATTCATAAACTTGTATTTGTTTATTTGCTCATAGTTTATCATATTTCGCAGCAAGCGTAGATGCATAAATCACACGAAAAAATTAATTTGTTCCATCTTTTATTACTTTTACTCCAGTGATTGCATGTGTCGATTCACTTATAGGAATAAAACCGCCAATTAGGATAGTTCAAAGAACGAGAAATTTGCCTCACCAGAGTACCAACCTGATAAAATCACCGGCTCGCTTTTTGGACAAAAATAGTGAAACAGCGTGTTACCTCCAATTATACTAATAAACCTCCTTGGTTTTACGTTTCCTCAAAGTTATGAAAAGAATGTTCAGTCGCCGGGCAGCCACTCCGCCAGTCACTTTCTTTTGATAATCGGACTATAATTGGTGTCCTAGACAAAGATGACGAAGGGAAGGATTATTATTTGGCGGAGTCACCCTAGCTTGTTGGGTGTGGTGGAGGTGAAGGGGGGATGAGTCGCTGCTGTCAGGGAGTCAGCCCCAAGTCACTCAACAAGTACCAGAATTACACTGCTGAAGGTACAATCCAGAATAACGTTAGATCGTTAGATCTAATACTTCCCAGCAATTCAAATAACCTAGGTAACCTAAGTTGTATTAAGGTGAAGTAAAGACAGAACTAGGTACTAGGTGTAGAAATACAGAACCATATAAAAATAAGGAGAAACCTCCCAAATAAAGGCATAGGGTATTAGAAGCTCCTCGACTTTGAAGGGCAAGGTCGAGGAGGCCCCCTACTGAAGCAGAGCTCTCCGGCGTTGGAATGGTGAGAGAAATTTTGAATCGGCAAAGATGAAAGAAACTCTGGGAGGCGTTAAGGAGGATGTAGGGAGTAAGAAGCTTCTCAACATTGGAGGGCAAAGTTTTTAGGTCTCCTTCAACAGCATGGAACTACAAATAAGGACCTACTGAAATAAACTTTGAAATGGCAAAAGACTGAACATTCCATGATAATTGCCATGATAATTTATTAGCAAGTCCGTATTTTTAAGAAATTAAACACGGATAGTAAAATAGACGAAAAAATAGATTTTTAATCCTGTAACAAATGAACTTATTAAAAAATATACTAAGAGGTTGTTTTTATAATATTACTAGCTGACGTACCCGTTCTTCGCACAGGGGTTTTCTTTACCCGTTCTTTAGTCAATGCAATTTGCATTTTAGTTAGCTTGAAACAGCTGTTCTTGCTTCTGCTCTTTAAGCTGTCAACTGGAAGGGTCCATAGCTGTTCGCATTACGGTTTCTAAATGTTTAATTTTTTCTGAAATGTAAACATTGAAACTTAGGACGTTCATGGGGCGTAGCCCGAGGGGATTTTAAGGAAGTGAATAGGCCTATGTGATGCATGGGTTCAAGACCTTTGAGTAAAGTTTCAGCCCAGTCGGTTGAGTAGTTTTTGCGTTTACCCGGAATATCAGTCACACAGACAGTCAGACAGAAAAGACATCTTCTTTATAATATTATAGATTATACCATTGACTATACACCTGAACAGGTGTATAGTCAATGATTATACTAATAGACAAGTACAAAACTGTCTATCCTTGTACTTTCTCCCCCTTATACATAGTACCTATATGGAGAAAGTATTGTTTTCGTCAAATTTTCAAATTTGAGATGTTAGTGGAAATATTTGTTTTGGTGTTCCCTGAACCCAAAAAAATGATTTTTACTTGATGTCTGAGGTCTGTCTGTCTGTCTATCTGTATGGATGTGTACAGAGCTAGAGCCCACTCCAATGGGCCGATTTCGATGACATTTTGTATGTAGGTACTAATCCAAAATATCTCCAGGCATTTTTTCATGTTTTTTGGCGGTTTTTGGGGGATAATTACCCTTAAAAATCAAAAATTCAAAAAATGAAAAAACACCTGGAGATATCGTGGATTAGTACCTACATACCAAATTTCATAAAAATCGGCCTATTGGTTAGGGCTCTAGCTCTGTACACATCCACACAGACACACACACACACACACACACACACACACACACACACACACACGCGCACACACACACACACACACACACACACACACACACACACACGCACACACACACGCACACGCACACACACACACACACACACACACACACACACACACACACACACACACACACACACACACACACACACACACACACACACACACACACACACACACACACACACACACACACACACACACACACACACACACACACACACACACACACACACACACACACACACTGACAGACATCACGTAAAAACCACTTTTTTGGATTCAGGGAGCACCAAAACGAATATTTCCACTAACAACTCAAATTCGAAAATTTTTACGAAAACAATACTTTCTCCATATACTATGTATAGGGGGAGAAAGTAAAAAAGATTACTTAAATAGGATTTAAACAAATTGTAAAATGGGTGAGGGAGAGAAAATTTTAGTTTAAAAAGAAGTCCAACATGCAATAGTTTATCAAAAGCCTGTTGTACATCCAAAAATGCAGCAGAACAGAACTGTTTTGACTTCAATGAATTTTTGATAACATCTACTATCGTGTGAGTTTGTTCGATAGTTGAATGTTGTTTTGGAGCAAGATTAGGGGCATTTCTACCCTACAGGAAAATCTGCATCGCTGCATGAAAATACATGGTTAAGAAAAACATTGTAGGTACCGGTAACTATAGTGTCATGCATGAAAAGGTGTATAAAGAGAAATAATTAGAGTTACCAGTAATTAATTTTTGTTAACTAGAGTAGTCATCAAAATGGTCGTAGCACCATTCATAATATATTATCTCAAAATACAATAAATGTTAAAATCTTGAATATTATCAAATTTGTACTAAATAATTAGGTATAATGAAAACATTAGCAATAAATTAAATACACAATTAATTCATTGATAATATGAAGAATGGATATGAAGTACCGGTAAGAAATTTGAGTTTTTTACAGACTGTAAAATAAAGTACCACTGCACTCAGCAGTATAAAGTTGGAATGAAAATTTATAAAAAAATCACCTTTTTAACTTATATTGTTTATAGTCACTTTCTAGACATTTAAAACAGACTTTGTATTTCTAGATCCAGTGATGACGGTGTTCCCAAAGGCAACTGAGGAGGCTACTAAAAAACACATGATGGGATTCCTCAATCAGGCCAAAACTAGAATTATACAAAAGTAAGTTTATATAAATGTTTGCACTAAGTTCAATTTTAATAATTTAGGGCAGGTTTTTGTTGTATTCGTACTACTTTGTCTTCGTTACACTGATTATTTTCTTTCGAGGATTGAGGTAAGAATGTATTCCAGTGAATACCTAGGTCTTGTCTTGGGATTTCCTGCCACCGAGCCAGTTTGAAGCCTACTTGAAGGTAATGGAGATAATCTGTATACACACTCCCATTTTTGTATGATTACGTTGGAAAAACAAATAACTTGTATCTTTTGAGAGGTCTACACAAATGATTTAATTTCTTCCTTCTGTTTAAGTGCTAGAATAGCATAAAATCTGTTTTCCATTAGTAGGCTATAGTTTTTTATGGAGGGATTCCCCTCCCCCACTTTACTTACTCGTGGGCTAGACCCCCACCTACTATCAATAAAATAACAACCTGGCTTCGTCACTGTTCAGAATATTGTTAACTGACTCACTTTTAATGTTTAAGCTCTGTTCATATTGAATAGCCTCCAAAGATGATAAGACAATTGAAAAATACAGGTTATTTTATCTCCGTCTTCAGCTTTAAGTTAATCCACACTGGACTACCGCGGTTTCAGAAGCTTCATTTTGCTTTCATCTTCAGGTCTTGAAGTTCAATAAAATCTTACAGAATTTGCATGTCTGTCGTCAAAGGTTTAAAAAGCCACACAATACCGAACATAAACACACTACTACGGAAAACATTTAAAGTGCACTATTAACGCGTACCGGCCGGTAGGTGAACGCCGACTGAAGTGGACATGGCAGAGCGGAAGATGAAACGCCAGTTGGATTTTGGAGTGCCTTATCGTAGTTCCTGAACTTAAGTCCTGGTTAACTTAAAGCTGAAGACGGGTATATTATAAGCTCCAGTCACAAAACCTTTCAAGTTTCTACCTGCTTCCCCCATGAGGCAAATGTTACTAACTTTAAAAGCCCGTCCTTCCAAAATGGATAATCCGATATCGTTGATTTAAGGATTTTGAAGGGCAAAAAATACCTAGTAATTTCAGTGAGCAAAATTTCTATATCACAAATAATCATTCAACCAAATTCTAAAATGTTAAATATTTCTGATGTTTTATGGATGAACTAGGCCTATATGTAATTTTGTTGCTCTTTAAAATGAACAATTCATCATTGATTTAGGATAATCGGATGAGGAGGGATGGGTTTTGAAAGTTAACATCAGTCTAATGGGAGAATAAGCAGGTAGAAGCAGAGGAATGGAGCCCCCTCAAGATTTTTTTAACAGAATGTAATGTTTTAATAAGTTTTTTTTATTTGTTTCAGTGAACAAGGTGTAAGGAAACAGCAGTCACATGGTGCGGACTTCATTAGGAAATAAAATGTTGTATAGCTTTCCTTTAGTTACCTATTACATATTTGGAATAAATAATAATTTTCAAAATATCAAATTATGTTTATTTTACTATTTCCTTTTTTGATAAAGTTCCCTTACACTTTGAATTTTTCTATTTTTCATTTGCCGGAAAAGGCAATTAAATTATTAAGATTAAATCATGTAAAGTTAAATAGATGTGCGAATGTTTTAAATGTATTTTATTGACTTATTCTAGTTATAGAAAACACCACATCAATATTTTCAAATATTTTTGTAAATATAACAATCATGTATGCTTACAAACAAATTGTGGAGTGTTTAAAAATGTATAGTAGGTAAAATTTTAGGGTTTTTAGGTCACAGGTAACTTTTGTTCTAAATCTATGATTCACAATAAATTTGCTTAATATGACAGTATGATAAACTATACTAACTGAATCTCAAATGTCTAATTTTTTCGTATGTTGAATAACCATCAACATTTAAAGTCAGTTCCAATAGGCTAGGACAACTGTATGAGGCTGTTGCTATAATTATTTGTCATACAAAAATCAGTGTAAATGAATTTTACCTCAATCTTGCAGCACTATTATTGGTTGGCAGCATCATTAATAATTTTGTAGTTACAAAGGAAACTTGCAAACCATCATATAAACATGTAAGTTCAATGAAAACATCCACTGCAAAATTGCTAGAAGTGTGAACAGTGTAGACTTGCATATTTGCAGAAAAGATTTTGCAAACAAACATGTTAGCGATGAATATTAGCTGCACATATTCCACTGCAAATGTGCCACAAACCTATTTTGCAAATCTGCAGCAAACTATCATGAACACATTCTGCAAACAGTTTTTGCATAGTTGCTGCAAATATTCAGTGAAACTTTTCTGCAAACATTCAGTGAAAACGTTTCGCAAACATTCTTTGCATATTTGCTACAAATGTTCAATGCAAATTTTCCGCAAACATTCAGTGAAAACTTTCTGCAAATATTACAAGTGTAGACTTCCATACTTGCGGAAAGTTCTTCGCAAACAAACATGTTTGCAATGCATATTTTCTGCAAACATTTTGGTTTGCGGTTGAAAACGTTTTGCAAATGTTCTGCAAATTTTCCTTGCTATCTGGGTAGAAAGCGCATTAAATTCGCTATAAAACCAAGGTTACATGTAAAAATTTCATTTCATACATCGGTTCCTAGCCAAGTTGAAATTAAAAAATGCTATAATTAATTATTTAGGCTAAGTTTAAAGACCCATTTTTGTTACTTTAATCTGGTGCAACGCGATGTCCAACTAGATAAAAAGCTTTCTCATTTAATAAGCTTTAAATTGATATGCTATTTTAAACTGTTGTAGGTGGGAATGACAGAAAAACTACCACCAAACTAAATTAAAACACTGTTTACTGATTTGGTTTTAGCAAGGTAACAAACCTACTAATAATAATCTACTCACTGATTTACTGTGAGAGAGCTGAGAAAAGGTGTCCGCATCTGCATCAGACAAAATGGTGGTCATTTTGAAAACTTACGCAAGTAGCAATCAACATTGTTCATTCTGAAGGCTTGTAATTAATTTGTTAATGCAAAGTAAACATTGAGTTACCGTATTACAATTTTGTGGTCATTTGCCTTGTATTATTAATAAGAATACCCTCACTCGTAAACCGTGTTTTTATTTAGGTTGATAATAGTTTTTCTGTCATTCCCACCTACAACAGTTTAAAATAGTATATCAATTTAAAGCTTATTAAATGAGTACGTTTTTTTATCTAGTTGGACATCGCGTTGCACCAGATTAAAGTAACAAAAAAGGGTCTTTAAACTTAGCCTAAATAATTAATTATACCATATTTTTCTTTTCAATTTGGCTAGGAACCGATGTATGAAGTGATATTTGTACATGTAACCTTGGTTTTATAGCAAATTTAATGCCCTTTCTAATTATTTTAAATATCAATCGCTAGGTTAACTGGTTTCATTTTTATAAAGTAAATAGTGGGACAAAGTCCAATATTTTGTAGAAAACACAAATTTCTCAATTATGACCAAACGGTTCGGAATCGGACTAGCGTTTACTGGAACTTTTTTGTTCCTTTTTATCATTATAATCTCCTGGCGAAGTTATGGGCGTCAGTAGAAACTCACCCTGTATATATATTTGAAGTTTATGGACTCGGACGTCGTTGGACCATTTGCTATGAAACTTGGTATTTGGATTATTGATAGGGACAAGAGGTACCATCCCTGGTGAATACTACAGGAAAATTAATCCACAAGAGTGAATAAAATAGACAATATCATATGTTATATATATTACAGATGTTTTTAATTTTAACATAACATGTAAATAAATAAAATACAATTTTGTGTTGGTCATATACCAATCATGTTTTAATTTTATTTCTTTTAGAATTATATATTTTAATTATTCAACTTCACGCATCATCCATATTTTTGGTCCTCCTCAATCAGATAGTAATTGAATTTCAGCAATGGAACAACAGTCCACTCTACTAATAAACTGATATATTATTTATCATTTTTTCAATTCTTGATTTCGTTATATTCACGCATTACAATACCAGCAATTCAAAATGGCACCTCAAAGAACAGGAGACTTCAAACCAGAAACTTACAGAAGGTTGACGGCAATCCTGAAAACAAGACTCATCGCAATCAAAACGGCAGTCGAAACTATACAAGCGCAAGATGAAGAAATCAGTCCCATTCAGCGGAAAACATTGAAGACGTACACATCAGAAGTTGAGAGGAAACGGGCGGACTTCGAGCAGAACTTCCTACGCGCAATATCACTTGCAGACGGAGATGCCTTGTCCGACGAAATTCTCGCAGCCGACCAAAATGAAGTCGAAGACCTCTGCATTCACATTTCATCAGTGATAGATCTATTACAACCTACGGACGAGTCACAATCACACATAAGTGACAGTATGGTAACTCCAGGTACGTTTATCAATGCTACCCATAGTACAGTACGTTTGCCAAAATTTGAACTTAAAAAATTCAATGGTGATTTACCAAGTTGGACAACATTCATTAACTTGTTTGATACTTCGATACACCTTAACAACTCATTGTCAAATGTCATCAAGTTTCAGTATTAACTAAGCGTGTTATCCGGCTCGAAGGACCAAAAAATAATGGATGATGCGTGAAGTTGAATAATTAAAATATATAATTCTAAAAGAAATAAAATTAAAACATGATTGGTATATGACCAACACAAAATTGTATTTTATTTATTTACATGTTATGTTAAAATTAAAAACATCTGTAATATATATAACATATGATATTGTCTATTTTATTCACTCTTGTGGATTAATTTTCCTGTAGTATTCACCAATCCCAATCTTTGTTGCAGATATATGGAAAAAGTTTAATTTACAACAAGAAAAACTGCAAACAATAGTCACAACCACAATTAAATTCACCGTATCTATTCTGAGAAACCATTTGTATAACAAAATTGAAGTATAACTAACAAATAACCTTTCATATTCAATGTAAACGGTTTTAGTTTTACCCAAAATTGTATTGTTTGTAATCCTTTGTTTTAGCAGCTTCAATTGTGAAGAAGGTGTAAATTTATTTTTAATACATTTTCTTTATATATGTAACATTTCACGGAGAAGGTTTTTAAGCCATCCATTTTGTCCTAACTTAATTAGGTTCCTCCCAAGAGGCCCAAAAGGGTTCCCATATAAACTTTATGGAAAGATATTGTTGTTTACATAAAAGCTAATGACACGTTTACTTGAACAGGTGATCTTGGTGATATTTGTTTTAGTTGGTGATAGCATTAGGTTTATATCCACTAGAGAGGACACCAAGGTTTAAGCTGCGGTCGCATTTGTCGCAAAATGCGACATGCACCATGAAAATGCGACAATATTTGGGAAGGCTGTCGCTTTTTTGCTACAAAGAAAAGTACTGTATTTTATAATTTTATTGCAGAAAATCTGGTTTTAACCATACAAATTGTATTAAAAGTCCGCGATCACGATCCAGAACCAAAAAAGATTAGAAGAGTTGTTGGGATGTAGAGGCTTAACGTTGCGTTGGTTGTACTACGTCACTTTACCGATCGTTTCTGAGCGAGTGGTAGAGGGGACGAGCCTACATTACGTAAACAGTTGCTGTCGATTTCAACTGCGTACCGTGTAAACGGAATGGGCGAGTTACTGATATGACAGTTGTAGTGACAGACCCCCTAGCAGACGTCATGCGCTGTGACTCGGTTTGGCGCACACTCCGTAGTAGCCGAGCGAATCGGCGAATGCGAGAATGTCGAGGGCTAGTTCGCCACCGAAGGGATGACTGCGCTTCCCTCACCATCGCAACGATTCTTGGCGGTTTTTGTGGCCGAGTCAAAGGAGACGAGTACTTAGTCTCGACTCGCTGCAGAATGTGGACGGTTACATGAGCACGAGTCGCTCGAAATCGTACCTTAGCGAAACAGACAACTCGAAATCGGTGATGCGCAAAATGCGATCGTGATATGCTTTGAGGTTATGTTTCAGAGTGTGTAATGTTTGGGGTGTGTGAGTTTTAGTTGTTCTGGTGCCATATTAGTCCTATTCTACTAGAATGTTTAGTATATTTCCATTACAGACTTTAATGGTTAAAATGGATAATTTACCAAGAAATGTAGACACTGCTGAATTATATATTATTTATATGTTAACCTTAAAAACAAATACAAGTAAAAAACAACTTAAGACCAAAAAATAATATAATGACACGCGGTAAAAAGGCGAAAAGGAAAATATTTTTTCTACAAGTCTTTAAGAGCTTGTAGCATTTTTGCTCAAAGAATTTTTTTCCCAGCTGAATCCCTGGGGGACACGCAATGCAAAATTAATGTGAGAGATTTCTCGATGTAGTTCTCTACTTATGCCGCCAGGGATCGTCTCAGTTTTGATCATCATATTTGTTAGGAATGTTTTCGTAGAGATTGTAAAATGTTTAAATAAACCTTTTTTTGTGATAGTCATCAAAGTGATATTTTGTTTACACAGGTCGGGTACGGCGGACGAATTAACTCGGCCTAACGACGCTGCAGATCATGTTAGTTAGCTTAATATGACGCTAGATTGCAGCACTGCTTTTACTCACTCTGGCTCCCATAAGGTGTCCCCTCTAGTAGATATTAACCCAATGGTAATAGTCAAAGGCATGTCAACATCTGCCGGGTAACAGCTAGTGCAAATATAAATAGAACTAGGTGTACGCCCATTCTTCCCGTAAGAGGATGAACGAAGACAGAATTTTTAAAGATATATTTGAATAGACATGTTATGTATTTAGCTTTGTGAACTTACACCTTTTTTAGCCAAACACGTTTACAATAGGTCAACAAATATCTAGACCATATGCAACATATCTAAATAATTATAATTTAATAGCTATTCAAACTTTTTATTACTGGGGGGCTACGCCCCACAGACCCCCCACTTTTATTGTAGCTTTATTTTGTTGTTCAAATTTATATAAATACGGAACTTTAAGAATAATAAATTGTTTTTGAAATCCTTAACATTTAAAGCACTGAAAAAGTCCTTCAAGCAACACACAATATAAGTAGTATAAGTATAACTACTCCAAACCCTCGGATGGGTCACACTACCCAGTTCCGACCTTTTTATAGTAATTTCAAGAAATGTTAAAATACAAACATATAGGCCCTAAATCATTTGGAGGACAATGACGTCCAGAATCCGTTAAGTCAGTCAGTCAGTCAGTCAGATCAATCAGTCGGACAAAGAACTACTTATTTTGTTAATTGTATGTACTTTGGTCTCACTGCGGGGCTGTATACATAAATAATAATTTAGCAACTTTGTCGGTGGGGTGGAGGTGTATGGTAAAGGGGGGGTGGCATATCCAACGTGGGGACATATTACAAGAGATGCGGCTTTAACAAAATAAATCCAACGAATAATCATAGTTAAAGTACACGTTTGGGAGTGTTAGAAAAGGCAGAACCCTGAGGTAAGAACAAAGATCTATCCGCAATATTTTGGTACCCAACAACGTGGTATATAGTTCTGGAGCAGTTTTGAGAAGCCGCTTTCAAAATCTTTGGATTTTTGATTTGGTGGTTCATATTAGGTCTCTAATAAAATGATACCACCTAAATTTATATAAAAAAATCAGGTCCAGAAATTACAGGGCTTAAGAGGTCCCAAAATTCAGTTTTAGCGAATTTCCCCTATAGGGAAGAAGCTATTACCATAGGTCTCATGGTAAGACTTAAGCCCGAGACCATGAGAACTTTTTGTTTTGAAGTCCCCAGATGCCAAAAACACTATTCGTTCAAATTTATTTATGTATATGTACAGGGTTATTACAAATGACGTTCCTGATTTTGATTATAAATATTACTGGGTTAATTTGTTTTAAGACTATTTTAGTTGGTACCATTGGAAAGAAAAACTCATAAAGTTTCATTTACATTGGTTTGGGTGCATATCAGCTGTTTGGGCGCCTCCACATTACCACTTGGATGCTAGGGCTGAACTTAACAATGTGCTGCCTGAGAGAAGGATCGGGCGCGGTGGTCCAAATGATGACACACTCCTGAACTGGCCTCCAAGATCTCCAGACATCACCCCCTGTGATTTTTTCTTGTGGGGATACATCAAAGATAAGGTGTACACATCACCATTACCAGATAGCATACCTGAGATCCAGCAATGGATTACCAATGCTATCGAAACAATCGATCAAGACACTCTTATCAAAGTATGGCAAGAGCTTGACTACAGGATTGACATCTATCATATCACAAGGGGTTCCCATATCGAACATTTATAGTTCTGTATACTGTGATGAAACCTTTTGAGTTTTTCATAAATTGTAACCATTTTATTTTTTGTATAACAAATAAAACTATATTTTATATATGCTTGAAATCATGAACATCATTTGTAATAACCCTGTATATATGTGTGTGTCCGTGAATACGATAACTTGAGTAAAAAACGTCCGATTTTGATGAAATTTGGCTCAAATGTGTAAAGTGACATTCATGAAAGTTCGAAAACCAGAAAAATCGGACCATGGGAAGGGGGTTTCCAAATTTTTCAAAAATCAGTTTTTTGCACGTTTTACCCTGAACTTTTTTAAACCTGCAATTTTTGTTTTGACCATTTTATAGAGCTTAAAAAACAAATAATATAGTATTTTGAATCATTAACCTAGGTTGAGTGGTTGCGGAGGAAATCTAAAAAACGTGTTCATAAAATCTCCCATGTTAATCTTATGGGAAAATGGTTTTTAGCTTTTCCTCAGTTAATTTTACTGTAAACTTCCCATTTGCTTTCACCAATCAATTCAGCTTTACAAAACAATCATTTTGGTGTTTAAATTGTGATTCTACGTCCAACCGTTGCAGAGATATTTAAAGTGCTAAACACAGAACGTTGTCCAATGTTATCCTTATGGAGGATAAATAAAATTTGATATCTCGATTATTTATGAAAGTATATTGATAAAACTTGGTATGTGGCTTCACCTAGTACTGGTATATTGATATTTGCACAAGAAATTGATTTTTTTTACTATCCCCTTAGCAGCAAACCTGCATACACATCCCTAACGTTATTCTTATGGAGAATATGTAAAGTTTTTTATCTCCCTTAATTATGAATATAAGTTAATAAAACTTGGTATGTAGCTTCACCTGGTTAAGTTATATTGATAATTGCAAAAAAAAAAACACATTTTGATCTTCTTTGTTGCAGCACGTACTCATCCCCAATGTTATTCTTATGGAGAATAATTAAAATTTTATATGTAGTTTATTTGTGAATATATTTTTATGAACCTTGGTATGCGGCTTTATGTGGTTCTAAGACATATATTATGCGTTAAAAATTCGCTGAGTACGCAGGTTTGCTGTGACAGGGGTATTTTATCTTTCTTATTTTATACTATAAACTTTAAATAGTTTCAACAGGTTTGAACAGTTTCAGCTCATCGCCATAAAAAAAACAAACTCAAATGCCCCCGTCGCAGCAAACCTGCATACTCAGCGAACTTCCAATGTCTTAATACTACCACATAAAGCCGCATACCAAGTTTCATAAAAATATATTCACAAATAGCGATAAATACAATTTTAATTATTTGCCATAAGAATAACACTGGGGATGAGTACGCAGGTTTGCTGCAACAAGGAACACAAAATAATGGGTTTTTATGCAAATATCAATAGAACTCATCTAAGTAAAGTCACATACCAAGTTTCATTCATATACATTTATAAATAAGCAATATATAACATTTTAATTATTCTCCATAAGAATAACATGGGGACCGTGTACCTACGTTTGCTGCTACGGGAACCATACGTGAAAATTGTGTTTTTTGTGCAAACAACAACAAACCACAACCAGATGAAGCCATATACCAAGAATCGTCAGTTTATATTCATAAATAAGCGAGATATACAATTTTTATTTTTCTCCATAATAATATCATTAGACAACGTACTGTGTTTAGCTCTTGCAATATCTCAGTAACCAACTGACGTAGAGCAATAAGCAAAATAAAAAATTGTTTGTTTTTAAGCTGAATTCAATGGTATAAATTAAAATTTGATTTAAATAAAAATTACGTGTGATGAAAACCCCCAAAAAAAAACATTTTTGGTGTACAAAACCCCCAAACCCCTCTTTGCATGGTGTGATTCGTCTAGTTTATGAACTCGTTCAAATAAATAGTACTTTACACATTTGTACCAAATTTCACCAAGATCGGACCTTTTTTACGAGAGTTATCGTGCTTACGGACACATATAAATATATAAATCAATAAATAAATAAATCAATTTTATTGCTTTGACAAAATCTTGCATCAGCATTACAACTTATTACTTAAAAATAGATTTATTTGAAATGTTTTCTTCATTGGTTATTCTGATCTTTAAAAAATTCATCCACACTATATAGTAACATTTTTCAAGAAGATGAGAAATATATTTATACATATATTCAAATTTGAACGAATGATGTTTTTGGCATCTGGGGACCACAAAACAAAAGTAATCATGGTCTCGGGCTTGAGTCTTACCATGAGAACTACGGTAATAGCTTCTTCCCTGTAGGGGAAATTCGCTAAAAGTTGAGAAAATTAGTACTCCAATCAACACAGGGCTAAATTAGTATTCATTAGTAGGCTATTCGGCTGATGGTTGTGGAGAAAATTTAAATTTTCATTCAGCAGTAAACTAAGTTCATTTACGATGTTATTCTTATAATAAATTTAAAAAAAACGTATCTCTTATATACTGCTTAATTTTAGCGAATTTCCCCTATAGGGAAGAAGCTATTACCGTAGTCGGCATGGTAAGACCTAGGCCCGGGACCATGATAACTTTTCGTTTTGAGGACCCCAGACCCCAAAAACACCATTCGTTCGAAACTGTATATATATATATATATATATATGTGTGTGTGTGTCTGCGGGTACGATAACTCTTGTAAAAATGGTCCGATTTGATAAAATTTTGTACACACGTGTAAAGCAATATTTATGAGTTCGAAAAGAAAACCAGACAGTTCGACCCATCCATAGTGGTATTTTGGGGGGATTTTGTACCCCAAAAATGGGTTTTTTGAAGTTTTTACAAGTAATATTTTTAAAAGTCAAAATTTAGTTTTTACCATTGGGTTCAGCTTAAAAAACACACAATTTGGTGTTATGATCATTTCTCTACGTCAATTAGTTACAGAGATATTGAAAGTGCTAAACACAGTCCAATCCTATTCTTATGGAGAATAAGAAACAAATTATAGCTCGCTTATTTATGAACGTATACTAACGAAACTTGGTATACGGCTTTATCTGGTTGTGGTCTATTGTTATTTGCACAAAAAATTCAATTTTTACCGATAATTCCCGTAGCAGCAAACCTGCGTCCTCAGCCCCCATGTTATTCTTATGGAGTAAGTAAAATTTAATGTATCCCTTAATTATGAATATAAATTAATAAAACTTGGTATGTTGGTTCACCTAGTTGAATTCTATTGATATTTGCATAAAACCCCATTTTTTGTATTCCTAGTTGCAGCAAATTTGCGTACTCATCCCCCATGTTATTCTTATGGTGAATAATCAAAATGGCATATATCGCTTATTTATGAATATATATTGATGCAACTTGGTATGTGGCTTCACCTAGTTGAGTAATATTGATATTTACATGAAACCCCAAATTTGCTGTTCCTTGTTGCAGCAAACCTGCGTACTCACCCCCAATGTTATTCTTATAGAGAATAATTCAAATTTGATATATCACTTATTTGTCAATATATTTTAATGAAACTTGGTATGCGGCTTTATGTGGTAAAGACATATATTTTGCATTGGAAATTCGCTGAGTATGCAGGTTTGCTGCGACGGGGGTATTATTAAAACTTGGTATGTTAGCATTGACCAATAGAGGATATTGTAAATATGTTTCCACCTAACCCTGGAGGGGAGGATGGAGCAATTACCATCATAAAACCACTGTACTGTGTGTACCTAGCAAATAAGGCCTATTCAAGCTTTTTTATGACTCTGCCAATGACTTTAATATATTTTTGGCACCAGATGGTTCTCGACGTGTTTTCAATATATTAACTGAGAGAAAAGTTGCCAATTGTTATTATTATTACCGGGTTATCAATTTCCCGCTCCAAAATCAAGGTTAAACATACATAAATATACTTTTTTTTAACCCCTTCAATGTTAAAAGTATTTAATTAAATCTGTCTGCAACATAATTAGTCGGGCAATGTAGACGATTGGGATTATGGAGTTTTATACATCTTGAGTGTTTATGAAAATCAATATTCACCACAGAAAATGCAAACAAATATAAACTGTTTCCGGACTGTTTCACTGACCGGTAGATAAAAAAACTGTAATCCCATGTCATTAGGTGACAGTGGGGCTTATTTTGTGCATTACATGTAATAAAGCTAGTTTGCACGTATGATCGTTTAGTAAGTCTGACATAGATTAATTTGTTAATGATAAAAAGAATCTACTCTAAGTCTACAACACTCTTGATTATCAATCACAGTCAGCCGTGTTACGGAGTTTACTGTCCTAGTAAAACAATTCCAAAACTTATTGTATTCATTTATCATCACTAGTCCAAACACTTAGCTTTTACATCGATGTTTTCTGGTGAAAAATAAACTAATAATAAATCTAAATAAATAATACCCCCGTAGCAGCAAACCTGCGTACAGCGAATTTCCAATGCATATATATGTATCTTAATACCACATAAAGCCACATACCAAGTTTCATCAATATACATTCATAAATAAACTATTTATGACATTTTAATTATTCTCCATAAGAATAACATGGCGGCTGAGTATGCAGGTTTGCTGAAGCAAGGAACACAATAAATGGGGTTTTATACAAAAATCAATATAACTCATGTAGGTAAAGCCACATACCAAATTTCATTAATTTTTTTCATAATGAAGGGAGATAACACGTTACTTATTCTCCATAAGAATAACATGGGGCTGAGTACGCAGGTTTGCTGCTACCGGAGCCTTTGGTAAAAAATTGTTTTTTTGAGCAAATATCAATGGTCCACAACCAGATGAAGCCGTATACCAAGTTTCGTCAGTATACGTTCATAAATAAGCGATATATAAAATTTTTATTTTCCTCCATAAGAATAACATTAGACAACGTACTGTGTTTAGCACTTTCAATATCTCGGGAACCAATTAACGTAGAGAAATGATCAAAATACCAAATTGTGTGTTTTTTTAAGCTGAATCCAATGGGAAAAACTAAAATTTGACTATTTCCAAAATTATATGTAAAAAATTCGAAAAACCCATTTTTGGGGTACAAAACCCCCCCAAAATACCCCTTCGGATAGAGCGATCTGGCTGGTTTTCGAACTTAAAGTCATAAATGGTGCTTTACACGTTTATACCAAATTTCATCAAAATCGGATAATTTTTACGAGAGTTATCGTGCTCACGGACACATATATATATACAGTTTCGAACGAATGGTGTTTTTGGGGTCTGGGGACCTCAAAACGAAAAGTTATCATGGTCCCGGGCCTAGGTCTTACCATGCCGACTACGGTAATAGCTTCTTCCCTATAGGGGAAATTCGCTAAAAATAAGTATTGTTTAAAACAGGACCAAACCCCCATTATTGATTTACATACTACACTTTCATCATTTACACTTTCTTCATCCAGGGGTGGCCCGCCAGTTTTTCAGCGCCTGTGCAAAGACCAAACTTGCCGCCCCCGCCCCCTCCCCATCAACCAAAACCTTCCCCCATAGCTCTGAGATAAGACTGACACGTGCACGCCTCGCTCTCTCACTGTTGTTGCGTTTGCGTTGTTTCTGGTCCTGCAATACTGACCACCTGTTTCTTCTTTTACCTTCTTCCGATTCCGATATTCTGTGCCACTAAACCTTTTGACATTTTAAAAACTTGGAAAAATCTAAATATTTAAAAACAACAAATGCGCACCCTTTAATAATCACAATATCAGAATCACAATACACTGCGTATCAACAAACAATTATGTGAATCTTTCAGAAAAATAATAATGAAAACAAACCTTAAAACTGAATAGAAAGGGGGAAGTACACACTGATAACAGTAGGCCTACACATCTTCTGAATGTGAGAAATATTTCGTCCAAGTGAACCAAAACAATCATCAAAACCAACCAAGAATCTGACGGTTCCGGGAATGTATAATTTGCAATGAAAACAGCTAAGTTTCTTGTTAAGAGTTATTTTGATTTTGACAAAACTAATGTTTTCTGAATATAATTTATGCATATTGATTCTAATGTATAACACGTTGTTCAGTTATACAGACTATCTTTGAGTATTTAATCTTTAAGGTTTTGTAGTGCTATAAAGCTTAATTTCTTTAATCGTTTTCCTTCTCTAATATATTAAATATTATCTTCTAAAAGTGTTTGGATTACTTAAGTTAAATACCAATGACTCAAAAAACTCAAGTTAGGTGTAAAAATTATTTTTAATTAATACAAAACTGTAATATACCGTTGCAACTCATTTAACTAAAGTACTGCCAGATTAGAACAAATATAGATGATGATAAGTCGATTAACTACGACCAGAGCACAAATAATCTGTAATGACGAGAATAAGTAGTTTTAATACTCATATAGGCCTAATACTTCCCACTAAATCTCCAATGTTCTGAAATGACTCAGTTGACAAATACGAATGCAATTGAAATGGTACGGTACCAAACAGACGGAACTATAAATTATATTTTTCAAAGTAAGCTAAAGGAGTGGACCTTACAAGTAACGATCGAAAGGGGCCCCAAAATCTTATGTGGGCGTATCATATTTTCCCCCTTTTTATATATAATAGCAATAAACTCGATTTATTCTAACTTAAATTAAATATGAAATCCCAATTCAATACTCTCAAATCCCTAAACCATACCTTTCCTAATCTAGGAAGTCGTTTAAAATATTTGAATAGGGCGGATTAAAACAATTAGTTGCAGCATTGACTGTTTATATTCGACAGTTGCATCGTTTAACTTGATATTTTAACATTGCAATTTTCTTGGATCGTATTGCAAGTTTTATTCACACTCTCAATACCTATAAGAATATCCTGAAGCTGTGACAAAACAATAAAGGTCAAAACAAATTTTGGTTTTAGAATAGAGGGGAGCGGAAGTTATATTATCTGATATGTAAATTGAATGTTTAAGTATAATAAAGGTGCAACATGGTGAACACAACTTTCTTCCCAATAATGCCTTTCAACAACTTGTAATATTAAAATACAAATACCCCCCGTCGCAGCAAACCTGCGAACCCAGCGAATTTCCAATGCATTGATATGTTTCTCACTAGTACATAAAGCCACTCACCAAGTTTGACAAAAATACATTCATAAATAAGTGATTTATTACATTTGATTTATTCCCCATAAGAATAACATTAGGACTGAGTACGCAGGTTTGCTGCAACGAGGAAGATAAGAAATGAGTTTTTATGCAATTATCAATATAACTGAACCAGGTGAAGCTACTTACCATGTTTTATTAATTTATATTCATAATTAAGGGAGATATAAAACTTTACTTATTCTCCATAAGAATAACATTAGGGATGAGTATGCAGGTTAGCTGCTACGGGGACAACCAACAAAACATTTATTTTTTGTCCAATTATCAATATACCAGTACAACACAAAGCCACATATCAAATTTCATCAATATACATTCATAAATAATCAAGATAACAAATTTTATTTATTCTCCATAAGGATAACATTGGACATCGTACTGTGTTTAGCACTTTGAATATCTCTGCAACGGTTTGACGTAGAATCACAATTTAAACACCAAAATGATTGTTTTGTGGAGCTGAAGTGATTGGTAAAAGAAAATGTGAAGTTAAAGTAAAATTAACTGAGGAAAAGCCAAAAACCTTTTTCCCATAAGATTAACATGGGAGATTTTATGAGCATGTTTTTTGGATTTTTTCCGCAACCACTTAACCTAGGTTAATAATTCAAAATACCATATTTTTTTTTAAGCTCTATAACATGGTCAAAACCAAAATTAAGTGTTTTAAAAATGTTAGGGTAAAAAATGCAAAAAACTGATTTTTGGAAAATTTAAAACCCCCATAAACCCCCCTTCCCATGGTCCGATTTTTCTGGTTTTCGAACTTAAAGTCATGAATGTCATTTTACACATTTGAGCCAAATTTCATCGAAATCGGACGCTTTTTACTCAAGTTATCGCATTCACGGACACATATATATATATATATATATATATATATATATATATATATATACATATATATAAATTTGAACAAATAGTGTTTTGGACATCTGGGGACCTCAAAACAAAAAGTTATCATGGTTTCGGGCTTAAGTCTTACCATGAGAACTACGGTAATAGCTTCTTCTCTATAGGGGAAATTCGCTAATTCCCTATAGGGGAAATTCGCTAAAATTTACAAAATAAGTCGGGTAGTTACAAATACTTTATTCTATATGGACTACACGCCCTCCACCCCGCACCCTGCAACCTGTTGCTGCCCCACTAAAAACGTCACGCCTGCTCGCACTGCCCTAGAGCCGGTACTGTCTTCATCAATCCAGTGATTCACTTTGTTCATCAATTAAACTAGGTGAAGCCACATACCAAGTTTCATCAGTAGTAGGGAAAGGGGACTTCTGGCTCACTTGATTGACAGCTTCCGGTCACGTGACCGGAAGCTGTGACCGGAAGCTGTCAATCAAGTGAGCCAGAAGTCCCCTTTCCCCACTACTTTCATCAATATTCATTCATAAATAAGCGATATATATGAGTTCGAGCCTCGAGTCAACTTCGGAGATGACGCGTCGAAGGCCTTCATGGAGAGTTGAAAACTGACGTCGAGAGGTTGTGGAACTTCTTGTATGAAGCCAGAAATCTTCAACCGATCCTAACCCCTGCAGAGACGATCTGTTTCGACTCCACAACGGTTTGCTACCTCTGCGGGCCGAGGTTTTCGCGCGAACTTCCTAAGGTTCGTGATCACAACCACATACCGCCCTACAAGTTTCGCGGAGCGGCGCACCGATCATTTAACCTTCGCTACAGGGAACAGCGAGTAGTCAACTGCTACTTCCACAACCAACTACGACGCTCACTTCATAGTGTGGGAGTTGGCCGTTGACCCTGGTGATGTTGAGGTGGTAGCTCTCACGGAAGAGCGGTACATCGCTTACACGAAACGGTTCCTGTTCGACCGAGCAGCAACACCGGCTACGATGCGGGGACGTGGAAAAAGTTAGGTTCCGACAAACATATAACTTGTGAAGGGAGGATTTGATTGGTTACCTGAGGCAAAAGGCTGTCAGCTTATGGGCTTCAATTTTGTGTATCCCAGACAAAAGCTCAAGATATAAGAAGTGCTGAAATAAGCAATATGAAAACTATGAACAATGAGGGAAAAAGAGGGAAATTTTTATGAGCGGGAGGGGAAAAAGAGAAAATTTCGTTTAGATAAAGGGAAAATCTCACGGTGAAAGTGGAATCACTGGTGGAGTAGTGATGTGCGATACGGCCGTGTATCGCCATACGGCGATACGATACGTATCGGAGTCAGATATCGTATTGGCCGTATCGTATCGATGCTGTGTATCGTGATACACGTATCGTATCACTTAACATATTGTGCATAAACGATACGACGGATATCGTTTTAAACACTGCAGTTAAAAATGCGGCCATTGAGGTATTTCCACTTGCTTTAATTGTAGTACCACGTAAAGAACACTTTGAAGAATTCTTGTCGAATATAGATATAACCTCATTGTTTTACAGCCTAGAAAATAATAACGAAATATCGTCTCTATGTGCCGATACAAAATCGAGTATCGTTTTAGGCGATACGATACCTACGTATCGTTTCAAAAATTACGAGACAAAATATCGCAATGTCCCTAGTGTATCGCGATATTCCGATACGATACGATACGTATCGCGCATCACTTCATATCTTCATGACTATGGTATGTATGGTGGAAACTGGATACACTGAGCACTGAGCCACAAGCTAACGAACTAAACCCTCAAGGTTCGTAGAGCCATAGACTAACTACAGTAGTACTGTAGTTAGTCTATGGTAGAGCTTTCAGACAAGGTGTGCTGAGTCGATCTATTTAAGGTTTTATACTTTACCGGAAGAGACCTCATAAAAACAGCTCTAAGGTCACGTGATCACAAATCCAATCTGCAGTGTTGCTGAAAACACGATATTTATCGTACGAGTACCATATTTTCCTCATCAGTGTAATTAGAATTAACATTGTTTAACTGCTTACATTCTATGATAAGCTGTCATTTTATGAAACTAATATATTGTTTTGATTTATCTGTATTATTAGATTAATGGATTAAGGGTTTAAATATTCTTTTGCATGTCCAGTGACAATTTAAAAATAGCTGTACCATTATTATACCCTTAAGGTTGGCAACACTTTATGGTATGTTGTTTATTTAGGAATCAGCTGGACGACCTCGTAAGACATCTATGCTGTGAACATCGCTTTTATGTAAATAAATAAGCACACCTGGTCTGAAATAGAGATGTGCGATCCAGTGACTTTGCTGGATCAGTGACTTCAGTGACAGCGCCAAAGAAATATTAGTTACTTTTACCGGTGACTTGGCACCAGTTACTCCCGCAGTTCATCGTAACAACTCCAGCGATAAATTACCCCTTTTTGACACTGTGTTATTTATCAAAGTTAATCATGACCTTATAAGGAATCAACAGCTCACTTATTGGCATTAGAATTAAATATATTTTATAAAATAGGAATAACAAGTAATAATTAAAATTCTTAGTACAACTACAAATTCTCATTTAACTACGAAAACATTTAGGAGTATCACTAAAAAAATATTAATTACCTAGAAGTAAAATAATAAAGTTGTTACTAAATCATAAATAAAGAAAGCTTGTAAAAAGACTACTTAATTATACAAATAACAGTCGTCGGAAAATTGTATTAACAGCGCTTTAGTTAGTAAACGCACTACAGCGACTTGCATGAACAATGCGGGCTCGTGTTGTCACTGAAGTCACTGGCGCTGGTTCGTAGTTCGTCCATCTCGTCTATGCCCAGCTCCAAGCTCCAGCGACAGCGCCAAGCTCCAACCAGCGCCAGCGCCACAAACCTAGCGCCGATACCTCGAAACCACCAAACAGCGACAAGTGACAGTGACCAGTGCCAGCTCCAGCTCCCAGCTCCAGCGACAGCGCCACGACCTCGAAACAACCAAACAGCGACCGGTGACAGTGACCAGTGCCAGCGCCAGCGCCCAGCTCCAGCTCCAGCGACAGCGCCACGAACCTAGCGGGGATACATTGAAACAACCAAACAGTGACAGCGACTTTTGAGTGAGTGAATTCGTACTGTCACCGAAGTCACTGGAGCTGATTAGAACAATTTCCTGGCACCAGCTCCTTTAGTGCCGAACAAATATTAGCGCCAAAGTCACCGGTACAGAAATATTTAACAACTCTAGTCTGAAAGCTCTACGAACCTTGCTAAACCTTAACCTAAGTTTTGGCTCCAAGCTCAAAGTTTTCGAATTTGAAGTGACAACATTTTTTAAATCTGCGTGTTTCCTACCCTGTGATGTCTATTATTGTTAATGGGTTTAACCGATTCAATCAACTAAATTGTCTTCAGTTAGCTCTACAACAGGCAATTTCTTCTGAGTCTTACATGAAAGAGTGTACCTTGGTCAGTAAATTTAGCCTAGTATCAAATTTAAAAAGCAGTGTATATGAACTTAGTGTGATGAAGAATTGCGATTATCTCTCTGTAAATTGCAATTTTTTATTTTCATGGAGTTATTGTCTTTTTAAAAATGGTGAGTATTGCATACTGTAGTGCCTTGTTTGTGAAATTACAACATAACCTAAACCTAACCAGTACTTCTGTACCTTACTTCTGATGTATGGGAAGCTAGGAGCTAGGACCAACATATATTTAATCGTAATGTATCCTCTAAGTAAGTTGTCCCATGGGTAAGGTGGCCAGATTTGGAGACTAATAAAAACGTGAAACCTGGAGGTGTGAGGGGTTCAAACTTATTGAAAATAAGGAGCAAAATAGTGGGTTTTGTCACACTTTAAGAGTAGTTTTTATGCTCTGGCTATTCAAACTCACTGTTAAATCTGTTACTTTTAATTTGACTTGGATAGGCCTACAGTAATTTGTTTTGGGTTTTAGGAAGATACAGAAAACAAAGGGATGTAATCAAAGGAATCATGACCAAACTTATTCCAGTGTACCTAATAGTTTTGTTTTTGTTTATCCACGCCAGTGGCATTTTTAACGTTTTGATAGAGAATGGTCCAAACCATGGTCTTGTTACTATCTGAGGTCGACATTATTCTTAGAAAGCATCATTAATTAATAGCCTAATGACAAATGGTAGTTGGGACCAATTTCAAACCTTCGCACAATTTTGCGATTTTTATCAGGATCGATCCTGCGAACCTTGGATTACGAGGCGAGTACGATAACCACTACGGGTCATTCCATACCAAATCAGCCAGGGCTTGAACCTTTAGGTCTTCGATTGTGATCATTTTTGGGCTCTATGGGTGACAGAACCCCAGGACGATTCACCCTCTGACCTGACGCCCTAAAGTTCACCAGACAGGCCATTGCACAGAGCCTCCAATCTCTCGGAGGTCGGGAGGCCCCAGGACGGTTCGTCCCTCAGACTGAAGACCATCATGTAAGGGCCCTTCATCCAAGGCACCCGTCCTAGGCTGCAAGAAAGATCTACTACTCCCTCGAAGGACTCTGACTAGACTGGGTATCCAGGCTCAACTGGGAGTCAAGCCCCCATAAGAGGCGAGGAGGAAGCAAGGAAGGAAGTTGGTCACAATGGATAGCCAAAAGACTTAGTTAGGGACTAGGGAAAGACTTAAGGAAACGAGGGAGACTTGACCCAATTTATAGATTTTTATTTTTCATATTTTTATACAAAATTTGTATTTGAATTATCATTGTTAAAACATAATTCATACTTGTGAAAACACTTCAGCCATAAAGAAAGCAGGGTTCTTACTATAACCATTGGGTTTATATCTACTAGGGGGGTCACACAATGCAAATTAATGTTAGAGATTTGTTGACGTAGTTCCCTGCTTACGCCACCAGGGATCGTCGTGGATTTGTTCATCATATTTGTTAGGAATGTTTTCATAGAGATTTTAAAATGTTTTAATAAACTTTTTTGTGATGGTCATCAAATTGATATTTTGTTTACACGGGTCGGGTACGCCGGGCGAGTTACTCAGCCTAACGATGCCGCAGATCACGTTAGTTATCTTAATATGACGCTAGATCGCAGCACTGCTTTTACTAACTGGCTCCCATAAGGTGCCCCCTCTAGTAGATATAAACCCAATAAACTCATGTAATACATATATATTTAAAAAAGTTTACAAACGGGTCAAGTGTGAACTTAGACCTAGGGAGACTTGACCCATCACTTAGGGAGACTTGACCAAACTTAAATTGAGAATGGTACGGTAGTAGGGATTAGAATAAAAACCGGTACTTTGGTATTATACGGATGCCACCCTTATACAGCGCGCTGCGGCAGTTATGTTAGGATGGGTTATCATAAAAATGATTGTAGGACTTTCCTTGTTTCGTTACATATCGAATGATACCTGATGAGTCATACTGCCGGCCGCCAAACCCCCTCCAAAAAGGCCAAGGTCAGGTCGTTGACCGGAGCGCGCGCATCACCTGTCACCACCTGTATCTGGGTCAGTGTCATGAGTGATTTATTGCCGTGCATTACGTTACATTTGTTTTCATAATGATTGACGTTCTTTTGGTGTGGGATTTACCTCGAAATGAAGAGGAAACCGTACGTATTTTTATGATAACCCATCCTAACATAACTGCCGCAGCGCGCTGTATATTTGGCGGAGTACATGTGGCGATCGGGTGTGGCTGCTAGCGGCGGCGACGCATTCAACACGATCCTAGCGGACATCGCTGCCTTTGGGGAGGCACAACACAAAGACCGCTCATCAGAATGATGTAAAATTTTTACAGTAAGTCAATAAAAGTACGTTTTTTCGAATTATGTAGTTATCCTTTGTGTCCGGTAAAAATTAACCTCCAAAAATAGTAGCATCCGTATAATACCAAAGTACCTAAAAACCCATTTAGCCTTGTTTTTGTTTTTAATTTTAATTCAAATTCATAATCATACAATTTTTTAAAAATCGGATTAGGCCCCTAATTGTTTACAAGTTTTGAACAGTTTTTTAAACCATCTAGTTGTCTTAATAAATTTATATCAAACAAATCCAAATTGTCCCTTATAATTCTATTGGACATCAGCAAAAATGTTGTAGTTAAATTCAAAACTGGTTATCTTATCGTTTTGTGTTGTGATTTCTAGAGGTTTGAGACAAGTTTAAACTTGTTCAATATCTAGTTCAGATAGGTACATAATTTACTTGAGGCCATTTAAACTGTTTTCGTTCTACCCTTCTAGCAAATTTCACACTAAAAATACTATCATTGCTTTCTGTAATCAAGCCGTCAAAATACCTGATCTCTTCCCAGAGAACTTAATGATTACCCAGTCGTCAACTTCTACTTCATGATTACTAAGTTCTTCTTCCCTATATTCTGAATCGGTTTCAGTTTCAGAATCTAATAGTTTATTTTTAGGTTTTCTCAGGAACTTCTTTTCAAGCTTAGGCCTACTTTGAACAAACAAAGCTCTTTTAATTTTTCTTTCTTCTTCAGGCCTAATACTCTTTTTTTCCTCTTTTTGCTTATGTTTTTATTTTTTTATATTTTTGTTTGGCGTATCAGTTGCAATCATAGTCTTGCCTTTCTTCTTTCCTGTTTTAGTTAGTTTTCTTTTCCCTGCTTTTGGATAGGGTAAAATGTATTCAGGAAAAGCAAAAGCAGAAGAAGGTCTATTTTCAAACAAATTAGCACTTTGGATATAGAAGGTCTTGAAATCTCATTTTTCTGACTCGTTTCATAATCAGATTAAGGCTGGAGCAGAGCGGGGGGAGTGAGCATTACTATCACTTCCAAGTAAATGAAATATTACTTTCAGGTTATCCAAAAGAATTCAAGGACTTGGTTTTTTTTAGAGCATTTTGTGTATTTAATGAAGTGCGTTAAAGAGCGGCCCATGCCATTTAGAATGAAAATATCGAAAATTAAAAACCGTTATGCATAGCTACAAATCAGGGCAAATATTTTGATACCTTAATCGGCAATATCGGTTCAGAAATCGGGGAGTTCTCTTAACAAAAAATTGTCCCCAATAAATCACCATCATCATCTTTTAATCTTTAATAATTCATCATCTTAAAAAGTTAATGACTTCTAGGAAAAACAACTAAACTGCAAAACACTGCAAATTTATGATTTAAACAGTTTTTATTCAGTTATCCAGTTTCCTTTAAATGTTGTCCCAGCTGACCCCAAAGGTTTAAATAGTATTACCACAGGCAAACAGACAATTCCTTTATTACCAGCAAACACGGAACAAACTCTGTGTTGCAGGAGCTCATAGAGCTTGTGCGGGAATCACAATATAAACAGAAAACTAGTAGAGCCTATTAACTGTTGAAGTTTGTCTGATTTCAAATTTAAATATTCCAGTCCAATTTTTCCTTGATAAACGTATCCTTAACCCTAGATATTATTAATCTCTTTAGAACAAGTTGATTCATTGTACTATGGTATCATAAGAGGTTCTTTTATTTGTATTTTCATTTCTATATCATCAATATTTCAATTAAATGATATTCAAGTATTTTATATCGCTACTTTCACTATATTTCATATCATTGTTTTTCTTAAGAAGTCAACTGTAAGAACGATCTCCAATGGCGAAATCTTGTGTTGAGTAGAGTTCCAACTTGTACAGTGCGTTACGGCAGTTAGTTAGGTTGTTTTACATTATTTATGAATAACAAAACCTATTTTAACCTAACTAATGTCATTCGTTGTTTCGTGCTCAAGAAATTTAAATTGGAGCTCATTACAGCATAAGAGCAGGGATGTGATCCTATTTAAAGAATTCCAGAAAATTAATAAGTTGTTGAATAGTTTGGACACACTGACTGAGAATGAATATCAAAATTATTTGAAGACGATAGAAGATATGGCTCCTGTTAGAGGCATCCAAGGCAGGTCCAGGACGGGCACTGGTGTAGGCAATGCTCTTCAACCGAGAAATCTATATCTGAAAGTCCTTGTCCAATGCCCTTTTTGTGGTCTATTAAGAAATGCCCGCCACTATAAACTAAGATATTTAATTGCTGAAGAGATAAAAACAAAAGGGTTTGCAGTATTCGAAGAAGTAAGTGCTGTAGCTGAAAATGGACCAATAAGAAGAGTTGACATTATAGCCTTAAACAGAAATGTAAATACCCCCATCGCAGCAAACCTGCGTACTCAGCAAATTTCCTATCCATATTTTTGTCTTAATACCACATAAAGCCGCTTACCAAGGTTAACAAAAATATTTACATAAGCGATATATACAATTATAATTATTCTACATTAGTTAAGAATAACATTGGGTATGAGTTACGTAGGTTTGCTGAAACAAGGAACACAAACAATTGGTTTTGATGCAAATATCAGTATAATTGGACATGGCTGTGCAATAAGGAACCATGCCACACTTTATTGGAACGAAGATATTCAAGTGCATAGTTTACTGTTATTTTTACAAACCCCGTATAAGTTACTAAAGCAATTATTTTTCTTATAACAACTTGTATTTTTAGAAATTTCTGTGTGTAATTATTTTCATATAAAATTTTATATTTCCAGAGGTATTAAATAAAATGTGGTATGGTTACTTTTTGCATTTTATTGTTATTTATCACATTGCAGGTTATACTTCTCGGTTCCTTTTTGTTTTTCCACAAAATAGTTACCACAAGTTAGTTAATATCAACGATACTAATACCATTGACTATATACCGGTAGTAGGGGTGTGCGAGTAGTGATTTTTTTAATCGAGTCGAGTCGAGTAGTGCCAAGTATTTTCGAGTTTCGAGTATTTTCGAGCGAAAATTTGCCATCAGTTAGTAGTTTAAAATTGTGTAATGGGATTTGGATAACACCCTAGATTTGATAATCTAAATATGGTTTCTAACTAATAACAAAACTATAACTAATAAAAATATCTGGTAAATCAAATGCTGATATGGAAATTTCATCTTTTGTTCATCTTTCTAGTGTCATTCAACATTTACCTTTTGTTCATCTTTCTAGTGTCATTCAACATTTACATGATATGAATTTGTTACCAAATCTGGAAACAAAAATTATTAATTTCTCATTTTCAAGGCAAAGCTCAGCTATCACAAATATTTCCATGAATGAAATTTTATTAAGTGAAGTTAAAACAGTAAAGTTTCTTGGACTGAATATTGATGATAGATTTAATTGGGATTGCCATGTTAATTCTGTTTCTAAAAAGGTATCTTCAGGCCTGTATGCGTTGAGGCAAATGTATAAATTTAGCAGTTTAAAAACTTTAAAAGTAATTTACCATGCACTGTTTGAATCGCATATTTCTTTTGGGTTATGCGTATATGGGAGTACATCAGTTAATAATTTGTATAGTAGGCTATATTGATATTGCAGAAAAAAGCACTTCGTATCATGTTAAAATTAAAACCAAAAGAATCTGTAAAAGAACACTTTAAAGAAACAGGAATTATGACTGCGCACAGTTTATATATTTTTCAATTAATTCTTCACGTTAAATCAAAATTAGAAACAATGCCAACATTGAATTATTCTTTTCATAACTATTCAACCAGGAAAGGTAATCTGCTGGCTTACAAAAGGCATAATTTGTCAATGTAAAAGAAAATACCCTCTTATAATGGAATTAAATTTTTTAACAAATTACCTATAGGTATTAAAAATATTGCTGGCTTTAATTTATTTTAAAAACATCTGAAAACATTTCTTATCAATAGACCATTGTATAAGACAGAAGAATTTTTTACTTATCTTTAAAACACGGATCAAATGGGATAAGTTTGTAAGTTAGGTTTGAGGTAAAAATTATGTTTTGGTTAGTTGGGTAGTTGTTTATACTGTATTACTGTATACTGTTGACACCATTCTGTACTATTATGTGCATTTTTGGAATAAAGTTATTTTGATTGATTGATTGAATACATGAGTAGCAATACAACGTTTTGGCCAGAACAATCAAACTGTATTGACAAACAAATTACGGTTTGACATTCGTTTCCGGCCGATGAAACAGGGGGGACCGCGTCTAGGTGTCACCCCGTCAACCTGTCACCCCGACAAACCATCACCTTTTAAAACAGGTTTTGAGGTGACGAGTTGACGCGCATCGTCCCCGACAACCCGTCACCATTTGAAGGAGGTGACAGGTTGTCGGGGTGACACCTTGACGCGAGCGTGCGAGGTGACGGGTTGTCGTGTACGGAGGCGTCTAATCGTCACCTCCAAAGAGAGGAGGTAACACCTTGTCGGGGTTACACCTTGACGCGAGCGTGAGAGGTGGCGGTTTGACGTCGATGCAACCGACAACTTGACACCACAGCAAATCGCCACCCCGATAGGTTCCTCCCTTTGAACTAAAATTACATATTTGCAGACATAATCAATTCGTTTAACACTGGAATAGAGACAGCTTCTTAGACTTTATACTTGGTATGGTCCGCTGATGATTTTTGTGGTGAATGGTTCTATCAGTGGTTTTAAACTATTTCAACTTTCTTAATAGAGGCAGCATAAAAAAATTATAATGCGTGAATTCTACTTAACGTATTTTTCAGCTCGCTTCAATGCTGTTTGTCATGTTTATAATAATTCTAAGGTAGGTAAAAAACTTTCGCAATACCACAGAAGTAGTCATTATAGAAATGATTTTGCAATTTCGTCAAAACATTATCGAAAAATGTGAACACAATCCCCTTAGTAGTTAAAAATAAGTTTCACTGGGGGGTGACCATAATGAAAATGTGTTTCATGTGCAAGCTGCAGTTGGTTTATACGCATAAGGCAAGACAGTTTCAAAGCGTACTCACGCGTACTCATTTGTGTCTATATCATTGCATTTTTTCCGTTACTAGATGGGAACTGACGAAATGTTGTTGAGTTTGTCATTATGTATTGCTAGATTCAAAGTGATGTGATTGATTATCGTGAGAATTTGACCAATCCCGCAAATCACACTTCGCATAGAATTTACATATTATTTATTTTCTCTGCCGCCTTCATGAGAAAAGTTGAATAGTTGAAACCACTGAAATGAAAAAATGGTAGTATCTAAAGAACCATTCACCGCAAAAATCATCTCTCTAACCAATGAAATAGCTGTGCTGTCACAAAACAAAATGTGAGCGCTATTTTTGGACCACCCGTTATACGATTAGGCCTACTAGCAGTTTCCCGTGGCTACGCACACGCTCAAACTGAGGTTATAAACCAGTTTCTTGTTGTTGCCTTTAAGACGAAACCCCAAAGAATAAATTATATGCAACATATATGCTTTATTACAGTTATTACTTATTTGGTTTTATCAGTTGGTATGTTAAAAAATTAAGACGCTATTATGAAGGTTTATTAAGATGGCTTATAAGGACTATGAAACGACTACCTATCATGAAGACGTTACACGCTATTCTTTAAGATTTAATTTTTTGGAGTTGAGATTTCTGAAACAAAGTTACGAAAATTGTTCATTTAAAGTAATAGGATTTTTAAATTTAAAAGTCAAATTAAGCCAATCTAAAATTTTATTTGTAGCCACAAAGATACAATTCCTAGCATATCATAAATTTATTTGAAAACATACTTGATCTTTGCACGGGTTACAGAGAATATATGAATCCTGATGTGTCAGCTTTTTCAGCCTTTTACTTGCGAAACCTACTCTTTGTGTCATCTTCTTTGTTTACGTTTTAAAATCAACTAAAATTGAAATGAAAAATTTTAAAGTGATTACTTTTAATACATTTCGATTTTAAACTTTATTCATAGTATCATAAGGCACTTCTATGAGAAAAAATATGAGTGACTTTGAAATTTCAGTTAGGTTTGATGAGAAATAAAGTCGCTAGGCTTTCTGAACATCGAGGTAGAAGATTCGATCAAAATTTACGAAAGTTGTAATTTTTCGCTGCTTAAAACGTTTATTTCTCGATTATTATACCATTAAACAAACTGTCGTATACTTTGGTGTTTTTTTAACGTGTTAAAACTGAATTAGATCAAATTAGGGCTTTAAATTTATTTTTTGGTGGGTCGAAAAATCGCCTCATTTTCCTTCGTGTTAATAGTTACTCACGTCGCGTCGTCGTTCGCTCGTCGTCTGCTGGTGGACTTGGCGACGAGACACGACCGTGCCTCTAAATTAATGTAGTTTTAAATACGGTAGAAGATTAAACATGAATAATTTATAATTTGTAAAAGTTTATTATTTGTTTTAAGCATGGTAGCGCTGATAAGCCAAGTGGAGAAAGCCTATTTTTGCGTTATAAAAAGACGGAAACAGATAGAGCGGGGTGGCAGGTTGTCGGGGTGACACCTTGACGCGAGTGTGCGAGGTGACGGTTTGTCGTGAACGGTGACGACAGATCGTCACCTGGAAGTAGAGAAGGTGACGGGTTGTCGGGGTGACACCTTGACGCAAGCGTGCGAGGTGACAGGTTGTCGTCTCTGCACACGACAAACAATCACCTCTATAAAAGAGGTGACAACTTGACGGGGTGACACCTTGACGGCATCGGTATATTTTTACGAGGTGACAGGTTGTCGCCTGTGGCCAAAATGCCGAGGTGACGGGTTGTTGGGGTGACAGCTAGACGGCTTCCAAAACAACGCCCGGTTGTCATTTGGCCAATTTCACATGGTCCAGACATCGCTTAAAATCAATATTAAATGACGAAAACGTTAGTCACGGCCAAAATTACGCGGTCCGATCATCATTTTCGGCCGATTTTACGTGATGCGATCGCCTTTTTCGGCCGTTACTACGCCTTTTCGCCGCTCGCAATCGTTCACGGTCGTCATTTTCGGCCGTTTTACGAGATGCGATCGCCTTTTGCGGCTGTTACTACGCGTTTTGGCCGGTCGCAATCGTTAGCGATCGTCCGGAAATCAGCGAGAAATTCTCGCTCGAACTTTCGAGTAGTTTTCAAAACTTCGAGTCGAGTTCGAGTATTAAAATTAAAATACTCGGCTGAAAACTCGAAGTTTCGAGTACTCCCACACCCCTACTATATAGTCAATGCTAATACCTCAAGGGGGTCGATCTTCTTGAAAATAAAAGTGCAAATATGCTTAAATCTGATATTAAGGTGTTCGCCTCCGCACAGCTCCATGGGGACAGGATGACTAGGAGCTGTCGCCGAAGCCTCCGCCCTGTTCAGTTGCCGACAATGACATTGACTCCCTGGCGTCGGATCTTTCCGAGGTTTCGTCTGTGCCGTCCTCTATGTCCTCAA
This sequence comes from Allygus modestus, assembly GCA_963675035.1. NCBI lineage: Eukaryota > Metazoa > Arthropoda > Insecta > Hemiptera > Cicadellidae > Allygus > Allygus modestus. Next base: position 208,038,134 of record OY776111.1, read on the forward strand.
CGCCGTCGTCCCTGTCCACCTGCATTGACTTCTCTGGAGCCCCCCTCCCTGTTTGGTTCCGTGCTGGCGCCTTCAGCTTATTGGACCCTCCTGCCTACAAGCTTGTCCCTAATCTCACCATCTCGAACCAGTAAATCCCACCCTGGCCTTTGCTGGACCTTCCTGTCTCCGACGGTGAGTGGCTCTGTGAAATCACTTCTTCAGGTGTCAATCTTCCTCGCCCCTTTGGGGCCCCTCCTACCTTTGTAGCGTCTCGCCCATCCCCCATCTTGGATAAGGTCGTCGCTGCCTGGCTTGCGGCCGACCTCTTGCGCCCCCTGCCCTACCCTCAAACATGCCATGGCGATCTTCCCTGTCCCCAAACCTGATGGGGGAGTTAGGCCCATTATTGATTTTAGCCCTTGGATGTTCTATATAGACACCCCACGTTTTTCCTTCCTGACAGCGGGCAAAGCCATTCGGTCTATCCCACTAGGTGACTACATGGTAAAGATCGATCTGGCCTCAGACTTTCATCAACTACGCATTAACCACGATCACTATGACTTCAATGGCATTTATTATAGGGGACAAAAATTCTCTCTGACCAGACTTCCCACGGGCCATGCGGTCGCACCAGGGGTTTTTCAACGGGCGTGCTCCGCCCTTCTTTCTCATGTTTCCTAAGTCACGGGAGGGTTACGTGGTCTACCTCAATGATTGGCCCCTACATCACAGAGATCACATTTTATTATTTCAGGCCATCCAGTTGATCCATTCCCTCGGTGTATTGGTTAACGCTTCCAAATCTACTCTCCGTCCTACTTTAGAAATCTCTTACCTGGGCTTTCATGAATCTTCCGCGGGACAGTTCCTGCACCTCAAACGAGGACCTCTTCAGCGTCTGCACACCCTCCTCTCTTTTGTTTGCGCCGGCTGGGCGAAGGCCCGTCAACGCATCCATGGCTACTGCTCCTGGATCCTCTATAATATCAGGTGGCCCATGTTCCTCGCCCACCATGTACTACGTGGAGATACGTCTTGGTTCCTTGCCGCCATGGACTACATGGCCATCGACGTCAAGCATCGCTTTGACGACGGCCCCGAGGTGGTGCAGATCTTCACGGACACCACTCCCCATTCCATGGCAGCCTTCATCCCGGCGCTGGACCAGGCCGGGGCCAGGCCTTCTCGGCCCCTGCTGAGATCTTCCACGCAGAGATCGTGGCGGCCATCCTTGGACTTCGGTGGGCCTCCAATATTCTGAGAGAGTGCCACATTGTGCTGCACGTGGACAATAGTGCGGTGTACTGCTCACTCCTCTCGAGCAAGGGACACCTTTCGATGGCGTGATGTTCGGCGTCTCTTCCGCTTGACCCTCGCCAGCCTTAATGACAACACGTGGGAGGTTCAGTCCGTCCGTTCGGCGGAGAACCCTGCTGACGCCCCTTCCCTGGACATCCTTAACACGCTGCACGGTGCGGCGGTTGACCCTACCCGCTTTAGACTTTGCAAGGACTACGGATCGTATTTCGACTGGGCTCCGCCTCCCCCCTCAGGCTCCAAAATCTGTCCATATTTCATTTATGACTCTTCCAGTCAGAGACATTCCGCTCTGTTTGGCCACCCTCCGGATGGGTCCCTGAACACACTATGGTTCTTTCAACGGCGGATGTTCTGCCCCTTTCTCGGCTCAGGCCACTTTGTGTTTGGAAATAAATGGTACGGTGGGCCACCTGGCCTTCTGCCAGGGACCCACGAGGGCTCCTTTGCCCCTACCTCTCTCCCGCGCTGTCACGCTGTACCATCCCTACACTTGCCTCGGTCTCGAGGTAGGTGCGAGGGCTGGTGCGGAGCGACAGTTGCGTCGGAGATTGAGTGGGGGGAGCACCTAAGGATTTATAGCTCCCTGAATGTAACAGCTGTTAAAAAACATTTTACGAAAATAACCAGGGCAAAACCAAGCCACACTATTTCTATAATGAAAACTAAATTTGAATTTTTGGAAACTAGAACCAGGGATCCTGGATCATTCTTCTTTGTTTTTAATTAAAAATACAAAAAGGAACCAGGATACTCAATGATATAAATAACAAGATTAATCAATATTACAAAAGAGAACCATGTTACTTAGACACTGAATGGCCACAAGTAAACCTTTTTTATAAGAAAGAACCATATGACAAATTACTCATTTCTGTCAATCTGAACTGCAAAAAAGAACCAAACATCATCATTGTATGTTAAGCTTTGTTAAAAATGCATAAACGAACCACTATACTTGGCTCTATTTTGCATTATTCAACATCCGTAGTATTAGTAACGGCCAAATCACTTTTAAAATAATTTTGACATGATTTTTTTTTGGTTTCAAAATTTTTGTAAAATTATTTTTTACAGACAAATTTCCTATCTGATCCATTTTATAATATTTTCAAATCATTTTAAAATTTATTTTAGAATAATTTTGAAATAATTTATAAATTAGTTTTAAATTAATTCAAAATGATTTAAAAATAACAAAAATAATATTTACTGGAAAAAATACTGTTTATACTTATTTTCACAATCTGACTAATGTAATACTCATGAAAATCATTGAACAAAATTATGAAATATATTTTAGGTTTCAACAATATTATGACCTAACCGGGTATAGAACCCTCAACCTGTTGATTACTAGACAAACGCCTTAACCCTCTCGGCCACTTCGCCCCATGTTAAATTAAGGTCGGACTGGCAACATAAAATAATTAATTGACTACACACTACAGGGACTTGGTGAAACTATAGCATTCCTTGTTTGCTTTTGGTGTTGCTGGTAAGCACTGTAAATTGTATACATCTTGTAAGGTTGTAAAAGACAAACTTGTAATATTCCTTTAATATCTGTAATATTATACAGTGGACTCCCTCTAGTTCGGCCACCTCGGGACCGGACCACCGGCCGGACTTCAAAATGGCCGGACTATCCGGATGTACTTCAAAATTTTAAATATCCCTATTAAATCCATTACCTATGCTTAGAAATCAACAAAAGAGGTTGTTTAAACGTTTTACAACATTATGTACTTACCAAAGAGAAGATTTGGACGTCTCTTGGATGAATTGTCATGTTGTTCTACTCATAGATACGTTTTTGCAATACATATTAAAAAGTAAATACCGATAAAACAGAAAGGATAAAACAGAAAAACACATTACGTACTGTAAAAAAAAGCTAAAATTTATTTGAGGAAATTACTGTACACGTATTACTTGTCACTATACATACTAAACAGCAAAAAACACTCACACACAAAATTACAGATCAATCAGTCTCACTGTACAGTACTATAACCAAACAGTTTTGTCACAGGTTAAGTGAGTGCGACCGACCAATTACAAGCTCGCCCGTAAACTAAACAGACATAAATAGTTTACTGTACTTCTACGGCCGGAAAATAAACATTCAAGATAAATCCTGTCGAATGTCGTTCACCCCGCGGCGCGGTGACGTGACGGATATGACTCACCCTCGGGACCGGCCGGACCATCCGGCGGCCGATCCAACCGAAGCCGAACTAGAGGGCGTCTACTGTAAACAACTTTTTTATCAGCATATTACATGTTGTTATTACTTACGGGATGTAATAAAAGACGTCTTACAACACTTAAGATATATACTTATACTGATTCAAATACAGACGGTAAACATATATAAAAGATGGTACTAGGCTAGTACCGTCTTTTATATATGTTTACCGTCTGTATGTGAATCAGTATAAGTGTAAATATATCTTAAGTGTTGTAAGACGTCGTTTATTACATCCCGAAGATATTATAAAGAAGAGGTGGTTTCTGTCTGTCTGTCTGATGTTCCGGGTAAACGCAAAAACTACTGAACCGACTGGGCTGAAACTTTGTTTGTTTGTTTGTTTATTGGGGGATTATGAGGCCCCAGCAAAGCCGGCTAGGCACGTCTCCCATGGGATATTGTACAGCCACCGGAAAGAGGGAAAAGATGGATGGGAAAGGTGGTAGGATGGGGTCAATCTGCCTCGCTCCAGAAAGGGAGAGAGATCCTTACCTAGCTCCCGGGCTCTGTGGGTGACAACACCCCAGGACGATTCGCCCTCTAACCCGATGTCCCCCTAAGTCCACCAGACAGGGACCGCCATCGCACAGAGCCTCCAACCTCTCAGGTTTCGGGTGGCCCCAGGACGGTTCGTCCCCCAGCCTGGCAGACTGAAGACCGTCGGGTAAGGGCCCTTCCTCCCAGGCACCCGTCCCAGGCTGCAAGGAAGATCCACTACTCCCTCCAAGGACTTGGACTAGACTGGGTATCCAGGCTCAACTGGGAGTCAGGCCCCCAGAAGAGACAAGGAGGAACCAAGGAAGGGAAGTTGTCACACTGGATAGCCAAAAGACTTACCAATACTGTGACAGCTTCATTTTGCTGTACCCAATGTCGACCTCTGTACTAGTATAGACCAGTCAGAGGGCCGTCGAGGGCTTGGGCTGAAACTTTACACGAAGGTATATCTTGAACCCATACAACACATAGGCCTATTCACTTCCTTAAAATACCCTTGGGCTACGCCCCATGAATGTCCTAAGTTTTAATGTTTATATTTCAGAAGAAAGTAAAACATTCAGAAACTGTAATGCGAACAGCTGAGGACACATCCATTTGACAGCTTAAAGAGCAGAAGCAAGAACAACAGCTGTTTCAAGCTAACTAAAATGCAAATTGCATTGACTATAGAACTGGTAAAGACATCCCCTGTGCTAAGAACGGTTACATCAGCTAGTATATCATATTTTTGAGCAATATGGTACCCAAAACCGAGTCTACATAAACTCTTTGCATACAAAAAAATATCAAAAAGCCCACAAAAGCATTTATTTACATAGACTTACTTGGGAAGGGAAATGAAATGTACATTTATATAAGTTTTTTGAGGCTGCAAACGAATTACTACGTTTTCTACGCAACGAAAACGCACGAAAAATTACAAATGACTATGCAACTCATTTTGGCTAAAGATAAACAATTTTGAAACTGATACAGAACTTCTTTGCTAAGCGTTCCATGTTTCTCATTAACTGTTTATCAGTAAAAAAAATCATATTAATAATTTCAAACATTGCATATTCTTAAAAGTTATTTATTTAAACAAATGTTAACAATACTAATTTAATATTAAACCATATTTTTAAAGGTTTAGTTAGGATTTTCAATTGAGTTAGTATTTAATATAATCTTAAAGCAATATATAGACTAAACAATTTAAATTGATATTTTAAGTTATTTTGAAACTAATTTAAACATGTGTTAAAGTTGTTTCAAAATGATTTAAAATGATTTTGAAACTATATTGTCACTCTTGATTTCTTCATAATTTTTTATCAACAAAACAATGATTTTATATAATGTTAAAAAATCATCAAATTTTATAACGTAAAATAATTTAAAATTATATTAATAACGTTGTAAAATTATTTAAAAAATATTGTTTCTACTATTTTGAACGAGTTTTGTAATATTTATTTATAATAATATTAAAACTGATATAGAAATGATTTTAATATATGTTTTCAAAATTAGTTTTAATCAATTGTAAACCCATGCAATAATTATATTAAAATAATTTTTACTTGTTTTGAACTTAAACTCATTTCTAAACCATTTGAAATTATTTTACAAATATTACAAATTATTTCTATGCTACTTGGGATAGAGAAAAACCTAACAATGCATAGTTTTTAAGGCATTATTGGAAAACAAACAATTTGCTATGAGTCTTGGTTCTTTTTTGCAAAATTTAAAGCCAGCTGAGCTGTTCACTTCAACATAAATAACTCAATCTGTACAAAATTAAGGGTTGGTTCCTTTTTGCATAACTCCGTCCAATTCATCTAGGCGAACACACATACCAAGTGTCATCGATATTCATTCATATTCACAAATAAGCGATATATAACATTTTAATTAATCTCCATAAGAATAGCATGGGAGCTCAGTAAGTAGGTTTGCTGCAACAAGGAACGCAAAATATGGGTTTTTATGCAAATATCAATAGAACTCAACTAGGTGAAGCTACATACCAAGTTTCATCAATCTACATTCATAAATAAGCGATGTATACCATTTTATTTAATGTCCATAAGAATAACATAAGGGATGAGTACGCAGGTTTGCTGCAAAAAGGAACACAAAAAATGTGTTTTTATGCAAAAAACCAATATAACTGAACAAGTTGAAGTCAAATACCAAGTTTTATTAATTTATGTACATAATTAAAGGAGACATAAGATTTTACTAATTCTGCATAAGAATAACATGGGGGCTGAGTACGCAGGTTTGCTGCTACGGGAATCATCGGTAAAAATTGCTTTTTTTGTGCAAATAAGAACAGATTACAACCAGATGAAGCCGTATACTAACGAAACTTGTATACAGCTTCATCTGGTTGTGATCTGTTCATAAATAAGCGAGATATACAATTTTTCTTATTCTCCGTAAGAACAACATTGGACAACGTATTGTGTTTAGTACTTGCAATATCTCTGTAACCAATTGACGTAGAGAAATGATAAAAAAAACAAATACGAGTTTTTACAAATAAATATAACGTTCTATAACGTGAGTAATGTGAGTAAGTTAATAGTTTATCCGCTAGATTGCAGCAGCCATTTATTTTGTATTTACTTCAGTAGAGAAGAACTAGCGGTTTAACCCCGTAATCGGCGCTTTTTTCCCATGTTATTCTTATGGGGAGCCGTTTTTGCACCGACACCAGCTCCCGCCTTACACAAGTTTCCTTGTTAGCCTATACTAATGTCCAACCCCTGCCTATATTAAATATATTTTCCCAATCCCCATCCCTCCTCTATATTTTTAAAAATTAATTTTCAAATTCAGGCTAAAAAACCATCTTTAGTGTTTATGGTCCGATTTGTTTAAAACTTGGATATGTTATTGTCATAGGCAAGTGTTTTAATAAATTACACTTACATTTCCCAAATTCACTATTACAGTCAAATTAAAAATTATTTTTGAAAAATACTATAGTGCCAATTGCCAACTTCTTTATTAAATGTCCGATTTGTCTGCAATTTGGATATGTTATTGTCCTAGGCAAGTGTTTTAATAAATTTCACTTACATATCCCAAATTCACTATTACGGTCAAATTAAAAAATATTTTTGAAAAATACTGCCAATTGCCAACTTCTTTATTTACTGTCCGATTTATTTAAAATTTGGATATGTTATTGTACTAGGCAAGTGTTTTAATAAATTCCACTTACATATCCCAAATTCGCTATTACGGTCAAATTAAAAAATATTTTTGAAAAATACTGCCAATTGCCAACTTCTTTATTTACTGTCCGATTTGTTTAAAACTTGGATATGTTATTGTACTAGGCAAGTGTTTTAATAAATTCCACTTACATATCCCAAATTCGCTATTACGGTCAAATTAAAAAATATTTTTGAAAAATACTGCCAATTGCCAACTTCTTTATTTACTGTCCGATTTGTTTGAAACTTGGATATGTTATTGTCGTAGGCAAGTGTTTTAATAAATTACACTTACATTTCCCAAATTCACTATTACAGTCAAATTAAAAATTATTTTTGAAAAATACTGCCAATTGCCAACTTCTTTATTTACTGTCCGATTTGTTTAAAATTTGGATATGTTATTGTTGTAGGCTAGTGTATATGCACCATCCACATTTTACAAATTCAATATTGCGGTTAAATTTTAAAAAAATTTGGAAAAATACTGCCAATTGACAACTTCTTTATTTATGGTCTGATTTGTTTAAAATTTATATATGTCATTATTCTAGGCTAGTGTATATGTACACACCATCCACATTTGACAAATTAACTATAATGGTCAAATTAAAAAAAATTTTGAAAAATATACTAACAATTTCAAACTTCTTTATTTACTGTCTGATTTGATTTATTTTCGGATATGTTATAGCTCTTATATAGGTAACAAGACCACACTACCACACGTTCCATTACCCCCTACAATACAGTATTTTGTCTTTTTTGTTTGTTTATTTTGCTGTAATCCCAAAACTGACTTTGCTGTTTATTGTCCGATTTGCCTACACTTTGGATATTGTCCTAAGCATTTATTGTCTGATTTATTTTTGGATATGTTATAGCCCCCAACTATTATATCTAAAATTACAATATTATTTCCACCTATAATACAGTTGATGTGTTGTTTGTTTTGCCGCAACCTAAAAACTAACATTGGTATTTGTGTTTTTACAAAACTATATTTTGCGGTTGGATTAAAAAAAAATAAATGCAAGCTTATTATATTTGCCACAAGCTTATTATATACATCCAGCTGTTATATTTGCCACATTTCCAATATTGTTGTGACCCTCTCAACTACCTCTCATTGTAATATAATAAGTAATATATATCCACAAAATATTTATGGTCAGAACTGCCTAAATTTTGGATATGTTTTAAGCCAATGCGATAACAAAAAATAAATTTTTAAAACCCAAAACAACTAAACACAAAACACTAACCTTTCTTTGTGCTTGTTTGGAGTAGTCTTTATTTTATCCAACTTAATTTTGATTTTGTAGTTAAAATCAAACTTCCCACATTCTAGCTCCCTTTCCAGCCAGTGGTTGCAGACATAAAGGTTACAAATATTTTCAAACTGTACAATATATCTTTTTCTACCCCTATGTTGGACTTGTTTAATAGCGCTTATTAATAATTCTGCACCTTCTTCCAAATCCTCCAGTCTACTACATTCTTTAAATTTAATATTACCTTTAATATCTTGCATCTCCATGTCTTCTTGTCCAACATCATCCCACTCATTGTTATGGAAACTTAGGTTTTCTATTTTTGGAAAGGAATTACCATAAAACGTTGCGGTCCCGTTAGTGTTAAAGCTTGCAAGTGGCTCGTTGGTAGGTAGGTAAATAATGTCCAAATCACCACTATATGGCAACACGCTATAACCTTCCCTATTCTTATTTATCTCTATAAACACAGTTTTACAGACACCTTTAACATAGTATACACCCCTCCGTCCATCCTTTTCTGCCAACACTCCCACAAACTTGTTGTTTACTACAAACGCATACACTATATAATGTCCATAATGCTCTAGATCCTCCCAACGTCGCAGGAAGTAATCTTTTAATTTATCCTCTCTTTCCCTTCTTTCTTGTTCTTTAGCCAACTGTGCTTTGTATTCCTCTGCAACAGTATTTTCCACATATTTCAATTTACGCTTATTACTGTCAATGTCTTCTAATTCCAATTTCCTCTTTTTGGAACAACTCTCTAAGAAAGGCTTGGAAAGTGGCTCTATTTCTTTAATAGTGTATGGGTACAGTTTATTGGTCCGGCTTCTTAAAACGTAGGGAGTAAGGTTAGGACTTTCCACTAAGCCTAATTCTTCTAAATTGATGTGTTTAGGTATAGTGGAGAAAGGTGTATTTGATTTTGTAAAACATGTGCCCCCAGATTTGATGTAACACTTATGCTTTACACTTATGGCATCAGGAAACTCCTCTATTACCTCTACATAGTTAGTTGGTAAACAGTTAAAGCTAAATGCAGATAGAGCATACTTTATTAACTTTTCCCTTTGTGTACTATCTTTTGGCAGTTTTAGTTGTACTCCAGTTATCTTCTTCGTATTACTATTACCCCAATATGCGTATTGTAATAAATCGTTAAACACTAAACAACAACTGTTTTGTAATTGATTGGCAACTTTCACCCACATCTTATGCAGAGGTACAGCATAGAATGGAGCATTTTGAAAGTACCGTTTGTTGTCTTCTATTAGACTTAAACAATCTCTTAAAGGTTCAAACCCTTTACCAAAACCTCTACAATAGTTATAGATTGTTGCCTCTAACCTTGTTATTCCATTCTCTCTAGCTAGTTTAGACGAGAACGTTTCTTTTAGTCTCGCATCTGGACAGTTTACAAAGTTTATTATATGGTTTCCTATACTTTTAATTACTCCAGGGCTTGTAATCTGGCATATAAATTTATTATATATTTTTACCCTGCTATTTACATTAAACCATGTTAAACAGTCTTTACTAACATTATCTACAATAACATTATATCCATTCTTGTACGCCCCTTGGTAGCAAAAGTTAAAGTTTTCTGTAAGATATTGGCACATTTCCTCTTTATTAAATATTCCAGCCAAATCTAGTGTTATATCGAAATCCATAAGATAGTACATTTCTTTTTCCAGATCTTGCAGTATCTTTGGAAGATCTTCCAACAAATCCTTAATTTTAACATTTGCAAGCTCTATTTTATAGGGAATTGCTATAGGATCATCATACTTTTGTTTAATTTGGTCAATATCTTTCTTTATTATTTGTAACACACCCTCGCTTTGGACCCCAGAGGACCTCTCCAAGGAGAATGGTAGTTTGGCCACAACACCATGTCGAGCTAAAGAGAACTTTTTAAATATTCCTCGTAAGTAGCTATTAAACGAGCCACATATTTCCTTCTTAACTTTAAATTTATTCCGAACGTCCCCATCACAATCCGTAACATTGGTTATCTTAACTAACATTATGTTATCACAAAACGCATCCGTTATAGATGTTAAGTTATTTAATTTTGGTTCGCCCTCGCAATAGTTTATATTACCTATGTCTGTAAGAAGGTTATTATTACGTAGATTTTCTAATAAAAACCATATACCGAATCTTTCGTTAGTAGGTTTAATACAATTTCCCAATAAATGGCTAACAGAGTACATTTCTTTTATACAAAAAAAGTAGCGGAAACATGTAAACAGGACAGATATAATTACACTATAGGCATATAGAGGTTGTAAATATATGGATATTGTATATAAACATAGGCGAGCGGTAAGTGTAACATGTAAGTGGACACCCACATGCAAATATGGAATACCCACTATTAATATAATTCCAAATTCGACTAAATAAGTTTATAGTCTCAATATAATTAACATATTAACTAACGGTGCCATCCCGCATTAGTACCCAAATTGTCGAAATTCTATAATTCTATTCTTAGTCCTTGTATAGTATTAGGTTTTGTACTATTAAACCCTACATTCTTATCCTGTGCAGTAGAGTAATATATGCATGTTATTTAATACAGATACGCACATTCTACAAGACCTATACATAGATCTGTTGTATAAGCAGCAGAATAGACGTCTCATTGTGTTGTTGTAAAGTAAAACATAAATGTAAATTGTGCTGGATACAACCGGCCAGATATTAGACAGGAAATGTGTTGGAAGTGTATTGCCAAATAGTAAGACAAACACCACATAGTGCAGCATGTAATCAATCCATTACTATTTAGACAAATGTATAAGGTCAGTATTGGTACAACATCCGATATATTAGCCAAACCCACAATCAAACTTGGAAAACAAACAGTAAAAAATAATATTATAGTAACAGAAATAGTAAGAGTATAAGGACATAGTAATATTTAAAGTTTATAAAACAACACAAATGCAGAGACACAATAAATGACACACTCCAACACATTACGACACAGGCACAGATACTGGTTTACAGCCATTTTACACAACTTTACAGGTTCTGTCAACTGACACAAAAATAGTTTGTAAATTGTGTAAGAAATATATTTAATATAAACAAATTTAACACAATCATAACATTTTGAGGACACAATGTTTGGACTGGGTTTGGCTAATATATCGGATGTTGTACCAATACTGACCTTATACATTTGTCTAAATAGTAATGGATTGATTACATGCTGCACTATGTGGTGTTTGTCTTACTATTTGGCAATACACTTCCAACACATTTCCTGTCTAATATCTGGCCGGTTGTATCCAGCACAATTTACATTTATGTTTTACTTTACAACAACACAATGAGACGTCTATTCTGCTGCTTATACAACAGATCTATGTATAGGTCTTGTAGAATGTGCGTATCTGTATTAAATAACATGCATATATTACTCTACTGCACAGGATAAGAATGTAGGGTTTAATAGTACAAAACCTAATACTATACAAGGACTAAGAATAGAATTATAGAATTTCGACAATTTGGGTACTAATGCGGGATGGCACCGTTAGTTAATATGTTAATTATATTGAGACTATAAACTTATTTAGTCGAATTTGGAATTATATTAATAGTGGGTATTCCATATTTGCATGTGGGTGTCCACTTACATGTTACACTTACCGCTCGCCTATGTTTATATACAATATCCATATATTTACAACCTCTATATGCCTATAGTGTAATTATATCTGTCCTGTTTACATGTTTCCGCTACTTTTTTTGTATAAAAGAAATGTACTCTGTTAGCCATTTATTGGGAAATTGTATTAAACCTACTAACGAAAGATTCGGTATATGGTTTTTATTAGAAAATCTACGTAATAATAACCTTCTTACAGACATAGGTAATATAAACTATTGCGAGGGCGAACCAAAATTAAATAACTTAACATCTATAACGGATGCGTTTTGTGATAACATAATGTTAGTTAAGATAACCAATGTTACGGATTGTGATGGGGACGTTCGGAATAAATTTAAAGTTAAGAAGGAAATATGTGGCTCGTTTAATAGCTACTTACGAGGAATATTTAAAAAGTTCTCTTTAGCTCGACATGGTGTTGTGGCCAAACTACCATTCTCCTTGGAGAGGTCCTCTGGGGTCCAAAGCGAGGGTGTGTTACAAATAATAAAGAAAGATATTGACCAAATTAAACAAAAGTATGATGATCCTATAGCAATTCCCTATAAAATAGAGCTTGCAAATGTTAAAATTAAGGATTTGTTGGAAGATCTTCCAAAGATACTGCAAGATCTGGAAAAAGAAATGTACTATCTTATGGATTTCGATATAACACTAGATTTGGCTGGAATATTTAATAAAGAGGAAATGTGCCAATATCTTACAGAAAACTTTAACTTTTGCTACCAAGGAGCGTACAAGAATGGATATAATGTTATTGTAGATAATGTTAGTAAAGACTGTTTAACATGGTTTAATGTAAATAGCAGGGTAAAAATATATAATAAATTTATATGCCAGATTACAAGCCCTGGAGTAATTAAAAGTATAGGAAACCATATAATAAACTTTGTAAACTGTCCAGATGCGAGACTAAAAGAAACGTTCTCGTCTAAACTAGCTAGAGAGAATGGAATAACAAGGTTAGAGGCAACAATCTATAACTATTGTAGAGGTTTTGGTAAAGGGTTTGAACCTTTAAGAGATTGTTTAAGTCTAATAGAAGACAACAAACGGTACTTTCAAAATGCTCCATTCTATGCTGTACCTCTGCATAAGATGTGGGTGAAAGTTGCCAATCAATTACAAAACAGTTGTTGTTTAGTGTTTAACGATTTATTACAATACGCATATTGGGGTAATAGTAATACGAAGAAGATAACTGGAGTACAACTAAAACTGCCAAAAGATAGTACACAAAGGGAAAAGTCAATAAAGTATGCTCTATCTGCATTTAGCTTTAACTGTTTACCAACTAACTATGTAGAGGTAATAGAGGAGTTTCCTGATGCCATAAGTGTAAAGCATAAGTGTTACATCAAATCTGGGGGCACATGTTTTACAAAATCAAATACACCTTTCTCCACTATACCTAAACACATCAATTTAGAAGAATTAGGCTTAGTGGAAAGTCCTAACCTTACTCCCTACGTTTTAAGAAGCCGGACCAATAAACTGTACCCATACACTATTAAAGAAATAGAGCCACTTTCCAAGCCTTTCTTAGAGAGTTGTTCCAAAAAGAGGAAATTGGAATTAGAAGACATTGACAGTAATAAGCGTAAATTGGAATATGTGGAAAATACTGTTGCAGAGGAATACAAAGCACAGTTGGCTAAAGAACAAGAAAGAAGGGAAAGAGAGGATAAATTAAAAGATTACTTCCTGCGACGTTGGGAGGATCTAGAGCATTATGGACATTATATAGTGTATGCGTTTGTAGTAAACAACAAGTTTGTGGGAGTGTTGGCAGAAAAGGATGGACGGAGGGGTGTATACTATGTTAAAGGTGTCTGTAAAACTGTGTTTATAGAGATAAATAAGAATAGGGAAGGTTATAGCGTGTTGCCATATAGTGGTGATTTGGACATTATTTACCTACCTACCAACGAGCCACTTGCAAGCTTTAACACTAACGGGACCGCAACGTTTTATGGTAATTCCTTTCCAAAAATAGAAAACCTAAGTTTCCATAACAATGAGTGGGATGATGTTGGACAAGAAGACATGGAGATGCAAGATATTAAAGGTAATATTAAATTTAAAGAATGTAGTAGACTGGAGGATTTGGAAGAAGGTGCAGAATTATTAATAAGCGCTATTAAACAAGTCCAACATAGGGGTAGAAAAAGATATATTGTACAGTTTGAAAATATTTGTAACCTTTATGTCTGCAACCACTGGCTGGAAAGGGAGCTAGAATGTGGGAAGTTTGATTTTAACTACAAAATCAAAATTAAGTTGGATAAAATAAAGACTACTCCAAACAAGCACAAAGAAAGGTTAGTGTTTTGTGTTTAGTTGTTTTGGGTTTTAAAAATTTATTTTTTGTTATCGCATTGGCTTAAAACATATCCAAAATTTAGGCAGTTCTGACCATAAATATTTTGTGGATATATATTACTTATTATATTACAATGAGAGGTAGTTGAGAGGGTCACAACAATATTGGAAATGTGGCAAATATAACAGCTGGATGTATATAATAAGCTTGTGGCAAATATAATAAGCTTGCATTTATTTTTTTTTAATCCAACCGCAAAATATAGTTTTGTAAAAACACAAATACCAATGTTAGTTTTTAGGTTGCGGCAAAACAAACAACACATCAACTGTATTATAGGTGGAAATAATATTGTAATTTTAGATATAATAGTTGGGGGCTATAACATATCCAAAAATAAATCAGACAATAAATGCTTAGGACAATATCCAAAGTGTAGGCAAATCGGACAATAAACAGCAAAGTCAGTTTTGGGATTACAGCAAAATAAACAAACAAAAAAGACAAAATACTGTATTGTAGGGGGTAATGGAACGTGTGGTAGTGTGGTCTTGTTACCTATATAAGAGCTATAACATATCCGAAAATAAATCAAATCAGACAGTAAATAAAGAAGTTTGAAATTGTTAGTATATTTTTCAAAATTTTTTTTAATTTGACCATTATAGTTAATTTGTCAAATGTGGATGGTGTGTACATATACACTAGCCTAGAATAATGACATATATAAATTTTAAACAAATCAGACCATAAATAAAGAAGTTGTCAATTGGCAGTATTTTTCCAAATTTTTTTAAAATTTAACCGCAATATTGAATTTGTAAAATGTGGATGGTGCATATACACTAGCCTACAACAATAACATATCCAAATTTTAAACAAATCGGACAGTAAATAAAGAAGTTGGCAATTGGCAGTATTTTTCAAAAATAATTTTTAATTTGACTGTAATAGTGAATTTGGGAAATGTAAGTGTAATTTATTAAAACACTTACCTACGACAATAACATATCCAAGTTTTAAACAAATCGGACAGTAAAT
Organism: Allygus modestus; assembly: GCA_963675035.1. Classification (NCBI taxonomy): domain Eukaryota; kingdom Metazoa; phylum Arthropoda; class Insecta; order Hemiptera; family Cicadellidae; genus Allygus; species Allygus modestus. The sequence continues at coordinate 208,053,735 of OY776111.1, forward strand.
AAAGAAGTTGGCAATTGGCAGTATTTTTCAAAAATATTTTTTAATTTGACCGTAATAGTGAATTTGGGATATGTAAGTGAAATTTATTAAAACACTTGCCTAGGACAATAACATATCCAAATTGCAGACAAATCGGACATTTAATAAAGAAGTTGGCAATTGGCACTATAGTATTTTTCAAAAATAATTTTTAATTTGACTGTAATAGTGAATTTGGGAAATGTAAGTGTAATTTATTAAAACACTTGCCTATGACAATAACATATCCAAGTTTTAAACAAATCGGACCATAAACACAAAAGATGGTTTTTTAGCCTGAATTTGAAAATTAATTTTAAAAAATATAGAGGAGGGATGGGGATTGGGAAAATATATTTAATATAGGCAGGGGTTGGACATTAGTATAGGCTAACAAGGAAACTTGTGTAAGGCGGGAGCTGGTGTCGGTGCAAAAACGGCTCCCCATAAGAATAACATGGGAAAAAAGCGCCGATTACGGGGTTAAACCGCTAGTTCTTCTCTACTTACTTCTACCAGCTGTTTTCTTTTGTCAGTTTATGATATTTAAATTCCCCCATCATAGCAAGCAAACCTGCGTACTCAGCTAATTTCCAATTTTAAAATATATATCTCACTGCATAGGAAATTTACTGTGTTATTTTTTGTTGAAGAATTTTCTTCTCTAATATAATTAAGAACCTATGACCTAAAATTAACCAAAATCAACCTTGAATGCCGTGGCTGAAGTCCTGGGCGCCGTCCAGCGGGCTGACACGGCCTGCCATCAGGCCAGGCCGATCGTGCTGCTGGTCTCCCTGGACGTTAAAAACGCTTTTAACTCGGCCCGTTGGGTGGACATGCTCGAGGCGTTGCAGCGGGACTTCAGGGTACCCGACGATCTCTTGGTCGTGGTACAGGACTACCTGAAGGAGTGCAGGCTGCTATATAGCACAGAAGCAGGGGTCCGTTCCAAAGTGGTCACCGCCGGGGCGGCACAAGGGTCGATCCTTGGCCCTGACCTTTGGAACGTGGCATATGACGGAGTGCTTCGCCTCGAGATGCCACCACAAGTCTATCTCGTGGGCTACGCAGACGATGTAGCCGCAGTCATCACGGCTCGGAATCCGGAGGTGGCCCAGCTTCGCCTCAACCAGGTGATGTTTCGGGTCAACAGATGGATGAGCGGTCATGGACTTGAGCTGGCGGTTGCCAAGACCGAGATCGTCATGCTCACGCGACGGAGAATCCAAACAGTAATCCCTATGACTGTTGGTGACGTGGAGGTCCAGACGAAGACTGCGGCGAAGTATCTGGGAGTGGTGCTCGACCGCCGCCTCACATGGTGGGAGCACATCCAGGCGGTTTGCAACAAGGCGACGAGGGTTGTTCTGTCACTCAGCAGATTGATGGGGAACGTCGGAGGCCCGAGGTCCAGCAAGAGGCGACTTCTCATGTCCACCGTCAATGCCACTCTTCTGTACGGCGCAGAAGTGTGGGCGGGTGCCATGAGAGTAAAAAAACACAGCAAGAGAATTCTATCCGTTCAGCGCAGGGCGGCTCTTAGGGTTGCCTGTGCGTATCGCACTGTGTCTGGACTGGCTGTAATGGTTGTGGCTGGAGTGTATCCCCTTGATCTGCTCGCCGCTGAGAGGCAGAACATCTTTCGCCGTGCCCCTGATCTCGGAAGAGACCAAGCTGCTGTGGAAGCCAGACTTGAAACTCTGCGAGTTTGGCAAGAGCGGTGGAACGGTGGACTGGAAGGGTGATGGACGTTTCGTCTCATCAGAGACATAAGCCCGTGGTTGAGACGTGCATTTGGGGAAATTGACTTTTTCTTGTGTCAATTCCTGACGGGCCACGGATACTTCAGGGAATACCTTTTCCGCAAGAGGAAGGTGAGGTCACCTCAGTGTAGTTACTGCCCGGAGGAGGTGGATGATGCTCATCATACTTTCTTCCGGTGCAGTCGTTTCGCTGAAGACAGGAGGAGGCTCGTCTCTGCTGTCGGCGATCTGTCCCCGGACGTCGTGGTGGGGGCGATGCTTCGAAATGAAGACTCCTGGAGAGCGGTTGCGCTCTTCGTGCAATCCGTTCTTCGGGGAAAGCGAGACGAGGGATGCTTAGGTGACCTCTAAGTTTCCCGAAACGGTGACGTGACCCGTCTGGGCGCAAGACACGCGGGCCAGTGCCGAAGTTGTCCGATAAGGGTTCCAGCCTGGTTTTTCCCCGCGGCTCCGTAGGAGGTTTAGTGGGTATACCTCGTAAGAGGGAGTCCCACACTGTTCCTTTGGGTTCGCGCATTAAGCGTTCCTCCTACGTAAAAAAAAAAAAAAAAAAAAAAAAAAAATTAACCAAAATAAAACTCCAAGATCAAGAATATTTATGAATTTCCTGTGGAAATGTGAACTATTAGCATGACCCGCACAGTGAAACTTAAGCCCGGGACCACTATGAAGTTCCTAACGTGATCACCTGAACAAGTTTTGGGGGGTTCGTTCAAAATTATATATATATATACGTATATATATATATATGTGTGTGTGTGTGTGTGTGTGTGTGTGTGTGTGTGTGTATGTGTTTTCACTCTAGCAGTTGAATGTTTTGTCCGATTTAATTCTAATTTGGTAGGGACATTCCTTTCTATAATCAGTTGGACAAGTTTGTTGGGCAAAACAATCGGAATACCCTAACCCCCTTTTTGGGGATTAATCTTTGAAATTTTGAGTTTTGGGCCCAAAAAGGATCAAAAGTTCCGGATGTAAAATTTATGCATGTAAAAAGATGAAGATTAATGAGGCAAAAGTTTTGAGCCCTCTCACATCATTATAGCTTAAATATTTACTGAGTTATTAAAGAAAATGGATATTGACTAAATACGGTACGTTGTCTTATGGGGGTTTTACATTAGAAAAGCCTGTTATTCTTTTGTTGGTGTATTTTTATCATCCCCAAAACCTCCCGCCTACTTTCAATCCTGACTGGACCTTCTCTTCACCGCGCAAAATGACTCATTTCATGATGAAATTGACCTTGCAAATAACTATCTAAAAGAATTAGTGGCTCGAACAGACAATGTACATATTATCGATGTTGATGAACTGAAGAGGTTTCATTTCACAAAGCATGGTCTCCATATCAATAATAGAGGTAAAAATAAACTGGTTCATCTTATCTTTAACACAATTAAAAAAATTAATACAAACTCTTATAGGAAAAAAGAAGTTAATACAAATATAACTGTCACGGATACGCACATGTCGGAGGTCATCAATAAGTATAAAGACTGCAAAACTGTAGGCTTTGCGCACAGCATCTCGGCTGACTTTCACGACCCCCGCCATATGTCTGCTGGTGTGGCTGTGGTATTCAAAAAACATTTTGGTAAACCTAGTTCCGTCCAACGTCTAACTGAACACCTAGCTTTTCAGAGCAATCAAGATGGTGCTTTTATATACAGTCTGATCACTAAAGGCAAGTACCACAACAAACCTGAAATTTATGACTATGATAAAGCTTTTCAAAATTTGACCCAGGATTTTAAAAGAAGAGGTCTCAATCACCTAATATGTTCGCCTATTGGCTGTGTGCGAGACAGAATTGAACTATATCACTTCATTACCAATCTAAAAAACTTTCAGCAGGAAACTGGCGCAACTGTTACTATTGTGTCATACTACCAAAAATCTTTCCGACAGCTAAGAAACGGTTTGTCACATGAAGAATTTCAGCATCGTCTTAAACAATTAATTCTATTGACAAGACCTACAAACATGCCAACATCCAAGTTAAATGACGGTCGTCCAATTGAGTCAACAATAGACACTTTGATGCAGCAAAATCTACAACAGCGTGAAACCGATACAGTTTACACCAATTTCCAGCATAGTGACAGTCAACCATCTCTACATTCCAGTCTTCTAGCCTCTCCACTACCTGATTACATATGCAGCAGCCCTGGTACTCCGGACGACAGTAATGGACCAAAACCATGTTCAACATCTTTCAGGTCTCAAGCAGTGAGTGATGTGGGGGGGAATAAGGTCAATCTGGGGAATGGTGCAGTGGTTAGTGCTGTTATAGCGTCAGAAGACTCCAGAACTACCACAGAAAAAAAGGACCCTTTTTTAGTATTAGATCAACCCAACCTAAATCTAATATAAAGAAATTTAATTTAATTATTTTCCACCAAAATATTAGAGGGATAATGTCATCTTTAGAACCACTAGATGTAACTTTAACTGAGCTAAATCCTTGTATAGCTGTCTTGACTGAGCATAAAATGTTAAGTTCAACATTTGCAAGACTAAATATTGATGGCTATAACCTCATTGCCAGTTTTGGCCAGAAAAAATCTAGAGGGGGCGGAGTTGTTATACTATCAAAGCCATTTATCAATTGCAAAGAAATTGTTTTGCCAGAAATTCAAGACCTTATCTCTGAAAAGATTTTTGAATTTTGTATGGTAGAGATTGATAAGGTAATAAAAGGCAGTAAATTGCTCTTAATTGGCTGTTACAGAAATCCTATTAGACAAAGTGAAGCAGAATTTATTCATAGACTAAATATAATGCTTGATGTAGTTAACTTTAAATACAAATATGTGGTTTTCATGGGGGATATAAATATTGACATAATGAATTTTAATTACGGCAATAGCAAAAAATTATTAAATATTTTAGCAGGTAACGGATTTAAGTCATTGGTTGATTTTCCAACAAGAATTACAGAATCAACTGAAACAGCCATAGATAACATCTTCACAAATCTAGACAGTCAATTTTATAAAGTTGAGGGCATCAACTCACAACTTTCAGACCATGATGGTCAAATGCTAGAAATTAAAAATAATAAAAAACACGAAAACTTAAATCATTTTTCTGAGTTTTATTTTGAATACAAAAGGAGATTTACCGACTCAAATACTGAGCAATTTATTAATATTTTGCAAAATGAAACTTGGTTAGACCTTTTCTTATCACCGGTTGAAAAAAAAGTATGACACCTTCTATAAAACGTTCATGGATCATTTCAATACGTGCTTCCCTAAAACTCTTTCAAGACAGCATACTAAAAAGAAATGGGTTCCAAATGAACTTAAATCAGAAAGACAAAAAATTATTGATCTTAGTCAAACAGCTAGAGATTTAAATTGTAAAGTTTTGCTAAACAAAGTTAAAGAAATGAACAAACAATATAAAGGAAAGTTGAAGTCCTCAAAAAAACAATATTACAAACAGAAAATTAGTAATTCAAATAATGTCAATAAAACTTCTTGGATGATCATAAATTCTGAAGTGGGAACTGGCCCAGGAAAAATTCAAAACATAAACTTAAAGATAAATGATATTGTATGTTCTGATCCTTCATTAATCTGTAATCAGTTCATTGATTATTTTACAAACATTGTAGATGATAATGCACTATCGAATCTAGGACCAGTCAGAGATGATCCTAATAGTACGGGAAGGGAAATACTTCCATATGACAGGAAATTTAGTTTTAGCTTTGTTGATGAGAAGGACATTGATAATATTATTCGTAGTCTAAAAAATTCTTTCAGTGTAGGGTGTGATGATGTCCCTGTGGTACTCCTGAAAAAAGCTAAATCAGTTTTATTAAAACCAATTACTCACCTAATAAATTCTTCATTAATATCCGGTATTTTTCCAAGCAAACTAAAGATTACAAAATTAAAACCACTCTTCAAAAAAGGAGACAAGCAAATGGTATCAAACTACCGACCTATTGCTTTGTTACCATCTATTTCAAAAATTTATGAAAAGGTAGTTAATAATCAACTGGTACATTTCATCGAAAAAAACAATCTATTTGAAGATTGTCAACATGGCTTCCGCTATGGACGATCGGTCATTACAGCTGCCACAGACTTTATTGAATCTGTTATAGATAATCTAGACAACAAAGGTAATGTTGCGGGTCTATTCATGGACCTAAGTAAGGCCTTTGATTCAATATCACATGATTTATTACTTTCCAAACTGAATCAATTAGGAATTAGAAATAATGCATTAAACTGGCTCAAATCTTATCTTTATGACAGAAAGCAGTTTGTCGAAATTGTTCATCACAATAACAAAAACTATAAAATTCCTTGCCGTTCTTCCATTACAGCAGTTAAATATGGGGTGCCACAGGGATCCATCTTAGGCCCCCTTTTATTTGTTTGCTATTTAAGAGACTTCCCCCAGCTTAGTGATTCGAGTAAACTGTGCCTATATGCTGATGATACCAATTTGAAAATCACAGCTTCAACTATTGATGAATTAGAAATTAAAATTAATTCTGACCTAAGAATTTTAAATAAGTTTTTTAATTCTAATAATTTGCTTTTAAATCTTGAAAAAAACCAACATTATTAATTTCCAAACTCGATCAGCTCAAAATATAATTCAACCTAATATTACCGTCCTTAACAAGAAAATTAAAGTCATGGACAGCATTAAATTTTTAGGATTAGAAATAGTAAACACACTCAACTGGAACCGTCATGTTGAAAAATTACTAACGAAAATTTCTTCTGGCCTCTACGCATTGATTAGGTTAAAAAAATATTGTGAAAAAGAAACCCTGAAAGTAATTTATTTTTCTTACATCCATTCAGTGATATCTTTTGGGATATCACTGTATGGTGCAACAACTAAAAATAATTTAAATGCCATTTTGATAATGCAAAAAAAATCTATAAGAATAATTTGTAACTTAAAACCCAGAACTTCAGTTAAGGAAAATTTCAAATCAGAAAACATCATGACAGTTTATGGAATGTATGTTTTTGAAACAGTTTTATCCGTAAGAAATAGATTTCAGGAAATGGAGCTGGTTGGTAATAATCATGAACATAACACCAGAAATCGGGGACGCCTCGCAATAAGCTCTCACACTCTGCAACTTTTCAAAAAAAAACCTATATATGCTGGTTCAAAATTTTACAATAAAATCCCAAAAGATATCACAGATGAGGTCTCAAATAAAAGATTCAAAATTAAGTTAAAGCAGTATCTCATCAACAAAGCTATGTATTCTTTCGAAGAGCTGTAGTTTTCATTCCTATATTAAATTCTAAGACCTACACACTTAGGTTTAAACTTGTTATTTGTATTGTTTATTTGTACTTGTAACTTGTTTATTTGTATTATTCAATACTGAAATAAGACACTATTCATGTATGTATTACTACAAACGAATAAAGATATTTTGAATTGAATTGAATTGAATATTGTATTCCCAGCATTGCAGGTAAATAGAACTAGGAGCATCAGAACAGCTAAAAAAAGTCTTCAGATTTCGATAAAGTTGGATTAAATGTATGTTTTAAAACTGATTTGGATTTTTACAAGTTTTGTATGTGGAAATTCACTTCCCTCACGTCAGTGTGCTGCTTGCGAACTCGTTTAATATTTTGTGATGAAATTTCGGTTAGAACTTTCATTAACAGCAGTAACTTTCATCTACCATTTCTGAGTTCGGTCATCCCATTACGCGAATATTTGAGCCTACTCCTAGTTGTATAGGCCTGCTGGAAATACTTAAATAATACAGTACTAGAATTTCATATTGTGTACTGGAATTTTATTAAAATGAGATTGATTGCTGATACACCACAAATTAAGGTTTGACAGTTGATTCCAAGTTCTAAGCGTGAAATTCAGTTTTGTTCCTTTTTAAATATAAAATAAACAGCATAAATTGTATGTAAATTTGGTTGGAGAAATATATTAATAATATCGGAAATTTACTGAAATTCCAAAATCAAATGTCAGTAGACACTCTGAGTTACCATTTGCATAATTTCTTATTTGTCACATTTTAATATCTGTGTTCCTCCTCAGAAACTCAAAACAAATAAATCATTAATTAGAGGGGAATTATTTTAATTTTGTTCCTAAAAGTTGGGAGGGGGCAATGCCCCCACTACTCCTTCCAGGGTAGTAATACAGTTTAGATTAACTATTATATTTTTTCAGGAGCAACAGTCTGGTTGTGTGGATTTTTAGATGGAAAAAGCAATTCTATTAAGTCTGTAAAAACTCCTAATGGAAAAACCATACTCCAGGTAAGACTTTATAATTATTGGTCACTGTTTTAGCGAATTTCCCCTATAGGGAAGAAGTTATTACCGTAGATCTCATGGTAAGACTTAAGCCCGAGACCATGATAACTTTTTGTTTTGAGGTCCCCAGATGCCAAGAACACTATTTGTTCAAATATATATATATATATATATATATGTAATATATAAAAATCAATGTTTGTCTGTTTGTATGTTATGCGCTGCCATACTGTTCATCCGACTGCTTTGAAATTTTGCATAGTAACACAGGTTAACCCTGGGAAGGTTATGGGCCATTAACCGAAGTCCTAGGACATTAGGGCTGTGCCCCACTGGGCATCAAAGTTTCAACATTAATCTTATGGAAGAAAGATTTCTTTTGATTTTATGAGTTGATATGTATAACTTTTTTATTGTAAACAGCTGTTTATCATTATGGAAATAAAAAAAACCTACTTGAATGGCAACTGTCATAATGGAAATAAAAAACTACTTGAATGGTAACTCAAACTCTTTTTTTCGATAGGCGAGTGAGCAAAGCGAATGAGCTCATATTGAAAATGAACGAGTATTTGACATAAAACAAATTCAATGCCCAGCAACGCGCCGGGTACCAGCTAGTATATCTATATATGTGTCCGTGAATACGATAACTTGATTAAAAAGCGACCGATTTCGATGAAATTTGGCTCATTGTGAAAAGTGACATTCATGACTTTATGTTCGAAAACCAGAAAAATCGGACCATGGGAAGAAACGGGGTTTATGGGGTTTCAAAATTTTCCAAAAATCAGTTTTTTACACTTTTCACTCTAAAAATTTTAAAACAAAAAATTTTGGATCTGACCATTTTATAGAGCTTAAAAAACAAATAATATAGTTTTTCGAATCATTAACCTAGGTTAAGAGGTTGCGGAGAAAATCTAAAAAATGTGTTAATAAAATCTCCCATGTTAATCTTATGGGAAAAAGGTTTTAGCGAATTTCCCTTATGAGGGAAGAAGCTATTACCGTAGGTCTCATGGTAAGACTTAAGCCCGAGACCATGATAACTTTTCATTTTGAGGTCCCCAGATGCCAAAAACACCATTCATTCAAATTTATATATATGATTATATTCATTTATTTATTTATATTAATGTATATATTTATATATGTATATATATATATATATGTGTGTGTGTGTGTGTGTGTGTGTGTGTGTGTGTGTGTGTGTCCGTAAGCATGATAACTCTCGTAAAAAAGGTCCGATCTTAATGGAATTTAGTAAAAATGTATAAAGTAGCATTTATTCGAACGACTTCGAAAACCAGATAAATCGCACCATCCGAAGTGGGGTTTTTCGGGGGTTTAGTACACCAAAAATGGGTTTTTTGGAGTTTTTACATGTAATTTTATTTAAATCAAATTTTAATTTTTACCTTTGAATTCAGCATAAATTTGTTATTTTGATCATTGCTCTACGTCAATTGGTTACTGAGATATTGAAAGAGCTTATCACAGTACGTTGTCTAATGTTATTCTTATGGAGAAAAAGAAAAAATGTATATCTCGCTTATTTATGAACATAAACTGATGAAATTTGGTATATGGCTTCATCTGGTTGTGGTTTATCGTTGTTTGCACACAAAAATTGTTTCGCCTATGGTTCCCGTAGCAGTAAACCTAGGTACTTGGTCCCCATGTTATTCTTATAGAAAATAATTCAAATGTTATATATCGCTTATTTATGAATGTATATGGATGAAACTTGGTTTGTGACTTCACTTAGATAAGTTCTATTGATATTTGCAACAAAAACAATATTTTGTGTTCGTTGTTGCAGCCAACCTGCGTACTCATCCCCAATGCTATTCTTATAGAGAATAATTAATATTTTAAATATCGCTTGCTAGTGAATATATTTCTTTTGAATCCTGTTAAGTGTTATAATGTGTTATGTTATATATTCGTTTGAAATTCACAGAGTATGCAGGTTTGCTGCAACGGGGGTATTGTTTATTTGTTTTAGCGAATTTCCCCTATAGGGAAGGAGCTATTACCGTAGGTCTCATGGTAAGACTCAAGCCCGAGACCATTATAACTTTTCTTTTTGAGGTCCCCAGATGCCAAAAACACCATTCGGTCAAATTTGTATATATTTATATATATATATATATATATATATATATATATATATATATATGTGTCCGTAAGCACGATAACTCTCGTAAAAAAGGTCCAAACTTAATGAAAATTGGTAAAAACGTGTAAAGTACCATTTATTTGAACGAGTCCGAAAACCAGACAAATCGCACCATCCAAAGGCGGGTTTATGGCGGGTTTTGCACCCCAAAAGTTGGTTTTTTGAGGTTTTCACATGCAATTTTTATTTAAATAAAATTTTAATTTATACCATTGAATTCAGCTTAAAAGAACAAACAATTTGGTATTTTGATCATTGCTGTACGTCAATTGGTTACTGAGGTATTGAAAGTGCTAAACACAGTACGTTGTCCAAGGTTATTCTTATGGAGAAAATGAAAAATTTATATCTCGTTTATTTATGAACATAAACTGACAAAACTTGGTATATGGCTTCATCTGGTTGTGGTTGTTTGTAGTTTGCACAATTTTTCGCCTACGGTTCCCGTAGCAGCAAACCTAGGTACTCGGTCTCCATCTTATTTTTATGGAGAATAATTCAAGTGTTATATATCGCTTATTTATGAATGTATATGGATAAAACTTGATATGTGGCTTCACTTAGATAAGTTCTATTGATATTTGCAAAAAAACCATTATTTTATGTTTTTTGTTGCAGCAAACCTGCGTACTCATCCTCAATGTTATTCTTATGGAGAATATTTAATATTTTAAATACCCCGTTGCAGCAAACCTGCATATTCAGCAAATTTCCAATGGAGATATAAATGTCCATTACTACATAAAGTCACTTACCAAGTTTCATAAAAATATATTCACAAATCAGGGATATATACAATTTTAATTATTCCCCATTAGAATAACATTGGGGCTGGTTACGCAGATTTGCTGCATCAAGGAACACAAAAAATGGATTTTTATGCTAATATCAATATAACTCAACTAGGTGAAGTGATATATCAGTTTTTAGCGAATTTCCCCTATAGGGAAGAAGCTATTACCGTAGTCGGCATGGTAAGACCTAGGCCCAGGACCATGATAACTTTTCGTTTTGAGATCCCCAGACCCCAAAAACACCATTCGTTCGAAACTGTATATATATATATATATATATATATATCTATATATATATATATATATGTGTCCGTGAGCACGATAACTCTCGTAAAAATTATCCGATTTTGATGAAATTTGGTATGAACGTGTAAAGCAACATTTATGACTTTAAGTTCGAAAACCAGCCAGATCGCTCTATCCGAAGGGGTATTTTGGGGGGGTTTTGTACCCCAAAAATGGGTTTTTCGAATTTTTTACATATAATTTTGGAAATAGTCAAATTTTATTTTTTTCCATTGGATTCAGCTTAAGAAAACACACAATTTGGTATTTTGATCATTTCTCTACGTCAATTGGTTACCGAGATATTGAAAGTGCTAAACACAGTACGTTGTCTAATGTTATTCTTATGGAGAAAAATAAAAATTTTATATCTCGCTTATTTATGAACGTATACTGACGAAACTTGGTATACAGCTTCATCTGGTTGTGGACCATTGATATTTGCTCAAAAAGACAATTTTTTACCCTAGGCTCCTGTAGCAGCAAACCTGCGTACTCAGCCCCATGTTATTCTTATGGAGAATAAGTAACGTGTTATCTGCCTTCATTATGAAAATAAATTAATCAAATTTGGTATGTGGCTTTACCTACATGAGTTATATTGATATTTGTATAAAACCCCATTTTTTGTGTTCCTTGCTTCAGCAAACCTGCATACTCAGCTGCCATGTTATTCTTATGGAGAATAATTAAAATGTCATAAATCGTTTATTTATGAATGTATACTGATGAAACTTGGTATGTGGCTTTATGTGGTATTAAGATACATATATATGCATTGGAAATTCGCTGAGTACGCAGGTTTGCTGCTACGGGGGTATTATTCATTTACGTTCATAATTAAGGGAGACATGGCATTTAATTAATTATTATCCATAAGAATAACATGGGCTGAGTACGCAGGTTAGCTGCTACAAGAGCCTTTGACAAAAAATTGTTTTTTGAGCAAATACCAATGCACCACAACTAGATTAAGCCGTATACCAAGTTTCATCAGTGTACGTTAATAAATAAGCGAGATATACAATTTTTCTTTTCCTCCATAAGAATAACATTAGACAATGTACTGTGTTTAGCACTTTCAATATCTCGGTAACCAATGGACGTAGAGGAATGATCAAAATACCAAATTGTGTGATTTTTAAGCTGAATGCAATGGTAAAAATTAAAATTTGACTATTTCCAAAATTGTAAATAAAAAATTCAAAAAACCCATTTTTGGGGTACAAAACCCCCAAAAAATACCCCATTGGATAAAGCAATTTGGCTGGTTTTTGAACTTAAAGTCATAAATGTTGCTTTACACATTTATACCAAATTTCATCAAAATCGGATAATTTTTACGAGAGTTATTGTGCTCACGGACACACATATATATATATATATATATATATATATATATATATATATATATATATATATATATATATACAATATATATATATATACAGTTTCAAACGAATGGTGTTTTTGGGGTCTGGGGACCTCAAAACGAAAAGTTATCATGGTCCCGGGCCTAGGTCTTACCATGCCGACTACAGTAATAGCTTCTTCCCTATAGGGGAAATTCGCTAAAATCGCTTATTTATGAATATATTTCTTATGAATCCTGGTAAGTGGCTTAATGTGTTATTAAGACATATATATACAAAGGAAATTCGCCGAGTATGGAGGTTTGCTGCGACGGGGGTGTTTTGTTTATGCAAACCTGTATACTCAGCCATAATTTTATTCTTATGAAGAATAAGTCAAGTTTTATACCTCCCTTAATTATGAACATAAATTATTAAAACTTGGAATGTAGTTTCACCTAGTTGAGTTATATTGATAATTGCTTAAAAACGTATGTCTTATCTTTCTCGTTGCAGCAAACCTGCGTACTCAGCCCTAATGTTATTCTTATGGAGAAAAAAATAAAATGCTATATATCACTTAATTATTCGTGTATTTTTATTAAACTTGGTGAGTGGCTTTATGTGGTAGTGGGAAAAATATACATGCATTGGAAATTTGCTGAGTTTGCAGGCTTGCTGCGACGAGGGTATTTTGTATGTGCTGTAGTTTGTCATTATACTGCAGTTCAGGGGGCTACAACATGGTGAATATCAATCATAATTAAAGGAGATATAAAACTTTACTCATTTTCTATAAGAATAACATTGGGGCTGAGTATGCTGCTACAGGAACAATCAACAACAATTTTGTTTGTGGAAGTATCAAAAGACCACCACCAGGTGAAGCCTCATACGTTTCATCTATAGACATTCATAAATAATCAAGATATCAAATTTTATTCTTCCTCTATAAGAATAACATTGGACAACGTACTGTGTTTAGCACTTTCAATATCTCTGCAACGGTTGGACGTAGAACAACAATTTAAACACCAAAATTAATGATATTTTAGAGGCAACAAATTTTGAATTGACAAAAACAAATGTGATGTTTTCAATAAAATTAACTGCGGAAAAGCTAAAAATCTTTTTCCCATAAGATTAATATGGGAAATTTTGTGGACCCGTTTTTTACTTTTCTCCACAAGTCCACAACCACTTAACTTATGATTCAAAACACTAAATCATTTGTTTTTAAGCTCCATAAAATGATTAAAACTAAAATTGTGTGTTAGCGAATTTCCCCTATTGGGAAGAAGCCACTACTGTAGTCGGCATGCTAATACCTAGGCCCGGGACCATGATAAGTTTTCGTTTTGAGGTCCCCAGATGCCAAAAACACCATTCATTAAAAAATGTATATATGTATGGTGTCCGTGAGCACGATAACTCTAGAAAAATGGTCCGATTTTTACAAAATTTGGTACAAACGTGTAAAGCAGCCAGCATTTATGACTTGAGTTCAAAAACTAGTTAGATCGACCTATCAGAAGTGGTATTTTAGGGGGTTTTGTACCCCAAAAAAGGTTTTATTGAGGTTTTACAAATCATTTTTGAAAAAGTAAAATTTGAGTGTTCTTCATTAGATTTAGCTTAAAAAGACACCCAATTTGGTGTTTTGATCATTGCTCTACGTCAATTGGTTACAGGGATATTGAAAGTGCTAAACACAGTCTGTTATTCTCATGGAGAATAAGAATAATTTTATATCTCTTATTTATGAACGTATACCGACCAAACTTGGTATATGGCTTCATCTGGTTGTGTTCTATTGTTATTTGCAGAAAAAATGTTTACCGTTAGTTCCTGTAGCACCAAACCTGTGTACTCAGTCCCCTTGTTATTGTTGTAGAGAATATGTAAAATATTATATCTCTTTTAATTAGTTTTAAATTAATAAAACTTGGAATGTGGATTCTCCTAGTTGAGTTACATTGATATTTATTTTTTGTGTCCCTTGTTGATGCAAACCTGTGTACTTACCTCCAATGTTATTCTTATGGAGAGTAATTAAAATTGTATACATCACTTATTTGTAAATGCATATTAAAGAGACTTGGTAAGCGGCTTTATTCGGCATTAATACACACACACACACACACACACACACACACACACACACACACACACACACACACACACACACACACACACACACACACACACACACACACACACACACACACACACACACACACACACACACACACACACACACACACACACACACACACACGCACACCCGCGCGCCTGCGCACACGCACACGCACACACACACACACACACACACACACACACACACACGATTATTATATCAATATATAAAATTATATAATATGTATCTAATATATAACATTCTCGTGTCACAGTTTTTGTAACAAAACTCCTCCGAAACAGCTTGACCGATTCTTATGTGTGTATATTCGGTAGGTCTGAAAATAGGACGTAAATAATTTTTTCTTTTTTCCGATAGGCGAGTGAGCGAAGCGAACGAGCTCATATTGAAAATGAACGAGTATTTGACATAAAACAAATTCAATGACATTAGGACAGGACAACGTCTGTCGGGCCTGCTAGTATATATATATATATACATATGCATTGGAATTTTGCTGAGTACGCTGGTTTGCTGTGATGGGGGTGTTTTTAAATTTTTAAAATAAAAAATGCAAAAAACTGATTTTTGGAAAATATTAAACCCTTATAGAACTTCCTTCCCATGGTCCCATCTTTCTTGTTGTTCCAACTTAGTTATGAATGGTATAGTTATCCAACTTTACCCATTTGTGGCAAATTTAATTCAAATCGGACGTTTTTCTCAAAAGTTATCGCGTTCATGAACACATATATAGATATTTAGAGAGTACAAGAACCCCGTAAAACTAACCTTTGTATAATGTGATCCGTCTGGTTTTCGAACACGTTCAAACAAATGCTACTTTACAAATTTGATTAAAATTTGACCTTTTTTACGGGTTTCATCGAGTTAACGGTCATAAATAAAGCTGTAAATTCTGTTTCCCATATAAATACGTGTAATCAATTGGAACAAATAGTGTTAGTGTAATTACAAATGAGGTTCCGACAAAAAATGTTTTATATCTGAAATCTACACGGGCGGATCCAGAGGTCAGTTTGGGGGGTCACCGAAAGGTACCCCTCCCTCTCCCCACGATACCCCCCTCTACTAATAATTAATTTATAAAAAACATGTTGTTATCCATTGAATGAAATTAAAATATTATAAATCAATAACCAACCATGTAATTCTAATAATGTATTGTAATTTTCTAAAAACACCTAACAAACTAACATAAATTAATTTCTACTAGCCCGCCCATAATAAAAATAACAAATATTTAGGCATTTAACTTTGTTTCCACACTTATAATTCATAGACTGCTGATAGTCAGCTGCAGTCATATAAGAACTAAAAATAAGCCTAAAAAAAAAACAGTTAATTTTAGTAGTTACATACGATAAACTATTTACAAAACTTATTTGAAATATGCAAAACTGAACTACGCAACGCGAGAAGACAATTAGGAATGAGGCTGACATCTACAGTCGATCCAGCCAATGACACAAATCTGATGGAAATGAAGATTTTGTATCACATTTACAAAATGAAATTCTTAGTTATATGAACTTTCACGAACTTTAACCTTTGTTTTATCGTTTTTCAAGCATTTTAGTGAGAAGCAGTTTACTCTTGTCGCCACTGGATTTATTACCTAGGAACGGATTATAACGTTTTACAAAAACCTAACCTGTAAATTGGCCAAAACAGTTAACTGTTTAAACTGTTAAACAACTGTTAAAATGTAACAGAAAAATGTAGATTAGATAAATAATCAGTGTGCACAATGGCACCGGCACCAACCTCATCTCTCTGCAAATAAAATTTACCAACAGATGATGTTGAAAACGCTGAACGCTCTAAAATAGTTGTTGTGGCTGTTTATAGATCACCAAAATCAAATGTGGACATTTTTTTAGATAAATTAACTATACTTTTAGAATTTCTTAATAATAAGTTTGAATGTATTATTGTGTCAGGAGATATTAATATAGATGTATTAGCAAAGTCTAAGGAACATACTATGCTTAAAAATATGCTAAAAAGTGTTAATATGAGTATTTAGTAAAATTTCCCACTAGAATTTCTAGGACCTCAAAAACAGCAATTGACAACTTTTTAGTCACAAGATCTCATAGCAACTTGATGGAAGTAAATGGCTTGATAACTTTATTGTCTGACCATGATGGTCAGTGCTTAGAAATAACTCTGCCAAACCAGGGATTCAGCTGGGGAAAAAATTCTTTGAGTAAAAATGCTACAAGCTCTTAGAGACTTGTAGCAAAAATATTTTCCTTTTCACATTTTTATCGCGGGTCATTATACTATTTTTTGGTTGTTTTTTGCTTTTATTTGTTTTTAAGGTTAAACATTTAAATAATATATAATTCAGCTGAGTCTTGGTAACTTATCCATTTTAACCATTAAAGTCTGTAGTGGAAATATACTAAACATTCTAATAGAATAGGCCTAATATATGGCACCAGAACAACTAAAACTCACACACCCCGAACATTACACACTCTGAAACATAACCTCAAAGCACATCGCGATCGCATTTGCGCATCACCGATTTCGAGTTGTCTGTTTTCGCTAAGGTACGGCTACACTTTCGCCGATCGTTGCGATTTCGAGCGACTCGTGCTCGTATAACTGCCCACATTCTGCAGCCAGTCGAGACCGCGAGCGGCACTAAGTATGGAGGACCTGCCGCTCGTCTCCTTTGACTCGGTCACAAAAACCGACAAGAATCGGTGCGATTGCGAGGCGAGCGCAGTCATCCCTTCGGTGGCGAACTAGCCCTCGACATTCTCGCATTCGCCGATTCACTCGGCTAGACTCGGCTACTACAGAGTGTGCGCCAAACCGAGTCACTGCGCGTGACGTCTGCTAGGGGGTTAGCTACTGTCACTACAACTGTCATATCAGTTCTGTTTACACGGTACGCAGTTGAAATCGACAGCAACAGTTTACGTAATGTAGGCTCGTCTCCTCTAACACTTGCTCAGAGGCGATCGGTAAAGTGACGTAGTGCAACCAACGCAACGTTAAGCCTCTACAACATCCCAACTACTCTTCTAATCTTTTTGGACGTGGATCGTGATCATGGACTTTTAATACAATTTGTATTGTTAAAACCAGATTTTCTGCAATAAAATTAAAAAATTCTTATACTTTTCTTTGTAGCATAATAGCGACAGCCTGCCCAAATATTGTCGCATTTTTGTGGTGCATGTCACATTTTGCGACAAATGCGACTGCAGCTTAAACCCTGTGCTAAACTCCATTCCTACAAAGAAAAACTTTATAATAAGAGAACAAAGAAATTTTAGTCAAGAGAATATCAGTTTGTTTAAAAATTTATTACTGAATGAGTCATGGGTTGAAGTATTTCTTGCACCCGCTGAAAGAAAGTACAATATATTTTTTGAAAATTTTACATACCACTTTAATACGGCCTTTCCAAAAAGAAGAGTTTCTAAGAAAATAAAAAATAATAATTGGTTATCTCCTCAATTGAAAGAAGAAAAAAGTATATTAATTAGTCTGACAAGAGATATCAGGAATAAAAAACTTTTTAAACAAACATAAACTCTAAAGAATAAAGTCTCGACCTACAAAAAAAATGTAAAAAAATCATAAAGAGCTTATTTTGGTAATAAGATTAAAAATTCAAATAACATAAATAAAACAGTCTGGAGCATAATAAATTCTGAAGTGGGAAACAAAGATCACAAAAAATACAAAATATTAATTTAATTGAGGGTGGTAAGCATCACTGCAATCCAGTTGAAGTATCAAATGTATTTAATGATTTTTTTGTAAGTGTAATTAAAGATAATTCTGATAAATAATTTTACAGAAGATAATGATATTAGGTTAAGCTCTGGTTGTTGGCAGACGAAACCAATGTTTAGATTAAGAGAGATAGGAATGAAAGAAATAGAAGAAATTATCAGCTCGTTTAAAAATAAGTATTCGAGTGGGTATGATGAAGTACCTATATTTTTGTTAAAAGAAGTTAAATGTGAGATCAGTTACATATTAAGTCATCTAGTAAATTAATCTTTTGTTTCTGGGGTATTTCCAGATAAATTGAAAATTGCTAAGATCATTCCAATATATATAAAAAAATGACGAAAAAATCCATCAGACTATCGCCCTTTATCATTATTACCAACAATTTCTAAAATCTATGAAAAGGCAGTTTATAATCAATTAACAGAATTCCTGGAAAAAAAACATTTGGTAGATAGCGTTCAACATAGTTTCTGTTGTGGAAAATCAGTAATTACAGCAAATGTTTCTTTTATAGAATCAATAATTGACTCAATTGATGCAGGGGACCCATGCCTAGGGATCTTTATGGATCTGTCAAAAGCATTTGACAGTGTAATTCACACAACTCTTCTTAGTAAATTAAAACCACTTGGAATAAATAACTCTTCTTTGGATTGGTTTCGCTCATACCTTGAAAATAGATACCAGTTTGTCCAATTAACTCATTTTTCCAATAACAGGATTTCAAATTATGATTCACAATTGAAACCAGTAAAATTTGGCGTCCCACAAGGTTCAATATTAGGACCACTCCTTTTCATATGCTATCTAAAAAACATCTCTTTATCATTATCAGACACTGGAAAAAGTAATATATGTCTATATGTTGATGATACAAACCTTAAAATCTCAGATAAAACAATAGAACAAGTTGAAATTTTATCATTCATAGAATTAGAAAGTATTGTCCAATTCTTCCAAAATCACAATCTAGGGCTGAACATTGAAAAAACTAATTACATTTCATTTAAAACAGCTCAGTCACAAACCACTACAGAACCCATGGTTTTGATTGATTCTAAACCCAATGAACTTATTCACAGCACTAAATGTCTTGGTCTGCTGATCGATAGTAACCTAAATTGGAATGAACATGTAGGCAAAATTGTATCAAAAATTAATTCAGGACTGTATGCCTTAAGAAAAATGGCATGTTTATGCAGTGAATCGACTCTCAAATTGATATACCATTCTTACATACATTCTCACATTTCATTTGGAATCTGTCTTTACGGATCCACTAGGAAAGATAACCTTGATAGAATTCTTAAACAGCAAAAGAAAGCAATTTGAATTATTAAGAACCTTCACCACGATGTATCTTGTAGGAAACATTTCAAAAATCTCAAAATTTTAACAGTTTATGGTCAATATATTTTTGACTCTGTTATGGTATAGAAAAATTTAAAAATATACAACACGCCAATGGGTAATTCAATAGTACATTCATACAATACGAGAAAGAAATCAGAAATCATACCCACTCATCATAGGTTACAATTCTATACCAAAAAACCATCCTATGCAGGTGCAAAGTTCTACAAAAAGTTGCCTGGAGAATTGAAATACCCCCGTAGCAGCAAACCTGCATACTTAGCGAATTTCCAATGCATATAATATTATCTTAATACCACATAAAACCTCATACCAAGTTTCATCAATATACATTCATAAATAAACGATTTATGACATTTTAATTATTCTCTATAAGAATAACATGGCGGCTGAGTATGCAGGTTTGCTGAAATAAGGAACACTAGAAATGGGTTTTTATACAAATATCAATATAACTCAACTAGGTAAAGCCACATACCAAGTTCTATTAATTTATGTTCATAATTAAAGGAGATAACACGTTACTTATTCTCCATAAGAATAACATGGGGCTGAGTATGCAGGTTTGCTGCTATGGGAACTATCGGCCAAAAAATGGGTTTTTGTGCAAATATCAATAAACCACAATGAAATGAAGCAATATACCATGTTTCGTCAGGATAAGTTGATAAATAAGCGAGATATACAATTTTTCTTATCCTCCATAAGAATAACATTGGACAACGTACTGTGTTTAGCACTTTCAATATCTCAGCAACTAATTGTCGTAGAGCAATGATTAAAACACCAAATTGTGAGTATCTTTAAGCTGATTCCAATGGAAAAAATAAAATTTCACTTTTTCAAAAATTATATGTAAAAAACTCAAAAAACTCATTTTTGGGGTACAAAAACCCCCCAAAATACCCCTTCGGACAGATCGATCTGTCTGGTTTTTGAACTTAAAGTCATAAATGCTGCTTTACAGGTTTGTACCAAATTTCATCAAAATCGGACCTTTTTTACGAGAGTTATCGCACCCACGGACACACACACACATATATATATATATATATATATATATATATATATATATATATACAGTTTCAAACGAATGGTGTTTTTGGGGTCTAGGGACCTCAAAATGAAAAGTTATCATGGTCCCGGGCCTAGGTCTTACCATGCCGACTACGGTAATAGCTTCTTCCCTATAGGGGAAATTCGCTAAAAAGAAAAAAATACAAGTAAATTTAAGAATAAGTTAAAAAAAATATTATCTCAAACAGTTTTTATTCTATTGATGAATTCTTTAATTTATAAGATGACGGTTATGTAAAATAATAATTTAATGAATAACATAGAAAATTGATTATGATGTAGACACTATTCATATGTACACCACTGTACTGTTTTTATGAATAAAGATTGTTTTGATTTTTATTATATATATATATATATATATATATATATATATATATATATATATATATATATGTATGTGTGTGTGTGTGTGTGTGTGTGTGTGTGTGTGTGTGTGTGTGTGTGTGTGTGTGTGTGTGTGTGTGTGTGTGTGTGTGTGTGTGTGTGTGTGTGTGTGTGTGTGTGCCCGTAGGCACAATAACTTTTGTAAAAATGGTCCGATTTTGATTAAATTTGGTACAAACGTGTAAAGTAACATTTATGACTTTAAGTTCGAAAACCAGATAGATCTCTTAACCGAAGAGGTATTTTAGGGGGGTTTTGTACCCTAAAAGTGGGTTTTTTGAGTTTTCTACATATAATATTTTAAGAAACCTAATTTTAGATTTCTTCATTGGATTTGGCTTAAAAAAACAAACAATTTGGTGTTTTGATCATTTCTCTACGTCAATTGGTTACCGAGATATTGAAAGTGCTAAACACAGTACGTTGTCCAATGTTATTCTTATGGAGAATAAGAAAAATTCTATATCTCGGTTATTTATAAACGTATCCAGACGAAACTTGGTATATGGCTTCATTTCGTTGTGGTCTATTGATAATTGTTCAAAAAAACAAAATTTTGTCGATGGTTCCCGTAGCAGCAAACCTGTGTACTCAGCGCCCATGTTATTCTTATGGAGAATAATAAAAATGTTATGCCTCATTTAATTATGAACATAAATTAATATAACTTGGTATGTAGCTTCACCTAGGTGAGTTACATTGATATTTGTATAAAAAACCATAATTTGTGTTCCTTGTTGCAGCAAACCTGCGTACTCAGCCCCCCATGTTATTCTTATGGAGAATAATTAAAATTGTATAAATTGCTTATTTATAAATGGATACAGATGAAACTTGGTATGTGGCTTCACCTGGTTGTGGTGTGTTGATATTTGCATTAAAACTTAATATTTTCTGTTCCTTGCTACAGCAAACCTGAGTTCTCAATCCCCATGTTATTCTTATGGAGAAAAATTAAAACTTAATATATGGCTAATTTTTTTATATGTATCTATGAAACTTGGTAAGTGGCTGTATATAGTATATATATGCATTGGAAATGCGCTGAGTATGCAGGTTGGCTGCAACGGGGGTATTTGATTTATTAAGACATTTTTCACCAGATATGCACATATATAGCAGTACATAGGAATTATTAACCCATTGAGAACCAACAACCAACCAAATAAGAATGGTTGTTTAATTAACGTGAAAAGATTAAAGATGAATAAGTGAGCAGTATCATACAAAAATTCAGTGTAGGCCTGATACTTATGTTTCTCCGTAAAGTTCTCCGAATAATCAAACGATCACTAACACACTGAATGAATAACAGAGGTCAACAATGAGCAACAGGTCCCAGGTTAATCCGAACGGATGAGTTTGGATATTCCTGGAAACTCAGTGAACTCAGTGTGAAGACTTGATTGGATAATCATGGCCTCAAGTTGAATTTAAAGAAATGCTAAGGTGTCCACCTTCGCTCTCCGATATTATCACAGAATGTTATCCAATGTGATACTTCTAACAAGTTCTATAAGTTTAGAGGGTATTCAACTGATAATTAAGGATTTTGTAAAGGTTTTGGTGTGTGGATTGATAAATTCGCCACCATTGCCTGTCATATTGTGTTGCAAGGAAAAACATATTGGTTTACATTTTGTCTCTTCTTTTACTTTCATTTCTATTGGCCAGATTACGACATGCAGCTGGTATATTATTACCAAGTTTACGACATTGTAAAGGCTTTTAGTTCTGAAGTAGTGTTGAACTGACTGTATAAAATGGCATTTCCAAATCCAACTTAGTGTTAACATAATTTACTTAGAGTCGTTTGATTGGTATTTTCTGGAAAATTTTCATTACTTGATTGGTTATTTGCTCAACTAGTCCAGCTGTAACCGAAGACAGTTGTTGTGCGTGACCGAGGATGGCTGTTGTTGGCAATACAACATCGAGACTGGGCTGTGGAAGGATCTGACCCCCATTCTACGGTCGGAAGTGGTTGATGAAGAATCTTCTCAAGTTATTACTTCTAAAGTATGCTGTGGGGAGTTACTATCTGCAGTACTTACTTCAAAAGGCAAGGCTTCAAGCTAATCTAGTGGAATTAGTTTTGTGATTTTTTTGGGTTGATGTCATGTACTTGAAGTAAGGAAGCCACACGACCCGGTTTGAACAGGACAGTCCTGTTATTTCAAGGTTTTGAGGACGCCCTAACGATTTCCTAAATGTCCCGGTTTTTTACAGATGAGGGAATCCTAGTGATTGGTTAAGGTTTTGCCCCTTTAAATTTGGTATGGCAAATTGCCAATTTGATTACATTCCTTCCAAATTTAACATTCCAAATACAAAACTTAAACATAGTAAAAACAAAATAGGAAAAGTTTAACAAAATGGATAATTGGCAATAAATGAATCAACTTTCACAGGCTGATATCCCCTTTTGTATTCCGGCTTAGAGTTAGGATCAGAGTTAGGATATGATCTAGGGTTGGATCCGGGATCAAAGCTTCCATCCTGGGTACCAACCCGGGTCCTATCCCGACTCCAGTTTACATATATCCTAAGTAACTAGCTAATAACAATAAATCATTCTCAAAAATTAAATAAATAATCAACATGTATACACGTCTAAACTTGTTACAAAGGTGACTAACCTGCCAGACAGTATGTTCTAGTATCTCTGTTAACAAATATATGCTGTATTACATTTCAACGGTAATATATGTGCAATCTTGTATACAAAGTGATCAGTGCATGAAAAGTGAAAAGGGGTGAGTGCATAATCAGGGGTAATGAAAAGAGGCTAGATTATGCCAGAAGACCTATCGTGAGTACTTTCCTGTTAAAGTGCACAATGAGTCAGTAAACAAATCTACCCCATTGGAGATAGCATTCCCAAATACCTGCATTCTGTTGAAGGGAGTTTGCTGCAAGTAATTTGTCCTCTGAAACTTTTAGCAAATAGTTTTTGTAAACTTAAATGTTTTCCGATTCAGTTAGCACTTCCAAATAGTTTGGCCCCTCAGACTGGTCCTTACAAGGACAAGTCTTTTTTCTTTCAGCTCAGCAATAAAATAGATTTAATGATATTTATATAAAGTTAAAAATGTATTAAATGTGAAACAACTTTAGTTTATTTGTAACAGTTACGTTTTTACTGCCCCAGATCAAAGACATGATGCAGTTTCCAGTCCAACGATATTTGAAAAAAATCACATGCACTTTTAGCGAATTTCCCCTATAGGGAAGAAGCTATTACCGTAGTCGGCATGGTAAGACCTAGGCCCGGGACCATGATAACTTTTCGTTTTGAGGTCCCCAGACCCCAAAAACACCATTCGTTCGAAACTGTATATATATATATATATATATGTGTCCGTGAGCGAGCACGATAACTCTCGTAAAAATGATCCGATATTGATGAAATTTGGTATAAACGTGTAAAGCAACATTTATGACTTTAAGTTCGAAAACCAGCCAGATCGCTTTATCCGAAGGGGTATTTTGGGGGGTTTTGTACCCCAAAAATGGGTTTTTTGAACTTTTTATATATAATTTTGGAAATAGTCAAATTTTAGTTTTTTCCATTGGATTCAGCTTAAAAAACACACAATTTGGTATTTTGATCATTTCTCTACGCCAATTGGTTACCGAGATATTGAAAGTGCTAAACACAGTACGTTGTCTAATGTTATTCTTATGGAGGAAAATAAAAATTTTATATCTCGCTTATTTATGAACATATACTGACGAAACTTGGTATATGGCTTCATCTGGTTGTGGACCATTGATATTTGCTCAAAAAACAATTTTTTGCCAAAGGCTCCCGTAGCAGCAAACCTGCGTACTCAGCCCCATGTTATTCTTATGGAGAATAAGTAACGTGTTATCTCCCTTGATTATGAAAATAAATTAATGAAATTTGGTATGTGTCTTCACCTAGTTGAGTTATATTGATATTAGCGTAAAACCCCATTTTTTGTGTTCCTTGCTTCAGCAAACCTGCATACTCAGCCGCCATGTTATTCTTATAGAGAATAATTAAAATGTCATAAATCGTTTATTTATGAATGTATATT
Organism: Allygus modestus; assembly: GCA_963675035.1. Classification (NCBI taxonomy): domain Eukaryota; kingdom Metazoa; phylum Arthropoda; class Insecta; order Hemiptera; family Cicadellidae; genus Allygus; species Allygus modestus. The sequence goes on from OY776111.1 coordinate 208,079,247, forward strand.
GATGAAACTTGGTATGTAGCTTTATGTGGTATTAAGATAAATATATATGCATTGGAAATTCGCTGAGTACGCAGGTTTGCTGCTTCGGGGGTATTTTTATATTACATCCTGTTAGCACCAAGTGTGACACAATTTGTTTAATAGGTTTTACATGAAAAATAAATGTTGTTATTTTATTTGTAGGAGAAGTCTTTAACTTACCCAATAAGCTGAATTTACCAGGAGTGAAGATAAAGGATGTGTCCTGTGGCCGAGCCCACATCCTCATGCTGTCAGATAATGGTCAAGTGTTCTCTGTTGGAGAAGGCAGGTTTGTGGCCACTACAAACACTTTCAAATCTCTAGTGTTGTGTGAGTTCATTCCAATATTAAAATTATATATGTATTATTATTATTATTGAAGAGCCTAGTATATTATTTCAGATAAATCTTGAACTTTTATTTTGTTATGTCTGAAATATTTTAAATGATATTGTGTGATTAGCTGTAACATTTTATTGAAGAATAAAAAGTTCCTGTAAATCTCATTTAGGTAATTTAAGTTTTTAAGGAAAAAGCATTAGTACAACATTTATCATGTTTAGTTGCACTATTTTTTTCATGCTCACTATGTATTTGTAATTTAGTTGTAATTTGTTTGGCTTATACCTATCACTTAAAATATTTAAAACTGATAAATATTGCAAGAGATACGGAAACACCTCTTGTTATAAAGTGAGCCTATCTTAAATTTAAAATATCAGTAACTTAAATCTACTTTTGTTTTACACATTTTACCATCAACATGATTTAACAAAAATTGAAATATGGTACAATTATCTTACCATGGACATCTTAGATACATTTAATAGCTCTAAACTTGATGAGAATAAATTAATTGTAGTATGTATCGTGTATACCCTTCAAATAACTAATAAATACTCATTTACAGCCGAGGGCAGTTAGGCCATGGTGAACTGGAGGCAGAGGAAGAGCCTCGTCTGGTGGAGGGATTGGCAGGCCTGGTTGTGGTGGCTATTGCTTGCGGAGGTTGGCACTCTTGTGCTGTCACAGCTGATGGTGATTTGTACACCTGGGGCTGGAACATGTGTGGCCAGCTGGGCTTACAAACATCCAGTAAGTTTTCTTAACTGTGAGGAATATCTAATATTCTTGAATCTTGGAGTTAATACTAACAAAAATATTTAAAGAATGTAAAAATGTTGTTAAACATTGTTTTCGGCTCCTAAAATAAAAATTTGATATTTTGATGATTTTATAGGAACCATGCGTTCGGCCAATTTGGCGTTGGGGCAACGACGATGAATGAAAACCTTGTTATCCAATGAAAACGTTCAGTGTCGTTATTTTCAAATGCTATTGGCCAGTGGCAAGTTCATTGAAAGTCTACTCAGAATAGCACGGCGTAAACTCCAAAGGCGGGAAAAAGACTGCCAACGTCATAGTCACTAAGGCATAAATGAGTAAATTACCCATTACGAAAATTAAAGGTATCAAATAATAATGTCAAAAGGCCAGTATTGGCAGGTATTTAATATGTGTTAGTGAATTTTCATTTATATTACTGCTGTTTTACCCTCACAGTCAACATATCTGTGTCTCAAGTCAACAAAATCTACAGTAGACTCTCAGAACTCCAGATCACCTTATCCGGACTCTCGGATAAGGTGTTTGTTTTTATTTTTGTGTTTAAAATAAAAACAAACAAAAAACAACTTCACGGTTTAGCGCCTTCAGTTTTCATGTGATTAACCCGCACAACACAAATTTCATGGACTTTGCATCGACAGGCACACCAACCGGACCTCGTATGATCCGAGTCCGACTGTGCCATTATCGGTGTTTGTTATTGTTTACATATCCGGTATGCTGCTCCGTTCAGGTCTTCTTTTGTCGAGGACTCATCACTAGCGATGTAAATCAGTAGACTGGTGTCACTTTGCACATTAACATAAACCATGTTGACATAATTGTTCACTATAAAGGCGGAATTGATGATTCTCGCTTATCTTCAGGAAATCGGGATTTTTCAAAATCCGGATTAGCCGTCCGCCACAATAGTCCGGATTTCTGAGAGTCTCCTGTATTAATTTTCCCATAACTTCTGGCAAATCTACGTTATAGAGTAATGAATAACAGGATAATTTGGTAGCTTTAAATATGCCATGGTTGTTTAATTGGGAAAAGTGTAACAGTAACTTTGTCAGTAGGCCTATCAAAATGTGATTGTAATAGGTTAAGAATTTGCAATTATAACGAAAAGTAGGCCTACACTGAAAGCAGAATAACTTAATGTATGACATTTCACTGTAGCATAAAGCTCTTAAATTACTGACGATTAAAATAAATATAGTTTTGTGTGATAACAGTACCGGTAACAACAGCAATGTAATGAGCGATGTTTGGTAGGACAAACTATTTGTAGTTCATACAAACCGAGTGTTTTATGAAGTAAACCACACTGTTTTCTCAGTTGAAACCAAGGCCAATCTCTTGTTGAAACCCACCAATCCCCCTTACACTAAATTTTATGACGTAAGAGAAATAATGAAGACACTAAACAAAGGTTATTAGGACTAAAGTGTTATTTTGTTCAACTCTAGGTCAGTATATCAGTAAGTGTTAGATCTGAATACTTGAATCAATAATTTGTGTGTGTATTGAGAAGGAAATGGTTTTATCCAAGTTAACAGTTTAACCATAACTAATTTCCCGGTATCCAGAAGGAAGGGAATTTGACGCAGATTGTAGAATATATATATAGGTTATGAGGTTTTCATGCTATTATATAAGCATTTAATCCAATGTAACATAGTAGTCGGAGTAGGTAGACTAATACACTATTGAAAAAATAAAAGGTTCATCGTAGTTGCTGCTCATCGAATGCTTCGATGGCTCAGTCGGTTAAATGCTCAGCTGACAATCTAGCGGCCCGAGTTCAAACCTCACTTGAACCCATTTTTTTCATAATGATGCAAAATATCATTACGTTATTATTTATTACCAACACATTAACAGTTTCAAGAAGTTTAATCATAATTTGGTCGATTAATAACACAACTTAATTTTGTGTTACGGAAGGCTTTTTTGCTTACATGTCTCAGTCGGTTAAATGCTCAGCTGACAATCTAGCGGCCCGAGTTCAAACCTCACTTGAACCCATTTTTTTCATAATGATGCAAAATATCATTACGTTATTATTTATTACCAACATATTAACAGTTTCAAGAAGTTTAATCATAATTTGGTCGATTAATAACACAACTTAATTTGGTGTTACGGAAGGCTTTTTTGCTTACAGGCCTAAGTTATGTTTATTGTAAAAGTATAATTCACCATTCTCCCGTGGTTTTAAAATGACTTAGAAATAGGATTTCTTACTGCTTAACACGTTGCTAAGAATGCTCATTTCCGAAATTTAGTTTCATACTATCAGACCTATTAACAATGAATTAGGTAAACTAAGATTAACGCCAAGTGAATTTAAGTTTAGGCCTGACGAACAAACCTATGCAACACACGTTTCTGCAATCATGGATGATTCAGGTAAGGGCTAACGTAATCAGTGTTTTACGTTACATGTTGGGTATTAAACATGTTGCATGCAAAAGACTAAATTCTGAACGTTACAATTGCGATAATACTAAACTTTCTGGCCAAATTTATTCATATTAAATTGCAGAAACAAGATAAAAATAATTAAATTTGTTACAGATTAGCTTTGTTTCTTTACTTTTACTTATAACAAATACTACTAACGAAACATGATTTTTGTAACGCTAAACTAAACATACAGTCAATTTGACCGTGAACAGTAGAAACATACGGTCATTTTCAGGTTTATGGGGTAATTAGAGGTATTGAATAAATTTCACTAATAGTCTGTGAAATAGTACAAAGGACAGCCGAGATTGCAAATGCTCGGCAATTAATGGGCGAAATAGTTTTGGTAATTTAAATATAAAAGAATGCTCACTCGTAATTATAAATTCAAAATTAGTTTTAGCAGTACCTTGGACTTATCCACATAGGGGGAAAAATATCCGACACATGGTTCACTGTGCCGGTGATGTGGGCAGTGGAGCTTCCCAGGTAGGCCTTGGTGATGTTGAGGTGAGGAAACAGAATCACACAAATGTCTATAGCACTTCCTTCTTGCGCGACCGCTATACCGGTTGGAGGCGAATTTGCTGTTTATAAATTCTTCCCGCGTACCGCGCACAAACGAAGTTCTGGAAGAGGAGCTCTAGCACTTGAACACTCTGGGTTTATGAATTAAAACGTTACTTATTTAAAGTTATCACAATATATAAAAGATGAGGTACGACAAAATGAGTTTAGAATGGGGAGAGAAATCAGTACATAGTAAAGACTATGACTACTAGAAAAGTTGAGAAATTGACTATCAAGGAGTTGATAGCAAGACCGCCCGAAAGGAACTGTGTTGAGGAAAACTCCAGTTGCGATTACATGGTTTTTGGGAGAGTCTATTGTCAACCAATGGGCGATCGTAGAAAGGTGTCGCATAATGTTTTGAGAGGTTTAAGGGGAATATCATACGACATTGTCGACAAAAAAGGAAGAATGCTCTATCTCCGTCTCTCTCTGGGCTCACAGAACGTTTTGAATTTCTTATAGCTAATGCAAATTTATTTAAACATATAAAATAAAAATTACAGTAAAGGCTCCTGATTAATTATATACAATGAAATATTAAACAGGGTTCTTCATCCAAAATGACTTAATCTGGATCACCATTCGAGTCATGTACAGGATTATCCGAAAATTCGTCCTCTGTTTCACATTCAGCATCCTCAGATGTCAATAAACCTCAAATTTGATCATTAAAATCGGGATCAGTGATTGCGTTGCGTTTACTGGAACTAGGCTTATCCATTACAAATATCAAAATTAAAAAAGTTCAGAGAAATTCAATAAAAACTGTAACAACAATTTCTCACTCACATTTGATTACATTACTAAACAAAACACGCGGTACTTTTGACCGGCGCGAAAATTATGTTAAGCGAAAGACATGGTCATTCTGACCGTTCCGATTTCACAAAAACGTATTGTTCACTCAACTCTGTCACTGAAACTGAAGAATATAGGGATGGATGGTAAGGGATGGCGGAGGGGGAACGTGTGTGGAGCGAGGAGCGCCAAGGTCAAGCAGGAGTACCGTCTCTGTGAAGTAAAATTTACCCTTCGGTCAAAATGACCGATGTTTTGTTATAAGTGCTAACATACATAACTATGGATATAATGTGTGGTACATTGTATGCCATACAATGGATTATATACATTATATGTATTATGGGTATATGTTTTAAAAACAACAAATTTAAACTAGGCACTTTACTACACTAACTATGATTAACAAGTTATCAGATAAAATGATGTAATAACATGATATAATTACTCATATCGATCAATGTATAAATTAGGTTACCTATATTTGTTATGACCATCATCTGTTTACCATTCTTTTATCTTGTTTATTATCTTAAAAATGTGAGAGTGAGAGTGATGTGAGAGTTTTTGTATTGAGCCGTGACAACTTTCCACCGACGAATGTCACGCCTCATTTAGTGTTTCATATAGTACCGATTGTTGTGTCTGTGGTCTGACGCCCCCATTTGCACGGCCGTGAACCTCGTGTGCAGAGTCAGTATCCTTGGGCGTTGACTTGTGACCCCCGAGGATTATTTCCGTTGCACAACGTGCAGAATTCTCATAGATTGTGCGACTGTCATACTGTGAACATCAGAAGTGATTTGTAACTAAGTTTTTGTGTTCAGTAATTTGTGTAATGTCTTCGTTCGTTTCTGTTGTCACTATGATGTTCGTCTAAACGAGCCGTCATCGTCTGATGGGTACGTAATATTTTGATTTCTGTAATTTTAGGTTAAAACTTTGGATTTTTTCCACGCGGCCTTAGGCCGAGTCTCACAGTAGAATTTATGGAAGCCCCTTGGGTTCTGTTAAACGTTCAACACTATTCTGTGCCTCAAATATAGCTCTGAACAGTATTTAAATGTGTTTTTCCATGTTTCTGGCCTAGTTGAACTTGAGCGTTTTCTCACTTTTCTTTGGCCTTAGGCCAAGGCCCGGTGGGCGTCAGACCAAATATGATGTCATTGTTTTGTAGTCTGCATTGCTGTGTTTAGTTTAAGACCTTTCCCGAGGTCCTAGAGCAAATATAACCCGAGATATAAGACTTTGAAATACACTACTTGGGAGGCCCAACTCAGTTTGCTTTTTGTCTATTGTTTGTGTAATTTTAGGCCTAAGGCCTCCAAATAGCTTTAGTTTGTATTCTTGTGTTGGCCTACACCTTGACGAGGTCAATCATTCATTTTGGATTAGGGTAAATGTGTTTTTGTAACTGACAAAGCTAGGCCATTGTGGCATTTCTGATTTTGTGATTAAGTTGGCCTTAGGCTTTTCCCAAGGGCCAGTTTGGTTATAATTAGTTGTATTTCATGCTCATGAATGTTCCCTGTAAGTTTTAGCCAATTCTGTTCATAAATAATTAAGTTATGAGTTTTTCAATTTTGACTTTTCTGGTACTAAGGTACCCTTGGGTAACTTGTAGGCCAAAAGGCCTGAGGCCTGTTTTTATGACTCGGTTTAGCCTTGGAAAGCTGGGGGCGTATTCCCCCCAACTTTTAAGACTATTCCGAGCAAATTCTGTTGGTAATTTTTTAAGTTATTACACAAAATACATGTGAATGTTCCTCTAGCCCAAAATTTTTAATTTTCTTTAAAACTGCTTATTTCATGTACTTGTCTATGTTTTTCTGTTAATGTTTTATTGTTTTATTCTATATTTTGCCACTCTGGACCAGATAATTTTGGGTTTTCCATTAATTTTTGAATATTAAGGTGTTCCATCCTCTCACCTGACCTGACAGCGAATTAATTTAAACTAACTTGTTTTATCTTGTTCTGTGCCTTGCTCATTGTTAAAAAAATCTCTTGTTTAGCCTATTTAATTTTGTCTACTTAATTACAAGTTGTTAAAAATCTTTTTTGAAATTTTAATATTTTTAAATTATTTGTGAGCAGTAGTAGGGGAGTTTGGGGACTTCTGGCTCAAATTTTTTATACTTGTTTTTTCATGAGGTGATGTGTTCATAAAGGCAACCTTGATGTTGTAATTAGGATGAAACCTTTTTTTATGTGATCAGCAAATTAGTTGAAGAAATTCTGGCAAACCTTGAAAGTGGGTGAACTGTTTTTTGTTTATATCATGGACTGGTATTATTGGGGCTTCTGGGTTGTGTTTCCCAGGGTCCCGGAGGAGCGCGACCACGTCAACACCATGAGCGTCGGCGGAGAGGGATTTTCCACCTTGGCTGCCGTCACCGGATTCTGGCCCCCCTCTCCGCCCTGCTTCGTCGCCCCTCCGGTGGGCCGCGTTTGACCCGCCCAGTTACGCCGCCTTGCCGCAAGTCAAGAAATCAAATACTATATTGTTGATTACTTAATTTATTTATTTGTTGTTTGAACACTGTTGCCAACATGGACTTATTATTCATATTTATATTTTGTTATTTAGTTTTAGGCACAGTATTTATTCATCGTTGTTTATTTATACAAGGGGGCCCCTATACCAAAGTAATTTAAATGGTTATTGAAATGTCTTGTGTACTTTTGTGTCATTGTTATTTATTTATTCGTTGCTCAGTTAATTCAATTATTTATTTATTTATTAATTCATGTATTGTTGATTTTTCTTTAATATCATTTATTTATAACTTTGATGAATTTTGAACTGAATAAGAAAATCATCTGAATAATTGGAATTTAACTTATAAAAAAAAAAAAGGTTTTGAAAACTATGTTTTTTAAATTGATTTAACTTTATTTAACTTATAAAAACAAATGGAATTGTAAGCTAGAAGAGCAGGTGAGGGAGTATTGAGGCAACCTGACATTTTTACTTTAAATCACATGTATTGTTGTTTTGTTCATTACAGTTTGTGCCCCTCAGTTGGTGTGTTTCAATGAATTTTTCCTCCACGGTCATCCTTTCACATTTAGGTAGGGCTGTGAGCCGCCCCTCGCCCCGCGTCCATGGGAGCACGCTTCCAACTCTGGTTCGCTTGGGTGCGGGCGCGGGGGCGTGGTTCAGATGGTAGCAGAGCGTGGTTTAGTGGTTGTGGTCCTGGCCCTTGGCGGTGGACCTTATCGGTTCATGACTGAGGGACTGGGAGACCCGATCACTGGCCACGTTCTAAAAATTTTTTGGAAGGACCGTGGATGGATTGTTTCTCGGGTGTTTTGTGCTAGTTGACTCTGGAAAAATTGTTGTTCTGGTGGGGGGGAGACAAAATTTTTTTTTTTCCCAATTAGGAGCTCGCCCTTAGCCGAGGCACCGGGTGGAATCTGGTTAATGTCTTGCTTCCGAGCTTAGGGGGCAAGAATTTTCTAAAGCATGGCCGACACTCAAAATTAAATCTTGCTGTGTGCTTACCCCACCAGGCAAGTGTTAGGTGTTGTTGTTTAGTGTATGTATCTGTGTATGTATGTGTGTGTGAATTTTGTTCAATTTTTGCGGTATTGGCGGTATGAATGGGCAGGTTCTTCTTCTTTTGGGACCTCATCAGGCGAATAGGCATTTCAGTCCAGGGATCTTAGGAGGTTAAGTATGTGTATTGTTCTTTGTGTATTTTTGATGTAGGGTAGGTAAAACACTGACTGAAAACAACATGAGCAAGTTGGCATCAATGGACTCCGAACTTCTGAGCAGTCAGTTTAGCCGGGTAGTTATTCTTCATCAAATACTCCAGGGCTAGGTCACTCTTGTGTCTGGGTGGGAAGTGCACTGGGCCAGAGAGATTGATCACCTCTTCTGTCCTTTGTGCGCTGCTGATGATTTTCCCTTTTTAATCCCCAGCTCTGGCCAGAGCAAATCCTGGGGGTGAGCATTCCCCCCAGTCTGGAAGTCCCTCGGCGTTCCCCACTCCAGACACTTGAGTCATCTACGGGTGTCGTTGTTTTTCAGAAATGGGGAGAGGCTTTGTGTTGTCCCTTTGGAGAGGAGTGTCCTCTTTTGGGGGGGGAGGTTGAGCCGTGACAACTTTCCACCGACGAATGTCACGCCTCATTTAGTGTTTCATATAGTACCGATTGTTGTGTCTGTGGTCTGACGCCCCCATTTGCACGGCCGTGAACCTCGTGTGCAGAGTCAGTATCCTTGGGCGTTGACTTGTGACCCCCGAGGATTATTTCCGTTGCACAACGTGCAGAATTCTCATAGATTGTGCGACTGTCATACTGTGAACATCAGAAGTGATTTGTAACTAAGTTTTTGTGTTCAGTAATTTGTGTAATGTCTTCGTTCGTTTCTGTTGTCACTATGATGTTCGTCTAAACGAGCCGTCATCGTCTGATGGGTACGTAATATTTTGATTTCTGTAATTTTAGGTTAAAACTTTGGATTTTTTCCACGCGGCCTTAGGCCGAGTCTCACAGTAGAATTTATGGAAGCCCCTTGGGTTCTGTTAAACGTTCAACACTATTCTGTGCCTCAAATATAGCTCTGAACAGTATTTAAATGTGTTTTTCCATGTTTCTGGCCTAGTTGAACTTGAGCGTTTTCTCACTTTTCTTTGGCCTTAGGCCAAGGCCCGGTGGGCGTCAGACCAAATATGATGTCATTGTTTTGTAGTCTGCATTGCTGTGTTTAGTTTAAGACCTTTCCCGAGGTCCTAGAGCAAATATAACCCGAGATATAAGACTTTGAAATACACTACTTGGGAGGCCCAACTCAGTTTGCTTTTTGTCTATTGTTTGTGTAATTTTAGGCCTAAGGCCTCCAAATAGCTTTAGTTTGTATTCTTGTGTTGGCCTACACCTTGACGAGGTCAATCATTCATTTTGGATTAGGGTAAATGTGTTTTTGTAACTGACAAAGCTAGGCCATTGTGGCATTTCTGATTTTGTGATTAAGTTGGCCTTAGGCTTTTCCCAAGGGCCAGTTTGGTTATAATTAGTTGTATTTCATGCTCATGAATGTTCCCTGTAAGTTTTAGCCAATTCTGTTCATAAATAATTAAGTTATGAGTTTTTTCAATTTTGACTTTTCTGGTACTAAGGTACCCTTGGGTAACTTGTAGGCCAAAAGGCCTGAGGCCTGTTTTTATGACTCGGTTTAGCCTTGGAAAGCTGGGGGCATATTCCCCCCAACTTTTAAGACTATTCCGAGCAAATTCTGTTGGTAATTTTTTAAGTTATTACACAAAATACATGTGAATGTTCCTCTAGCCCAAAATTTTTAATTTTCTTTAAAACTGCTTATTTCATGTACTTGTCTATGTTTTTCTGTTAATGTTTTATTGTTTTATTCTATATTTTGCCACTCTGGACCAGATAATTTTGGGTTTTCCATTAATTTTTGAATATTAAGGTGTTCCATCCTCTCACCTGACCTGACAGCGAATTAATTTAAACTAACTTGTTTTATCTTGTTCTGTGCCTTGCTCATTGTTAAAAAAATCTCTTGTTTAGCCTATTTAATTTTGTCTACTTAATTACAAGTTGTTAAAAATCTTTTTTGAAATTTTAATATTTTTAAATTATTTGTGAGCAGTAGTAGGGGAGTTTGGGGACTTCTGGCTCAAATTTTTTATACTTGTTTTTTCATGAGGTGATGTGTTCATAAAGGCAACCTTGATGTTGTAATTAGGATGAAACCTTTTTTTATGTGATCAGCAAATTAGTTGAAGAAATTCTGGCAAACCTTGAAAGTGGGTGAACTGTTTTTTGTTTATATCATGGACTGGTATTATTGGGGCTTCTGGGTTGTGTTTCCCAGGGTCCCGGAGGAGCGCGACCACGTCAACACCATGAGCGTCGGCGGAGAGGGATTTTCCACCTTGGCTGCCGTCACCGGATTCTGGCCCCCCTCTCCGCCCTGCTTCGTCGCCCCTCCGGTGGGCCGCGTTTGACCCGCCCAGTTACGCCGCCTTGCCGCAAGTCAAGAAATCAAATACTATATTGTTGATTACTTAATTTATTTATTTGTTGTTTGAACACTGTTGCCAACATGGACTTATTATTCATATTTATATTTTGTTATTTAGTTTTAGGCACAGTATTTATTCATCGTTGTTTATTTATACAAGGGGGCCCCTATACCAAAGTAATTTAAATGGTTATTGAAATGTCTTGTGTACTTTTGTGTCATTGTTATTTATTTATTCGTTGCTCAGTTAATTCAATTATTTATTTATTTATTAATTCATGTATTGTTGATTTTTCTTTAATATCATTTATTTATAACTTTGATGAATTTTGAACTGAATAAGAAAATCATCTGAATAATTGGAATTTAACTTATAAAAAAAAAAAAGGTTTTGAAAACTATGTTTTTTAAATTGATTTAACTTTATTTAACTTATAAAAACAAATGGAATTGTAAGCTAGAAGAGCAGGTGAGGGAGTATTGAGGCAACCTGACATTTTTACTTTAAATCACATGTATTGTTGTTTTGTTCATTACAGTTTGTGCCCCTCAGTTGGTGTGTTTCAATGAATTTTTCCTCCACGGTCATCCTTTCACATTTAGGTAGGGCTGTGAGCCGCCCCTCGCCCCGCGTCCATGGGAGCACGCTTCCAACTCTGGTTCGCTTGGGTGCGGGCGCGGGGGCGTGGTTCAGTATACCTGACAATTGTCATGCATTTATTTGTTTATGAGAATAAAGAATTTGAGTTTTATTTTGAGTTAGTGTTCATTCTACTTTTAACGCACTATCGTTTTAAAATAATGAAATAAATCTTCTCTTGCCCAACTAATTAAGATATTTTTTCTCCAGTAAATATTTTGGTACTCATAGAATGAGTATAAAAATAATCAATGAAAATATAGTAAAGCCTCGACTGGCAGGTGCTTCGGCGAGCTAACAGCTGATTGGCTCTGATCGTTACGGCGAGTTTGCGTTTGATTGGCTCCGCTAAATGGGACCCGGCGAGAGACTACCGTTGCCCCAACGCCGAATTGCCCCGAAGGCTTGTCCCCGATTTCTTTCTATTGCAGCTTTTGGGATTGTATTACAGTAGAGTCTCATAAACTCGACTCCCGATAACTCGACACTCTGGGAAACTCGACACCTCATTTACTATACAGTACATGTATTACAGTACTTCATATTTTGGAAACAAGGACATTTAATTATTAATTCTCATGTTTGAAGTCATTTATGTAAGTTTTATAGTTTTCTTAAGTTTGTAATATAGTATCATTATACATTTTATACTATAATGTGTTAAGTATAATCTAATACAGTATACAATTTACAGCTAAATAATGCGTTTTTCTCCCCTACCAATGTAATTCTGGATAACTCGACATTCCACAAACTCAACAGGGTCTTAGTCCACATTGTGTCGAGTTTGTGAGACTCTACTGTACCACATAAAAAGGATGTGAAAATGTCCCGAGGGGCTATTAGTGTCTCACATTGACTCAAGGACTACGCCACTGTAAACTCATATTTGTGGTTGCGTGCCTGGTGAATGACGCAGGTGAAATGCAACCAGTTAGTGGTCCATTTTAAGTCGCTTGTCTATGGTCCAATGTCTAACATTAAATATCACCCGGCTTACTTTGGCAGAGTAGTATAAAACACAATCCTCCTGGTTAAGCGGTAATGCTTGGATCAAGGGTTTGAATCCTGACTCGGAAGTGATTTTAATATTTGTAACTCATGGATAGTTTACCTAAAGAAGAGGCCTTAAAAAAGCAGGCAGAGGACGGTGAGGGTCCAAGTGGGATATAATTTGTTTTTCTTTGTGAAGAAAATCAGCGGGTTTGCTACATTTTACCTATCAATAAATCAATCAGACTATAAATAAAACAACCACTCCACTCATAACCTGGCAGTCAAATGGTAGGCCATCCTGAAATAATGACTACAACATTATTTGGGAGGTTCAGTTTGCTTGTGAATTGTGATCTATAAATAGATTAGCATTTAAAACTAATTAATTCATAAATAAATTATTTGTTAAACATAACTACCGAGTACCCGCGATTTTGTTCACGTAGTCTTTATTGATTTCTGTTTCTTTTCCTGATGGTAAAAATATTTGTTACTGTGGAAATCCAAATTAAATCATCTTACTTATTAATTAACTAGCTGGCCCGGCAGACATTGTCCTGTCCTAATGGTTGAATTTGTTTTATGCCAAAAATGCTCGTTCAATTTCAAGATGAGCTCGTTCGCTACTCTTACTCGACTGATTGTAAGCTAACTTCAGCATCGAAAAAAGAGTTTGGAGTTTTCATTCAAGTAGATTTTTTATTTCCATAATGAACATATGTTTATGCCTTTCAAGTATGTTATATATAATCCTTATAACTGCTGTTTCTTTAAATGAATTTAATTAGGATAAGAAACATGTGACATGATGAACCAAATAGAACATTCTTCCATAAGAATAAGAATAATATGTAAACTTTGAAGAGCTGTAGGGTGCAGCCCTTAAGGATTTTAAAAACGAAAATAGGCCTATATATTAACCAGGAATTTAAGAAAAATTCCCTTAAATTTTCATGGTGATCGGTTTAGTAGTTTTTGAGTTATAAATGTTGTAACTAACGTAACTAACCCGACTTTGTTTTACGTATCTAGATTAACATTATAAATAATGTGAAAGTTTGGATGTATGGATAATTTGCAGTTCCATCATGCATTAATTACTGGACCGATTAAGCTAAAAATTGTGCATAAACATAGCTTACACATCACTTTAACTTATAGACCTGACAATGTCCACATCCAACGTCCACCTTAGGGCACCACCCCAAGGATATTTCCAAGGGTCCTGTATGTTCCAATACAAATCGTATGGGAGGATATCATTTATAACATTTCCAGCTCTAGTTGTTCGGCGGTTAGGGCAAATTAAGTCATACGGTAAAACTAAACAAAGATTTGATAGTGCTGGCCAGGTTAATATTTCTAATGTGTTTTAATTTGTTGCGAGGGATCACTCTGGTAACAGCTAATTATTCCATAAGGTTAACAGTGATAGTTTAAAAGGCCAGTTGGGCAGAGCCCTAAGGTTTATGACTTATGTTAACTGGCTAAAAACCTACCTAGGGTCAATCTGAATTACCAAACAAAGTTTAAACACAATTGTATGTATGGTATAGCAACATATAAGGGACAATTAAACAGACATTGATTTTCATATATGTAAATATTTTTAGCGAATTTCCCCTATAGGGAAGAAGCTATTACCGTAGTCGGCAAACCCCAAAAACACCATTCGTTCGAAACTGTATATATATATATATATATATATGTGTCCGTGAGCACGATAACTCTCGTAAAAATTATCCGATTTTCATGAAACTTGGTATAAACGTGTAAAGCAAGATTTATGACTTAAGTTCGAAATCCAGCCATATCGCTCCATCCGAAGGGGTATTTTGGGGGGGTTTTGTACCCCAAAAATGGGTTTTTTGAATTTTTTACATATAATTTTCGAAATAGTCAAAATTTTAGTTTTTACCATTGGATTCAGCTTAAAAAACACACAATTTGGTATTTTGATCATTCCTCTACGTCAACTGGTTACCGAGATATTGAAAGTGCTAAACACAGTACGTTGTCTAATGCTATTGTTATGGAGGAAAAGAAAATTTTAATATCTCGCTTATTTATGAACTTATACTGACGAAACTTGGTATATGGCTTTATCTCATTGTAGTCTATTGATATTTGCTAAAAAAAAAATAATTTTTTGCCAAAGGCTCCCGTAGCAGCAAACCTGCGTACTCAGCTCCCATGTTATTCTTATGGAGAATAATTAAATGCTCTGTCTACCTTAATTATGAATATAAATGAATAATACCCCCCGTCGCAGCAAACCTGCGTACTCAGTGAATTTCCAATGAATATATATGTCTTAATAACACATTAAGCCTCTTACCAGAATTCAAAAGAAATATATTCATAAATAAGCGATATTTAAAATATTCATTATTATCTATAAGAATAACATTAGGGATGAGTGCGCAGGTTTGCTGCAACAAGGAAGACAAAATAATAGGTTTTTATGCAAATATCAACTGAACTCATCTAAGTGAAGTCACATACTAAGTTTAATCGATATTCATTCATAAATAAGCGATATATAACATTTTTATTATTCGCCATAAGAATAACATGGGGACCGAGTACCTAGGTTTGCTGCTACGGGAACCATAGGCGACAAATTTTTTTGTTCAAACAACAACAAACCACAATCAGATGAAGCGATATACCAAGTTTCGTCAGTTTATGTTCATAAATAACCGAGATATAAAATTTTTCTTTTTCTCCATAAGAATAACATTGGACAACGTACTGTGTTTAGCACTTTCAATATCTCACTAACAAATTGACATAGAGCAATGACCTAAATACCAAATTGTTTGTTTTTTAAGCTGAATTCAATGGTATGAATTAAAATTTGATTTAAATAACAATTTCATGTGAAAACTCCAAAAAAAACATTTTTGGTGTACAAAACCCCCCTTCAGATGGTGCGATTTGTCTGGTTTTCGAACTCGTTTAAATAAATGGTACTTTACGTATTTGTACCAGATTTTATTAAGATCGGACCTTTATTACGAGAGTTATCGTGCTTACGGGCACACATATATATACATATATATAAATATATATATTAACATATATAACAATTTGAACGAATGGTGTTTTTGGGGACCTGAGAACGAAAAGTTATCATGATCTTGGGCTTAAGTCTTACCATGATACCTACGGTAATAGCTTCTTCCCTATATGGGAAATTCGCTAAAAACTGTTATACGACTTCACCTAGTTGAGTTATATAGATATTAGCATAAAACCCATTTTTTGTGTCCCTTGTTTCAGCAAACCTGCATACTCATCCCCTATGTTATTCTTATGGAGAATAATTAAAATTGTATATATCGCTTATTTGTGAATATATTTTTATGAAACTTGGTAAGTGGCTTTTTGTAGTATTAAGACATTATATCTCCATTGGAAATTCGCTGAGTATGCAGGTTTGCTGGGACGGGGGTATTAAATATCACATTTTTTCTATAAGCTGTTGGAGAATTCTTAAAATATTTGAACTGGAAAATAAAGTATTATGTTCCAACAAGGGAATTAACCCATTTTTTGATAGTTTGTCAACAAACATTGGCTGAGATTACAGGTTGGTTCCTGCAACAGGAGTTTTTTTGTTTTTACAATCCACAATAATTATAATGATGTGCAGAGGCGGGCAGTGGTGTCTCCGTGCAAGCGTTGCCAGTAGCAGTTGACTGGCCGAATAACCAGGACGTGAGAGTTTTCTCTGTGGCCTGTGGTGCACGTCACACTGTCACACTTGCAGGTAAAGTCAGATTTGTTCAACTTTAGTTATTAAGCCAGAAAGTAGTAGTTTGTTCCTGGGAAGATAATGCTTTCACAGATTTATAACCAATCATATATCTATTCGATATTTAACATTCGTTACCATATTGTGTTTAGGTAACAGCAAAAAGCTATGCGTGTGTAGTAACTTTAATTATTAGTAACCTACCATACTGCCCAATTGAGTTGCGCCAATTCTTATTTTGGGGGATATAAGATAGTGTTTCACGTTTATAATTTGTCATCAGAGAGTGCATTTTCACGTCTATCTAATTGCAGAGGCTGAAAGTGAAACAATGATTCACATGTATAGATCTGTGCCGTTAGCAACAGCATAAGATTAACATTGCATTGTAAGACTAAATTACTTACGTATTCCGACAAACAGCTCAAAATTTAAAAAAGACATGTTTCAGCGTTAATACGCCATCTTCAGCTGCTCATTTATAATGAAGTTATCGACCATTTGGCTTCGTCAAGAACATTAAAAAACACAAAACACATTCACACGTATACGACACGAACAGTACATTTTGAGTTGTTTGACGGAATACGTAAGTTTTTAGTCTTACAATTACTTGTACAGTTCAGGGGCTAAAACCATGGATACAAATTAACATTGCAACTTTGAAGGCCTGTGGGGCGAAACCCTGAGGGCCGATGCAAATTTTAATGAGTTTATGCACATCTACACGATAATACCTTTCTAACAGTATGCGTGAATTTCTCCTACTATGCACACACGTTGAGAAAAAAGGAGGGACAGTTTTGCGCTTGCTTATTAATATAATGATGATAACAAGAATACAATATAGATATAAGATAGAAATGTAACTATAAATAAACTATAGTGATTAATAGATAAAACAATGTGTACAAAATAAGAGTCAACAAGAAAATAAATACAGCAACTCAACGAAAGGCTTCAACCAGGTGCCTGACACTCTGCTCACTGGAGCCAAAAAAGTCCACATGCAGTGAGTCAGCATTCCCAAGCTGTTGAATTTGAGGCATAGTGGACTGTTTGGCATTGCTGGTGCTATATTGCCTTCGTGCGGTCTCTGGATTTCGTGGCAGATAGAATGTGGAAGGAGATTCTCAAGTAGAGCAGGGGAATCAAAGAGCCCATTAACCAGTTTGTAGATGAAGACAACATCTTGGGCATAGGGTGCCTACCGGCTTGGAAAATCACGGATGTCACGTAAAAGTCACGGATTTCAGTGAAGGGGCACGGATGTCACGGAAAAGTCCCGTATTTTTAATATCAAGCACGGATTTTTTATGCGTTTATGACCGTGCCACTACGTCTGAAACAAAAAAGTAGGGGAGTGTGAGTACTTGAAACTTTGTGTTTTCGGCCGAGTATTTTAATACTCAAACTCGACTAGAAGTTTTTAAAAATACTCGAAAGTTCGAGCGAGTATTTCCCACTGATTTGCAGACGATTGCAAACGATTGCGACCGGCCAAAACGCGTAGTAACGGCCGCAAAAGGTGATCGCATCACGTAAAATCGGCCGAAAATTATGATCGAACCGCGTAATTTTGGCTTTAAATGATGACGGAAAACATAATATCGGCCTAAATTATGACTGGATCACGTACTAAAGACCGAAAATGGTGATGGTATACATAATATCGGCAAAAGTGGCGACTGAGCCACTTAATATGGGCCTCAATTAACGATTTTGTCATCTAATATTGATTATAAACGATGTCTGAACCAGTTGATATTGGCCAAATGACAACCGGACCGTGTTTTATCAGCTGGAAACGAATGTCAAACTGTGTTTTGTTTGTCAATACGTAATCCAGTTTTAATTTACTGGCCAAAACTTTGTTTTGCTACTCATGTATTGGTTAGAAACCAGGTTTAGATTATCAAATCTAGGGTGGTATCCAAATCCCATTACACTATTTTAAACTACCAACTAATGGCAAATACTCGCTCAAAAATACTCGAAACTCGAAACTAATTGGCACTACTCGACTCGACTCGATTAAAAAAATCACTGCTCGCACACCCCTACTAAAAAGGCAAATTATTTATCGCCATACTTGGTAGTAAGGGACAAAAGCTTGTACAAATACGTTAAGCCCAACTATTTTCCATTTTGTTTGTATCCCCTCTAACACTGTTCAGAGTCAGGAAACCACACGGACTCATTACACGGCATAAAATGATGAAATAGTCGTAGGTACTAGTCTAGGTGATGATGGGCAGTTTGATTCATCTTGGCGAATCGATTCATATGAATCAGTTAAATCAAATTAATTGTATCTTCAACCAACTCATTTGATTCACGTTTCCTGCTCGCCATAGAATGCCAAAAAGTCGGTTGTTATCGATAGTTTGGCCTTCGGCTTATGCGCTTTATACCTTAATATGCGAATCTACAGGGTGATTGAAAAGTAACTTGCACCCCCCCTTAACTTTTTAACTATTTGAGATATTTGAAATCGGTTTGCGGCAACCTTCTTGAATATGAGAGGCTACAATAATTACGGTTAGTTTTAAAATTTTTACCCTTAGGGGTAGTGGGGGTAGGGGGTAGCTCAAAATTTTCAAATGGGAAGTATGGTCGACTTTCATATCATTTTATAGGTCTTGATGAAACTAAACAATTGAAATAAAGAAAATAAAAATCGGACCACTAATAACGAAATGGCAACTAAAAATTACCTTTAATAACCCGTGTCTTAAACAGCATTTATTGGGGTAGTCAAAAAAAAAATTATTATTTTATTAATTTTTAATTTGTATCAATGCAACTTTTGTTTAGTTCAGATAATTGCTAATAAGATCTGAATGGTTAGTAAATAGTGCCCGGAAAATCCCCAACTCCCCATATTGTTATCAGTAATCTCTGACTTTTTCCTTGTAATATTCAGTTCTTATCTCTGGGTGAAAGTTCAGCAGTACTTGGAACAGCTGTTTGGATATTCCCAGCTGAGAATAACAGCTGATTTTAAAGATAGCTATGACCATACTGTACACCTAGTTACTTTTTCATTGTTGTGTGTTGGTTAAGATTTGTTAATTAATGTTGTCATGGTTTTTTCATTAGAAGAAAGAGTACAAATTGTTTTACTGTTTGGGCAAACTGGTACTTACAGTGGAGCTACTGATGCCTTCAATGAAAGGCATCCTGAACATCAAATCACTAGACAAGCTGTATCTAATCTAGTAAAAAGGTTTCAGCGTACAGGGAGTGTTGTGGATGAGCCCAGATCCAGTCGGCCCAGCACAGATGAATTAACAAAAGCAGGCATTTTAGCAGAGTATTCGGTTAATCCTCAACAATCAGCTAGAGGAGTTGCGCAAAAACATAATTTAAGTAGGTGGTCAGTGCTCAAAGTTTTAAAAAAGCACAAATTCCATCCTTACACGATTACATTAGTCCAGGAACTGTCTGAAGATGACTTCGATAGGAGAACTGAATTTTGTGAGTTAATGACACAGAAGTTGGAATCTAGAGAAATTTCTTCTTTTAACATACTTTTTAGTGACGAGGCTTCATTTCAACTCAACGGACAAGTTAACCGACATAACTGTAGGTATTGGGCAGAAGAGAACCCCCACTGGTACCGAGAATGCCACACTCAACACCCACAGAAGCTCCAGCATTTAAAATATATGGGCTGGAATAATTGGTGACTTTATCATAGGTCCTTTTATCATAAATGGTAATTTAAATGGCACAGTTTACAATGCTATGCTAAGAACACAAATAATTCCAGCTCTTAACAACTTAATAGAAGCAACTGAAACACTAGATGGAAATCCAGTTTTCAACAGAGACACAGTGTTTTTTCAGCAAGATGGAGCTCCACCAACAGTTGCTACAGTTGCAAGGGATACATTGGCCGTTTAGGTTGTGACGCCAACGCTCATCACACAATCGGATGGGGAAGCTCCGATACGAATCCAAGAGGTGAGGCTCTTCTTCAGTTTCTCATATCTAAGAATCTTGATGTCTGTAATGTTGGAAACCGTCCGACGTTCGTTACACGAAATCGAAGTGAGGTTATTGACATTACTTTTTGTTCAGAAGCAGTCCTTAGAGTCATTGACAATTGGCACGTAAGCCACGAGGCCTCCTTGTCTGACCACAGGTACATCTGTTTTAACCTGCAAGGTGAGGGTGACTCGCCCTGCTATCGAGATCCCAGGAAAACAGATTGGTCACTCTATAAGTCTGACCTCCTGTCTCAACTGGGATCATTAGGTAGGAGGGTCAGCTGCTTTGCGGACATGGACCAGATTGCTTCTGATCTTCAGAACGCAATCGTAAGTTGCTTCCAGGACAATTGTCCATTGCGGCGGGGAAAGAGTCGCACTAATACTAAGTGGTGGACTGCTGACCTTGAACGTAAAAGGACGGTTGTCAGGAAGCTTCTTAACCATTGCAAACGGAGCCGTATCTGGGAGCCATACCATAAGGCACTCACAGAATATAGCCTTGCAATCAAAAAAGCCAAAGAGAACTCTTGGAGACGGTTTACACAGGAGGTAAACAGTTTCAGCGCAGCAGCAAGACTGCAGCGTGTTTTAGCTTCAAGCCCTATTGGCCTCCTGGGATCCCTGAGGTCACCAGGGGGACAATATACCACTGGAATTGAAGGAAGTCTCAAACTTCTCCTTGAGACTCACTTTCCGGATTGCATTTTTGAGAGTGACTGTTTAGGCATGTCCGGCAACAGCGAAAGGGGCTCATGGCCAAGAGCTGATCGCGGAAGCTGGACTTTAGCCAGACGGATTGTCACACTTTCCAAAGTTAAATGGGCCATCAGCAAGTTTGGCCCTTTCAAATCTCCTGGGGGGGACGGTATCATACCGGCAATGTTACAGCAAGGACCGGAAGCTCTCTTGGTCCTCCTGTGCGAACTCTTCAGAGCAAGTCTGGCTTATGGGTACATTCCTCAAGCCTGGCGCCTCAGTAGGGTGGTCTTCATTCCCAAGAGAGGAAGAGCAGACTACTCAACTGCAAAATCATTTCGGCCTATCAGTCTCTCATCGTTTCTCTTGAAGACGCTGGAGAGACTGGTAGAAAGACATCTAAGAAAGGGAGTGCTTTCAGGTACTCCTCTCCATCGAAACCAGCATGCCTATCAGTCTGGTAAGTCCTGCGAAACCGCCATGCATCAACTTGTGAGCAGGGTGGAGGACAGCCTTGCTGCTAAGGAAATCGCTCTATGCACCTTCATGGACATTGAAGGTGCCTTTGACAATGTCACTTACACGGCCATGGTCCGGGCGGTGCGTGGGCGTGGTCTTGAGTCTGCTGTATGTAGGTGGATTGAGACCGTGCTCTGCTCCAGGCGGATTAGAGCCGATCTTCAAGGTGAATCGATAGTGATCGCACCCACGAGGGGTTGTCCGCAGGGAGGTGTGCTTTCGCCTCTTCTGTGGAACCTGGTGGTGGACGGTCTCCTTCGTGAGCTCACTAGCAGAGGCGTCTTTGTCCAGGGCTATGCAGACGACATAGTCCTAATGGTACAGGGAAGGTTCACGAATATTGTTGCTGATGTCATGAATGTCAATCTTCAATATGTCAATGTCTGGTGTCTTGGAGAGAGTCTAAGCATAAACCCCTCAAAGACAGTAGTTGTTCCGTTCACAAGGAAAAAGAACCTGGAGTCTCTTTCCAGGCTGAGACTTGGACCAACACGGCTTGAAGCATCAGGTACAGTCAAATACCTAGGGCTGACAATTGATTCTAAGCTGACTTGGAATGATCATTTGAATAATACACTGCATAAGGCGAAATGGGCGCTCATGACGTCCAGGAGATTTGTAGGCTCCACGTGGGGGATCAAGCCTCACATAGCGCTGTGGCTGTACAAGGCAGTAATAAGGCCTCAAGTCACATATGGATCACTAGTCTGGTGGACAAAGGTGAACCAGACTACAGCCATAGCCAAACTCACAAGTTTACAAAGGTTGGGCACACTTCTGGTCACTGGAGCTTTCAGGAGTAGCCCGTCAGCAGCTCTCGAAGTTGCTCTTGGATTACTGCCTTTGGATATCTTCATCAAGGCAGAAGCACGGAAATCAGCCTATCGATTAAAAGTCGCAGGCCAATGGAGGGAAGGCCTGTCTGGAACAGGCCATTGCACCATCACTAAAGCTGTTGCTCAAAGCCCTGTGCTTGATATGACATCAGATGTCATGAGTACGGAGATGGTTTTCACTAAACCTTTTTCTGTTGGATTCTGCTCCAGAGAAGAGTGGACATCTGAGGAAGGGCCCTATTACAGGAAGGGCAGCCTTGTCTGGTACACGGACGGCTCTCTCATTGAAGGAAAATCTGGCTACGGGGTGTACAGTGAATCACCTAGAACAGAACTCTGTGCAAGTCTGGGACAACACTGTACTATTTTTCAAGCAGAAATTTGTGGCATCATGGGTTGTGCCAATCTAGGCATTGCCAGATGCTATTGCGACAAGCATATAGTAATCTTGTCAGATTGTCAGGCTGCCCTCAAGGCTCTTGACTCAGCGAAATCAAGTCAAAATTGGTGTGGGAATGTTACAACACACTCAGCAAACTCGCGACACGCAACTCGGTGCATCTTGGTTGGGTACCTGGCCATGTAGGCATAGGTGGCAATGAGTGTGCAGATAAGCTTGCTAAAAGAGGTTCTGGTATGTCATTCTTTGGTCCAGAGCCAAGCTGTGGCATAAGCAAAACAACTGCTTTTCACACAATAAACAAATGGTCCAGGGACTTACATCGCCAGCAATGGCAAGGTTATACTGGTCAAGCACTTGGCAAAAGGCTGCTAGCAGATACTAGCTCTTACTTCACTAACTGGTTGGTGAGGTTGGGCAGAGGTCGGGTTAAGCAGTTGATTGCTTTGATAACTGGACATGGCCATTTCAGGAAACATCTCCACACTCTCGGACTCAGAAATGAAAGTCAGGTGTGTAGGCTCTGCAATCAGTCTGCCAAGCACATCATACTGGACTGCGAGAGACTCGGGGCAAGGAGAAGGGCTCTGTTTGGTTGTAAGCAACCAGGTGATGAAAGGGACGCTAGAATTGGTAAACAACTCCTGGATTTCGTAAAGGGTACGGGCATTGGTTTGCCAAACTAACGTACTAGGGACACACAATAAGCTTCGGTTGACGTGTGAGGATCTTTGAATCTTTGGATCTCTGAAATCCGTCCCTTCAACAACACATAAACATAAACATAAACTGAAACACCAGATGGAAATCCAGTTTTCAACAGAGACACAGTGTTTTTTCAGCAAGATGGAGCTCCTCCACATTATGCTACAGTTGCAAGGGATACATTGGACATTGAATTTCCTAATCATTGGATTGGTCGCAGAGGTAGTATTGAGTGGCCAGCCCGGTCACCAGACCTAAATCCATTAGATTTTTTTTTGTGGGGCCATTTAAAGTCAGTGGTTTATGCCTCACAGCCAAGATCCCTCGAAGAATTAAGAAGAAGGATAGAAACTGAATGCGGAAAAATAAGCAATCAAACTTTCCAAAATGTAAGAAACATGTTTGAACAGAGATTGTACTACTGTATGGAGGTACAAGGAGAGCAATTTGAACATCTGATAAAATAAAAGGTACATTAATTTACTATTTCTTATTGTTAACCTGGTTGATTAGATTTGAATCATTTAAGGGCACCATTTTGTTATTAGTGGTCCGATTTTTATTTTCTTTATGTCAATTGTTTAGTTTCATCAAGACCTATAAAATGATATGAAAGTCGACCATACTTCCCATTTGAAAATTTTGAGCTACCCCCTACCCCCACTACCCCTAAGGGTAAACATTTTAAAACTAACCATAATTATTGTAGTCCCTCATATCCAAGAAGTTTGCCGCAAACCGATTTCAAATATCTCAAATAGTTGAAAAGTTAAGGGGGGGTGCAAGTTACTTTTCAATCACCCTGTATAATGGTTGTCAACTCAACTCTTTTAATAACTGAAATTGACTTGCACTACGAATCGGCTCCTTCAGAAATTGAGTTCATTTGATTCGCCTTGTGATTCGTTCAATTTGAACGGTTCGTTTGCGAATCGCCTATCACTTTGAGGCAATGAGTCACTGATCGTCTAATGTGACGGTACGGTATTGTGTTGATTAAACAGAGTTTAGTATTTTTGTTTACCTTCTATCATATTACCCCTCTCAATCAGTTTGTTTGTTAACTATTAAATTGAAGTTAGTTAAGTATTTTGGAATAAAATACCACAGGCCTAATTGAAAAGTGCCGATTTAATGAAATGTGGGTTGATGAACATGATTGGAGGATATGGCTGCGACCCAGGAAAGATCCTCGGCTTTTATATGTTATGTAAACAAATTATTGACGTTTCCTATTCAGGGATAGGTGATGTTAAAAGCCATTCTAAAGGGGGAAAAAACATAAACAAATGGAAACCAACCTAACAAGTGGCAAACAGTTGGCAATGCATGCTTTTAATAAAGCAACTGAGCCTGTATCATCAACTTACATTCTAAAATGTGATTTATATTTTTCTTGGTTCGGATATTCAAATTATTATTCAAATTTTTTTGGTTGTTACCGATTGCCGATTGTTTTAAAAATCATCAGAGATAAAAACTTACTTTTGCCTTGTTTTACCTTTTATTTTTAGCTTAAATTACGAATTTTAAATAAATAAGCAACAAGATATAGGCCTAGAAAACTTATATTTTTTTAAATTTATATATTTAATACAGGAATTGAAGTTTGTATCATTGAAGAGTTTGCATTAGCTGTGGAACATTATATCAACTTGTCATTGATTTATTGATCTAATAAAAACGTAACTTATTTAGCCTCAGACCGATTACAACGCTTAAATTTATCTAAGGTATTGGCTGACATCTGTAGCTGAAAAAAGTCACGGATTTAAAAAATTTGTCATCCCTGAAAGTCCCTGAAAAGTCATGGATTTTCAAATTTTTAAACCAGTAGACACCCTGTGGGCATCACGTTTGGTTTGCAAACTAGGAAGATTCAGAATGTCAGATACTACGCTCAATGGGACCGGTAGCCAACCTGGAAACCCACCAGTCTCAAAAAAATCTATTCTGGATCCTCTGAAATCGATCTCGAATAGTTACTTGATGAGGAGACCATACCTCCGACCAATACACCAACAGTCTCACATTTCAACAATAAAAGGTTTTAAGTGTTGGCAGCTGGGAGAGGTGTCTTGAAGAAGAAACAGGAAGTCCTAGAGCTTTAACAGCCTGCAAGCAAACCCTCTCAACATGGGCCTCAGCACTCAAGGATGACTTAACCTTCACCCCATGATCCTGGACATATGCAGGTCTTTCAAAAACGTCAACCCCCAGTCTATAGCCATAGTATCGAGTAGTAGATATTCAATCAAATCTAAATGCAATGCACTTTTTCAAATTCAAATTCATTCTGTTTTCGGCACCACTTATGAGTAGCTTGAAGATCATCCTGAATTACAGTCTTGTACAGATCTAACTGCATTGTAAATTTTAATGTCGTCCGTTAACAGAAAACAATTAGTTAGTTTTACTAACATAATAATAGGGGGAGATATTAACATTGATGTCTTAAAAAAGGATCATAAACACAAATTACTGAATGACACATTAAAAAGCCATAACATGAAATACCTAGTTGACTTTCCAACAAGGATAACTGAAAACTCAAAAACAGCCATAGACAACTTTCTGATCAAAAATATGGAAGCTTGTAACTTGATAATAGAAGGCATAATAACATGTTTGTCAGACCATGATGGACAGATTTTAGAAATTAATCCTATGAATTTAAAAGATCAATACAAACAGTCTGTGAAACAAGAAATACGTAAGTTTTCTTGCGAAAATATTGAACATTTTTGCATGCTTTTAAAAAATGAAAATTGGGAGGATGTGTATTTTTCCCCTACAGAAAAGAAATATGACACTTTCCATGATAAATTTATTTTTTACTTTAATCTGGCTTTTCAAAAAACTCTAATAACCAAAAATGATAGAAACAATCACTGGCTTACAGAAGAACTGAAAGCCAAAAAATACAGAATAGTAGAAATGACAAAAGAATACAGAAAATGCAAGCAATATAAGATTAAAAATATGTTAAAAAAGGAGAAGATTGAATTTAGGGCAGAATTAAATCAAGCTAAAACCAAATATTTTGAGACAAAAATCAATAGATCTTCTAATATCCAAAAAACTGTCTGGGGCATTATAAATTCTGAAGTTGGATCAAAAAATAATAAAAAATGTAACAATATCACATTAGCTGAAGGAAAACATACTGTTGATGATCCTAAAACTATTTCAAATGTGTTCAATGACTATTTCATAAATATGGTAGAGGACATTGACCCTAACAGCAATAAGCATGTACTGTGTATGGACTCAGAGACTGGCTCGATCCAAGATTTGTTTTTAAAGCCTAAGTTTAGTTTCAAGCCAGTCGATGAGAGGGAGGTGGAACGTATAATAAGTTCCTTAAAAAATACAAATTCCAGCGGCCATGATGAAGTGCCTGTTACACTTCTCAAAAATATAAAATATGAGATAAGTAAAATTTTAGCTCATTTAATTAATTCTTCTTTCATCTCCGGCTCATTTCCAGATCAACTAAAGAAGGCAAAAATTGTTCCGATACATAAGAAAGATGACTCTGCAAATATTGTTAATTATCGACCTGTGTCTCTACTACCAACCGTATCTAAAATTTATGAAAAAATAGTACAGCTTCAGCTAACATCGTATCTTGAAAAATTTAACTTAATAGATAACATTCAACATGGGTTTAGATCTGGAAGATCAGTTATTACGGCAGCAGTATCGTTTTTAGAGTCAGTAATAGAGTCTGTTGATAGAGGTGGAAACACAATAGGCATATTCATGGACTTATCCAAGGCTTTTGATAGTGTAAAACATCCTATCCTTTTACAAAAATTACAATCACTTGGATTATCAAAAAATTCATTACAATGGTTTGATTCTTATCTAACCAATAGAACACAGTATGTTGAAGTAACTCACTTAATAAATAATAAAATAATTAGGACAGCATCAGAAATAAAACCAGTCAAATATGGAGTTCCGCAAGGGTCTATTCTGGGACCTTTACTTTTTTTATGCTATTTAAAGGGCATAGGTAATGCACTGTCGTGTAAACCTAGCAGTGAACTATGCCTCTATGCTGATGATTCCAACTTAATGATATCATCCCCAACATTAGAACAAACAGAAGTGACCGCTTTTGTGGAACTCGGAAATTTGGGCAGCTACTTGCTAAACCAAAATTTAATATTAAATCATAAAAAAACAAATTTTATTAAATTTAAAACAGCACAAAATAAAGTTCACCCTGAACCAGTAATAATGTATGACTCACAACTAATTGAACAAAAAACTAGTACAAATTTTCTGGGTCTAACAATAGATCAACATTTAGATTGGAATGAGCATGTCAGCAGAATATTAACAAAAATTAATTCTGGAATTTATGCCCTTACAAAAATGTCCTTTTATTGTAATGTTACAACACTAAGGGATATTTATTTTGCTTATATCCATTCTTTCATTTCATTCGGTATTTGTCTATTTGGAGCAACCAAGAAAGTTAATTTGGATAACATATTAAAACAACAGAAGAGAGCAGTAAGAATAATGCTTAAACTAAACCATGATGATTCAGCCAAAGAACACTTTAAACAGTTAAAAATACTTACTGTATATGGGCAATACATTTTCGATTCTATTTTATTGGTCAAAAATAAAATGGCAAATGAAGTTTCTAACCAACCTGTGCATCATTATAATACAAGAAAAAAGAATGTGGTTATGCAGAATCATCATAGATTAAAATTGTATGAGAAAAGGCCCTCATACGCTGGGGAAAAATTTCTAAAAAGTATCCCAGAACAAATAAGAAATGAAAAAAATCACATTAAATTTAAAAAACAACTGAAAGAATATTTAATTGAAGCAGCCATTTACTCGTTAGAGGAATTCTTCCACCTCCCTCTAAAGGGATTTAGTCTACATTAAGTCACGTATAAAATACAATTGTTTAAAGTGGAAGTTGAAATCCTTGATTAGCTCCTGCTGTACTTAATTAAGTGATGCGATTGTTTGTTTATTAATTGTACCATTTTCGACGCTGTTCAAATGTTGTACTCTGTACTTCTTCATGAATAAAGATGATTGACTATTGACTATTGACTATTAGTAGTACGGGATATAATAAAAGACGTCTTATAACGCTTCAGAATATATTTACTCTTATGCTGATTCACATGCATATGGTAAACATATATAAAAGATGGTACAAGGCTATCGATTTCGACCAGTCACACCGGTCATCATCAGGCCAATGACACTACCTCTTTATGAGACAAAAAGTTGTTTAATTGGTAGTAATACAGTGAACGTAATTGATGAAGATGTTGAACAACGTAGGCCCCAGAATTGAACCCTGTGTTAGTGCAGGAGTTCCCAACCTTTTATAGCTGGCGATCTACCATCGGTTATTCAAATATTTTTGCCATCCACAGTGAAATAATAAATAGCCAAAGAAGTAGATATATATATTCCTCCGCTTAAATTTGGCAATCCAGCCCAGCGGGTTGAGTCGCAGTAAGACCTGAGCGGGTCCAGTTGGCGCTGACTTGGTGTTCGGTGAGGACTAGTTTAACTATATGCAGAGACCAAATGAAAACGCAAGTCGATGTGAGTTGCAGTACTTTTGTGATTCGGCAACTTGGCCCGCCAACCTGCAACTGCACTTTAGAATGGAGTGCAGTGCCTTGGGTCAGTTGGTTATTGCCGAATGTATAGAATTACCCCACTCAAAGGTAGACAACCATTCAAAATATCGCGCTTCGTCATCCTGTTCAACCTCAATACCGTTGCTGAAGCTGCAGCAGCACTTAAAGATCTTCGGCAGCGGCAAGCTCTTAGTACATCTAGAAGGTTTGAGATCAGCAAAGGAGTGTCCTATAGTCCAGGTAAGCCAATAATAGATAAAACAACTAACTCATATCCAGGTTACTTTATCAAAATATTTGCATATTAGGGGAACATCCAGTAACCCTAGCACATTTAATCTTGTCCCCCCCGCCCATATAGTGTCGAACTCGGCCTGGAACAGGTTTTGACTGAATCTTTTTGGTAAGAAGACAACATGAGGCTGCCCATCAACTACGATATCTAGTATGACACTCGCGGTGTTGATGCAGTCGTGTCCCAATGATGGGGTATCCTTTGAGATCCTTCAGGTCCGTTATGACGGTCCTTGGCAAGGGCGGTTCCAGGACTGATTTTCGGGAGGGGCCATATTGCTTAAGGTTAAATTTACTTTCGGTCTTAAGAGTCTGCAAGGATGGTGTTAATGAGCTCATAGAAAAATGCAATAATTACTGCTGTAATTGATATTCAAATTTTATTGATAGCAGAACCCAAAGTAAGGAGAAGCCCATTGGCCTACCCCGGGAATTATTTTATATTTTATGAAGCAAATATAAAACATCATAATATACTATTTAAAAAATATAGCATATTATTATTTATATGAATGGAATATAAAGTTTGCATGAGGCCTAAGCAGTGAAGATGTAATATTATTATGTTCTTAATTGTAAACTGGATTCTTGAAAGAAAAAATAATGTTGAAGAAACAAGTTTTATTAATATAGCTTACAATAAAATAACTGATAAACTGTAAAAACTGCCAAATTGTATATATACGTCTTTATAAAACAAAGTCTAGTCGTGTGGCACCCTTTTTCACAAATCTTTAAATGATTTGATCTGTGTTCACTTCAAGGGATCTGTGAACGAGAAGCAAGCAAAGACCCGTGAGCCGTGTTTCTCCCATTCTGGCCCTTACCCAAGTCTTAACTCTTCTTTAATGTTGAGAAGGTTAAGCCTAAAATCCATTTTACCAACCATATCGCGCCTATACTGTAAGTGGAGTACAGACTGGCGAGTGGCGGGAGGCGACCCTTTCGATGCAGGAACAAGGACAAGGCCTATGCGCATGCGCCAGAAATGAATGGCTTTTGTTATTTTGTTTGTGTTCTACAGTTAAAATAACGACTTGTTCAGTTCAAGTTTTAACTACTTGGAAGGAAAAAGAAGTTTCTTTTAGGAAGCTTAACTTGGAGAACTTAACTTTGCTCTGTTCCAATTTGAGTAATGTCAACTGGGGTCCCCTTTACAGCATTAATGATGTCAGTGAAGCTTTTTCTTACTTTTTATCTACTATGTTAGTACTATATAACAAGTATTGTCCTAAGTTTACAAAATTAGTTAGTTCAAGTAGAGTAATGAAATGCAAACCCTGGTTTGATGAGTCTTTAAGGAATTAAAAAACACATTGATTCTTATGCAGGATATGTTAAAAATACCAATTTATTGTAGTAATCAACACTTGAAACTGTTTGCAATCAACTACAGGAAAAGATATAGAGCTAGTATAAGAGAGGCTAAAGTAAGGTATAATGAGGAATTTATTGAGAAATCAAAAAATAAATGCTCAGCCGCTTGGCAAGTCATTAACTCAGAATCTGGTTCAGTCCATGTTGGTACTGACTCATCACCACCTTTCTCAGCTGATGAATTTAATGACTGGTATTCAGATTATGGAAGGCAGTTACTTGTTAAATCATGCAGTGTATCTTCTAGCAATGACTTCCTTAAATACATGCCTAGTTTTGTTACCTCCTCTGAGGATTTTGTGTTTCAGTTGGTCTCGGTCCCTGGGTTATATCATACGAATATCATACGATATTCTTAGGAACCTGAAATCCTCAAAGAGCAAAGATATTTTTGGCTTATCAAATAATACAGTCAAGTTCATTGCTCCTGTCTTTCTTGAACCGTTATCTTTTCTTCTTAACCTTTCGTTGACCCAGGGGTGCTTTCCGGAATGTCTGAAAACTTCAAAGGTGATTCCTCTGTATAAGAAAGGAAAAAAGGATTGTATCTCAAACTATAGACCCATTTCGATCTTGCCGGTTTTCTCAAAAGTCTTAAAGACGTCCGTCAAATATCAACTTTTTCATTATTTAAACAAAAATGGTATTCTTTCAAACAGTCAATTTGGTTTCATCCCCGGTTCATCCACTATTGCAGCTCTGGAAAGTGTTATTTGTATGATTCTGTCTTCTTTTGAAGCAGGCGAGTATTTAGGTTTGGCTTCGGTGGATCTGAAAAAAGCCTTTTACAGCATTCCACACAAAATTCTTCTGTCAAAACTATCTTCGTATGGAATAACAAATCAGCATCTGCGTTTTTTAGAAACGTACCTTTGTGGCAGGCAACAGAGAGTCGCTATTGGTAATGAAATTTCATGTCCGAAAGATGTTTTTGCTGGAATACCCCAGGGATCAGTATTGGGTCCCCTCCTGTTCATCTTGTTCATTAATGATCTTCCTAGTAATATGTGCTGTAAAACAGTCTTGTATGCAGATGACACGTCTTTTATCGTATCCGGTGATTGAATCTGTTGCAACAAGTATCACTAATAGTATAAATGAGTCTACCAATTGGTTTGAAGCAAACTGTCTGGAGATCAATGATTCAAAAACAGAAAAAATCTATTTCTCTCTCAGGAAGTCGCCTATTGAACAAAAGCCTGTCCGATTACTAGGTCTTCTCATGGATCCAAAGTTATCATGGGTGGCCCACACCAACCAGGTTATCTCAAAACTTTCTCGGGTATGTTTCCTTCTCAGAAGATTGAAATCCTCTGTATCTGAAAAGATGATGCTCATGTCTTATTTTGGCTTTTTTAATTGTCACCTTTTATATGGCAACATTTTCTGGGGTAATAGTTCCGGAGCTGGGCAGGTACTTTTGTGGCAGAAAAAGGCCTTGCGTATTATGGCAGGTATTCCTCAACAAGATAGCTGCAAAACCTTTTTCAAAAAGTTTCAAATCATGGCTGTGCAAAATATTTTCATCTATCAAAATATTCTGTATGTAAAAGAGAACAATGAACAATTTTCATTGAGGAATGAGGTCCATAGATATGAAACCAGAAACTGCCAAAATCTAAATATTAGCAGACCTCGTTTACACAAATTTTCAAGTTCCCATAAATATTTGCAAATAACAGTGTTTAATAAATTGCCTATAAATTTTCGTAGATTGCCTTTCAATTCTTTTAAACGCAAACTTAATACTTTCCTCATTAACAATGTTTTTTATGACGTAAAGGCTTTTCTAGATTTTAGGGGTAATTTTGGTTGAGAACTGTTATTTTCTTGGATAATTATGTTTTTATTTTTATTATGATCACTGTGTTTTTATTATTTTTTTATAACAATAATTGTCATTATCAGACGATGTCCATTACACAATGTAACTTGTGTTCAGAGACAAATAAAGATTATTATTATTATTATTATTATTATTATTATTATTATTATTATTACTACTACCACTCACTCACTCACTCACTCACTCACTCACTCACTCACTCACTCACTCACTCACTCACTCACTCACGCTCACTCAATCACTCACTCACTCATCGCTTCCTTAGAAGGCAAAGAGTGCTGGTACAGTACAAAACAAGTGGTAAATAAAAATTGTTGTTTGAAGTTCGGAGATGCATAAAGATGGAAAATAACAAGTTTATTTGCCCTATCTGTGAAAAGAGGACAAGCTGTAAAAGCAATTTAAACAGTCACGTGACAAATTTCCTGGGAGGAGGAGGGTTAGGTTTTGTATTGTGTCGATGTACGAGCGGTCCGAAACCTTGTTTTATAGTCATGTGAAACCTGGTATGATAATTGCTGTGTGGTTTATGCCTTAACATTAATTGGATGAACGAAGTGAGTCCATATACTCAACAACAAATTTCATTCCAAATTGTTTGTGTTTTGGTCGCATAACTCAAGAACGCTTTAGTATATTACAGTTATAAATTTGGCACACAAATTCTTTGCTTTGATTTTTAGGTAAAATTCGTTAACTGGCCTATCCACTTACACCGTTTCCGTATGGTGGCCCTTTGAAATTGGTAAAATAATATAACTCCTTTACTGTATGTCCGATTAAAAATCTGATTGAACCATTGGATTCCTCGCAAAACTTTACTTAAGAAAATATTTTAACTACCTTTTTACGACCCTCCGTTGTATCATCATTAATAATATAAATTCTGGTCCTTTATATAAATTTTGGTGTTGTCTATCAAGTATCAGGAGAGCGTATATTATTAGGTTCTTTATTAGGTTTATTTCACGAACGATGAATTACATCATAAATAACAAAATTCATTTTTGCCAGTGTTTATCTAAGTAGTTTAACGTAGGAAATTTTGTTTCCATTTCAGCGGGATTCAGTACAGATCTCTTTGTACTATTTAAATATTTAGTTCGGTTTTGCGCTTATTCATTTTACATATTCTCTTTGGCAGTCCTTTGAAATTGCTTACAGAATATGACTCTGTTACCGTTGACAACATTTTAATTGTGATCAAACATTGGAGTTATCGGTACTCATGCCACTCTGACCATGTAACAAATTGTAATTGCAATGAATGTATAACACTTGTAATCACTTTTACTTGGATTATATTGCAAGTAAAATATGTATTGTAGGATATTATTTGTAAATAAAATCTTTGTTCATCCTCTTGCGTGAAGAATTAGCGTACACCTGCAGTAAATTTTACACTGTCCAGTGCATGTTGCAATGCTTGACAACTAATAAATATTTCTTGCTTATCAACAGATTACAAAATATCAAAATATAACTATTATTGAAATGGCATAGCCATACAGATTCATGTTTTGAAAGACATAGGCCTATTTACTGTCAAAGAAATTTAAAATAAGTCATCAATCAATGTTCTCTGTAAAATTAAAATTAAGACTAAACGAACAAAATAATTATACTTTCGTTTAATAACTTCCTAAATTTTTGTATGCATCTGTGGTGCACCTCTATTAAAATGCGTGGGAGTGGTACTATTGAGTTGAGTGTTGGTTGGTGTTGCATTATTATGGATCCAGTTCGAGCTCAAATCATTCACGAATCAGTAATCTGACTTATAGAACAGGATCAAAGGAACAAGAGTCGTTCATTTTTGGTGCATGCGCAAAGGCCTAGTCCGTGTTCCTGTGACGAAAGGGTCGCGACGGGCGAGAGAGAGAGGAGAATTTCAAGATGGAGGAATAGACACTGCCAGTGTTTCCAATCATCTTTGTCAATACATTAGTGGTTCTGATACGATTGAGTTCTGGCATTGAGAGCTGGCTAAATACTTTGTTGCTTGCAAAATGCTGTTTTGATGGTTTGTTTTCATAGGAAATGATCGCTAGTTCATAAAAGTTGTATTAGTCCACTTAATTTCAGTTATAAAAAAATATATTTTCCAAAATCTTGGGGGGGCCATGGCCCCCATGGCCCCTTCTCTGGATCCGCCCTTGGTCCTCGGTGGTCCCTTGCTTATTTCCAAGTCACCAAGTTTTGCTTTAAAGTCTGCCATAGTACTAAAACACATACAAAGATATTAAAATAAGGTTGTAACGAGATTAATTCTTAACAGCAAAACAGAGTAGCTTAGATTTCTAGTTTGTAGTAATATTACATACCCATGTACCAATCTATATCCCTAAATAATTACTACAACAAAGTAAAAAAAAATAAGACCCCTGTTGCAGCAAACCTGCATACTCAAAGAATTTCCAATGCATATATATATATATATATATATACCCTATACAGCCACTTGCCAAGTTTCATAGATACATATTCAGTAAACAGTATCAGGAAACTGACACATACTTTCTCCCTTTTAGCCCAAATTTAATGAATAAATTACTTTTTATTTACTAAATAAAGAATTAGAATATAAAGCACGGTCGAATGTACAGAAAATCTTGTAAACGAGTTGATTTCAAAAACATCCACCCAAATCCCTGTTTAGGAGGCACTACAGAATCCATTGCTACTACACACGTGGTTTTAAGAGGGGAAATGCCCCCTATCCCCCCCCAGGGTTGTTAAGGGGCAACATATTTCGAATTTCCTCTGTTGGTAAATGCTAACTTCACAAGCATATCAAGTTTGAATGAAGTTGATCAGTAAATAAGGGAGAAATAGTAATTTTTGTATTAAGAATAACTTTGGACAACGTACTGCGTTTACCGCAAAATGAAAATTTAAATTTTCCCCGCAACCAGTAATCATAGAATAGTAATTCAGATAGTAATTCAGAATACTAAATTATTTAGTTTTTTGAGCTCTTTTTAATGGTGAATAGTAATATTTTTTTATATTTACGTTTTTTAAGTAAAATTAAAAAACTAATTTCTGAACCCGATTTTTACCAAAATGCGGGTGGTGTCATTTTGTTGGAAAACTTAAGTTTTACAAACGGCTAAAGTTTAATTAAAATCGTTAGAGCCGTTTTTGAGAAATTTTGATTTTTCATGTTCTTTGGTGGTTTTTGGGGGATAATTACCCTTAAAAATAAAAAATTAAGAAAACACCTGGAGATATTGTGGATTAGTACCTACATACCAAATTTCATAAAAATCAGACTGTTGGTTTGGGTTCTAGCTCTGTACTAGTGATGTGTCAAAACCAAAACTCAAATCTCAAAACCACCAAAACTTTGGAAAAGTTTCGGTTTCGAGATTCGATCGGCGAGATTCGAGAATCAAAACTCAAAACTTCCGAGATTTTTTGTGTCGTTTTTTTAACAGAAATCATGCCCGGGTGTGGATTAATAATGTGAAGGTCAAAAGCCTACTGTCATCGGTCGTCTACCTTCATCTTTTGTGGATTATTGATTTTTTATTTGTGAAAGAACAACTCTAACCAAAGTTTATAATTAAGCTACAAATAATTGGTTCACTAGTATAGTTCTGAAACTAATATTTTTCTAGGATACTTCGAGAATGGCAGTAAGTTAACTGGTTTCTTTGGAGTAACTGGATTTATTTTTCATAACCAAAACCAGGCAAGTAAATAGGATTTTGGAATTTGACTTTCGATTCGATTTTTTAAGTTTTGGTTTCGGTTTCGAGATTTGAAATTTCTGGTTTTGACCATCACTACTCTGTACACATCCATACAGACAGACAGACACACAGACATCACGTGAAAATTACTTTTTTGAGTTCAGGGAGCACCAAAATGAATATTTCCACTAACAACTCAAATTCAAAAATTTTGACGAAAACAATACTTTCTCCATATACTATGTATAAGGGGAGAAAGTAAAAATGAGCCTTATAATAAATTTTAATTTTTCTCCATAACAATAACATGGGGATTGAGTAATCAGGTTTGCTGCAACAAGGAGCAGAAAATATTAGGTTTTAATGCAAATATCACCAGACCACAACCAGGTGAAGCCATATACCAAGTTGTAATGGGTATCCTGATTAATTCCTAAATAAAAAAAAAAAATAAAATAAATTATAATATAATTAACACTCATGAAAAATTAGTTTTAGAAAAAGTGGAATATCTTAAAAACTATAAGTCCGATTGAAATTAAAATTACGTAGGAGTAAACCATATGAAATTCTTTAACTTGTCTGTGAAAATCAGAAAAATCCATCAGTAAATAAAAAGTTGGATTTTTAACAAACAATATTGTGAAATAGTGGCCTTCCCCAGAGCTAAGCTCGGGCCGCACGTACTTCCGTTTAAAGGGAACAGGAAGTTCGCTCAGAAATAATGGCGCGATCTCACGGACCAATCAGAGCACTTGGCGGGATTCTAGTCGAGCTAGTGTTTAAATACCGCGGTCGAGAGGCCACGACATTCATTGCGTAGTCAGATGCCATAGGGGATGTACTCGGAGTGAGGCTCCGTACATCACATTTGTAGGGCAGTTTCGTTAAAATCTTATTTATTAAAATGACTCTTAATGAAAAGTTAAGTGTTAAGTGGGTGAGTTAAAGTGTTAGTGAAAAGTAGTGACGGCTTAAGGGAGTTCCGTCAGAATTTATGAGTCAGAAAAAACCAATCAACCAGACAAACCAAATTAAATTAACCTAAGACCTGAGTATATATAAGCCAGTATGGGCTTATAGAGGGAGTCTAACAAGATATACCCACTACTTAATATTTTTTAAATATCTAAATGAACGGACTTATACTAAATTAACAGGAATTAGGCATAGCCTACCCTATTATATTCTTGATCATGCACAAATCAAATGGACTTTCAGTAAATTAACAGGAATTAGGCATAACCTATCCTAGGTTGTAACTTGGCATAGCTTACCCTCAGTAGGAGAAATTCAACCAGAACTATTTTTTCAGTTGGGTATAACCATTGACTATTTATAGTCAATGGTATAACTTAACCTAATTAAATTAAATATACATCAGTGACAATGAAATTGTATTAACTGATCTACAGTATAACTAAATAACATTCAACCAGAACTATTCTTCAGTTGGGTACAACTAAACTAAATTAATTTTATCCCAGTGACATTATTTCGGTTAACCTATAAGCTTACAGGTACAAGATAAATTTAAAAATCTAGGGCTTATTGGCAGTAAAAAATGTATGGACTCAAAGACTATGGCATATTTTGTAATTATTTATAAGATATGCCTGAATGAATAA
The DNA here is from genome assembly GCA_963675035.1 of Allygus modestus. Taxonomy (NCBI): domain Eukaryota; kingdom Metazoa; phylum Arthropoda; class Insecta; order Hemiptera; family Cicadellidae; genus Allygus; species Allygus modestus. The sequence goes on from OY776111.1 coordinate 208,117,251, forward strand.
ATAGATGTATCTTCACAATTGTCAGGCCTTTTTATTGTCATAACCTAATTCTAGCAAGCCTCACACAAACCCACAAGACTTCAACATGTTGATACGATTTCATATAAAAACAACGAAAACTGTGTAGAAACCACATGATTATTAGTTAAGAAAAGCCCTTTTCACGGCCGAAGCGGGGTAGCAAGAGGAAAGAGAGAGATAGAAAGATGTGTGAGAGAGTAAAGGGATGTGCGAGTGAGAGAGAAATATGGTGCGCGGGTGCCTGCACCTGCGAGGCGGGGCGCTATGGGTGGCTCAGGGGTAGGTAAGTGTCTGGCGTGCGGCTGTGGGCTGAAATAAAAAAGTTTATTGTACACAACTTTGTTATGCAACTGTATTTTTACATATTCTTGTGTAAAACTGCCTTTGAACACCCTTGGCTTGGGTTAGCTGAATTTTTAAAGCACTTGAATAAAAAACAACCGAGATAAAACTTTATTTCCTGAAATTATTAAAATTTTACTAAAATCAATTTAGGTTACCCTTAAGTATATATTTTGAAAATACATAAGCCAATTTTGATACATTTATGATTGGCCTTTATGATTTGCCTTCAAAGGGTGAAAAAAACAATATAACGGAAATATTTTTCCAAAAAAAGTATGTTTCCGATTTGTATAACCGTAATAAACAAAAAACAGAGAGAAAAATAAACAAAATTTGACTGCATAGTCTTAAAGGTCTTGATCCCAGGGACTCGGGAAAAATAACAGTTTTTCTCAGTTACCAGCAAACGAGAAATAACGTGAAACATCTCCCATAAGAAAAACATGAGGATTTAAAAACGTCTGCTTTGTTTAAATTAAATCGTGTGATTAAGTGTCTACTTTGTTTACGAACTGACATGTGTACCTACTTATATCATTTAATTTTCCTCAGCGTGTAAATAGAAACAAATCAGATGAGGCAGAGTTAGAGCAAGGTTAGGGGCTATGGCCCCTTCAAGCCACTAGTATGTGTGTGTGTGTGTGTGTGTGTGTGTGTGTGTGTGTGTGTGTGTGCGCGCGCGCGTGCGTGCGTGCGTGCGTGCGTGCGTGCGTGCGTGCTTGCGTGCGTGCGTGCGTGCGTGCATGCGTGCGTGCGTGTGTGTGTTTGTGAGTGTGTTTGCATTCAAGCGGTCACATTTTCTGTCCGATTTACTTCAAATTTGGTAGGGACATTCCTTTCCATCGGATAACTCTAACTCCCTTTTTTGGGGCCCAAAAAGGGTCAGAAAAGGCCCGGATGTAAAATTAATGCATGCAAAAAGATTAAGAGTAATGAGACGGAACTTTTAAGCCTCATCATTTTAGCACAAATATTTCAGAGTTATTAAAGAAAATGTATATTGAATAAGTACGTCGTCTTATGGGGATTTCACATTACAAAAGCTATTCATATCTTGATGTAGTTTTATCATCCCTAGTATCCCCACGCCTACTTTCAATCCTGAATGGACCTTATTCTAACCCTATATTGCGCAACATTGTTATTCCAGCATTGCAGGCAAATAGAACCAGGAGTATCAGAACAGCCAAAAAATTTAATGTTTTCAGATTTCCATAACAAATTGAATAAGTCTATGTTTTAACACTGTTATTGATTTGTTAAATTTTTTACGTGGAAATTCACTTTACTCACGTTAGTGTGCTGCATGCCAACTGGTTTTAATTTTGTATTCGCTCATTTTGGCAAACTTGCTTATTTCAATAATTTACAATCTTATAATGCTTGAAAAACAACTCTAAAGTGACAACTACCACTCTCGCATGTACCATCGTCTTCCTCCACTACTCCTACCATCGTCTTCCTCCACTACTCCTACAGTCTAATTATTGTCATGTGTTGTCCAGAGGATGGTGGTGTGTGGGCGTGTGGTTGGAATGGCTACGGACAGTTATCACTCCCTGATGTGGATAGTGTGGATGAGATGACCAGGATAGCAGTTCCCGAGGGGTGCCCGGTGCGACGCGTGGTGTGTGGGCCGTGGAACACATGCCTGGTCACTTGATGGTGAGTTGTGGCACATACTGTAGTTCGGTTTATCCACCTCAAGACCTATAGAGACGGTACCAGGACTGCTTATTACCATAAGAAAATCAACAGGCTAATAGGAGATATCTCCGGCCTCACAATATGTGTTGTTCAATTACAGTATAACAGCATGCGTTGTCGTTTCTGGAAACCTAAAATATTGCGAATAAACAGACCTTGCAGCAGCTAATTCTGCCATGTGCATAGACCTTGTACCTACTTCACATAATGTGATTGGTAAAAATTTAGATATAACAGCTGTAAAAGTAATTTCACTAGGAAAGTTTTGTAATCCTGGAGCTATTTATAGTTTTTATGACTGCTTGTTATACTAAATTTAATTTACTAGTAAACATATGTCCTTTTAACTAAAGCCTGAAAAGTTTAGGATCTGGTTCTAATTCAAGTAGAAATTATACTTTCACTATGTTAAAATTAAATCTTGTGATTGCGTGTGCAGGTAATTTTGAAAATTGTTCCTCAAATCCAGCGACAAAAGAAAATTATAGACTGGCAATCACTACGCATAAGACGTTATATGTGCTGAATATTATCCCCCACCTCGTAGGTCCCAACGCCAGCACCACTGTCTAAGACTGGCACACATTTTAATTTGCTGCGCTTCGAAACATTCAGTTAGAGTTAAGATATCGTTTTTTGCTGTGCCATTGAATAAAACAGTATGCCCACAGCAAAAAGCCAAATTGGAGTAAATAAACGTTCTTACGACTCTAGCAAATTAAAAAAAAGGAAATCCAGTTTTTGAATTGAAGTTTGACATAAGGGTCTATGTCAGAAAACAGGCTAATTAGCAAAGAAGAAACTCCTTTAAGGAAGAAGCTATTACCGTAGGTCTCATGGTAAGACTTAAGCCCGAGACCATGATAACTTTTCATTTTGAAGTCCCCTGATGCCAAAAACACCATTCGTTCAAATTTGTATGTATGTATATATATGTGTCCGTAAGCATGATAACTCTCGTAAAAAAGGTCCGATCTTAATGAAATTTGGTGCAAATGTGTAAAGAACCAGTTATTTGAACAAGTTCGAAAACCAGGCGAATCGCACCATCCAAAGGGGGGGTTATGTACCCCAAAAATGGGGTTTTTGTGGTTTCCACAAGTAATTTAATTTAAATAAAATTTTAATTTTCACCATTGAAATCAGCATCAAAATACAAATAATTTGGTATTTTGATCATTGCTCTACGTCAATTGGTTACTGAGGTATTGAAAGTGCTAAATAGTCAGTTGTCTAATGTTATTCTTATGGGGAAAAAGAACAATTTTATATCTCGCTTATTTATAAACATAAACTGTCGAAATTTGGTATATGGCTTCATCTGGTTGTGGTTTATTGTTGTTTGCACAAAAAAAATTGTTTGCCTCCATAGCAGCAAACCTAGGTTCTTGGTCCCCATGTTATTCTTATGGAAAATAATTAAAATGTTATATATCGCTTATTTATGAATGGATATGGATGAAACTTGTTATGTGACTTCACTAAGATGAGTTCTATTGATATTTGCATAAAAACCCATTATTTTGTGTTCCTTGTTGCAGCAAACCTGCGTACTCATCCCCAATGTTACTCTTATGGAGTATAATTAATATTTTAAATATCGCTTGTTGATGAATATATTTCTTATGAATCCTGTTAAGTGTTTTAATGTGTTATGTTATATATTCGTTGGAAATTCGCTGAGTATGCAGGTTTGCTGCGGCGGGGTTGCCCCCCCCCCCCCGCCGCAGCAAACCTGCGTACTCAGCGAATTTCCATTGTCTTAATACCACATAAAGCCGCATACCAAGTTTCATAAATATATATTCACAAATAAGCGATAAATACAATTTAAATTATTTTCCATAAGAATAACATTAAGGATGAGTACACAAGTTTGCTGTAGTAAGGAACACAAAATAATGGGTGTTTATGCAAATATCAATAGAACTCATCTAAATAAAGTCACATACGAAGATTCATTCATATACATTTATAAATAGGGGATATATAACATTTTAATTATCCTCCATAAGAATAAAATGGGGGCCTAGGTTTGCTGCTACCATAAGAGAATCATAAGAGAAATTTTGTTTTTTGTACAAACAATAACAAACGTCAACCAGATGAAGCCATGTACCAAGTTTCGTCAGTTTATATTTATAAATAAGCGAGATATAACATTTATTTTTCTCTATAAGAATAGCACTAGACAACGTACTGTGTTTAGCACTTGCAATATCTCAGTAACAATTGACGTAGAGCAATGATCAAAATACAAAATTTTTTAAGCTGAATTCAATGGTATAACTAAAAATGGTATACAGTAGAACTCCAATTATCCGAATTAATTGGGGATCGGGCCAATTCGGATATGCATAAATTCGGATAATCAGGTATACCTCGGGAATTAAGCAAAAAACATCACCATACATAAAAAATCAGAATTTTATCGACAAAGTTATTATAAATGTAGTGAACAGAAAGTGAGCGAACTGTATCAAGAATATACGTCATAAAAATTAAATTACAGGAGTTAAATTGAATACAGTATATACAGTTGCTCTTTTCAATACATACTGTACGTATTTCACTGTTCAATGTTGGTTATTTCACTTGAACATCTCGAGCAAAGTGAGTTTATCACTTAGCGAAAGGACAACACGTTTACGTTTTGTACTCATTTCGAACGATAATCTCGGTGAAAGAACAGTAGCGACTGATGATGAGCAGGGCGGGAAGGGGGTATGACTCATTGTTCCCTGCGAAAATATCGTCCGGAAGGTAACAGCGCAGGTTTTTTATTTTAGCGCTCACGGCACATTATCGCTACACACGCTCCCGCTGTTATTTTCTTGATTTTTATATTTCTATTATTTCACTCAAAATCGATTCGGATAATTGGATATTCTGATAATTGGGGTTCGGATAATTGGATTTCTACTGTAGTTGAAATAAAAATTACATGTGAGAACCCTAAAAAACCCATTTTTGGGGTACAAAACGCCCTTTCGGATGGTGCAATTCGTCTGGTTTTCAAACTCGTTCAAATAAATGCTATTTTACACGTCTGTACCAAAATTCATCAAGATCGGACCTTTTTTACGAGAGTTATCATATTTTTGGACACATAAATATATATATATATATATATATACATATATATACAAAATTTGAACGAATGGTGTTTTTGGCATCTGGGGGCCTCAAAATGAAAAGTTATCATGATCTCGGGCTTAAGTGTTACCATGCCACCTACGGTAATAGTTTCTTCCCTATAGGGGAAATTCGCTAACAGGCTATTTTTTGTCCAGACAAGAAAAAATTAAAAATTTATACTTATTTAAAATAGGTTTGTTGTTTTATTTATTACAATCCTCCTGCCTTTCACTGAATTATAGTTTTAAAACCCATTCTTCACTCTTTCATTAATAAAATAATCATCTTTTTCGTCAAAATACAAATTGGTCACTGTCCAAGAACGCCGATGTCAGTATAAATCAACAACAAGCAATGCATGAAGAAGGAGAAAACGCCGTACTAGCAGACAAAACAGATGATCAGCAAATATACTTATCAGCTGGAGACAGACCATCAGGATAGAGAGATTATATATCGCTATTTTTAAGATTTTCTACTTGTACGAGAACCAACTGGCAGGGGCAGATCTAGGAATTTGTTGAGGGGCGCACTTGAGAATTTAAATTATTTATGAACAACATTTTTGCTATAAATAATACCCCCGTCGCAGCAAACCTGCATACTCAGCGAATTTCCAATGGAGATATAAATGTCTTAATACTACATAAAGCCACTTACCAAGTTTCGTAAAAATATATTCACAAATAAGCAATATATACAATTTTAATTATTCTCCATAAGAATAACATTGGGGCTGAGAACGCAGGTTTGCTGCAACAAGGCACACAATAAATGGGTTGTTATGGTAATATCAATATAACTCAACTTGGTGAAATCGTATACCAGTTTGTAATCATTTATGTTCATAATTAAGGGAGAGAGAGCATTTAATTATTCTCCATAAGAATCACATGGGGGCTGAGTACGCAGGTTGGCTGCTACGGGAGTCTTTGGCAAAAAATTGTTTTTTGATCAAATATCAATAGACCACAACGAGATGAAGCCGTATACGGCAAGTTTCGTCAGTATAATTTCATAAATAAGCGATAGAGATATAAAATTTTTCTTTTCCTCCATAAGAATAACATTAGACAACGTACTGTGTTTAGCACTTTGAATATCTCAGTAACTAATTGACGTAGAGGAATGATGAAAATACCAAATTGTGTGTTTTTTTAAGCTGAATCCAATGGTAAAAATTTGACTATTTCAAAAATTATATATAAAAAATTCAAAAAACCCATTTTTGGGGTACAAAACCCCCCCAAAATACCCCTTCGGATGGAGCGATCTGGCTGGTTTTCGAACTTTAAGTCATAAATGTTGCTTTACACGTTTATACCAAGTTTCATCAAAATCGGATAATTTTTACGAGAGTTATCGTGCTCACGGACACATATATATATATACAGTTTCGAACGAATGGTATTTTTGGGGTCTGGGGACCTCAAAACGAAAAGTTATCATGGTCCCGGGCCTAGGTCTTACCATGCCGACTACGGTAATAGCTTCTTCCCTATAGGGGAAATTCGCTAAAATGAAAATGAAGCTGTTTGGTGAACATGATAAGGGTATAAAATAAAACCAATAACTATACTTACCGTAAGATATTCTGTTTATTTCATGAAAGAAATAGAAAACACTAATTAATGAATTTATATGTCTTATAAACTGATATAACCAACTAAACTAAATTACTGAGATATGGATAAATCTTATATTAATTTGTAATAAGTATATCATAAGGAAAGCACACAAAAGCTATATGCTGTGTTTATACACACTCACACTACAAAGTAAACTGGACTCTTCTGTTCTTCTAACTAGCGAACCGATCTGTGACATTATTCACTACTACATCAATGTCCCTGCGGACTTGCAGAAGGGCAAGTCCGGTAAGTCTGTAGTCTCCCATCCTCGACCTTAACCATGTTTTCAGTCTTCTCAGCGTAGAGAAACTACGTTTTGCAGTAGCCACTGAAATTGGAAGAGTCGATAACAATTTCAACAACGAATTAACAGTAGGGTAAGCATTTTTGTCACATTTTTCATATGTGTCAAACCTTCTGCTTATTTTCTTGTACTCTTCATAATTCAAACTTTTTTTGATCAATAGTATCTCATTGAATAGTCTATGTTTTAGTGTCATTCCATCTTGATTTAGTACAGGAGCATACCGATCACAAATATGATCGATTGTATCTTTTAAAGTTGTCAGTTACTTTATCGAGGTTGACTGGAACTAAGGTAAAAAGATAAAAGCAGTCCAGTGATTCCATCTGGAACCTTGTTTCTAAATCCATGATTACATTATCTAAAACTGGTATGTAGGTGGACCGTTTCCAGTAATCTGAAGGGTCAGCTGAACTGGCAGCTTAATTTGAATTTGGCCGGTTGATTTGTTTTCCAACTAAACGAAGAAGACGTTCTTCTACGCCTATCTCTTCCATTGACTGCTTTGCGCTTTCATAGACCAGTGGGAAGAACTGATCATACTTTGTTCTTTTAGCGAATTTCCCCTATAGGGAATTAGCGAATTTCCCCTATAGGGAAGAAGCTATTACCGTAGTCGGCATGGTAATACCTAGGCCCGGGACCATGATAACTTTTCGTTTTGAGGTCCCCAGCCCCCAAAAACACCATTCGTTCGATACTGTATATATATATATATATATATCTATATATATATATATATCTATATATATATATATATCTATATATATATATATATCTATATATATATATATGTGTCCGTGAGCACGATAACTCTCGTAAAAATGATCCGATTTTGACGAAATTTGGTATAAACATGTAAAGCGGCATTTATGACTTTAAGTTCGAAAACCAGATAGATCGACCTATCCGAAGGGGTATTTTGGGGGGGTTTTGTACCCCAAAAATGGGTTTTTTGAATTTTTTACATATAATTTTTGAAAAGATCAAATTTTAGTTTTGACCATTCGATTCAGCTTAAAAAAACACACAATTTGGTATTTCGATCATTCCTCTACGTCAATTGGTTACCGAGATATTGAAAGTGCTAAACACAGTACGTTGTCTAATGTTATTCTTATGGAGGAAAAGAAAATTTTGTTATCTCGCTTAATTATGAACGTATACTGACGAAACTTGGTATACAGCTTCATCTCATTGAGGTCTATTGATATTTGCTCCAAAAAATTGTTTTTGCATAATTCTCCCGTAGCAGCAAACCTGCGTACTCAGCCCCCATGTTATTCTTATGGATAATAATTAAATGCTCTGTCTCCCTTAATTATGAACATAAATGAATAAAAACTGGTATACGACTTCACCTAGTTGAGTTATATTGATATTAGCATAAAAACCCATTTTTTGTGTTCCTTGTTGCAGCAAACCTGCGTACTCAGCCCCAATGTTATTCTTATGGAGAATAATTAAAATTGTATATATCGCTTATTTGTGAATATATTTTTATGAAACTTGGTAAGTGGCTTTATGTAGTATTAAGACATTTATATCTCCATTGGAAATTCGCTGAGTATGCAGGTTTGCTGCGACGGGGGTATTTTCTTTTAGCATGTCTTTTGCCTGCTTTATTTTTTGATGAGCATGGTTGATGTCTAAATTTTCCCCTTGGAGATATTTGCTAAGAATAACTGTACTACTTAGCACATCACTTAAACAATGAATAGTTGTTACGAACTCAAAAGTAGCAATTGAATTTAGCAGACAGGGAGATTTGCTGGAAGTAGAACTATCTTGCTAATTTGAAATAATTTTTAGGGCTTCTGTTATTTTGGGTGGATCTTCTTTAAACTCTAAAATGGCCTCATGCCTTTCTACCGAATGAGTTTCACAGTAATTCATAACTTTGTGGCCTAAAATGTTTTTTAAGTATGTGATTTTGTTTCACTGACATCTAAAAAAAGTAGACACTTCTTTCATGATACCAAGGGTATTCCTTACAGCTTGTACTTTGCTACTTTTTGACAAAGCTAAATTTAGCGAATGGTTGTGGCATATGCACAGGGTACTATTGACGGCCTTTCTCTTTATCTCTGCTGCAGCCCCTCGAACGCCTGACGCATTGACGCTGCATCCATCGCTCCCGATTCCAAAACAGTTTTCACGGTTTAGTCCAAGTTCTTCCATACAATTTACAACTGTTTGTCCTAGGATCTCGCCAGAGGTGATTGGTTTTTGTTTGCAGGATTATATTTTTATGAAGGTCAAGGAATCCCACAAAATCTTCCCTTACGGTTGCACCAAAACCAACTCCGTTGTGTACATAGCGAATAGAAATACTTAACTGGGAGGTATGAGAAATATAATCTCATTTGTAGTAGTTTTGCTAAGATATGTATCATTAGCTTTAGCAGAGTTCAGGTGATCCTTAAGCTCAACATCGCCACTTTCTACTCGAAATCTTAGTTATGACCTAAAGTTGCCGTCATTTTGTACAGGGTATTTACTGAGGTCAACCACATTTCCATCGTCTCTGTGACCTCTCAATGGAATGTTTTGGTGACCCAGCAGTAATACTGTTTTGATAATTGGTGCTAAGGGCGCTCTATTTTTCTCGACTTGGAGTCTTACTTTTTTATCCAACATGTTTGTCACATCTTTATTTGGGTTTTTAAAAATCTCAATAAAAGAATCTCCATCTATTACAGCCTCTTTGTGATAGGCGTGAGCAGCATGATTCTCTAAATATCCATCCTTTCCTGTTAGCTTAGCAAATTTTTACAACGGCTTAGTAACCAATTTTTGTAAGGGAACAGTTTTTTCCCCTCCAGCCAATTTTTGTGTGCAAAGATACTGCAGTATTTGCAAAACAGTCCCTTTTGTTTGTGGGAAAATACCAGCCAACAGTATTTGTTTAAGTGCCCTAAATTCACGTGTCGTTTTCTTCCCGACCTCTTTTTACGTGAATTGATGCAGGGAAATTATAGTCCTTTTCTGGAACCCATGGGTCTGTTAAAAGTCTGAATTTGGTTAGATCATCCACACTTGACATTTTTTCAAAGTACACTCCTATATCACGAGATATACATGTAGTACTATTGTCATCGTCAGCAGCTGGCATCGAAGACGTCGAAGCAAGTGGTGATTCACTAGATAAAGATGTCACTCGTGTTGTCACTGCTTCAGGTGGAATGGAAGAGATAGTGACCAGACGAGCCTTTTTCGTAGGGATTTCATTGTGCTTAAAGAACTTTCTTATATCCATGACACCTGAAAAGCAGACAATTACGTCAATGTTTCAGAGACAAACTAATGTTTAGTATGCATACCCTTTTTCAGGTAAAAATATAAAAAAAAATCATATCTTCTGTGGGTCAGCTTGAATCGACTACAGTAATTGCTATATATGCTATGCATGTGTCGTTGTAAGTTACTGGCCACTAATGATTTTCATAAGCCAGCTGATTCCTTTTGATACAACCTATATCTATTTTGTGCACAGTCTACTACATAGTACAGTAAACTGTGATTTGGCGGGAGAGTATGGAACTCTACCCAAATATAGGCGTAGGTAGGTACTAGGTGCATTATAATACAAATTTAGTATGCCCATTAAAACATACAAGATTAAATGTAGAACCTAAGTTGATATAGAGCTCTATTTGGTTTGGAGAAAACACAAAATATACTAAACATTCAGGTTCAGGTTTTTGGGAATAAGAATCGTATTATCATGGCTAAGCAAGAGGAATACAAAATAAATTGTCGAAAAAATATAGTTGCTTACCTCACCCTCGTTGGTCGTTATGTCTACCACTCCTAAGTAAATGTCACAAAAAATATCCACTACCAATTTTTCTCACTAAACGATAAAATCCCGCAGCAGCTGCAGCAACGGGAGGCAGTTGTTCGCTAAATTCACTCATGATGCTAACAAATAAAACACCACATTGTAACACTTATTTCATAATGAAATGTGTCATATTTATGAGTATTCCACTGATACAATAAACAGTAGGTACATAAATAAATATACACATTTTATACAACTACTACCACGAAAAACAAAAATCTTTTTACCAAATTATTTACTTACATGCACTACTCACGGCTAAACCGACGCGCACAAAATGGCTAAGGTACAACGCAAAGGTAGTAGAAAAGAAGAAGATTGAGGAAGACTGCAGGGCTGCACACCCGCCGCGCAAAACAAAAATACTCTCCAACGACGTTATACATGGTAGTTGTTTTTGGATTTTTGAATTTGAAATTTGCAAATATAGAACACAAAAACGAGTACAGCGACAGACAGCATCACACTATTACCCATTAATTGAACATTTTCTGAGTCCAAGGTTCTGAGGTCCAAGTTCTGGCTGGATCTGCCACTGCCAACTGGGTCTAAGACCACCAAAACTATGATCGACGGAACAATAGAAAGGACGAAACATTTTGGCGTGCAAACGGAGTAGGTGACAGTGAGTGACGTAAATTTGTGTAGTCCGACTGTTGGTTGTTTTTATCGGGTGAAATATCTTTGAAAAACCATCTATTAAAGGTAATTAATTCACAGTACCTTAATTACAAACAAAACCGTCACGCTAAATACCCACAAACTAATTGTAATATGTTAATAATTGATATTCTGAAGTAATGAAAGTTTTACTGGCTTGAACCTAACCTCAAAGTAAGACAAGTGTCTCACGGTGCATCGTGGCTAAACTGAAATATGAGCGAAATTTACAAAACGGTCACGCACAAATTGGTACCGTGACCGCGGTGGTATTTCGGGACCAATTTGTTATTTTTGTCTATTTTGTTTATTTGTCTTTGTATTTTTATATCTACTTCTACAGTATTTTAAGTTTATTTAACTATATGACATTTTGTTAAATTTGTATACACCAATTATATTTTAAGTTATTCATATTGCCTCCAGGATTGAAGTTTGACTCGAAATAAATCAGGTTTACGTATCTTTCCGTCGTCAATCCTTTGTTTACTAGCAGATGACTAGTTTCGGGACTACTGTCCCATTATCAAATCTGGCATCGATAAATTAAAAAGTAAACACATAGTCACAATTTAAACACTAACACAACACAAACGGACAATACGATTAATACAAACATTTATTCGGTTTGGCCGGCCAAGGACAAGTCCAGACAGTGGGGAACGAACACGTGGAAGGCTACGACGTGACTCAGCCTTCCACGTATTCGTGCCCCACTGTCTGGACTTGTCCTTGGCTGGCCAAACCGAATAAATATTTGTTTTAATCGTACCGTCCTTTTGTATTGTGTTAGTGTTTAAATTGTGACTATGTGACTACATGTTTACTTTTTAATTTGTCGACACCAGATTTGATAATGGGACAGTAGTCCCGAAACTAGTCATCTGCTAGTAAACAAAGGATTGACAACGGAAAGGTATGTAAACTTGCTTTATTTCGAGTATATTTTAAGGCCTTTTTAGTTTTATGAATTATGAGGTTTTAAAAGTTTGTCAGAAGTTTTTCATTTTGACGTTTTAAAATAAAGTAAGGCTTATTTTACTATATTTTACTAAATGTTTGTGTTTTATTCATAAAAACCCATTTAAATAATTTGTCTAAATAAAAATAGTTACGGCCGCAACCCGTCGGTCACGCTAGCTACCAGGCGGTCACGCTCGTTATTTTGGTGTTATACATGACAATTTACACAATAAAATGCACTCTATGGCTCAGAGAGTACCTGTTTCACCCAAGGCATAAAGAATTAAAACCATCATAATCGTTGTACTCATTTCACAGTATATTTAATCTCCTTAAATTGTGAATGTCTTTGATCATTTCAGGGAAAAAGTAAATATACCCCCGTCGCAGCAAACCTGCATACTCAGCGAATTTCCAATGGACATATCATGTCTTAATACTACAAAAAGCCACTTACCAAGTTTCATAAAAATATATTCACAAATAAGCGATATATACAATTTTAATTATTCTCCATAAGAATAACATTAGGGGCTGAGTATGCAGGTTTGCTGTAACAAGGAACACAAAAAATGGGTTTTATCAATATAACTCAACTAGGTAAAGTCGTATACCAGTTTTTAGCGAATTTCCCTTAAAGGGAAGAAGCTATTACCGTAATCGGCATGGTAAGACCTAGGCCCGGGACCATGATAACTTTTCGTTTTGAGGTCCCCAGACCCCAAAAACACCATTCGTTCGAAACTGTATATATATCTATATATATATATATATATATATATATATATATGTGTCCGTGGGTGCGATAACTCTCGTAAAAAAGGTCCGATTTTGACGAAATTTGGTACAAATGTGTAAAGCGGCATTTATGACTTTAAGTTCGAAAACCAGGCAGATCGGCCTATCCGAAGGGGTATTTTGAGGGGCTTTTGTACCCCAAAAATGGTTTTTTTGAGTTTTTTACATCTAATTTTTGATAAAGTAAAATTTGATTTATCTCCATTGGAATCAGATTAAAAAGACGCAAAATTTGGTGTTTTAATCATTGCTCTACGTCAATTGGTTACTGAGATATTAAAAGTGCTAAACACAGTACGTTGTCCAATGCTATTCTTATGGAGGATAAGAAAAATTGTATATCTCGCTTATTTATCAACTTATTCTGACGAAACTTGGTATATTGCTTCATTTAATTGTGGTCTATTGATATTTGCACAAAAACCCATTTTTTGGCCTATAGTCCCCGTAGCAGCAAACCTGCATACTCAGCCCCATGTTATTCTTATGAAGAATAAGTAACATGTTATCTCCTTTAATTATGAACATAAATTAATAGAACTTGGTATGTGGCTTTACCTAGTTGAGTTATATTGATATTTGTATAAAAAGCCAATTTTAGTGTTCCTTATTTCAGCAAACCTGCATACTCAGCCGCCATTACAGTACACAGGTTTGCTGCAACGGGGGTATTTTATGCTTGTTGTCTCTACGGTGTACACATTACAGTATAATATCATAATATAAATAGGAATAATGATAAGTTGACCAAACTAAAAACATGTTGTAAAACTATGTACAATTTTATTCTGGATCGTTCCCAAGATTAATAATAGACTGTTTTAAAACTTAAATGTTTAATTGTGTTATCAGTAAAATTTAATAACAACAATAGGAGTAACAATAAGGAAACCAAACTAATGTAACTGTTGTAAAACTAAACCAAATTATGTCTGAATTGTTTAAAACATTAATTGGCCTGTTTTTTACCTACATGTTTGATTAATGTCAATCAAATATCTATTTGCTTGTAACTAGACTTAATTTTTTTTCTAGTATATTGTTATCGTTGTATTACTAATTGACGAATAAAGACCTAGAACGTGCTAGCAGATGAATTTAGGTGTTGTCATCCCCACCACTCTTAGGTCTGCCAGCTTCAAATTGAGCGTGCTACTGCCAGTCTGTAGTATTCTTTGGTCGCTGCTCAAATCGGCTCTCAGACCATATCATGAACTAGGAGGCTAACAACTGTGGATACTTTTTCCCTAGAAATCGGGGCTCCGCTTCACTGGCTTTATAAGTTATCATGTCATATCATATCATATCAAGGAGAAAAGATATTTTAGGAGCGACGAAAGGCGCTCGGTCTTGGTACTTAAGAAATAAAAGAGCTTTTTAGCAAAATTCTAATCTGTAAGGAATCAATTAATTCAAGTGATTTTAAGTTTATATATTATCTAGTTTCTTCAAGCCAACTGAGCCCAAACAATTATTAGTTCCTTATAACAGTAACAGTATATTTTAAAGTGGCTAAATAATGTAATAAAATGAAATACTCCTGTTGTAGCAAACCTGCATACTCAGCGAATTTCAAATGGTACTTCACTAAGTCATGAAGCCACTTACCAACTTTCATCAAAGCATATTCATAAATAAGCGAGATAAAACATTTGATTTATTCTCCATTCGAAAAACATTAGAACTGAGTACGGTATGCAGGTTTGCTGCATTAAGGACCGCAAACATCTGGTTTTTATGAAAATACCAATGGATCACCAGTAGATGAAGCAGCATAAGTTTTACCAATTTATGTTCATAAACAAGCAAGATATCACAGGTTTCTTATTCTCCATAAGAATAACATTATACCTGCTGAGTACGCAAGTTTGCTGCCTTGGGGACGACAACAAATGGATTTTGTTTGCAAATATCAGTAAACCCCAAACATATGAAGCCACATACCAAATTTCATTAATATGTGGTTCATTAATACGCGAGGTGTAAAATGTTACTTATTCTCCATAAGATCAACATTGGACAACGTACTGCGTTTAGCACTTTCAATATCTCGGTAACCAATTAGCCTAGAATGATGATAAAAATACCAAATTGTTTTTTTTTCAAGCTGGATCCAATAGTGTAAACTCAAGTTTGGCTTTAAAAATAATTATATGTACAAAGTTAAAAAAACAATTTTGTTGGTACAAATTACTCTTGTAATGGTGCAGTCTGTCTGGTTTTCGAACTCATGAAAATAGATGCTGCCTTAAATGTTTATACTAAATTTCATCAAGATAGGACTATTTTTACAAAATTTATCGTGCCTATAGACACACATATATGTACAGGTGTCCAAAAATTCCCGGGACGGTTAAATATTTTTGAACAATTTAAGATAGAGCTACAAAACTTGGTACAAAGTTACTGGACATAAAAATGTATTTTAACACCTTATCAGTGACCCCCTACTTCCTCAGGGGGACGGCTCGCAATGAGTAGAAGGAAATCTTAAATGTAAGCATAGGTTGGTATGCACATCAAATTAAAGGTTTTTATTAGTAGAGTACAGTGCCGCAAACCCGACCTCAACGGACAACCGAGCCAGAAATGGCAGCCGTTCAGTTCAAAGATGGCTTGAATTTGCAATAAAGCACTGTAAATAATAAACTGACGAGCTGTTTAATGTTAACAGTAATAATCCAAACTAGTTTATAATTATTATTACTGTTGTAGAATAATAAGTTACATATTCCTGAGAGGGAAAATAAATTAAACAATGAAAATTGAACATAAAACAGCTCGTCAGTTTATTTTTTACAGTGCTTTATTGCAAATTCAAGCCATCTTTGAACGGTTGCCATTTTCGGCTCAGTTGTCCATTTGGGATCGGGTTTGCGGCATTGTACCCTACTAATAAAGTCATTTAACTATATCAGTCCCTCTGAGGAAGTAGCAGGTCACTGAATATGTGTTAAAATAGATTTTTATGTCCAGTAACTTTGTACCAAGTTTTGGAGCTCTATCTTAAATATTTTCAAAAATGTTTACCGTCCCGGGATTTTTTGGACGCCCTGAATATACAAATATTTAAATTTGAACGAATGTTGTTTTTGGCATCTGGGGGCCTCAAAACAAAAAGTTATCATGGTCCCGGGCCTAGGTATCACCATGTCACCTGCGGTAATAGCTTTTTACCTGTAAGGGAAATTCGCTAAAAAACTTTAAATTTTGCCCTGGCTTTTGCATATGATCTAGAATAACTCACAAACACAGTTATAAACTGTGAGAGTTATGTGGTTATTAATATAAACCAGGATTCACCTTCTCGATTATCTGCCATATGTCCCATGTTATGGCATCACTGTTAGAGGACAGTTTGATTACACGATACTTACACCAAAATGAGGATAGCACACAAAAGAAATCAATAAATGTTGTAATAAATGTTTTTTTATAAATATATTTTAGTTTAAAAAGAGAAAACAAAACAAGAAAACAAACTGTCAAAATTAGTTAAGAGCATTACAAAATTCAAAAGTAAATAGTTTTCTATTAAATATTTTTATTAGAAAAATTAAATCGAAAAATTGTCATACACACAAATAACATCTATTTCAATTTTAGTTGTTGGAAAATGTTTTAAATTTTGTGACAGTGCATTACAAGTACTGAAAGTGACCTTTTCCGGTGCATGATTAAAAATGGGAATAATTTCAACAAGCACCAGAAAAAACACTTTTGGGACGAGTTATAAACAATATTTTTCATCATCCTGCAAAATGACACAGGAAAGCCAATAAACGTTTTAAAAGCATTGTTGTGATAAACAAAAATCAGTCTGCTGTTTTCATCATGAAGTGTGTTTTCGTATTAAACTAAACTGTAAATGTTTTGTGTAAACATTCTACTACGCTATGTCAAGATTTTATTTTAGTAGTTTTATTGATTTCATAAACCAGCTAAAAAGTACTTGAGAAAACTTTTCCAAGCACTTGCTTCTTTCCTGTGCCCTTGATCTGGAATCAGCCATTTTTGGAATTGGATGTGTGTCGAAAATAGCTATTTTTGGTGCAGTATGATGAAAAAAATGGTTTATCTCATAACTGAGATTTTTTTGTCCATGTTCAAGCAGACACGTCTAGACCGTACTCTTCCAGAGAGGGGTCTTGTGTCTTCTTACGCAGTCCACATAAAACGTGACAAAACTTGCCATAGTCGATCATACGGATGTCCTTGTAGAAACCCATGCCTTTGGTGACAGGCGCATCCTCCAGTGCCATGTCTACCTGCCAGAAGAGATGCACAAGGGTTAGGAAAATATATCAGATGTTAAATTGGAAATAAAAACATTCATGATCACTCTCAAATTCTTACCTCCTTTTCTGAGAACTTATCTCCCAAGTGCATCAAATCATGACGAAATCTGAAAAATAAATAAATTTTGTAAATATTGCAAAAGCCTTATTTGCATAAAAAGCATTGCATATTTTTTAAGTGCTGAGCACACCCAGGTTTCTAATAAATCTAGAATTTAAAAATGAGTGTTTTATTTATTATAAAGTTTTTGTTGTGAAATGAGGTGGTAAAATTTAGTAGAGTCGTTGATATTCAAAATTGTAAAAAGAACATTGCTTTACATATTAAATACCTAAAATTTATGTGGTGAAAACATAAACGTCCACTTTATTCAATCCTCTTTACATAATATGATTGAATATTAAAATGTTCGATGATTATTATAGTACGGTGGAACTTGGATAATTCGAACTTCTATAATTCAAAATCTTCTTTAATTCAAATACTTTTCATGGCCCCTAGGACTGTATAAACAATATTTAAAAAAACGTGGTTATTCCGAATTTTTGGATGGCTCAAATTTGTTTACTGGTCTGTTGAGATTCAAATTATCCAAGTTCGACTGTACTAACATTACAGCCCTTGAAAAATCAACCGACAGTCATCATTAAACTTGAGAAATTGTTAATAGAAAAGGAAATATGAATTTTGAATAAAATTCCTTAATGAAATATAAATTATTTAATGTAAACATTTAACTAAAGTCCACAGTACAGACAGTACATAAAGATCATGTAGAAAATGGAATGATGTTGAAAATAGTCAGAAAAATTAAATCCAGGATAGACTTTAATTTTAATTATTCATTCCCATTTATACCACATTTTATTATAAAATATTGCAATTTTCAGTAAATGACTATATTTAATAGAGTAAAAAGTATTCAGAAAAATAAAGCAGTTGAATTAGGAACTACGAAGTTTGTTCAATAGTAATGTTTTTACTTGGTTGCTGGGTTGTTGAACATAAATAAAAATCAGTGCAATTCATCAAATAAGTAAATAAAATCATTTTGCTTAAATACAGGTATAAACATTATTAGTTTAATACTGATTATTGTATACATTTTTTCATTGTTAAGGTGTATTTTATGTAAATTACTGTGATTTCACTTTTATAATCATAATAAAAAATATTGTATTGATGAAGACATTATTGTATAAAAAAATGTTATATATGACAATAAATAATTTGTATTTAATAGAGCTGCATATGAAATGTTAAAGGCCATAACTAAGTGGTGATTCCTTCAAGAAAATATCAATATTATTAATCAGAAAGGCCTATTTTATTGAAATTAAAATCTGTTTATTTAATTTTACCAAACAACATGAAAAATAGTTCCCCACTTGGCTGCCGCCTGTATGTGGGGAAACGAGTCCAATCAGTCGAAGATTTGTCAAGACACAGACTTTTAACTTATTCACATTTTCAGCCATGTCGTCGATTAATATTGGCTCAAAAAGTGTATACGGTATTGATAGTTTGTTTATAAACTGCTAATTAGCCTATGAAATACTACTCAACATGATTGCCAGCTCACAATATACTGGCCATAACCATCTAATGACATTAATTACACATACAACAACAATTGTTTAGAAAGACTCAAATAAAAAATTACTGGAAAACTTCTCGATAAAAAAAACTTGCATAGGCTTATCTTCTTAATATATAAAAATGAATCCCTTATTTCCCTCTGTCATTCCAAAACTTGAGAATGAGTGCACCAAATAGAATAATTATTTTTTTGTTGTGTTCGTTAATGTAAGGACAAGGTTCTTTTAAAAGACAATTTTTAATCCGACCTAAGGGCTCTGTCCCACTGGCCTTTAAAGTTCCCATTGATTTGATCAAAGTTCAGTGAGTTACACCAAACAGCTGTTAACAAGGATTATATACAAACATACTTGAAAGACATAAACATATGTACATTATGAAAATAAAAAACTACTTGAATGGCAACTGTCATTATGGAAATAAAAAAAACAACTTGAATGACATCTCAAACTCTTTTTTTGATAGGCGAGTGAGCCTAGCGAACAAGCTCATCTTGAAAATGAACTATTATTTGACATAAGACAAATTCAATGATATTAGGACAGGACGTCTATCGGGCCAGCTAGTTAACAATATAAATATCCAAACCACAATCAAGATGGTTACTATATC
The DNA here is from genome assembly GCA_963675035.1 of Allygus modestus. Classification (NCBI taxonomy): domain Eukaryota; kingdom Metazoa; phylum Arthropoda; class Insecta; order Hemiptera; family Cicadellidae; genus Allygus; species Allygus modestus. The sequence goes on from OY776111.1 coordinate 208,137,175, forward strand.
AATACAGACACTTGCCATGACTGGTTTTGAGATTATTCGGATTATTTAGTTTCAAAATGAAACTCATGAATACCAAACCAGTGTATTTGAGTTTTTCTATAGCTTATGGTTATTTTCATTTGATCCCATAAATATTTTCCTAAAGATTTCTTAAAATACGTTAAGCAATCCATATCTCAATTCATAATTGCTTGACAAAAGTATAAATCAGACTAGGATTAACATCTTAGAAACAGGCAAGAGCTGAATAATAATAATTTAAATAAATAATGAATTGTGTATAAACTAAAATGTGTTGGCATTTTTATTACTGAGTTGGTTAAAAAAATTAATTTTTCATGACTAAAGCAAAACTTGCTTGAAATTCTCGTACTTTTCCTCTGATATCAGTCCAGAGCCGTCGTAGTCCCAGCGTGACAGTGCATCTCTCAGGACCTCCTCAGGGTCTAGCTCAATAGTACGGTATCCGAGTAGCATGATGAAGGCGTCAAAGTCTAGTGGCTGGCAGGCCTGCCAATAAAATATCCTTTGTGAACAAAATAAGTTTCTTTTTGGTGAAAAATGTTTAGTTTTCCCTATTAGGAGGTGCAGTTTTACTATGTGAGACCCAGACACAGAACCTAATTATTTTCTTATGTATTTATGCTAATACCCTGTTATCAATTTCTATCAAATCAAATACATCTTTATTCAAACATACATAAACTCTGTACACGAATGTGTCATTATGTTAGCCTACTAATTTCCTAACACTAAAACTAATATTCACAAATATGATTACATTTTGTATAGTTTTTCTAGCATAAATTGATCCAGACTATAAAATTCATTGTTGATTAAAAAGGTTTTCAGCTTTATTTTAATTTTATTAAAATTACTGTCGTACCTGATGCTGCTATAGAGGTACTGAGGTACTGCATGAATTTAATTGCAATGTAATTAGGGCTCTTCATAAATTTTGTTATGCTTTTTAAATACAAAGTTTTGGTTGTTATAGAATTGTGCTATAGAATACCAATATTTGAAGCTTTTATTTTACTGAAGCTTTTGCAAGGGCATTTAATTCGGCATTACTTTTTTATTTGTTTTTTTAGCAGGAAAGTTCATATTATGGAGATTTGGTTTTATGAAAGTTCCTTCTCCACTCTTAACAGTTGCATTATTTACAATAGGCTTATAATTTTTTATCATTGAACAATTACACGACAGCTTATTCAAATTTGCATTTGTAAATCAACTCTTCTTGTAATTGTTTCAAGTTAAGTATACATCGTTGATAATGCAGCACTGCCAACTGTCTTGATTACGTCTTATTTAGCACTATGAGTGCTTGTACTCTTATTAATTCATTTAGTTTTAGACTTATTTTTAAAATGTTTTCTGTAACTTATCTAATTCAAATATAAAGTACACTCTGTTTGTGTTGATCAGTAAGTGACAATTATTATTATTTTAATTTCTGTTTTGTCTGTTTAATAATAAAATATAAATTAATCCATTAAGAAATGCCGATAAGACACATAACATGGTTTAAATGTCATCAAAACATGAACAAATGTAAACAATTTGTTAGGGATGCCCTCCTTGCTTCTTCCCATCCCCAATAGCCCTACTTCAGTTGTTTTATCAAAAGATGGTGATCCTTATAATGGTTGTTCCTATTTACCTCAGACATCATTTTATCAAGATCCTCGTCATGAATATCCTGAATTTCCTGTCCCATTGCAATCAACGACTTTCGCAAGTCTTCTTTGTCTATGAATCCATCACGGTCAAAGTCAAATATCTGGAATGCCTGAAGAACAACAGTAAATTTTAGTAACACAATTTAACAAGTTAAACATTGTTTTGTCCTTTGATTAGATATACTTGTTATATGGATAGTTTAGGCAAGTGTTGGAGAGTTTAGTGTTAAAGTGAGACAGTAAAGGGTTTTTTACTTAAAAGAAAGGAAATAAAATAAAAGCACCAATTAATACAAATCAGAAAAGCCAATGTGCTACCAATAAGTAAAATGTACCGTAGGAGAATTTATAGAGACAGCATGAGGAACTTGGGCAAATTGGGACTGGCCTGCCCCATTCAGGACACCTGCTCTCTTTTGGTGAATAACAAACTAGCTGTTTTACCTTATCTACGATTTTTTTAGTGTGACCACTTAACACTTAACAACTTATTAAGTGTTAAGTGGTCACACTAAAAAAATCGTAGATAAGGTAAAACAGCTAGTTTGTTATTCACCAAAAGAGAGCAGGTGTCCTGAATGGGGCAGGCCAGTCCCAATTTGCCCAAGTTCCTCATGCTGTCTCTATAAATTCTCCTACGGTACATTTTACTTATTGGTAGCACATTGGCTTTTCTGATTTGTATTAATTGGTGCATTTATTTTATTTCCTTTCTTTTAAGTAAAAAAACCCTTTCAGTTTAACATCTTATAAAACCATCTTATTGTCTTGTTATTTTATCAGGCATTTGACTGAAGGCTTCCTGCTCCTTCATGTGATGCTAAGTGCCATTTGGACCCTGCAAATATTGTGTCTCCTGTATAACACAAAGGTCTCTTAAACTAGGCTATCTCCTAACCCGTTTTAGAATCAGTCAATCAATTCACTTTATTGTCATTAACAATTTACATATTTTATGACATGTGTCATTAATGTTACATATACTAACACTAATTAGATATACTGCAACATATACAAAATCAAATCAAAACATTAATTCCAAGCTGCAAACTACGTAATCATAAAATAAAAAATAAAAACACGAAACAAAGTTGAACTGACAATAAAACTTTCCTTTAAAAAACAGTAAAAAATATATATGTCCAAACAAGTTGTAAAATAATTAAAAACGATGTAAAAACATTAAGGGATTTCAAAGTATATTTTCTCCTGATAGTTTGTGTTTTTTAGGAAGACCTGGTCAACAAGCCTGACTGTAAGCCAACCAAATCATCTACAGATGGTTTCCCCCTAAACTCTTCCAATCAGCAGGCGGCCTCTGAAATTAAAAATCGCCGAAATGTACTTTTGAACCGGTTCGGTTCCTGAATCGCTTTTAGTTTTTTTTGGGGGGGGGCAGTTAAAAACTGTTGCAAAGTACTAGATAGTGGCCTGTTTTTTTTTCTTTTGCATGGGAATCCTGGTGTAAAACCTGATTAGAGTGATTTTCAGCTATTTTGTTTAAGCTTATTTCCTGCGAAAGGCAAACATCTCACACATTAGCTTAATAGACAGAGAGACAGAAGTTTAACATATTCCAACAACACATTGGTCACATTAACAGTTATATGTGTTTTATTGTGTTGTACATGTAATTAATTTTCTCACATAATGAACATATGTTAAAAAGTAATCACCTGATAAAATAAAACCTCCATAGACTAATTTTGGAACTTCAAAGGCCAATAGAGTGATGCCATAGGAGAAAATTATGGTCCAAAAATCTGATTGCAAACATTAAAAAAATAATTTTGCAAAGTGGACAATTAGAACACTCAGACTGACTGACATAATTTCATAGATTTTTAAATATATAAGACCTCTTTAAGCTGCCTCTTTTAGTTACCTCTTTAAGCTGGTTAAGTTTTTCATCATCTATTTCCAGCTCCAAACTTCTTTTTGATGGTTTTCTACGAGGTTTTATCTTGGGCTCTTCTTCAAGAGTTATGGTGTCTTGTGTAGGTGGTTCTGGTGGTGGTTGATCGGCTTCTGGCTTTGGAGGTTCCTCTATCTCTACCCTTTTTGGTTCTTGGGTCTCTGCTGTTGTCTTTTCTTCTGTAATTTCATTGGGTTTTGATTCTTCTGCTACCTTTTCTTTTTTTATCGAAGACTTCTTTGGCTTCTTCTCCTCCTCAGAAGTTTTTTCTTTCTTCTTTTTCTCTTTCTAGAAAAAAACATGATTGTGCAGGGATTTAAAGCTTAAAAGACATTTTCTTTATGTTTGCCGTTACGAAAAGGTAGACTGAGCGCCTTTCGTCGCTTCCAAGATGTTTCAAGGTATCATAGTATAAAAGATGAGTTAAATATTTGTTATTATTTGGTTTTGTTTATCTTAACATTAATTAACGCTAACATGGCCATGTTTTCAAAATATTTATAACTCTGCCTTGCAAGTAAATACAAGTGTGAATATATATTGTAGTGTTGTTGAGACGTAGTTTATTTCACCCCATTTAAAATACCACAATGGTTTGGTTCTAGTTTAGTGATGGATTGGATATATCCAGCATATTCTAAACAAATTAAAACATAAAATAGTTGAAGGTGAAGGTTTCTTGGCTAATCCTGGTTTGTCTTCCAGGATACTTTGGTCGATGATGTTCTAGTTCGTAGGCTTTGGACTGCAGGTCATTGGACAGTAGTGCTTTCAGAGTAACAAAACAGTGAACTCAAGGAAAGGCGACATAGAGTTGGCCCTGTCCAAAAACGTCTTGAATGGGATTCATTCCGATGAAGGAAAACTTTGGCCCTGCGCTTTTTGGATAATGGTGGAAAAAAGCTGGCTTGACTGGGAAATGGTGCCAGGAAAGCATGAAGCTGTAGGTCTTTCTGGAGTCCAGAGTGACGTGCAGAATGCTCACTTAACGACTATGAAAGTCTCGTACATTTTTGTATTGCAAAATGTTGTCTGACATCGCAATGATGAGGATACGAGTGCCATTGCAAAGACCATCAGAGACCTTCCACTTTATTTTGTGTGGTCCAAAAACGTCTGTCAGATTGCCAGTTATGTTAGCCGAGGAATTATGTTACCATTAAATTATGTTAGCCGAGAGTTTGATTCCCCAGTTATACGCAGTGGGATTGCATCCCTCTCCAATTTTCAGAAGCCAATACTTGAAATCCATTTTGTCTCTCAACCGTGCATGTTTTCTTCGAGGCAAAAATTGTTGAACATCGTTCACAGAGAGACTTTGTTTGATGGTGAGAGTACTCCTGAAAATGTCCGATCAAAAAACGGAACTGCTTGTGGCAGCCTAAAAACCAAAGACTGCTGAAGCTCGGAACAACCTAGTAAAAAATTAGATGGTGGGAGTTTAACATAACGTTTAGTACCATCCTCTGATGACTCAAGTTAAAGTATCTGGGTTACAGTAAAGTTGGACCAAAATGTTCACTGATCCAAAATTGTGGTTACACACCGCCCAGTCAACCATATAAAATTTATTCCAAATATTATAGTAAAAAAATATAGTATGTACAGTAGAACGTGGTTAATTCAAACTTCTATAATTTGAAATCTTCTTTAATTTGAATTTTGCACTTGGTCGCTAGTTTTTTCTATACAAATGTAATGTTAAAAAATCTTGGTTAATTTAAATTATTTTGGATGGTTCAAACTTTTTTATTCAGGCTGGATAAAAAAGCGGCCATAATACAGTTATCAAAACGAATAAATTCAGAAAACATTAATGGATTTCAAAGTATATTTTCTCCTGATAGTTTGTGTTTTTTAGGAAGACCTGGTCAACAAGCCTGACTGTAAGCCAACCAAATCATCTACAGATGGTTTCCCCCTAAACTCTAAGCGGGGATCTCTAACCCGCTTAGAGAATTGGAACTACTTAGGTCCAGTGCTCAGGAAGTGAATACAGTCAATTAATACAGAGTCTTATAAGAAGAACACGTCTTATGGGCCAGAGTCTGTCAGTATTTAAAACTTGCCATGCTAGTTTTGAGCCCGGCCACGAGGCAGGGCACGCTGTCTACCCAGCCACTCCTCCTCCCTGACCGCTGCTACAGCCAACCCCATCCTACTACAAGAGTGAAGGGACCTAGGTCATGGCAACACCTCGTGTTTTTGCTACCGCTCTGCAGTGCTAGAGGCGCTTCCGAGCAGCGAGGCGCAAAACTACGGATTTCCAACCGACAACTTCAAATAAGCGACAGAAATTTTTAATACGGGAGCTGTTTTTCTTATAAGACTCTGTATTCATTGATACAGTTCCAACTTGAATAAAAATTTAGTTCTGCATAGAACTTATTGAAAAACCAGCTAGCTACAGCTGTTAGCGCTGCAACGATTCATTCCAAAAACAGCTGCAGTTGTTTTGCATTATTAACTGCTTGGCACACATCTAATACTAAGCTATGTTCAAGGTCACTGAACCCACCCTTCCCCACACATCCAGGCCATTTCATATTGTTTTGCAATTGTGTGACTTGTCCAATAGTGCAAGTTGTTGATAAACATACAACCAGCCAGGGATTCAGCTGAGAAAAAAATTCTTTGAGCAAAAATGCTACAAGCTCTTAGAGACTTGTAGCAAAAATATTTTCCTTTTCGCATTTTTATGGCGTGTCATTTTTTGGTCTTAAGTTGTTTTTTGCTTGTATTTGTTTTTAAGGTTTAGCATTTAAATACCGAAACATATTCTTGGTTGACTATTAGGCACTCTCATCTTCTATAAAACTATATTAAGTAAAACAATTTTAAATTTTTACTTAATATTTTAAATTTTAATTTCTGACGATGAATTGAGTATCAATTTGAAATATATTAGTTTAAATTTAAAATTGTTTTACTTAATATAGTTTTATAGAAGATGAGAGTGCCTAATAGTGAACCGATAATACAATCACCATCTTCAACAACAACAGAAGGATTTAGAAGACAAATACCGAAATATATAATTCAGCAGAGTCTACTTTTCTTGGTAACTTCATAAGTATTTTCATAGCTACTAAATATTCTCAATCACAAATTTTCAAGACAACCTATATGGGGATAGGATAAATTATTTTATACTTTTTAGCGAATTTCCCCTATAGGGAAGAAGCTATTACCGTAGTCGGCATGGTAAGACCTAGGCCCGAGACATGATAATTTTTTCTTTTGAGGTCCCCAGACCCCAAAAACACCATTCGTTCAAAACTGTATATATATATACATATATATATATATAAATATCTATATATATATATATATATATATATATATATATATATATATATATATATATATATATGTGTGTGTGTGTGTGTGTGTGTGTGTCCGTGGGTGCGATAACTCTCGTAAAAATAGTCCGATTTTGATGAAATTTGGTACAAACGTTATTACGTGTAAAGCATTATTTATGACTTTAAGTTCGAAAACTAGACAGATCGACCCATCCGAAGTGGTATTTTTGGGGGGTTTTGTACCCCAAAAATGGGTTTTTTTGAAGTTTTTACATGTAATATTTTAAAAAGTCAAATTTTATTTTTCACCATTGGATTTAGCTTAAAAAAACACACAGTTTGGTGTTTAGATTATTTCTCTACGTCAATTGGTTACAGAGATATTGAAAGTGCTAAACACAGTACGTTGTCCAATGCTATTCTTACGGAGAATAAGAAAAAATATAGCTCGCTTATTTGTGAACGTATACTAACGAAACTTGGTATACGGCTTCATCTGGTTGCGGTCTATTGTTATTTGCACAAAAAACGCAATTTTACCGATAATTCCCGTAGCAGCAAACCTGCGTCCTCAGCTCCCATGTTATTCTTATGGAGAATAAGTCAAATGTAATGTATCCCTTAATGATGAACATAAAGTATTAAAACTTGGTATTTTGGTTCACCTAGTTGAGTTCTATTGATATCTGCATAAAAACTCATTTTTTGTGTTCCTTTTTGCAGCAAACCTGCATTCTCATTCCCCATGTTATTCTTATGGAGAATAATCAAAATGGTATATATCGCTTATTTATGAATTTATATTGATGAAACTTGGTATGTGGCTTCTCCTAATCGAGTAATATTGATATTTACATGAAACCCCATATTTGTTGTTCCTTGTTGCAGCAAACCTGCGTACTCATCCACAATGTTATTCTTATAGAGAATAATTTAAATTTGATATATCGTTTATTTGTAAATATATTTTTATGAAACTTGGTATGCATCTTAATGTTGTATTAAGACATGTATTTTGCATTGGAAATTCGCTGAGTACGCAGGTTTGCTGCGACGGGGGTATTAGTCCGTTTTAAAAACGTGGTATTTTAAAAAGTATTTATATTTAATAAATTATTGTAAAATAAAATCAACTGACACTACTAATCTATTCCTGTTAAATGATTATATCATAAATGCTTTTAGCCAAAGAAACAAAGTAGTCATGTAATATATCTTTACCATGTCAAAGCATTTTACAAAGTTGACCTCTCAATCCTATTGTCAAAAATGTTAGACTATTGAATTATTGTAAGTATGTTAATCTGGTTAGTGGTTACCTTACAAGAAGATAACTTGTTAAAATACAAATTAATGTCAAGATCTCATCATCAGTAATCCAAGCTAAATCAGGTGTTCCTCAAGAATCGCACCTTTTGGCCAATTTTTGTTTATTAATTCGTTAACAATATTAACCAGACCTGAAATAAAATCATTTATTGTTTGCTGATGACTTCAAAATCTTCACAGAAATTCAGTGTGTGACTTATAACAAAATTATACAAAAAGATTTAGAATAGTTACAAATTTGGAATGTATAAATTTAATTGAATTTCAACATCAATAAATGCAACATTGTAACTTATCACCATAACAATTCGCCAAATTATCTTTATTACTGTATCATATTAAAGGGGCGACTTTAGGGAGGTGTAATAAAATCAGAAACCTAGGAGTAATTGTGTGTTTATCATATACTGGTCTAGAAATGTAAAAGGTGTGATATTTAAATAGGATGAAATAAACTACATCTCACAACGCTGCAAAATATATTTTCATTTATGTTGTACTTATATACAAGACGGGATTCAAAGTTCTAAACACAAGAGGTTGTCCAATATTATTCTTAAGATGGATAAATAATAAAATGTAATTCCCATGTATTGGTGAGTATTTGTTAATAATACTAAGTATCTTCATTTGGTTGAAATACATTAATTTTTCCTGAAAATCCCACTTGGGGAAGGAGGCCCCTGTTGTAGCAAACCTGTTTAGTCTGCCTAGTGCTATTCTTATTGAGATTTAATAAAATGTTGTATGCTTAATATAATAAAGCTGACAGTTTGTGAGTTTGTTTGTTTTTTTGGGACCCAATCACGCAGTGACAACTAAACAACATATTTTACGTAAAATTAACCTTTTTTGTGCTCTCTAAAATAAGCAGCACTGTGAACGTGTTTCATTTAATGTAACCCCATACATCCAGCCAACTTATCCAAGTATCACTTATTGTTACCATTAAAATCAAAGCCAAATGAATTAAATATCAGATAAATACTGAAAAGAAAATTTTGTCATGAAATAAGGTAGTATATATATATGCAGATTTGCTGCTATAGGGGTTACAACAACAAATAGTTTTGTTACGCAAAATATCAATAGACCACAATCAGATGAAACCACGTTTCATAAATAATGTTCAGAAATAAACAATATTTAATATAATAATTATTTAATTATTTTAAGTTAACATCCTTCTCCCATAGCGTCATCCCATTTTGTTATTTATAATATGGGTCCTTCCCTCTTATTTTCAGATTATTTAATTTAGGAATGACTCCTAAGAGCAACTTCCTGATAGTTTCATTAAAAAAGTGATGAAACGGAAATCACAGCCATCACATACTTCATGGCAATCAAGACAAACGATCGAAGACTTTTTTCCCATTGTAACCATTCCAAATCAACTTTTTATAAAGAAAAAGAGTATTATTATGTTAGAAGGTAAAAACAGCAATCATCAATCTAAATTTTTCAACCATCAATATTAACAAGTTTGTACCATGGAAAGGGGTACTGTAAAACAAAGGGATGTAATATTAAGTACTTCACTGCTATGGATCCTTCATTTGAAACTTCTCATACAGGATAATTTGTATGCCTAATAATTTCCCAACAATAAAATATTTCACAAAAATAAAATTGCCTTTTCCCCTATGGTTTAGTTGGTAAAATAATTTGAGTTAGTTTATTTGAAACGGATTTACTTGCCAAACATTTGTACTAAAATGGTTGTTTTATAATTCATTTCCAATATTAGAAACCTCAGGATATTGGACATGTACCTTGTCGGGTGCTGCGTCCGCCATGGTGCTTCCTCCAGTTGATGCTGCTCGTCTCAGAATAGTGGAACACTGACGAGCTTTCAATACCACCCCTCCCTCCACTCAAAACTTGCCTAATTAATATCTGGCTCCGCAAATAATTCGCGGTAACCTTTGGTGTTTCCAGATTTATGTCTCACTTACTCCAACATCAGTCACTGTGTTAAGCATCGAGGAAAGACTTTCATAAATCAGTGTCACAGATGGTCTTTAAGCTGATAAGCCAGGATAACATGAGTGTTAGTAGTAGTGGACTTTTAGTTTACGACAGTTCATATATTTTCACATGTAAATAAATAAACATAAATAGTTATTGAATAGGCTGATATAAAGTATACAGAAAATCATCAATAATAAAATAAACATTGCAGTATGATGATCCGTTAAGATCAATCATGATACCCATACCTTTTTATGTACCTTTCCCCATGCTACTATTATCTGCTTATGAAGTAATTCTTCATTTATCATAAAAAACCATATATTGAATTGAACTTAAAAGCTCTTCATCCACATTTTGTACATATAAAACATGTATTTCAGTTTGCCTAACAAGCATATTGTATTTATTTATTCATCCAAAACTGCTTCAAATTAATTAATTAACGTTAAGCTAAATGCAAAATTGATCTATTTTCTTTGTATATTAAGTGTATAAAAATGTTTTAAATTGTAAACAAACTATTGTTAACTTAGCTATCAGATTATCAATGGATAAAAATTAAAGAAAGAGTAAGTTTTTAAGTTACTGAATTTCTTTAGACACATTAATACGACTGATTAATTATAAAACTAAAAAATAAAAGGGGAAGAACCATTGTAATTAATTGTCTGATATTCAAATCTTTTAATTCTTAAACTCAGTTTAAAATTGTGTGTTTGAAATGTATTGATGTCAGTTACCAAAAATATTTTCATTTTTTAACACATTCCTTATGACCGTTCAGACTTGAAATTGCATAATTTTATTTTTATGTTCAAATCGCTGAATACTTGCTAAATATTGTATGACTAATATTAATTATACATTCATCATCAGCCATTCTCTTCAGAATCAAGACTATTCTTTTAAAGTATTGAAAGTCCCACAAGTTTCCACTAATAGAAAATTCACTATCTTGAATTTTTTTGTTTTTCCATTGTAATGCATAACCTAATACAATGGCCAATTATAATGCTATGACCGAACTCCACTATTGCAACAAACCTGTGTGTGTACTTAGCAAATTCCGAATGTATATACTACCACAGTTTCATAAAAATGTATTCATTAATGAGAAAGGTAAGAAATTTGATTTACTTTCTCACAACGACATTGGACAATGTACTAGCCACATGATCATAGTACCATTGATTATGAATACAATAATGATATTACTGAGTATGCAGGTTTGCTACTAAGAGGGGTATTTTATGCAGATATTAATAGATTATATATAACCAATGAATCTACATACCCTTTTATAAATATACTTCTGGCTTGAAGGGGCCATAGCCCCTAATCTTGCTCCAAAACAACATTCAACTATCGAACAAACTCACACGATAGTAGATGTTATCAAAAATTCATTGAAGTCAAAACAGTTCTGTTCTGCTGCATTTTTGGATGTACAACAGGCTTTTGATAAACTATTGCATGTTGGACTTCTTTTTAAACTCAAATTTTCTCTCCCTCACCCATTTTACAATTTGTTTAAATCCTATTTAAGTAATCTTTTTTACTTTCTCCCCTTATACATAGTATATGGAGAAAGTATTGTTTTCGTAAAAATTTTCGAATTTGAGTTGTTAGTGGAAAGATTCGTTTTGGTGCTCCCTGAACCCAAAAAAGTGGTTTTTACGTGATGTCTGTCTGTGTGTGTGTGTGTGTGTGTGTGTGTGTCCGTGTGTGTGTGTGTGTGTGTGTGTGTGTGTGTGTGTGTGTCTGTGTGGATGTGTACAGAGCTAGAGCCTTAACCAATGGGCCGATTTTTATGAAATTTGGCATGTAGGTACTAATCCACGATATCTCCAGGCGTTTTTTTCATTTTTTTTAATTTTTAATTTTTAAGGGTAATTTTCCCCCCAAAACCTCCAAAAAACATGAAAAATCCAAATTTCTCAAAAACGGCTCTAACGATTTTGATTAAACTTTAGTCGTTTGTAGTACTTTAGTTTTCCAACAAAATGGCACCACCCGCATTCCTGTAAAAATTCGGGTTCAGAAATTACAGGACTTAAAACATCAAAAATTCTGTTTTTTGGATTTTTCATTAAAAGACATAAATATAAAAAATATTACTATTCACCATTAAAAAGAGCTCAAAAAACTAAATACTTTAGTATTTTGAATTACTATTCTACGATTGCTGGTTTCGGATAAAATTGAAATTTTCATTTTGCGGTAAACGCAGTACGTTGTACCCATGTTATTCTTATGGGTAATAAAAAAATTACTATTTCTTTCTTATTTACTGATCAATTTCATTCAAACTTGATATGCTTGTCAAGTTAGTATTGACTAACAGGGGAAATTCGAAATATGTTGCCCCTTAATAACCCTGGGGGGGGAATAGGGGGCATTTCCCCTCTTAAAACCACGAGTGCAGCAATGGATTCTGTAGTGCCTCCAAAGCAGGGATTGGGTGGATGTTTTTTAAAACAACTTGTTTACAAGATTTTCTGTATATTCTACCGTGTTTTGTATTCTATATTTAGTAAATAAAAAGTAATTTATTCATTAAAGTTGGGCTAAAAGGGAGAAAGTATGTGTCAGTTTCCTGATACCGTTTATTTCCAATTAAGTTTGAAAACACGTTAACTGATTTGAATTCAATGAAATCAGGAGTACCATAAGTAATTGTCCTTGGCCCTATACTATATTTAATATACACATCAGATATTCCCTCGGGCCATAATGTCACAGTTGCTACATTTGCAGATGACACTGCGATACTATCCCCAAATGATAATCCCCAAATTGCATCTGATAATTTACAACATGCATTAAATGATTTCCAAATTGAACTAAGAAAATGGAGAGTCAAAGTTAACGAAACAAAATCTACACATATCACTTTCACTCTCAGACAAGAAAACTGCCCTTCTGTTACATTAAATAATATCACATTATCAGAAGTTGAGAGTGTTAAATATTTAGGACTGAACATTGACAAAAGATTAACTTGGAAAAATCACATCTGGTGTAAGAGACAGCAAATTGTATTTAAAACTAGAAAACCAAATTGGATACTGGGGAACCCTCAAAATTATGATCAAACCTATCTGGACCTACGAAATTCTGCTTTAGGGAACAGTTAGTAAATCCAACATTGAAATATTAGAAATAGTCCAAAACTTTGAGAAGAATTGTTGATGGTCCATGGTTTATTTCAAACAGGACAATTTGCAAAGACTTGAAAATTCCAACAGTGACGGAAGAAATTACAAGATTTAGTAAACTCTAACAAGACAAACTTGAAAACCATCCGAATAGTTTAGCTGTGAACCTGCTAGACCACGATTCCCAACCGGTGTGCCGCGAGGCCTTACACTGCAGTACAGGAAATTTGTTGAAGAAGCTGAAGCAAAGTCAAAATTAAAGAAAACTAAAGTAAATATTGACATTAAATCCTTTTGGATACCAAAATGCAGTTTTCATTGGTCCCTCTGCCCGTTAAACAAGCTATTTATAATTATTTAAGTCTTACCATACAGACTATATCATAATAAAACATAATATTGAAATACCGGTACACAAACCAAGTGTGCCGTGACCAAATGTGGATTTAAGTTAGTGTGCTGCGACGTAAAAATGGTTTGGAATCGCTGTGCTAGACAATAGCGAGGCCAGGGCCGTACTCAGGGGGGGAACTGCCCCGGGGCCCGGGCTTGTTGAGGGGGGGCCCGGCCGGGCCAATGCCTAAAAAAAAAGAGTCACCAACTTTGATCCGGATAGCAACAAGGGCCTACACCACCAGACTTGCCCAGGGGCCCGTGAAAGCTGAGTACAGCCCTGAGCGAGGCGATCAACAGGCTGAAGAGAGTGAAAGTATTGGACCTGTCTTGCAGATTTATTTAGAAATCTCTCCTAAGTTAATGTTTATATGCAAGATATGTCACTGGACAAATCATTGCCCATTTATTTTTATTTTATGTACTGATTGATCTTTAGTTTAGAGAACAGACTGTAAAATAAATTGTTAAAAAATATGTTTTTTTTCTTTACATGAGGAAAATAAAACAATATAAGTATAGGAACATACGTCAGTTCGTAAACAAATCATACATTTAATCACATGTTTTAATGTGAACAAAGCAGACGTTTTTCAAATCCCACGCTATTTAAATGGGGACTATTTTATTCCATAACAAATTTGTGGTTCATAATGAATAATTTCCCCTAAAAATTCAAGCCCAGACCTTTAAAATGAGACCCCTCCCAGCTTTCTACGACCTCCCGTTCGCTCACAATTTCATTAGTCAAATTTGGGCTTACGGAATTAGATATATAGATGATCATAAATAAGTGAAACATACCATTTAACCTACTCTCCATAAGAATCAAATTTGTCACATATTGCATATAGCACTTGTAATATTTTGTCAGCACTACAACAATAATTCAAAATACTTTTTTTTTTGTTTTTTAAAGCTGAATCCATGAATTAAAACTAAAATTAGTTTTTTTTTATTGGATATTGAAAAAAAAAAAAACTTCAGACGGTGAGGCGTGCCTGGTTTTCGAACTCAAATATCTGTAGCTTTCTACTGTAGTTTGTACTGTTTCATTTGTTTGATGTTACCAATTTTTTTGTTATCCAAGCATAAGTAATAATATTAGTTAAAATAATCCAGAAAACATTTATAATATTGTTACAATTTTCTTTTTAGACTTCAGTTAAAAAAATCAACAATTATAATAATCTAGAATGGCATATTTTCCCCAATTAGGAAGGGTTTAGATCACCTATTTATACTGGACTTACGTTTTCTCATAAGATGATCTTATAAAATCTATCAACCTTTTAAAGCGTTTGCTATTGTTAAGCATTGACTGCTGTTGTGAGGCTTATTCATCGTGAAATTGTTTGATCAAGCCACTTGATATAGAAATTAGTACAAGTAGGACCTTCCGTTTCCAGTATTAGAAAATTGGAAGGAAATAAATTAACCTCCACTTCATCTTTTGCTCTATAGAATTATTCGCTAGCAACAAAGTGGAGCATCATAATATTTTTGTTGCCAACTAATTTACACAGTAGTTGTAGGCGTGCCGGAACAAAGCCATTAATATTGGCACAGACAGTGTGTGGCAGGTGCAGGGACACTTATTCAGTGGACAGCTGTGCACGTGTGTGAGTGTGCGAGCGCGAGTGTGTATGCAGTGTGGGCGGAGATGCCAGATATAATTAACTGCTTGGGAAAATATTTAGTGTCCTCCCCAATTTCCAGTCTAATTACAAGATCTTCAGCTGAGTTTATTTTTATGATGCATGCATCTGTGATGTTTTCAATAGTTGTCATGCAATTTTCAAAACTACACCCTCTGATGAAAAATGATTGGGGTAATTCGTTTTTGGTATTTTATTGAAATCTTTTAATCTTAATTTAAACTAGATATCATAAGGTTGTCCATTAGGAGTTCTGGGTGGTCTAGCTGAATTAAAATATCACTTAAATACTCATAAGTATCACACTGAAGGCAATTCCAAATTATTTCTAGCATAAATAGATAGATAGATTTGTATTCAGCCGTTTACAATGTTGTTAATAAAAATGTATCTGGCATACAAATAGATTTGTTTATTGAAGTCACTTAGTTTCCACTGTTCATTCAGAAATACTTCTATCAAGTAGATTAAGAACCACCAGATTGAATTTAGATAAAATTTTAGGTATTCAGAAATCGGCAATTAGGATTATATTAAATATCAATATTATAGAGTCATGTAGAAATCACTTTTCTGACCTTGGAATTTTGACAGTGTATGGACTGTACATTTATAAAACTATTCTTCATGTAAAAAATAATGTTGATAAATTATACAAACAAAGCCAAGTCCACTGCTATAACACCAGAAGAAACAAAGATTTTGTAATTCAACCACACAAAAAAGATTTTTTTAAGAAAAACCTATTTATGCTAGGGTTAAATTTGTCAACAACTTTCCAGACCATATTAAGAATGAAAATGTATACAGTAGGTTCAAACGTTTACTGAAAGAACATCTTGTAATGAAGCCATTATATAATTTTGATGAGTTTTTTATTAAGGATAAGCCTGGTTTTTAAGTTACTTTGATTTGTATGTACTTTGTACATGTTGACACCATTCTTTTGTATTTTTTGCAAATGTGAATAAAGTTTTATTGATTGATTGATTGAAGTACCTTCAGGGGGTATGACACTTAAACTCTAAATTGCTCAGTATTACTGTTGGTTCTTTGAATCTTATATTAAGTGTTTTATAGGTGTAAGAAAATACATGAACATGGGTAAAAGTAAATTATATCACAGATGTATATATATTTGTAAAATGTATTTATTTTTAATATACAACATTTTATGCAGTCAAACCTTGATGTAACGAACCTCAATATAACAATTCCTTGATTTAATGAATTTCTTAAAATCCCCTTGAAATAGCCATAAATAAACTAAAACATTTCTGTTTTGGATAAAACAATTGAAAAATAAAGAGTTAACTAGCAATTTATCATCTTCAAAAAGATTGCCATAATATACAGGCTGAAACTGGGTACCTTTATCGTATCACATTCACGTCTTAACCACTGAGCCATTTCTGCTATTATTAAATTTATTACAAATGAAGCAATAGTGCTGACTCTAAACCAACAGCTGTTTTTATGACTTCTCTGATTTCGCCCAGGTTCCACGCTGAGCCAGACGCTGGTTAGTGACCGACTCAAAAATAGATTTTTATTACACTTGTGTTTATGGCTATAATCTTATAATTTTTGAAAATCCCACAGCTCCCTCAGACCGTGTATGTTTATTGTATATGAGCTGGATTGGCTCTTTTCTGCTATATCCTCACAAAACTTTAACATTTCTTATTGTATGAATATTTGCAACTGTGATTAAAAATAAATGTTTCAAAATGCCATGAGTTCATAACAAACTATGTGGAGCATGTTTAATGTACATATTTGTATAGATGCATTATCTTATTACAAAGCAAGGTTGATGCTGGTGGAGCAGAGTGATAATCATTAATGAGGGTGTAGCATGCTGAGGTGGTTGGAGCTGTGACTGTTCCACGAGGTCCAGGGATCACACCAATGGCCTTTCGCTATGTGAAAGAGCCACTGGCTGGTAAATCGGAACCCACCTTAAGCTATAGATCCATGGATAGTTTGAAATACCTCGTCGCTGCAAACCTGCGTACACAGCGAATTTCCAATGCATGATATATGTCTTAATACCACATAAAGCTGTATACCAAGTTTCATCAATATACATTCATAAATAAGCAATATATACCATTTTGATTTTTCTCCATAAAAATAACATGGGGGATGAGTACGCAGGTTTGCTGCAACAAGGAACACAAAAAAAATGGGGGTTTATGCAGATATCAATATAACTCAACCAGGTAAAGCCACATACCAAGTTTTAATAATTTATGTTCATAGTTAAGGGATGCATTACATTTTACTTACTCTCCTTAGAATAACATGGTGGCTGAGTACGCAGGTTTGCTGCTACGTGAATAATCGTTAAAAATTGATTTTTTGTGCAAATAACAATAGACCACAACCAAGCTGTATACCAAGTTTCGTTATTATACGTTCATAAATAAGCGAGATATAAAAGTTGTCTTATTCTCCCTAAGAATAACCTGGGACAACGTACTGTGTTTAGCACTTTCAAAATCTCTGTAACCAATTGATGTAGAGAAATGATCAAAGCACCAAATTGTGTGTTTTTTAAAGCTGAATCCAATGGTGAAAACTAAAATTTGACTTTTTTAAATATTACATGTAAAAACTTAAAGAAACATTTTTTGAGGTACAAAACAATCCCAAAATACCCCTTTGGATGAGTCGATCTGTCTGGTTTTCAGACTTAAAGTCATAAATGCTGCTTTACACGTTTATCCCAAATTTCATCAAAATCGGATCTTTTTACGAGAGTTATCGCACCTACGGACACATATATATGTATAGATGCCAAACATATATTTCTTGCTGTATATTCTTATTTCTTACTGTATAGATGCCAAACAGCATAATATATAATCTAAATAAATAAAATTAGAGTTTTATCTGTACATTGCTTGGCATTATGAAATTTGTGCATATTTTCACGTTTTACACTCTAGGGAAGCAAAAACAAGTCTTATCTCAATTTCTGTCTGTTTGTCTGTGGGTAACGCTCAAGGACAGGTTTTTGTTCGCTTTTCATGGGAAGATGGGTGCACTGTCTTTGATGAAACTTTGTTTCTTTGTTCTAATCATGCGTGAGAAGTTTTTAGGCCACTTTAAACTGGCAGAGGTCTTACGTGATTTTGAGCGGTTTTTGTCATGTTTTGTTCGCTTTTCACAGGGTAGGGTGCACCGATTTCGATGAAACTTTTGTCTGTGTTCTATATGTGCGTTGGAAGGTTTTAGGCTAATTGGAGTTTTTGAAATCACCTTAGGACCCTGCCCCATGGGGTTTTAAAGATCCTATACTATTCTTATGGACAAAGCATTTATTTTAATTGAACCAGATGTTGACTTAAGAATAGTTATTCTATAAACAGATGTTATAGTTCTTATTAAAACATTGAGTGAGGATTGGTAATAAATAATATGAGTATACATAAGTCTGACATGTGATCTAAATTTCTATTTGTCAGACTCATGCACTCACTGACATGGTGATCACTTCATCTAAAAAAACGACAATGTCTATGAAGATGAAATTTTGCATGGTGGTTCCCCTTTTGCTGCAGATGTACAACAAGAATACGTTTAAAAAGTCCTATAGGGCTCTTTCCTAATTTACTTTTATGGCTGAGTATTAGTATTTACTGGACCTTTTTTAAGTTGAAATTTGGTAGGAACATAACTAATACACCAGAACAAACGCAAGCCTATTTCCTTTACGAAAATGTTTAAGGGCTTCATCCTCCGGAATTTCAAGATTAAATCTTAACAATCTTTTACATACTACTGGCCTGATGGACCTGAAATTCAGTAGGATTATAGCTGATATCTTAGTGCAGGCATTTACCTACTCCAGATACAAATATACTCAAGGACTCTGGCCCACTGGCTTTTAATAAAAGTGTGTTAATCATTACACAACAACTACTCAACCAGTAGAGCTGAAATTTTATACCTTAAAGGAAATAAGAAATAATATCATGGGGAGTCATGGTGTTGTTCTCTGGAGATTTCACACATACCCTTTGTTGTGCGTGAGACATGGGTGGACGTGATCTATGCCTCTCTAAAAAGATATTTTATGTAGCTGTCTACTGAGCGTCTGAACTTAACAGTAAATATGAAAATTTATTTTGGAGAAGATTAAGGGGTGAGCAGTTTTCTCATGCCCTTTTAAAAGTTGAGATTGGGACAATGAAAAACAAATGTAGTCTTCATTCGGCACAATCGATGAATCACAGGTTTTACTAATTGACAGTTTTTTACTGAGGTTCATAAAAAGTTTAATTTGGAAAGTGCCTGGTACTGTGATTGTGCCATTCTCACATCCACCAATGAACTAGCAACGGAGATTGACACAAAGGTGGGTCTCTTCCAAAGCAAGGAACGAACATATACATTTTTTTTAACACCATTCTTTTAACCATGACCACTGTTGAGAACAGTTTCATATATATTGCCACTGTTGAGAACAGTTTTATAAATATATTGATTTAAATTTATTTAAATAAAATCAAGTAGTCATATGTTTTTAAAGCATATTATTTTTTTCTAATTTTAAATTGTTTATTTAAAATTATAATGAAAACAGGACCGGCAAAAATGGTGAGTTTAAAAGTGGTTTGTCAATGTGATAAAGTTTAATGTTTCTTTACATTACTATTAATTTATTGGAATTAAATAAATGTATCAAAATATTTAAAGTGTTAAATTAGACAGGGTTCATATTTTGCTGTGCTTGAGTTCTTTTATTTCTAAAAGCGAATCCAAAGTGTTATGTGTACCGATTTGGAGTCGCAAAAACCACGCCGTTCACTCCCCGACAGAGTTCCTCGACTAAGCAACAGTACCCGAACTATCTGCCAATATATTTCGTTAACTTTTATTTAATTTCAAATTAATTAAATTTTATTTAATTTTACATTAATTAACTTTTATTTAATTTTACATTAAACATGTAAAATGTAATTTTAATATTGTAAAATTAGGTGGGTTGTTATTTTTTTCAGTTAATCTACTATTTATACATAAAACCTGTACGAAGGACTGACACAGCTAGTATAGTATATTAATACATTTATACATAAATATATATACAGTATAAGTAATATATATATATATATATATATACAGTATATGTAATATATATATACAGTATATAAACTATATGTACATATATATAGTTCTTACAAGTACTTTTAAAGTAAAGAAGTAACTGCTAGAGTTAAAATTGTAATTAAAAGCAAATTAAAGTAAAACTAGTGGCTTACGGGGCTATTGCCCCTAACATATGTTTTGTGTGTAAGTGGATAATCACAGCTGATCATTAGTTCATTTTGCTTATTAATAAAAACTCTGTAGTGATATTTCCATAAGAAAATCATTGGATCTTTGAAGTCCAGTGGGGCATTTCTGATATTTTTCCTACCGTCCTTGGCCTTCAAGCTTTAAAATGAATCGTCATAACCTATCTTAATTTCTTCCTAGCTCGAGATATTTCGTGGGGACCGATTCGCTTACGGAATTAAATATTAAGATTGTGGCCCTCTTAAACGGGCCTATCTTACATAAGTGGCTAGTCTACCCTTTTCAAAACTATCTTGTATGAGATCTGTAGAAATAGCAAAGGGAGTTCCTCATAATTTAGTAAAAACAAGCTGTTATTAAATGTTATAATCCTTGAGAATGAGGCTATTTGGCTGGCAGCAGAATCTCGTGGTCTTATACTTCCCACACGCTCTGCTGACTTACCTTCCCGCGATGATAAACGTGGACATTCATCACATGAAGGTGGGCGCTTCTTAGATCTCTGTTACCTGTGACATTGCATGCACTCTAGCATCACACTAAACTTAATATCTACACTCTTCATTTAGCTCTATGGTTTGAACTGAAATCTTATTTAACAGGAATTTTTTTATTTTTTTGTGTTGAACAAATTTAATTTGCGTCAATAATGTATAAGAAAAGTAAAAACATAAGTTCATTAACAGTGGTAGAGCTCCCTGAAATGTTGGGCACAAAAAAATATATTGAGTGACTTTTTAAAAAAAATTTTGAACTAAACTAAAATAACTTTGAACTAAATTCTTACAATCACATATCTTTATATATAATTCTGTAAGCAAAATTTGTAAGTCAAAATTGTGGGAGTTTGGCAAACCGCATGATGATGGAAGAGGGCTCAAATTAAAGGTCTTGATCAAAGGGACTCAGGAAAAATAGCAGTATACCTAAAAACTAACCAGCAAACAAGAAATGACCTAAGCATCCCCCATAAAAAAAGCATTGTGGTTTAAAAAGTCTGCTTTGTTTACATTAAAACGTGTGATTAAGTGTCTATTTTGTTTATAAACTGACATCATGTGTCACTAATTATATAGTTGTTTTATTTTCCTCAGTATGGAAAGAGTAAAAATATCAGTTGAGACAGAGTATTGGAGCAAGGTTAGGGGCTATGGCCCCTTCAAGTCACTAGTATTAATTCTAAATGATGCTTTCTACTGTGGTACAATTTAACCCTTAATACATAACCAAATTAAATAAATAAGGTACTATTTTAAAGCTCAGACTACCCACTGTTGATAAATTGTATTAACCCTCTAGTTGCCGCCCGCCCGAATTCGGGCGGGCTTTTGTTTACGTACAAGTGCCACCCGCCCAAATTCGGGCGACTTTGCAGACGTTCAGTTACAACGGTCTGAATACACTGAGTTGTAGTGAACTGAATTGAATTTGGTATCACTGTAAATGGCAGATTTCAAGCTTTACTCCAATGTCTGTCTCGAGAGGTTCTACTCTATGTTGGAAAGAAATTATCTGTGCCAAAATTTGTTACGTCACTGTTGTTTTCTGCCTTCTGTTTTGTTTACGTTTTCGTAATTTATTATTGATTTTTAGGTTACATTCAATTGAAAATGTTGTTTATTATCATTCAAGTGCATTTATTATTGCCAAATAAAGTGTTTGAACAAGGTTATTAGTAAAAGTATAAGTGATATTGTGTGTCTTGGTTGGTTTTACATGCATCTTTATGGGATTTAGATTAGTACCATGGTGATCATATTTGGTTTTACCATCATAGATATTTATCTTATGTATTTTACTAATAATGAGTATATATATTCTTGTTCCTAATTACATTTTGAACAAAATATATATCTTGAATTTTGTACCTGGTGCACAACCTTTTTTGTACATATGTGGATACATAAGGAAAGTACATTTATTTTGAAATTTCCGGATTTGGTCTTATACTGGACTTTTTGTATATAAAATAAGGACATAAAGTTATATACTGTAAGATAGTCAATTTGATCTAGTTTACAAAAATGTATAACAGTATACCATTTAGTGATAATTTACATTTTTTGTTAATTTTCAAATAAAACCCTGTAAGAGAGCTAAAAATCACGTGACATTTAAGACAATTATGACAAGGCACCTAGAGGGTTAAAACTATCCTTCATAAAATTTATATTTTAAACAAGTGATTCTCACTTATTTATTTTCCAACACACTGGTGGCATCATCTTACACCACGTTAAATAGCTCAAAAACTCAAAACAGCTGATGGTAGGTAAGCAACAAATACACAAAGAGGTCAGGTTTAATATTAAAAGTTCACACACTATTTTTGACGCTTGTAGTGTTATAAACGAAGATTTCAATTCAAATTAGTTTATTCCACAAAAATAAAAACAATCTATACAGTGTACAATACAATTATGGAAATGGAATTAATTCCCACATAGTCTATTGGTCTGTGTGTGGGAATGTGTCTATCAGTCTCTTCACTACTCTTAACACTACTATATCTACAGAAAATAAAAAAATAAAAACAATGTTATTATATATATCTATTATTATTAAGAAAAATACACAATGTAAATTTTGAAATTAATAAGGTGCTTATGTGTGAAAGGGAAAAGGTACACATATAAACAGCATTTTAGGATTTTGAACATAGTAAATCTATAGATAGTTATAAAAGCACCATTAATAATTAAATAAATAAACCATAACATTAGCGGAACTGTGACTGTATCAGTGCCTCTGCCCCTTCCGCCCCGAGACGAAGAAGCCAAGAAGCCATTTGGAGACCTCTCTTTTGAATACAACAATGCTGTCGCCCTCAACCTCAGCTATTTCAGGTGGGGTGATGCGGTGTACTATGTGAGCTAAATAAAAAGAACTCAATTTGCACTGAAACAAAAGATGACAGGTAGATTTTTGGGAAGAGAGCACATATCCTCATGAAGGCAGTTTTTCCACTCTGTTATAAAAGTTGTGGACATTACAGTAGTAATTATTTCTCTTTGGCAATACTTAGTGGATGTATATACATCAGCCTACGAGTAAATGAAAAATATTACTTTATTAAAGGGTAACCTAGAATTTACAACCTAGTTTCTTTTCCCAGTCCCATTTCGATCTGACTTTGATTTACTATCAGATGAGTATTTCAAAACTGTAGAATGTCCACTAGGATAAATTTGCTGTTTGAGTAATATTCCCCTACTCAACAAAAACTTAAGTGCACTTCTTTTTTACAGACTAATGATATAAAATCCATTGTGAGCCATTTATTATATTTACTCACAACACAAGCTCAACAGAACTAAGCATAAATTAAACCTTCTTTAAGAAAACAATTATCATATCTGGTTCATGAACTCGGTTCACACTTTCTGGAAAATAAGGGAATTTGAAAAAGATCAGGGAAAAAGTTGTAAAAATGCCGAAAGTTTGGGAAAATACTTAATATTTTATACATGTTAGTGAACGTTTTTGATTTAATCGTAAATGCAAAGCGCTACTGTGCTAAAGTCAAAACTTATCAGATTGTTGTTAAATTGTTTTGTTATAGTACAAAGAAGAGGAATTGAACCATAACTGATAAAGCAATAAATGTATTGGACAACAACAAACTGTAAACATTAAAATGAAAATAAAAATCAGTAGAGCTTGGACAGAAATGGGGGAGGTGAAGGCTGATAAAAAAATAATGTTTTAAATTATTACCTTTTGTAAAAAAGTGTGCACTTTCACTTTTTTGTTAAAGTAAGTAAGGAAAATTAACTTTTTTGGTCAGGGAAATGATTAACCAAATAAAAGTGTGAGCCATGATGGAATATTTATTAGATAAGCTTGTTTGTTGCAGAAGTCTGCTTGGTTACAATTAGGATTCAGACAGTATAGCCACCATTTATACAAGTACTGTATTAGGAACAGTATGGTACATTACAAAATAACTTCTTGAAAACAAAACGTAGTAATTTTATTGTTAGTTATAATAAGCCTCCCTCCTTCTCTACCCAGGCTTTCCAGTTGGATGATAAAATAAATGTAAAATGTCATTTTTATTTATTTAGACTTTGGGCAAATGTTAATCAATCCATGAATTTAATGAGAATGCCTGAGTATGAAACAGAAATCAAGTCTTGACAATATGTTTGGTTTTGTGGCAACTCAAAGTTGCAAAACACCCGGTTTAATATAAAATGTTTGAAAGGATGCACCTGTTCCACTTCCTGTCATTTTCCATCCGTCATCGATGCAAATTTAGCCACCGCTCTCGTTTGGATCAAGTCACACGGTGGCATATTTTATGTCAGCTATTTTAGGACCTACGTCAGGAAGCTGTGTAACTCCATAATCGTTACATACTCTTCGATGTCACAAGTGCTTTACGTAAATAGTTTCCAGTAAATTTCTCATTTCACTCATTTTACAGGCAAAATTACTCGTGTGACTAAGATTTAATATGCTTCGCCAACTAACCATAAACTGTAAAAATAATCTTGTTATTGAATTTAATGGTACAAATTGAAATTGTGTGCCAAATATGCCAAATAATATATCTATTTAAGTTTTCTATGTTTTTTAATCCTTCTGAAAAGGATTAGGCAGTTATTGTTATCTATCCAATTAAGTACCCCCTTTCGCCCGAGGAATACAGCAGTTGTGTGTGTTGCATTCTGTGGCTGACATTTTAAACCATTTTGAATCATAAACGTTTATTCATGTTATCATCTGGTCACATAGAGTGAATGACCATCTATATATAAAGCCTCATTTACCCAGGAACTTTTGAGAAAACCAAGTCTGACACCCATCAACCCTATACTTGAATGAAAGGTCTCGATAAGAAAATTGGAGGAAATATATTAGTTTTTTGATACAATTTTCCTTAAGGGCAGAAATATAAAGAAAAGGGATGAGTTTAAACACACTTAAAGGTATTTAATTTCCAACAGCTGATACATTTGTTTTTATTACAGCTGTTACCCGTGCGAAGAATATTTTTGTCCTAAAAAATCAGTGTTCCAGATTTCACCCCTCCGGTATATTGGAAAGCTAGAGAATTTTGTATGAACAACCTAGGGCTTTCACTGTTATATAATTTTAACACTGAAAACTATATATGATAGTTTAGATTGAGACATTTTTGTATAACTTAATCTAGAATTACTTTGGACTGACATTAATAACTGAAGCCTCATTTGAAACCTCTGCCAGTGATGGTCAAACAATTGCATAATTTGTTTTTTTTAATTTATGAGGCTGAAAACAAAAACAATTATACCATAATAAATACATGGGAAATTAATTTCAAATGCGTTTTTGCAACATCTGAGAAAGCAGATATCTTTGTACAACTACAGAAAACCCAAAAACGACAAAAAAGCTGACTACCATGTAAACGGCAGTAGTGTTTCAAACGGTTAGTTCGGTAACCAGCCACTTTGCGCTTGAGCCGCTAGGCAGTCTAGAGGGGTTGCATTTGGGTACACTTCCCACTCCACCCGCTGCCTCCCCTCTCAGGAGCTGACAATGGTCGCTGCCATGGGAAACCACACACAGCTTGTTAATCCTCCTACTTCAGTCAGTGTTCCTTAGTGTTTTAATAGTTTTCTGTGGTGAAACTGAATCTAAATTGTTCTACTGGTCCGATTTCAATGTTTGACGAATCATTAAAAACCATGTTATGCATAGATTTGCAAACTATTATGAAAGTTGGACCTTTGCTTACGATATTTGCTTAAAAGATAATAAATAGTACTTGTTTTTAGATGCATTTTAATAAAAAATAATACTTTTTTCATTCAACTACTAAACAATTTTTGTATCTATATATTTAGAAATGCACTCAGCAAGTTGTAGAATAGTTTCTTAGCTTTATATTATCACCATTCACTTTTGTCAATTACTCCTCCATTTTTTAGCTACACATAAAAAACTGAAACAACCTTGAAATCGCCAGTTTTATATGTTTAGCGAATTTACCTATAGGGAAGAAGCTATTAACCATAGGTGGTATGGTAAAACTTAAGCCTGAGACCATGATAACTTTTCGTTTTGAGGCCCCCAGATTCCAAAAACACCACTTGTTCAAATTCATATTTATATTCAGAGTGTCTCACGTAAGGTGTCTCAAACAGATTGCAGACGAACCAATTGACCTAGAGGGATGAAATAAAATTATTTCCCACTAAATCGACCCCAAGGAATTATATAACGTGCATGTAAGTTATACATAACCCATTTATAAAAGAGGCCTCAAAGTACTTTGTAAGTGTTACGCACAAATAACATGCACTTTATATGGGAAAATGATGATTTTTAATGATTGCTAAAAAAACATAAGAGATACAAGGTTGGTGTAAATTAGGAAGTTGCTAGGATTTCCAAGACCTTTAACATGATATACTTTTTGACGAACGTAACTATTTGACTTTTTGGAGTTTCGGGTACATAAAAATGTTCAAAAAAAGTATTTTTGTATTTTGTTTTAAATACTGTCATGTAGCATATCAGGGTAAAGCTGATTTTAAATCGAGTACGAATTTTGGACCAGAATCAAGATATGTCTTTTGGTTTAGCAGATACAGGGTATTCCGTAAATGTCCATATTTTTCAAAAAATGGCCGCCAATTTGAAACGGAATAAGAAAGTGAGTTCTGTTTTTGCAAAAATGTTAGTCGAGTGTAGAGCTTTAAAATGGTGAATAACTTGACATATGTTTATATTTGAAAAGTTCAAGATTCGAACTAGTAACCGGAACACTCTGTATTTGTAACAAACTAAAAATAGTTTTACCTTACTCCTTGGGGTTGATTTAGTGTAAAATAATTTTATTTTGTCCTTCTAGGTCATTGGCTTGTCTGTCGTGAGACACCCTGTATATATATGTGTCTGTGTGTCCGTTGCCTCGCTAACTTTTTAAAGAAATGTCGGATTTTGATGAAATTTGGTACAAATGTGGAGAGGAACATTTATGACTTTAAGTTTGAAAACCAGATTAATCAGACTAAGGGAAGGGGGTTTTAAATTGTCCAAATACCAGTTTTTTGAATTTTTGACCTTAAAATTTTAAAAATACTCAGTTTTGGATATAGTAATAGAGCTTAAAAAAAATGTAGTATTTTTAATCATTAACCTAGGTTAAGTGGTTGCGGATAAAAAAAATTCATAAAATTTCCCATGTTAATCTTATAGGAAAAAGGTTTTTAGCTTTTCCTCAGTTAGTTTTAATGAAAACTGCACATTTGTTTTTACCAATACCTTCAGCTCTAAAAAACAATTATTTTTATTTTTAAATTGTGATTCTACGTTCAACCGTTGCAGAGCTATTCAAAGTGCTAAACACAGTACGTTGTCCAATGTTATCCTTATGGAGAAAAAATAAAATTTGATATCTCAATTATTTATAAATGTATATTGATGAAACTTGGTATATGCACCTAGTTGTAATACAGTATATTGATATTTGCACAAAGAAATCATTTTTTGTTGATTGTGCCTGTAACAGCAAACCTCTTACTCAGCCCTAATGTTATTCTTATAGAGAACTAGCTGTGTACCCGTCCTTCGTACGGGTTGTATATAAATGGTAGATTAACTAAAGCATATAACAATCCACATTATTTTACAATATTAATATTACATTTTACACGTTTAATGTACAATTAAATCAAAGTTAACAAAATATACTGGCAGATAGTTCGGGTACTGTTGCTAATTCAAGGAACTCTGTCGGGTAGTAAACGGCGCGTGGTTTGCAACTCCAAATCGGTACACGTAAAACTTTTGATTCGTTTTTAGAAATAAAAGAACTCAAGTACAACAAAATTAAAAAATATCGCTGAGGGGGGAAAGGGGGGCATAAATGTAAAATCAGTGGGGGGGAGCAAAATATAAAATCGGGGGGGGGGGTTTCAAAAATAAAAACCGGGGGGGAGAGTAAAAATATAAAATCGGGGCGGGGGCAAAAATTTAAAATGGAGGGGGGCATAAAATAGAAATATAAAATCGAAGAGGGCGGAGCAAAAATAAAAATGGGGAGGGTAAAAATATAAAATGGATGGGGGACAATATGAAATAAAAATATAAAATCAAAGAGGGGGGAGCAAATATAAAATTGGGGATGGACCAAAAATAAAAATGGGAGGGCAAAAATATAAAATTGGGGGGCAACAAAAAATCGGGAGGGGCAAGAATATATAATGGGGAGACATAAAATAGAAATATAAAATCGATGTGGGGAAGAGGGCAAAAATATAATATCAGGGGTTAGGCAAAAATAAAAATCGAGGGAGGGAGCAAAAATATAAAATCGGGGGGCAAAAAAATCGGGGGGGGGGCCAAAATATAAAATGGGGGACATAAAATAAAAATATCAAATTGAAGAGGGGGGGCAAAATTATAAAATCGGGGGGGTGGAGCAAAAAATAAAATAGGGAGGGGGCAAAAATAAAAATCGGGGTGGAGCAAAAATATAGAGTCGGGGGGGGCAAAGAATATAAAATCGGGGGGGCAAAAATATAAAATGGGGGGGACATAAAATAAAAATATAATACCGAAGAGGGGGGGAACAAAATATAAAATCGGGGGTGGGGCAAAAATAAAAATCGGGGGAGAGCAAAAATATAAAATCGGGGGGGTATAGGAAGTATCGGTAACAATTGTTTTTTGTGCAAATAAGAATAGACCACAACCAGATGAAGCCACATTAATATTTATTCATTAATATTAATAAATAGCTAGCTGACGTACCGTTATTCGCCCAGGGGCTTTTTCTACCCGTTCTTTAGTATACATAACCCATTTATAAAAGAGGCCTCAAAGTACTTTGTAAGTGTTACGCACAAATAACATGCACTTTATATGGGAAAATGATGATTTTTAATGATTGCTAAAAAAACATAAGAGATACAAGGTTGGTGTAAATTAGGAAGTTGCTAGGATTTCCAAGACCTTTAACATGATATACTTTTTGACGAACGTAACTATTTGACTTTTTGGAGTTTCGGGTACAAAAAATTTTCAAAAAAAGTATTTTTAGCGAATTTCCCCTATAGGGAAGAAGCTATTACCGTAGGTGGCATGGTAAGACTTAAGCCCGAGACCATGATAACTTTTCGTTTTGAGGTCCCCAGATGCCAAAAACACTATTCGTTCAAATTTATATATTTGTATATATATATATATGTGTCCGTTACCACGATAACTTTTGAAAGAAACACCCGATTTTGATGAAATTTGGCACAAATGTGGAGAGTACCATTTATGACTTTAAGTTCGAAAACCAGATCGATCGCACTATGGGAAGGGGGTTTTATGGGGGTTTACAATTTTCCAAAAATCGGTTTTTTGCAAATTTTACCCCAAAATATTAAAAACACTCAATTTTGGTTGTATCCATTTTATAGAGCTTAAAAAACAAATAATTTAGTATTTTGAATCATTAACCTAGGTTAAGTGGTTGCGGAGAAAATCCAAAAAAAACGTGTCCCATGTTAATCTTATGGGAAAAAGGTTTTTAGATTTTTCTCAGATAGTTTTACTAAAAACTTCACATTTCTATTCATTAATGTGTTTCATTAATGTGTTAGCTCAACGAAACAAACATTTTGGTGTTTTAATCGTTGTTCTACGTCCAACCGTTGCAGAGATATTCAAAGTGCTAAACACAGTACGTTGTCCAATGTTATCCTTATGGAGAATAAATCAAATTCTATATCTCGATTATTTTTGAATGTGTATTGATGAAACTTGGTATGTGGCTTCAACTAGTTGTGGTATATTGATATTAGCACAAAAAACAAGTTTTTTGTTGATAGTCCCCGTAGCAGCAAACCTGCATACTCGGCCCCCATGTTATTCATATGGAGAATAACTAAAGTTGTATATCTCCCTTAATTATGAACCTACATTAAGAGAACTTGGTATGTAGCTTCACCTGGTTCAGTTGTATTGATAATTGCAAAAAAAACACATTACTTATCTTCCTCGTTGCAGCAAACCTGCGTCCTCAACCCTGATGTTATTCTTATGGAGAATAAATAAAATGCTATATACCACTTATTTATGGATGTATTCTTGTGAAACTTGGTAAATAGCTCTATCTAGTAGTGAGTCACATATATATGAATTGGAAATTCGCTGAGTACGCAGGTTGGCTGCGACGGGGGTATTGTATTTTGTTTTAAATACTGTCATGTAGCATATCAGGGTAAAGCTGATTTTAAATCGAGTACGAATTTTGAATCAGAATTAAGATATGTCTTTTGGTTTAGCAGATACAGGGTATTCCGTAATGCAATTTGCAATTTGCATTTTAGTTAGCTTGAACAGCTGTTCTTGCTTCTGCTCTTTAACCCTTTTAGTGCCAGAGTGTTTCGGTCGTCATATCCCTAGAGTGCCAGAGTTTTTAACAGAGTATATCCAAAAAGTGCCAGGCACAAAATCAATATTTTGCAAGGGTTTGCAAAAAAATCCATAACTTTTTTATTTGGTAAGATATTACTATGAAACTTTTGTTTTGTAAGTTTAAAGTTACTATGCACATATATAATATCTAAGAAATAATAAGATTTTCACCAAATAACAACTATATTTATAGAGCTAGAAAATATACTGGAAATGTCCTGGAAGAAATAATAAAACGTAATGACGAAGACAAATTTTTTATAACAACGATATATCGTTGCAATGTATTTTTCGGTAAGACCACTGACGACGATATATCGTTGTGAAGTATTTTTCAGATGTTCCGTGCACATCGATATATCGTTGCGTGGCACTCAAAGGGTTAAGCTTTCAAATGGAAGTGTCCTCAGCTGTTCGCATTACAGTTTCTGAATGTTTACTTTCTTCTGAAATGTAAACATTGAAACTTAGGACGTTCACAGGGCGTAGCCCGAGGGGATTTTAAGAAAGTGAATAGGCCTATGTGTTGCATGGGTTCAAGATATACCTTTGTGTAAAGTTTCAGCCCAGTTGGTTCAATAGTTTTTGCGATCACCCGGAACATCAGACAGACAGAAAGAAACCATCTCTTCTTTATAATATTACTAGTAGAATGTACCCGTTCTTCGCACGGGTTAGAAAGGTAAGTTAGCTTGAAACAGCTGTTCTTGATTCTGCTTTTTAAGCTGTCAAATGAAAGTGTCCTCAGCTGTTGGGTATTACAGTTTCTGAACATTTACTTTGTTCTGAAATGTTAACATTGAGACTGAAGACGTTCACGGGGCGTGACTCGAGAGGATATTAAGGAAGTGAATAGGCCTACATGGGTTCTTGTGTAAAGTTTCAGCCCAGTCGGTTCAGTAGTTTTTGCGTTCACCCGGAACATCAGACAGACAGACAGAAACCACGTCTTCTTTATAATATTATATATAAATAAGTAAAGTTGTATATCTCCCTTAATTATGAATCTAAATGAATAAAACTTGGTATGTAGCTTTATTTGGTTTAGTTACATTGATAATTGTATAAAAACACATTTCTTGTCTTCCTTGTTGCAGCAAACCTACGTATTCTGGCCTAATGTTATTCTTATGGAGGATAAATACCCCTGTCCCAGGAAACCTGTGCACGCAGCAAATTTACAATACATATATATTCTTTGTTTAAAATTCATTGTTGGTGATGGCGAGTTTATGTTATTCAAGGAATTTTTGCGGACATTTTCCACTCATTACTAAAAACAAAGTTTCGAGACGTTTCGGGATCTGGAATCTGATCCCGTCCTCAGGTGGAAAGAATACCTAGAACATAACATTTTTTTCTGCAAAAATTCCTTGAATACTATATATATATCTCTTAATACCGCATAAAGCCGCTATATATCCCTTAATACCGCATAAAGCCACTATATATTTCTTAATACCGCATAAAGCCGCTAAATAAGTTTCTTTAATATACCTTCTTAAAAACGAAATACGTAACATTGTAATTATTCTCCATAAGAATAACATGGGGGCTGAGTATGCAGGTTTGCTGTAACAAGGAACACAACAAATGGGTTTTTATGTAATTTTTTAATTTATGTTCATAATTAAGGGATATATAATATTCGACTTATCCTCCAAAAGAATAACATGGGGGCTGAGTACGCAGGTTTGCTGCAACAAGGAACCCAAAATATACCACAAACAAAAAAACAAAAAAGCCACATACCAAAAATGTTATTAATTTATGTTCATAGTTAATGGGGATAACATTTTACTTATTCTCCATAAGAATAACATTGGGGCTGAGTACTCAGGTTTGTTGCTACGGGAACTATCGGCAAAAAAATAGTTTTTTATACAAATATCAATAGACTACAACAATATGAAGTAATATACCAAGTTTCGTCAGGATAAGTTGATAAATAAACGAGATATACAATTTTTCTTATCTTCCATAAGAATAACATTGAACAACATACTGTGTTTAGCAATTTCAATAACGCTGTAACCAATTGTCTTAGAACAATGATCAAAACACCAAATTGTTTGTTTTTTTAAGCTGAATTCAACGGTGAAAAATACAATTTTATTTACTAAAATATTATATGTAGAAAACTCAAAAAAAATATTTTTAAAAATATATATACAAAACCACCCCAAATACCCCTTTGGATGGAGCGATCTGGCTGGTTTTCAAACTTAAATTCATAAATGTTGCTTTACATGTTTGTACCAAATTTCATGAAAATGGGACCATTATTACAAGAGTTATATATGACCCATACACACACACACACACACACACACACACACACACACACACACACACACACACACACACACACACACATATATACAGGGTGTCCAGCTTCCACTGGGACAAACTTTACCAGAATATTCGGGAGGTCAAAACAAGCAAAAAATGCAATACAACATGTGTCCTATCTCGAACCGTTTTCTGTCTGGCTGTTTGTATGTGTTTTTTACATAAACCTGAATATCTCAGAAACGGTTTAAGATACAATAACGAAACTTGGTACACATGTACATCTATGTAACTATAATATTTCATAAAAATTATATTTTCCTATATTTTTCCGTTTCAAAATGGCGGTTGGTTAAAATTTTAAATTTTAAATATCTAAAAACCTTAATGTTTTACGAAAAATTTACAGGATACCTAAAAAATAGGAATTTTAACGACAAATCTAACGATGTATCATTTATTGAAATCGAGTCACGCATAACCAAGAAAATGTAAATTTAATAGTTAATGGTAAAGTTGCTGTAGAGCTGAAGGTAGTGTTATCAGAAGTTAAAAGTAAACAGCTGCTTGGTCAACAAGCTGGTTGGTCAAACAGCTGGTTGGTCTAAATAATAAAAATATTGTATTTTATATCCAAAAACACTTTCAATTATTTAATTAAAAGAGGAATAAAATAAGTTAAAATATTAATTATTTATTGAGGTTTTGGTATAATAAATGAGAAATATCAATTAACAGCTGATGTTAGGCTAAAAACAGCTGTTTTGTATTAAGTAGCATTAGAGACAACAAATAGGGACCATTGTTTAAGTAAACATTACTGGATATTGACGTTGGAATTCGTTATTATCAGTTTTACAGTTTCTAATTGAGTTTTATAGTTTTATTTATTTTTATAGTTATTTATTGAGCTTTACAGATTTTAACAGTTTTATAGTTAATACATCTTAAGTTTACATACATAATAATACATTTTCCCATTTTCCTGTTAAGGGTTTATGTGTAAAGTGTTCTTGCGCAAGTTTTCCTCCCTGTGAAATGAATCGTTTTAGCTGGGCAGAATATACAGATATTCATTACATGTATGGAGTTGCTGATGGAAATGCCAGAGTAGCAAGCAGGTTGTTTGCCGAGCGATTTCCCCGTAGAACTCAACCAAATCATCGTATTTTCTCTGGAGTTCATGACCGCCTGAAAGGAACTGGGAAACTGACACCAAATCGATCCAATGAACGCCTAAGACCAGTTAGAACTGTTGATTTTGAACAGGAAATTTTGGAAAGTTTGGAAAGTTGAAGACAATCCCTCCATAAGTGTCCGTTTGATTGCTAACAACAGAGGCGCATCTAAAAGCACAGTTTGGAATGTTCTGCACGAAAGTCTTCTTTACCCTTATAAACTGCAAAAAGTTCAATTCTTAGAACCAAGAGATTACCCACGGCGAGTCGACTTTGCTCGTTGGTTTCTACACAATTGTTGAAATTGTTTTTCCAAATTTTGTTCAACACGTTCTGTTTACAGACGAAGCACATTTTACACAGGAAAGTGTCTTCAATTCAAGGAACAATCACATTTGGGCTGATGAAAATCCACATGGAGTTAGGCAGCGGAATTTTCAAAAAAAGTTTTCGGTGAATGTGTGGGCTGGGATAATTGGGGACTGCTTAATAGGACCATACATTCTACCAAATAAGTTGAATGGACCAAACTACCTTGTTTTTTTGAGAAAGGTTCTACCAGAGCTACTTGAAAATGTCCCCCTTGAGGTACGAGAGTCCATGTGGTTTCAGCATGATGGGGCACCCTCTCATTTCTCAGCTAATGTAAAAGAGCATCTAGATGCAACTTACAGAAATTGTTGGATAGGACGTAGTGGGCCAGTCGAATGGCCTCCAAGATCACCTGATCTTACTCCAATAGACTTTTTCTTATGGGGCCACATGAAGGAAATAGTTTATACGACACCTGTTACCGATGAACTGGACCTAGTTGCAAGAATTATGGAAGTTGCTGCTAGAATAAACGAAAATAACAATTTTGAAACTGTCCAACAAAATGCCATGCGACGTTTCAGGTTGTGCAACCAGGTTGAAGGACGACACTTTGAACAAATATTATAGCCAGTTTAAATCTGAATACAATATTCTTAGTTAGAATTGTATTGTTAATTTGTATTTTTATTCTTAGTTATCTTTCTTGCATTGCTAATGTACCATACGCATTTATAAACAAATTATAATTTATTACTTCTTCGTTCTTTAAATTGTGTTATATGCTGAAGTGTTTTTGAATATAAAATAATGAATGAATTTTAGCTACAATGAATTTTAGCTATTTAGACCAACCAGCTGTTTGACCAACCAGCTTGTTGACCAAGCAGCTGTTTACTTTTAACTTCTGATAACACTACCTTCAGCTCTACAGCAACTTTACCATTAACTATTAAATTTGCATTTTCTCAGTTATGCGTGACTCGATTTCAATAAACGATACACCGTTAGATTTGTCGTTAAAATTCCTATTTTTTAGGTATCCTGTAACTTTTTCATAAAATATGCAGGTTTTTAGATATTTAAAATTTAAAATTTTAACAAGCCGCCATTTTGAAACTGAAAAATATAGGAAAATATAATTTTTATGAAATATTATAGTTACATAGATGTACATGTGTACCAAGTTTCGTTATTGTATCTTAAACCGTTTCTGAGATATTCAGGTTTATGTAAAAAACACATACAAACAGCCAGACAGAAAACGGTTCGAGATAGGACACATGTTGTATCGCATTTTTTGCTTGTTTTGACCTCCCGAATATTCTGTAAAGTTTGTCCCAGTGGAAGCTGGACACCCTGTATATATATATATATATATATATATATATATATATATATACAGTTGTGAACAGATTGTGTTTTTGGCATCTTGGGACCTCAAAACAAAAAGTTATCATGGTCCCGGGCGTAGGTCTTACCATGCTAACTACGATAATAGCTTTTTCCCTACGGGGAAATTTGTTAAAAAACTAAGACTCACCTTAGAGCTTTTGTGTGCATGTAGGCTTCATACTAAAGTACTTGTGTGTGGAAAAGGTTTGAAGCCTAAGAGATGTGTCCTCTTTTTTTACAATCCTCCAAAAATAGTGATTTTTCCAAATTTGCTGGATTTAAACTGCCATAACTCAAAAGGCACACGTCATCAAAATTTCAAATTTTCACAAAACTTGCTTTATTTGTATAGCAACAAGGTATTAAAATTTAATCATTGAGACTTTACTTGTATAGGTACAGCACTTACTTCAAAATGTCATTGTCAGCAAAGGACGGTAAATTTCTTGTATTAACCACAATGAGAATTTTCTGCCTTTAAGTATACTCAAATTAAACTTAAGGTAATAAATATCTACTAGTAGCCCATCGCCGCTTCGCTCGCGATCACAGTACAATATTATTTTTGAGAGGTTAGTTACAATTATTGTTAAAGTAACTGGGAAACCGAGCTTTGCTCCAGAAGCCAGACAGTTTGTTCTAGAGTACTTGTATTCATGATTCCTCTCCATATTTTCTTTGCTTATTTGCTTGTTTCTTTTCATTTTGAACATGTCCGCTTTATATTAAATCTTCAGTTTTAATGGTTCTCGCAGTTTATAGTCGATATAACCTAATCATGTATATTTAAAGCTATGTATACATTGGTTCTAATGACTATTCTCACAAAAATCACATGATACTTTCTTATTAATCTTTCTATCTCTATATATTCTTTTCTTACTTATGATTCTAATTTACTAACTCTTAATTCCGTATTTGTTCGGGAAATGTGGATACAAAAGTGACGCTATCTGATCTGTGGGCAATGGCTACCATGTGCTGAGCCTAGCTTGTCTTCACAATAATTAGTGTTACTACCTACAAAATTTACTAGGCTATTTAAATATAGCTCACAAATACTCTTGATTTACTTATGAATAAATATATTTCTACCTATGGTCTTCTTTGGTTTATTGTAGTGAGTAGAATGTGTTCTATAATTAATCTGTATATCAACAGAAGGTAGGTGTACAATTTTCTAGAATGTCTTTTAACTATTTAAATGAAATACAAAGTACAGAGGAACAATATAATATTTATTTATCTGATAACAACAATTGTGTTTTAAAAGTTATCAATCAAAGGGGATTTACAAATAATCTACAATTCAGGGGAAAGTTACAGTGAGTGGCCTAGGCTATAAGATGGATGGCAATAATAAATGTAGGCTTAAGACTAAAATGTTCATATTTCTATTATAAATGGGTTTCTTTTATAAATGAGGGCTCTTTTTCTCAGGGGGGGGAGTATCGTGCTGACTTGAATAACGTTGAATTTATGTGTGAAAGAATATTTAGTCCAATTAGGCTTATGTTGTTTACAAATTGCAACAATGATAAATTTTGGTGTTGTCCAAAAGGAAAGTCCAATGGTTTTCACTGAATTTACTGATGATTAAAATACTCAAATTAGATTTAGAAAAGATAGTTCAATGTAATAATATACTCTTGATGTTAATTTAAATTTCAGAACATTAGACTTGTTCTATTAAATGTCTGTATTCTTTCAAGTCCCTAACAGAATACACAATGGAAGTGGTTTACCAATCAGCTTACAAAGTTCTTCGCTCAATACCAATTTTGGGGATAAAACAAAGAAAAGGGAGTGAATTTAAAATGGTATTATACTGAGCAATGAGTCCCTAATTAATGAGCACTAAGCAATTCAAAACTTAGGCCATACTGGGTGAATTTAAATAGGAATAATGTCCTGTACAAAATTTTATGTCTTAACACTATGGCATCTGGAACAAGAAGGAAGATCTAGCAGAGATGATGTCTGGAAGCATGGTCCATTGTTGAAAGCACATGGTAGACACATATGTTAACACTGGTCACTGTAATTTAGATTCCTTAAGGACTATTTTTGAAAAGTATATTATATTAAATTTTAATTCTATTGCAATCCTCTCACATAAATTATATCTAAAATATTATTATTGGCAAACATATTAAATTAAGTGAGTAGGCTATTAGATGTGGATAGGCTGTGAATAAATTATTGGTGATTAACTAATGAAACACATATTATTTTACAATTGCACAGATAAATAAACATTAAATACATAGAGGGGAATGATTTTCTGAGGAGTGGTGATAAGGATGATTATTATTGGGCATGAACATAGGGCAATTAATACAATAACACATTTATGGGAAATTAATTAATTAACACATTGATAGGGAAACTTAAATATAAAATAGCACATAATGGGAAAATTATCATTAAATAATGAATGGATGACATGTAATACTATAACTTTACCAATTGAGTGTTTTTTAAGAAGTACCTGGGGGAGCCGAGCTTTGCTCGGGGAAGGCCAGTTAGTTTGTTTAGATGACTTGGAGTAATATTTTACTATTTTCCCCAACTGATTATCAGATTTGTTTAGCTTATTTGCCTCTTTTGATCACTCCAGTTGTTATTTATTGCTCAATGTCCATTTGATTTATTTTGGATATGACCACTCTATATATGCAATCTTCACTCAACAGTTTTAGTCACTGCTCTCAGTAAACCACATGCTAACAGTTTATACGAGTATTACTTTGACAGTTCCCTGGTTGATTATGAACACATGTTACAATTCTTTTGTTTTGACTTTAAACTCCATAAGCCCAATGTTATTTTTTTTTTTACTTTTTATTTTAGTTTTTTACAGTATTTGATTTTTTATGAGAATGAGGCCTGTCTAGAACTTATTTTTATCCTAGAAATTAGTTATTTCCAACATTCGAAGGAAATCGTTTGTGCCGTTTTTGAGATCAGAGTTGCAAGCATGCACGCATGGACGCAAGCAAGCAAACCTTACTCATATTAGAGTATAGGATTCAATGGTTGCTTTTGAACAGCTGGTACGATTCTTTTGATTTTATTTACAAATCTTAGCCATAACCCCAATGTTAATTTTTCGAATAATTGTCCATACAAAATTAAATTTTTCCTGGGATGAGACCTCATTAGAGCACATTTATTAACCCATAAATTTGATGGTTCCAACATTTAGAGAGCCCTATAGTAACACATTTTTTTGAGCAGGAGGAGCAAAGGCTTCACCTAGTACTGGTATATTGATATTTGCACAAACAAATGTTTTGCCGATTTTCCCCGCAGCAGCAAACCTGCATACTCATCGCCCATGTTATTCTCATGGAGAACTAGCTGGCCCAACAGACGTTGTCCTGTCCTAATGTCATTAAATTGGTTTTATGTCAAATATTCGTTCATTTTCAAGATGAGCTCGTTCACTTCACTTACTCGCCTCCCGGATGAGTTGCATTCAATTGATTTTTTATTTTTGTAATGAACATATGTTTATGCCTTTCAAGTATGTTTAGATATAATAATTGTTAACAGCTGTTTGGTGTAACTAACTGAACTTTAATCAAATCAATGGGAACTTTGAAGGCCAGTGGGATAGAGCCATTTGGTCGGATTAAACATTTTCTTTTATAAGTACCTTGTCCTGACATTAAAGAACATAACAAAAAAGAATTATTGAATTTGGTGCACTCATTCTCAAGTTATGGAGTGACAAAGGGAAATAGGGATTAATTTGTATATATTAATAGCTGGCCCAACAGACGTTGTCCTGTCCTAATGTCATTGAATTTGTTTTATGTCAAATACTCGTTCATTTTCTATATGAACTCATTCACTTGAAAAAAAAAGTTTACGTCCTATTCTCAGACCTACCGAATATACACACAAAATTTCATAAGAATCGGTCAAGCAGTTTTGGAAGTGTTTTGTTACAAACACTGTGACACGAGAATTTTATATATTAAATTAAGGTAAGTAAAATTTAATGTCTCCCTTAATTATGAACATAACTTAATAAGACTTGGTATGCAGCTTCGACTGGTTAAGTTGTATTGATAATTGCATAAAAACACATATTTTGTGTTCCTTGTTGCAGCAAACCTGCATACTCAGCTTTCAATGTTATTCTTATGGAGAATACATCAAATGCTATACATAACTTATTTGTTCGTGTATTTTTATCAAACTTGGTGTATTTTTATGTGTAGTGAGAAACATATACATGCATTGGAAATTCGCAGGTTTGCTGCGACAGCGGTATTTATTTCATTTTTATATCTCTAAACTATGGAAATATTTTAAATTCCGTAAACCTCTTCAAAATGCAAAATTGGCTTTGTTGCCTAAACAAAATGGCCGCCTGTTTGCTACATAAAATAAGAACTATAGTTCTTGAAACAAATACAGTAATTATATTTAATTTTATAAATAATTCACATCAATTAAAGAAATTGTAAGAAATATATGAAATTGATGAACTAGTGTTATAGAATGATTTTTGCATTAATTAAAAATGTAAAGAAAAAACAAGTTGCTGTTTTAAATAGATGATTAAATAAATATGTTCTAAATAATAATTGATTCATTTTTATACAACACCGCCCGAAAAAATATAGGACATGAAAAAAATTAAATAACCCCCAATAGTGACTCTACAGGTGTCATAAAACTTATTCTCAAAAGATTTCATAAAAATAAAACCCATTAGCAACTACCCTTGAATGATCTGAAATGGATTGACCCCTTGAATAAATAAAGTATAACTCCGTAAGATTAATAATAGAACTTTAAAAGCCCATGGGGCAGAGTTTTGAAGTTGGATGTTGTTCTCAAATGATGATACCCCAAAAGACACATCTTGAAAGTAACAGCTTTTGATTGACACCTAACATGTCAGGAAATTAATAGTTTTAGAGGGCTACAATCGCCGAACAAAAATCAAGAAATTATTTTAATAATATAGATGATATAACAATGAAAGAAATGTTTTTGGCAATTGTCTGAAGGTTTGGTTTTATTCTGTGTTTTAAGAAAACGTTTGAAGGATAACTTTTTCACACCCCTTCAATGCAGAGTGTAACTTGCAACATAGTTGTGGCGCCTTCTCTACCACACTAAAAATAAAGCTACATCTCTGCCTCCACCTGCTCCTGTCAAATAGTGTTTCCGTTTAATGCTAATTCATTCCCCTTTTTAGAAACTTGCAAGGATCAAAGAGGGATTTAGCAACGGCTAAGGGTAACCTGAAATAGTTAGGAAATTGTTAATTTTCTAAATTAACGTATTAAAATGATTATTTCAGAGGATGGAAATGATATTGTCAGGTAAATCAGTCAATTAAATTGCTAGGTCACATTTACTTGCATCAGGGATTTTCCTGCTTTGTAGTAGTTTTAGGCTATGTAATCACGGCTAGTATAGCCTTAAGCATAAAAAAGGAAATTGAGAGATTGAAAATATAAAAAGTTAATAAACTATGGTTTATTAACCAAAGAATTGTATTCATACCTTATTTTTAGTGAATTTCCTATGGAAGGTGAACTATTAGCATGACCCGCACGGTGAAACTTAAGCCCGGGACCACTATAGAAGTTCCTAACGTGACCCCCTAAACACTTTTGGGGGGTCGTTCAAAATGATATATATGTGTATGCACTCTAGCGGTCGCATTTTTGGTTCGATTTACTTTAAATTTGGTAGGGACGTTCCTTTCTATAATTAGTTGGACAAGTTCGTTGGGCAAAACAATCAGAAAACTCTAAACTCCGTTTTTAGGGATTATTCTTTCAAATTTTGAATTTTTGGACCCAAAAAGGGTCAGAAAAGCCCCGGACGTAAAATTAATGCATATACTGTATTAATATGGGAATTAGTGATGCAAAAGTTTTAAGCCCTCTCTCGTCATTCTAGTATATTTATTTACCGAGTTATTGAAGAAAATGTACATCGGTTAAACACAGTACGTTGTCTTATGGGGTTTTTACATTAGAAAAGCATGTTATTCATGTGACGATTATTTGTATCATCCCCAGCAACCTCGCACGTAGTTTCAAGCCTGACTGGACCTTCTCCTAACCTTATAATGCACAAAATTGTATTCCTAGTATTGCAGGTAAATGAAACCAGGAGCATCAGAACAGCCAAAAAATAAATGTTTTCAGATTTCAACAAAATTGGAATAAATGTATTTTTTTACACTGGTTTTGAGTTTTA
This sequence comes from Allygus modestus, assembly GCA_963675035.1. Taxonomy (NCBI): domain Eukaryota; kingdom Metazoa; phylum Arthropoda; class Insecta; order Hemiptera; family Cicadellidae; genus Allygus; species Allygus modestus. Next base: position 208,179,726 of record OY776111.1, read on the forward strand.
AAAGTTTTGTATGTGGAAATTCACTTCCCTCACGTCAGCGTGCTGCGTGCGAACTCGTTTTTTCATTTATCCCTAAACTCAATCAAACAAAAAATGTTTATTGCTGAAGGTTTTGTTAAGATTATGCGGAGTTGAATTATAGAATTAGTAGGGTTCTGATTAACAGGCTCAAGTTTATTATCCAAGACCAACACAGTGAGTGGATATTATTTACTCTAGTTTTTCTGTTTCTATTATGCAAATATTTCTGTTTCTAAAACCCGAAACCGAATCCACACACTTCTTGAGTGACAGCGGTTTGAAATTACTCGTGGCGATAAATGACATGTTTCAGTGTTTTGCAAAGAAAACATTATTTTCCTGTTCACCTTCAGTTTGAAACGTCTAAATTTAAAATTAACACTCATTTATAAATACTCTACCTAGAAACATATTGACAAATTCTTAAATCACCACCATCTTTTTAACAGAAAATATTATATTTCAGACACATTAGACAATAGACAATAGACAAATCTTTATTGCACATTACGTTCATACATATTACAAGAGTAATACACAAATAGGTACAAAGTCAAATAGTAGGCCTATTAAATTAAAAACTATGCCATGAAAACTAGTCTGGTGTTATAATAGTTAGTATCAAATACTTTTACCAACTATCATTGAAAAATTCATCCAAGGAATAATAGGATTTTTCTAGCAAATTGCTTTTCACTGATGATATAAATCTTAATGGAGGAAGTTTTTAAAACTGTCAGGAATTTTATTAAATATTTTCAACCCCATATATAGTGGACTTTTTGAAATTTAGACAAATTATGCAAAGGATACTGAAATGAGTTGCGGTTTGTTGTGTTATAATCATGTTTGAAATTATACTTTCCGAATTGATCGGGGCTTTTAAGTATTGTTTTCAGAATTTCCAGTATAAAGATAGAAGGGACAGTCAGAATTTCCAATTGTCGAAAGAGTGGTTTGCATTTAGTTTTAGGAGCGCTGTGTGTCATAACTCTTATAATTGACTTTTGGCTTTTATATACCCTGTGTACATCTGTGGCTGTACCCCAGAGTACAATTCCATAGCTTAATAATGAGTAAACATAAGCGTAATACACAGCCTTGCATACCTCAGCAGACTATATTGTAATAAGTACGCTCAGAGCAAATCTTGTTGAATTAAGTTTCTTTGTTATATAATCAATTTGTTCCATCCGATTTAGTTTGCTGTCCAAGTGAATACCTAGGAACTTGACTGTTTCTGCCAGATTAATTTTAGAATCAGGGGTAATATATTTGTCAGTTTAAAATGTATTATTTTAGTTTTATCATCATTTAATTTTAAACCATTACTAATAAACCAGTTGCTAATTTCTTCTATTGAAATTTGTATGACTTCCTCTAGATTATGAAATGTTTTGCCTTTTATTAGTGCTGTAGTATCATCTGCATATAATGTAAAATCACAAATGTGTTTGGGTATACTGAGGGGTAAATCATTGATATACACGAGAAAAAGGAGAGGTCCCAATATTGAGCCCTGTGGTACGCCTGATTTAATGGTTACCCAAGATGAATAATGTTTTCCTAACTTTGTTGAAATTACTGTTCTTTGCTTTCTATTAGATGAATAAAATTCAAGAAGCTTCAAAGCCACTCCATTGATTCCTATTTGCTCAAATTTAAAAAGTAATAATTTGTGATTAACACAATCAAAAGCATTTGATAAGTCACAAAATACACCTGCAGTGAATCGTGAATCATCCAGAGATTGTAAGACTGAGTTTAAAAATGATGAGAGAACTAATTGTGTGCCCATCTCTTTTCTGAATCCAAATTGTTCTTTACAAAGCACCTTGTTTGAGTTAAAATAGTTAGTCTAATATGAATTATTTTCTCAAAAATGTTTGACAAATTATTCAACAAAGATATCGGACGAAAGTTTTTGATTTCATAAAGAGAACCTTTTTTAAAAATCTTTATTACCTGTGACAGTTTCAAAGGGTCAGGGAAAACTCCCTCGTTGAAGCTGAAATTAATTAATTAAACTAATGGGCCTGAAATAATATTGACTGACCATTTTAAAATTTTGACTGGGATTTCATCCCACCCACATGCTCTACTATTGTTGAGACTGAGGATGATTCCTTCAACTTCCTTTTTATTTGTTGCTGAAAATATTATGAGATTCTCAGTTCGAGCCTGGGGAGAAATGATATTCAATGTTGGGTAATCAATATTTGGTAATTTCAAAGAGTCCACTATATTCACATAATGATTATTAAACATATTAGCTATTTTCAGAGGGTCAATTATAACATTATTATCTATTTTAAGTTGAACATCCATTTCTTTATTGTTATATTTCATACCTAACTCATTCCTAACAACATCCCACATAGCTTTTGACTCATTCTTAGCACTTAATATATATTTACTATTTGCAGCTTTCTTGGCCTCTGTAACAACTCTTTTAAATATCTTTTTATACTTATTAACATATTTCAAAAACATGGGATCCTTATTAGTTTTTGACAAGACATGTAACTTTCTTTTATTGATAGAAGAGACTCTAATTCCCAATGTAATCCATTTATTTGTTCTCTTAGCTTCCCTTCTTAAAATGAGTGTTTTAACAGGAAAATTTTCATCCAAACATAATCTAAACTGAGAGAGGAAACTTTTGTAACTGCTATCGACAGACTCCTTAAGTTCAAAACTATTTGTCCAGGCGTTGAGATTATTCAAAAAAGGCATTATTGACTTCACCGGAAATAACCTATAACTAACCATTTTCTGAGACTGTTTAGTACATTTCCTGTTCTCAGGCAGTTTAAGGAACAAAGCTTTGTGGTCAGATATAGCAAAATCTACACTGCTACAAATAACCTTACCATAACTTAAACCAGTTAACATGTTGTCAATGCAGGTTTTTGACCTGTCAGTCACTCTAGTTGGCTCTCGGAAATTAACTCTAAAACCATACCTTTTAATTATGTTTTCAAATTCTTTAACCAAACTTTTATTACAGTGCAAGATATTAATATTGAAATCTGCTGATATTACAATCTTTTTCCTGTTTAGATCCTTTTGTAACAAAATTAAAAGTTTCTCAAATTTACATAAAAATTGCTTAGTAATACTATACCCAGGTATTCTATACAAAGATATTACAATAATATTAAAACATTCGATTTCAACAAAGGAGCCCTCAAAAATAAACTCTGCATTAAATATTTTTAAGTCAGACCTCACTCTGCATGACAATGAATCATGGACCAAGATACAAGAGCCTCCCTTTGAAACATTCCTAAAGAATCCATCTATTAAACTATAATTGGGAATCTTATTCAAAATAAGTTGATTTGATTCTTTTACATTGTGTTCATTTAAACATATTACTTTAATGCTATTTAAGATACAGCAAAATACGTTAAGATTTTCAAACTTTTTTTAATGCCTCTTATATTATAATGAAAAATGCAAGAACCCAGGTCTTTTACAAGGCGTAAAGACTCGTCTGTGGATATCCCTTTTTGTAGTACATTTATAGCTGCTACCCCTTTGAAGTATTAAAAAGTAAACAAACACGAAGACAAAAAGAAGACAATGACAGATAGTGATTTTTTGGACGACTAACAGCTGATTTCCCCCAAAGATGTCATCACTAATCCTGCGCAACAGCACACATATATAACGTAATTTACATGTATTGGGTTGACTGTAACATATTCTTATTCTTAGACACATGGAGTGGACACGAGACAAGGGTTATGATTCTGGATTTTTGAAAGTTTGAAGATTACATTCAGATGGCCAGGGCTGGATTTAGATCTGTAGGCCCCGAGGCTACCCCTACTTGCGAGTGCGGGCCCTTACCAGCCAGGCCTGTGCCGGTTGGCGAACTTTTTTTTACATGACTATCTAGCCTATGCTTTTATCAGATCCTACAGAGGGCGCTGTGTAATCACTAAAAGTGTAAATTTCCAAAAACCGGATTGCTGCCTAGTGTGTTTGTTTTATCGTCGTGTTAGGGATATATTATAAAATGATTTTAATTATAGTACGTAAACCGAACTTCTTTCGTCACTCCAAGGAACATCTTTCCTCCATGAAGATAATATGGTTTTAAAGTCAGTAGGGCGGAGCCCTAAGGTTGAGGTTAAAAAAGTATTTACGTTTTTTTATTATTGAAAATTGACTAAAATCACAAAAAAAAAACGTAAAGAATAACATACAAACTTTACAGATGGGGATGAGGTCTACGGTTGAGGGGGGTGGCGCGCGGGGCCTATCCAACGTGAGGACATTTTTCAAGAGGTGTGGCTTTAACAAAACAAATCCAACTTACGTTAAGGCAAACATTTGTTTATTTATTAAAAATACAATATAAAATACTAATGTAACTAAACACCTTTTGGATGTTAAAAACAACTCATGATAATGTAATTAAAAAATTTAATGCTTGATAGATTTTGAGTTTTTAACATGCAAACACACACGTATGGCCACTTAACTTATTAAAATATATTTTAATGATGGCTTGAAGAGCCCATAGCCTCTAACCTTGCTCTAATACTCTACCCCATCTGATATTTTACTCTTTTCATGCTGAGGAAAATAAACGTTATAAGTAAGAACACATGTCAGTTCATAAACAATGTAGATACGTAATCACATGTGTTTAATGTAAACAGAGCAGACGTGTTTAAATCCCCATTCCTTTCTTATGGGGGATGTTTTACGTTATTGCTCATTTGCTATTAACTTTTTGCTGTTCTTTTTTTTAGAAATACCGCTATTTTTCCCGTGTACCTGGGATTAAGTCCTTTAATTTAAGCCGTCTCCCATCATCCTACGTTTTACCAAACTCCCACAATTTTGACTTAAACATGTCATTTACAGAATCGTATTTATTTTCAAATAATCGGGTTATTTATTTCATGCAGACTTCGAGACAGATTTTGATGATTCTTTCTTAATATGAAGGTAATTTTACGTATAAGGTCGTAACGGAGCCAGAATTTCGATTTAGGCCTCAGGGCTCTGCCCCACGGAACTTCCAAGTTCCCATGTTATTCATATAAAAGAGAGTTTAATTTGGTTTATGTCACGTTTTTCTTAATTTAATTCATTAAAATAGACAGCTGTTAAAGGATTATATCTAACTACAGACTGTCATTGTTTTGTTTAAATTTGTCTACTCTCTTCCTTATTTAGCGTTTTTAATTGCAAAATATTGCGGAGGAGCAGTTCGTTATATATAGGTCTAATAGTTTAAATTCAGTAAGTACAAAGGTTTGCTGTGACAGGGTAATAACATAAACTGACAAAAATATATAGCTGGAAAATATAAATAGTAAATCAATTGATGCTGCACTCTACTGGAACAAATAATAACCTTCTCAGATCAAAGAAGAACGTTATCTTTATTTGTAAAACTTGAGTTTAGTTTTTTTTTAATAAAGTTCAAAAACCTTTGTAAAACTGAATGAATTATTGTTTAACGGGCACTAATTTAATTATTTAACTATGAAACTTATAAATATAATCATTTTTAAATAGTTTCTTGTCATTCTTAAAATGTAATGGAAAACATTTTTGTCAAATTTGAAAGAAATCCGTTCAACCGTTTTCAAGTTAATGCGCTTCGTACACAAAAACACAACTACTGACAGACAACGAATCATTGTCACTGCTAATTATATTCCTTCACTTCGTTCCGTTATCAATTATGGCTCGCCTTCAGTTTATGTGATACTGTACCCGAGCACAGCAGTGTTGAGGTTATCATAGACACTTTACAGGCACTACGCAAGCACAGACTAAACGTTTTGGCTACTCTTAAACGTTTAAGAGAGCATTTTTACTATAGGCCAGCTTGTCTGGATAAACTGAGATCCAGATAAAACTAATCTGGATAAATCAAGGATTACTGTAGTAACATTACATGTCAAATAACTTATTATTAAAGTTCTGGTGATCCCTAGAAACATTCCAATTTACAGAAATGGCAATATGTTGTCACTCTCAATTTTATGAGATCAGTTCAGTGATGAATTACTGGAGATCTTGAGCTTTTTCAAAAATTACAAAATTCTTCGACAAAAAAATGGGGAAAATATTTTAAATATTCTTTATAATGTTTTTAAAGTTACGAAACCCAGGAATATGTTTGCTAAAAATCAAAAGCGTGGGATTCTCATTTCTGTTTTTATATTCTATCCATCCATGCTGTTTATCTGCCTTATTGTGCCAAAATGGATCATAGTTATGCGGCTTCCACACTAGTGCAACAAGCATCATGCGACAAGGATTTTTAGTGCTGGTCACATGCTACATAAAATCCAACCTGTGTTATCAAGTTGGAGCTTTCGCATTGAAGAAGCCTACTACTACTGCTTACTGTTTTTTCTGTACTGGTCGCACGAGCTACTCCAAACCGATCAATCAGTGTTCCGCAAATTGAAGTAGCTTGAAAGAAGCAAGTCAAGTTGGCGCATGCGCAGATGTCTTCTCCAGCCTGTTGTCTGCTGCAACATAGAGAGAGGAGTCGTGCGAAGTATATATTGTTGGTCCGTTAATATGAAAAGTGATTGAAAAAGCCGCTTCCAGACAATGGTGAAGTGGCATATCTGAATTTGTCTAAATTTTGAATTTGTAACTGCAGTTGAAGAGTACACTACAGTTACATTCTTGAAGAATACAGAAAAAATGTTATATTAAAAATATTTAAACATCCCTTAAAAATATTGTTTGTTTTTCCTCAACACTTATTGTTTGTCAACAGTTGCTTTCTCCTATTTTCAAAATTTTTTGAAGCATCTCACAAAGGTTGTTGAATGTATCGGTGGGCTCCATCCTGTATAAATGTTGAAATTTCTCAGATTTCTCTATGTAAGGTCAAACTGGCTACAATTTCCTGCATTTCCTGATGTGTAAGGGTGGGTCCACCATCAATGAGGTATTTATATCCTGACGTCTTCTTCTAATAACCACCGCTAGCAGCAACATAATTTCTTCCTCGTCGGTACACCTTGCTCTCAAGTGAGCTGTAGTGCTCCACTGTGCCACTTCTATATGCCATTCACATGGTATGAGGTTTCACACTGGTACGACTGGTGCTGGTTTCATCATGCGACTAGTTCAAAAAATGCTTGTTGTGCCAGTGTGGACGCCGCCTTAAGTAATGATTGATCAACAAACAAAGTAAAAAGGTTTTGTTTTGGGATTTATGAAAACAAAATCATAGTTACTTGCTGAGTTACATGGAAAATTAGCTCAACTCAGTGCCACTAGAAGGCAGACACAGCTACAGAAAAGATAAATGTCAGTAATGATACTTTAGTTAGTTTATGCTAAGTGGGAACACTTGATTGGAGGCTAATCAAGCTAAATAACTCAGTATTAACTAGGAGTACGCTCAATTATTCCCGTAACTGTATGAGCGAACTCAGAAAATGTAGATGAAAGTTATCAGTACTGATAACAACGCAAGTCTCAATCAAAATTTCGATAACAAATATCAAACAAATAGTTATGATCCAGTGGACTCTATAGAAAAAAATTTATATTTTTGGTTTGGGCCATTTTGATTCTTAGGATGAATTTAAGATTATCCTTAGCCGTTGCTAAATCCCGCTTTGATCCCTTGCAAGTTTCTAAAAAGGGGAACGAATTAGCATTAAACGGAAACACAATTTGACAGGAGCAGGTGGAGGCAGAGATGTGGCTTTATTGGATATCATAAATATCTTCTTAAAATCTCATTACAAAATATTTTACGGTTTTTTTAGTTTTTCATGCGCACATATACTTACACAAACACACAAACGGCCACTGAACTGTCTAAATCAATCTAGGGTAACGCTGGGCTCATTCAATAAATTGTTATACCACACTTATTTATTTAAGAGTACCGTTTTTTGAAACATAGTAGTCAAGAGAGTTTTATTATTGACTATAAATACTGAAGTAATCTTCTCATTGACATTATAAATTCTGTCCCTAGTTTTGTGTGTGCCAGGATTCAAAGAGGACTTAGTTCTCACTAATTACCAACAGAGTATACTGCTGTCAACTAATACTTATCCTCTCAAGGAGGGGTTAATACAACAGTTCGTATGTCAGGAAGCAAACATAAGTTGGTTATCACTTGCTTTCTGGGGTGGAGATATTTTACAAGTTAATGTAAATAATTAAAATAAATAATTGACAACAGCACGATCTGTTGGTGACCTAATCAAACTAATTCCAATTCAAATTCTGGCAAACACTAAAAGTGAGACAGCTGGGCCATGTAGATGGGATGTCTCCTTCAGTACATATATATTCAATGGATTTATCCTTATTATATCACAGTGTGATAGTTTTGACTAAAAGTAGCATAGTATGTTGCTTGGCAGTTAGCTATATATATTTTTCAACTGTAAATTCACTGAGTTTTAAGCAGGTTTGCTACGGGGGTATTTAAATATCAGAAACTGATAAAGTAACACATTTGGTAGAAGTAAATATATAATAGGGTGCTGTAATCTAGCGGAAAACGATTAACTTCCTCATATTACTGGAGAACGTTGTCTTAACTTATACAAACTGGTACTAGCGTTTTTAATCTAAAAATTATAAAAACCTTTGACAGACTGTATGAACTCATGTTTACCGGACTGTTCTTTACTTATTTAATCATAAAACGTATAAATAGGATAATTTGAAGGTAATTGTTTGTCACTACAAAACAATATTTTATTGGTATCTCACACTTTACTAACCTTAATTTTTATCCAATGCTTTACCTTATGGAAATTTTACATATTTTAAATGTTAATTATTACAAAATGGTTAAACGAACGTAATCTATTTTTTAACTGGTAGCGTAAAGTGTACTGGAAAATAGTTGTATAAAACTTTAAAACGATCCGTGCAGCCGTTTTTATGTTATTGCATTACGAACACACCCAACACACACAAACTGACAGACAATGAATCATTGACTATGCACATCACTATGCACTATGCATTGACTATTGACATAGATGCTCTCACTTCGTTCACTCACCAATTATTTTTTCATATAAATGAAGTCTTAGTATCCAACCACTAATAAGCCCCTTGTTTTTTAAATTGATTAATCTATACATCTAACTTTATAAGAGAAATTGGGGATGTTTTTAAATCACAGAATGAGGAAGGAGATGGCTCAAATTATAGGTATTGGCGCAAAGGACTGTAGAATATAAAAGTTTTTTCTCTAATTCCATGTCAGCCAGAAATAATAAAGAAAATTAGTTGGATTGTTTCCTACAAGAAAAGCATGGAGATTGTGCTTTTCATTAAATTCCCCCATTTGATTTAAGTGTCTGGTTTGTTCATGTAATGACATTATGTGATCTTAAACAAAAGATTAGGGGCTACAGGTGAACAAGGTTAATATATCTAGAAGTCTTGTCTCCTGTAAAAAAGGTGTAGCCTACATGGTCAACCGCCATTTTCGCCCTCTGTTCACTCTGCACTCATGGAAACCAACATGATAACCAATCAAATACTCTCTTCTCAAGTTACATGTTTGCCAGCTGACTAAACATAACTTTTGAAGAGAGGATTTGATTGATTTGGTTACTTGAGGAAGATGACGGTCAGCTATACTTCTTTACTCCAGACGAGACTCAAGATACATTAACCTCATTGCTACAGACTCGTTCACAGTACTTGGCACCTGGTTTGCACATGCACATTAATAACTCTCTCTCTCCACATGTCTCAGTACAGTCAGCTTACCAGTCTACACTTATTCATCATAACATGTGTCATGATAATTTTAGTCATTGTACAGTCAAGTTCAATTTGTTTTTAGCGAATTTCCCCTGTAGGGAAGAAGCTATTATACCGTATTCGGCATGGTAAGACCTAGGCCCAGGACCATGATAACTTTTTGTTTTGAGGTCCCCAGATGCCAAAAACACAGTTCGTTCAATACTGTGTGTATATGTATATATATGTGTGTCCGCAGGCACGATAACTTTCTTAAAATCAGCATATAGCCGAGGGCCACCAATGGAGCCAGACCGGGCCTGCTTGGTAGTTTGAGGTAACCAGATGCCAAAAACTCTATTCAATAAAATTTTTTTATATATGTGTGTGAGGGTTGGTTTTGATAACTGAAATAAAAAAGGTCCAATGAATTTTGCTACAAACGTGTAAAACAGCACTTTCTACCTATATCTATAATACGCTAAGGCGATTTTTGTAAACAGAACTCCTCCGTTATTCCTGGACCGATTTTGACGATTAAGGTATAAAAAAATGGTCCAGATTCGTAGTTGTGCAACGTGGTTTTCAATTTCCAATAATGTTTTGCTGAAGGGCACAGGACACCCTCAAAGTTCAATTTTTTCTCATAAATATAACAAGGAGAGTAGTTTGAATTCAGTTGCATTCTAAAACAGGCGACGATACAGTGAAATACAGGTAAACAGTAAGAACAGCTGATAACTGATATAAACAATAAAAGTTTGTTTTGCCCAATTTAGAGCAACAAGTCCACTAGTTAACTTTATTTCTCTACATCAGTAGCAGTGGTGCACTCGCAAAATATGCAGTGCCAGAACGTTTACAATTTTTCTTTTTAAATCAAGTATCTTATAAGTAAAAGTCAAAGGGCTAATTATACTGTGTGTCCCAAAATTCCTACTCCCCCTATTATTTTTTTAACGACTGCTTATATCAAGAATATCTCAGTCTTAGTGACCCAAAAAGGAACATGGCCAGCTTATTAAATGTCAAATTTTACAATGATATTTAAAAGCTGTTATGATTTAGAGGATCATCGTAGAGACCTCTAATTTGCACCATTCATATTCATATTTATTAAGACCTTTAAAAAGAGGTATCACTCAGTAACGGTTGCTATTTAAAATTTTTGACTTAGCCTCAAAAACCCCTATTTTGGGGATGGGGCAAAACTTTTTCACTCACTAAAAGATAAATGGCTTGGTTACTTAAACTTTCCCATAGAAAAATCATATTATTTCGAGATTTTGTTGGTGAATTTAAATGACTGCTATGCAAAAATAATGCAAAATGACGTTTTAAAATTCAAAAATTCAATTGAACGCTGTGTTTGATAGAAAAAAGCTAGAAACCCATAACTATTCCCCCATTCCATTTAATTCCATTCTTCTTCTTTTTGTACGCCTTTAAAACGATATATCACTCAAGGGGGTTACCATTTAAGTTTTTTGACTTAATCCCCAAAACCCCTATTTTGGGGGAGGGGTTTGAAAATTTGGACTCATCAAAAGTTTCTTTATTAGGTCACTAAGACTTCCTCAGAAGATAATCTCGATATATGCAGTCGTTAAAAAATAATGGGGGGGACTTTTGGGACAGGGGGTTTCATTTAAATTGGATAACTATAATGGTACCTTTCATAGCATTGTGTGATTTTGAAAAAAATAATGACGTAAATACCTATTTTTACTCTAAACATTTTCAATTGTGTAAGGAAAAGTTTTGTGAAAACACAAATTGTCCTGCTCTAGTAGTCTAATATTTAGGTTATGCCTCGTCCGGCATGTCCAAAATGAGGTTAATATATCTAGAGCCCTCGTCTGGGTTAAAAAAGTGAAGTTTACATGCTAACCGCCATTTTATCCCTGAATGACAGTTTCATAAAAAATAAAATATAAGTTTACATTTTTAAATTCACGAAATTGAATCAGAGTTTGGAAATTTCTATAGTCATTTTCTAAATATTTTTTCTGTTTTTTCCTACGATATAAATTAGACATAGACTATAATTTTGTTTGGTTTCCATTACTCCACACTTTCCATTGTTTGTTTGGGAATAGCGGAATAGCTTGTTTTTTAGGTATATGCACTGTCACCTAACCTAACAAACACGTCACTCATGATCGCTCAAAATAGTATTCACGACAGACTACATTATTCTAAATTAAAACAAAACTTAAGCAATGAATCACACTGGAAGATCACAACAGACACACAGTGGACTTGCCCGAAAAGATACAAAGTTGCAAGTTAGTTCAATGATGAGTCATTCGGCGGGCGACTGCCGTGAACGCACTCCCTAATCGAGCCGAAAATACTGTTAGCACGAAACTAGTCACAGCGCTTCTTCAGTATTGTAGGATTAAAATATTCTTCTCAAAAACCATAACTGTAACCGTTTTTAAGAACATTAAATAAATGTTATTACATCTTACATGAAAAGTAAGAACGCCAAGCAGTCCTTAGATGATTTTTCACCCTTAATGTCATAAAACCAGTGCCAGAACGGCGTTCCGGCACAAATGCACCACTGATGAATAGGTTGGGAGGTTAATGTTGACTAATGTCATTCTTAAAGGGAATAAGGCAAATTGTATATCTTGCTTATTTGCAAAAATATATTCATGAAAGGTGGTATATGGCTTTGTATGGTTTTGGTTTATCGATATTTGTATTTAAAAAATATTATGGTCCCCATGGCAGAAAATATGCATCCTCAGCCTTAATGTTATTCTTGTGGAGGATAATTTTATATATTAAAACGCTAAGCCGATTTTCGTTAAGAGAACTCCTCCATTGTTTCTGAACCGATTTTAACGATTGAGGTACCAAAATATTCGTCCTGATTTGTAGTTGTGTAAAAAAGTTTTCATTTTTCGATATTTTCAATGTGAAGGGCACGGGCCATCCTCAAAGTTCTTTTTCGCCCATAAGATTAACACGGGGAATAATTTTATTTGAATTGCAGCTATTAATACATTTATAGACAGATTATTAGCAATACCAGATGTTACAGGTAAGGAATTTATTTATCTATATAAACAAAATAAGTTTATTTTCTTCATCCCTTTGAGCAGTGAAATGTGTGCGGTGGAGATATTTAAATTTGTCTTAAAATATTTTTATCCGTCTATTTGTTTATGAGCCACGCGTTTAAAAAAACAAAACAAAAAACAACTGCACTAAATGAAATAAAATACTTTGCCCATCTTTGTGTGGAGGAGGAAACTTTGGCAGTTTTAAATCATAGTACGTCACAGGTTTCTCAACTTTTTTTGTTCTAATGAACATTTAGCCACAGAACAGAGGAAACACGTCTGCTTTACTACTGTATAAAGTTATATTAAACCGTATAAAATAATGCCATGGCAATGAAACATGACAGAACACATAATCCCTTGCAACATCGTAATCTCAGTTTATATAGGTAGTCATTCTGATTATAATATTAAATATTGTATGAGTTTTAAGTCCACCACCAATACATACAACAAATTACAGGAGTTATTGAGCAGATTTTTGGAAGAAGATGGGTCATCCCAAAAAAATTATGGGCTTAATCCCGTTCCAATGAGGCTCGGCCCTAATGACCGTCAACATTTCCATGTTAAACAAATACTTACTACACCGATTGAGCAAAAATTTGGTAGAAAGACAGCAGACAATGCACTAAAATCAGAAACAGGTCTATCAGACAGAAACATACTTATCTGATCCGTCGGCCTTTAACATTTAATTTAATCATCACTGACATCCGATTGCGCATACATTTGTCAGAAGGATAGTTAATACATCAGAATAAAATCTTTGCCTACTCCTGCTCCAAAAATGCTTTACTTTAGGGCTCTCCAAATTTTGGAACTATCAAGTTTATGGGTAAATAAATATGTTCTAATCAAGCCTCATCCCTGGAGAAATTTAGTTTTTTATGGAAGATTATTCGAAAAACTAACATTGGGGTTATGGTTAAGATTTTTAAATAAAAACAAAAGAATCGTACCAGCTGATCAAAAGCAACCATTGAATTCTAATTGAGACACTCAATTGATAAAGTATCATATGATTTTTGTGAGGATAGAGATTAGAACCAATGTATACATAGCTTTAAATATACATGGTTAAGTTATGTAAAAATTGTGAGAACCATTAAAACTGAAGATTGAATATAAAGCGAACATGTCCAAAATGATAAGAAACGAGCAAATAAGCAATGTAAATATGGAAAAGGAACCGTGAATATAAGTACTCTAGACATGTTGAACTAACTGGCTGGTTTCTCGAGCAAAGCTCGGTTTCCCAGGTGCTTTAACAATAATTGTATCTAACTTCTCAAAAATAATATCGTACTGTGATGCGAGCGAAGCCACGACGGGCTACTAATCTTATATATTAATACGCTAAGCCGGTATTTATTAAGAGAACTCCTCCATGATTTCTGAACCGATTTTAATTATTGAGGTACCTAAATATTTGTCCTGATTCGTAGTTGTGCATAAAGGTTTTCATTTTTTTATATTTTCAATTTGAAGGGCATAGGCCGCCCTCAAAGTTTGTTTTTTGCCCATAAGATTAACACAGGGAATAATTTGATTTGAACTGCAGCTGTTGATACATGATGGACAGGTTATTAGCAATACCAGATGTTAAAGGTAATGAATTTGAGTCTATATAAATCAAATAATTTTATTTTCTAAATCGCTTTGAGCAGTGAAATGTTGTATGCTGCGAAAAATTTAAACTATTGTTAAAATTGGTTTTTACGTCTGTTTATAGGCCAGATATGTTCCGCGTTTCACAAAAAAAGACTGTAATGAATTAGATAAAACATGTTGCCCATTTTCATGTGGAGGAGGAAACCTTTTGGCTGTTTATGCCCCTTTGTCTGGCAGTGCTCCACAGTACCACAGTACAATGTTTCACTACGCAGAACACATTTTATTTTTCTAATGAGCATTTAGTTAGTTAATTATCATTTATCACAGAAACACGTCTGCTTTACAAAGGTATACTAAACCGTATAAAATAACGGAATGGCAATAAAACCTTGGGTTTATGGAACACATAAGCCCTTACAGCATGGTACTTAAAGCTCAGACCATCTAGGTGATCATTGTGATTGTAATACTGAATATTTGATGTGTTTTTAAGTCCACCATCAAGAAGTCCAACAGACCAAGGAGTTATTGAACAGATATTTGGAAGAAGATGGGTCCATCCCAAAAGCCAGTTATAAGCTTATTCCCTTTAAAATGAGGGTTAGCCCTCACGACCTTTAACATTTTCATGTTAATCATACTAGACCGATTGAGCACAAATGTTTTTGAAATACAGCAGTCAGTGCACTATAATCAGAAACGGGCCTACACTTTCCATTTCTTACGTCCTTTGGGACTTACATGGTCCAGTGGCATTTCAAATTTTAATTTAACCATCACTGACTTTATTAACTGGACCGATTGAGCATACATTGATATTGGGAGGATAGTAAATACATCAGAATAAAACTTTTCCTACTCCTGCTCCAAAAAAGATTTACTTCAGGGCTCTCCAAATGTTGGAACTATCAAATTTATGGTTAATAAATGTGTTCTAATCAGGCCTCAACCCTGGTAAAATATAGTTTTGTATAGATAATTATTCAAAAACTAACATTGGGGTTACGGTTAAGATTTGGAAATAAAAACAAAAGAATCATAACAGCTGTTCAAAATCAATCATTTAATTGGAAACCACATTATCACCCACTTGGTAAAGCTTCATGTGATTTTTGTAAGAATAGTGATTAGAACCAATATATACATAACTTTAAACATACATGACTATGTTATGTATAAATTGCAAGAACCATTAAAACTGAAGATTGAATATAAATTGGACATATCCAAAATGAAAAGAAACAAGCAAATAAGCAAAGAAAATATGGAGAGGAACCGTAAATATAAGTACTTTAGACATTTTTAACAAACTGACTGGCTTTTCAAACAAAGCTCGGTCCCCCAGGTCTTTAACACATGTAACTAACTTCTCAAACATAACATTGTACTGTTATCGCGAGCGAAGCCGCAGCGGGCTACTAGTAACAAATTAATACCTCATTTATTTATGAACATTATTGTTATATTTTTTAATAAATAGTTTTTGGCTTGATCTGATGGTTTTTGACCACTGACAATTGCATAAAAGCCTAGTTTTAGTGGTAAATGTAGAAAACAATCCTACATACTCAGCCCTAATGTTGCTCTTATAGGTATATTTTTTTTGGGGGGGGGCAATAGAGAGCATAATATTGCACTATATGAAAAGTCACAATAATCTAAATCTCGATCCCCCAGTTGAAATACTCAAATTACGCTTATGTTGTAGAGAATAAATACAATTTTATATTGTACCTTGCTAATTTATGGATATATTTTTTGAAGGAATTGGTAAGTGGTAGTGGGGCACATATAATTGCATTGGAAATTTGCTGAGTTTGTAGGTTTGCTGTGATGGGATATTTGGTTTTTAAGTTATTCAACTGGTCTGAGGTTTATTTTCATTGAATGATTAATAACAATTTTACATTTTTAATTGCCCACCATTATAGACTGGAACCTGATATTGAGCATGGTTTTTGCCATTTGACTATGTATAATACTAGCTGTTACCCGGCAGACGTTGTCATGCCTTTGACTTTTACCAACTAAAACCAATATCTCCTAGATCACCTGTTCAAGTAAACATGTCATTAGCTTTTATGTAAACAACAATATCTTTCCATAAGGTTTATACAGATACAGATCTTTATATAAATATCTTACAATGTGTACAATATATAAGAAAAACGTGTTGGTATAAAAATGGAGAATAAAATGTAAAGAAGTTCACAATCATGCTGGCTCTTTGGTATTCGTTTGAGGTACTTTTGTTTATAGTTGGTGGAAATCATCATGGGAACCCTTTTGGGCCTCTTGGGAGGAATACAATTGAGTTAGGACAAAATGGATGGCTTAAAAACCTTCTCTGTGAAATTTTACATATTTATACCAAGTTTCATGGCAAACGGTCCAACGGTGTCCGAGTCCATAAACTTCAAATATATATATACAAACCAACATCCTTTTGTATAGATAAATATAGATGCAGTTTAATATGAATGGTCCCTTGATAGGGGTTTATATTACAGTATTTGGAGCAACCTTCCAAAAATTGCATTAGTCAAAGTCAAAGTCAAAATTCTCTTTATTCACAACTGAATATACAGAGGGTACATTTGAATAGTGTCAAATTCTGTTACAGAATACATTTCTTAACCTAAGTTTTTACAATATGATTGTTACATCTTAAAATACTCGTCTATGGAGTATATAGTTTTGTCAATTAAGTAATTTTTCAATTTTTTTCCTGAATTTTGGTAAAGGTTCCTCATTTTTAATTAATTTCCTTAGGTAGCACTTTAAAGAATTTTCCTCCTGCATAGGATGGTTTTTTTATATATAATTGAAGCCTGTGGGGAGTGGGTATGATTTCCGTTTTTTTTTCTTGGAAATTTTGTGTTATTGGACATGACATGTTCAGAGAAGGTATATTTTGCTGAAAATCATGTGTAAAATCTATTTTCTAGTTGGTTCAGTTTTAAAACTATTCAACCTAGGACTTAGTTGTGATATATATCGGCTTGACAATAAATTTATTCATAATAAAATTTGTTATGAATACAAAATCATGTTTTTACTTGTTTCTGTGTTGGGAAAATTGAAAATATTGAAGTTCTGGTGAAATCAAGTAAACATGTTTCACAGTTTCACTTAAAAGTTCATACCTTAGTTTATAAAACTGCAATTGAAATTCTTTGGAGGTTTCAGTTATTTTTTTGTTTTTTAATGAATTTCCTAATAGATAGCTACAATCGCATAATTCCGTCCTCTTGTGGTGTGGTGGTAATTTACAGATCAAACTAATTCCTAAAACTCAAGCAACTGGGCAGAATATTATTTTGATTAGCATCTGTTATGTTATTATTTTGTTGCTTTTTTTACAAACAAATATACTCGTTATTTTTACTTTTGAGAGGTAAACATTAGTAGCGAAACAGGACCAGAGAAATATGAGGGGCGTTATGTTTAATTTCTTCGCTAAACTTAGGACTAGGAGGGGAATAAAATTTTTAAAAATAACATGGGATGTCCCTACTTAATTGGTAAAGTATACATGTAATTCTCCCTCATTCCTCACGCATTTAATTTCTCATAACCAACCATTTCACATTGTATGATTAAACTAGGTTAAATAAGTAAATTATTACTCAGTGGTAATTATGAAGCGATTGCCTAATGGATATATTATTAGGCTTAAATGAAGTAGGCTTTGAGTTTAAGTCTCTGGCAGGGCCGTACTCAGGGGGGGCCCGGCCGGTGTCTAAAAAAAGGTCATCAACTTGGACCCGGACGGCAACAAGGGCACACACCACTAGGCCTGCCCAGGGGCCCATGAAAGCTGAGTACGGCCCTGGTATTTGGCCAATCAACAGATATATAAGCATTAGAACAATAAAACTTGATTACCCTCTTTAATACAACTTCTCCTAAAGCCATAAATTAAATTAAAGTGCCAATTTAAAACATTTTCCTTAAAGATAAAATTTGATCACTTTGTTTTTAATTTGACAATAAAACAGAAATCAGGTGAACAGGCAAAGCTGATGGGACAAGCTAGGCTTCCGTAATATGAAAGACACTTGTACAAATCATAAGGTTATTAGCTAGCTAAATGAGGGAACATAATGTTGTATTATATCCCACTGTTTGGAATGTATATCTAACCTTTATTGTGGGTGACTTGCTTAAAGGTACATGCTTGCTACCATGGGGTCATTTCATGGGAATAATACTCATGGAAAAGTATAAATAAAACACAGTTTATAAGAAATTGTTTCTTTACTGCTTATAATAAGGACATTCAATGCTAAATTCAAATCTTGCTTGACATTTTCACTCATATTAATTCCGATAAGTACACATACGAAGACATCTCACCACTTATGT
This sequence comes from Allygus modestus, assembly GCA_963675035.1. Taxonomy (NCBI): domain Eukaryota; kingdom Metazoa; phylum Arthropoda; class Insecta; order Hemiptera; family Cicadellidae; genus Allygus; species Allygus modestus. The sequence goes on from OY776111.1 coordinate 208,198,538, forward strand.
TAAAAATAAATAAGACAAATAAATGTAGTTGAAATTCAGATGTTGCGAAGTATGTAGTTGATGGAGTTGGTCGACTCGCTCGCCCCTTGTTGGAGTTGTTTGATGGTTGTTGTGTTGGTTTTGTTTACAGTTCCTCCTCCTCCTCCTTGGAGGCACCGACCAGCAGCTCGATGAGAGCCTCTGTGTCGATGTCGCCCTTCTCGTCAATCACCATCGCCTCAAAGGCGTCATCCACCTCCTTGGCGGAGAACTTCTCACCCCAGGTCGTCAGGGCGTGTTTCAGCCTACACAGGTTTCGATAGACTCCGATTACAATTATTGTATCTATTGTAATTATTGTATATATGACTTTTCATTATTAGTTAGATTTAAATCATTCAAATTGTCCAATAGGTTCTCGTAAACCTTATTTTTAAGAACTACAGTGAATTGTTTTAAATTCATACTGTATTATTTATGCTTTATAGTTCATAGGTTAGTGTCAGGTTATGGTTCAGGATATCATTGATTTTCAAATTCGGAACATTGTAATCGGATTGACATCATTCACTAACCTGCTTTTAAAATTTAACTAATAATACTCATAAAAATGATGTTATGAGTATGAAATGCAACAAGCAACATATATGCTGGTTCCCAAAATTTTTCAATTATAGATAACCTTCTAGAAATTTAAGTAATACAAATGTATGATAAAAGAATAGTAACTTCATAAGCATTATTCTTAAAGAAGAAATACAATGTTACTGAAAGTAGTATCTTTTGAGAACACTTTGCAAAAAAAGCTTCTGTCTCAGTATTAACCCACTTAGGAACTTGTTTATGGATTAACCCACATGAATTTATCTACATTTGGACCCTTTGCCCAACAACTATACATAACAGAAGATAAATCCAGTGAGATTAAGTAATTATTAAATATTTAGTATTTAGTGTTATTCATGAGCAGAATTATACAGTCTATGCAAACAATGCGGCATAGAGCAAGCAGGTATGTGTTGGGTTGCACATGAACAAGTTGCTGTGTGTTATAGATTCATCAACTAACTTGTACAAGGAGATATCATGGATCATGTGATTATGATGTATTGTATGACCCCCCTTTTCACATAATGTGCTCTTAATGCTAAAACTTGTGGCATCAAACTAACACTTACTTCTCACCGTCGATGATACCGTCGTTGTCAAAGGTCTTGAAGGCAGCGATGACGACATCGTCCTCGTCAGCCTGTCCTGACATGCGGGTGGCGAAGAGAGTCAGCATCTGGGTGAAGTTGATTGGTCCGGGAGCCTCGTTCAGCATCTCGTCCAACTCCTTCTCAGACACCAACTTGCCGATCTGGTTGAAGGTGGACCTCAGATCGCTCTTGCCAATGATACCGTCTTTGTCGGCATCCATGAAAGCAAAGCCCTGGAGCAGAAATGGTGATTAGTCAGTTGGTTGTGGTAGATTGCTGTGGTAGATTTGGATTGGTTGGTTGTTGGTTGCTGGTGGTTGCTGGTTTAGCAAGTTACGATGCAGGAAATAAAACACTATATGTTAGGTAGTTTAGTTGGGACAGTAGGTGTGTAAGAGGGCAACAATTTACACCTAATTTTTCTTAAAGAAAAAAAAAAACTATTAGAATTTTGTTCCCAGAATGTGGCTCTTTCATGTGTTGTTTTAACATAAGTGACTAAAGAGAATATTTGTAACATTTGTAATAATATAATTTAAAGTAATAAAGTAATTTTTAACTCTAAGATCATAAATTTACACCTTGATAACTTTTTTTGCTAACACAATGTAAAGTAGTGTAGTTCAGAGGGACTTGGTCAGTCAATAGCAGTCATCAGTAAGATTACTTACACACAACAATCACCCTCTTAGCACACAACAATCTGTAAGCCTCTTAATTAGGTAGGAACAAATTGATTTGATTGAATTTTTATTGTGAATATATTATTAAAATACTAACTTCCTTGAACTCAGCAATCTGTCCCTGTGAGAACATAGAGAAGACATTTGAGCCGGAACGCTTGGCAGACTTCTTGGAGCCGCGAGAGCTGGCTTTGGTGGAGGCCTTGGATGGTGCAGGCTCTGGCTCGGGTGCTGGGGCGGGCTCGGGTTCTGGGGGTGGTGCTTCTTCCTTCTTCTTCTTCTTCTTCTTCTCCTTATCAGCCTAACAACATAAAAAAGTGTTATTCAACAAAAAAACTTGACCTTTACAATTTTGCAATGTTCAAACTCTATTTTCATCAAAGGATGTAGAAACTCTTCTTTTTTTTAAAAAGCTGAGACATAAAAGCCAAATTATAAAACAAAAATTCTTGAATGTTTTATGATTGTTATATGAAACATTTTATAAAACCAGAAGCTTCTTGAAACATTTTAAGTGTAGCATATTTTTAACAAAGTATTTTTTCAAAAGGAAATGTGTATTGTTGGGATTGAAAGTAATAATGATTGATTTTGAATTATTCAACACACCGTTTAGTAATTCCTCCCCCTCATCTGACTGGTGTATAATGATCAGCTGTGATACAATTTTTGCAGTAAAAAACAACTGAAGTCTCCATCTCCAGTGGCTGTACAAAGCTTGTGGTGGGGCTAACTTCCCCTGCCGGCCAGCAAGTCAACTCCATACATTAATTATTTTGTGAAGTTGGTTGTTGTCAGGTGATCCAGCCCATTTAAAAGAACTAGGTCTGATATGAACCACGATCCCGGTGACACTGAGAAAATTCCTGCTCATTTTCCTAAGTTTTTCATGGTTAGTGATGAATTTGTTTCAATTGTTAATCTCCACAGCTCTAAAACAATGTTGGGTTGAATTTGGTGGTGTAATTTTATTTTTTGATGAGTAATGTAATACATCCATTAAAATAAAACCATAATCTTTATGAGACTTGACATATATTGTATAAGAAACCCCTTTAATATTGCATATGATACGGTTAAATCAAAGTAATACTTTTAAACACCAATAAACCACCCTGCTCTCTATTTGTTCAATTTGTGGCTAATCTGAAATGTTGTTTATACGTTCTATAATTTCGTAGAATTCTTTTGTACCACTAACAGCGCAATCACACTATTATTAGTATTGAATAATTCCCTTACCCTTGTCAATAATAACAGTTTTCACACTCTTGATTTTAAATACAGGATTTTTGTAATCAGAAGTAGCTGATGAATTGTTATTCTACATTTGGTGGTTGTACCACATTAGTTTCTACAGTGGTAGAGTTTTCTGGAACCAGGCAGCCAATAAAGTCAGGACGAGACATTTTTACCCTGGTCCTTCTATATGGTGAGAAGTATTTTGGTTAATCACTTTTCTCTTATGTGCCTATTTGCTCATTCTCCATTCTATTCATGGACGCGACAACAGTAAGTCTGATTTGCTGATCTGGGTATTAACTATATAAGGTAGGTAAAGTCAGCCCCAATCTGATTGACTACTAGAGTTGACCAGTTGCCTTTTAACTTGATATGTGCCCGGTATATTATTTATTGTTTACCAACCCATAATACAGTATTACTCAGATTTTAACATTGTTTCTATTTCACCACTTTTAAAGACTGATTGATTTTAATTACTGTTAAAATACAATGTTACCCAATTATTGATTTTTATTGTAAACATAAAATAATAAGGACAAATTGAACAGCTTTGTCCAGCTGAATAAACTACCGTTTTAAATCTGTATTAATGTTCAGTTTGTACATCAAGACGTGAACAGGTGTTTTTTTTATAAAAACCTTTTTTTTAACAACTATTTAATGAAATGTATTATAAAGGGGCTGAAACTTGTCTGATTTAACTATGAAAAACTTATGAAATATTTGTTCAGTCTTTCAGTATTCAAACACTAGTTCCAAGAGAAATTGTTTGTGTTGTAAAATAATATATTTTTGATTTATAAACTTGTTGCATATCTCTCATAATCAAAATACAATCTTTTTAAGATGTCCTAAATTGGCTAGATCTAGAGCAGCCGAAGCCGAGCCCAGAATAAGCCAGCCACCAGTGGCTGCCACAAATAGCTTGGCAGGCAAAGAGCCAATGAAACACAACCCATACAGAAATAGACTTGCATCGTGTTCATTCTTGTTCTTGTTTTCTCCAACATAATTTTAACATATTAACCCTCTCTTTTGGGTCCACTTTAGCTTTATTTGAGTCTTATACCAGATATTACAAATATTGTTACTATAAACATATTTTTAAAATGATCGATAATTATATAAATTATGTTTATAAAAAATGTAAAATATATTTTAGCATTTCTTTAAATGCTCAAATATATTTTATTTAACTTACAAAACTTTTACTCTCAATTGCTATAGGACTTACTAAGGTCATGAACGCAAAAGATTTACTGAACTAAGTAGTAAAAAACATAGCTGATCATGTAGTTTATACACTGTTTATATATATACTTAATAACTCAATAGAAACTAGAAGTATAGTTATGTCAACTGCTTATAGGACACATGCATTAGGTTTGATACAACATCAGTGAGTTTGTTAATTGAATTAAGAATTTATTTTCATACTATCCTATTCGGGTTGAATTGAATGAATGGCGGAACACTTTTAATTTGATCAAAATGACTTTAACCATATAAATATCTGTATAAAAGTCTATTTGCACCTAATATACAGTATACTACATATATGTAAAGATAAATCCTAAGATTTAAAGAGCTAAAATTTACCAAAGTATGCATTTTATTTTCTTCTTAAATTTCAGTAGTAGTGATATGTTTACTAAAACTCAACAATACCATTATCTTTTTTGTGTAATGATGCTTGAAGATTAACATAAACAATTTATCTTTATCTTTATCTTTTTAAGATAAGTATATGAGATTGTGGCTAGGTCATTATTTTGTTTGTTTTCACAATTGTGTGTATCCAACTTTTTGTTTATTATTTTTAATTTTTCTTTCATTCAATTTGCATTTTATTCTAAGTGTATTGTATCATTTAAAATTGTAATTCAACACATAAAAATCATTAAAGTTTAAAAAATAAAATTAATAAAATAAATAACCATATTTCAACAAATCCAATTAAAATTGTTTTTATTGTTTAATTATAACTTAAAAAATGTATTGATAGTTTACAATTTATTTGATTATCCCTGTTAATTACAAGATAAGTATTAACTGTTTTTATTGAATGCTATTAATGTTTATATGATAAATAATTCACTTTAATCCGATTCAATTGTTTTATCTTATCTCATATATAATATTTATTTTATTTAACAATTAAGATTTTCAAGTGTTGCCTATTTATGATAGCAAGAAAACTATAAATTAATTCTCAAGTTCAAATTTCTCATGTACTAGCAGAAGTTTATTGAGACAACAAAACTTATTGACAAGATAATTTTATAAACTTTACTAGGAGCTATCACTTTTTTCCTTCATTTGAATTTCAATAAATTTAAATCGGTAGTTTATTTGATTAGTAAAAAATATTTCTTCCTTTTATTCATATAAAAAGATTAAGTTGAACAACAGTACAATAACGTATATAAGTTGTTTGATTTAAAAATCTCTATACTGGATGTTGATGTATGAAAGACAACTCCTACTACTATTGATCACTGTTGTGGTCACTCACCATTGTGGTTAGGACGCTTGGCGAGTCAACGAGAGAGTACGGTCGGAGGACTGGTGCCGACTGGGGTCTTGATCTGCTCTCTTCCAATACCCACTGTTATCCTCCGGGGGAGGTTAAAAATAGCCAGCATAGATCTCAAACAAAACCTCCATTGCTATCCCAGAATTCCATCAGTGAGTGCCTTAAAAGGCCTACAGTCTGGACGGTTCACTTTGCCGACACCTATCCCCCACCTTTCACTGCCAATTGTTCAATTGTGGGTAGCCCCAAAACTCAGCAACTGGGTCATGAAGGAGTGAGCGAAGTTCATGGTCAGAGTTGTTTACACTCGAACAATACCTGTCCTAAGGGTCAGAATATTTTACAAGTTTACGGAAAGTTGTGTCCAGCTAGTGATGTGAGTTGGTGAGATGGAGAATGATTTGAAGCAGTAAATTACACTCCATGTGCTTCTCCTTGCCAAAATGTCATGCAACGCTTGTTAGCAATTAACCATGCTGTGTTTTTACACTGGAGGATCGAGGCATAAATTAGTTACCGATTTAAAACTGTTAATTTTTAAAGTATTTATTTTAGCTGAAAAATTTTTCTTTGATTTATTTTGAAAATCCTAAAAATTAATTAGTTTCAAATATTTAAACAAATTCAGACTATAATGATTTTTACAAAATTTATTGATTGTAGTTTAATAGAACTTTGAGTACATTATAACATTTTTGAGTGTTTCAGTTGTCTTTATACAGGATGATAAATTGAGAAATCAGATCCAAGTCAAATTAACTTATCACTTCTATTTAAATGGGAGTTAACTTTATTGCACGTAAAGAAATTTTTTTGCACATACTAAAATACAAAAGTACCTTTATTGTGTTGAATTTTTATGTGTATAGCAAAGGACGATAATATTTTTAAATACCCCCGTCGCAGCAAACCTGCGTACTCAGCGAATTTCCAATGCATAATATTTGTCTTAATACCACATAAAAGCCGCATACCAAGTTTCATAAAAATATATTCACATATAAGCGATTTTAATTATTCTCCATAAGAGTAACATTGGTAATGAGTACGTAGGTTTGGTGAAACAAGGAACACAAACAATTGGTTTTTATGCAAATATAAATATAATTTAACTAGGCGAAGCCACATACCAATTTTCATCATTATTCAATCATGAATAAGCACTATATAACATTTTATTTATTCTCCATAAGAATAACATGGGGGCTGAGTAAGCAGATTTGCTGCAACAAGGGAAAAATGGGTTTTTATGCAATTATCAATATAACTCAACCAAGTGAAGCTACATACCAAGTTTTATTAATTTATGTTCATAATTAAGGGAGTCATTACATTTTACTTATTCTCCATAAGAATAACATGGGGTTGAGTACGCAGGTTTGCTGCTACGGGAATAATCAACAAAAATCAATTTGTTGTGCAAATATCAATATACCAATACTACGTGAAGCCGCATACCAAATTTCATCAACATACATTCATAAATAATCGAGATATCAAATTTTATTTATTCTCCATAAGGATAACATTGGACAACGTACTGTAATTAGCACTTTGAATATCTCAGCAACGGTTGGGCGTAGAATCACAATTTAAAAACCAAAATGATTGTTTTGTGGAACTGAACAGATTGGTAAAAGCAAATGTGAAGTTTACATTAAAATAACCTTAGGAAAAGCCAAAACCTTTTTCTCATAAGATAACATGGAAGATTTTATGAGTAGGTTTTGTGGATTTTCTCCGCAACCGCTTAACCTAGGTTAATAATTCAAAATACTATATTATTTGTTATTTAAGCTCTAAAACATGGTCAAAACCAAAATTAAGCTTTTAAAAAATTTTAGGGTGAAAAATGCAAAAAACTGATTTTTGGAAAATTTAAAACCCCCATAAACCCCCTTTCCCATGGTACCGATTTTTCTGGTTTTCGAACTTAAAGTCATGAATGTCATTTTACACATTTGAGCCAAATTTCATCGAAATCGGACGTTTTTTACTCAAGTTATCGCATTCACGGACACATATATATATATATATATATATATATATATATATACAGGGTGTCACAAAAATCCGGAACTGGCTATACATAACCATATTCTACATACAAAAATAAATCGACAATGTTCAGTAAAATTTTTTCGATTTCAACTTTGTTTAGCCGCTATCCGCCATTTTGTTTTTTCACTTAAACATTTCTATTTCCGTAATGGATTAATGTATCAACTAAAAATTTGGTATGGAGCTTTACAGGATAAATGTCTAAATCCACAAAAAAATTATTTTTTTCCGACGTTTATTTTCAAAATGGCAGCCACTTTAAATTTTTAAAGTCATATTCCATGAAAACTAGCAACTGAAACAAAAATTTTACAAGATAAACAATTTAAAGCACTTTGTAATCCAAATCTAATGACATTTTTACTGTAAAAATCGGTTAATAAATAAAAAAGTTATGGTAATTTTTTTATAATAAATTTCAAAATGGCGGCCATATACAAATTTCAAAGTCAAATTCCTTGAAAACTAGCAACTAAAACAAAATTTTACAAGTCATAAAATTTAAAGGACTTGGTCAAATGCACTAGGGAATTTGACTTTGAAAATTTTATATGGCCGCCATTTTGAAATTTATTATAATAAATTGCCATAACTTTTTTATTTATTAACCGATTTTTACAGTAAAAATGTCATTAGATTTGGATTACAAAGTGCTTTAAATTGTATATCTTGTAAAATTTTGTTTCAGTTGCTAGTTTTCATGGAATTTGACTTTAAAAATTTAAAGTGGCCGCCATTTTGAAAATAAACGTCGGAAAAAAATAATTTTTTTTGTGGATTTAGACATTTATCCTGTAAAGCTCCATACCAAATTTTTAGTTGATACATTAATCCATTACGGAAATAGAAATGTTTAAGTGAAAAAACAAAATGGCGGATAGCGGCTAAACGAAGTTGAAATCGAACAAATTTTACTGAACATTTTTGATTTATTTTTGTATGTAGAATATGGTCATGTATAGCCAGTTCCGGATTTTTGTGACACCCTGTATATAGATATATATTATATATATACAGGGTGTCACAAAAAAGTGTGATGGGCTATACAGGACCTAATTCTACATGCAAAAATAAGTCAAAAATGAAAAATAACATTTTTTGGATTTCGGCTTAGTTTAGCCGTAATCCGCCATTTTGTTTTTTTGGGAAAATATTTATTATTTCAAAAACCCAGTGAGATATTTTTACGAAACTTGGCAAAAGTGTTTACACTAAAGTAAGTAACATTCGTAAAAAAAAATATTTTTTTACCTTTCCAAATTTCAAAATGGCGGCCATTTGAATTTTTTTATGCCAAATTTCATGAAAACCGGTACCTAAATCAAAATTTTTCAAGACACAAAATCTTTTGTATTTATTATAACAAACCCAACAAAACAAAAATGAATAAAATCGGTTCATAAATAAAGAAGCTGTGTTTATTTTAGTATTTTAGACTGAAATTTATGTAATAATAATTTATGTAATGTAATTAAGTAATTTCAGTCTAAATTATTAAAATAAACACAGCTTCTTTATTTATGAACCGATTTTATTCATTTTTGTTTTGTTGGATTTGTTATAATAAATACAAAATACCCCCGTCGCAGCAAACCTGCGTACTCAGCGAATTTCCAATGCATAATATATGTCTTAATACCATATAAAGCCGCATACCAAGTTTCATAAAAATATATTAATATATAAGCGATATATACAATTTTAATTATTCTCCATAAGAATAGCATTGGTGATGAGTACATAGGTTTGCTGAAACAAGGAACACAAACAATTGGTTTATATGCAAATATAAATATAATTTAACTAGGTGAAGCCACATACCAAGTTTAATCAATATTCTATCATAAGTAAGCACTATATAACATTTTAATTACTCTCCATAAGAATAACATGGGAGATGAGTAAGCAGGTTTGCTGCAACAAGAAACTAAAAAAATGGGTTTTTATGCAAATATCAATATAACTCAACAAGGTGAAGCCACATACCAAGTTTTAATAATTTATGTTAATAATTAAGGGAGTCATTACATTTTACTTATTCTCCATAAGAATAACATGGGGGCTGAGTACGCAGGTTCGCTGCTACGGGGATTATCAACAAAAAATCAATTTTTTGGGTAAATATCAATATACCAGTACTAAGTGACCCCACGTGCCAAGTTTCATCAATATACATTTATTAATAATGGAGATATCAAATTTTATTTATTCTCCATAAGGATAACATTGGACAACGTACTGTGTTTAGCACTTTGAATATCTCTGCAACGGTTGGACGTAGAATCACAATTTAAACACCAAAATGATTGTTTTGTGAAGCTGAGTTGATTGGTAAAAGCAAATGTGAAGTTTACATTAAAATTAACTTAGGAAAAGCCAAAAACCTTTTTCCCATAAGATTAACATAGGAGATTTTATGAGCAGGTTTTTTTTGGATTTTCTCCGCAACCACTTAACCTAGCTTAATAATTCAAAATACCATATTATTTGTTTTTTTAAGCTATATAACATGGTCTAAACCAAAATTAAGTGTTTTAAAAATTTTAGGGTAAAAAATGCAAAAAACTGATTTTTGGAAAATTTAAAACCCCCATAAACCCCCCTTCCCATGGCCCGATTTTTCTGGTTTTCGAACTTAAAGTCATAAATGTCACTTTACACATTTGAGCCAAATTTCATCGAAATCGGACGTTTTTTACTCAAGTTATCGCATTCACGGACACATATATATATATATATATATATATATATATATATATAGATATAGATATATAGATATATATATACATATATATAAATTTGAACGAATAGTGTTTTAGTCATCTGGAGACCTAAAAAAAATAATTTGTCATGGTCTCGGGCTTAAATCTTACCATGAGACCTACGGTAATAGCTTCTTCCCTATAGGGGAAATTCGCTAAAAGTTTGTGTCTTGAAAGATTTTGATTTAGGTACCGGTTTTCATGAAATTTGGCATAAAAAAATTCAAATGGCCGCCATTTTGAAATTTGGAAAGGTAAAAAAATTTTTTTTTACAAATGTTACTTACTTTAGTGTAAACACTTTTGCCAAGTTTCGTAAAAATATCTCATTGGGTTTTTGAAATAATAAATATTTTCCCAAAAAAACAAAATGGCGGATTACGGCTAAACTAAGCCGAAATCCAAAAAATGTTATTCTTCATTTTTGACTTATTTTTGCATGTAGAATTAGGTCCTGTATAGCCCATCACACTTTTTTGTGACACCCTGTATATATAATATATATATATACATATATAAATTTGAACGAACGGTGTTTTTGTCATCTGGGGACCTCAAAACAAAAAATTGTCATGGTCTCGGGCTTAAATCTTACCATGAGACCTACGGTAATAGCTTCTTCCCTATAGGGGAAATTCGCTAACTTTCCTATAGGGGAAATTTGCTAACTTCCCCATAGGGGAAATTCGCTAACTTCCCCATAGGGGAAATACGCTAAAATTAAAATTTTGGGGATTTGTTTATAATCAGGACTTAGCAGGACCTAGGACTTAGTCCTAACTTCCCCTCAACCTGGCAGGGGAAGTTAGGTTGTCCTTAGGAAACTATTTCAGCATATTTTTAAAGTGAGATCAGAATCTGTACAAACTACAAACTTATGTTGTTTAAGAGATTATTACGGACATTTTCCATGTTTGATGTCTGCAATAATCTCTTAAACAACTTCAAGCTCACCATCTTTAACAATGAATTTTAAACAAAGTACAAACTTATCTTAGAGTGGTCAGCCTGATTTTTCAGACCTCCCGATTTTGCTACTCTCTCGGTCAAACTGCTAATATACCAGTATTTGTTATTTACTTTGTTAATTGAATGGTTCAGAGTTATCTCTGTCCTGTCACACAAGTTGTAGTATGTTTATTGAACGATACTGAATGATAATCATACTCTATGTTTCACTAGTAGTTTTATACTTGAATGCGATTAAAGGTTTTATCAATTGCCCATTTTGTAACGTAAACTGCAAAAACGTAAAGTTAGTTTTCCTTTTTTTATAAAAATGTAGTGAATTTTTGTGTGAATTGAATAGGCAGTAAAAAATATCAGATATCAAAACCACTTGACTTACCTAGTTAATTTTCTTTAGTTATATATATGGAGAAATAATCTGCTATGTTAATTAATCTTCAAGTTAGGCAAATTTGCTTCACTCTTTCGCATATAGTAATACTAGCTGTTCCCGCAGGCTTCGCCCCGCAAATAATAATTTATAAAACTATGACAGTTGTGTGTGCTGCATTCTGTGGTTATCCCATGGAACTACTACGAATCAAGATCAGCTGTTTTTATTTTCATCAGCTCAAACTTAAAGTGAATGTCCATTAGAATAACACAGGATTGGAACTTTGACTCCCCGTGAGGCGGAGCCCTATGGGAATTTCTTAAAACCCTTTCTTAGTGAGCACCTAAGACCCAAGAGGAAGGTATGTTCCAAATTTCATTGCAATCCATTCTGTGGTTTTTGAGATTTCTTGATGAGCGAGTCAATCAGTGGTATTTGAGTTTTATATATTAAGATTAAAATTGTTGTGTTTGCTGCATTTTGCCGAACCGTCTGACACTCATGAACCATATACCTGAATGAAAGGTTTTGTTTTTTATTGGAAGGTGGGAATGCATTTTCGTACATCCTCGCTTCTGCGGGGATAGTGTGGGACTCCCTCAAGAGCAGACTACCCAATAAACACACTTCCCTCCTCCAAAATCCATGAGTAGGGCGACCACAGCATGGTTGGGAGATCCGCTGTGACTGCCGAATTGACCTTAGTGATAAATATCAAGTTTGTAATACAACCTCTCCTAAGGCCTAGGGCTATAAACTGAATAAAAGTGTTAAAACCCATTTTTTTATATTGAAACTTGACCAGGTGTGTTATTTGATTTATATATAAACCTGAAATCAGGTGAACAAGCAGAGTAGTTGGGAAAGGCGAGTATACATAATATTAACATTGAAACATTGGAGGTTGATTGTCAGAGGCATAAAGAATTTTCTAAACAGGAATAGCTTTAAGTTTGATTCTTATAAGAGAGATTCTTATAAGATTAAGTTTGATTCTTAAGAGTTTGGCTTTATACATAGAATACCCCCGTCGCAGCAAACCTGTGCCCTCAGCGAATTTCCAATGCAAAATATTTGTCTTAATACAACATAAAGCCGCATACCAAGTTTCATAAAAATATATTCACATATAAGCGATTTTAATTATTATCCATAAGAATAACATTGGTAATGAGTACGTAGGTTTGCTGAAACAAGGAACATAAACAATTTGTTTTTATGCAAATATAAATATAATTTAACTAGGCGAAGCCACCCACATACCAAGATTCATCAATATTCAATCATAAATAAGCACTATATAACATTTTAGTTATTCTCCATAAGAATAACATGGGGGCTGAGTAAGCAGGTTTGCTGCAACAAGGATAAAAATGGGTTTTTTATGCAATTATCAATATAACTCAACCAAGTGAAGCTTCATACCAAGTTTTATTAATTTATGTTCATAATTAAGGGAGTCATTACATTTTACTTATTCTCCATAAGAATAACATGGGGGCTGTGCTGTGTACACAGGTTTGCTGCTACGGGGATGATCAACAAAAATCAACTTTTTGTGCAAATATCAATATACCAGTATTACGTGAAGCCACATACCAAGTTTCATCAACATACATTCATAAATAATCGAGATATCAAATTTTATTTATTCTCCCTAAGGATAACATTGGACAACGTACTGTGTTTAGCACTTTGAATGTCTCAGCAACGGTTGGGCGTAGAATCACAATTTAAACACCAAAATGATTGTTTTGTGGAACTGAACAGATTGGTAAAAGCAAATGTGAAGTTTACATTAAAATAAACTGAGGAAAAGCCAAAAACCTTTTTCCCATAAGATTAACATGGGAGATTTTATGAGTAGGTTTTTTTGGATTTTCTCCGCAACCACTTAACCTAGGTTAATAATTCAAAATACTATATTATTTGTTTTTTAAGCTCTATAACATGGTTAAAACCAAAATTAAGTTGTTTAAAAATTGTAGGGTGAAAAATGCAAAAAACTGATTTTTGAACAATTTAAAACCCCCATAAACCCCCCTTCCTATGGTCCGATTTTTCTGGTTTTCGAACTTAAAGTCATGAATGTCATTTTACACATTTGAGCCAAATTTCATCAAAATCGTACGTTTTTTACTCTAAGTTATCGCATTCACGGACACATATATAGATATATATAATATATAAATTTGAACGAATAGTGTTTTTGTCATCTGGGGACCTCAAAACAAAAAAATTATCATGGTCTCGGGCTTAACTCTTACTATGAGACATACGGTAATAGTTTCTTCCCTATAGGGGAAATTCGCTAAAAAGTTAAAAAAGTAGTTTGGCTAAAATGGAAAAATAGAAATAGGACTCATTTAAATTACGTAATAGATATAATACGAGACTTGTGGTAAAAATATGTAATCTCCCCTTTAGCCCCCATTTTTAGGTATAAAATTATATTATTCGTGTCAAATTAATTATTATAATTTTATTAGTGTTGTCAAAACTTTATACATGAATATTTTATAACAACAAATAAATAACAACCTGTGATACTCTGAAGGACTAAAATTGTTATACTGTGATAATGATTTGATCAATAACGTCTCAGTTTTGTCTAGTGATCAATATTTTAGTTCATTTAAAGTAGGTTAGCAAGATACATTATAATCTGTGTTGTATAAACATTTTCAATAGTTTAATAAAATTTGTCATCATATTTGTAAATTGAAGTATCTCAAACAAGATTTTAACCAGCTATTTAGAATTCGCTTGAAAGGGAGACAGAGAAGCAAGCTAGAAATAAATCTGTGACCCATTTCAGCCTGGCAATTCCCTCCCTCCACCTCACACTCTCATTTCTGTTTTTCATTGACCTGCATTAATGTTATCCATAAAGGGGATGATGACCTTGCTGCCACCAATGTATAATCATCCACCAATCGTTAATGGGTTAAATAAGCCATCATAATTTATTTTGATTGATTTACCTTTGACTTAATACTCAAAAAAGTATTGACTTAAAATTCAAAAAGTCTATTTTATAATTGTACAAGTGGTATAGAGAATGGCGTTCACATATCTAAAACTAAATAAACGAGTAAAAAAATCTCTTATAAAATAAAATGTTATCTTAACAAATATTCCTCTGCGAATATAATGTTCTGAACGAAACATCTTTTCTCTATAACAGTTGTTCCAAACCAATGTTCTGCAAGAGCATTTCTGGTTTTTATGCACATTTAAAACAAATCAATCTTTCATTTTAATCATGATAATAATAATAATTTACTTTTAAATTGAGGTTATTTGTTCTACACTTTGGAGTAATTCAATTGTTTTTACGTAGCAACACTGCTTCACCTTAATTTGTAACAACTTATTTGTGTATGTGTGGGTTTCCAGAGTTAGTTTATGTTCAAAACTATTACATGAATAACAATAACAATATTTTTTTGCCATTTCAACAATATCGTTGTAAAAAGAAATATGCTAGCTGTAATGAAAAATATGTTTTTTGAGATTAAAGATAAGCTCCATTGGTTCTGACATAGAATCTTTCTTAAAACGCATAAACAACATCAGGTTCCTCACTAACGTTCTTTTTACTGCACCAATGTTTAACTAATTGATTGTATTAATATTAAATTATATATACTTTGATTTATTTAGTTATTTTTGTAGCAATTACATTGATATTGCCATAATTATTATAGATAATCTTTACTTTGTATGACGAATTATTGTTTATTTTTTATATTTTAAATCAATAACAGAAATTCATAAGATTTACAAAATCGTGAAATGTGAATATAATTTATTTTTGCCTTCAGAAAACAAACAGTTATGGTTGTTCATTTAATAGTTATAACTGGTGGTTTGGTACGCCAAGACACTTAACAAGCCTCAAGTGGTATGCGAGCACTAAAAGGTTGGGAACCACTGCTTTATGAGAAAAATCCTACAAACAGATGTTAAGAATAACATGGAAAATTTGCCAGGGGTGGAGCCCTAATGCTGGGGAGAGGCATAACCAACATGGGGGCATCTTTCAATAGATGCGGCTGCGTGAAAAAAAACCTATGAACCACTATACCTACGTTAAAAATTGAGAGGTCAGGAAGTGATGGAAAAAACCATTGGGACAGATTCATGGTGCCTGGGAGCAGTTTTGAGGAACCTTTTAGAGAAATCACCTGCAGTACTACACTTTTTATTAGTGTAGATCTTTTTCCCACTAAGAATACATGGCAACGTTTAAGGCCAGTGGGGTGGAGCCTTAAAGCGGGGGTAGTAAAAATAAGTATAACAAATAAACTATTATACTGTATACGTATAGTGTGTATTTCTTAACACATGCAACAATTCTATGGCCACTTTCATTAGTAACAGTCTAATAATGTGTTATACGAGGCATGTTTTTGAAGTATATACCATTTTTGAATACTGCCGTTGTAGCGCTGCGGTTGGCATTCCTGCATGCTGCGCTGTGTACCTGTATCTATTGGCAAGCCTGAGACGCAACTTCGGAAAAAATCAACCGGATGTTCATTTGTTTGTGAACATTTAAAATGGCGCCGACGATTGTAACGTGATTGTTTGTACCAAATTTCATCAAAATCGGACCTTTTTTCCGAGAGTTATTGCACCCACGGACACATATACATATATATATATATATATACAGAGTTTCGAATGAATGGTGTTTTTGGGGTCTGGGGACCTCAAAACGAAAAGTTATCATGGTCCCGGGCCTAGGTCTTACTAGGCCGACTACAGTAATAGCTTCTTACCTAAAGGGGAAATTCGCTAACAGATAGTTACAAATAAAGGTTTATTAAAAATACCCCCGAAGCAGCAAACCTGTGTGCTCAGCGAATTTCCAATACATATATAAATATCCTAAAACCACTTAAAGCCACATATTAAGTTTCTTCAATATACATTCATAAATAAATGATTTATGAGATTTTAATTATTCTCCATAAGAATAACAAGGCGTCTGAGGATGCAGGTTTGCTGACGCAAGGTATACAAAAAGTGGTTTTTATGCAAATTTTTGATAACGCAACTAGGAGAAACCACAAACCAAATTTTATTAATTTATGTTCATAATTAAGGTAGATAACATTTTACTTATTCTCCATAACATAGGGGCTGAGTGCGCAGGTTTGCTGCTACGGAAACTATTGGAAAAAAATCATTTTTCGTGCAAATATCAATAGACCACAACGGTATGAAGCAATATTTACAAAGTTTCGTCAGCATAAGTTGATAAATAAGCAAGATATAAATTTTTCTTTCTCTCCATAAGAATAACATTGGACAACGTGTAGGTACTGTGTTTAGCACTTTCAATCTCTCTAACCAATTGACGTAGAGCAATGCTCAAAACACGAAATTGTTTGTTTTTTAAGCTGAATTTAATGGTGAAAACTAAAATTGGATTTACTAAAATATTATATGTAAAAAACTCAAAAAACCCATTTTGGAGTACAAAACCCCCCCAAAATACCCCTTTGGATAGAGCAATCTGGCTGGTTTTCGAACTTAAAGTCATAAATGTTGCTTTACATCTTCGCACCAAATTTCATCAAAATCGGACCATTTTTACGAGAGTTATCGCACCCACAGACACAAATATATATGTACAGTTTTTGGCAGGTTTATGTGTATATATATTGCTTGACTTGTATATTAGGGCTACTAATATTATTATTTTTAAAAACATTATTAACGAGTACCCTTTTTTTGAAACATTTTTATTTTGACTGACTAGTTTCAACCATAATGGCCATCTATGGTTGAAACTAGTCAGTCAAAATAAAAATGTTTCAAAAAAAGGGTACTCGTTAATAATGTTTTTAAAAATAATATATATATATATATATATATATATATATATATATATAGTGTTGAACGAATGGTGTTTTTGGCATATGGGGACCTCAAAACGAAAAGTTATCATGGTCCCGGGCCTAGGTCTTACCATGCCAACTACGGTAATAGCTTATTTCCTATAGGGGAAATTCGCTAATAACCAAGGCTTAATATCATGTAATGTTTCTAGCAGTAACATTTTAACTGAGGTAATGCATCTTTCCTATATATACTTTGTCTGAATTTGTTTTCAAACAATAAAATATATTGTTATTCATATATATGCTGCCAAGTAATTCTAAAACTGCTTCCAAAATATTAATGATTTTCCGTGAATTAATAATGATTAAACGTAAAAATTGCAAAAATCATATTTTTTTAATCTTGATAATCCTGGGATTATCAAGATTCAATCTTGACAACCATTAATCCTGGGATATTTAGGAGCCGGCACCAAATGTTGGTTGGGATCCCAAATCCCGGGATTGAAACAATCAAATGTGGTAATTTGTATATCCCACTCCATCCAAGTACACCCACAAGTCAGGATGGCCGCGGGGGATAAGACGTTGGTCAGTAGGTCAAAGATCGTAGGTTCAAGACCCGTACTGGTCCATGATATTTTTGAAACTAAAATCCTTTTTAAAAATTTATATTATTGGTTTATTATCAAGCTATTAAGTTGGAAAAATCATATTTTTCAAATTAAAATAACCGTTTTAAGTAAACAATTATATAGTTCTGGCCCAGATCTGGCCAAATTCTGGAAGAGCCCTGATATCTGGCCCAGATCTGGGACAGAAAACTATTTTTTCCCTAGGGTATAACTACTGGAAATTGGTGATTTAGTTTAGCTTCCGATGTCGCTGATTTCCATGAGTGCGCTTGCACTCATTTCCATTAATTTTAAAATTACAAAACTACTAGGCCTACTTTAACTAATAAAGCAGGAGACCAAATCCATAAGGACAATCCATACACACACACACATTTTTTATACATACTGTAAATGTAAACAAAGTACCGTATGATAAAGAAAATAAAGATAGGATCAGCTATTAGTGGTAGTAGCTGGTTGGCAGAGGAAGAAACGTAAGAAAACGGGGAATATTAAATTTGCTATTTGGACTGCACATTAAAATCAAACAGACAATAATAGTCAATTTGAGCTGGTTACCAGAAAGGAGAGGATGACGTAAACCTCCAGAGAGTGCTGTAATAGTTTTTTATTGGGGCAAATCTTTATTATCAAGAAGGCAGAAAATGATTCAATAAGGGGGGACTTTTAGCAACAGCAAAAGGAAAAAAAATACTCCATGAGCATACTGATGGACAAATCATTAATTACAAATTACAGTGGAATTGAGTTTTTAGGCATAACAATCGATCAAGATGTTCAAAAATGGCATCCGCAATATTTATGATTAGAAAACTGGCATCATATTCCAATACCAAATTACTACTAACTGCATACTATCATTGATTATACATCCGTCAAAATCAATGATACTATGGAGTTGTTTATCCCCATCTTAACTATGCTGTGCCCTTCTGGGGATCAGAAAATCATAGATCAAAAATTTTATTCAAACTTTAAAAGAGAGTTATAAGAATAATATTTAATTTTAAACAAACGGTCTCTTGCAAACCTGTTTTTTCAAAAGTGTGGAATTATAAAATTTCCCTCTATTTATATTCTTCAAACAATAATTTTTCTAAAGCAAAATTACAAACTTTTTGAAAATAATCAATTAAAATCCACACATCATTTGGGAAATAGTAATAATTTGAAAATCCCGGACCTTTCTTCTGAGTTGTTTAAAAACCAAGCAAGATACTCGGCTATAAGCTTATACAACCATATGCCAGAGCAATTTTAAAAAGATACTGATATAAAAATATTCAACCCTTCCCAAGTCTTGGACGTATATATACGCAACTCAATCTGAAACTTGCAAGTGTATGACGAATATATACGCCAGACATGTAAATTTAATTTATGTATTGTATGGCTGTTTCCTTGTTATTTACAGTTACTTTAAGCCATTAGTCTATTTTTTAGTTTATTTTAGTGGTGTATTTTCATTTGGTGAGTTGGCAACACTGTTCTCGCAACAGATGTTATAGACTGATGAAATCCTTTTGGTACTGTCTCGTTTGCAGACAGTTTGTTTACATTCGGTCAGTTATTTACAAGTTGTTGTGTGAAGTACAAGCTATTGATGTTTTGCAATGTTTTCTACTGTGTGTTGGGTTTTTTCCAAAATGACATTCAGAATGAGTGATTGACGTATATAAGACACGGTAATTTTGGCCATAAAACATGTACAACAATTATTTTTATCATGAAAGTGAACATAATTTACTTTACCCATCAGATATAAGTGTAAACAAATAAATATTTCAAAATCTATTTTTTGACCCCGTCCTAAAAATATATAGCCTACAGTGTAGGGCTTTGCCCCGCAGTCGCCGCTTGGGAAGGGTTAAGAAGAAGTTTAGGACATGGCTTGGCGAGAAAGGATTTTATCGTGTCCATGAATTTATTAACAGATAAGAAATTATCAACATATAAAGAAAAGTTAACAATCAAGACAAAAGATGATAGTAATCTATTTATTAATGATTTAAGGCCATGATATAGTGGTTGAAATATCCCAGTGAAAAAAGAATGAAGAAGACATGAATAAAAACAATTACGGTATTTTAATAATAATAATATATTTTATCACTAGGACCAAAACTGATGCTTTTCGATCCAAGCTCGATTTAACGGCCGAGGCTGGAAAATAAGCGAGGATCGAAAAGTCACTTTAGGTCCTAGTGATGATCTATATTTTTCATCATACTGCAAACTTTATTATTATATAACAATTTCTCAAAAACTAACTTTTGTTTTCTTTTTTACCATTAAAAGTTTCCTTCCATATTGGTCTTATTGATAATCTAAACCAGGGGTCTCCAACCTATCTACCCTAAGGGCCAGATGATAAATCGTTTGAGATCAAGCAGGCCAATAACATCCGAAGAGGGTTGGGGGGTATAGAATACCCTGCCAAGGTGTAGGGGGGTCCGGGAGTCCTCCCCGGAAATTTTGTAAAATTTAGGTGTTAAATCGTGAGTTTTAAGGCTATTGTAGCAGTTTTTATAAATTTGACGTTTCCTTTTCGTTAACTTTGTTAAATTAACTTTTTTGTTCATTTTAATTAATGTTGACAAACTGTACTGGGCTGAACAAACTGGATACATTTTTTACTGATTCAAAAGTGTTTTTAAAGGCTCAGTATGTTACACTTGTCTAAAAAAATCGTGGTTGATAAATCAGCAATTTTTGAAAATTTGTTTAACTTGAAGTTCTGTAACTAGTATAATAATTGGCCAAGTTGAGTGCTTCCTACCCTGGCTCTACATCCCTGCATGCAGCCGAGACCTTCACTGCTTATGCAATTCCAATTGTACATGTTCACATTTATTCTGTCAACAGCTCCTCTATACACACATAAGGAAAAGGTCTAAGTTTACACACAGGAGGGATCGGAGACAACTGAAACGAGAAAATTAAAATTATTGAATAAATCTTTCAATAATTTGTTCAATATTATGTATTGGGCTACCTACGAGACGGTTAACAAATGTTGGCAGGCCGGATGTGGCCCGCGGGTCGTAGGTTGGAGACACCTGCTCTAAACAAACAGCTGTTACACAAGTCTTCTTTAATGACAAGTTGAATAATTCATATTAACAGCTGATGACCTCGACTGAAAAGTGTCATCCAATGATTTTTTTAATCCTTGGACGGAAAACATCATAAAAATGATACTTTTTGGTCAAAGTCATCAGCTGTTAATCCTAGGAGTAAAAAGAACAACTTTAGCATCTCAACGCATGTGTTGAAAACAACTGTTTTTGAAGCAGTATGACAACAAAAGTATTACTGAATCAATATTAACTTTAAGTTCTAAATTAGGTAAAAACCATTCAATGTATTTAATTTCTTGCCAATTCAATATTATATTGTTATCCTGGCTAAATAAATAAATGAGTGATGAGGTAGGTAAGGTAGGTAGGATAGGTTCAAATGGGGTGTAACCAGATGGGCACCTCAGCTAGTTTTCGGCCCTTATAGCTTCCCAGCTGGCAGTACAGCTGGCCTATCCTGCCATCAAATCCGACCTTCCCTGGTGGGAACTGAAGCAAGGTAGCTCCACTCTGCCTTCCATTGTGTCAGTTGGTAACTAAACTGGTCAGAACCAGCCAGCAGGATTCCACTGGGACAGAATCCAAGGGACTTGGCTCTTTTATTTATTATTTCCCTTGTTGTTTTGGCAAGAGGGTCCAGATTTAAGTTGATCAGTTGCAACATGTACTTTATTATTGGTTATTTACAGAGATATCTGCCAAATAAGCAACGGCATAGCAGCATTTTAGTTTTGTTTTCTTCAAAATAAATTTTCATTTCTGTATAGCTATCGTTCTTAATATCCTGTTTTGAAGAACTATTAGTTTCACTCTGCTTTATTATTGGCAATGAATACTCTAACACTAAAAAGGTCAGATCTAAAATAAGATTTGTTGAGCTATTAATTTGAACGACAAATAAAGGATTGATTAATAATTAGTTCATTCTTTTCCCCACCCACTCCATTACTTAAGGTGGTTGTTATATCTCCATGATCTTGCCTCACTACACTACACGCTAATGATAACAATATCACAGCCACATTTTATATTAAAACATTTTTATATTAGGTCAATCAAATGAGGAATTCTCATCCAAAAATACATATGTGATGAAGTACATAACAACAGCTAAACTATTTACACATAAATAACCTTAAAAATAAATATTTCCATACATGATAAAACTAGGTGAAACAATTTTTGGGTTTAGTTTCAACTCTTGTAACCAGCTGGTGTAATTTACGGTTCATCTTAGTCTGGAAAGTTGAGGTTTCTGAAGAAGAAAATGGTTTTCCAAGTCTCAATAGCTTTTGTAGCAGGTCTGGATGAGAGGTCAAAGCACTCTTTAGTGCCTGCACAAGTATTTCCTCCTAAACATAAAAATATGATTAAACAAAAATCCTAATTAGATAGTCACAGTGACATTAATACAGGGCAGGGGTTTCCCAAACATCAAGCTAGACTTGACAAATGAAAACAAAGATTATAAATTGTTAGAATAATGTGGAAATTACAATTATATTTACTGCACATAAACAAAAATATGATATTCTGAGTTCACATTTTTCAATTTTTATTTTTTATTTCATACTAGCTGATGTACCCGTTCTTTGCACAGGTTAGTGCGTTTTCACACTGGGCGACACGACACCGGCACAAGAACAACACGGTGCCATCCCGGTGTCGTGGGGGTTAAGATTCAATGCTTAACCAATGGAACAGTTTACACACACACCGACACTACGATGCTGAGCCGTTGCCGGCACCGACTTGTCGTGGGCAGCATCGCTCCTGCCGGTGCCGTTGATGTGTCGTCGCGTTTAATTGTGTTTGAAGTGCTCAAGTTTACAACATATAGCCAAAGGTTTCTTTACTCATACGAAAAAATTAGTCATAACTCATATGAGAAATGTATTTGGGTTGGTCACTATGTCAGCATCATTACATTGCAAGCTTGGCTTTTATGCCCATGTTGCCAATTTGTTTACTTACATTTGAGAAGCAAATCCCGTAAACAAATATTTTAATACATACAGCAGGAATACACTCAACGGCAACATCGCAAGGCAAGGGGGTTAGAAGGGAGCGGAAGTTACTTGGCGTTGAAGCTTGCAATGATGTTACACTGACTTTAGTTTATCAAATAATGTAGGTATAATACAAGACATTCAAATAGCGAACTTTCATTATTTGGTCAATACAAAATTGTCTATACCGACTGCGCCTCTTATGCATTGAACTATATAAACACTCTTATATGTCGTAGATATAATAAATACAGCCTCCTGTTGTAATCAGCTATCATGTACCACTGAAAACATGAGGTGAGTTCCCCACCGACTATCAATCGTGTCACTGCCGTGACGGTAAGTGTGAAATGCCTTAACGATTTATCATGTCGTGCCTGTGTCGTTGTCGTGCCTGTGTCGTGTCGCCTAGTGTGAAAACGCCCTTAGAAAGGCAAAATAGCAAATACTAATAACTGTGTTATAAGTTAGCTTGAAACAGCTGTTCTTGCTTCTGCTCTTTAAGCTGTCAAATAAAAATATCCACAGCTGTTCACATTTCAGTTTCTGAATGTTTACTTTCTTCTGAAATGTAAACATTTAAACTTAGGACGTTCACAGAGCGTAACCCGAGGAGATTTTAAGAAAGTGAATAGGCCTATGTGTTGCACAGGCTCAAGATCTACCTTTGTGTAAAGTTTCAGCCCAGTCGGTTCAGTAGTTTTTGCGTTTACCCAGAACAACGAATAGACAGACAGAAACAACATTTTCTTTACAATATTACTAGCTGATGTACCTGTTCTTCGCACAGGTGTTTTCTTTACCCGTTCTATAGTCAATGCAATTTGCATTTTAGTTAGCTTGAAACAGCTGTTCTTGCTTCTGCCCTTTAAGCTGTCAAATGAAAGTGTCCACAGCTGTTCGCATTACAATTTCTGAATGTTTACTTTCTTCTGAAATGTAAACATTGAAACTTAGGACGTTCACGGGGCATAGCCCGAGAGGATTTTAAGGAAGTGAATAGGCCTATGTGTCACATGGGTTCAAGATCTACCTTTTTGTAAAGTTTCAGCCCAGTCAGTTCAGTAGTTTTTGCGTTTACCCGGATTATCACACAGACAGACAGAAACCACCTCTTCTTTATAATATTATAGATAGATGGATTTGGCAGACATTTTCTTTCCTGTAGTTCATTTGACAAAAATTGTCAGTCGAATCTTCCTATTGCAGTTTGTCTACCATCAATTTGTGAAGGAACCAAAAATGGCTGAATATAAACTTAGTGCAAATTAGGAAATAAAAAAAACAAAAATGTTTCCCTTTTGACAGCACCTCTTACATTATTATTACTACTATTAAGATATTCATTTTATTTCATGGTTATTTTATTCTAAGCTGTTACATTTAAGGAACAAATTTAAACACATTATCAGTATTAAGCCAATAGTTAAAACTAGTTGTCCTCTGTTGCTCGAATCCGAATTCGAGCAAGTTTGAACTCAATAAAAGGTTTCTTCAGTTGTAAACAAACAGTAACTGGGTGGCCGAGCTTTGCTTGGGGAAGGCCAGTAAGTTTGTTTAGATGACTGGGAGTAATATTTCACCACTTCCCCCAAATGATTATCATATTTTTATAGCTCATTTGACTCTTTTTTGCATTGTTAAGGTGACTCCAGTTGTTATTTATAGCTCAATGTCCCTTTGAACTATTTCGGATATGACCACTCTCTATATATATATATATATATATATATACAATCTTCTCTCAACAGTTTTAATCACTGCTCTCAGGAAAACACAAGTTAACAATTGTAAAAAACAGGAGTATTACTATGACAGTTTCTTGGTTGATTATGAACAACTGTTACAATTCTTTTGTTTTGATTTTAAACTCCATAAGCCCACTGTTAATGTTTTACTTTTAATTTTTCGTTTTTTTAGATTATTTAATTTGTCTACAAACATGACAAAACATCTGATATTAAAACTGATGATAACAACATGTAATTTCAATCAACACTTAGTTTAGACTTTCGCGGATAGCACCACTGTTCCAAAAATTCAGCCCTTTACTTTGTTTAACTGATGCCCTTTCTTAAAGTTCTGAGATGTATTGGCAAATCTACGTAAAAATACCTTTAATTTGGCATCTCAAACGTTAAAACCCGTCCAGCTGTTTTTGAGTGATCATTGAAGAAAAACCCCTAGCGTATTAATATATAGATAACATTATTTTATTTGACACTCTATTGTCTGTGGTTTCCAAGATTTTATAGAGATGTATGTCCTTTATAAAGATAGTATTTTGTTTCCAGAAAACGGTCAAAGTATAAAGTTTTCCATTAAAATAATACATAACATGCACATCATGTATCTTTTGCTCAAGTAGCGGCTATTTTTATAAATCTATAACTATGCAAAAGTGGATTGCTTGTAAATGCGTTCGTACAGTATATGTGAACACACCTAAAAAAATTAGCTACGTTGGCCAATCCAAATGAACTCTTTTGTTTAATGAGCATATGTTTTAAGTAATCATATGATGTAAACAAGATGTCTCCATAAGATTAAAATGGGACCTCTGAAAGCCATTGGGGTGAAGCCCATTGAAGATATGTTAGTTTGGATGTGTGACATATATCCAGGCATAATTACTAAGTGTCATATATAATGTAAACCTGCCTCAGGTTAGGTTAAGTAAGACAACTATAAGGGCCCATTGATTATGCCATCCAAAATGTACATTTAAACTAGTACTCAAGCCCTCAGATAACTAAGTGACAAGATTTTCAAGTCAAAATTTGAAGAGTTCCTTCAGAGATAGGCCTTTTATACCTCGGTAGAGTACCTAATTGGAAAATGGACTGCTTTGGACTTTGAAATATTAAAACTAAGCCAGTTCTTTCTGGTTGATTTGCCAATGTACAAGAATGTAATATTGTTTGGCTGAATGAAATATTCTATTCTATCATTTTCAAAAATAATCTTGAAAATCAGTCCAATATAATGGCCTGACACTCTGTCTAAATTTTTCCAAATTATTACATAGACTGATTTTTAAATGAATTAAACATACCTACTTAGAGTTTATTTAAAGTAGCTTTAAGATTGACTATAGTAGCAACTGTTAGGACTAGTGGAAACTATAATGAATTTGCGTCTTACTCAGCCAATGACGGGACAGCTTTGACTGAACATAACACCATAGTAACCAAACATATGCGATGTCAGATTGCTTATTTTTATTTGCTGTTCACTATATTTCAAGCATCTGATTGGAGTAAATAAATATTTTTTATCCTTCCATGGAAATTATAGTAAATGTGCAATTACCAGTTACAGTAAAATATAAACGTTGTTTGTTTTGATTTTGATCCTTTCACTGTTTATTAAAATATCAGAGGTACTGTATATGTATTTCTCATCGTTTTGGCAAGCTGAGGCAAAAATAATTCCTTAATACGATTTCATCGCATGTCGTCTCCTGTTGCTTGTAGATTTGGCAACATTGCACCACAACAGCTTCCGATAGCTGTCACTTGGGTGCTAAAGTCAATCCTAAAGCTAATTTAAATAGACTATCCACATTTACCTGATACATGGGACTGAATGGCATTTCTGTCATAGCCATTACATGCACATTGCCTTCTAAATCACCAATACACACATTGAACCTGTAAAAAGGATGATTATTAATGATAATACCCCCGTCGCAGCAAACTTGCATACTCAGCGAATTTTCAGTGAATATATAACATAACAGGACTCATAAGAAATATATTCACAAACAAGCGATATTTAAAATATTAATTATTCTCCATAAGAATAACATTGGGGATGAGTACACAGGTTTGCTGCAACAAGGAACACAAAATAATGGGTTTATATGCAAATATCGATAGGACTCATCTTAGTGAAGTCACATACCAAGTTTCATCCATGTACATTCATAAATAAGCGTTATATAACATTTTAATTTTTTTACACAAGAATAACATGGGGAACAAGTACCTATAGGTTTGCTGACGGGAACCATAGGGGAAAAATTGTTTTTTGTGCAAACAACAACAAACCACAACCAGATGAAGCCATATACCAAATTTCGTCAGTTTATGTTCATAAATAAGTGAGATATACAATTTTTCTTTTTCTTCATAAGAATAACATTAGACAACGTACTGTGTTTAGCACTTTCAATATCTCAATAACCAGTTGACGTAGAGCAATGATCAAAATACCAAATTGTTTGTTTTTTTATGCTGAATTCAATGGTAAAAATTAAAATATGATTTAAATAAAAATTAAATGTGGAAATCCCAAAAAAAAACATTTTTGGGGTACAAAACCCCCCTTCGGATGGTGCGATTCGTCTGGTTTTCTAACTCAGTAATATATGGTACTTTACACATTTGCACCAAATTTCATTAAGATTGGACCTTTTTTACGAGAGTTATCGTGCTTACGGACACACACACACACACACACACACACACACACACACACATATATATATATATATATATATATACAAAATTGAACGAATGGTGTTTTTGCCATCTGAGGACCTCAAAATGAAAAAAAATCATGGTCTCAGGCTTAAGTCTTACCATGAGACCTATGGTAATAGCTTTTTCCCTATAGGGGAAATTCGCTAAAAGGTAGTAATACCCCCGTCACAGCAAACCTGCATACTCATAGAATATACAATGCACATATATGTCTTAAAACCACATTAAGCCGCTTACCAAGTTTCATAACAATATATTAAAATATAAGCCATGTATAACATATTAATTATTCTCCATAAGAATAAGATTGGGGATGAGTACGTAGGTTTGCTCAAACAAGGAACACAAACAATTGGTTTTTATGCAAACATTAATAGACTATACGGTACTTGTGTAGTATACGGAGTACCTCTATTGAATCTTTTTATTCAGTATTTTATTTGATATATCGATAACAAATATCGAAGCTATATAATGACCGAATTATTTTAACACAGGTAAAATTGTATAGACCCTGCCACCAGGGCCAATACTCAAAAAGTGCAGCGAATGTGGGTATCAGCCAAATGGCGGAACAAAAAGCAAAGAGGAACTGCCCGCCAGGATTTGGGATCATACTTCACTGAATTAATGTGGCGCATGTCAAAGACACAATCAGGAGCAGACGTATTTGATTCACTTTCAAATGAAATCTGTGAATTTTACAATGGTTTGTAATGCTATTTTTGTTCTTGTTCCATATCAGTTAAAAAATGTTCAATGTTTTAAGAGTTAATACAGATTTTAATTCTAAATGTTACTGCTTGTTTCATTTCTTACCCTAAAACCGATTACCTTCATGGCAAAAGTATTTTGATATATTATTGATTCGTTAACTTTTATCAATATGCAAAAAAATCGATGCATAATAAAACCAAATAAAAATGTTCAAAAGAGGTACTCTGTATACTACACAAGTACCGAATATACATATAGTGTGGAGTTTGTAAGACTATTGTAATTCATAGTCTCTTCTCATCTAGGTATTTAAACTTACAAGCTTGTATATTTCAATTTAATTACCCATTAATTGTGAAATAGAGCTTGGTATTGAAGGACTCTGAAGGTGTGGCAATTGAAGACTTGGGTGTGAATGTGCGACGGCGCAGATCCCAGATCTCGACTTGCTTGCCTGTCACGCTGAGCACGACCGTCGAGTGCAGGGGGCTCCAGACGGCGTCCTGCACGGGCACCATGCCACTCTGCAGCGTGACCACGGGCACGTACATGCCCTCCACCCAGATGCGGATGCACCAGTCCATGCCACACGTCAGGAACACCTGCAGCACAATCATACAAATGTATAATAATTTACAGATCCATTTTTTGAATATTTAACATTAATTCATCTAACAATAACTGAGGAGAAAAATGGACATCCATTCTTAAAATTTATAGGCATTCGTTAAAAAGCGTGTAGTGAATTTGTATGATTGGCACTTAGACTCAATATATAGACAGAAATGGAAAAATTGGCAGAGGTTGTAACGGGTGTCTCAGTTCATTGCTAAATTAAATACATTTTAATAACAATAAATGATAAAATGTCATGTCACAAACTTTTGAGTTAGTAAAAATTAAATATCTTAAAAACTATGAGTCCAACTGAAATAAAAATCATACAGGAACAAACTATATGGAATTCTCTAACTTGTGTGAAAAAAACTATAAAATTCTATCAAGAAATAAAAAAGTCAATTTTTAACGGTTTTACTATTGTGCAATAACTTGACTGTTTAGTAAAAAGGGAATATCCTTGAAACTAAACGTCAGATCGACATTTAAACCACATAGAAATAAACCATATGAGATTCCCTAGCAGGCCTGAGAAAATTATCAAATTCGGTTAGAAAATAGCAAAGTCGATTTTTAATGAGTAAATATGTCAAAATTAATAAAGAGGGAAACCAGCCATGTTGAGCTACGTCATATCAGTAAAATTCCGTTTTAAGGAAACTAGAAAACTGAAACTTCGCTTAGAATCTGATGGCCTGATCTCGACAGCCAATCAGATTGCTTGGCGCGAGTGAGTCATCCTCTCGCATAAATAGGGCGAGAACGCGCAATTCTTGGTCTTTTGTCATTTTCATCGGTGCGTGAAGGTTCTGTAACAAGTATTTTGAATCTCGGAAGTAAAGCTGATAGACGCTAAGATGGCGTCTCCGGAGTGTTGTGTAATCCGTTAAAAAGGGCATTTGTGAACGGTGTATTATCTGTGACAGTGTAATTAGTGACTAGGCCTTGTGGAAAAAACATCGAATTGATAAGTATTTAACTTAATCCAAATGATTTATCGTTGATATTTCTGATAAAGTTACTTAAATTATTTGAAACCTAGGGCTGGGGATAACCTATTTTGGGTTATAAAAAGACATAGCCTAGCTCGTTGTGTCAACTGAAACTATTTGGAACTCAGAATAGGTATAACCTATCCTGAACACTGAAATCGGCAGAGGCTAGGGCTCAGTCAGGACTATGCTAGGGCTGATTAATACAGAGAGGCATAGCCTATCTCTACTAAAAGAAGGACTATAATCAAAATCCAGTTAGTAAATATCTAACTGAATAACAAATTTCATCTAGACAACGACATAATATTTAATGGAACTTAAACAACAGTAAAAATAAACAATACTCTACAAGAACTTTTATAAATAAATTGTTTTATTCTCAGTGGCATTATTTTGCTTCACAAATAAATTCACAGGTACAAGATAGTTATTAAATTGTCTGATGTGATTAGGGTGTATTAGTTTTATCTGGATTTAAGGACTAATTGAACTTTTTTACAACCTTTGTTAAGTTAAGATGTTTAGAAATAAATAGATGTATGTTCAGAATTATCTACTTTTTTATTATCAATGCCTAATTTCCAACAAGCCCCACACGAACTCACAGGATTTCACATGTGGATAAGATTCAACATGGGTCCACCCTGTCGTTAAGAATATTATGTTTTGCCGGCTGAGTTAGTAATTAATAAATCAATGAACCCTGAGATAAATTAAATGGAACCCTGAGATAGCTTAATTGAATATCATTGATTTTTGTTGTTTGAGATATTAATTAAAATTAAAAAATAATAATTAATTAATCAAAGAAAAAAGAGATTGGTTACAAATTGGTGGCCAGCAACCTGGGCTTGTGTAAAATAAGAGATTAATTAAATAATTAATAAGTAAATAAAGGTAAAGGTTACAAGGTTCTTATTGGTTAACTACAGGGTGTTTCACGAAACCCTGATAAACTTCATGAAATGGATTTTTGGGTCATAAAAAGAAAAAAATGTCTCATAAACTTAGGTCCTAATCTCAATCGTTTTCTATTTATAAGTGAAAATGGTTTTTTTCAGTTTTCAGTGTATCTATTGAACATTTTGACCTCTAAATTGAAAAATGTATAAACTATTTTGATTAAATTTCCATAGGTAGATCATTTATATTTTAAAAAATTTCCAAAACTTTGGCCAGTCCGTCAGACCGTTCCAATAGGTCGATTTTCATGATTATTAAGTTAACTGATAGGTAATTATGTTTAGATATGTCATCTCTCATCCAAACTAAATATTGTCAATGGGCTTCGCCCCACTGGCTCCTAAAGTTCCCATGTTAATCTTATGGAGGAAGTTTGTTTACATCAGATGATTACTTAAAACATATGTTCATTAAGTAAGAGAGTTCATTTGGTTTGTCAAAGAATAATGCAGCAAAAAATACAACTCCTTTCTTTATCTCCTTCCTATAGGTGTTTATATACTTCACAATTTGCATGTAATCCAGTTATTTTTTTATGATTAAGATACCCCCGTCGCAGCAAACCTATGTACTCAGCGAATTTCCAATGTCTTAATACCACATAAAGCCACATACCAAGTTTCATAAAAATATATTCACAAATAAGCGATAAATACAATTTTAATTACTCTTCACAAGAATAACATTGGGGATGAGTACGCAGGTTTGCTGCAACAAGGAACACAAAACAATGGGTTTTCATGCAAATATCAATAGAACTCATCTAAGTATAGTCACATACCAAGTTTCATTCATATACATTTAAAAATAAGCGATATATAATATTTGAATTATTCTCCATAAGAATAACATGGGGACCGAGTACCTAGGTTTGCTGCCACGGGAACCATATGTGAAAATTTTGTTTTTTGTGCAAACAACAACAAACCACAACCAGATGAAGTTTCGTCAGTTATATTCATAAATAAACAACTTTTTTATTACCATATTACGTGTTGTTATTACTTACGGGATGTAATAAAAGACGTCTTACAACACTTAAGATATATTTACACTTATACTGACGCACATACAGACGGTAAACATATATAAAATATGCCTGTACCATCTTTTATATATGTTTACCGTCTGTATGTGAGTCAGTATAAGTGTAAATATATCTTAGGTGTTGTAAGACGCCTTTTATTACATCCCGTATTCATAAATAAGTGAGATATATTTTTTTTATTTTTCTCCATAAGAATAGCATTAGACAGCGCACTGTGTTTAGCACTTGCAATATCTCAATAACCAATTGACGTAGAGGAATTATCAAAATACCAAATTTTTTGTTTTTTAAGCTGAATTCAATGGTATAAATTAAAATTTGATTTAAATGAAAATTACATATGAAAACACCAAAACCCTATTTTTGGGGAACAAACCCCCCCCCCCACAACCACATTTTGGATGGTGCGATTCGTCTAGTTTTCAAACTCATTCAAATAAATGGTACTTTACACATTTGCACCAAATTTCATTAAGATCGGACCTTTTTTACGAGAGTTATCGGGCTTACATATATACAAATTTGAACGAATGGTGTTATTGGCGTCTGGGGACCACAAAACTAAAAGTTATCATGGTCTCGGGCTTAAGTCTTACCATAAAACCTACGGTAATAGCTTCTTCCCTATAGGGGAAATTCACTTAATAAATTGAGAAAATGGCTGCTTTATTTATGGGCATTTATACATTCAATAATATACTTGAAATCCAGTTATTATTTCACGATGATAGATTGAGATAAAGCTGCTACATAAGAGAAATAGGCAAGCGATTTGTGTTTGGATGGGAACGTTTTATTTCTTGAGGTTTTGGTGTTAACTTAGGACCTTTTCAAAAACCTTTGACCCAAAGGAACTTTACGTTTAGAGAGTAGGGGGCAATGGCCGATTCAAAATCAGCAACGGCGAAAGTGAGGATGCGAGGATGCACCTCCCCCCCGTGGACTTTAACCCTCGATGACGTCACCCCACCCCGTCACATGACCCCCCCCCCGATGACGTTAGCCCCCCCGTCACGTGACCCCCCCGATGACGTCAGCCCCCCCGTAACCCGGTCAAGGACCATGAGGAAAAAATTTCGAGAATTAATAACTAGCCTATTTACCCACCGATTCCCACGGAACTTTTTCCACAGTGTAGGCCTACCCTCGAGGAAGCGAATGACGAAAGAACCCCATAGATCCACCATCAAATAAGTCCGCTATTAATTTATAAACGCGTTTTCCTTATGGGATCTTAGCTGTTATGCGTGTGATAGACCATCCCTCGTGTCATTTCCCTTTCTATCTGCTGAAAGGCAGCGGCCACAGTATAAGGACAGCACAAAACGTGTGTTACGCCCGACATGCTGCCCCGTCAGTTGTTGAAAAGAGAAGGAGGGTGCGGCTAGTAGTTTCAAGGAAAGTGCCTAGCGTAAACAACCCGGTGGAAACTTCCACTGGCGGTAACTTCTTCCATTACGTCATCTGGCGGGTGACGCAGTGGAAAGTCCCACAGCGTCAACAACTGGCTTATTTAAACGCGCTATCTTCCCGGGTTACATCAGTATCTAGTGGTAGTTCGGACTGTGAGGGTATAGGTGTCTTCGCGGCGATTACTTGTGTGACTGTGTGGAGCCTTCTCTTTGAATATCTTAAAATGTAAGTAACATTTAATTTACTTTTTCATCAGCCAGTTTACCAATGCTCTAAAACCTAATTAGCTAACATTAATATTTAATCTTTTACATATTCCAGTACACTGAGCCTTGTCGTTGTTTATTTTTAGATGGAGATGAGTGGAACTGTAATGACCTTGGAACAGTTGTGTTTTAAAACGATTAAAATTAATGAGCCAAACTTATAAAGCAAAATAGACTCACTACCACTCTTTTAAAAAAATGTTAGAACGAAATAAACTTCTGTTTTGCTTTTCAATCGAAATTTCGAGTTCCAAGTGGAATTACAGACGAGGGTGAAATCGCCATGTGCGAGCGTAACAAAGACAAAGACGTGTACCAGTGTTGGGAATGTCATAGGAGCGATTCTTGTCATTTATTTCTGTCTACTATTAGAAGAGTTAGATTCGCCTCGTTCCCAGGCGTACCGCTACCAAAGTGCTTTTGCTGTAACAACTGCGCCTTTGTGGCGGACGGAGAGTACAGATACCCGATGTTGTAGATGGCTGTTCCTCGTCTGTGTGAGGTTTGCGGTCGCGTCTTCAGGACCGCTGGAAACCTGGCCCGTCACGCAGCATCCACCCACAACGACCGCCATTACGAGTGTCATGTCTGCGGCAGACGCTTCGGGCGAAGTGACAAGTTGCGACGCCACCTCACCGCAGTTCACCCTCCTCCTCAGGATCAAGCGCCAGGTACAGTTTTAGGATAAATAAGAAACCGCCAGTAGATTTGTTAAGTATGCTTTCTTCTCCGGTGTCCTCACCCATGACGTCACGGCGCGCCCGTGGACTTTGGTAACTAATGATTTGTTTTTATGAGAGTAAACGGCCTTGGATGGGAAGAAGAAGCGAGGTTCCAAAGGTAAACCAGTGACGTCACCCTCGCTTGGCCGGGTAAACTGGCAATTGAGACGAGGAAACAGACTCGAGGGGCAAACAAGAGGTTGCCAGTCCTCTGTGCAGTTCCTCGCCGCCACCTCCTCACCCTTGTGTTTATCGGGCTCGGGTAAACTGGCGATTGAGACGAGGAAACAGACTTGAGGGGTAAACAAGAGGTTGCCAGTCCTCTGTGTAGTTCCTCACCACCACCTCCTCACCCTTGTGTTTATCGGGCTCGGGTAAACTGGCGATTGAGACGAGGAAACAGACTCGTGGGGTAAACAGGTGGTCGCCAGTCCTCTGTGTAGTTCCTCACCGTCACCTCCTCACCCTCATGTTTATTGGGCTCGGGTAACTAATAGGACATGTTTTCTTGTTCGCAGGCTGTCCTTGCCCGTTGTGCGCTGTCGCCCTGGCGAGCCCCGAGGATCTATGCCACCACATGGAAGCGGTCCACGGTGCGAGCCCGTCAGCTTCGACTTCCTCTTCCTCTTCCTCCGCTGCAACGCCACTCGCCAGAGACCTACGGCCCGAGTGCAACGCGTGCGGGCGGCGATTCTCCCGCGAGGACCTGCTCCGGCGCCACATGCAGCTAGTACACGCTAACGAGGTCCGCTGCCCCGAGTGCGGTGCTTTGTTTCGCAAGGCCACGTACCTGCAGCGACACACGGCGAGTGCTCACCGTGGCAGGAGGTACAGGTGCGCCTACTGCGACCGAGGCTTCACTCGGCGTTACAATCGAGACCAGCACGAGGCTCACAATTGTCCCGTCGTGAGGAACCTCGTTTTGGACGAGATGCCACGACTGCCCGTCCTGTCACCCGAGCCTCAGCCCGGACCGAGCTCCGAGCCGCGCCCAGGACCCAGCCACGAGCTCAGCCCGGACCCAGCACGGCACCCGACGTGATGGTGGGTGCGGGATTGCCCGTTTTCCGCACCATCCAACGGGAGTTCCGCGGACGGCTCCTGACCTTCGGTCTGTCCCAGCCCATGGAGGATTTTCTGACCGTGGATGACGCGCTGGGGCTGCTGTTCGACAGCGTCCTGGAACTGTTGACCGACGTCAGGACCCGACACCCGAACACCAAGGTCAAAATGTTCCTGGAGTGCGAATTCGCCAACGTCCACGGAGCCACCGGTACGTTTCCGCGTAGCACGTTATACGCGCACTCGCACAACGACTTGATGCGACTCTTGTCGCACGCTTTTAACAGGGCCTTGTGTTCTTTGGACGTAGCGTGTATTAGAGCCCTCAGCAGATCAACGTCCTTCTTCACACGTTGCGACTTGCTGACTGACGTTGACGCGCGCGCGCGATCGGCCTATTTATCACTTCTTCTTGGGCAGGTACACGTAGTTTACCGGGTCGTCTGGGAAAATGGCCGAACGTACGCGCATC
The DNA here is from genome assembly GCA_963675035.1 of Allygus modestus. Lineage (NCBI taxonomy): Eukaryota > Metazoa > Arthropoda > Insecta > Hemiptera > Cicadellidae > Allygus > Allygus modestus. The sequence goes on from OY776111.1 coordinate 208,234,690, forward strand.
TCTTCGGGTGTGGACTGTTTCAGGTCTATGAGCAGGTAGGCGTGCGGGTCGCGCGTGGCGTCCGTGTAAGCCTCCTCCACGAATTTAGGGTTTTCCGGGAATACCTGGTGGGCCAGGTGTTTGATTTGAGCTCGGTCTCTCGGGTTCTTGAAGCACACGATGTAGTGAGCGTTTAGCGAGATGTCGCGCTGGCCCCTGCCCTGGTGAAACAGGTTTTGTGTGACGAAGAACACGCTCATGTTGCGGTGGTGCGAGCCCTTAGTGAACAGGTCCGCCACGCCCGGGCCAGCCTCGCGCATCATGTCGTTGACGATAACCAGAGTAAGCTCGCTACCGTCGTAGTCCTCGAGGTCTGGCGGACCGGCTACGTAGCGCACGGCAGGGTCCTCACGGCTCTTGCCACCGCCACCGCCACTGCCGTATTGCCAGGTAATACGAGCGAACCGCGTATGCACATGCGGTCGGCGTGCCCTATGAAGCGAGCCACAAAGTGCGACTTGCCGCTGCCCGAGGGCCCGGCCACGATGGCGGTGAACGGGTGTTTCCACCTCAAGTCCATGGCGTCTACTGACCGCCGTGCACCGCCACCTCGGCTCTTATAACTAATTTTTTTTATTTATTTCTTTTTTTATTTGATTTTACTTTTATTTGTTTTTCAATTGTGAAAGGAAACAAGGATATAGGGTATTCCATTTATTTACATAAATTCAAGGAGAGGGCCTTTGCTGCCAGGAGGGTCGCTCCTCTTCACAAGGCTCATCCTCGACCCCACGCCAACGTTGTACTGTGTGATGGTGTTATCGTCTATGACTGCAAGGTACCGCCGAGGCATGTAGATGCGAATCGGGTCGTCGCCGGCAAGACCCTCCAAGGTGGCCATAACCGCCTCCCCAAACGGCGTGTCTACTCGCTCAAACGAGCGAATTGGTTACACCGCGTTGTCCCGTAGGTCTGCGATGCGAGTGTAACCCGCAGCCTTGCAGCTATTGAGGGCTGTTCTGAGGTCCATCTTCTGGTCCGTGCTAAGCATGGCGTGGCTGGATGCAGAATGACTGGCTCTCGCCGCCGAGTCGCTTTTATTTGTCCAAAGCGATTAAGTTGTTTACACGGGAGGACTGGGGTTTTTCCATCGCTATGATGACATCTCGCCTAATTGTTTACTCGGGATGATGCAATCGGTAGGAATCTCGACTTGTCTACATCTTCTTGCATTTTTCCTGGATGACGCAATCGCCACCTTTACGTTTCCCGCTAACTGTTGCGCAATCGTGGGTCTTGCGCCAAGCGGGTATTGGGGTCGCAGTCCTGACAACTCCATTAAACTTGGGCACTCCGGTATCGCTGTTCACCCACAGGTTTTCCAATCTCGTTAGCAGGTCCCCGAGACATATGCAAATTTCGTCTTCTCTCTCCTCGTCCAGGTACAGGCCGCAACTGTGCGTAGGGCGTCCGCCTTTGAATACCGACATCTTCAATAAAATATTCCCACGATTGGAGGGGTTCTGTACAGTATATTGGTCGGTATATTAGCGTATATTAGCGTCGGTCCAAGTTAATGCCGGAGAATCGTTAGGTATGTCCTTTTTTACAGAACACCCTTTGGGCTTTTTCTTCTTAGGTTTCATAGTGGGTGGCTTGGCGTTCTCATCCATCGCGTTGATCTCCTCCAAAAAGGAGCGGAGCGCTCGGTCCACCTCGGTTGCACTGCTGCTGCTGCTGTCCATGGCGTCTCGGGCAAAACTGAGGCCGCGGAGGGCCTGGCCTCAGGTTTATATACCGGCGGCTTGCGCGGCCAGGTATGTCCCCACCGAGCGGTGGCGTCGGCCAAAAAGGGCGCGCCACGACAGCAAGCCGCTGAGTAATTCGAGGGTGCACCCTCTAGCGTCAGCAAACCGCTGAGCAATTCCTTCGTGCGGTTGCTTCAGCGAGCCGCTGAGCAACTCGTTCGTGCACGCCTCGACGCGCGCTGCCGATTGCTCCCGGTCGGTGGGGGCTTTTTAAGCCGCGCGGGCCGCGACGTTCTAGAAGCTTCGCAGTGTAATGTAAGCGGTAAACAATTCCCGGAACCGCTGATGAGTAAACAGCCCCGAGCGGTCACGTAGGCACGGGGATGACGTCACCGCGGTCCACGACGTTCTAGAACATTCTAGAAGCTTCTAGAAGGTCGCTGAGGAGTAAACAGCCCCGGGCGGTCACGTAGGCCCTAGCACGCACCTCGACACGTGACATCGTGGAGCCGCTTGCAGTTTGGTTTGGATAAGCCGGCACACAACATGTAGTGAAGTTACATCAAATTCGGTCGGTAAACAGCCGAGATCCCATAAGGAAAACGCGTTTAAAAATTAATAGCGGACCCGTTTAACGGTGGATTTTCAATTTTCTTTAAACGATGGTTTACTTAGGCCGCCACCTGACATGTGGTGAGGTTTCGTCAAAATCGGTCGGTAAACAGCCGAGATCCCATAAGGAAAACGCGTTTATAAATTAATAGCGGGCTTATTTGATGGTGGATCTATGAATTAATTTCGTCATTCGCTTCCTCGAGGGTAGGCCTACACTGTGGTAAAAGGCCCGTGTGAATCGGTGGGTAAATAGGCTAGTTATTAATTTTCGAAATTTTTTCCTCATGGTCCTTGACCGGGTTACGGGGGGGGCTGACGTCATCGGGGGGGGGGGTCACGTGACGGGGGGGCTGACGTCATCGGGGGGTCACGTGACGGGGGGTTGACGTCATCGAGGGTCAAAGTCCACGGGGGGGAGGTGCATCCTCGCATCCTTACTTCGCCGTTGCTGGTTTGAATCGGCCATTGCCCCCTACTTTAGAGCTATCAAAAAACTCACGCATGATCATCAAATTCCTAATCGTTTCATAATGAGCCTCTGTTTATAATCAGCAAACTCTCCCCGGAAAGTGACATAAACCTACAGAATTTCTAAAAAAATCTTCCGTAACTGTTTTTTTAGCAAATTACACCTATAGGAAAGAAGCTATTACCGTAGGTGGCATGGTAAGAGTTAAGCCCAAGCAGACCATGATAACTTTTCATTTTGAGGCCCCCAGATGCCAAAAACACCATTCGTTCAAATTTGGTATGTATGTGTGTGTGTATATATATATATATATATATATATACAATAGAGTCTCGATTATCCGATATTCCGTGTCATCCGACAGTCCCCGTCCACGATCAAACAATCAATTTCCGCGCACCTAGGAAAAAAGAATCAAAATATTTTAACATTGTTTTTATAATTTTCCCTGTTTTCCGACCATCCCCGTGCACGATCAACTTTCGCACGCTTGGACGAAAAAAAACTCTAAATTGTTTACATTATTTTTATTATTTTCCGTGTTATCCGACCTTGCCGCGGCCGGTTTAGTTCAGTTAATCAAGACTCTACTGTATTTATATATTTATGGTCCGTAAGCACGATAACTCTCGTAAAATAAATGGTATCAGGAAACTGGACACATACTTTCTCCCTTTTAGCCAAACTTTAATGACAAAATATTTGTTATTTACTAAATATAGAATATGAAGTATAGATAAATATACAGAAAATTTTCTAAAATAGTTTTTTTCAGAAATATACACCCAAATCCCTTTTTGGGAGGCACTATAGAGTCCGTTGCTACACACAAATAGCAACATATTTCGAACATCCTCTGCTGGTCAATGCTAACTTGACCTGCGTATCAAATTTTAATGAAATTTATCAAGAGAGAAATAGTTATTTTTGCATTCCCCATAACTATAACATTGGACAACGTACTGTGTTTACCGCTAAATGAAAATTTCAATTTTCTCTGTACCTAGCAATCGTATAATAGTAATTTAAAAGACTAATTTATTTAGTTTTTTGAGCTCTTTTTAATGGTGAATAGTAATCATTTTTAACATTTATGATTTTTTATGAAAAATCCAAAAAACTGAATTTTGGATGTTTTAAGTCCTGTAATTTCTGAACCCGAATTTTTCCAGAAATGCGGTTGGTGTCATTTTGTTGGAAACCTAAAGTTCTTCAAACCACTAAAGTTTAGAGCCGTACAAATCATTAGAGCCGTTTTTGAGAAATTTGGATTTTACATGTTTTTTGGTGACTTTTGGGGGATAATTACCCTTAAAAATAAAAAATTCAAGAAATAAAAAAATACCTGGAGATATTGAGGATTAGTACCTACATACCAAATTTCATAAAAATCGGTCCATAGGTTAGGGCTCTAGCTCTGTACACACACACACACACACACACACACACACACACACACACACACACACACACACACACACACACACACACACACACACACACACACACACACACACACACACTGGGTTCAGGGAGCACCAAAACGAATATTTCCACTAACAACTCAAATTCAAAAATTTTTACGAAAACAATACTTTCTCCATATACAGTGTATAGGGGAAGAAAGTAAAAGGTCCAATTATGATTAATTACGGACGGACCGGACCATTCGAAGGGGTATTTTGGGGCGGTTTTGTACCCCAAAAACGGGTTTTTGGAGTTTTTCACATGTAATTTTTATAGAAATCAAATTTTAACTGACACAATTGAATGTACCTAAAAAAAATTTGGTGTTTTTATCTTTGCTCTACGTCAATATATTGAAAGTGCTAAACACAGTACGTTGTCTAATATTATTCTTATGGAGAAAAAGACAAATTTTATATCTCCCTTATTTATGAACATACACTGGCGAAACTTGGTATATGGCTTCATCTGATTGTGGTCTATTGTAATTAGCACAAAAACATAAATTTTTACTGATGATTCCAGTAGCAGCAAACCTGCATACACAGTCCCCATGTTATTCTTATGGAGAAAAAGTAAAATATCATATCTCCCTTAAGTATCAACATAAATTAATAAAACTTGGTATATGGCTTCACTTAGTTGAGTTCCATAGATATTTGCATAAAAACTAATTTTTTGCCGATGAATCTCGTAGCAGCAAACCTGGGTACTCAGCCCCTATGTTATTCTAACGGAGGATAGTTAAAATTGTATAAATCGCTTATTTATGAATGAATATGGATGAAACTTGGTATGTGACTTCACTTAGTTGAGTTCTATTGATATGTGCATTAAAACCCATTATTTTGGGTTTCTTGTTCCAGCAAACCTGCGAACTCATCCCCAATGTTATTCATAAGGAGAATAATTATTATTTTATATATCGCTTATTTGTGAATATATTTTTTAGGAATCTTTATAAGTGGCTTAAAGTGTTACTAAGACATATGTGTGCATTGGAAATTCGCTGAGTATGCAGGTTTGCTGCGACAGGGGTATTTTTTAATTTGCGTTGTATACCTTAGGAATCAGTTGAGTTATTGATTTTAAACTTGACGTCAGAATTGTATATGGTTCAGTCTAAGTTGGTTCTGAATTTAGTTTTCCAGTTTTTAGTGTTCTCAAAGCACTATGGAATCATTTTTACTCCCAAAGTTAGCATTCGAGACTCAAAACTAAGGCTTATTTGACATGACGTCACGAAACGAGTTTCAAAGCCAAAAGAGAACGTTGTGACTATTTGTTAATTCGAGGTAACTCTTAAGTTTGTTTAGATTTTATAAGTTATACCCGGTGTGATTATTTTTTTCTATGGTTACACTTTATCAAGTTTGTCAGCATTGTTATGCGCTGTACTAAAAACAAATAAAGAACCCTGCAGGACGGTTTACCATTAGCTGTCATGAAGGGAAAACAATAATTGATTATTATTAATGGTTTAATCTTATATCGTGTAATGGGATGAGCTTACAATGACACTATGAGGAAATGTTGGTTTCTTCTTACTATAGGACACAATATTGATGGGAAAATATATGCATAATCAACCAGTCCCGGGAAAGAAGGCCTGAGAATAGTCTTAACCTAAGTTTATACATATAAAAAAAATGTTATGTATTTTCCCTTAAAAATATCAAGATGGTCATATGTTATCTCCGCATAACTGTTTCAAGCAGATAAACAGGTAATAAAACAAAACAGCTGTTACATTAAATTTAAAACCCTTTGCAGCTGCACACTAGCGGAGACAATATTAGTACTAACAACTTCAAGGTTAAAGAGAATGTTGTCTTTAAACACCCTGGTTAATGATTTAAGGCAAAAATTATAAACATTACACATCATTTTTATGAAACTTTTTAAAGAATTGCCGTTAAACAAAACGATGTTACTTTTTATTTTGCAAATAAACATATTATAAATCTGAAGTTATTTTCTTCAATTTTAAAACAAATTTTTATTTAAAAGCTGTTTCTATAACAATAATTTGGCTTTGTATGTTGCCTTACAGAATTTATAAAATTTACATTTATATTACTATATTTTTATTATTTTGAAATTATGTGATATTTCAACTGTTAACTTGATGTGGAGTGGAACATATTTACATAAAGAACAATTATTTACATGGGAAGATATATGTATAAACTGCTATAATATTTTAACTTGATTGGACAATTCTCATCAATTACGTGATTTTCAAATTTCAACATTGACTGATGCTGCAGAGCAGCACAGGTTCTCTAGTAGAATATTAAATTTAAAAGAGATTTCATTGCTATTTTGTATTTTGTGTATAAATATTGAGTGTGCCTGAGATAAACCAGTTTGAAAATAAATGTAAAAAAAATCAAGACCCAAAAACCACTTGTTTTTTTACAGCCTTTTATAATGCAACCGTTCAAGCATTTGAGTTTCAACTTTACCAAAATTTGTAAAATGTTATGGAGAATAAGAAAACATCAATTTATTTATACTTTGTGAGGGGATTATTGTAATTAAAACATAAAATTTTGGAAGGTAACACAAATTTACAATAAAAACCCAGGGGTTGTGCTGGATGACATTAACGTCCTGATAAAACAATTTATTTACTTACATTTTTTACATTTATTTACATTTTTTTCTACATCAACAATAAATATTACAACATCAAGTGTGTTTCGATTTAAGAAAAGTTCATTCAACTAATAATATCTTTAAAATGTCCTCCAATTCGAGACACAGTCTAGCTCATTTTAGCAGGGGTGATGTAGCTGCTCTTATAGTTATGATTTTATAGGGGTTTTTTTATTGTTTGAGCTACGCTGAGGATCTTCCTACCAACTCCTCTCTTGTTTGAGGCTTGTTAGATTCAGTACACTATGATGAACCATTTAAAGAGAAAAGTGTTTGCTCATTGAAGACCAGTAAAATTGACCTCCTAGGTACATTTGAAAAAGGGTTTACATTTGAAAATTTTGAGTTGCCCCCAAAATCCCCCATTTTTGTAGGACACTCAAAATTTTAAATATCACCAAAAGAGACCACTTCTTCATTTAATAGCATTTATTCAAGAGTCATTTCAGTTTTAAGTTACCAAAGGTGAAATTAAAACTCCAAAAGTCTTAGACACCAGGTTTCAAGAATGATTGTATTCAAAACTTTGACAAGCTACCATTTTGGATAGAAACACGTTACAGACCTCCAACCTCCACCATTTGCCTATTTTTTTAAAGCTCTTTAAAATGAGGGGGCACTCAAAAGGGGTTTACATTTGACAATTTTGAGTTGCCCCCAAAATCCCCCAGTTTTGGGGGACACTCAAAATTTCCGATAACGTCAAAAGATACTTTGGGTTAAGTTAGTATCGTTCCCCAAAGGTGATTTGTTGGTTTTAACAAACAAAAAAATTAAAGGGGGGGACGGACTTTTTTTACAAACTGTATAGTAATGATTGTTGATAAAAAATAATAATTTGATTTATTATTTTTTAATTTTATTAGCACTATAAATATATGTTATTTTATTCCTTAAAACTATACATAATTATTTTGTTTACATGCAGTAGTGTAACAATGTTTATTATGTTATACTTTTATCAATAAAAAAAAACAATCATTACGAAAAAAAAAGTTAACAAACGAATAAGGAAATAAAGAACACTGAAATAAAGAAAACGGGATAACAAATCAATATTGTCAGATGATACAATCTACTCCAATCTTTTTTTCTAAATTAATTAATGGACTATGAATAAAGAGAATGAAGAAAGAATAATAAAGGAAATATGGAATAATACAGATGATAATAGGCAAGTTAATAAAAAGACGATGAAGAAAAATTACAAGATGGCAAAAAGAAGACAAAAGAACAACAAATAACTAGTTTGAAAATTAAAAGTCAAAAAATCTTATGGAAGAAGATTAAGAAAAATAATTTATATTTTGAAAATTTATTAAATTGGATTAAAAAAAAAAATAAAAAGTGTTTTTTAATGCAAATTAACAAAATATTTCAATTAATTAAAACTGTCTTAGTGGATATTAATGTTATTCAAATCATTTTTGATGAAGAAACTGTTAATCTATATTCCAAACTATTCAAGAAAAACATTTCGTGAGAATGTTAAAATAAAAAATGTAATGTATAAATATAAAAAAATGCAACCGAGTGAGGTAGCGATTATTGCACCTCACATTCAGGAGGTCTTGAGTTTCATCCCAGACCGGCCATTCTGAGAAATGTTTGTACGTTTCTCATCTCATTTAGGCAAATGCAGGAATGGTTCCCAAAAAAGGGCCGTACCCTGCCAGGAAGGGAAAGATAGGACTCAGGCCTACCTTATCTGGTTTAAAGATTTCCCCATAAACTTAATACTTTGTTTTTTAAATTCCAATACATTGTTAAACATTGTCACGGAATAAATATTATTATTATTATATCTAAATAAATTATTTTTAAATAACAGTTACAAAGAAACAGATATAGGGTGTATACAAAATTCCTAGACAAACTTTCTGTATTTGTTCCTTAGGTTGAGACAATCATAAAACACTACTTAAACATGGGTCTTGAATGCCCAGTTTTCTATCTGTTGGTCTGTTTGTGATTTTTAGACTTTTTTTAAAACTCAGCTTCTTTTTAGAATATAAATACTACATTTAGCCCTATGTGTATCTTAAAACTCATAAGAAGTTTATAACTTGATAAATTTACCCAAGTGGGATAGAAATAATTTCTAATATTTTCAAAATAATTTAAAATGGTTTTGAAATGAGAATTGGTCAAAACGAGTTGAAATTATTTTAATATAATTATGATATGGGTTTAAAATTGATTAAAAATTTTGAAAACTTATATTAAAGTAATTTCTATATCAGTTTTAATATTATTTAAAATAAATGTTACAAAACTCGTTCAAAATAGTAGAAACAATCTTTTAAAATCATTTTAAAATTGTATTGATAATATCATTTTAAATTATTTTTTATTCTGAAATTTGATGATTTTTAACATTATATTAAATCAATTAAAATCATCGTTTGGTCAATCAAAAATTATGAAGAAATCTAGAATTAAAATAATTTAACATTAGTTTCAAAATAATTTTAAATAATTTTGAAACAATTTTAACATATCTTTAAATTAGTTTCAAAATAACTTTAAAATATTGATTTAAATTATTTATATATTGCTTTAAAATTATATTAAATAACTTTTTACTAACTCAATTGAAAATCCTAACTAAACCTTTAAAAATAATTTTACAACTTGTTTAAATAAATAACTTTTAAGAATATGAAATGTTTAAAATTATTAATATTGTTTTTTTCAGTGACTGATAGTAATGAGAAATATCGATTGCTTAGCAAAGAAGTTCTGTATTAGTTTAAAAATTGTTTATTTTTACCTATAAAATGAGTTTATGTAGTAATTCATTTTCAGCCTAAAAAACTTATATCAATGTACATTTCATTTCCCTTCCCGTGAAAGTCTATGTAAACTAAATAAATACTTTCGTGGGCCTTTTTATATTTGTGGTACTCAAAGGATTCGTGTAAAATCGGTTTTGGGTACCATATTGCTCAACAATTTTATATATATCAAAAGAATATTATAAGTTTTGTTTCTACAACCATAGATTAAGCATACTCCTAGGAGTATGCTTAATCTATGCTACAACCTTACGTGTAAAATCGGTTTTGGGTACCATATTGCTCAACAATTTTATATACATCAAAAGAATATTATAAGTTTTGTTTCTACAACCTTACAAGATGTATACATATTAAAGTGTTTACCAGCAATAGCAAAAGCAAACAAGGAATGCTATAGTTTCACCAAGTTCTCATAGGGTGTAGGCAATTGGTTATTTTATGTTGCCAGCCTGACATTTAATTATCAAGGGGCGAAGTGGCAAAGAGGGTTAAGACGTGTGTATAGTGATCACCAGGTTGTGGGTTCAATACCCGGTATGGTAATTTAATATTTTTGAAATGTAAAATATATTTCATAATTTTGTTCAATGATTTTCATGCGTATTACATTAGTTAGATCGTGAAAATAAATATGAACAGTATTTTTTCAGTAAATATTAATTTTGTAATTTTTAAAAATATTTTGAAATCATTAAGACTAATTTAAAACTGATATATAAGATATTTCAAAATGATTGTTAAATAAATTTTAAAATATGATAAAATAGATCAGATAGGAAATTTTTTTGTAAAAAAATAATTTTATTATAATTTTGAAACCATAAAAAATAATGTTAAAACTATTTTAAAATTGATTTGGCCATTACAAATGCTACTTGGGTAACTACATCAGAATTAAGATGGTAGCCATTTAAAGTGTTTTATGTCAAATGTCATGAAAACTGTTACCTTGTTTTATAAACAACTAGCTGATGTACCCGTTCTTCGCACAGGTGTTTTCTTTAGTCAATGCAATTTGCATTTTAGATAGCTTGAAACAGCTCTTCTTGCTTCTGCTCTTTAAGCTGTCAAAAGTAAGTATCCACAGCTGTTCGCAATACAATTTCTAAATGTTTACTTTTTCTGAAATGTAAACATTGAAACTTAGGACGTTCATGGGGCGTAGCCCGAGGGGATTTTAAGGAAGTGAATAGGCCTATGTGTTGCATGGGATCAAGATCTACCTTACCTTTTTGTAAAGTTTCAGCCCAGTCGGTTCAGTAGTTTTTGCGTTCACCCGGAACATCAGACAGACAGACAGAAACCACCTCTTCTTTATAATATTATAGATTGTTTTCGGTAGTAGGAAATGAAAAATTGTTATTCAAACAAAACGACACATTGTTTGCCCCGATCGGACAAGAAATAACTTGAGTTATTAGTTATTTACTAAAATAGAGGCTATGAAATTTTAGAATCATACAGTACTATAATCCGTCTGATATTAATGTGCGGTCGAAAGACGAATTTAAATTCCCAGGTTTCTCCCACTTCTCCATTGCCAACCAATTAGTACCACCAACAGCTGATTTATTGTTTATCTGATGGTGCTTTGTTTACATTATATTAGATGTCAACAAAGCTGTGGCGTGCGTATTGCCATTACTAATTTGGACTCGTGCTCTTTATATTTACGTAGTTTTTTGCTGTTTTGCAATTAGTTGAGTTTACAAAAATAAATTAAAACAAAATATGCATAAACTGTACATATTTTTACTTGACCATTAGCCCATTTTTAATTAAAATCCCTAAAAAGGTTATAAGAAGAAATATCTGCTAGCCAAAACAGCTGGCTGGCGTGGGTCATGTAGAGCAAATTAGAGGAATTTTGGACAGTAAGTACCCGTGTTGGGAAATCAGATGTTGACTTTCAACTGCACATTAATATCAAACAGATTATAGTGGCTTCAAGGGACCATAATAACCTTGTTCCAATACTCTGCCTCATCTGATTGATTTTACTCTATATATTCTGAGGGGAAAATATAAGTAGGAACATATGTGAGTTCGTAAAAAAAGTAGACACGTAATCACATGTTTTAATGTAAAATAAAGCAGACATTTTTTAATTCCCATGATTTTCTTATGGGGCATGTTTGATGTCCCCCATGAAAATGTGTTTATCAGACTTGATCCAAATTGATCAAATTTTAACAGAGTTGATCAAGCTTGAATAACTTTGATCAAGTGTTGAACAGGCCTGATCAAGTTTGTTCAGGCCCGATCAAACTTAATCAACTGTATTGATCAGGCATGACCAAATTTTATCAGATCTGATCAAGTTTGTTCAGGCCCGATCAAACTTGATCAACTGCCTTGATCAGGCATTATCAAATTTTATGAGGCCTGATCAAGTTCATTCAGGTCTGGTCGGACTTAATCAAGTGTCTTGGATTAGGCCTGATATCAGACTAGGTCAAATGACTTGACCAGGCCTGACTACCTTTTAGAACATGATTAGGAACGTTATCCAGTCTCTATTAATCAGTGTTGAAACCCATTTAAGAGGGGCATATATAAGTTATATATACCTACACACCATATTCCTGTGCTGCATCCACATAGGCTGCATGATTTGTGAGTCATTATATAAGACAATTATATAACTAAGAAAAGATTGTATTTTGTTCAACATAAGCTACTTTAATATTGGCAGGATCCTGCACTACCTTGTAGGACTACGGCACAATTTCCTGCCAATGAGTACATTGAGTTAGACGGATGATTTTTACTACATGTAAAACATGTACGTGCAGCTGAAAAAATAAAAACTATAGGGAATTATTTTGGCATAAGTTGATGAACAATTTCACGTTCATAATTACAGAAAAAATCTAGTGTTATTAATTTAAAATCATGGTCCCATACAGTTTCTCTTTTTCATAATCACTTCTCTTCTTCATATGTTAAGTAGTGCTCTTGGTGTAGTGGATAAAAGATTGTTTGGATAATATTTTTACTGTAATTCATATTTAATATGTTTCAATGATAAAATATATTATATTTTGTGTTTTTAATTTCTTTTATAAATCAAACTTGATTAATTGTCTGAACACATTTGACCAGAATTGTTCAAACATGTCAGGTCTGATCAAGTCCCTGATCAAATTTGATCTGGAAAGGTCCCATAATCCATATAAATCTGCTCAAGTTTGATCAATCCTTGTTCAGGTTCTGATTTTTTTGATCAAATCTGACATAGTTTTTTCATGTGGGGTTATTTCTCGTTCGCTGGTAACTTTTTGGAAATACTGCTTTTCCCCGAGTCCATGGGATTTAATTTAAGCCGTCTCCATTATCCTGCAATTTTCCAAATTCCCACAATTTTGACTTTGAAATTTCGCTTACAGAATTATATATATAAAGGTTTACAACTCATACATTGTTATTGTTATATATATTTTCCATTTAAAGTTGTTACATCATTAAATAAATAGATAATAACTCAATTATTTCTTATCCGATCTAGGCAAACAAGGTGTTGTTTGGGTTGTCTCAAAATTCTACATTTTCTATCAGTGAAAAAAGGTTTTGATAAAACTTTGATAGCCTATACAATCTTTTTACTTCGGTACATATAAAGACTAGTTAATTCTGAAAATTTGCCTGTCACAATGAAAGTTACGAAAACTAAGCAGGTTAACTCATCATTGACAATTTAAATTTAACAAATGTATCCAGTACAATGAAAAAACGACAGTGTGTTGATGGATATTTACATTATACAATATTTACTATTAGAAACAGCTAACAATTTGTTCAGGGAGTCACATTTGTCAGTTTCTAAGATATGGTACCACACTGCTGCTGTCTCACAACAGTGGTTTTGATAATATATAGGAAATTCACTGATAAAGGAAATAAATTAAAATTTGTAAAATAAAAAGCAACATTTAAATAAATGTAAAAAAAATCATCAGTGTTAAAAGTTACTTCCTGTTAATTTATCTTCTGAACCCTTAAATTTGTGGAGTGTAGGGTAGTAGTGATACAATGAAATATTGTATGCCTGTAATGTTCAGTGATACAGTGACCTAATACGGAATAGCCAATAATTTTTTTTTTCAACTTACCATTTTGCAGAACGGATTAAACTGGATGTTGTACACTGGTCCTGTGTGGGCCTGAAAGACCCCTAGGTAGTCGTATCTATGAAGAGTAGAGCAGATAAAAACACAACCGTCAGAGGTTCCTACTAAGTACACCAAGGGATCTGAGGGGTGAGGAACTAGCACCTCGACTGAAGGACTCCTTAAGGTTAGTGTTTTCTTTGCATAACACGGCTTAGGCTGCTCCACTCCATGAATTTTACCATGCACTTTTCCTATAGTCATGATTTTTCTACTCACAAAAAATTTACCCTTCCTATATTTGTACATTTTTCCGTTTTTCCCACAAGTAATTAGAACCTGGTCATACCCTTTATCATTAGGAAACCATCGGGCTTGCCATACAGGGTAGTAAAGAGGGTAATGATCGTTATTAGCCTTTATTAACAAGTCCCAACTGATAATATCTATCAAGAGTACAGAGCCATTGTAAAATGCAACTGCTAAGATTTGCTTCTTTGTGGGGTTGAAAGTGACAAATGTCACGGGGTGTTCAAATTCATAATGTCGCTCAGGCTGACAAGGATTTTTTACATTCCAGATGCAAACCAAACCACTGCATTGATCTTTATAGTAGAATTTCCCATATCCGACTGCAAAAAGGTTAGGGTCTGCCTTATTCCAAGTGATTGATGTTACTGCTCTCTTTCCTACAATAATTTCACTATTAAAGGTCCATAGGTGCTTTAGAGAATAATTGTAGACAACTTTTAATGATAAGGGGTCTTGAACCAGCAAACCATTGAAAGTAAGTTGATTTTCCTTGTAAAGATCATTGATAATTAATCTTTCCATTATCATCAAAGCTACTAAAAATCTATCAGTGAAAACAAATCCGTGGTATTTGAATTTTATATTGTACTTTGCTTTCTCTACATCCTCGTCAAAAAAAACTACTTTGCCCTCCTCTCGCGAAGTAAATGACGGTATAAATGATTTTCTAATAGCTTCATAAGTATCATACATCCCCCAGGATGTTACAAAGGTCGATGCATTCACTCTTTTATTTCGTGGTATGTCAAGTTTACTATTTTTACTAAAAACACTCTCAGTTTGAGTAGCCACTTGAGAAACAGCTTTAGTAGTGCGTAGTCTCTTTTCATAGAAAGAGTTTGATTCAGAAATTAGCTTACCTTCCTCAGATTCCAAGGATTCTGCAGTGGATGGTATTTCTAGCATAAAAAATGTACAAGTTGCTGTAAGATTAACCGTAAATGTTGTCTTAAGTTGGATATTTTTTGGAGGAGGGTCTATCCTCAAACAAAACATGGAAGGTGCTACACTTTCTGTTTCACGGAGTACAACAGTCTCTCCGTCTTTGAATTCTTCACTAAATAGGTTTTCTGAAATACTAGAAGGTTGTTGTGTGATCATGAAATCAAATGAAATGTTGGACTCACTAATCCTACTTGGTCCAATCGAAATTCTGCTAAAAACAGATGATAATCTCTTCTCTGACGTGGCTGAACAAATTGATGATCTCTGACTGATTAAATCTTTGCCCAACCTCAAGCTGAGTTTTGAAGACATCTTTACATTTTCACAATGAGGAGGGTTACTAGGGAATAAAGAGTCCTCCATAACTTTAGGAGTAACATCATGTCCTTCATCATAAATCCAATATGGCTGTTCTGTAATAATACCATTTTTACCGAGGTTAGCCACGATATTTCTCTTTGGATCCTTCAGGAATTGGCTTTTGAGTCTTTTTCTATCTGCCTGAAATCTCTTATCTTTTGTAATTATTTTTGCCTTTTCTATTTTGCCAGTTTCAGGGGAAAAACTAATTTTAGTATCCTGCATTATTACCAAGATGGGATACTAAATTTTGTCTTTACATTTGAATCCAATAAAAATAAACTCAAAGTAAAGTTTATTTACATCCATCCAAATTTAAACAGGTGATTTTAATCTTTATTCATACAAAACATTAAAATCACCTTTGAGAATGCATAGGGGAAAATATCACTCAACACTAATTATTCCAGTCAAGAAAAAAAACACTGCGTGCAAAAGGACATGTAGTTATAATTTTTTAGTATGTTGTTAGGACCTATACCACAAGTAAGAAACCAAGTTTGCAGCTTCAAAAAACCTGTGCTACTGGCAGAGTAGGCAAAAAACAGTCAATTTTTTTACTTTTTTCAGGTTTGCTAAATATCTCCAAAAGTATGCCTCTGACAAAACATGTTGCCAAGTCCTTTCTTAAACTGGATGAAATTTGCTAAATCTTGAGACAATAATGACTTCAGTATGTCTCTTATTTACTAAGATACAATAATTAAAACAAAACCCAAATTAATTATTCTCCATAAGAATAACATTGGGGTTGAGTGCCCAGGTTTGCTGCTACGAGAACCATCGGCCAAAAATTGTTTTTTGTACAAAAAACCATGAACTACAACCAGATGAAGCCATATACCAAGTTTCATCAGTATATGTTTATAATGAAGCGAGATATACAATTTTCTTTTTTTTTGCAATAAGTCACCAAAAGTAGACCATAACGAAAATGTTAAATTTTTTTGAATTTTTACAAGTTTTAAAAGTATTGTATCTTAGTTAATAATGGACATACTGAAGTCGTTATCATCTCAAACTTTAGCAAGTTTTATCCAGTTTAAGAAAGGATTATGTAACATATTCTGTCAGAGGCATACTTTTAGAGATATTTAGAAAAACTGAAAAAGTGCAAAAATGTTACTGTTAGCGAATTTCTCCTCCCCCATGAAAATGTTTTTATCAGAATTGATCAAAATTGATCAAATTTGATCACAGTTGATCAAGTTTTAATAACTTTGATCAAGTAGTTGAACAGGCCTGATCAAGTTTGTTCAGGCCCGATCAAACTTGATCGCATGACCAAATTTCATCAGGCCTAATCAAGTTTGTTCAGGCCCGATCAAACCTGATCAGGCATAACCAAATTTGTTCAGGCCCGATAAAACTTAATCAACAGCCTTGATCAGACATTATCAAATTTTATCAGGCCTGATCAAGTTCATTCAGGTCTGGTCGGACTTAATCAAGTGTTTTGGATTAGGCCTGATATCATACTAGGTCAAATGACTTGACCAGGCCTGAAAACTTTTAGAACATGATTAGGCGCGTTATCCTGTCTCTATTAAATCAACCACAATCAGTGTTGAAACCCATGCATTGGGGCATATATAAGTTATATATACCTACACACATATTCCTGTGCTGCATCCACATAGGCTGCATGATTTGTAAGTCATTATACGAGGCTTGTCCAGAAAGTAAGTACCGTTTCGTTCTACCGCCGGCACAGCGCTAGCGACGATGTTCCGCGCATGCGCATTAGTCTCCTTGGTTCATTGTTGAACAGCTGACGCAATTCCGGCAAAATTGTGTTGTGTTTACATTAGTTAGTGTGGACTCAAAATGTTTGAAACAATTTCTGACCCCGCGGACTATGAAGTGCGTTCTGTAATACGATTTTTGAACGCAAGGAACGTGAAGCCTACTGAAATTCATCACCAACTTACAAAAGTTTATGGAGAAAAAGATATCAGTGATGGAATGGTAAGAAAATGGGTTCGGCAATTCAATGATGGGCGAACCAATGTTCATGATGAGGCTCGCAGCGGGCGGCCATCTGTTGTGAGTGATGAATTGGTTGAAAAAGTGAATGAAAAAATTCGTGAAAACAGACGTTTCACCATAAGAATGCTTTCTGATGAATTTCCACAAATTTAAAAATCTCTTTTGCATGATATTGTGGTTAATCGCATGAATTATCGCAAGTTGTGTTCCCGTTGGGTTCCAAAAATGCTTACGGATGAACACAAAAAGAAGCGACTTTTGGCAGTACATTGACATTTCTCACCCGTTACAGTGATGAAGGAGAAGAATTCTTAAACAAGATTGTTACAGGTGATGAAACTTGGGTTTCTCATGTCACTCCAGAGTCCAAACAACAGTCAATGGAATGGAGACACTCACGATCCCCCAAAAATCAAAAGTTCAAAACAACTTTGTCGAAAAGAAAAATCATGTGCACTGTGTTCTGGGACAGAAAGGGCATCTGCTTGTTGATTTTCTACCCAGAGGGGAAACAATCAATGCGGAACGATATTGTGAAACGCTGAGAAAATTTCGGCGTGCGATTCAGAACAAAAGACGTGGAATGCTTAGTGAAGGCATTGTGTTGATCCATGACAATGCACGTCCCCATTCTGCTGGTGCCACTCAAAACCTTATTCACGGATTTGGTTGGGAACAGTTTGACCATCCGCCGTACAGCCCTGATCTGGCACCTTCTGATTTCCACTTGTTTTTGCACTTGAAACGGGATTTCGGAGGGCGCCGCTTTGACAGCGATGACGACGCTCAAGACGGTGTTCGGCAATGGCTCCCGTCAATGGCGGCATCTTTCTATGAAGAGGGTATAGAAAAGCTGGTTCCTCGCTACGACAAATGTCTAAACAATGGTGGAAACTATGTAGAAAAATAGTTTAAGATATCCTCTTTCTTGTAGAAATAAATTTTGTTGAAAAAATAATTATTTGTATGTTTTTTACAAAATGGTACTTACTTTCTGGACAAGCCTCATATAAGACAATGATATAACTAAGAAATGATTGACTTTTGTTCTTCATAAGCTACTTTAATAGCGGGATCCTGCATTAACTGCTAGGAGTACGGCACAATTTCCTGCCAATGAGTACATTGACTTAGACGGATGATTTTTACTTTCTCCCTCTATACATAGTATATGGAGAAAGTATTGTTTTCGTCAAAATTTTCAAATTTGAGTTGTTAGTGGAAATATTCGTTTTGGTGCTCCCTGAACCCAAAAAAGTAGTTTTTACGTGATTTCTGTCTGTGTGTGTGTGTGTGTGTGTGTGTGTGTGTGTGTGTGTGTGTGTGTGTGTGTGTGTGTGTGTGTGTGTGTGTGTGTGTGTGTGTGTGTGTGTGTGTGTGTGTGTGTGTGTGTATGTGTGTCTGCGTGGATGTGTACTGAGCTAGAGCCCTAACCAATGGGCCGATTTTTATGAAATTTTGTATGTAGGTACTAATCAACGATATCTCCAGGCGTTTTTTCATTTTTTGGAATTTTTTATTTTTAAGGGTAATTATCCCCCAAAAACCGCCAAAAAACATGAAAATTAAAGTTTCTTAAAAACGGCTCTAACGATTTTGATTAAACTTTAGTCGTTTGTAGAACTTTAGTTTTACAATAAAATGGCACTACCCGAATTCCTGTAAAAATTCGGGTTCAGAAATTACAGGACTTAAAACATCAAAAATTCAGTTTTTTTGGATTTTTCATAAAAATACATAAATATAAAAAAATTCACCACTATTCACCATTCACTATTCACCACTAAAAAGAGCTCAACAAACTAAATAATTTAGTATTTTGAATTACTATTCTACGATTGGTGGTTTCGGAGAAAATTGAAATTTTCATTTTGCGGTAAATGCAGTACGTTGTCCAATGTTATTCTTATGGGGAATACAAAAATTACTATTTCTCTCTTATTTACAGATAAATTTCATTCAAACTTGATATGCTTGTCGATTTAGCATTGACCAACAGAGGAAATTCGAAATATGATGCCCCTTAATAACCCTTGGGGGGGACTCATTTCCTCTCTTAAAACCACGAGTGTAGCAATGCATTCTGTAGTGCCTCCAAAGCAGGGATTTGGGTGGATGTTTTTTAAAACAACTTGTTTACAAAATTTTCTGTATATTCGACCGTGCTTTGTATCCTATATTTAGTAAATAAAAAGTAATTTATTCGTTAAAGTTGGGCTAAAAGGGAGAAAGTATGTGTCAGTTTCCTGATACCGTTTATTACATTACGTGCATCTGAAAAAATAAAAACTTTGGCATAAGTTGATGAACAATTTCACGTTCATAATTACAGAAAAAATTGAGTGTTATTAACTTAAAATAGTGGTCCCATACAGTTTCTCTTTTTCATAATCACTTCTCTTCTTCATAAGTCAAGTAGTGCTCGTGGTGTAGTAGGGGTGGTGGCGATATAGCAAGCCAATCAGAAGCCAGCATGTTGGTCACGTGACTCGTGACGTCATTAGGCCCCGCCCCCAAGATGGCGGCGCCCATGTTTCCCGCCAAATTCCCTAACCTCACTTTTTTCCCGCCAAATTCCCTAACCTCACTTTTTTCCCCTCCAGATTGTGCAGTGTTGCCAATCTATGGCTATTATATATATATATATATATATATATATATATATATATATATATGCTATTATACTCTATAGGGATACGCTACCAACCTAGCGGAGCTAAATAAGGTAAGTAAAAAGTCAGTTTGTTATATAATCAGTTTATTACATAGAAAAAGTTAAAAGAATATACATATAAAAAAGTTAATAATATACAAAAAACAAAGAGTAATATATAAAAAGTTAATAATATAAAAAAACAAAGAGTAATATATAAAAAGTTAATAATATAAAAAAACAAAGAGTAATATATAAAGAAGTGAATAATATAAAAAAACAAAGAGTAATATACAAAGAAGTTAACAATAACTAATATAAATGATTATATATAAAAAACTAGCCGTCAAAGTAAAGCCGCTTGCGGCCGACGACCGTTGAGCGGCAGAACGGGCATACGTGGAGGCGAACTGCACACGCGGGACAGAGGGTGTGTTGACACGGTGACAGCACCACCGTAGGCAGCGTATCTAGGCAGACCCTGCACATCAGGGCCCTAGGAGGTTCTGAAGCAGGCGGTGGACGTCCCCGGAAGATTTCCTGGTCCATGCTGCTCCCGGTCTGAGTGAGGATGCGCTCCAGCGTAGTCTGGATCTCGGTCCAGACGACTGGGGCGACTTCCAACATCTCCTGACGGGTTGCGTTCACCAGGACGGTCTCGGACAAGTGGAGAACCTCCCGGAGCTCTGACCTAGCAGTGGTAAGGTGGAATACAGCCCGCCAAGACGCACGGTCAACACCCTCCTGTCGTGCCTCGATCTGAAATCATAAACAAGTCTTAAAATCATAAAATATACCTATATAAACCCTGAAATCATAAACACAGTTTAATTTATGAATCACATTAAGTTATTATTATTATAATATGCTCACCCTCTCAAAAGCGTCATGCCTCAGCTCATGCAGCCTTTCCTCACGACGGCAGTGGGGACAGGTCTGCTGTGGCGGTAGCGGTGGTGGTGGCGGATTCTCAGGCTGAGGTGGAGGCGGATTCTTGGGCTGAGGTGGAGGCGGGTTCTCAGGCTGTGGTGCAGGCAGGTTCTCGGGCTGTGGTGGAGGCGGGTTCTCGGGCTGTGGTGGAGGCGGGTTCTCGGGCTGTGGTGCAGGCGGGTTCTCGGGCTGAGGTGGCAGCGGTGGTGGGCTAGGTGGAGGCAGGTTCTCGGCCCCCTGTGCCTGCGACGGATCATCATACACACGCTGGAACACAATACACTGGTTAATTGCATATACTCATTAAAAAACAATAGCCCTAAGGGTTGTATTCAACTTACCACAGGTTCAACTCTCCTGGAAGGCCCCGTGGAGGTGTTTGCACTCGTAATTGGATGACGCGACATCCTCAGCCCTAGTAAATCGTCTTCAAGCTAAAATAAAGAAACCCGACTGTTACTGTCTGAAAACAAAAAATTACTATTTAATTTTGAAACATGATTTATATAAATTTAAAAAACAGAATAATAATATAATTACCCCTAGACGCGTACGAAGTCCCGTGGCTTGTCGGTGGACGTAATATACGCCAGCACAAACCCGACGAGCCCCGAGGGTACACCTTTCTAGCGGCTGGTCTTCCCTCTGCAAAAGATTTGTGAGTAAGTATCTGTACCCTGGTGAGAAAGTGAAAGTTCGTTAGGAAATTGACCTACGTACCCTCAACTGAATTAAAGTCCAGCGATCCCTGGCCCAGTAGGTTGATTCAGTGAGGACGTACACACGGGACTGCCTCGAAGGCCACGCAAGCGCCTCCATCTCCCTCAAACGGGTTTCAACACTCGCCTGTAAACGTTTAAATCAGTAATTAAGAATAAAACAGTCTAGTAATGTACGTTAGTTATTATTATATTATACTACGTTACTTACAAAGCTAACTCGGCGAAATCCTCTAGGAGCTGATGGTGCAGGATTCTCTTCATAAATGAGGATGTCCTCCTCTTCATTCATGAAGTGTATGTCATCCTCCATGACATACGCTGGCTGAAAAACAAACAATTATTAGATTCTTCAAAGTATTACCGGCTTTTAAAACGTTTATTCGATCGATATCTTACCACAAGAGCTTGGAGCTGTCTGAGCTGAACAGCATCGCGGAGGGATTCGGAATGCTCTCTCACATACCGGGTTCCATTGCGCGTTCTACAGCAAGTGGGTCGTGACCGTAGGTCCATTTCATAGCCCCACGGAACGCGTTCACAACCCCTCTGAAAATTAAAACCGATAAGTACAAGCCACGCCATTACCTTAATTCGTAATCTAATGTTATATATAATCCTAAAAACTACTAACCATCCAAGAAGAACGTATCCATAAAATACCGTCGACTACACATGTCTCCTCATAGATATATGCTCCAGTCTCCACGGTAGGGCTTGAAAATAGTCTCCAATCCGATAAGCGATTGTAAGCATCATCCTTTAAAAAACAAAAAGAATATAAATATATTTCAGCAGAATATATAAGCTAGTGATCAATTTTACACTTTTGTTATTTTACTTACCCAATGTATCGGGTGAAACCCTTCAAGAGGCGCCAGGATCATGTCAGTATCTCCATCGGGCATGGAGTATGAGAGGATGTCCCTGCGCCGATTTATAAAGAACACATCACCTATGTCGCTCCGGCTATACTCGTCAAATAGGCAATCAGTTCCCCACTAAAAACAAAAAATTATTATAAGGACGGTAGTAAGTTGACTAAATTAATTATTTACATTATTAAAAATTATTAAAATATATTAAATTTTCACAATTATTAAAAATACTTACACTAGCCATTATCTTAGTTATTCGCATATTTGTCGCTCGGGTCTCACGTCGATATCCGTTAAGAGGCTGATCTAAGTCAGTCGAATCACTCTGAAAAAATAAAAAATTACATTACTATAAGAAAACGTAATAATATTAATTTTAAAATGTTGGAATTAATTACTCTATACACTTACATCAGAGTCTTCATCGGAAAAAATGTCAGGGCTCGAAGGTCTGGGACCCTGTAAATAAATTAACAAAACGTAACATTTAAGAAACTATTTATTTAGCAACAGCAACTAAATTAACTACACTGAATTAACTACATACCCCGGGTTGAAGTGGTGGGTTCTCGCCGTCACTGTCCCCAGAGGACAAGCGAAGAATCGTCACAATAATCAGTAGACGGAACATTACTACAGAATGCATGGAATACTGTAATCGAGAGACAGCAAACGCTCATATTTATACTCTATCCCCACCCTCAACCTTAGTAACCAGGGACCTTATCACAGTAGCTTTCCCTATCTCCTTGAGTTGAATCATCAGGCAGTACGCGCTGGCCTCGTCTCTCGTACAGATTTGTCTGGAGGCCGTCTGCGCTAATAACCCGCGCTTGGACCAAATTTTAAACTTACCATTACCGCAACCTAAGCGTCTTCAACTCGTTAATGAGCATAAAAGGTGTTGTAAAACCCTCGAGAGTTTTTGGTTCGAGTTTGAAGGCGACTTGGTCTTGTGTGTCTTCTGCACTCTTGTAAGTACACTTAAATTAAGTACACTGTTAAAAAGGGTTGTTGCATTGTAATTTATGTTTTTTATAACAAATGTTTTAGGGAGCCCTCGTCCTGAGTGAAGGCAACCTACCTCCATGCAGGTCGAAGGAGGCAAGAGAGACCTGCGGTTACGTGGATTTTATACCGCAGGAGAGGATGCGGCTCTGCGATGTATGCGACTTTGAAATTAGCAGAGCCGTTAACAGATGTTCTGTCGTAATATAGTAAGTACAATATTTTACAACACACAGTGTAACCATTAGACAAATAGACTGTAATTTTCGTGAGCTCGATCACCTTGAGCGATACTTGGATTTAACGAGCGTCTGGGCCGGCTCGTAATCGATGGTAATTTTCGGCCGCTCAATCATCTTGAGCGGTACTTTGTTTTAACGAGCTTCTGGACCCGGCTATTAGCGGTAATGTTTTAGCCTCTCAATCATCATAAGCTATTATGATTTTTACTCATGTTTTAGTTTTCTATTTTATTATCCATTTGAAACGCTTGAAGTTCTAATCAGAGGAAACTCTTATCAGTACCGCGCAGGCGTGAAACTGTTGCGACACATGCATTCACTCATTCGCGTCTCACCATGGAGCATCTGAAATACAGCCACTGCGAGGCCTGCGGCAAGCTGACGTCGTGTAATATGTTGTGGCTTACCCCAGAAGGGGTAGGCTACGACATATGTTGTAAGTGTGAGGAGCTGTCCCCGGAGGAGTTGAGAAACCATCCACCTATCGAGTCCTGTGAGCACGATGCTGTTCAGTAAGTAATTGTATTAATTATTGTTCTTATTTTTGAACAGGGTAGCAAGCGTTAGACAGTGGTGGAAACTTGTTTTCAAAAACGGGTCTAGCATTGCTTGCTACACTAGTCATCCGCGCTATCACAGGAAGTGATAGCGATTAGGGCGCGAGTCACACTCGCCACTTCAGTTACAGTCATGGAGCCGGTGTGTACGGAATTCGAAGTATTGAGTACATGCTTGTGTCCCTTGTACGGGGAATATTGTGTGCCGGGACACCATGTGGAGCTCTCTCCACACCTGCAAGTGAGCTACCATTATTGTTTGGTGCCTTATCTCCGCGGCAGTATAAAGTACACTTGGACGCTGCGGTACACTTGCGGCGTATGCGGTGTTACACTGACTTACAGCTGGACGGAGGGCTTTCGATAAGGTATGTTATTTCTAGTGAGGTTTTTTCGTGTCTTTTTTTAGCAATACATTTCTATGAGTACGCGTTTATGACCCATGTTTCCAAACCACCCAGGGGGTAGGGTCTCGGCGCGCTTTTTATTAAAGTGAGTATCCCCAGTAGGCCTATTCTCACTGTTTTAAACCACTGCCCCAACCAACGCAGTGATCCGTGGCAGCCACTCCATTACAAAAATACTGCCTCCGATAATTTTTTTGTTCTCTGTTTCTAGGCTCTTTACTAAGACTGTGTCCGTTCATATTAGCCTAGAAAATAGACAGAGAATTTTATTTTTATATTTTTTTGTTTTTTTTACTTTTATACTTTTTTTTGTTGTTGCACCTTTCAATTCGCATTTCCCTGGCGTCAGAGGAATACACAAACGGTTTTATGGTTTTTGAGGCCAACCTCTACACCTCCCCTGGTCTTACAAAGGGTTTAGCCCTGCCTGATAGGAGGGTGACGCCGGGTCGCTTTTTTATTCGACCCCACTCGGAATAATTTTCCAAGCGTAGTACTGTGCGGACCTCAAGGCGCAAGTTTCGTTTTTATTTTTATGTATAATGCAGGCTACTGTAAAATCATCATCATCTATATACAAACCTTCATTTATTTCTTTAACATTAGAATGAAACGTCCGAAGGAATTGAGCCTTCTCTAGGCCTTTTGTATGTATGACCTCGAAGGGTTTACACAGTGAACGTATCAGCTCTTCGCTGTAATGTACATCACCTTCATCCCACTTTATATGGTGAAAGTGACGAGTCAGCCAGCGGGCTGTTCTTTTCATCTTGCTATTCAAAAAATTAAAACAGTAAGGAGGTCGGAATACCAGCTGAGTTCTGTAAGAATTTCCGACTATAGCAAACTCCTTTACAATAAATTTATTATTATTATCTTTGAACCCGTGAAACTCGACTACAGCTTCCATAATGAGACTTCGCTAAAAAGACGGTCAGCTACTTGAGGTGGTAATTGTTCTGTACAAGCTTCAGCGCCCGATAAAACCTGATCAATAAAAACTTTAATAATATCCTCCAAATAAAACAATTCTAATAGAGAGCGACCGATCAAAGGAATGTTAATTACAAGCTGATTCCACTCGTGTCGATTGAGAGCCAAGGAGTGTTCTCCGTCAGAGACACAAGCGTACTGCTGACCAAAAATACTGTTAACTTTAATATCAGCTCCCGTATCGGTCTTTACAAAGCATTGATACTTGCCTTCAAAAGCTAAAGTAATTTCATTGAACCTGTCAACCAGCTGACAGTAAGAATCGTAAGACCAAAACACAACACCTTTCCTCCCCTTAATTAATACTCCGAGGCTGTTGTCCCTGTTTTTAAAAATACCCGATACTACGCACTTGGTGAGTTCAGGGTCCAAGAAGTGGACTGACTTTAGAAATACTCCGGTCATTAAATTTATAGGCTCTTTCCCCTTAGGGATTGGTATAGTTCCCGTACTCACCTCCGTCTCGGCCGATGTCATCTCTGCTACTAATCGGTACGCCCCGTTAATAAACGTCCACACCCAACCTCATCTACCCCCTCCCCTCCCCCTTCTTCTCCTCAGAATCTGAAGAGGATTCTGAGGATTCACTGTTGTCAAAATCTGTACGCCATTTAACTATAATGCTATCGATCCCACGCATTAATTTAAACTCCTTTACAACACTAGCAAACTTGTAACTGTCTACGTAATCTGTTTTCATCAAAACCTTCTTGTAGTAATATTCAATTTTAATCCAACCGTAGTAACCCATGTTTACTCACTGACTGTTCACCTCAGACTAACAAAATCTCTTAACCCACAACATCTATACCCTCCTCATCATCATCATCACTGCTAAAGTCTCCATCGTCTCTGAGTTTAACAACTACGGTGGTAGTACCCTCAGGAATATCAGATATTTCCTTCTCTCAGTATATCTTGTAACAATCCATTTTTGCTGTACCTATTAAAACATTATCGGTGTTATAAAACTGAATAATAACCCACTCGCCCATGTTTACTCGTTGAGTGCTAGCAAGAGACTAACCCTCTGAATATTATATGTATCTTTTACCCCTTCCCCACACCGCCCCAAGACGGGCGATTCACCCCCCTTGTACATACATTCCAAGTGTTAGACCCGGAGGGTCCACTGTTTAGAAATTACATTGGATATTTTGTCATCGGTACATTTAATTCTTCTCAAAAACCTGGCCCTATCCCTTGCTAACTGTTCCCAATCTGATTTTCTATCTTCAGCGGGCAAACTGTATATTTTTGTAACTACCGGGCTGGAGAAACTAACCCGAGATTTTCCTGACATCTCCCGTAATCGGTGTGTATGTGTATTGACAGTCGTGAATTATGAGACAGTACGCCCAAGTATTAGCCGGGATTGCTGTTTTAGTCTGAATTTCAAGCCTTACATCTACGGGACCGGTCTTAATAGTATCGTCCTGCTTTGAACAGTCAATTACATACAGAGGACACTTTGTTTTAAAATCATCAAAGTTTAATATCGGTGAGCCGATTCTACCGTAATAAGAGTTTTGAAAGTTCGCATACATATCATAAAACAGGCAAGTGTTCCCGCGAAGGTTGTCATACGGGTAGAAATTTGAGTTTAAATACAGTTTAACGTCAAGCAAATCACTGGCGTCGAACCGTGACATGTCCTTTGTTAAGTCATTCTTTCTGCCTGTCTGAAAGGCTAGAACAATATACCGAGGTTTTCTGTTTGGTTAGATGTTTTAAGTGTCCAAAATAACGTGTCTGTACTCGGCAGGTTCGGGTATTCAATCATTTCCCATTGACGGAAAGGAACATGTATTGCGGGGTCTTTCTCAATAAACTTGTACAATTTTAACTTCTGAGCGTCGTTCACTGTAACGTGAGGTATTCGCCAGTAGATTTTGTCAATTGTTAATGTTAATGTCCCGGCCTCCATCAATTTTACAGCGTTTGTATCTGTAGCCGAACGTAAGAGTATCAGTTCCTGTTTAACATCTACCAGCACTCGTCTGTAGTCTTCAGCGAAACCTAGCAAGAGTTTTAGAGGGATTGAATATACAAAATCTGTCACTTTTTCAGTACTACCAGGACCGTTCCAACAGGCATTCTTTAAAGTATTTTTCTCCTCCTCGCAAATAGATAGAATATGTTTTAAAGTAGTAGTTATACCGACTTTTTTTGTCCTGTCAATTTCCTTGCCACAAATCTCGTAGCGGATTTCTTCAAACAAGAAAGATATAGCATTATTAATAAAGGAAACATCCTGAGGAGTCCCGTCGGCCTTTGTAGCGTTGGTCTTGCCGTGTATCACAATAAAACTTTCAAAAGGTGCGGTTATTATGTCCTGCTGTAATATCGGTATTCTTATTTCATCGTTATTATTGTAAGTTGTACTTGCATACGGCTGATGTGAGTGCAACTCCATCCCTGTTATCAAGTCAGCATACTCTGCCTGGTTGTCTATCGCTAATAGCGCCATTCATTATTACTTTAAAACCGAGAGAGCGAAGAAACGTTATGCTTTTACAAGTTAACTCCTTGGCTTTCTGAACACTACTGACTTGTTGCCCTCCTGGTATATGCCTAAATAGTAGCCCCATTACTGCGTCTAAGATTTAGTCTAACAGAAATTCTTTCTCCGCGAAAGTTAACAAGATTACCGTCCTGGTCTTTTAGAGACATTGTCAAGTTGTTGATCCTCTGGCTGATCACAGGTAAATAAATGACATTCCTCGGTAATTCCATTATTTTATAGCCCGGTGGTTCAGCCGGGTAGAACTCGTGTATGACATGGCCCTCAACCCCATTCAAGTATGACCCGCGTGTGACATTACATTCCACCCTTATGGAGTTAACTTTTATTATATCTACAGGCAGTTCCGATACATGTTCATCTTTAGCCCCGTATATTTGTTTTTTGTAGCCCAAGAGTGTTCCCAATGAATGTTCTTTAGTAAAGTCAATTTTCTCAGAACAACATATCGTAGCTTTTAAAGTGTTATTATTAGGTTTCAAAGTAAATTGTACTTCTTTTGGTAGTTGCGACTGTATATACTTTTCAATGTCCTCAATTTCGTAAGACCCTTCAGGGATCGTAATACTTTTATCATCACCGTAGTAAAACGTATCATTTATGTTTTTTTCAATGTTCGGTATAGAGTTATAAGTGGTCAGTTCAATTAAACCAAGTTCCCATGTACCCTCGCTAACATCAATAGGAAACGCTAGCTCGTGGGATAGAACACTAGTTACCCCTGTTAGACAGAACATTACTACAGAGAAACTTTAAACACAAATGTCCACAAACAACTGAGTCAAAATTCTGTTATCTCTCGTAGTTATAGTACATCTCACATTCACCCAAGTACTTAGAAATTTCCGGTGGTGGTCTTAGGTTTCCAAAACTGTCATAATAATAGGCCTTTTTATCAATCTTCCTGTAACATACCCAGGGCGTGCCTGGACCGGTTGTACTGTCCAAGTTAACTATAGCAGATTCACATTTTCTCGGGGTTTTCGGTAGACTGTTCCTCATATAAACCCCTCTGAAATTAGGAATTTTCAGTAACCTCGCGTATTTGATCAAATCGTAATTTGTAAGTGGCTTTATTGGTATTGAGATGCTTTTTTTCTTGCGGCCTCCCCTTTTCTTTCTTTTACAGCCGGCGCCTTCCTTTCTATAGGGCCTAAGATACAACCCTTCGGGCGTTTAGCAGGGCGTTTCTTATTACGGCCTCCCCCCAATTTTGTTTTTGATTTCATGGCTGTTGTGACTGCCCAAGCAGCGGCTTTCTCACCAACACTGGCGTTACTAGACTTGAATCTCTGCCAAGCGCGTTCCGCCAACTCTTTGTCAGCTTGCCTTCGCCGCTCGCTGTCGGAATACCGGGAGTATGCTATGTCGTGGACCTTACAGGCCGCGTCTAGCCCGTTTATTCCTTTGTCACCTCTAGCCAATCTTTCTTTTAACTTCGTGCCAGGTCCACAGTACTGATAACCAGGAATATGCAGTTCAACAGGTAGTAAATCTATAGCTTTGTTCAGCACCGATGAAACAATACCTCCACCTCGTACAAGCGCTAGCTTGCGTCTGAGAGGTTTCCTTCTAGTCTTAGCCATTTTATTGTAAGTATTTAATCACCTCGTACAGTCTATTCAGTAGAGTCTCACGTATACACGGAATTTTCAAAACTTCAAAAATGTCAGGCACCGTACGAGACATTTTGTTTGTGAACTCGTTGTACTCCAACACACCACTGTCAGTTGCAATATAAATCATGCCATTTATATATCTAAATGCACCGCGACTGTGAGCAGGAACCCCGTACAGAGTAGACGAAACCATTCCCATAAAAGTGCCAGTAAAGACGCACTCGTTAATTTCAATCAGATACCAGCCGTTAATAACCATGTAACTCTTCCCCGTGTTAGTGGCAAAGGCCGAATTAACTTTATATACCTGTCTACCGGCTATGGTGTCAGCACTACTCTTTGTTACCAAAGACAGTGAAGGGTATCTAAATAAGTATACATCATTGCCAACAAAAAGGACAATTTCCCTGTTAGGTCTCTGGTAGATGGCAGATATTTCAGTAAAGTTTCGCGGTAAAAAGTTAAGCCAGTGAGAGATTCTCCTTGGCCTTGTTAAATCCTCAGGAGTCCTGTCTACAGGGTCCAAACTTATAAGCCATACGTAGTCTCTAAAGAAAGCAAATATCCTCTTGTTTACAATAACGTACTTATCAATTTGACCTTTTAACTCGCATATATCGCGTTTTTCAGTCATCTCGGGTGGTGTCTCAGGTGTTGTACTGCTTGGTGTGGTAGCGGTTGTTGTTGTAGTTGTTGTCGTGGTAGTGGATGGTGTATAGTTTGGAATGGTTGCAAATGTCTTAGCGGGCCTGCCGTACAGAAACTCCATAGCGCGTTGGTCATCTTTGCTTAGCTCGTATTCGTTCATGTCCACAATCCCCATTGGACTCCTATGGAAAGGGAACATTACTGATTTATCGTCGCCTGAATGGTCCAGGCCTAGGGCGTGACCAATTTCATGTCCTAATGTTTGAAAAAATGAAATGTTTCCATATCGTGGTAAATTCATAGTGAAATCCCAGTTTTCTTCCGAATCAAAGTGTATGTCCGTTTGGTTATAACCCATATGGGGTAAATAGGCGTGAGCTAAGAGGTAGCCGGGGCCATCAAAGTCATATGGACCAGTCTCCCGTCTAGAGTAAAATATATGCTGTCTATTAGTTGAGAAGGATATAATTATAGTGGGGTTATTTATATCTTTTTTTAAAGTTAAGTTTGCATGTTTGGCCCATACATCAAAAGCTTTTTGAATTAAGTTGGGGTACTGTGGTGTTCCGTATTGGTACCAAGTTATTACTGATTTATTCCACTTTCTATTGGGTAGAGCTGAGAAGGGTAATATATTGTCTTTATAGCCACACCGAGGAGTGCTCATAAGCGCTAAGGTATCATTGTCAAAAAACCCCGTGGGCTCAAGACGAAAATTCTCTTGAAATTGTTTTACTGCAGAAGTAATGTCCTCTGTAAAAGCGTTTTTTCCAGATAGCCGTAATATGTAAGATACTCTATTGACTTGTTGCACGAGGCAAGAGGTAGCATAAACAGTAAGAGAACCAACATCCTCGACGGTTCGGAGTAGACTAATCGGTATTTCCCGGTTTAAGTGACATTATATATTCAGCTTCTGTCCTGAGGAGACCGGGGAAAGGAAAAGTATCATCAAATATCCCCGTTGGCTCAAGACGAAAATTCTCTTTAATTTGTTTCAACCACTCAGTTCCTCTTCAGTCATAAAGAGGTCATAAGTATCAGGCGGAAGAGGTTTGACGTCTTCTTTAGGCTCTTCACCACCTTCCATCCCGTCAGCAAACAAATCGTCCCAGTTTAAGTAATCGTTTTCACCCGGTGTGGGTAGAATGGCAGACCTCCCAGTTTGTTTTCTGTTAATGTAATTAAAGACCATGGTACCGAATTTCCTCAACCGTTTCTCGTGAAAATCTTTATTACTAGTTATTAGACCTTCGCATTTTGACAGTCTGGTCTTGAGACCGGTTAAGTCAAACTGTTGATTAGCGAGGTTAGTGGTTATAGGCAATATCTCTTTTTCCACGTACGACTTGGTAACTGCATCGCTGGGGTCTGTTGGTAGAGCTAAATAAGTTATTTGTTTATTATTAGCGTCATATTTATCGTTGGAGATAGTCATACTTAGTTTTTTTAGTATGCCCAAGTTTACTGCCTCCGAGAGCTCCACGGGGTCAGCTACACTCCATAATCTTCTGTTTTGCATATTGAACCTCTGAAAGTCAGAAGGTATAGATTAATGGTCAACATAATTCTTTGTTGCAGCGTCGAGTGGTTGTAACGGTGTAGCCAATTTACATAACCGTTTATTTTGCATATCGTAGTCACCTTGGGGCGTTAAATTGAAACCCTCTCCCTTGGGGCCCTTGACGGCCTCACCTCGGGATTTCCGGCTACTACGTCCGAACTCGTCAATGGTCATTTTAATAATGCTTTAAATCTACTGTTGCCAGCTCCTTTTATGTAGCCAGCCTCCCTTAGTTCCTCCACGATACTCAGTATTTCATTGCCGTGGACTCTGTTTCCAGTCTCTGTTGACATGGCTATGTGCCGTAATCTGTCCACTAACTCGTTGGCGTCGTCCCAGTGTATTATATCAAGGGACTTTGCATTCTTCCACGCTAGACCCTTGCCCACTCTGGCCGGGAATAAATCTTTAATAATTCTTCTGTACTTTAGATTGTTGTCCCTTCTAATTTGATTGTGGAATTTGTATCCTCTCTTGTGAGCGTTGGTGGCGATAATTATACTCTTATAGGTCTTCAGATCGTCTTCATCGTATATATCCTCGTCAGGGGTTCTCTTAAATATGAGCTCATACAAACCTTTGGTAGGACTATATCTTGTTTTGTTTATTAGAATAGTTCCATCGTTGTCAAAGTCTAACACCTTATCTCCCATCATTAAAGTACTGCCTTCGTATCTAGGGCCGTAGTCGTGATCAATAACTCGGACCTTACCGCTAGCATCTTTTAAAAGAAGTGTCATATACCTCACCGTCATGGGGTTACTAAACTGACTTTCCATATATTGAGACGCTGTTTCCAGTCCCGAAGGGGTCGATACAATTTGCTTTAACCCGCTGGTTTCAGGTGTTGATACACTCTGCGGAATAAATTCAGCTTCTCCTTCATCATCATCTGTCGTATTGTAGTCCATTGGTTCTTCTTTAAAGGTTTCGGGTTCTGTTTTTATGTTGGGGCTAACTGTTGTTGTTTTTCTAAGTTCTTGAATAATTGGTTTATAGTGTTTCTCAAGCATAATATCACGTTCCTCGGATCCTTCCTTAAACATTTTATATTTTCTCTTAATAGCATTACGTAGCTCTATGAGTCGGTTTGTCAGTTGTTGTTTACTGCTCCGCTTCATAGTCATAAATGATAGATTTCAACCAGCGCATCTAGATTTAAGGCATTTCGACTTGCCTGAAAAACAAGGCACGCCTCTTATGCCTCCGTATGAACTCGATAATATCCAACAGTGAAACACCAGCGCTAAAGTCCATACCTCTGTAGTACCTCTGTTCTCTAGCATCGAACCGGGGAATCACATAACGACCGGTAAAACTCCTGAATACAAAAGTACGTTTCCACCCGTCTCTCCATTGAGGTATTTCTGCTACGGTGTATTTATCACTTTCAATTGTGTTTTGCATGAATCGTCTGAGTAACGCCATAGGCCTAGACTCGTTGAGGTGTTGCAGTAAATAAGAATTTAAAAGCCAGAATTCGCTCGGGTTCGCGCCTGTGAACGCTCTCCACTGGTCAAATAGCACTCTGTTTGTTACACTGTACACACCATTGTTTAGACTTATACCGAATCTCTCGCACTGTACTGGTAGTGTGGGCAGGGCCAGTTTGAGAAACTCTGTAGTATACAACCCCTGGCATAGGTTATTAACACCGTTAAACGGTTTATTCCTGTTGCATCTAGGGACACTAGGAGGTACTTCGTGTATCCGATATTATAACTAATATCGATGTGACATTTTAAGCTTGAAGCTTTTTTATAGACTGTCATTGGTGATCTCATACGAATACTGCGTTCTGTCAGAAGTATACACCGTGAAGCAAATGGGATCTTACATCCGTATTGCAGCATTTCATTACAGATTTGTGTAAAATTAACACTTCCGCGCAAGTTCCGTAAAGGCAAAACTTGCCCAAAGAACTCGGGGAACGGCCTGAATCTAGATATCATATTTTGTGGGTCTCGCACGGTACAGTTGTACATATCTTCGTGATATATTACAAGTTCCAAAGGTACGTTTTTTTCTTCGCATTTGTTCATAAGACTAAGCCATGTATCTCGGTTATAGGTTCTCTCACTCGCAGATATTATTAATAAAACTACAGGCGGTATCACAGCGGATCCTTTTTAGTTTTTTATGTCTCCAGCATCTTTTGTTAAGCTGGTACCCATGAGGGGGTTTCTTACTGCAGTAGTTTCCACAGAATTTCTTCTTGTCCTTGTAATAAAAAGAGCACAAGTTTGACTTGACATTATGGAGTTTAGCGTTAATCCCTCTTAAATCGTTGTACGTGTAGATGCGAACCATTACACTTCTGTTATAAAACTGTCCATCCCTACTCTGTACCTTCCCTTATAAGGGTCTAGAGTCTTGTCAATCACAAGGAATCCAAAGTTATCTCGCCACGCCCAAGCACACAACTCTTTAAATTTGTCAAAGGACATGTCGGTGGTGACATGATCGTTGTACACATGTCTTAGGTTCCTTTCGTCTTGTTTGAATAAAATAACAAAGTTACAGTTGTCCCTCACCAGCTGTTTGGGTATAGCACTGTATGTCTGCCCTAAATAAAATGTATCTATATTTTTATGTCTACCCATAGTGAAATAACTGCGTATATTGTCATGTTTTTCGCAGGAAATATCGTCAAAGATCATTATAGAGTTTGGTTTAGCTTCGTTTGGATGTACAACTAGACTATTGTCATCATACGCGAAATAACCAACCTCCTTGGGCATTACCTTCTTTAGAAATTCGTACTTGGGCTGATAGAGGGACTTTGAAAAAACGTAGACATTTTCAAATCTTAAGCCGTTTGGGTCAAACAATAAATTGAATAAAACATTGGTCTTCCCAGAGGAACTTGGCCCGCATATTATACAGCGTATTGAATCAGGTAATAAGATACCTTGTTTATTCTTTTTAACCATGCCCGACCCGATATATTCATCAAAGTTTTGAACGGGAAGCTCGACTTCCTGCTTCTCAACCCGCATCCTGACTGATTACTCACTACTGATTACAGCTGATATATACTTCCCGGACGTGGTCTTGATAAGCACATACCGAGCGGATGAAGCGGCCAATCGTTATCACACCAAGTCCTTGGAGTCAATCCAACTGTCATGGCTGCTATCATACCCCTTCCAGCGTACAAAGAGTCTGTCTCCTTTCATTTTTAAAACTCTTTCAACTAAATAAATGTCACCGGTTTTTGATTTGCTAATTTTCTTATTTACCTTCTCTTAGTGTCTTACTTACTTAATTATGATTCTAAATTACTAACTCTTAACTAATTATCTGCTCGGATGTGCTCGGGAAATGTGGATATAAAAGTGACGCTATCTGGATCTGAGGGCAATGGCTGCCATGTGCTAAGCCTAGCTTGTCTTTACAATAATGTGTGTTACTACCTACAAAATTCCCTAGGCTATTTAAATATAGCTCACAAATGATCTTATGTGATTTCTCAATAAATATATTTATACCTATGGTCTTCTTTGGTTTATTGTAGTGAGTAGAATGTTTTTTGTATTTACTCTGGATGTCAACAAAAGGTAGGTGTACAATTTCTAGAATTTCTTTAACTATTTGAATGAAATACAAAGTTACAGAGGAACAATACAATATTTATTTATCTAGTAATACAATTATGTTTTAAAAAGGTTCTCAATCAAAGGGATTTACAATAATATACAACTCAGGGGGAACAGTTACAATGAGTGGCCTAGGCTAGAAGGTGAATGACAATAATACTTGTAGGCCTAAGACTAAATGTTCATATTTTGGTTCTAAATGGGGTTCTTTATAAATGAGGGCTCTTTTTCTCAGGGGGGAAGTATCGTGCTGACTTGAATAACGTTGAAATGATATTTGAAAGAATATTTAGTCCAATTAGGTTTATGTGTTCAAATTGCAACAATGGAAATTTTGGTGTTGTCCAGAAGGAAAGTCCAATGGTTTCACTGAATTTACTAATGATTAAAATACTCAAATTAAATTTAGAAAAGATAGTTCAATGTAAAATGTTCTCTTGATGTTACTTTAACTTTCAGAACATTAGACTTGTTCTATTTATGTCTGTATTCTTTCCAGTCCCTAAGAGAATACAATGGAGGTGGTTTACCAATCTGCTTACAAATGTTCTTCGCTCAAATACCAGTTTTTGGGGATAAACAAATAAAAGGGAATGAATTTATAGATGGTATTAATTGAGCAGGAAGTCCCTAATAAAATGAGCACTAAGCAATGCAAAACTTAGGCCATACTGGGAGAATTTAAATAGGAACTGTGTCCTTCACAGATTTTAGGTCTTAACACTATGGCATCCGGAACAAGAAGAAAAATCTAGCAGAGATGAGGTCTTGAAGCATGGTCCATTGTTGAGAAGCACATGGTCACACAATTGTTAACACTGGTCACTGTAATTTAGATTCCTTAAGGACTATTTTTGAAAAGTATATTATATTAAATTTTAATTCTATTGCAATCCTCTCACATAACTTATATCTAAAATAATATTATTAACAAACATATTAAATTAGGTGAGTAGGCTATTATATGAGGATAGGCTATGAATAATTATTGGTGATTAATTAATGAAATACATATTATTTACAATTGCACAGATAAATAAACATTAAATACATAGAGGGGAATGGTTTTCTGAGGAGTGATGATAAGGGTGATTATTATTGGGCATAAACATAGGACAAGTAATACAATAACACATTTAGGGGAAATTAATTAATTAACACATTGATAGGGAAACTTAAATATAAAATAACACATAATAGGAAAATTATCACTAAATAATGAATGGATGACATGTAATACTATAATTTCTTCTGCATAAAACCCACCTTTAAGTATTTCCCCTCTGTTGCCTTGTAATATGTATGTTATTGGTCTTGTTGGTTTAATCGCATATACTGTAAACGTCTCATTTGTCCAATTTGGCAAATAGCCTTTTTTAAACACTCTTTTAGCTTTACTGATTCTAACACTGTCACCTAATTTTAATTTTTGTTTAAGGATTTTATGTTTGGGTTTTTTAACTTTATTTATTTTATTTAGAATGTCTTTGACATGTTTCTGTCTTACATCCTTGGGTTTCATACCTATAGTTCTGTGCTTTGTGTTGTTGTAAGATTTTATGATTTCTGGCAATAGACTTACCCACTCATAACTACCTCTAGCAGTAAATAACTTGTACATTTTTGTCTTAATCGTTCTGTTCAGTCTTTCTACTATACTAGCCTTAAGTTTGGAAAATGTATGGTAATGGTTGATTTTGTATTTATTCATTAACGCGTTTACATGTTTATTGAAAAAGTCGGTACCCTGGTCTGTGTGAAAGTTTCTCATTTTATATTTAGCTAAGATAGGAGCGAGTGCCTTTGCCACTTCTGGCCCTGACTTGTCTTTTAGAGGTACGGCAAAAGCTAGTTTTGACAAACAGTTAATCATGGTAAGAATATATTTGTAGCCTTTGTTAGTTTTCGCATAAGGCTTCATTTCAACGAGATCAGCCTGGTAAAGGTCCCTTAAACCCTTAAGGGTAACTTTACGCCTAGTATAGTTTCTCCTGGCAGGTCTGTGCAGCTCCTCAGCTATAGCTGTCTTACCGTCCATTTTACTAATGATACGATTATTCTGAGGACACTAGTTTTATACTTACATCGGTGATTCTCATTATATAAATAAATACCAGGCTCGTAACAAATATAGCGAAGACAAATAATTTGTCCGCTAAAGAGCTTATCAGGCACCACGTCATATTCGTTATTAAAACCTCAGCGTCCTGTTTGATAATGCTCACAGTGGTAACACTCGGTCAGTACTGATCGAGATGTCTATTGTGTTGGTGTGTTTTAGCTACGCGGTGTCCTGCACCAGGGTGCCTCGGGCCCTACCTACCCTGACGGTCACCTATCGTCGTGAGGAGGAGCCCCTGTACGAGGAGGTCAAGCCGGTGTCGTCGCAACCGCCTCAGCGACCACCTAGCCCACCACCGCTACCGCCTAGAAACCCGGTGTACATTATCGTGAACCCTCTATATTCGGGATAAGTAAGTATCTGTTTGCTTGAGTGGGGTTTGAGACCACCCGTGCATGTGCACCCAGGTTAAACATTATTCCGTGCGTGAGCCAATCCAGATTACCTGGTTGTAGCCCAGAACGAACTAATGTCCTCTCCCTTTTTAGCAAACAAAGGATAGAGTATTTTTTAAAAGATAAACCATGGCTCCTCCACCACCATGGCTCGTGGAGGCCTTCCAAAAGTAAACTAGCTGCCTCCCCCGTTTTTCTTTTTGTATTTTACTTTTTAATTTTACAAGTCCCCACCGTACGGACTGTTCCAAGGAGTAGTCTAGACTACTCGATTTACAAAGTCCTTCAGTCACCCGAGGTCTGTAAGACCCCTCATTCATACATAGACCGTTCGAAGGAGTAGCCTGGGTGTTAGCCAAGCGTCTCAATCTACTAGACCCCCTTTCAGGTTTACGGGGCTTTTCGTCACCCGCGCCAGGGACCTTCATTCACACACACACACATACATACAGTGGGATCTTATGCATTGTCCAAGACATGCTCAACTATATTTACAAAATTGTGAGAAGTTAGGATGTTGTGGTATGCAGAGTCAAAGTGCATACCATAACTCTGCATTACTTCTTTTGCTTTGTTAAGAACATTAATCCCGTTAGGAACAGGAGACTTGATGAAACAAGGTACGAAACCTTCATTTTTGGCTTTAATGAGAGCTTCGTTAAATTTTCCTTTTTTGTATGCGAATACATTTGTACTCGCAGACTCCGTACAGCTCTAGAAGGGTTTCTTTAATAAGGACACATAAAACATGTTTTAGTCCATCGTCGTCTGACATCACAGCAACCTTCGGTGCCTGTTCAGTCAACAATTCATTCAGTGACTGGTTTTCTTTACACATTATGTCGTTTGCAGTTTTAAATTCTGAGTTAATTTGAGCTAGCTGTTGGTTAATTTCCAGTGATTTTGTAAGTGATTGTAACAACTGATTATTTTTTTGTTGGATTTTATACATTCCATACTTTCTAATGGAAGGCAGAACTTCTTCAAAAACCCAGTCTTGGAATTTCTCAGCAATCGGCAATTTGGATTTTAAAATTAGCGAATAAAGACCTGGCTCGCTAAGAAAGATTGTATGTTTCTCATTATGGGATAGGGGGGGGCGTTTCGCCCCCTCGCACTTCCAGTAAAGTTTTGCGGTGTTTTTCTCTTACATGGGTACGGATTGCGTGCTTTGTATCTTGATAGTTTAGGATTTGAGCAACATCTTTTGCTTTGAACCAAGGATTATTTTCTCTGTCAAACAGGACAGCAACGGCCTGGTTATTAAATATATAAGAAGTTAAGTTAGACATTTTATATCAAGTATTGTGCAATAGAACAGATCAGAGCAACGTAAGGACACGTCTTACCTCGGCAGGAGCAGCGGCAAAAGTGACCGAGGTAGAGCGATCCGCGGGAGGGGAAAGTATGACTCATTATGGGTTAGGGGGGGGCGTTTCGCCGCCCCCTTGCACTTCCGGTGTTGTTTTACTCAAGTCTTTGAATTTTGTAGCCGTAAGGCAGGGTGTCGTACTCTCCCTCAAACTTCCTCTTTGGTCCAGTAATTTTGAAAACTTTAGTTTCGCTTACAGTTACAGTGTCGCGGTCTTTAGTCCTCCTAATTCTGTTTTCTTCAATTTCTAGTATTTCAGCTGTTTCACTAAGGACCATCTTTTTCAGAGCTTCAAAGTTTAACGTTTCAGAAGTCTTCATATTGAGGGTGAGACCCTTGATTTTACAAACGGTTTTCAAACATTGTTCTTTGGTTGACCAGACAAGGTACGCGTAAGTTTTTGGCCCCCCAAAAACGAATTCAACGATGAAAGATCCAGGCCCGTAATCACCTGCCAATTCATCTGTCATTTCCCCAAGGTAATCTCCCGTAGGGACTCTATACAAACCTCCCCTGTAGAAATAGATACAGCTGTCCGTGTCGTAGTAGAGCACCTGACCGCCCAAGGCCTCCAGATGTTCATAGAGTTTCAACCTAGCCTGAGCTGTAGTGTAGGCAACGATCACTACATTGACATTTCTCAAGGGCTCACCGACTTCCTCCAGGTACTCCCAGCTAACTACCACCACTTCTTCATTAACAGTCTGGATTCGATTTACTTGTACGTCGGGACTTGTCAGCATTTCAAAGAGTGTTTTGGGATCTCTGACAATCATTGCCTTGGTTTGGTTCTCCCTCTGCCCGAACTTTCCCCAAAATGAATTTAACATTAATTTAGCCAATTGTCTTAAACCCCCATTCTTAACAATTTTGTCTTTCTCTAATTTGATTCCCTCATTAGTGAAGTAGTCCGCGATGTACTTGTCTTTGTCCTGTTCAGTCTCACACCAGCTAGGATAGCCTGAGGCTTCCTGCTTCATTTTTAAGAATTTATTGATAAAGTCGGTGAAAAGCCCCCCTTTCTCGTATGTTGCCATTTTATATTCCCACAGTTCGTAGATGTCGAGGACAACGTAGCCTTTCTCTACAGCCTCCCTCACCTCGTCCATAGTCCAAGTC
The DNA here is from genome assembly GCA_963675035.1 of Allygus modestus. NCBI lineage: Eukaryota > Metazoa > Arthropoda > Insecta > Hemiptera > Cicadellidae > Allygus > Allygus modestus. The sequence goes on from OY776111.1 coordinate 208,275,494, forward strand.
CCTACCAACGCCCTTTCCTCACTCATGAAAACATTCCCCTTGGTTTTGAGTTTCCCCGCAAGTCCTACACAGGGCAAACATGAGTTTCTTGTTCATTTTGGCTGGGAGTACCGGGTGGTAGAGATCCCGAGGCGGCAGGACTTTACATTTCATCAAACCATCTACACCGAGCCCTCTCTGTCTGCACTCCCTATCACCCACGTAAATCGTAGGATGACCAAGGGGATACTTACCGTACTTACACACATACGGATAGAGAGAGCACACGTCCACATACTGGATTGTTTCTCCCTCTTCACATTTGTGGTAAGTCTTGGAGTTGCCTGTTCTGCCCCCAAAGAAAGCGTTTCTAGGATCAAGTGGGAGTGTGTTTAGTATGGGGAGAGAGTCCAAGTGTGCGAGCTTCTCGTCTTTCTTTACTTTTCGAAACTCACATTCCCACATTTCGACTACTTCGTAGTCATTAAACTTGATATTTTGGACTTGGTTCTCTCGTATCTCAAGTGAAGCGAGTCTGAGGGATCCTCCTTCAGAGGAGCCTCTCGATTGTACGGGAAGCATTTGGGGCAACCGTGCCAGTAGCACCCGTGAAACTCGTAGATGTTTTCCCCGTCAAACCCATCTACTTTTAGCCCGTTAATCTTTACTTCCTTACTCCGCCCCGCATGCTCGATCCTCACTTCACGCTTCTCTTCTTCCCAGCTGAGCCACTGAATGGCGATAGCTGATTGGTTATCCACTAAACGGTAGCCGTTCTTTGGGATGAGGCCGATCGTGTTTGGTTTTAAAACGTTACGGCGGAAGGCCAAGTTGCAGGCGCTAGCGATCGTTACAGCCTCTAGGAAAGGATCGACATTACACTCTTTGAGGAATATCGATCTGAACTTAAGACAGGCCTGAGCTAGGATCTCTACATCAGAGATGCAGTACTCTAAGATTTCCTTTTTAAAGTCAAAGACATAGTTTTCAGCCACTCTCGCATCGTACCATTCTTCAAAGGCCTTGTGGGACTTTTCAAACATTGACCCCGGGCAGTAGTACTGCTTGTCGGGCATAGGAACTACATAATCTTGGTTCGCTAGAGTGTTGAAGAGGTGGGGAAAGTAGCCCTTCTTTCTCTCGGGAGGCAGATCGAAGGCGTTAGGGAGCGCAGCGAGGGCCATGGGGAAATAGTTGAGTGAGTCCACAAACCTCACGTTGTCCATTTCCATGAGAATAATTTTGGTTCCCCTCATGACCAGATATGGTGTAAATTTAGTTTGTTCCAACGCATACTTTAACAAAAACTGAAAATCAAAGCCTTGGCCGTTGTGGGCGATCACACAGACATTTTTGAACTGTTTCCTGACTTCCATGACATATTCCATGAAATCTTTAACCGGGTCAGAGCTGAAGACTCTCGTACGGTTTCTACATGTCATACAAAATCTAGACTCTATACAATTAAAGCAAAACTGTTGAGAAACGCACAAGTTTACTTTATGTAATTTTTGCTCGGGGTCAGAGGGGAGAGACTCGTCTTGGCGAGTCTCCAGGTCAAAGAAAATGAATAGGTAGTCCTTGCGTTTAGGCTTACCCTCGTCTCGCTGCATGAAACATTTATGATTAGGATCTTGGAAGGAACCGCAAGGTTTGCAATAGACTTTACGGCACTTGTGGGGTGTGGATCTGTCTCTAATCCAAATTAATTTACCGCAGTCAAGGCACTTTTTAACAGCTTTACATCTATCGACTTGGTGAGCAGTGAAACACCGCTGATTTCTCAAAGTCATGTTACATTTTGGACAAACTATTCCCCCATGCTCCTCTTTGCAGGGAGGTGAGATGGTCTGACACTGAGAACAGATGTTTGAACATCTGTGTTTAGCTTTGTGATCGTAAGGGACGTGGCACGCTTCGCAGAAATAAGTGCAGGCGAAAGCGGCAGTCAGACTAGTGATTACGTTATAGTGGCCGTTATGAAAGAGAAGTTAATTTGAAATTTAGCATTTTCAACACGTCCCTCAAAATAAACATCCCGGCCTTTCCTATCGTAGTTGAACACGGTAATTTTGAAATCTTTCAGCAAGTCTTGAAACTTTTCAAGTTCGGGGATCCCAGCGCCATCCTCGGACATCTCCACCCTAGCCCGCTGAATAAGTTCCTGAGCCCTAACGGTTTGCCTTTTTTTATCATCCTGACGAATCGCTTTGTACTGAGGATCTTTTGTAGCATGAGCGATAGCCACCACCAAAGCTCTAGGGAGACACAAGTTGTCTTTGTTGTTAATAACTACGATTCCCTTCCTCGCCTTACACTCCGCTTCAAACGTATTATACAAGCCGGGTCTTTTGCGGGCCCCAGAACCTACAGGGAGATTAACTCGGGTACATTCTACTTTAAAAGTGTCCGTGGACTTGATGGATTCAGAATTTGACTGTACTATTCCCCCAAAAATTTGCCAAAGGATGTCTTCCTCAATTTCACCAGCGGGCCGAAAAGCAACAAACCCCGGATCTCTACCTTTTAGGTTAAGACTCTGCAAAGTAAAGCCGAGCTGATCGTTTTCATGGGCTTGGCCTTTCATCTCATTCACAATTTTGGCGAAACCTTGTCTGAGCCAATCTATCTCACTAGTATCGGGAGGGGGGTTAGAAAATTTGAAAATAGTTTTAGTACCGTACAATCGAAATTTCTTTACATACGCCTACTCGTCACTGAGGACTTCGACAGGCTCAACAACACTAGCCATTACTACTTAAGTCAAAATAAAATTTAAATAATAAATCAAAACAATAAAGTGAGGTTATGTTATACACGCAAAAGTAGGGTTATGTTAACCCTCAAAAGTGAGGTTATGTTTACCCTCAAAAGTGAGGTTATGTAAAACCTCGACTTGAGTAAATACAACACTAGGGCTAGAAAATTAAAATAATAAAGTGAGGTTATGTTATACACACAAAATAGGGTTATGTTATGCAATAAATTTGAGGTTAGGTCTCAAATATAATACGCGTTAAATACTAACGGTAAATTATAGCTAGCACTTACTGCGATTGCACAATACTATCACAAACTCACTACACCACAATATCAAAGAACTGAGCAGCGCAGAGACCTCTGACCAACACAAAAGCCTGGAACAGAGTGAACGAGGTAAGGCGCCAACCGTACAGGTGTATGGATGGACCAATCAGCGATCAGAACGCCTAAGACGACCAATGGGGTGCGAGCTTATTCCGACCAATCACAGAGCTGTATTTTAACAGGTTACAACCGGATTTTCAGTCGACTAACGGTGTTTTGTTTGTTTCAGGGAGGAGGCCACAGAGGATGCCGAGGTGGACCGCTAGCATTATATATATATAATCATGTATATTAGTTATTGTTAACTTCTTTGTATATTACTCTTTGATTTTTTATATTATTCACTTCTTTATATATTACTCTTTGTTTTTTTTTATATTATTAACTTTTTATATATTACTCTTTGTTTTTTGTATATTATTAACTTTTTATATGTATATTCTTTTAACTTTTTATATGTAATAAACTTATTATATAACAAACTGACTTTTTACTTACCTTATTTAGCTCCGCTAGGTTGGTAGCGTATCCCTATAGAGAATAATAGCATATATATATATATAATAGCCATAGGTTGGCAACACTGCACAATCTGGAGGGAAAAAAGTGAGGTTAGGGAATTTGGCGGGAAAAAAGTGAGGTTAGGGAATTTGGCGGGAAACATGGGCGCCGCCATCTTGGGGGCGGGGCCTAATGACGTCACGAGTCACGTGACCAAAATGCTGGCTTCTGATTGGCTTGCTATATCGCCGCCACCCCTACTAAGAGAACGGTCTTCCATGCTGGAGTCCCGAGTTTGAATCCCAACCGTAACATGTGGTTTTTTCTTGTAATTTTTTTCAAATTTTTGTATCATATTTTTAATGCATATTTAATATGTTTCAATGATAAAATATATTATATTTTGTGTTTTTAATTTTTGTTATAAATCAAACTTGATTAATTGTCTGAACACATTTTACCAGAATTGTTCAAACATGTCAGGTCTGATCAAGTCCCTGATCAAATTTGATCTGGAATGGTCCCATAATCCATATAAATCTGATCAAGTTTGGATCAAGCCTTGTTCAGGTTCTGATATTTTTTGGATCAAATCTGACATAGTTTTTTCATGTGGGCTATATGGGGAAGAAACTATTACCGTAGGTGGCATGGTAATACCTAGACCAGGGACCATGATAACTTTTCGTTTTGAGGCCCAAAGATGCCAAAAACACTGATATAAATTTGTGAGGCAGCATCTATTTTCATGAGTTCGAATACCAGACAGATCGCACCATTATAAGGGGGGTTGGGGGGGCGGGTTTGTACCCAAAATATGGGGTTTTTGAACTTTTCACATATAATTATTTTTTAAGCCAAACCTGAGTTTACACTATTGCATTCAGCTTAAAAAGACAATTTGATATTTTGATCATTGATCTACGTCAATTGGTTACCGAGATATTGAAAGTGCTAAACACAGTACGTTGTCCAGTTTTAATCTTATAGAGAATAAGTAACTTAGTATGTGGCTTCATATGGTTGGGGTTTGCTGATATTTGCATTCAAACCCCATTTTTTGTGGCCCCATGGCAGCAAACCTGTGTACTCAGCAACTATAATGTTATTATTATGAAGAATAAGAAACATGTGATATCTTGCTTGTTTATGAACATAAAATGGTAAAACTTGGCATGGAACTTTTCACATATACAGTAATAATTTTTAAATCCAAACTTTAGTTTGCACTTTTGAATTCAGCTTAAATAAACAAACAATTTTGTTTCTTGATCATTGCTCTATGTCAATTAGTTACCGAGATATTGAAAGTGCTAAACATAGTACGTTGTCCAATGTTAATCTTATAGAGAATAAGTAGAGTTTTATATCTCGCTTATTAATGCACATATTTTAATGATACCGGTACTTAATATGTGTCTTCATATGGTTAGGGTTTACTGATATTTGCATACAAAAGCCGATATGTTGCTTGTTTATGAATATAAATTGGTAAAAATTAGAATATTGCTTCATCTGGTGGTGATCCATTAGTATTTGCATAAAAACCCGATTTTCGGGGTCCTTGATGCAGTGAACCTGCATACTCAGTCCTAATGTTTTTCTAATGGAGAAATGAAATGTCATATCTCGCTTATTTATGAAAATACTTTGATGAAAGTTGGTAAGTGGCTACATGTAGTAGTGAAGTACCATTTGAAATTCGCTGAATATGCAGGTCTGCTGCAATGGGGGTATTTATCGGTACATCAGAATTTTAATTTTTTTAGTTTAAAACTTTCCCACGGTTTGTCCTAAATAAGTGCAAAGTTAGGTTGAGGTGTTATTCACTTGGTATTGCTTGTTGCGGTTTCAAAGTTTACAAAAGGCCCAAATCTCAAGTGAGCTCTGCCCAATAAAAGGGCATTGAATTTACTAGAGTGTGGAGTTCCTAATTCTCTAATGTACTAAATTCTGACATAGATATTTTTAGAGCTAATAACCTTAAGGAGCACTAAAGGAGCATTTAAGGAAGTATGATCAGTAGAGGCCTTTTCAAATTGATCCTTACCAAATGTAAATAAATTGTTGTGAATTATGGCCGACAGTAGTGCACTGCCAACTCCCCCACATGAAAAAACTATGTCAGATATTTGATTAAAAAAATCAGAACCTGAACAAGGCTTGATCAAAATTGATCAGATTTATATGGATTATGGGACCTTCCCAGATCAAATTTGATCAGGGACTTGATCAGACCTGTTTGAACAATTCTGATCAAATTTGTTTAGGCAATTAACCCTTTCAGTGCTATGAGCCGATATATCGTCTTTTGAATCTGTTATCAATAAACACTGTTACTTCATACACTTCATAAGCGATTGTACCGTTAGGCGCTCAGTCTGCAGTCTGAGTCTGACATGTGGTGAAACCTGGTAGACACGAATTGAACTACCTCGTCCAGCGCCTAGTCTCTATAATACCAACTGATCCACTGCAGCTGCTAGCCTGACCAGTGGCTGTGCGGTCTAAGGCGTTACCTTCCCGGCCGGGGGTAACACTTGGATCGAGGGTTCGAATCCCGTCACAGTCGGTGGTTTTTATGTGCAACTCATGGAGAGTTCACCTGTCTGTGGCAGAGTTGAAGGGGAGGGCGGACCTTAAGCAAACGGTGGACGGCTCGGGTCCAAGCTGACGGGATGGGTGGATTCTTTGTGAGTTGCACATCTGATCAGGTGTTTTGCTACTTTTTACCTATCCTTTACTGTGTGTGTCCAGCGGAAGCACGTTTTTATTAATTTTAACTGTTCAGGCGTTCAATATATTAAAAAAATCAACAAAATATCACAGATTCAACTACTCCTTTCAGAAGCTTAGCACTCAAAGGGTTAATCAGGTTTGATTTTTAAAAAAAATACCCCCGTCGCAGCAAACCTGCATACTCAGCGAATTTCCAATGGAGATATAAATGTCTTAATACTACATAGAGCCACTTACCAAGTTTCATAAAAATATATTCACAAATAAGCGATATATACAATTTTAATTATTCTCTATTATAATGACATTGGGGCTGAGTACGCAGGTTTGCTGCATCAACGAACAAAATAAATGGGTTTTTATGCTAATATCAATATAACTCAACTAGGTGAAGTCATATACCAGTTTTTATTAATTTATGTTCATAATTAAGGGAGACATGGCATTTAATTATTATCCATAAGAATAACATGGGGCTGAGTACACAGGTTTGCTGCTACGGGAGCCTTTGGCAAAACAATTTTTTTTTAGCAAATATCAATAGACCACAACCAGATGAAGCCATATACCAAGTTTCGTCTGTATTCGTTCATAAATAAGCGAGATATAAAATTTTTCTTTTCCTCCTTAAGAATAACATTAGACAAAGTACTGTGTTTAGCACTTTCAATATCTCGGTAACCAATTAACCTAGAGAAGTGATAAAAATACCAAATTGTGAATAAGAAAGATGTGATATCTTGCTTGTTTATGAACATAAAATGGTAAAACTTGGCATGGAACTTTTCACATATACAGTAATAATTTTTAAATCCAAACTTTAGTTTGCACTTTTGAATTCAGCTTAAATAAACAAACAATTTTGTTTCTTGATCATTGCTCTATGTCAATTAGTTACCGAGATATTGAAAGTGCTAAACATAGTACGGTAACTCAATATCTCGGTAACCAATTAACCTAGAGAAGTGATAAAAATACCAAATTGTGAATAAGAAAGATGTGATATCTTGCTTGTTTATGAACATAAAATGGTAAAACTTGGCATGGAACTTTTCACATATACAGTAATAATTTTTAAATCCAAACTTTAGTTTGCACTTTTGAATTCAGCTTAAATAAACAAACAATTTTGTTTCTTGATCATTGCTCTATGTCAATTAGTTACCGAGATATTGAAAGTGCTAAACATAGTACGTTGTCCAATGTTAATCTTATAGAGAATAAGTAGAGTTTTATATCTCGCTTATTAATGCACATATTTTAATGATACCGGTACTTAATATGTGTCTTCATATGGTTAGGGTTTACTGATATTTGCATACAAAAGCCGATATGTTGCTTGTTTATGAATATAAATTGGTAAAAATTAGAATATTGCTTCATCTGGTGGTGATCCATTAGTATTTGCATAAAAACCCGATTTTCGGGGTCCTTGATGCAGTGAACCTGCATACTCAGTCCTAATGTTTTTCTAATGGAGAAATGAAATTTGCATACAAAAGCCGATATGTTGCTTGTTTATGAATATAAATTGGTAAAAATTAGAATATTGCTTCATCTGGTGGTGATCCATTAGTATTTGCATAAAAACCCGATTTTCGGGGTCCTTGATGCAGTGAACCTGCATACTCAGTCCTAATGTTTTTCTAATGGAGAAATGAAATGTCATATCTCGCTTATTTATGAAAATACTTTGATGAAAGTTGGTAAGTGGCTACATGTAGTAGTGAAGTACCATTTGAAATTCGCTGAATATGCAGGTCTGCTGCAATGGGGGTATTTATCGGTACATCAGAATTTTAATTTTTTTAGTTTAAAACTTTCCCACGGTTTGTCCTAAATAAGTGCAAAGTTAGGTTGAGGTGTTATTCACTTGGTATTGCTTGTTGCGGTTTCAAAGTTTACAAAAGGCCCAAATCTCAAGTGAGCTCTGCCCAATAAAAGGGCATTGAATTTACTAGAGTGTGGAGTTCCTAATTCTCTAATGTACTAAATTCTGACATAGATATTTTTAGAGCTAATAACCTTAAGGAGCACTAAAGGAGCATTTAAGGAAGTATGATCAGTAGAGGCCTTTTCAAATTGATCCTTACCAAATGTAAATAAATTGTTGTGAATTATGGCCGACAGTAGTGCACTGCCAACTCCCCCACATGAAAAAACTATGTCAGATATTTGATTAAAAAAATCAGAACCTGAACAAGGCTTGATCAAAATTGATCAGATTTATATGGATTATGGGACCTTCCCAGATCAAATTTGATCAGGGACTTGATCAGACCTGTTTGAACAATTCTGATCAAATTTGTTTAGGCAATTAACCCTTTCAGTGCTATGAGCCGATATATCGTCTTTTGAATCTGTTATCAATAAACACTGTTACTTCATACACTTCATAAGCGATTGTACCGTTAGGCGCTCAGTCTGCAGTCTGAGTCTGACATGTGGTGAAACCTGGTAGACACGAATTGAACTACCTCGTCCAGCGCCTAGTCTCTATAATACCAACTGATCCACTGCAGCTGCTAGCCTGACCAGTGGCTGTGCGGTCTAAGGCGTTACCTTCCCGGCCGGGGGTAACACTTGGATCGAGGGTTCGAATCCCGTCACAGTCGGTGGTTTTTATGTGCAACTCATGGAGAGTTCACCTGTCTGTGGCAGAGTTGAAGGGGAGGGCGGACCTTAAGCAAACGGTGGACGGCTCGGGTCCAAGCTGACGGGATGGGTGGATTCTTTGTGAGTTGCACATCTGATCAGGTGTTTTGCTACTTTTTACCTATCCTTTACTGTGTGTGTCCAGCGGAAGCACGTTTTTATTAATTTTAACTGTTCAGGCGTTCAATATATTAAAAAAATCAACAAAATATCACAGATTCAACTACTCCTTTCAGAAGCTTAGCACTCAAAGGGTTAATCAGGTTTGATTTTTAAAAAAAATACCCCCGTCGCAGCAAACCTGCATACTCAGCGAATTTCCAATGGAGATATAAATGTCTTAATACTACATAGAGCCACTTACCAAGTTTCATAAAAATATATTCACAAATAAGCGATATATACAATTTTAATTATTCTCTATTATAATGACATTGGGGCTGAGTACGCAGGTTTGCTGCATCAACGAACAAAATAAATGGGTTTTTATGCTAATATCAATATAACTCAACTAGGTGAAGTCATATACCAGTTTTTATTAATTTATGTTCATAATTAAGGGAGACATGGCATTTAATTATTATCCATAAGAATAACATGGGGCTGAGTACACAGGTTTGCTGCTACGGGAGCCTTTGGCAAAACAATTTTTTTTTAGCAAATATCAATAGACCACAACCAGATGAAGCCATATACCAAGTTTCGTCTGTATTCGTTCATAAATAAGCGAGATATAAAATTTTTCTTTTCCTCCTTAAGAATAACATTAGACAAAGTACTGTGTTTAGCACTTTCAATATCTCGGTAACCAATTAACCTAGAGAAGTGATAAAAATACCAAATTGTGTGTTTTTTTAAGCTGAATCCAATGGTGAAAACTAAAATTTTACTAATTTGACTAAATTATAAGTAAAAAATTCAAAAAACTCATTTTTTGGGTATAAAATCCCCCCAAAATACCCCTTTGGATGGAGCAATCTGGCTGGTTTTCGAACTTAAAGTCATAAATGTTGCTTTACACATTTATACCAAATTTCATCAAATTCGGATCATTTTTACGAGAGTTATCGTGCTCGTGGACATGTATATATATATATATAAAACATAAAATGAACAACAACCAGGAGATACAACTATAATGTTATATAAATTACACTGTTATGTGTACTTCACATATATATATATATATATATATTATATATATATACACACATAAATACAAAATTGAATGAATGGTGTTTTTGGCATCTGGGGACCTCAAAACAAAAAGTTATCGTGGTCTAAGGAATGTTTACCATTACTTGTGAATATATTTCTTATGAATGCTGGTAAATGGCCTAATGTGTTATTAAGGCATATATATTCATTGGAAATTCGCTGAATATGCAGGTTTTCTGCGACGGGGGTATTTTATATTCCTTCTTGCAGCAAACATGCAGACTCAGCTCCCTTGCTATTCTTAAGGAGAGTAATTCAAATGTTACATATTACTTACTTGTGAATATATTTTTATGAAACTTTGTATAGAAAGATGGGAATTAATGAAGCAAAAGTTTTAAGCCCTCTCTCGTCATTCTAGCATAAATATTTACCGAGTTATTAAAGAAAATGTGTTTTGACTAAACACAGTACGATGTCTTTAGGGGGTTTTACACTAGAAAAGCTTGTAATTCCTTTGACAGAGCACTTTTATCATCCCCAGCAACCTCACGCCTACTTTCAAGCCTGTTTGGACCTTCTCCTAACATTATAATGCGCAAAATTGTATTCCCAGCTTTGCAGGTATATCAAACCAGGAGCATCAGAACAGCCAAAAATCACTGTTTTCAGATTTCAATAAAAATTGGAATAAATGTATGTTTTTACCCTGATTTTGTTGGTCTATTTTTAACCCCAAAAAGTTAGTGCTCATTTTCTTTTTAATTTGCTGTGAATCATACATGATTACAGGATCATTTGAAATTCTATTTTGAGGAGTTTTGAAATTTACATAATTTTTTTGTGTGTGTTTAAGAGCAAATTGTGATTTTTAAAATAATTTCCAATTTGCGCAAACTTCTGTTTCTTCTGACGATTTTGTTGATACCATCAAATTTGCGTCATCAGCATACAGACATAAGTTACTACTGGGTTTACCCATTAGTGCCTTATCAACCCCCCCCCCCCCCCCCCGTAACACAAAAAGAGTAAAGGCCCTAAAATAGATGTTTGGGGAAACACCGAAACGAAAAAGTTTATTGTGTGATGAGGTTTTAATGATTTTATTGTTATTTGTCATATGGGTTATTTCAACATATTAAGTTCTGTCAGAAATATAAGATTTAAACCATTTTAGGGCACTTTTTTTACTCCCAAGGCATCTAATTTTTCTATTAGCTTAGAATGTTTGGCACTGTCAAAAGCTTTAGTAAAATCCATAAATACCCCAACTGTATGATTTCCTTTGTCCATTGATGCAATAATTGATTCTATGAAAGCTGTAGCAGCACTCACAACAGACCTTCCTGATCGAAATCCATGTTGGCCTTTGTCCAACAATTTAAATGTTTCAAAAAGTTCTGTAAACTGTGTATGTACTTCTTTTTCTTAGATTTTGGGTATTGTTGGAAGAATAGATACAGGTCGATAGTTAAGGACATTGTTTTTATCGTCTTACCGCCCTTTGTGTTTGTTTTTACCGCCTTAACTACTGTAACTGGCACCTCATCGTATCCACTCGAATTTTTGTTCTTAAAGATTCTATTATTTTTTCTGCCTCTCTCTTATCAATTGGTCTTAAACTAAACTCTGTACTTATTACTAGGTTATTACTTTGATTACTTTCCACACAAATATTTTCAATTATCCTATGACTATTAACACCTAGATCCTTGGCCACATTGACAAAATTATCAACAAATTTGTTTGCTATTAGTTTAGGGTCTGAGATGGTTTTTATTCCTTCCATTAAAGAAATATTATTACCCTCTCCCCATTATTTTGCATCTACTTCACTGTTTATTAATCTCAATACAGTTTTTTTAATGTTGGTTGATTTATTAATTTTAGTTTGAAAATAGTTTGGCTTAGCTTGATTTAATTTAAATTTATAATCTTTCTTGGATTGGTTTAGTTTCACTTTCAAATTATTATTTTTGCTTTTACGAAATTCTTTTGTCAATTTAATAATATTTAACCATTCAGTTTTTAACTCCTCTGATATCCAATTCTTTGATTCACTTTTCTTTGTCACCAGTGTTTTAGGGAATGCCTGATTAAAATTAAAATAAAACGAGTTCGCACGCAGCACGCTGACGTGAGGGAAGTGAATTTCCACACAAAAACTTGTAAAACTCGAAATCAGTGTAAAAACATACATGTATTCCAATTTTTATCGAAATCTGAAAACAGTGATTTTTTGGCTGTTCTGATGCTCCTGGTTTCCCTGCAAAGCTGGGAATACAGTTTTGCACATTATAATGTTAGGAGAAGGTCCAGACAGGCTTGAAAGTAGGCGTGAGGTTGCTGGGGATGATAAAAGTACTCTATCAAAGGAATTACAAGCTTTTCTAGTGTAAAACCCCCTAAAGACAACGTACTGTGTTTAGTCAAAACACATTTTCTTTAATAACTCGGTAAATATTTATGCTAGAATGACGAGAGAGGGCTTAAAACTTTTGCTTCATTAATTCCCATCTTTTTATACAAAGTTTCATAAAAATATATTCACAAGTAAGTAATATGTAACATTTTAATTACTCTCCTTAAGAATAGCATTAAGAATAGTTTTGATGAAGTAGGTGATGTTCTCCCTCCGTGTCTGCCAGGGTTATTACAGGATCGGTAGATAAAAATTTAAGTTGGGATAGTCATATAAATTCAGTTTGCAAGAAGTTATCTTTGGGTCTCTATGCATTGAGGCAGATGTCTAAATGCACTAATTTTGAAACTTTAAAAATAATATATCATGCCCTAATTGAATCACATATTGCTTTTGGTTTATGTCTTTATGGATGTACTTCAAGCAATAATTTGGACCGAATACTAGTAAAGCAAAAAAATCACTTTGAATAATGTTAAAATTGAAACCAGGGGAATCTGTAAAAGAACAAACAAAATCATGACAGTTTATAGCTTTTTTTCAGTTAACCATCTATATTAAATCAAACTTGGATAAGCTGCAAAAATGAAATACTTATCATCAGTATAAAACAAGGAAAGGTAACCAAATTACATAGAATAGGCATGACACATATATTTACACAAAGAAACCCTCATATAAGGGAATACAGTTTTGTAATCATTTACCAAAATATATAAAAGAAATAAAATACCTTAAAAGCTTCAAAAACCAAGTAAAAATGCTTCTCATAAATAACCCACTATATAAAATAGATGATTTTTTTACATGTTTCAAATAAGTGGACCTACAACCTTGCAAAAAGACATGTATAACATTTAGTTAGGGCCTATTTAATTTTTAACCCATCTCAAATTGATTGTAATATTATATATTATTTATTTTATTTGTTGTAAATTACACCATTCTGTACAACCTATGTGCTTCATGAATAAAGTTAATTTGATTTGATTTGACACCTAGATGAGCACTATGCAAATGAAGTAGAAGACCTGATCATGAACCCACCCATTGACACTCCTTACACCAAGCTAAGAGATCATTCGCCGCTGTCCGTGTCAGAGGAGAGAGGAGCGAAGCAGTGTGCGACAATTACTTCTGGAAGAGGAACTTGGAGACAAAACGTCTTCGCAGTTTCTCCGACATTTGCGATCTCTCATGGGTTCTACTACCATACACGACAACCTCCTGCGCACTCATGTTCAAGGTATATTGCAGCCCTTGCAATCACTGTTGATAAAATCATGAAGGTTCAATCAAACTCACTATTTTGTTACTTCCACTGCTTCGGTGCATGCCGTTTCACCCATCTGCTGCTCCTACCAGTCCAGCGTTGGAACACTTGATACAACAATTATCCATCATGCAGATTGAACTCAAGTCCTTGCGTGACAATTTACAATTCCTGCGAATGATCGTTCAAGATCGCAAAGTTGGGCACCAAACGATCGTCGCCGTTGTAGTCAAAGCCCTCATACCAACTCTTCATTGAACCCTGTCTGCTGGTATCATCAAAGATTCGGCCAGCAAGCAAATAAGTGTCTTCAACCATGTTCTTTTCACCAAGTCGTCAAACATGATCGGCAGTCAGTAACGGCGTCGACCAACTGCCCAACCGGAGGACGACGCCTACTTGTCACAGATCGCACAACTAACCGTAAGTTCCTTCTTGATACAGGTTATGATATATGTTGCTTTCCTCATTCTTACCTTGCGAAAAGCCAAAGCCCGATCAATTACAATTGAGCTCCGTTCTGTAAACAATTCAACAATCCATACTTACAGTAGTTTAACCCTCACCTTAAATTTTGGACTTCGTCGTGTACGTCATTCTACTGTCCACTTTATCAAATCTATCAAAACCGGGAACTCCTGTCTCATCCCATCCTCGCCAACTAGCCCCTGAACAGCTAGTCCTCGTCAAAGCTGAATCATTGACTATACACACGACGTGAGTAGACGAGTCATCGAATGCATCGAATGGGTTTGAAGACGGCAGTTTGCGCGACCTTGGACAGAGTTCTGCTTTGTGCCGCTAGAGCTGCGCCACATCTCGTTCTCGCGCTCTCTCGCACATAATCTCTGTTCCACTCCCCCCTCACTCCTCTCCGCACTCTCCGCTCATCACTCCTTCATACCATTTCATTTCTCCTGCTCGCTCGCGTCACACACCACGCTTCCTCCCACCGCGGCGCCTCCAGCACAAACCGCTGATTCATGTGCACCGGGCCTTTATGGAGTAGCTCTGCTGCGGCCGTCCGCGCTGTCCTGGTATTTTTGATGACTCTGATTGTCTTATTGCTAGACGTTTAGTTATCATTATAATTTCTTAAAGTTGTAAATAAAGTCTGAAGAATATTTTGTATTGTACAGGGCTAGATAAACGGATTTAATAAGTACAAATTACGTTTACTTCATTTGATTTACTGATGTAGTTAAATTATATAAAACACAATTGCATTTTAACTAATAACAACAATAAATTACTCTGGAAAGCAAGACTAGTTTAAATTTATTTTTCCTGCAAGTTGGGTGGGGCTCTAAGAGTTAATGACTTGAAATCTTCCTTGGGTTAACCTGAATGCGAAGTTTCATCTTTATTAGATGAATAGCGTAGGAACTCATAAAGGAAAAAAACAAATACACGAAGAAACTTTGATATTTATATAGCAATACATTATTTCCTGTTGTAGCTTGTTTTCTATACGTTTTATGTGTTCCTTTACTATTCATCAAATTGTAATGAAACTTTGCATGGTCTAAACTTAAGAAGTAATATTTTATTTTAGTATTCATAGTAATAACATTTTTACTACTGAGAATAGAAAATATCAACGGGGACCAAGAAATACGACGCAAACGAAGTCACGGGAAACAGAGGTATTTAAAGTTGCATGGTTGCCAACAATTAATTGCAGCGAAAACAACCAAATAAAAACATCTATATAAAAAGACTTAAACAAAATTACAGAACCCGATGATCAATTTATAGCTTTCTTTTAAACCACTTGATTGTCCACTATTAATTTTGATAGAAGATAAAGACCAAGTGTGAACAAATTATTTAGGCATTATTGCATAGTGTATATAGCGATATAAATCAATAGTTAAAATAATACCCCATAGCAGCAAACCTGCGTACTCAGCGAATTTCCAATGCATATATATGTATCTTAATACCACATAAAGCCACATACCAAGTTTCATCAGTATACATTCATAAATAAACGATTTATGACATTTTAATTATTCTCTATAAGAAAAACATGGCGGCTGAGTATGCAGGTTTGCTGAAGCAAGGAACACAACAAATTGGGTTTTATACAAATATCAATATAACTTAGTGAGGTAAAGTCACATACCAAATTTTGTTAATTTATATTCATAATTAAGGGAGATAACACGTTACTTATTCCCATGCTAAAATGAGGGCTGAGTACGCAGGTTTGCTGCTACGGGAGCTATCGGCCAAAAAATGTCTTTTAGTGCAAATATCAATAGACCACAACGATATGAAGCAATATACCAAGTTTCATCAGGAAAAGTTGATAAATAAGCGAGATATACAATTGTTCTTATTCTCCATAAGAATAACATTGGACAACGTACTGTGTTTAGCACTTTCAATATCTCTGTAACCATTTGACGTAGAGCAATGATCAAAACACCAAATTGCGCGTCTTTTTAAGCTGATTCCAATTATAAAAATACCATTTGACTTTTTCGAAAATTATATGTAAAAAACTCAAAAAACCCATTTTTGGGGTACAATCCCCCCCCCGAAATACCCCTTCGGATGGGTTGATCTGTCTGGTTTTCGAACTTAAAGTCATAAATGCTGATTTACACTTTTATACCAAATTTCGTCAAGATTGGATTATTTTAGAGAGTTATCGTGCTCACGGACACATATATATATATATATATATATATATATATATACATACATATATATATACAGTTTCGAATGAATGGTGTTTTTGGGGTCTGGGGACCTCAAAACGAAAAGTTATCATGGTCCTGGGCCTAGGTCCTACCATGCCGACTACGGTAATAGCTTCTTCCCTATAGGGGAAATTCTCTAATTAAACATTCACAATTGTCTTTATCATATTATTTATCTCCTGATTAAAATATACCCCCGTAGCAGCAAACCTGCATACTCAGCGAATTTCCAATGGAGATATAAATGTCTTAATACTTCATAAAGCCACTTACCAAGTTTCATAAAAATATATTCAAAAATAAGTGCTATATACAATTTTAATTATTCTCCATAAAAATAACATTGGGGCTGAGTATGCAGGTTTGCTGCATCAAGGAACACAAAAAAATGGGTTTTTATGCTGATATCAATATAACTCAACTAGGTGAAGTCATATACCAGTTAATATTCATTTATGTTTATAATTAAGGGTGACATAGCATTTAGTTATTATCCATAAGAATAACATGGGGCTGAGTATGCAGGTTTGCTGCTACGAGAGCCTTTGGAAAAAAATTATTATTTTGAACAAATATTAATAGAACACAACCAGATAAAGCCGTATACCAAGTTTTGTCAGTAAACGTTCATAAATAGGCGAGATATAAAATTTTTCTTTTCCTCCATAAGAATAACATTAGACAACGTACTGTGTTTAGCACTTTCAATATCTCGGGAACCAGTTGACAAAGAGGAATGATCAAAATACCAAATTGTGTCTTTTTTTAAGCTGAATACAACGATAAAAACTAAAATTTGACAATTTCAAAAATTATATGTAAAAAATTCAAAAAACCCATTTTTGGGGTACAAACCCCCCCAAAATACCCCTTCAGATAGAGCGATCAGGCTGGTTTTCGAACTTAAAGTCATAAATGTTGCTTTACACTTTTATACCAAATTTCATCAAAATCGGATCATTTTTACGAGAGTTATCGTGCTCACGGACACACACACACACACACACACACACACACACACACACACACATATATATAGTGAAATTATTATTCAATTCACTGGTAAGGGCTACTATTATATTAAAAATTAATAAAATAAAAACTGAGTACCCTCGTTTATGAGTTTTGTATTTAAACCAACATGTTTCGGCATCTAAGGCCATTTTCAAGGTTGATAAATTTCACATAGTTTGGTTTAAGTTATACAATAAAAGAAATAATAGTAAAATGTAAACAAATAAAATCAGAGTAAAATTAAATTAAATAAAAAACATGTGTATAAATAATCATGGCATGGTTGGGAGTTTCTTGAATGTCTCTTCTATCTATTTATGTTCTTGTCTCATTTCCCATATTTTATTAAAAATTGGATTTGTAACGGGTACTTGTGAATTTATTATACTTTGAAGATTTTCTTTTTATTTCATGAATATATGTAGTTATTCTTTTGAATCCATTTTATTACCTTTTTTCATATATTCTAGTACCGTCATAATTTTGTCCATATTTTCATAGTTATGGTTTGAATCCAATAGATGCTCCGCATACGTAGATTTCATGCTGGTTTGGTGTTACTTCTGAGGGCTTGGATATGTTCATTAAATCTCATTTTAAATGGTCTTCCTGTTTGCCCTATGTAGCACTTTTCACAATCAGAACAATTAAGTTGATAGATACCGGATTTGTTATATTTGTTTTGATTGTCTGTTGGATTCGTCTTTCTTTTGATCATTTCAAATGCTTTGTTATTAGTTCTATAGCTTATTTCAATATTTGTTTTGTCAAAAGTTTTTCGTATTGCTTTGTTGATGCATCTGTTATATGAAACATTTATAAATTTCATCGGTTCTATTATCTGATTCTGAATTGGTTGTTCTCTTTTCTTCTTCATTTTCTTAATCATTTTCTCAATTACAGTTGTTTTATATCCATTTTTTTTTGCTAAGTATAATATTGTGTCTTTTTCTTTTTTGAATTCATGTTTGTTCATAGGTATGTTGATTAAGCTAGTTATCATCGAACGGAAACCAGACATCGTATATTTCCAGAGATGGTTTGACGTTGAGGGAATGAGATGTTCGCTTTGGGTTGGTTTCCTATGAATACTAAAACTGTGTTTATTTTCCTCCTTTTTGATTTTTAGATCTAAATAGTTAATAGTATTAGAGTGACTTTCTTTCGTGAATTGTATTTTCTCTGATATAGAGTTCAGATAGTTGAAAAATGCTTCACTTTCATTTAAGTTTCCGTTGAAAAGACAAATTATATCGTCCACATATTGGAACCAGCATACAATTTGTTCTAGAAAGGGGTTTGTTTCATTCATTATTTTACTTAATTCCATGTTATGCATATAAATATCAGACAGAAGACCAGAGAGTGGCGATCCCATTGCTAATCCATCCTGTTGTCGGTAGAAGTTTGATTGATATTCAAAATAGCTTTGGTTTGTACAAGCTTTTGTCAGTTTTAATATTTCACTGATCTCTTGTTTGGGTAATATAGCACTATTTTCTAAGTCTTGTTTTAGGATAGCTAACGTGTCTTTACATGGTATGTTTTAATACATGTCTTTTATGTCAAAAGATATATACTGTTTGCTGGGATTATGACATCTTTTATTTTATCATCTAGTCCTAAGGTGTTTTTTAAACTATAGTTCTTTTCCCATGCAATATTATTCTTTATTTTGTTATTTAAATATCTACAGAGTTTGTATGTGGGGGCAGTTCGATAATTCACCACTGGTCGTATTGGAACATTGTCTTTATGTGTTTTTGGCTGTCCCCTCATGTTTGGAGCTTTTGGGTTGATCATTTTTAGCTGGTGTTGTACTGGTTTAGATATTGACTTGCTATTTGTGATTGTATTGTTCGTCACTTTTGAATATTCTTGAGTGGGGTCTTCGGTGAGCTTTAAAAAGTTATTGTTATCAATGAATGCATTTACCTTATTGGTATAATCTGTATTATTCATAATAACAGTTGTGTTACCTTTATCTGCTTTTACTATCCCAGATAGCAAGGAAAGTTTGCAGAACATTTTCAAAACATTTCTAACTGCAAACCAAAATGTTTGCAGAAAATATGCATTGCAAACATGTTTGTTTGCGAAGAACTTTCCGCAAGTATGGAAGTCTACACTTGTCATATTTGCAGAAAGTTTTCACTGAATGTTTGCGGAAAATTTGCATTGAATATTTATAGCAAATATGCAAGGAATGTTTGCGAAACTTTTCACTGAATGTTTGCAGAAAAGTTTCACTGAATATTTGCAGCAACTATGCAAAAACTGTTTGCAGAATGTGTTCATGATAGTTTGCTGCAGATTTGCAAAATAGGTTTGTGGCACATTTGCATTGGAATATGTGCAGCTAATATTTATCGCTAACATATTTGTTTGCAAAATCTTTTCTCCAAATATGCAAGTCTACATTGTTCACACTTCTAGCAATTTTGCAGTGGATGTTTTCATTGAACTTACATGTTTATATGATGGTTTGCAAGTTTCCTTTGTAACTAATAAATTATGAATGATGCTGCGCCAACCAATAATAATGCTGCAAGATTGAGTTAAAATTCATTTACACTGATTTTTGTATGACAAATAATTATAGCAACAGCCTCATACAATTGTCCTAGCCTATTGGAACTGGCTGTTTAAATTTTGATGGTTACAAGCAAAATTATATATTTGAGATTCAGTTAATATAGTTTATCATACTATCATATTAAACAAATTTATTATGAATCATAGATTTAGAACATAAGTTACCCTGAACTTTTACCAAAAATACATTTCTAAACACTCCACAATTTGTTTGTAAGCATATATGATTGTTATATTTACAAAAATATTTGAAAATATTGATGCGGTGTTTTCTATAACTAGAATAAGTCAATAAAATACATGTTAAAGCATTCACACACCTAGTTAACTTTACATGATTAAATCTTAATAATTAAATTGCATTTTCCGGCAAATGAAAAATAGAAAAATTCAAAGTAAGGGAACTTTATCAAAAAAGGAAATGGTAAGATAAACATAATTTTATATTTTGAAAATTATTATTTATTTAAAATATTTTATAGGTAACTAAAGGAAAGCTATACAAAATTTGATTTCCTACTGAAGTCCACACCATGTGACTGCTGTTTCCTTACACCTTGTTCACTGAAACAAATAAAAAAAACTTGTACAAATGAATTTACATTATGTTAAAAAAATCTTGAGGGGGCTCCAGTCCTCTGCTTCTACCTGCTTATTATCCTATTAGACCGATGTTAACTTTCAAAGCCCATCCGTTCTCATCCGATTATCGTAAATCAATGATGTATTGTTCATTTTAAAGAGCAAAAAATTACATATAGGACTAGTTCATCCATAAAACATTATTTAACATTTTAGAACTTTGTTGAATGATTATTTGTGATATAGAAATTTTGCTCCCTGAGATTTTTAGGTATTTTTTACTCTTCGAAATGAGCCTTAAATCAACGATATCGGACTATCCATTTTGGAAGGACGGGCTTTTAAAGTTAGTAATATTTGCCTTATGGGGAATGAGCCGTGACTACTTTCCACCGACGAATGTCACGCCTCATTTAGTGTTTTATATAGTACTGATTGTAGTGTCTGTGGTCTGACGTCCCCATTTGCACGGCCGTGCACCTCGTGTGCAGAGTCCTTGGGCGTTGACTTGAGAACCCCGAGGCCAATTTCCGTTGCACAACGTGCAAAATTCTCATAGATCGTGTGGCTGTCAAACGACGAGCATCTGTGAAAAATTTCTGTGACTAAGTTTTGTGTAAAGTAACTTTTGTGTAATGTTTTCTGTTATTGTTGTCTTCATAATGTTCGCCTAAACGAGCCGTCACCGTCTGATGGGGTCCCGGAGGAGAGCGTCCACCTTCACACCATGAGCGTTGGCGGAGAGGGACTTCTCTTCCTTGGCTGCCAATTGTGGACTCTGGCCCCCCTCTCCGCCCAGCTTCGTCGCCCCTCCGGTGGGCCACCTTGACCCGCCCAGTTACGCCGCCTTGCCGCAAGTCTACAAATTAAATACTAATTGTTGTTAAATTATTCATTTATTTATTTATTTATTTTGTTGGAAGACTGTTGCCACCATGGACTTTAAAATTTATTTATTGTTATTTAGTTTTAGGCGCAGTTATTTATTCATTGTTATTTACTTGTTAAAGGGGGCCCCTACAGAATTAATTTAGATTGTGATTGAAGTATTTGTGTGTAGTTCTGTCTTATTGTTATTTATTTATTCGTTAATCAGTTAATTCATTTATTTATTTATTAATTATTTATTGTTGATTTTTTTTATTTATATCGTTTAATCGAAACCTTGGTAAATTTGAACTGAAAAAGAAAATTCCCGTAAATAATTGAAATATAAAAAAAAAGAATGTTTTAAATACTATATATATTTTTGAAACTGATTTAACTTCATTTAACTTATAAAAGGAAAGGAACTGTAAGCTAGAAGGCAGGTGGGAAGGATTGTTGTTTTGATAAAAAGGAATTGATCTCACATGTATTATTGTTGATGTTTGTCATTACAGTTTGTGCCTCTCAGATGGTGTGTTTCAATGAATTTCCTCCACGGTCATCCTTTCACATTTAGGTAGGGCTGTGAGCCGCCCCTCGCCCCGCGTCCATGGGAGCACGCTTCCAATTCTGGTTCGCTTGGGTGCGGGTGCGGGGGCGTGGTTCAGGAAGCAGGTAGAAACATGAAAGGTTTTGTGACTGGAGCTTAAATATTAAAAGTAAGTCAGTTAACAATATTCTGAACAGTGAAGAAGCCAGGATTTATTTTACTGATGGTAGGTGGGGTCTATCCCTTGAGGAAGGTCTGGGGTACATGAAATACACCCCAGTAAAGTGGGGGGAGGGGAATACCTCTATAAAAAAGTGTACTACTGGAAAACAGATTTTATCCTATTCTAGCACTTAAACAGAAGACTCAAGACTTAATAAGACATTAAATCATTTGCATTGACCGCTAAATAGAGACAAAGGTTATCTTTTTTCCAACGTAATCATACAACAATGGAAGGGAGCGAGTGCATACAAATTACCTCCAGCGCTTCAAGTTTTTGGAAAGGGTGGTTAGGCCAGTGAACTGTTACCTGCTCAGTGGCAGGAAATCCCCAAAAAAATCCCAAAATCGGTGTTCACTGTCATACTACCTCAATCCTCGAAGGAAAATTATCAGTGTAACAACGGCAGAATAATACTAACACAACAAAAACCAGCCCTAAATTATGAACATTGAATTTAAGTACAAACATTTATATAAACTTACTTTTGCACAATTCTTGTTTTGGCCTGATTGAGGAATCCCATCACGTGTTTTTTGGCAGCATCCTCAGTTTTCGTTGGGAACACATCATCACTGGATCTAGAAATACAAATCCAAAAGCCTGTTTAAATGTCTGGAAAGTGACTATTTTGAAAACAATATAGGCTAAGTTAAAAAGTTTTTTTTTACAAATTTTCATCCCAACTTTTTTTATAGTACACCATTGGTACTTTATTTTACAGACTTAACAAAAATCAAATTCCGAACTTCATACTATCAATGAATTAATTGCATTTAATTTATTGCTAACGATTTTGTTATAATTTGTTAATACAAATTTAACTATTTTCAAGATTTTTAACATTTATTGTATTGTGAGATAATTCATTAAGAACTACCATACAGTGTATTACAAAGAACTGGTGCTATGAACCATTTTGATGACTATTATCTACATAGGTATTTTACAGAATTCCTTCTTTTTGTTCACCCATTTCCTAAAGATAATACTTAAGCGATTTTGATGATTAGTTATTTTATTTAAAATATTTTGATGATTATTTTTTATTTAAAAGATAATTTCAAGTTTAAGTTATTGTCGAGCCAGAATTTCGATTTAGGCCCCAGGGCTCTGCTCACGGGACTTCCAAGTTCCCATGTTAATCATATGGAGGAGAGTTTTATTTGGTTTATTCACATGTGTTTTTCTTGATTCAATAAACAGCTGTTACAAGGATTATATCAGCAAAACATTGCGGGGGAGCAGCTCGTAGTTATAAATAACAATTACTGGTAACACTAATTATTTCTCTTGAAACATCTTTTCGTGCATGTCACTACACCTAGTTACCTATATTTTTTTTCTTCTTTTATAAATATAATCATTTGTGTCAAAATTTACTCATATGACTATCGATTAGGTAGCCTATTTATTTTTCATTATATTTACAAGGTCCTGCGGACTTCCGTAATGCTCCTTTTCCCTATCGTAATTTTCACGCGGCATCACAGATTTTTCTGTAGGGTAAACCGGAGCCTTAATTCCACCATCAGTTATACATTTGCATGACCAACAGGTCCCTGATGTTGCGTTGAAAAAAATTAATTATAATTCAGCAGGCCCTACACGTTATTGAAGATAAGATATAAGATTATAAATACTTTATAAACAATTGTTAAAACATGTTAAGTTATTAAGGGGGCGCTACCATTTGACCGTAAAGACACTTTGCCGGATGACAATTTGATCAAAATTTCAAATATTAATAATTATTAATAAATAGGTAGCTGAAACCAACTTATCGACATGAAACTTCTCCGTATTACCAGATGATCAACATTAAAAAATTAATAGTTATTAATAAAAAGAGGGCTGAAACCAAAATTGTTATTTATTTAAAATATATTATAACATTTTTATTTCCTACTGAAGTTATCGACATGACACTTGCCCAGATGACCATATTATCGAAAATTGGATGAGCTCACGAAGTGAGTGAGATAGTGAGTCTCAACTAGAACTCATTACATTTTACCGTAAAAATACCAAAATTATTACATTCAACTCTAAGTACCTACAACCTACTATAAGCGGTTATAAGTACGGTACCTACTTTTACTTTAAAAAACACGTTATTTTATATAACATGAACAAAAAAATAAAAGAAAAAGAAAGATATAAGGCCTACGCTAGCATGCATAATTAAAACAGCTAAATTATGTTGATTTAATTTTATTGTCAATAGACCAAATATAATAAACTTGTAACAGGAGGTTGAAACTACGACATATTTATTTTAAAGGGTACAGTACGATAAGCATCCAAAACAATCGAATATAAAATATTTGCTTACCACATATGATTAAATACTATACCATATGATTGATACAGCGATAACTATATTCCCATTCGATTGTTGCTATAGTTTTTAATACTCCATATCGAAGTGTTTTACTTTATAATAAGTTAACTTAATCTAGGTCAATAGTGACAAGTTAGGTTAGCTTAAACTAACCTAACCTAACCCCACAGAGCACTGTTTTTGTCATGGTTCGGATTTTTCACTATGTTTATGACCAACTGTTACCCGCGGGCTTTTGTATTTTTGTATCAGCTCAAACAAAAGTTAATCCATAAGGAATACCTACATGGGAACTTTGTCGGGGTCTCTGGCAGAGTAGGTACTAAGGTCAGATCAGGATAAAAACCATTTAGTTTTCTGCGTAAAGAATCAGTGTACAAAATGTAAACTCCCTCTAGGTAAATGGAAAATAGGAGAATTTGTGATAAGTGAGTGAGTACGGTAAGTGAGTCAGTCAGTGAGTGAGGGCTATGCCTTTTATAACTTAGGTATAGATATTCTCATCTGCAATATCGATGTATCATATAGTGGTTGGTTGATATTTTTATAGGCTAAGTTATTTGATTTTTCTGGTGGACGCTTATCGTACTGCACCCACACTACATACGTTAGTAACATAATGCACCATTAATGGCGAATTCTTATATTTAACCAACAACCACTGTATTATTAAAGCGGTTAACTTATCAATTCCACCCAAATAAAAAAGTCAAAACGAATAAATAATAAAGAGAAAAAAACCTTGCTAGTTTGCGAGTTGCTATATAAGTTAAGGAAAGATTATACCCTGGAAATATTAAGGCCTAATCAAGGACAATATCGTAAATGTTGTTGAATGAGTTAGGCCTAGTTAATCGTACTCTCTCAGCCGGAATGTTTTAAGGCTCAACACTATTTATCGGAAACACTTGAATATATCTATATTCCAACCCATTTACTAAGTAACTTAGGTAGGTAGTTTTAACTTTCACACTTTAATACAAATTGCTGGACTACCTTTATATAGGCTACCTAATCGTTCGTCTTTGAACAACAGTGAAGCAATCTTTTCGTCTGAAAAGTGATCGTTACACCATTCTAGTGAAGCAATATTCGTACGATCTTTGAGAAGTCTGAAAAAACATAAATGATAACAAACTTACCAATCAAGACACATTTCAGAATTTTGGGCAATATTTTTCTAGTCTTGAGGTACTAAAAACAAATTATAATTCCTCGCCTTAAAAAAACTAAATTAGGCTTATAGGCCTAACTTATGAGACTATAAGTTAATCTAAATACACTCTAACTAATGATTAGGTAAAATCATTAGGTATTCTTTCATTAAATATGGGTTTTAAAATAGTTTAAAAACAAATCAAGCCTGACAAAGTTTGCAAATATCTGACTTATTTTCGGAATCCCGTGTCCTCTGATTTACTCTAAATAAGCATATATTCAGTAAACAAATGTTTAATTCTTTAATGTTCCATCCTTTGTTAATCAACTGCTATAGCCATAACATAACCTCCAATTCATTCATTACTTAGCAATACAGTATCAAGGTTCGTAGAGCGCTCTACGAAACTTGATACAGTATAGGTACTTAACATTTTTTAAATATAAATATTTCATTTGCAAACACACGGTGAACACAAAACTATGTTTTGACATTACAGTCCGTTAAAATTTGGACTGGCTTAGTTTCCCAGCTGTAAGTAGAAAACCAAATTTGAGTAGAAAAAAGCGTTACAAAATAACTTAGCTGGGAATTCTACTTACCTTGAAACAAGATGAAAGTTACTAAAGCAGCCACTATAAAAAAAAACACAACAACGATACTCAACTAAACTTTAATTTCAAAACTTCACCATTTTGTAGTCGTAGAATAGCCAGGAAAAATAAGATGGCGACGACGCACGTCAGTTAGCGCTAGCGAAGTGGCGGATTTAGTAACTTCGAAGCGCACTCGGGCAACAACGCGGCGCCTTTGGTAACTACGACGAAGTTCCGTGGAAGCAAATGTGTAACAAACTTGTTGCAAATAATACTGGAAGTATTCAAGAGCGAACGAAAAATGAACCAAACGCATATTTGCAGCACACTTTCTTGCTATCTGGGATCATAGCATTGTTCTAGTTTAGTTTTGTTGAAATTGTTGTTATTAGTTTTAAGTCGTCTTCTGATGCTTTCTTTAAAGAAGGTTTTATTATTTCAACATTTATTTTATTTAATTCGTGACTGAAATCTATATTTTTAATACGCTAGGCATATTTTTGTCATATTTGTTTTGGAGCGGTGGTGCTACCGATCACCATGTCCAAGGTGTCGTTAGAAAGGTCTTAGCATGTAGTTTTGCCATCAATTAAAAAAATGTATAAAAGTCACCGTGGACATGAGAAAATATGGGGTCAAAGTCGCGATTTTCCCCATAGACATAATATGCAGTTACAAACCAACGATCGAGAAATCAGCTGTTTATTTAATTTAAGGAAGTGGTTAAACAAATAAAATCTGACCCTGAAAAATGGTTATTGAACGTACAGCTAGCAACAAAACACC
Source organism: Allygus modestus (assembly GCA_963675035.1). Lineage (NCBI taxonomy): Eukaryota > Metazoa > Arthropoda > Insecta > Hemiptera > Cicadellidae > Allygus > Allygus modestus. Next base: position 208,302,735 of record OY776111.1, read on the forward strand.
AGTTTTTATATGCACCAAATCAAAACATAACCAAAAAAACGTTCGACATAATGGAGACTATAAGACGTCGACCAGGACGGCCAAGAGGAGGAGGCCGACGACTTTAACTGGTAGACGGGGACGAAATACAAATAATACTATTGTCGTTAATAGCCGAATACAGCAAGCACCCTTCCGTGTGCTCTCCAATAGCCGCCTGAAGATTTCACTCGCAATATTGTTTATAGAGAAATTTTATAAGGTTTATTAATAAAGTAATTTTTATCTTTATTGAATTAACTTGATTTTTTTAAATAGCAACACTTAAGATTAACTGCCTACACGCATTGGTGGACAGAGTTTCTCCTTGACAGCGCACGATTTCGTGCGCCAGGTACGCTAGTTCTGTTTTATTTGGTTTTGGTTATCTTTATCAATATTCCTGATAGCAACATCAATGTCTATTAGATTATCTTCAATTGATTTTATTTTATGATCTGTATTTAAGCTGTATTTCAAAGATTATTCTAACATTGAAATTTCTTTATCATTAAATTCAATATCTGTCAGGTTCTTCAAGGACGGATAAAATTCATGATGTTCTAAGTTATTTATGTGAATCTGATACTTATTTTGTGTATTGATTAGTTTAGATATTTTCTTAGTATGGGTTGTTCTCTTCTTTACAATAATAGGTGCAGTCCATTCTTTTACGTATTCTTCAATTTCATCTATTGTTTCTTGATGATATTCATTTAGCAATAGATTATATGTTTTTTTCTTTTAATAATTTTGTACTATTCAGTTTGCAATATAGACTGTTTACTTCTTCTTCACCCATATCTTCTTTGCAACTTCCAGAGTTTTCATTGCTGCTCTTGTTGTAAATTTAGTACGGAGCTGGACATAATTTGGTGTGACGTTATTTGCTAAACATGTCTTAGCAAATTGATGTCTTCAATTGAATTTGATGTCTTCATGAACCGTTGCAATTTTCAGGGCCAAAAGTATTTGTATTTGTGAATCATTCTTTGGTTGTTAGCCATTATTATGAAATTATTATTCAATTCACTGGTAAGGGCTACTATTATATTAAAAATTAATAAAATAAAAACTGAGTACCCTTGTTTATGAGTTTTGTATTTAAACCAACATGTTTCGGCATCTAAGGCCATTTTCAAGGTTGATAAATTTCACATAGTTTGGTTTAAGTTATACAATAAAAGAAATAATAGTAAAATGTAAACAAATAAAATCAGAGTAAAATTAAATTAAATAAAAGACATGTGTATAAATAATCATGGCATGGTTGGGAGTTTCTTGAATGTCTCTTCTATCTATTTATGTATCTTGTCTCATTTCCCATATTTTATTAAAAATTGGATTTGTAACGGGTACTTGTGAATTTAGTATACTTTGAGGATTTTCTTTGTATTTCATGAATATATGTAGTTATTCTTTTGAATCCATTTTATTACCTTTTTTCATATATTCTAGTACCGTCATATTTGTGTCCATATTTTCATAGTTATGGTTTGAATCCAATAGATGCTCCGCATACGTAGATTTCATGCTCGTTTTGTTGTTACTTTTGAGGGCTTGGATATGTTCTTTAAATCTCATTTTAAATGGTCTTCCTGTTTGCCCTATGTAGCACTTTTCACATTCAGAACAATTAAGTTGATAGATACCGGATTTGTTGTATTTGTTTTGATTGTCTGTTGGATTCGTCTTTCTTTTGATCATTTCAAATGCATTGTTATTAGTTCTATAGCTTATTTTAATATTTGTTTTGTCAAAAGTTTTTCGTATTGCTTTGTTGATGCATCTGTTATATGAAACATTTATAAATTTCATAGGTTCTATTATCTGATTCTGAATTGGTTGTTCTCTTTTCTTCTTCATTTTCTTAATCATTTTCTCAATTACAATTGTTTTATATCCATTTTTTATTGCTAAGTATAATATTGTGTCTTTTTCATTTTTGAATTCATGTTTGTTCATAGGTATGTTGATTAATCTAGTTATAATCGAACAAAAACCAGACATCTTATATTTCCAGGGATGGTTTGACGTTGAGGGAATGAGAAGTTCACTTTGGATTGGTTTCCTATGAATACTAAAACTGTGTTTATTTTCCTCCTTTTTGATTTTTAGTTCTAAATAGTTAATAGTATTAGAGTGACTTTCTTTCGTGAATTGTATTTTCTCTGATATAGAGTTCAGATAGTTGAAAAATGCTTCTTCATTTAAGTTTCCGTTGAAAAGACAAATTATATCATCCACATATCGGAATCAGTATACAATTTGTTCTAGAAAGGGGTTTGTTTCATTCATTATTTTACTTAATTCCATGTTATGCATATAAATGTCAGACAGAAGACCAGAGAGTGGAGATCCCATTGCTAATCAATCCTGTTGTCGGTAGAAGTTTGATTGATATTCAAAATAGCTTTGGTTTGTACAAGTTTTTGTCAGTTTTAATATTTCACTGATCTCTTGTTTGGGTAATATAGCACTCTTTTCTAAGTCTTGTTTTAGGATAGCTAACGTGTCTTTACATGGTATGTTTTAATACATGTCTTTTATGTCAAAAGATATAAATATACTGTTTGCTGGGATTATGACATCTTTTATTTTATCAACTAGTTCTAAGGTGTTTTTTAAACTATAGTTCTTTTCCCATGCAATATTATTCTTTATTTTTTTATTTAAATATCTACAGAGTTTGTATGTGGGGGCAGTTCGATAATTCACCACTGGTCGTATTGGAACATTGTCTTTATGTGTTTTTGGCTGTCCCCTCATGTTTGGAGCTTTTGGGTTGATCATTTTTAACTGGTGTTGTACTGGTTTAGATATTGACTTGCTATTTGTGATTGTATTCTTCGTCACTTTTGAATATTCTTGAGTGGGGTCTTTGGTGAGCTTTAAAAAGTTATTGTTATCAATGAATGCATTTACCTTATTGGTATAATCTGTATTATTCATAATAGCAGTTGTGTTACCTTTATCTGCTTTTACTATCATAGCATTGTTCTCGTTTAGTTTTGTTGAAATTGTTGTTATTAGTTTTAAGTCTTCTTCTGATGCTTTCTTTAAAGAAGGTTTTCTTATTTCAACATTTATTTTATTTAATTCGTGACTGAAATTCTGTTTTATTTGGTTTTGGTTATCTATATCAATATTCCGGATAGCAACATCAATGTCTATTAGATTATCTTCAATTGATTTTATTTTATGATCTGTATTTATGCTGTCTTTCAAAGATTTTTTTAACATTAAATTTCTTTATCATTAAATTCAATATCTGTCAGGTTCTTCAAGGATGGATAAAATCCATGATGTTCTGAGTTATTTATGTGAATCTGATACTTATTTTGTGTATTAATTAGTTTAGATATTTTCTTAGTATGGGTTGTTCTCTTCTTTACAATAATAGGTGCAGTCCATTCTTTTACGTATTCTCCAATTTCGTCTATTGTTTCTTGATGATATTCATTTAGCAATAGATTATATGTTTCTTCTTTTAATAATTTTGTACTATTCAGTTTGCAATATAGACTGTTTACTTCTTCTTTCACCCATATTTTCTTTGCAACTTCCAGAGTTTTCATTGCTGCTCTTGTTGTAAATTTAGTACGGAGCTGGACATAATTTGGTGTGACATTATTTGCTAAACATGTCTTAGCAAATTGATGTCTTCAATTGAATTTGATGTCTTCATGAACCGTTGCAATTTTCAGGGCCAAAAGTATTTGTATTTGTGAATCATTCTTTCGTTGTTAGCCATTATTGTGAAATTATTATTCAATTCACTGGTAAGGGCTACTATTATATTAAAAATTAATAAAATAAAACTGAGTACCCTTGTTTATGAGTTTTGTATTTAAACCAACATGTTTCGGCATCTAAGGCCATTTCAAGGTCGATAAATTTCACATAGTTTGGTTTAAGTTATACAATAAAAGAAATAATAGTAAAATGTAAACAAATCAAATCAGAGTAAAATTAAATTAAATAAAAGACATGTGCATAAATAATCATGGCATGGTTGGGAGTTTCTTGAATGTCTCTTCTATCTATTTATGTTCTTGTCTCATTTCCCTTATTTTATTAAAAATTGGATTTGTAACGGGTACTTGTGAATTTAGTATACTTTGAGGATTTTCTTTGTATTTCATGAATATATGTAGTTCTTATTTTGAATCCATTTTATTACCTTTTTTCATATATTCTAGTACCGTCATATTTGTGTCCATATTTTCATAGTTATGGTTTGAATCCAATAGATGCTCCGCATACGTAGATTTCATGCTCATTTTTTTGTTACTTTTGAGGGCTTGGATATGTTCTTTAAATCTCATTTTAAATGGTCTTCCTGTTTGCCCTATGTAGCACTTTTCACAATCAGAACAATTAAGTTGATAGATACCTGATTTGTTGTATTTGTTTTGATTGTCTGTAGGATTCGTCTTTCTTTTGATCATTTCAAATGCATTGTTATTAGTTCTATAGCTTATTTTAATATTTGTTTTGTCAAAAGTTTTTCGTATTGCTTTGTTGATGCATCTGTTATATGAAACATTTATAAATTTCATAGGTTCTATTATCTGATTCTGAATTGGTTGTTCTCTTTTCTTCTTCATTTTCTTAATCATTTTCTCAATTACAGTTGTTTTATATCCATTTTTTATTGCTAAGTATAATATTGTGTCTCTTTCATTTTTGAATTCATGTTTGTTCATAGGTATGTTGATTAATCTAGTTATCATCGAACGGAAACCAGACATCTTATATTTCCAGGGATGGTTTGACGTTGAGGGAATGAGAAGTTCACTTATGATTGGTTTCCTATGAATACTAAAACTGTGTTTATTTTCCTCCTTTTTGATTTTTAGATCTAAATAGTTAATAGTATTTGAGTGACTTTCGTTCGTGAATTGTATTTTCTCTGATATAGAGTTCAGATAGTTGAAAAATGCTTCTTCATTTAAGTTTCCGTTGAAAAGACAAATTATATCGTCCACATATCGGAATCAGTATACAATTTGTTCTAGAAAGGGGTTTGTTTCATTCATTATTTTACTTAATTCCATGTTATGCATATAAATGTCAGACAGAAGACCAGAGAGTGGCGATCCCATTGCTAATCCATCCTGTTGTCGGTAGAAGTTTGATTGATATTCAAAATAGCTTTGGTTTGTACAAGTTTTTGTCAGTTTTAATATTTCACTGATCTCTTGTTTGGGTAATATAGCACTCTTTTCTAAGTCTTGTTTTAGGATAGCTAACGTGTCTTTACATGGTATGTTTTAATTCATGTCTTTTATGTCAAAAGATATAAATATACTGTTTGCTGGGATTATGACATCTTTTATTTTATCAACTAGTTCTAAGGTGTTTTTTAAACTATAGTTCTTTTCCCATGCAATATTATTCTTTATTTTATTATTTAAATATCTACAGAGTTTGTATGTGGGGGCAGTTCAATAATTCACCACTGGTCGTATTGAAACATTGTCTTTATGTGTTTTTGGCTGTCCCCTCATGTTTGGAGCTTTTGGGTTGATCATTTTTAGCTGGTGTTGTACTGGTTTAGATATTGACTTGATATTTGTGATTGTATTGTTCGTCACTTTTGAATATTCTTGAGTGGGGTCTTCGGTGAGCTTTAAAAAGTTATTGTTATCAATGAATGCATTTACCTTATTGGTATAATCTGTATTATTCATAATAACAGTTGTGTTACCTTTATCTGCTTTTACTATCATAGCATTGTTCTCGTTTAGTTTTGTTGAAATTGTTGTTATTAGTTTTAAGTCTTCTTCTGATGCTTCCTTTAAAGAAGGTTTTCTTATTTCAACATCTATTTTATTTAATTCGTGACTGAAATTCTGTTTTATTTGGTTTTGCTATCAATATTCCTGATAGCAACATCAATGTCTATTAGATTATCTTCAATTGATTTTATTTTATGATCTGTATTTATGCTGTATTTCAAAGATTTTTTTAACATTGAAATTTCTTTATCATTAAATTCAATATCTGTTGGGTTTTTCAAGGATGGATAAAATTCATGATGTTCTGAGTTATTTATGTGAATCTGATACTTATTTTGTGTATTGATTAGTTTAGATGGTTTCTTGGTATGGGTTGTTCTCTTCTTTACAATAATAGGTGCAGTCCATTCTTTTACGTATTCTTCAATTTCATCTATTGTTTCTTGATGATATTCATTTAGCAATAGATTATATGTTTCTTCTTTTAATAATTTTGTACTATTCAGTTTGCAATATAGACTGTTTACTTTCACCCATATCTTCTTTGCAACTTCCAGAGTTTTCATTGCTGCTCTTGTTGTAAATTTAGTACGGAGCTGGACATAATTTGGTGTGACGTTATTTTCTAAACATGTCTTATTGAATTTGATGTCTTCATGAACCGTTGCAATTTTCAGGGCCAAGTATTTGTATTTGTGAATCATTCTTTGGTTGTTAGCCATTATTGTGAAATTATTATTCGATTCACTGGTAGGGGCTACTATTATATAGAAAGGGGTTTGTTTCATTCATTATTTTACTTAATTCCATGTTTATTTATTTATTTATTTATTGAAAACAAAATACTACAAAACAGGCATGCGCCCAATTACAATGTAGCATTCGATTAATTAAAAAGAATATATGAGAGAGTTCATGCTGGTCCTTTTCACTTTCTTCATGCACACAACAATGCAACACATATGCGAGATCACGTACTAAACCTACTTAAAAAAATAGAAAAAATTCATAAAGACAAATAAATAGTTATACATTACAAAATACAATACATAACGTGCAACAAAAAAAATACAAAATACAGTTTCATAAAAATAAAAATAGTTAGGATGCAGCAATATTTAATCAGGTAATACACTAGATATGTTCTTACGAAACCTTTTACTAGAGCAATCAAATAAATCAATATTCACATTTTGAGCAATGGAATTATAAGAGCGAGACATAACATTGAGTGGGGAGTAAGCCCCAAAAGGTTTGTGCGAGAGTAGTGAGGGGAGAGCAGGAAACGACAACGAGAATTGTGCCTAAGTACATTAAATCGTAGTTTGGACAAGAGAGCCCCGCTGTCTATTGCACCGCTCGCCAGCCCGTGCAGGCATACCAACGCTGATACTCGCCGCCGCTTATCTAGGGAGTCAAGTTCAAACAGCGATAAAAGCTCAGAATAAGGAACGTCCGTCGTGTAGTGACCAAACCTTCTATAGTACAAAAACCTTAGAAACCTCCTCTGTACACCCTCAATTGCGACAGTTAGGTAATGTTGATGAGGATTCCACACCACAGAACCAAATTACAACCTAGATCTCACCAAAGAACAATATAGAAGCTTAAGGACACCGATGTTTTTAAGAAAATTGCTTGACCTGCGAATAAAACCCATTTCAGAAAATGCTGATTTACAAATTGAAGTAATATGGTTTGTAAAATAAAACTTGGAGTCGAAAGTAATACCGAGATCTTGAATTGATGACTTAACAGAAATTGCATTGCCTTTCATTGAGTAAGTGAAAATCAATCTACTTGCTTCAGATTTTCTTGTAAAAGACATAACAACACTTATTGATATGAAACTTTAAATGACGATCACTCCAGGATAATAGCCGGTCAATATCTTCTTGTATTTTTAGGCAATCAGAAATATTATTAACGAGCCGAAATATCTTTAGGTCGTCTGCATAAAGAAGGAAGTTACAGTTGAGTATACAATCTGAAATGTCATTAATGAAGATAGTGAAAAGAAGAGGACCAAGATTTGAGCCTTGAGGAACCCCAGATAACGAACAGAAATCAGATGACAAACATTCATTACATGAAAAATATTGAAATCTATTAAATAGATAAGAAGAAAAAAACTTAATAAGAGGATTGGAAAGACCAACGTAATTTAGCTTAGAAAGCAATGTCAAATGATTCACTCTATCGAAAGCCTTTTCGAAGTCTGTATAAATAACATCCACTTGAGCACCTGAATCCAAAGCAGATATGCAGTACTCAGAAAAATTCAACAGATTAGAAGTAATTGATCTCCCCGGAAAGAAACCATGCTGCTGAGGACTGATAAAACACTTAACATGCTGAAATAACCTGGAGTGTAAAATTGTCTCAAAAACCTTAACAGGTGAACTCAAAATCGCAACAGGTCTGTAGTTTTTTATATCAGATCTTTGACCTTTCTTGAATATCGGGTCAACCTTCGCCCTTTTACAAGCACTAGGAAAGTATGAATTGCGGATAGAGAGATTGAAAATATAGAGCAACGGGGCAACTAAATATTCTGCACATGCCTTGAATATGTACGGAGGAATACCATCTGGACCAACAGATCTTTTCGGTTTCAACTTACGAAGAGCAGAAAAAACTTCAGAATATGTAACAGCCTCAAGCGTCATTGCAGGGACACCCGGCAACACCGGCGAGTGGAGCGCCTGATCATACAACTTATCTACACTATTTAACGGACACGGCTCGTAAACAGAACTAAAATAATTGGCGAACGCTTCCGATATCCGCTCTCCCCCCTTCACCACATCACCGTTCACATACATTACAGCTGGTAAACCATTAATATTTTTTATTTTATTTATCTCCCTCCAAAACAACTTAGGATTAACATTAATCTTATTGTCAACATTATTAATATAGTTCCGATATGCTATTTTTATTTCACTTTTAATACGTCTACGCAATTCCTTGTACTCAATTAAAAATTGAGGCATTCTGTATTTGTTACATTTGCGCAATGATCTTTCTTTCCCTTTAATTAATGAAATTAAATCCCTGTTAAACCAAGGAGGAAACTTGGAATTATTGTTCTTTTTTGCAATCGGAACAGATACACTAATTACATCATTAATCCGATTATAAAAATAATCCACAGCCTCATCCACATTACTTATTTCGTAAAGCTGTAACCAAGACAAATCTTTAAAACAGTTATACAAACAAAGGAAATCTGAATTTTTATAATTACGAAAACAACTGTTAGAAATGGAATTAAAATGCATGTTATTGGCAAACTTAAATGTTATATTTAAAGGAGGATGATGATTATCAACTCCAACTAAAGGGAAAACATCCTCGCAGACCCACAGGCCGTCAATGTCAGACAATACTAAATCTAAAGTTCTACCATTGGAATTTTTTACATCATTTCTGAGACACAAACCAAAAGATTTCATGAAAAACAATAGCTGTTTACTAATTTCACCACTATTAGCCAAATCAGACGTTACACCCGTAATGGCTGGCAAATTAAAATCTCCTAATATCAAAAGCTTTTCATTTTTAAATTGAAATAAATCTAGTTTATCAAAATAATTATTATATTCATTACTCAGGCAGCTAGGCCGAAAATACACAACTGATAAAATTAATGATTTTTTATTCGGGAATTCCAATTTAAGCCAAATATTTTCGCCCTCAGTTTCCAAACAGTTCAATCTTTGACATTTTATGTGAGAAGCAACAGCCACCAAAACCCCCCCCCCCCCCCCGCCACTAGAAAAACCGGTTCGCAACTGACATCTGTCCTGTCGGTATACCGTGTACTCGGCGGGAAATAGTTCTGCATTAAATACTGAATCATTTAGCCAAGTTACTGTTAAAGCAACTATATCCCAGTTTTTTTCCAACATGCTTAGTCTAAAAGGAGTTGTTTTCGACCTTAAACCACGAAAATTCTGATAATAAACACTAATCAAGTTATTATTCTCCATGCACAAAATATAAATAGAATGTAAATATGATTTTAATAAATATCGAACAGTTTTGCAAACAAAATAAACAAAAGCAATGAATACAGAAAAAACATGCTAAATAATATTTTAACATGCAATAGGTAAATAGTAGAAGCAAACTACATGCCAAAAAGCTCAAGGCACAAGAATTATTTAAATTAGAATACAATGCAATAAATAAGTTTTTACCTACCAGTAACGATACGTTGATGACTACAACAATAAATTTATACATGCAATAAATTGATACCTGAGAGAATGACTGAAATTTTCTTAAGCTTATCGAGATCAGATTTATCACTCACTAGAACCGCAGCATGTCCTTGGTCCTTCCGAAGAAACATCTTGCCCGCACTGGTGATCCATGCATAATTATAGTTCCGGCGAGTTTTGTAACTTCGCACCTCCGCCCACAGAATCCGCGACTCCTTGGTGAGAGACAGGTTAATGTAGACCTTACTTTCGCTGACGAGCCCCAACTCAGAAGCTGGGAAGGGTTTCTTAACAAGTGATCTCCTGCACATCTCTTCCACGTCGAATCTGCGACAGAATTTGACGATGATACCCCTGGGCTCTGAAGGCTTGTTAGGATTCTTCCCAAGTCTATGTACAGCATCCACCATCGAATCATTGAAATCAAAATTATGTTATGCATATAAATATCAGACAGCAGACCAGAGAGTGGCGATCCCATTCCTAATACATCCTGTTGTCGCTAGAAGTTTGATTGATATTCAAAATAGCTTTGGTTTGTACAAGTTTTTGTCAGTTTTAATATTTCACTGATCTCTTGTTTGGGTAATACAGCACTCTTTTCTAAGTCTTGTTTTAAGATAGCTAACGTGTCTTTACATGGTATGTTTGAATACATGTCTTTGAAAATGGCCTTAGATGCCGAAACATGTTGGTTTAAATACAAAACTCATAAACAGGGTACTCAGTTTTTATTTTATTAATTTTTAATATAATAGTAGCCCTTACCAGTGAATTGAATAATAATTTCACAATAATGGCTAACAACCAAAGAATGATTCACAAATACAAATACTTTTGGCCCTGAAAATTGCAACGGTTCATGAAGACATCAAATTCAATTGAAGACATCAATTTGCTAAGACATGTTTAGCAAATAACGTCACACCAAATTATGTCCAGCTCCATACTAAATTTACAACAAGAGCAGCAATGAAAACTCTGGATGTTGCAAAGAAGAAGTAAACAGTCTATATTGCAAACTGAATAGTACAAAATTATTAAAATAAGAAACATATAATCTATTGCTAAATGAATATCATCAAGAAACAATAGATGAAATTGAAGAATACGTAAAAGAATGGACTGCACCTATTATTGTAAAGAAGAGAACAACCCATACTAAGAAACCATCTAAACTAATCAATACACAAAATAAGTATCAGATTCACATAAATAACTCAGAACATCATTTATCCATCCTTGAAGAACCTGACAGATATTGAATTTAATGATAAAGAAATTTCAATGTTAGAAAAATCTTTGAAATACAGCATAAATACAGATCATAAAATAAAATCAATTGAAGATAATCTAATAGACATTGATGTTGCTATCAGGAATATTGATAAAGATAACCAAAACCAAATAAAACAGAATTTCAGTCACGAATTAAATAAAATAAATGTTGAAATAAGAAAACCTTCTTTAAGGGGGCCATTTACCCAAAAAATAAAACAAATATGAAATTTTTTTATTTCATTTTTTTGTTGCTCGGTTACCCTAGTACACTTTTAAAACCATTTTAGTCGAAAATATATCATGCAAATAATTTTATTTTCGTTTATTACTACAGGGTGAGTTTCTACTAAGTGCGTTAATTTTTACCAATTATTCTACTCACTAAAAGGAACAAAAAATGCATAACAAACATTTTTTAACCCCACCCGTTAAGCTGTAATGGCCGATTTTGTATATTTTTAAAATTACCTGTAGTAGCTTCACTAAACCAAGCATAGAAATCAAACCAATCTCCGTACAGCATTTTAACTTACACCAATGAAAAGAACGTCCAATTTCCTACAAAAGTATTGCAACACCGTTAACATACAATTCTATGTCTACCGTTTTAAAACTCACATAACATAAACAAAGTAGTTTGTAAATAAATTCTTTAAAAATTCAAAGTGGTGTTTAAATTATTAACACTAATGTTATGATGTGTCAAATTACGTAAACAACTTTCGAATTTAATAACCTTTAAAATGATGTAACCAATAAGGTAATTGCTGATGCATTAAAATTTTGAAAAATTAGGTCCAAACTGCGTCAAGGTCAGAGTTTTGGGAATCAAAACATTGAATCAAATTTAATATCTGTCATTATTTTCGTTGTTATCTTTTAATCAGCTGAGATCTGATCAGCTAGGTTTTAAACTATGTTTACAAAACCAGCTGATTTTGATTGTTGCATTGTAAACATTCAAATTATTAACTATTTCATGGACAAATCCATAATGAACATCATTATGCTACAGAAAACCCACATAATGTGATACACCAGTGTCGAAACCAAACAAGGTTTAAAGTGAATGTATGGGCTGGAATAATTGGAAACCAGTTAATCGGCCCTTACATTGATCTTCCACCATCATTAAATGGCCGTCAGTACCTCAACTTCCTTACTGATACTCTACCAAGGCTCCTTGAAGACGTCCCACTGGATGTGCGTCAGCGAATAGTGTACCAAGCGGATAGTGCACCTCCCCACTTCGATAATGGTGTGCGTGCGTACATCGGAAATAGTTTCCCAATGTGGATTGGAAGGGGTGGAACAATCGCTTGGCCACCACGGTCACCAGACCTAACTCATATGGACTACTACGTATGGGGTTACCTCAAACAGGAAGTTTACCGAACACCAGTTTAAACAGCGTATGAGCTAAGAAATCGGATTTTAAGAGCTTCCGAACTTCTTAAAGATGAGTTAAACTTAAATGCAACAGTGAGAAACTTTCGGAAAAGAATCCGCACATATATGTGTTAGAGCGAATGGTGGGCATATCGAAAATTTACTTTGATTCGAAATCCAGAAATAAGACCCTACAGGATTATTTTTCTAAATGTAATTTTTTATCTGTAAGAATGTATTAAACCTTGATTTTTTATCAAATTGAGTCTGTATAGTTTTGTCATAGAATTATAAAATAAAGACAGATATTAAATTTGATTCAATGTTTTGATTCCCAAAACTCTGACCTTGACGCAGTTTGGACCTAATTTTTCAAAATTTTAATGCAGTAATTACCTTATTGGTTACATCATTTTAAAGGTAATTAAATTAGAAAGTTTTTTACGCAATTTGACACAACATCACATTAGTGTTAATAATTGAAACACCACTTTGAATTTTTAAATAATTTATTTACAAACTACTTTGTTTATGTTATGTGAGTTTTAAAACGGTATACATAGGATTGTATGTTAACGGTGTTACAATACTTTTATAGGAAATTGAACGTTCTTTTCATTGGTGTAAGTCAAAATCCTGTACGGTGATTAATTTGATTTCTATGCTTGATTTAGTGAAGCTACTACAGGTAATTTTAAAAATACACAAAATCGGCCATTACAGCTTAACAGGTGGGGTTAGACAATTTTTTGTTTGACATTTTTTGTTCCTTTTAGTGAGTAGAGTAATTGGTAAAAATTAACGCACTTAGTAGAAACTCACCCTGTATATTTAGTACGTAGGGCGCACAATCCTAAATCCGCTTCTCACCCTTTACTTTGATCTGGCAATCATATACATATACTACACTGTTATGCCTGTAAGAAATTTGTTTTACTTGTTGGCAGCACTGCAAACTAACAGCTGGTTTTATACCTTATACTGTTCTACTTATTCTACTTGTGTGTTGTTTATGTTGTTTGAAATTGTAAACAAACTAACAAACATTGCATCAGTGACAAACAAGTTTAGTTTTTGTATTACTGTGTTTTATAATAAGTGAATAACACAAATGATCTTTCGTTTAGTTTAGTTTAGAGTATATTTGTTCAGTAAGGTAGTGCAATCATGAAGGGGGCTACAAAGAAACAGCATCAAAGAACTAAAATTAGCAAGAGACTAAAAGCCTCTTTAGCAGCAAACAAACGCTGGCAAAAGGTAAATATCTGGCAGAGCATTCAGCCAAGCTCTAATTTGACTGACAATGCTAATAGGCCTAGTGTAGGTGCATGTCAGGTTAATTTAGGTGCATGTCAGGCTAGGCCTAGGTCAGATAGTTTTGAGGTTATACCCAGTACTAGTGAAGTAAATCAAAGTAGGCCTACGTTTAGGTGCATGAACAAAAGTGTAAATCAAAACATCGCTACTTCTGGTCTGTCACAAGAGCTAAACAAAGCACAACCTCAAAGTACTTCTCCTAAATCTGGTACAATTGGGAACACTTTCTCAACTAGGCTAAGTGATTTAGATTTAGGACAAGGTATAGTCGAAGAATTTGCATGTGATCAGAGTGCCGAGTATAAAATAGTTGATATATCTTGCATGACATCCTTGATTAGCACTTTAGCATGTCCCTTGTGTCTAGAAACAGCCACCTTGAAGTTAAGTGCAACTGAGACAAATGGTTTTGCATGCAAGCTCAACATTGAATGTGACAACTGCCCCGATCTATACATATCAAGTCATACCTCTAAAAAAGTCGAGGGCGCAAAATCATTTGACGTGAACCGAAGAATCGTGAAAGCGTTTATGAGAGCGTTTATTGGGGAGGGCTACGGTTCATTAGAAAAATTCAGTCTGGTCATGAATATGGATGGCATGAGTAGCAGAACCTACTCTTTACACTCTGCCGAAGTTTCCAAATCCGCTGTGGGGATGGGTGACAATAATCTCCAAAAAGCCAGGAATAGAGTGCGGGAAGTGTACAAAGAAATGGACTGTACGATCGGTGAAGACACAATTATTGACATTGGTGTTAGTTTTGATGGATCCTGGCACAAGAGGGGCCATACCTCGAACTATGGTGTAGGTATAGGTGATTGAGTTGCAAACTGGCCTAGTCATTGACTACTGCGTCCTGAGTAAGTATTGCCAAGTCTGTGCGGTTACGGCCACAGAACTAGGTGCAGAGTCACCTGAATTTGACATTTGGTACCAGGGCCGGTACTGTGGTATTATACGGATGCCACCCTTATACAGCGCGCTGCGGCAGTTATGTTAGGATGGGTTATCATAAAAATGATTGTAGGACTTTCCTTGTTTCGTTACAAATCGAATGATACCTTATGAGTCATACTTCCAGCCGCCAAACCCCCTCCAAATAGGCCAAGGTCAGGTCGTTGACCGGAGCGCGCACATCACCTGTCACCGCCTGTATCTGAGTCAGTGTCATGAGTGATTTATTGCCGTGCACTACGTTACATTTGTTTTCATAATGAGTGACGTTCTTTTGGTGTGGGATTTACCTCGAAATGAAGAGGAAACCGTACGTATTTTTATAATAACCCATCCTAACATAACTGCTGCAGCGCGCTGTATATTTGGCGGAATACATGTGGCGATCGGGTGTGGCTGCTAGCGGCGGCGACGCATTCAACACGATCCTAGCGGACATCGCTGCCTTTTGGGAGGCACAACACAAAGACCGCTCATCAGAATGATGTAACATTTTTACAGTAAGTCAATAAAAGTACGTTTTTTTGAATTAGGTAGTTATCCTTTGTATCCAGTAAAAATTAACCTCCAAAAATAGTGGCATCCGTATAATACCAAAGTACCCCAGGGCCATAAGCCTGATTGTTTTAAAAACTACAGTGGTTCCTCTCCTGCAATGGAAACAAAGGCAGCTGAAATACTGTGGAAAAGATCGACAGAATACAATCTGCGATATTGTACGATTGTTTCTGATGGCAATTCGGCTGTATTTAGCCATCTTGTTACATTTTGTCTGTTACCACTTGTTATGTTTGCATGAAAAACTCTATATATTTCTATTCATATTTAATTTGTCAATTACAGTAATGCAGAGCGAGTGTTGCTGGGCCCAAAAACACTCGTGGATCTCTGACTTAGTTGTGGGTTGCTTGAAAGAAAAACCTGATTGCAAGAAACTATTTTATTTAAATCTGAGGAAAAACATTACAACATATACATATCTAAATCAGAGCCGGAAAAGAGTATTTTTAATTAATCTAAAATGGATCACTTTAGAGGTTGGCTTTGGTCGATTTCTGGCCTTTTTTTTAGTTTTAATATTTTTTTTGTATTTTGTGTTTTAAATAATCAAAAGCAGTTCTCAAGTGAAAGTATCAAATTGTGGTAATCAGGAATTCCTAGTTATTCAAATGGTGTTTCATTAAAACAAGCGAGTGGTCGGGAATAAATAACAATATTCTAGTCCTCCTAACTAAACCTCCTGACCTCCGACACACTCTATCCTCCTATATCATTTTACCACCAGATTAAATTACACATTCAAATGATCCATGATTAACTTATTTAAAATCTGTTGTGAATCCTGATCTGAGCTCTGAACTGCAGATTAATTAATTTTATACTTTTTTTTTTAAATCAACCAAACAGTAACACTCTGTTATATAAGTACTAAATTTCCTAGAATTTTGGATTCTACTTAATTTCCAGCTCTTACAATTATTTTAGATTTGATACAATGTTATTAAATTTAAATATTTTTCAAAAGTATTTTTGCTTAATATAAATTAATTATTGTACAGCAAATATGTCTTTAAGTTAAATTATAACAAATAGAGAGTTACCTTAAATGATCTGTGAATATGAAATTACATCAAATAAATTAACAATGATAAATGAATTTAAATTTAACAATTATTAAACGTTGATCAGTACCAGGTTATGACATGTGCTCTGTGAAATATGACCAAATATGTAAAACAAATAAATATTACTTACATGACCATTGTAGAAAATTACATACACAAAACGCTCACAATATAAATATACACTGTAACACTACTAATGCACTAAATACTAATAATACCAGTTGTTTAATTTATCCCCAGAAAAACGACAAGAATGGCAGTGTTAAAACCTGCTCTTAGCACGTGTAATTTTGAAAAGTTTGATAAATTAATTAATACGAATGCGAGATTATACCGCGAATTTTGGCCTTTTCTTTAAAATAATTCGCGAAATAGAGAACGTATGGGATGCACCCCGTTAACAAATCGACGAACTTTTAGAATTGGCAAAGAAACGCGGAATTAATTTAGAAAAAGGTTTTAGATGTTGTTACGCCGAATTGTTCCGAGCTAAGAGAACGAGAAGCCGCGGTCGTTCAGTTTTATGAGCGAGGCGGGTCACGTGACTGCATTGTTGTCAGGTTCTCCTGTACGCGGTAGTGTCTTCTAGATTTTTCTGATATGGCGGCAAGTTTGAGTTTGAACTTGTAACAATTTTCCCCCCCTCCAAAAGAATTTTTAATTTTTGTCTAACCTAACTTGGGATAAAGAGAGAGAAAAACAATTTTACACAAAAATTAAAAATTACTAAAGTTAACGGTAACAATACTTATAAAGATTAACATAACAATATAGCATCATTAGTGAGAGAGATGGTGGACTCTTACGGCAACATTCCCTGTAAGTTCCACTTCAGTCACAGACTCATCCCTAACACTTGGTGAAACTAACTGTTCAGAGCTACAAAAGGTTCCAGTTTGTTGCACTGCACTACACATGTAATTTTATCCTGAATACTGTCCATGATTGTGATGAAGGCTTTTCTGTTTAAGTGAATTCCATCTGTCCTACCATTATAATAGAAATGTTCAATTAAATAGTTCATGTTGTGACCAGTGAAAATTGTATTTAAATCCAAAATAAAAATGTGAGAATTTGTGTTTCGTTTGGAGACAGAGAGAGAGAGGTGACTCCTGACATCGTTGGTGCCAATGAGCAGAACACAGGTTGGTTGTAGTTCGGCAGCGTGTTTTCGCACCTCGGTGACGATGTGTCTCGTAGTCGCCCCTGGTATGGTGATGTGTTTGGTGGTGGCTAGTTTCCATTGTTTCACCGCTCTGTGTAGATGGGAGTCTCCCACACAAGAAAACCTGTCATATGGATTTACAAAAAGGAAATGGATCTTAAAAAAATTAAATCAATAAGTCACAACAATTTATTCTGAAGTAAAGAGAGAAAAAGGGTTATATATATATTTCAGACTGGAGGAAAAAAATTCTTTATTTGATCAACATTAACTATTTGCTTTTGTGTCCGATCATTGTCCAAGGTTATTTCAACATTAACCGGTGAAGTGAGTTTAGTTACAGTATAAGGTCCCCTCCATTTGTGACAAAGTTTTGCTGTTATTTTCTTATCTTTATTACTGAGGGAATGCTTATACAAAACAACCTTATCACCAACAACAAAATTAGATGGAGTTCGATTCCTGTCATACCGTAACTTCGTTCTATTGTGCGCCTTTGTGAGATTCTGAAAAAAATTGTCTAAACTTCGTTTGTTATTATGTCCTGTCTCTAAGAAATTGCAATGGGTGTGTAAGTTCTCTACCTAAGAAAACGCTTGCGGGGGTGAACTTTGTTGCTTCATGTTTTGCGGAATTGAAAGCAAGCATTAAATATGGTAAATAAATGTCCCATGACTTATGATTCTGATTATGAAAAATTCTCAATGCAGTAACTAGGTTTCTATTAACTCGTTCTGCAACATTTGATTGAGGTCTATATGGTGAAGTTGTTACATGCTTAATTCTTAAACCAAAAAGAAATGAAAAACATTTTTGCGATGTGAAGACGGAGGCATTGTCTGTAATTAGGCGCTGTGGAATACCATGCTCTGCAAAAATGTTGTTTCATAAAATATTTATTGCGGAATCTGATGTTTGTTTTCTAACTGGGTATAAAAAGCATAATTTCGAAAAATTGTCCACCAAAACAAAGATTGATTCGTTTCCTCGTTGTGTTCGTTGTAGCGGACCAACAAAATCACAAAACCATTGCTCGTTACAATTCGTCGGTATATGAGAACTTAATTGACCAATTTTTTGGTTTTGCGCCGGTTTTGAGAGTTGACATTGTTCACATGACCTAACAAAATTCCTAATAAATGGTGTCATGCCTTTCCAAATAAATTGCTTCTGAATGTGATTCATAGTTTTGGCTATGCCCGCATGTGCAAACATAGGATTCTCATGAAAATATTTAACAATAAAAGTGTGCATGGACTCTGGAACTACTATTTTGCTTTTTCTGCCCTGTTTACCAAAATACAAAATATTATTGCGCAATGAGTGGTTCTTGACTGGAATTTTATTTCTCAAATCTGAAATAATTAAACTTAAACTCGGGTCTTGTGCCTGTTTTTCCCTAATCGAAGTAAATAGTTCTGGAAAACATTGCAGAGTGCAACATGTAGAATCCTCGATGATTTTAACGGTATTATCCGTATCATCCTGGAAGACTCTACATAAGGCATCTGCCACTACATTTAATTTACCCCTAATATGTTCTATTTCAAAATCAAACTCTGAAAGACGTAACACCCACCTATCAAATTGAGCTGTATGTTTACCCTTATTTTTCAAAATGTACATCACGGCAGAATTATCGGTTTGTAGTGTAAACTTCTTGTTTAAATATGGCCTAAATTTCTCAACTCCATATAAACATGCTAAAAATTCCTTCTTATGCATGGGGTATTTACGTTCTGTTTCACTTAATGTTCTGGATGCAAAATGAACCGGTAAAAGATTATCTCCCTCTTTCATTTGTAGAACTGCTGAAATCGCATTGTCACATGCGTCACAGGTGACAACAAAATCTCCATTAAAATCTGGTAATGTTAGTTGAGTTGACGAAACAAGGGAATTTTTTAATTCATCAAAAGCCTTCTGGTGTGTGGCTGTCCACTGAAATTTAACGTTTTTCTTCCTTAAGTTATTTAGTGGCAAGGCTATTTTGGAAAAATCCTTAATAAAGCGTGAATAAAAGTTTACACATCCTAAAAATCGCTGAAGTTGTTTTAAATTACGGGGTCTGGGATATTTCAAAATTGGTTCAATTCTATCGGGGTCCAGTGAAAGGGTTCTGTTTGAAATGATGTGCCCTAAATATTTTATGGAGGTATGGCCTATCCTAATTTTTCCGGATTTATTGTGACGTTGTATTCCTTAAACTTATCTAAAACTTGTAAAATGTGTTGCTTGTGATCTTCTCAATTCTCGCTATAAATTAAACAATCATCCAAAAAATTGAAGACAAACTTAAATTTAAAATCGCCCAAAATTTCATCCATAACTCTAGTAAGTGCTTGGGATCCGATTTTCAGACCCTGTGGTACTGTGTTAAATTCAAATAAACCATACGGAGTGCAAAATGCTGTATACTGTCTTGATTGTGAATCTAATGGGATTTGAAAGAAGGCATTATTCATATCTAATGATATGAAATACTTGGCTTTACTCAAAAACTCAAAGGCTGAATTTAAAGTAGGTAGGGGGTGAGCGTCATATGAAATATATTCATTTATCTTCCTGTAATTGCAAACTAATCTGAATTTATTTTTGTCCGCTTTTGCGACTAAAAAGGCTGGAGCACAGTGCATACTCGTTGACTTCCTAATTACATTATTTTTGAGCAACTCATCAGTAATATTTCTCATAGCATTCATCTTATCTGGAGGGACGGGGGTAGTGTGGCGAGCAGATAGGCTTATCTACCAAACAGCTGATGTGATAAGGAGAGACGCGGGCCTGCCCTATCCTCTTTGTTATGACCGAGGGGTATTCTTGCAATATTCTCTGTAAAAATTCCTCTGTTTCCTGTGAATGAATTTTATTTGCGTCGGAAAGTTCTAATAAAAAATTACTATCAGGCTGCTGTTGCTTCATAAAAATGTCACTCATTTGAATCTTACTGTCATTATTGAATTTAAAGTTAATAGTGTTACTCGAAAAGTCTAAATTCATTTGGGATTTCTGCATAAAATTTACACCTAAAATGATGGGAAACGGAAGTGAATTAACTATAAAAAAATCAAAGGTCCATGAAAAATTGCCTATTTTGAAATGAAGCTTAACTAATTTCCTAACTATGGTTCTTTGCTGATTAATAGATTTAATCAACATCTTAGTTTTAATAACTTCCTTAATGCTCGGTGATGATTTAATGCTTTGAAAAAAATTATTATCTATTAAACAACTTGTTGAACCAGTATCTATAAGTGCTTTCTGTGATGTATTGCATGGAATAAAATACTTTACTGTCGGTAATCTCAAGGAAAAATCTAATGGAACTACAGAAATGGAGGTGTTCGTTTGTGACAATTTAATTACCTCCTCATTAAATTGCCTCGTGCATTTCCCTGCCTACAAAATCGTGCGATGTGCCCCTGCTTCCCACATGTAAAACATTTAACTTGTGATTTTTGTTCAAAAACTTGGTGAGTGTTGGGGTTAGGTACAGTTGCTTGTTGAAGTGGGGGAAAGGTACTGAAATAATGATTGTCTGCCTGAACTGACGCATTTACTGCATTTGCTAAATGTTTTAATTCCCAAATTGTCTTGGGTTTCTCACAAAATGAAAAACTAGTGCGCATGCGTGGATTAATATTCGAGAGAATTACATCAATTAAATATTCGTCTGGAAAATTGCACTGGAGTGCTACGGCTGAGGAAGTAACATCATTAATAAATGCCACAAAGGTTTCTTGGGGCCATTGTAACCTTTTAACAAACTTATTTACTACTCGCTCTAACTGTAATCCTGGAAAAAAGGCTGTCAAGATTGAAAAGTGTAAATTATCCCATGTAAGATTCAATTCTAAACCATGTGACCAAATTTCAAAAAGATGTGCTTGCGTCTGAGGTAAAATTAATTTAATTACTTCATTGTGACCAACCCGAACAATCTGAAAAATCGTGTTTACTTGTTTCAAAAACTGAATAAGATGTGACTCATTCTCCCCTGAACAAGGTTGTAGTTTCCTAACTAATTCGATTACAACGGTGCGTTGAGAGCGTGCTAAAATCCTGACCTGTTTGGTCACGCGTGCAAAAAGTGTCGGTTGCGCAATCCTGTCTTGGCGTGCATCGAACATGTGTGGAGTCTACCCGTGGTTCAAAATTCTCGGGCAATGATTTTGCATCACGTAACCTATTTTCCAAGCTGACATGCGCACCTGAAGGGGAATGCGGTAAATCAACATTGTTGTTCGCCTGAGGGGCCTGCTCCACCTGTATCACAACTGGAGCGGATCTATCCGAACCTTAAACTCCTAGATAACGTGATTGAACCCTTGCCGCCCTATCTCTTGCTGTTGTAACATATTGACGTCCATAAAACATTTTTTTAATCAATATCTAAATCTAACAAAATATGAATAATTTGCACAGTAATATAACAAAAATATTAATAATAATTAATTGGTCATATTTCGCCACAATTGCAACCCACAAATCAGTGTCTGCCTGCTACCACTTGTTATGTTCTGTTACCACCTTGTACTGTTACAAAGATGAAAAATAAGAATATGAATGAAACTACTTGTTATGTTACAAGAATGAAAACTCAATTTATTTCAAATTCACTAATCTGTCAATTACAGTAATGCTGAGCGAGTGTTGCTGGGCCCAAAAACACTCGTGGATCTCTGACTTAGTTGTGGGTTGCTTGAAAGAAAAACCTGATTGCAAGAAACTATTTTATTTAAATCTGAGGAAAAACATTACAACATATACATATCTAAATCAGAGCCGGAAAAGAGTATTTTTAATTAATCTAAAATGGATCACCTTAGAGGTTATGGCTTTGGTCGATTTCTGGCCTTTTTTTTAGTTTTAATATTTTTTTTTGTATTTTGTGTTTTAAATAATCAAAAACAGTTCTCAAGTGAAAGTATCAAATTGTGGTAATCAGGAATTCCTAGTTAATCAAATGGTGTTTCATTAAAACAAGCGAGTGGTCGGGAATAAATAATAATATTCTAGTCCTCCTAACTAAACCTCCTGACCTCCGACACACTCTATCCTCCTATATCATTTTACCACCAGATTAAATTACACATTCAAATGATCCATGATTAACTTATTTAAAATCTGTTGTGAATCCTGATCTGAGCTCTGAACTGCAGATTAATTAATTTTATACTTTTTTTTTTGAAATCAACCAAACAGTAACACTCTGTTATATAAGTACTAAATTTCCTAGAATTTTGGATTCTACTTAATTTCCAGCTCTTACAATTATTTTAGATTTGAGACAATGTTATTAAATTTAAATATTTTTCAAAAGTATTTTTGCTTAATATAAATTAATTATTGTACAGCAAATATGTCTTTAAGTTAAATTATAACAAATAGAGAGTTACCTTAAATGATCTGTGAATATGAAATTACATCAAATAAATTAACAATGATAAATGAATTTAAACTTAACAATTATTAAACGTTGATCAGTACCAGTTATGACATGTGCTCTGTGAAATATGACCAAATATGTAAAACAAATAAATATTACTTACATGACCATTGTAGAAAATTACATACACAAAACGCTCACAATATAAATATACACTGTAACACTACTAATGCACTAAATACTAATAATACCAGTTGTTTAATTTATCCCCAGAAAAACGACAAGAATGGCAGTGTTAAAACCTGCTCTTAGCACGTGTAATTTTGAAAAGTTTGATAAATTAATTAATACGAATGCGAGATTATACCGCGAATTTCAGCCTTTTCTTTAAAATAATTCGCGAAATAGAGAACGTATGGGATGCACCCCGTTAACAAATCGACGAACTTTTAGAATTGGTAAAGAAACGCGGAATTAATTTAGAAAAAGGTTTTAGATGTTGTTACGCCGAATTGTTCCGAGCTAAGAGAACGAGAAGCCGCGGTCGTTCAGTTTTATGAGCGAGGCGGGTCACGTGACTGCATTGTTGTCAGGTTCTCCTGTACGCGGTAGTGTCTTCTAGATTTTTCTGATATGGCGGCAAGTTTGAGTTTGAACTTGTAACAATCTGCAATCCTTGAATGTGTATGGTGATGATTATCCCATCACTAAAGAAGAATGTATCAACCACATTGCCAAGAGGCTAGGAACAGGCCTAAGAAATGTTGTCAAAACCTGCAAGGTTCAAAAAATCACACTTGGCGGAAGACATTATGGTAGTCTAAAGGGTACTTTGGTATTATACGGATGCCACTATTTTTGGAGGTTAAATTTTTACCGGATACAAAGGAAAACTACATAATTTGAAAAAACGTACTTTTATTGACTTACTGTAAAAATTTTACATCATTCTGATGAGCGGTCTTTTTGTTGTGCCTCCCAAAAGGCAGCGATGTCCGCTAGGATCGTGTTGAATGCGTCGCCGCCGCTAGCAGCCACACCCGATCGCCACATGTACTCCGCCAAATAAACAGCGCGCTGCGGCAGTTATGTTAGGATGGGTTATCATAAAAATACGTACGGTCTCCTCTTCATTTCGAGGTAAATCCCACACCAAAAGAAAGTCACTCATTATGAAAACAAATGTAACGTAGTGCACGGCAATAAATCACTCATGACACTGACCCAGATACAGGCGGTGACAGGTGATGCGCGCGCTCCGGTCAACGACCTGACCTTGGCCTATTTGGAGGGGGTTTGGCGGCCGGAAGTATGCGGATGCATCAGGTATCATTCGATTTGTAACGAAACAAGGAAAGTCCTACAATCATTTTTATGATAACCCATCCTAACATAACTGCCGCAGCGCGCTGTATAAGGGTGGCATCCGTATAATACCAAAGTACCGTCTAAAGCAAATGACGATTGTAAAACTAACTAAATATTATCTAAATGCCATCCTTCGAAACCAAGGCAACGTAGAAAATATGGAAACAGATATTTTGGCAACCTTGCACCATTGTGTTTCCTCTGACAGTGTTCCAAGACACTCAAAGTGCCCTCAAGGAGAGCAAAGTTGGTGCTTTTATAACCGAGCGCTCTCAAAAGGCGAAACCCCTGGGCCCCATACAGAGAATTTGGGTACTGCTATATCCACATTGGTTTTGAAAAACATCTTTCCTTCAAGAGCTCTTCTTGAAAGATGCCAGAAAGGAATGACTCAAAACGCAAATGAAAGCCTTCATTCCTGCATTTGGAAAAAATGTCCCAAGACAAGAAACGTCTCAATATAATATAATATAATTATGGAAACAAAATTCAAACAGCTATGATGATAGCTGCAGGAGTATCCCCAGGAAAAGCATCACTGAAGATAATAAAGACAAGAGACAAACGAAGAATACTACAAGCCAAGAAAAGGCGTAATGCAAAATATGTGAAATACCGCCGACTATTGAAGGTCAGAAAACTAGCAACTGAAGAAAAACTGAAACAAAAGGAAGGTGTTTTGTATGGAGCTGGACTTTTCTAAGTGTATTGGAGTTAAAGGATAAATGAATACCTCCATATTATTGACTTTTTATGCAGTTGAAGAAAAAACTACATATTCATTGTTTTAGTCGATTTCCCGAAAGTTTGATTTTTCCGTGTTTTGACACAATGTTTGCAGGATAACTTTTTTATTTTTAAACCTACAGTGTTGATATTTGGCACTCTTATGCTTAACACACAAAGCATAAGATAAGCACAAAGCATGATAGGTAATGTACAAACTGTAGCATGTAAAAAGTCATATATTAAAAAATGAGTTATTTATAAAATTTTTGTTTTTGTTGTAATTTTATTGTAAGCAAATTTTAGAAAATATTTTTTAATATGTTGTCATTATGTTATATATTATTAACAATGCTACAGTTTGTAGCTATAGTAACAAGCTTCAAAAAAAAAAATCATGAAAATATATTCATTATATCAAGAGTTATGCTGTAACCTAATAAGTTACGATTTTTCATTGCGGGTCCCCCCAAAGGGGGGTGGAAGCGGGGGGGGGGAATTTTTTTCCAATTTTGTTTCCATTGGTCTCACAAAACTTTTAATCATATAAGTTTAAGAATACAAGTAAATTAGACTTATTTTGATTTTTAGGTAAATGGATGCTTAAAGAAAGCATCAGAAGAAGACTTAAAACTAATAACAACAATTTCAACAAAACTAAACGAGAACAATGCTATGATAGTAAAAGCAGATAAAGGTAACAACTGTTATTATGAATAATACAGATTATACCAATAAGGTAAATGCATTCATTGATAACAATAACTTTTTAAAGCTCACCGAAGACCCCACTCAAGAATATTCAAAAGCGACGAACAATACAATCACAAATAGCAAGTCAATATCTAAACCAGTACAACACCAGCTAAAAATGATCAACCCAAAAGCTCCAAACATGAGGGGACAGCCAAAAACACATAAAGACAATGTTCCAATACGACCAGTGGTGAATTATCAAACTGCCCCCACATACAAACTCTGTAGATATTTAAATAACAAAATAAAGAATAATATTGCATGGGAAAAGAACTATAGTTTAAAAAACACCTTAGAACTAGTTGATAAAATAAAAGATGTCATAATCCCAGCAAACAGTATATTAATATATCTTGAGACATAAAAGACATGTATTAAAACATACCATGTAAAGACACGTTAGCTATCCTAAAACAAGACTTAGAAAAGAGTGCTATATTACCCAAACAAGAGATCAGTGAAATATTAAAACTGACAAAAACTTGTACAAACCAAAGCTATTTTGAATATCAATCAAACTTCTACCGACATCAGGATGGATTAGCAATGGGATCGCCACTCTCTGGTCTTCTGTCTGATATTTATATGCATAACATGGAATTAAGTAAAATAATGAATGAAACAAACCCCTTTCTAGAACAAATTGTATACTGGTTCCGATATGTGGACGATATAATTTGTCTTTTCAACGGAAACTTAAATGAAAGTGAAACATTTTTCAACTATCTGAACTCTATATCAGAGAAAATACAATTCACGAAAGAAAGTCACTCTAATACTATTAACTATTTAGATCTAAAAATCAAAAAGGAGGAAAATAAACTCAGTTTTAGTATTCATAGGAAACCAACCCAAAGCGAACTTCTCATTCCCTCAACGTCAAACCATCCCTGGAAATATAAGATGTCTGGTTTCCGTTCGATGATAACTAGATTAATCAACATACTTATGAACAAACATGAATTCAAAAAAGAAAAAGACACAATATTATACTTAGCAATAAAAAATGGATATAAAACAACTGTAATTGAAAAAATGATTAAGAAAATGAAGAAGAAAAGAGAACAACCAATTCAGAATCAGATAATAGAACCGATGAAATTTATAAATGTTCCATATAGCAGATGCATCAACAAAGCAATACGAAAAACGTTTGACAAAACAAATATTGAAATAAGCTATAGAACTAATAACAATGCATTTGAAATGATCAAAAGAAAGACAAATCCAACAGACAATCAAAACAAATACAACAAATCCGGTAAATACCAACTTAATTGTTCTGATTGTGAAAAGTGCTACATAGGGCAAACAGGAAAACCATTTAAAATGAGATTTAAAGAACATATCCAAGCCCTCAAAAGTAACAACAAAACGAGCAAGAAATCTACGTATGCGGAGCATCTATTGGATTCAAACCATAACTATGAAAATATGGACACAAATATGACGGTACTAGAATATATGAAAAAAGGTAATAAAATGGATTCAAAAGAAGAACTACATATATTCATTAAATACAAAGAAAATCCTCAAAGTGTACTAAATTCACAAGTACCCGTTACAAATCCAATTTTTAATAAAATATGGGAAATGAGACAAGAACATAAATAAATAGTAGAGACATTCAAGAAACTCCCAACCATGCCATGATTATTTATACACATGTTTTTTATTTAATTTCATTTTACTCTGATTTTATTTGTTTACATTTTACTATTATTTATTTTATTGTATAACTTAAACCAAACTATGTGAAATTTATCAACCTTGAAAATGGCCTTAGATGCCGAAACATGTTGGTTTAAATACAAAACTCATAAACAAGGGTACTCAGTTTTTATTTTATTAATTTTTAATATTTATATACAGTATCGAACGAATGGTGTTTTTGGGGTCTGGGGACCTCAAAACGAAAAGTTATCATGGTCCCGGGCCTAGGTCTTACCATGCCGACTACGGTAATAGCTTCTTCCCTATAGGGGAAATTCGCCAAAAACTGATACAAAGTGCTTCACTGTAAGTTTAAAGTAGAAGAAAGAAAAGTAGTAATTGCGCTGTACGATGAACAGGTTTACTGCAAAATGTATAATACACGATTAACAAAATCAAATTACTACAGAGGTACGATCAAAAAATAGGAGTATGTTACAAATAAACTATTATTATTTGTTATTAATCAAAGTGAATACATATCACTCATCTTAAGCTCATAATAAAATGCGACTAGATATTTTTAATTAATTATAAAATAGAATATCAAACTTTTGTCGGTAAACTGATATTGATTTAGTTATGCAAGTATAAATACAACATATAAAAATTACAAACAAAATCGAAGTTCATTGTAGCTTGCAACCCTACAAACCTGTAGTTACATTTAAGCTAATAAGAATACTAGCCAATTCCTTCACATAAAATAATAACCAACCGATACCATCATAGGAGTGCGGCTCTCAACGCATCCTAGATGCGGCCAGCGTACAGTAGACTCCCTAATCCGGCCTTGGTTGGTTCGGCCGTCTGATGGTCCGGCCGGCCTCATAGAAATGAGATAACAGCACGCGGGAGGGTTTCCCAGGCCGCATTGGCAGATTTAGGGGGGCTATAGGGGCTGCAGCCCAGGGCGGCAAAGTTTTAGGGGCAGCAAATTTTTAGAGAAATTAATTATTTTTTGTTAAAAAAGTGTTTAAATCGGGAACATTTTGATGTAAGTGGATGGTAATGCCGGTGCGCCGCCCATATAATGGGAATAAAGGAAGTAACCAGAGGCTAATGTATTACTCAAACAATATCTCACGCTGTTCTTCCCTAAAACAGTTTTAATACATTCGTCCGTACAATTTTAGGCCGCAGAGAAAGGATTCACAGGGCTGCAAGAGCAAACTAGAGTGAATTCAACTTCTCCCCTCAGCCCATCAGGCGCTGTGCCGCTATGGCCAATGTATACGGTCTTAATTTCCGGAATGTGGCAGAATTTGAGATGGCAATGAGATAATTTTGACTATAATGATATTGCCGAATCATGATGGACAGGAGTGGGAAAAACTTTACTTATCAACACAGAATGGCTATTGCGTCGGTTACTCTCGCAGTGTTACCAGTCAGGTTTTATGACAAAATTACTCATAATCCTTATAATTATCTTTAAATGTGTTTTACGACACATTTTACTACCCTTGCAACAAATAAACTAATACCCTTCGTAGCAAAACAGGGATTTGGTTGGATGTTTTTGAAAACAACTGGTTTACAAGATTTTATGTACATTCGACCGTGCTTTGTATTCCATATTTAGTAAATAAAAAGTCATTTATTCATTAAAGTTGGGCTTAATGGGAGAAAGTATGTGTCAGTTTCCTGATACCGTTTTTTTTTTTTGTGTGAACGGGCTACTGGCGAAACTTTTAGGTTTAAAATCATAAATGATATGCGTTATTTGAAAGTCCTTGGCGTATAGATGTGCCTTTTGGGAGTTTGGAAGACGTCCACCTTCAGGGCTCTGCCCCTGGGCTTTCAAAGTTCCATTGCTAATCGAAAGGTGCGTCCACACTGGGCAAACGTTCGTGACGAACATAATCGCCAAACATAATATTGTTCGCTGAACAGGAAACAAATTGTCTCCAAACATTTATTTGGATGGTCATCGAACAAAATATGATGTTCGCTGAGAATTCAGTCTTTTACTGTCAGGGAAGATAGATGTGGGTACATGTCGGCATTTACTTGCTTGTATTGTTGTTTCTGCAGCATATCTTTTCGTTATCAGCTATCAATGACGACGTCAGTGGTGGCAGAGACAGTTATTAAGAAGGCGTTACGAATATAGTGGTCAAGACTTCAGAGCGCTTTGTATATAAAGACAAATTTTCACTAGAAACACAAAATATCGACGAGAAACGGGCTGCAAGAGCTGTGTCATTTCACAGAGCAAACATTTTGTCTGAACAAAAATGGCTCCATGAGAATGTTCGTCGAACCACACCTAAGAATCATATAGAACGTTCGCCGGTGAACAACAAAATGTTCGCTGACATTGTCCGCCGAACATTGTTCGTCCAGTGTGGACGCACCTTTATGGAAGAGTAGAAATAAATGTAATTGAACATTTAACCCTTTCAGACCCAGTATATTTTTTGTAAAAAAAATATTGATATAAACTTCTTTAGTTACATCCATTAAACATGTTTTGATCATTTTTTATTTTTAAATTTTCTTTAGTAATTTACAGGCATATAATACGCTAAGCTGATTTTTGTAAACAGAACTTCTCCGTTATTCCTGGACCGATTTTGACGATTAAGGTGAAAAAAATGGCCCAGATTTTTAGTTGTGCAAAGCGGTTTTCAGTTTCCAATGCTGTTTTGCTGGATGGCTCGGGCCGCCCTCAAAGTTCGTTTTTTGCCCATATAAGATTAACATGGAGAATAATAATTTGCATTAATTGTATACAAAAATTTGTGTTATAATTGAAGTCCTACTAAAATACTTCGATTCATTCCTTTTGAATAGAACGTAAACTTAACGTAAATACCTGCAGAGAAAAAACTCAGCACAATTAATGTATTACATTACAACTATCAGAACGAAAAGCGAGTATTTCAGTTAACTTAGGTCTTCGACAAAGCAGCAGAGGCCATGCAGAGGCGGGGTCTACGCAGGCTCCGTCTACTTCGGCACGGCGGCACTGGCAGCCTGGCTGGACCTGGAGCCTGTCAGCTGTCAGGGCAGGGTTGGTAGAGCGGGGAGGGAGCGTTGTGTGTCGGGGGCCAGCCACATGCAGCGCTACTGGACTGTCTGGCGCAGCGCTCCTGGCAACGCTATGAATGAGTAGTTCACCCTTTCGTGCCGCTAGAGCCGCGCCACTTGTGCCGTCTTCAAATCCACGTATCCGATGACTCGTCTACTCACGTAGTGAGTATAGTCAATGGCTGAATTCAACGAGAGCGCATAATTGGAACAGTCAGCGCCGCCCTCGCAAAGTAAAAATGTTTGGCGGGGAACTGGCGCTGACCCCCCACCCCGCAGCCATGAGGGGCTACACCAGGGAGCCACACCCTCGCTCCCACACCATACATAACGACAGCAGTTCTGCCATCTGACATAAACATCAGAATTGTCATGTAATCCTAAAATACGACAATTTCAAACCACGACTCTTGTCATTTCCAGAATATTATTTATTAATACGCTAAGGCGATTTTTTTTTGGAGATCCCCTCCGTTATTTCTGAACCAATTTTAGCAATTGAAGTACCTAAGATATTCCAATTGGTTTTAAAAATATAATAAAAACAAACAATAAACTGTATTAATAAAATACCCCCGTCGCAGCAAACCTGCGTACTCAGCGAATTTCCAATGCATAATATATGTCTTAATACCACATAAAGCCACATACCAAGTTTCATACAAATATATTCAAATATAAGCGATTTTAATTATTATAAGAATAACACTGGTAATGAGTACGAGTGATACACCCGTAATGAGTAGGTTTGCTGAAACAAGGAACACAAACGATTGGTTATCATGCAAATATAAATAGAATTTAACTAGGCGAAGTCACATACCAAGTTTCATCAATATTCAATCATGAATAAGCGCTATATAACATTATAGTTATTCTCCATAAGAATATCATGGGGGCTGAGTAAGCAGGTTTGCTGCAACAAGGAACCAAAAAAATGGGTTTTTATGCAATTATCAATATAACCTAACCAAGTGAAGCTACATACCAAGTTTTATTAATTTATATTCATAATTAAGGGAGTCATTACATTTTACTTATTCTCCATAAGAATAACATGGGGGCTGAGTACGCAGGTTTGCTACTACGGGAATAATCAATTTTTTGTGCAAATATCAATATACCAGAACTAAATGAAGCCACATACCAAGTTTCATCAACATACATTCATAAATAATCGAGATATCAAATTTTATTTATGCTCCATAAGGATAACACTGGACAACGTACTGTATTTAGCACATTGAATATCTCTGCAACGGTTGGGCGTAGAATCACAATTTAAACACCAAAATGATTGTTTTGTTGAACTGAACAGATTGGTAAAATCAAATGTGAATTTTACATTAAAATAAACTGAGGAAAAGCAAAAAACCTTTTTCCCATAAGATTAACATGGAAGATTTTATGAGTAGGTTTTTTTGGATTTTCTCCGCAACCACTTAACCTAGGTTAATAATTAAAAATACCATATTATTTGTTTTTTTAAGCTCTATAACATGGTCAAAACCAAACTTAAGTTTTTTACAATTTTTAGGGAGAAAAATGCAAAAAACTGATTTTTGGAAAATTTAAAACCCCCATAAACTCCCCTTCCCATGGTCCGATTTTTCTGGTTTTCGAACTTATAGTCATGAATGTCATTTTACACATTTGAGCCAAGTTTCATCGAAATCGGACGTTTTTTACTCAAGTTATCGCATTCACGGACACATATATATATATATTTATATGTATATGTATATATATATATATACATATATATAAATTTGAACGAATAGTGTTTTTGGTATCTGGGGACCTCAAAACAAAAAGTTATCATGGTCTCGGGCTTAAGTCTTACCATGAGACCTACGGTAATAGCTTCTTCCCTATAGGGGAAATTCGCTAAAATTACAATTATTTAATTAAGCTAGTATCCTTATATCATTGACTATTTATAGTCAATGCTTATATACAATACTTGAAGCCGTTTTATTTTGTCAACACAACTTATCCCTTATTTCTTGACCAATTTTAATGTTTGAAGTGTCAAATTGACCTTAATGTATGCAGTGGAGATATGTGTTAACATTTGTTTATCTGTCTGTCTGTTTATAAGCCCGATTTGTTCCGCGTTTCACAAAAAAAGACTGTACTGAATGAAATAAAACAATTTCGTGTGGAGGAGGAAACGTTTAGGCTTAAAACTTAAACAGCGCGCTGCGGCGGTTAGGCTAGGTTATGTTACTATAATTTCCGTACACAACACGATTGTTTCTGAGGGTCCCATAATTTTACGCTGCATAGTGGACGTTGGTAGAACTGCTGTTGTTATGGATGGAGTGGGAACAAGGAGTTCTGTTGGTATTACTAGAACAAAACTGCGAGCCGTTCTTTCCAAATTTTGGTGATGCAAAGAACTACTCGCTGAAATCGAACGAGTCAACAAAGTAAACCAAACAAGTACCTATCTATGATTTTAAACTCAATAAACTTGTATTTGTTTATTTGCTCATAATTAATCATGTTTCACGGAAAGATTAGATACATAAACCAAACGAAAAAATGAATTTACTCCCAACTTTTATTCCAGCGATTTGCATGAGTAGATTCACTTATGGAGCACCAAATTTGGCGGGTGGGGGATTTTGCAATGTTGCCAGTTTGTGCAGGCTAACATTTTAGTAAAACAGAGTGGATTTCCCAAAAACACATGTTTACAGAATCCTCCTGTGTTTTCTTTCCAAGAAAATCAGCTGACATGTATTATAAAACTAAAACTGGAATTCCGTGTCAGCAGTTCTGTATCCTTAACAAATTCATTTAGTACCCAAAGGAGTCATCAGATCGCGTAGATGTAGGTCTACACCACGGCGTGTAACCCCACTTCCGATGCCGTGCCCGGTCCAGTGAAGCAGGCTTTATGACCGATGTCTACCACCATCGTTAGTTAACAAGCATTGTCAGATTAAATTAAATTTAATTAAAATTAAACTGAACGGTGTTCGTATTTAGGAAAAGAATTAGAGCTGACTTCGTTGATACGAATTGATAATTATTGCCTCCTCTTCAAACAGAAAACTATTTCTTGACGAATTAAAATATTTGTACTTTATTGCTGCATGCTGTATTAATTTATTATGTTTTAATTTCGCAAAATATTATCTATCCTAAAGTACCAACATATCATTAACTTTAATGTTCTGTTTGATGTTGGGAATAAGAAATGAAAAGGTTCATATGACTCTCACGCAGTTATCTTAAAATAATTAAGTCTTAGAAATTAGTTATAATGATATTATTGGCATAAAATATATTATTATATCATATATTGTAAGGCCATAAAAGTACCTTACATAACAGAAGGCAACTGTTTGATTTTATTTGAAGCAGAATGCTGCGTTAGTCAAGTGTCTTGTTTGATGTTTTGTACGGGCCAAAGTCCGGTAGTGTGTGGGCCATCTTTAGGCTCCTAGCCATTGCAGCTCTTAGCAGGCCATTCAAGGCTATTTTTATTTTTGTGATCTTAACACGTTCAATGCTGACGAATATGTTTAACATGAACATCATATAAGTTTTAATGTTAATTAGAATACCTTAATTAACGTACTCCGCACCCAACGTGTTAACAGACGATAACTTATAAAGTTTTAATTTATATTAACAAGAAGAGTTTCTAGTACCGGTGTAATATTTATTTGTTCAGATTAAATTTTGTCAACTTAATTTGAAATACCCAACAGTATATTTGCAAGCTAAGCACAAACAAAGAAAACAATATTCACAAGATCACAACTTAAACACAGGATTAAATAGAACAATATTACAGTTGTAATAAATTACCATACTATTGTAGATTATTTTAAACTATTATAAATAATTATCGCAGATCGGAACTTCAATATTGACTTACTAACGAAAAAATAAACAAATAAATATCAAAATATATGACTTTATATATGACATTACGGACGCAAGATCCGGCAACGTGGGTCTCTAAGTGTTGCCAGTTGGAGCCTAAAACACATGATTTTCGACCTAGACATGTTATGCCAGTCTCGCATATGGCAACATTGCAAAATCCCCCACCCGCCTAATTTAATGCTCCTGACGATAGGATAGTTCAAAGAACGATAAATTTGCCTCACCTAGTACCAACCTGACAAAATCACCGGCTCGCGTTTTTGACCAAAATCGTTTTAAACAGTGTTACCTCCAGTTATACAATAAACCTCCCTGAGTGGGAACGAGGGGGTGGCATCAGTAAAATACCTTGGCCAACATAACGACCGAAAAACATAACGGCACGCTTTTCTTATATAAAGGGGTGACTCCAGTCCAGATATAACATAGAGCTCAGTGGCTGCGACAGTGGCGAAGTCACGGTTAATCACATCTCAGATCGCTTAGTCAGCAGGAAAAGTTTCACCATGTTTCACTGTTCATTAAAAAGATCAGGTATGCTCGCCGTCATTAATCAAAATCTGAATCGAATATATATAAATCGTGCAGCATCTACGAACGGGTTGGCGGGACTACGTCATCTGAATCTCGCCACTGGTTGGCTGGTTTCTTTGTGCATTCGCCTTGGACACACCGCTGGAAGTGAAAGTCCCGTTACTCCGTCAGTTCCTTGACTCACACTGTCAAGGTAACACTTTTGCCTGCTCCTGTGCTCGATGTATTCACTTTTTACCCTCGAGAAAATCGTAACACTGATCTGATTACGGTTGAGTCGGTGGTTATGAAAATGATTGTAAAAGTGTTTGCATTTTTCATATTCGTTTAAAATGTGTTTATTCCTTATTATTTTATCAGGTGAGAATAAAATCTACTATACTTAACTTCTACGAGTTTACTACGATTATAGTATTGGTTAAAGTCGTACTTGTAATAGTATTGGGTGTTGATACCTCTGTTAAGTTTTATAATTATGATACCGACATAATGACTGATCAAAACCTATATTATTAATTCGTTTTATTTGATTTACCAATAATGCAGTTTTGTGTTTTAAAGATCAACTATTTTAAATTTAGGAATGAAATGGTGAATTTACTAACTATGCCTACATTTTACATGTTCTGATGTTCTTGCTAATAATAGAAAAACATGATTTGTTTACGATAATAACTGAACTTTGTTATCTTATACCACAGACAAAGGGTTTTTATAGGTTCTCTGTGCTTATATTAAGAACTTAACAAATGTTTTATTACAATTTACAAATATTGGTGAAATCAATAGAAAGTGGAATATTGATCTATAGAGAAGGAAGGCAACAGAGCATTGGCATTTGGTTTTTGATGAAGAACTGAAAAAGTCTTAGCAACTAAACTATATTTATTATCACAGTTCTAGCCTTGTATTTTTTTGCTAATCAAACTATTTGTAATATTTTATAAGACCTTATGATATAAAATGACCTATAAAATAGTAGTACTACGGTATTTATTTCTATATGGATGAATAACATATAAATAGTTTAAAAAGAATGTCCATGTTAGACAGATTTTGTTTTTAGTAATAGTTACCCTCTATAGGGAAGAAGCTGTTACCGTAGCTAGCATGTTAAGACCAATATGAAAAATAAGTTTTAGCGAATTTCCCCTATAGAGAAGAAGCTATTACTGTGGTCGGCATGTAAAACCTAGGCCCGGGACCATGATAACTTTTCGTTTTGAGGTCCCCAGGCCCCATAAACACCATTCCTTCGAAACTGTATATATATATATATATATATATGCCTGTGGGTGCGATAACTCATAAAAAAGGTCCGATTTTGATAAAATTTGCTACAAACGTGTAAAGCAACATTTATGACTTTAAGTCCGAAAACCAAACAGATCGACCCATCCAAAGTGGTATTTTGGGGGGTTTTGTACCCCAAAAAAGGGGTTTTTGAAGTTTTTACATGTAAAATTTTAAAAAGTCAAATTTTAGTTTTCACCATTGGATTCAGCTTTAAAAAACACACAATTTGGTGTTTTGATCATTTCTCTACATCAGTTTGTTACAGAGATATTGAAAGTGCTCAAAACAGTATGTTGTCCAATGCTATTCTTATATGGAGAATAAGAACAAATTTATTTCTCGCTTATTTATGAATGTATACTAACGAATCTTGGCATATGGCTTCATCTGGTTGTGGTCTATTGTTATTTGTACAAAAAGAACAATTTTTACCGATAATTCCCGTAGCTGCAAACCTGCGTACTCAGCCCCCATGTTATTCTTATTGAGAATAAGTAAAATGTAA
Source organism: Allygus modestus (assembly GCA_963675035.1). Classification (NCBI taxonomy): domain Eukaryota; kingdom Metazoa; phylum Arthropoda; class Insecta; order Hemiptera; family Cicadellidae; genus Allygus; species Allygus modestus. The sequence goes on from OY776111.1 coordinate 208,339,689, forward strand.
TGTCTCCCTTAATTATGAACATACATTAATAAAACTCGGTATGTGGCTTCACCTTGTTGAGTTTTATTGATGTTTGCATAAAATCCCATTTTTTTGTGTTCCTTGTTGTAGCAAACCGCGTACTCATCCCCCATGTTATTCTTATGGAGAATAATCAAAATTGTATATATCGCCATTGACTATATAGTCAATGATATCGCTTATTTATGAATGTATATTGATGAAACTTGGTATGTGGCTTCACCTAGTTGGGTAATATTGATATTTACATGAAAACCCATATTTTTGTTCCTTGTTGCAGCAAACCTGAGTACTCAAGGATTCCCAAAGTTATTCTTATGGAGAATAACTCAAATTGTGTGTATCGCTTATTTGTGAATATATTTTTATGAAACTTGGTCTGCGGCTTTATGTGGTATTAAGACATATATTATGCATTGGAAATTCGCTGAGTACGCAGGGTTGCTGTGACAGGGGTATTTAACTTTTTCACAATTAATGTAGGTAGTAGAAACTACATTTTGTTTCCCCTAGTGAATTCAGCTCAAAAAACAATTATTGTGTTTTTAAATTTGTACTGTAAGTCAATATGTTGTAGAGATATTGAAATTGCTATAACCATGTTGTTCAGCGCTATTGTTATGGAGGTTGGAAGATATTTTATTTATCTCTTATTTATGAAAATACCAGTTACTGCAATACCCAACTTCACCCAGAGAGAATACATCATCAGTTACACCAGTTGCACTTATGAGTGCTGTATTGTGTGGTTAAGTTTCTAAACTATTAGTCCCAACATCCCCAACAATGAACATATGTTTAAGTTTTCATTGTTATTATAGCAGCCTCGTAGCGGCTTCACCTACGTAAACTGTAATTCGAACAGAATAAAACATTAAATTACTTTTGTGTGCTGATAGTGTTCCGTTCTTCGCATAGGGATCTCGCACACACAAAAACCCAGATGTTTAAAAAAATGATTGAATATTAAAAACAACCAAATCAATATTAGGCGGGGGTTTGAAGCCTATCCAGAGATCCGGAGCACATAATATATATTATATTAACTAGGTACCTCCTTGCAGAATCTCAACTTAGCCAATTGAGTAATTCTCAAGCTTCATCGGATACCACCTAACTTTAATATTTTTGTAGGGTTAAAGAACCTACATCTGAATACATATAGGCATCTTACTCATGAAAGTGTAACTCCTCAAATATTTCATGAATGTTTTTATTTTGTTATTGTAATGTAGGTTAGGTATTTTGTTGCCCATGAAGATAGTCCTGAAACATGTTGTCTAAAAAATAAAGAAATTCATCCTCAAAAAAGAGTTCACAGCTCAAGTAATGTGTTTTATTTGATTATTATTTGCTTTATTATTTTGTTCTGTATAAAACACCATAGTATATACATTTTCTTAGTTCTTTAAATGTTAAGTAAAATGGCTATCTTGGAATTAATTTTGACTAACTGGTTACTTATTTTCTTCATGATTATGCATTATTTGCCTACAATAAATGTACAACATAACAATAAATAATAACAATATTACGCTAGGAAAAATGAAACTGACAATTTATATCAGCTGTATTATTTTTCTGCTGACTCAAGTTCATTAAAAATATTATTTCTATAAGAATAACATTGGAACTTTTAGATCCGTGGGGCGGAATCCTAATTAAGGTCCTAAAGGTAAATCGTTTCTTAGTGCACCTCTAGGTTACAAAATAAACGTACAGAATATTTTGAGCATTTAGCTTTAATAATTTGTTCTGTCTCTTTATTATCAATCAGGGAAATTATTTTCATATTAGTATAGATTATTATTATTGTTGTAGTAGTAGTAGTAGCTGTGTTTATTATCTTATATACAGGGTGTTGAGAAAGGGTCATTACAAATTTCGGGGGGCTGGTAGTACTGATCAATTTGAACAAAAAATTTGATATAAACATAGTTAGACAAATTTTCCTTTTAGTCACTATTCGCCATTTTGTATTTTTAACTAAAAAATTAAGATCTCAAGAACTATTTAAGTAACAGAAACTAATGCATGTACGTTAAATAACCAAAGAAGCAAATAATACAAAACTATTATTAAGTTGTCTTAAATATTTTCAAAATATGACACCTGTTTTAATATTTTAAATCCGAATAACAAGCGAACCATTAGTTTTTTAAAAGAATTACAAGATACAAAAAAGGTAAACAATCTTACAACAAATCTAATGACACTTTATTCAACGCAATCCATCAATGCATTAGCAAGAAAATGCACTTTTAAGGGTTGCTTGCACAAGTCGGGGACAACAATGAACCCCCAACTGCACTGCTTCTTGTCCCTGATTTGTGCAAGCAAACCTTAAAAGTGCATTTTCTCTTTGATTCGTTGACGGATTGCATTGAATAAAGTGTCATTAGATTTGTTATAAGAATGTTTATATTTTTTTGTGTCTTGTAATTGTTTGGTAAAATTTATGTTTTGTTTGTTATTCGGCTTTAAAATATTAAAAGAGGCGCCATTTAAAAAAATGTTAGACAACTTAATAATAGTTTTGTAATATTTGCGTCTTTGGTTATTTAAAGTACATGCATTAGTTTCTGTTACTTAATAGTTCTTGAGATATTAATTTTTTTGTTAAAAATACAAAATGGCAGCTAGCGGCTAAACGGAAAATTGTTCTAACTATGTTTATATCAAATAGTTTGTTCAAATTGATCAGTACTACCAGCCCCCGAAGTATGTAATGACCCTTTCTGAACACCCTGTATAAATTATGAGTAATTGCCTGATTATTGTCGTTTTGTCTCAGCATTATATTGCATTTTACTGTTAAAGTTAATTCGATCCAAAGTGATTGCTGTTAAATATGTTACCTTGTCATTTTTGGCAATCATATTTATCTTAATTATTCATGTTTTAAAATTAGGGTTTAATTAATTATGATTATTAAATTTTTGTCGTCTTCTTGCTTTGTGTTTCTTATGAACACCGAAGGCTGCTAATTATGTTGAAAACCTTTTACAAATTTGCTTTTGCCATTGAAAATAAACTAAATGAAGTTATCTGATTGATTACAAGTGAGAAACTAAAAAATAGAACGAAGGACCCATGAAGGGGTGCTCTGAGGGATTTTAAAATAGAACGAAGGACCCATGAAGGGGTGCTCTGAGGGATTTTAAAATCCCTTCTTATAGTTAACTTAATCTACAATATGGAAACAGCGTGTCCATGCCAAACTTCAAGGTTATATGTGTAAAGGTTTGGACTGGGAGTTTTATATATATAACTGAGATTTTTATAAAACTTGGTTTGTGACTTCATCTGGTTATGTGTTGCATTTAAACTCTTTTTTGTGGTTCCTCATTGCAACAAACCTGCATACTCAGCCTATAATGTTCTTGCAATCCAGTTGCTATTGAGGGGTTCCCGTGTGCATTTTATGTATAGAAAAACACCCTAGGGGATCATGTAGATACTATACCCATTATCATTTTTCGAAAGGGTGCCAGCCTGGCAGTGTGGGCATAACCTCAGAATCCGCTATTTTAAAAATGGCAGTGGTGTGGATTACATGAAACACTTAGGGAACTTGTATCTCGAAAACGGTGATATATAGCGAGGTACACTTCATTACAATAAATGTTGCTTACAAAACAAGGAACAACTTTTGTATTTACTATAATGACCTAAATCTAACTGTTTAGGAGTTTTTGAGCAATTTGTATTAATTTAACATATCAATTTTAACTATGTATGTTTGAAACAAAAGTGCTTATAGTCCTGGATCTGGCAATACATGCTGTGTGCATGTTGCGTATAGAGAATTTTAATTTTGCAAATTAATATAGGTATATTAGGAAGTGGTTTTCACTCGGGTGTCAAGTTCACATCCGGTATATTTTTCAGCTATGACATCATCAATATGGCGGAAAGTGTTATTTTTTAACTGAGTATGTTTTGAAACTTATTAATCAGATCTCAATCTTTTTTTTTTTATTTAAATGCTATTTTTAAGATGTATCGTTTTTGTATTTACATATGTTTTGCGAACCTTATTACAATTTACAATTACTTATTACAATTGTTTCACCATTTTAGCGAATTTCCCCTATAGGGAAGAAGCTATTACCGTAGGTCTCATGGTAAGACTTAAGCGCGAGACCATGATTACTTTTTGTTTTGAGGTCCCCAGAAGCCAAACACAAAAGTTGTTCCTTACATGTTGTTTTGTAAGCAAAATTTATTGTAATGAAGTGTACCTCGCTATATATCACCGTTTTCGAGATACAAGCTCCCTATGAGTTTCATGTAATCCACACCACCGCCATTTTTAAAATGGCGGATTCTGAGGTTATGCCCACACTGCCAGGCTGGCACCCTCACGAAAAATGATAATGGGTATAGTATCTACATGATCCCCTAAGGTGATTTCCTATACATAAAATGACACGGTAACCCCCCTAGCAAGTGGATTACTTTTGGGTTGGGGGGGGTGGAATTAATCTGACTCCTTTTTAGAGATATCTTGATGAAACTTGGTAATTGCATGTGCTTGTGAGATCTTAAATGTTACAGGCAAAGCCCTTAGGGTATTAATCACTAATCTTACAACCTAAATGCTGGGGAGGTGAAACGGTGTACTTACATTTTAGGTAAAAAAAGTAAAAGTAAATGTTTTCATTCTGATTTTACCTTAGTGCTCCGCCCCGTCGTGAGTCTTCAAAACGTCAATGTTATTCTAATGGACACTCGTTTTATTGGACCAGATGTTAACATAAAGAGTTGTTTACTATCCAAAGTAGCTAAACAATTTCATCCCTGAATGCAGCATACACAACTGATTATTCGTGGGTGTAACTGGATATTGCACCAGACATTATATAAACAGTAATATGGATATGGAATACCGCAGGTAATATATGTTTTCATTGGAAAACTGTTGAGTGTGCCTTTTTTGAGCACTTGTTGAAAATAGATATGGATATGGTGGCAGGCGGGACAGATTTTCCCAATCAAGCTTTACGTGCATTACATTACAGTCTTGTATATTTGTATTGGATAATGCAATTGTAATTGTAATTTTGATTTTGGTTTTTATTACTGTTCCTAATTAGCACATTCAAAATCATTATTTGTTTGTTTTGATTGGTTATTTCATAGGATCATATTTTCATACCTGTTACTTTGTAAAAGTTATTGAAAAGTAACTGATTACATCTAAACTATTAAAATAGAATTGATGCAAGAGAGATATAATACTTAAAGTAACATTTACGTTTTATTACTGTTATTGAAAAATGACATATTAGCCCTATCACTGGTGTTTTTCACAGTATCTTGGTGTTTAACAGTAGTACATGAACAGGTAAGGGGGACACTTTCCCACACACCCTCTTTATTTTTATCGTGGCTCAATGGAATGTGTGGTAGCTAGGAGAAGCCAGTCACTTCCACTCCTATATACACTAGATTTTTTCATACAGGACCATCAATAAAATTAAATTATAGAACGATAACTAATTGCAAAATTAATTGGTTAATTTAATTTTACTGAAAACTATATGGTATCACATTTTTTATTTTACTGAAAAAGGCAATTACATTTTCATTACCTGATTTTTATCAATTAAAATGGAAAATTAATGTTAACACGTAATAATAATACACTCTTATCAGCAGTAAAATATTATGAACAAGAAATAACAGTACACTTGGTGCAGGATATCTTGACCTGAGGGAACTGTCTTCAGTTCAAGCAGTTGGAGTAGAGCGAGATTTAGAAATCGGTCTAAACTTATCATCTGTTGTTTCCATCACCTGTTTAGTCAATTACTCAATACAAAATAACTGTTCATCAGTATTCCGTGTTCACTAGCCTAGCTGGTAATCTCAGTCACTCTGGCAGTGGAGTAAGCCACAGGTCAAGATATTCCGGATGAAGTGTAAAGAGATTTTTTTAACAGTTAAGAGGATTAAAAATGCATTTTAACAGATATAAAGCCATGGTTTGGCCTGGCTATTTCAGACTCAGGTTTGGAAGTAGGTAGAATGCAATTAAGATAATTTACTTAGATCTGTGTATTAATGATTTTTACTGAAGTAATGGTAGGCAGAAGTAGTGGTGTACAGCTGCTGTAAAATGAGTACAGAGTGTAAGGTGGCTCGGTTCAGAATGGCAAGTTGTACTCATTTTGAGCGAGAAGTGACATGATGATAGTGACCACATCAGCTGATTGCTAAAATTACATTGTATTTGTTGGTTTCATAAGTGAAATAGGCATAACGACAAATCACAGCAACTTGGAAATTGCTCAACATCTTCGGAGTGCATGGTCTGTCTCGATCATACTCAGGCACAGGACTGTACGTGTGTGGAATGTTCATAAGATCATATACTAATACATGTTTCTACAGTGATAGGAGGCAGCAGTGGGGTGCAGCTGATTGCTCGGGTGTCCAGCCATGGTGTCCATGGTACAGTGCAGTTCACGCAGGCCCAGGGCCGTGTGGAGGTGGAAACTGAGTTGTCATGGACCCGTGACAACGCAGGGCCCGACGCTGTGCCTTGGGCCATCCATCGCTTCCCTGTGGACTACCGAGTCTTGGAGGACAGGTGCACTGAGGCGAGGATCGGCCCGAGGTACACAACTCAAGAATGTTGTTACAGATTATTAGAAATTTATAAATTTTTGATGGATCCAATTGTGAAAATTATATAAAATGCCTAAATTAAATATTTGTTGTAGTAAATGAATAACTTAATCCCTGTGTAAGATGCCAACACAACTAGTGTGGATTTAAGACAAATATGAATGAATGCGAGTCTCTATTAGCATCAGGGTTATAGCCCATTCTATCTCAAAATGCCCATTCATCACATGTAACGTTCATCACTTGTAATAATGAATGTTATGCAAAACTGTAATACATTAAAATTCATTGTTCTCTAGTAGCACACATTGTTGACCCAACGATGGAGAATGGTTAGAAGTGGTTGGATAATGGTCACTTGGCATTACCGCGGTTGGGCCAACAAACCAATCGTTGGGTAGACCGCGTTGGCAAATCCAATCATAACAGACGTTGGGCCATAAAAAGCTATTGTTGGCAAATTCTACCATATTATATTATTATTAATTATATATTAATTTATATACAGTGTGTAAAAAAAGTCTGTCCCCCCCTTAAATTTTGTTGTTCGTTAAAACAAACAAAACACCTTTGGGGAACGATACTAATTTAATCCAAAGTATCTTTTGACGTTATTGGAAATTTTGAGTCTCCCCCAAAAATGGGGGATTTTGGAGGCAACTCAAAATTTGCAAACGTAAACCCCTTTTGAGTGACCCCTCATTTTAAAGATCTTTAAAAAATAGGTGAATGGTGGAGGTTGGAGGTCTGTAACATGTTTCTATCCAAAATGGCAGCTTTTCAAAGTTTTGAATACAACTCATTCTTGAAACCTGGCGTCTAAGACTTTTGAAGTTTTAATTTCACCTTTGGTGACTTAAAACTGGAACGACTCTTGAAGAAATGCTATTAAAAGAAGAAATGGTCTCTTTTGGTGATATTTAAAATTTTGAGTGTCCTGGAAAAATGGGGGATTTTTTGGGGCAACTCAAAAATTTTCTGATGTAAACCCCTTTTGAGTGACCCCTCATTTTAAAGAGATTTTTAAACCTAGGCGAAGGGTGACAGTTAAAAGTAAATTTAACCCTTTCAAAAGGAAATTACATTAGGAAATTTTGAGTTGCCCCCAAAATCCCCCATTTTTGCGGGTTCTCAAAATTTTAAATACTACCAAAAGAGACCAGTTCTTCATTTAATAGCATTTCTTCAAGAGTCGTTCCAGTTTTAAGTCACCAAAGGTGAAATTAAAACTCCAAAAGTCTTAGACGCCAGGTTTCAAGAATGAGTTGTATTCAAAACTTTGACAAGCTGCCATTTTGGATAGAAACACGTTACAGACCTCCAACCTCCACCATTCGCCTATTTTTTTAAAGCTCTTTAAAATGAGGGGTCACTCAAAAGGGATTTACATTTTAAAATTTTGAGTTGCCTCCAAAATCCTCCATTTTTGGGGGACACTCAACATTTCCGATAACATCAAAAGATACTTTGGGTTAAGTTTGTATCGTTCCCCAAAGATGATTTGTTTGTTTTAACAAACAAAAATATCAAAGGGGGGACGGACTTTTTTTACACACTGTATGGGGTGAGTCAGACCACCCGTCCAGCAAGTATAACGAGACAACGGTTTGGTATAAAATCATCAAACAAAATACTTTCCCACTAAAACGCATATGGGCAATCTATTAAAAATATTTTCATCCAAATCTATGTACAGAGTGTTCCAAAACTGAAGGTCACGGGTTTGAATCTCAAATGTTTCCTATGTAAACATAGAACAAATTATACATCATTTCAAAGGTCTCGTTTAAAGAAACATTCTGGCAAAAACAGAATTCACTTATCTTTATTCGTTTCAAAATGGCGGCCATTTTTGTATAAAATAGTGGCAGTAACGGAATGCCCTGTATTTTCAAAACTAAAACTCGTATCGATTGTCTGATTCAAATTCCCCGTACTCGTGATAAACTCAGCTTTACTCTGGTATGCTACATGACAGACTTTGTTGAAGAAATATAAATATCAATGAAATGTGTTTTTTTGAAAATGCTTATGTGCCCAAAATACAAAAAAGTCAAATGGTAGCATATACTATAAATCACACCATTAAAAAGGCCTTATAAAACCTAGCAACTTTCTAATTAACCTTGTATCTCTTTTAGGTTTTGTACAATCAACAAAAAACGTTATTTTCTCATATGAAATGCACGTTAATTGTACATAACACATTAAATGAGTGTGGCCACAGAATACATGCAAGGATTATGCAAATTAACATGCATTTCATATGGGAAAATAATGTTTTTTGCTGATTGCAGAAAAACGAAAAGAGATAAAAGGTTGGTGTAAATTAGAAAGTTGCTTGGATTTACAATACCTCATCAATGGTATGATTTTTGACATACGCTTCCTTTGACTTTTTTGAATTTCGGGCACGTAAGCATTTACAAAACAAATATGTTATTGAAATTTAGATTTTGTTTTAACCTGTCGTGTAGCATACCTGAGTAAAGCTGAGTTTAACATGAGTAAGAAATTTGAATCAGTAAAAAGATACGAGTAGTGGTTTAGAAAATACAGGGTATTCCGAAACTGCCAATATTATACACAAAAATGGCCGCCATTTTGAAACGGATATAGAAAAGTGAATTTTTTTTGCCAAAATGTTTCTTTTAACAAAACCTTTAAAACGATGTATAATTTGCCCAATGTTTAAATAAGAAAAATTTGAAATTCGAACCCGTGACGTTTTGGATCATTCTGTACATGGATTTTGATGAAAATATTTTTAATAGATTGCCCATGTGCGTTTTAGTGGAAAAGAATTTTGTTTGATGACTTTAGACCAAACCGTTCTCCCGTTATACATGCTGGACGGGTGGTCTGACTCGCCCTGTTTTATATTAACATTATTTATTATTATTATAATTATATTAAATGTATATTAATTTGCTCGTAGTTTTCATATTTAATAGATACATAAATCAAATTAATTTGTACCTACTTTTATTACAGTGATCTGCACGAGTAGATTCACTTAGAAGAATAAAATGAAAATATTATCCAATCTTAGGAGACTAAACCAAACAGTACAAGTCATGTAGATACAGACTATTGGTAATTTGTATATCTCAGTCCATCCATTGATTCTCAAGAGTCAGAATAGCTGTGGGGGTTGAGGCGAGTGTACAGTAACTCAAAGGTCGTAGATTCGAGACCCGACCGGGACTCAATATTTTTGCAACTAAAATATTTTTGTTTTAATTTCTATTATTGGTTTACCAAACAATTGAATTGGAGAAATCATGCTTTTTCAAATTAAAATAAGCATGTAAATAAACAAATTATAAACTGTTGGCATTTTTTAGGTATAGGTTGGCATTATTGGATAATAGTTGGTTAATCTATCTATGGGCCAACCTCGCGCCTCGCGACATGCCCAACCGTTGGCCTACCATTTCCGCCGACCATTTTCCAATGTCGGCCCAATGATTTTTGCTGATGGGGTTGGGTCTAATTTAATGCTCTTCTCATTTTATATATTCAAAGTTTAATTCTAGTTTATGTTTGATTACTTGGTTGTGAAAAGTTTTTGTATAGTTAGCAAATTTCCTATTTTTAGAGTTTGTCAGTCCAAAAAAGGGCTTTTAGCCCAGTCAACAAAGGTTTTATGTCGGAAATAATCCCTCCGAAGCTGGATTTTTTACAAATGATAGAACACGTTAAGACATGCATTTTTACTAAAGTCCCCGGTTTTCCCGTTGTGCTTCACCCCCCACACCCCTTTGAAGTTGATTTTGTAAGCGTTTTGTAATATGATAATCTCCATAACTACTGCACCAAATCGAACATTCCTTTTTTTGTTGTGTTTCTTGTTATTAGTCCTATAAAAGAGGTCATTATTAGTGAATTTCCTATGGAAAGTGAACTATTAGTATGACCCGCACGGCGAAACTTAAGCCCGGGACCACCATAGAAGTTCCTAACGTGACCCCCTGAACACGTTTTGGGGGGTCGTTCAAAATTGTATATATATATATATATGTAAACATATATATAGACATATATATATATATATAGACATATATATATATATATAGACATATATATATATATAGACATATATATATATATATATATGTGTGTTTGCACTTTAACGGTCACATTTTTTGTCCGATTTACTTCAAATTTGGTAGGGACATTTTTTTCTGTAATCAGTTGGACAAGTTCGTTGGGCAAAACAATCGGAAAACTCTAAACCCCTTTTTTGAGGATTAATCTTTCAAATTTTGAGTTTTTGGGCCCAAAAAGGGTCATAAAAGCCCCAGATGTAAAATTAATCCATGTATAAAGATGGGAATTAGTGAGGCGAAACTTTTAAGCCCTCTCCCGTCATTCTAGCATAACTATTTACCAAGTTATAGAAGAAAATGTGTATTGACCAAACACAGTACGTTGTCTAATGGGGGTTTTACATTAGAAAAGCCTGTTATTCATTTGTTGGTGTACTTTCATCATTCCCAGCAACCTCACGCCTACTTTAAAGCCTGACTGGACCTTCTACTAACCTTATAATGCGCAAAATTGTATTCCCAGCATTGCAGGTAAATTAAACCAGGAGCATCAGAACAGCCAAAAAATCAATGTTTTCAGATTTCAATAAAAATTGGAATAAATGTATGTTTTACACTGATTTTGAGTTTTACAAGATTTTTATGTGGAAATTCACTTCCCTCACGTCAGCGTGCTGCGTGGGAACTCGTTATTATTTTGATAGAAGCAGTATTTTCTTTGCAATCTATCAATAAATTAAAATTTTAATTTTTGTAATAAAATTGTATTCATTATTTACAAATAAAATTGTCTTGAGACTATTTATGAAGAAATCTTTGATTTAGTTATGTATAAAATATCTTAAGCTTTAAAACGATGTACAAATCAATATGGTTTAGAGAAGGTAAACGGGATACAGGCTAGAACAAAAGTGAGAGTGCTCAACTAGGTTTGGCGGTTTGGCGCATGAAAAAGTGTTGTAAAAATAAGTACAAAAATTAGCACAATCTAGGATTTTGGTTCAGTTGATGTAATTTTCATCCTTTTCAACATACTAAAAGTCCTCACCTAAAATTAGTGCTGTAACGGGGCCGCTATCTTTGAAAAGGCTGCCATTTTTCACTTTCTTGCTTATTAATCTTTTATTATTGATGATAGAGACGGTATTGATGATTTCAAAATAATGTTAGAAATAAAGAGGTGTACAATTTTGCTAATTATCTTTTTTGCTTTAAACATGTTGGTTTTCGAGTGATTTAAAGTTATAAATATATACAGAGGGTGAGTCAGACCACACGTCCAGCATGTATAACACAAGAACGGCTTAGTCTAAAGACATAAAATACAATTATCTGTACTAAATCACATACTGTATGGGAAATGTATTAAAAATAGTCTTATTAAAGTCAATATACAGAGTGCTCAAAAACGAAGGTCACGAACTTCAAAATATTCTTGTCTGAACCTGAATTATACATAATTTTAAAGGTCACGTCAAAAGAAACATTTTGGAGGAAACAGAATCCAATTATCTTTATCCGTTTCAAAATGGCAGCTATTTTAGTTAAAAATGATGACATTTACGAAATACCCTGTATTTTCCAAACCAATAAATATGTATTGTTTCCGATTGATGTTTCCTACTCAAAATAAACTAAGCTTCATTCTGACATGATACATGACAGTTGTTTTAGAACGAAATTACTATTTCAATAGAATATATTTTAGATATTGTTATAATGCCAAAATTTAAGGTCAAATAATACTGTATGGCAAAAATCATACAATCGTAAAGGTTTTGCAAATTCTAGCAACTTTATAATTTATGAAGTTTGTGTATCATAACCATCTTGACACATATTGACCATAAGGTACGGTTGTTACACCTGATATGTATCATAACCATCTTGACACATATTGACCATAAGGTACGGTTGTTACACCTGATATGTATCATAACCATCTTGACACATATTGACCATAAGGTACGGTTGTTACACCTGATGTGGTACTTAATGTGATACAAGTTGTATATGTTAGTGAATGGGCAAGATTACAAGATTATCACAAGATTATTACAAGATTATGAACTTACATGAAATAATCTTTATTATTTTATACAGTATTCATTTATGTTCAATTATAATTATAATATAATATGTGTTTTAAAACTCAATGAAAAATATATATTTTTAAGATATTCTTGTCAGGCCAAAATTTAAAAAGGCAAACAGTAGCGTTTGGCAAAAAACATACAATTGTAAAGGTTTTGGAAATTCTATAAACTTTATAATTTATGATGTTTGTGTAAATCACAAAGTTGCTCGGATTTTTACAACCTTGACAAATAATTGTATGCTTTTTTTAATTTGGCCTCATAAAAACATCAAAATTAGATTTTATTAAAATAGTAATTTCGTTCTAAAACAGCTGTTATGTATCATAAGTGAGAAGCTCCCACTTCTCTATCACTCTGTGTAAAGTGTCAGAGTGAAGTTTAGTTTATTTAGAGTAATAAACTTCAATCGGAAACAATACATATTTATTGGTTTGGAAAATACAGGGTATTTCGTAAATGTCATCATTTTTCACTAAAATGGCTGCCATTTTGAAACGGATAAAGATAATTGGATTCTGTTTCTTCCAAAATGTTTCTTTTACGTGAACTTTAAAATGATGTATAATTCGCCTCAGGTTCAGACAAAAATATTTTGAGGTTCGTGACCTTCGTTTTTGAGCAACCTGTATATTGACTTTAATAAGACTATTTTTAATACATTTCCCATACAGTATGCGATTTAGTACAGATAATTGTATTTTATGTCTTTAGACTAAGCCGTTCTTGTGTTATACATGCTGTACGTGTGGTCTGACTCACCCTCTGTATATATTTATAACTTTAAATCATCAATAACTTGAAAACTGTCATGTTTGGAGCAAATACAATAATAACTAAAATTGTACACCACTTAATTTCCAACATTATTTGTATATAATGTTTTTCTCCATCATCAATAATAAAAGATTAATGTGAAAGTGTGCCACAATTTTCCAAGATGGCGGCCCCGTTACAGCATCAATTTAAGGGGAGGACTTTTAGTATGTTGTAAAGGAAGAAAATGACATCCACTAAACCAAAATTCTAGGTTGTACTAATGTTTTTACTTATTTTTACAGCACTATTTCATGCGCCAAACCGCCAAACCTAGTTGAGCACTCTCACTTTTGTTCTAGCCTGTACCCCGTTTCCCTTCCCTAACCATATTGATTTATACATCGTTTTAAAGCTTAAGATATTTTCTACATAACTAAATCAAATATTTCTTCATAAATAGTCTCAAGACAATTTTATTTGCAAATAATGAATAACATTTTATTTAAAAAAATTATAATTTTACTTTATTGATAAATTGCAAAGACAATACTGTTTCTATCAAAATATTGATAATTACCTTTTTGATAGGCCTACTAACAAGAAACACAACAAAAAAATTAAAGTTTGATTTGGTGCAGTAGTTATGGAGATATTAGCATATTATGAAACGCAAAATCAACTTCAAAGGGGTGTGGGGGGTGAAGCACGAGGGGGAAAACCGGGGACTTTTGTAAAAATGCATGTCTTAACGTATTCTATCATTTGTGAAAATCCAGCTTCGGGGGAATTATTTCCGATATCAGGTGATAATTTGCCTTCATTGACTGGGCTATTTCTTTACTCACTCAAATTTTGATGTTCCTTTTTTGTGTGTGGATGTAATTGTTTAGTTTTATTTATTCTCCTAAAACCCCTATTTTGTTGTAAACCAAGGAATAAATTTTCATTTCCTCTCAAATAACTGTTATGACTGCATGGGTGTTTAAAGCTGATGACATCCAAAAGTAATGTTAATTGCCAATACAATATTTATTTGTATACTGCAAATCTTATATATTAAAAAAATCAGGTTTTCTTTTCCGAGTCCATTTGGCTCTTCTACCCGACCGATTTTCATAATTGAGGTGTTAAATTAAAGGTATGCAGGCCCAGATTTGCCATCAAGCATCCGCATTCATTTATCTACCGCATAACTCGACTTATACTCAATCAAAAATTCCTCCCCATGCATTTCTTATGGGAGTTTCAAATTTGCAGCATTGTCTTATGATCGTTTTTCATATATCTCCAGATTTAATCCAGGTACACAGTTATTTTTGGTCTTGAAATACTCAATGACTTACAGGCTTTCATGTGAGATAGAGATAATTCAAATCTGTTTAGTTTAAGGCGAGTTTTGGACCTCCAATCAACATAAATTATAACTTTTCCTAAATTCGACTTTATTTAAAGATCTATATCTCCAGTTCAAGTTATGTTAACCAAAATGTCTTTGTCTAAGAACCATCAGTGGAGTACTGGCTTTCATTTAAGCCATTAATTATAGAGATTGGATGAGTTTCAAGCAAACGCAAGGTGGACAACCAACTTTAATTTTAATTTTACCAAGATTTGTCGTTAATTAACGATTGATAGATCCAGTATTATTTATGTTATTTTATATATGTTTGGTATGAAAACACTCAGTGGATTACAGGCTTGCATTTGAGCCATAGTTTTCGTAGTTCTGATTAATATGAAACGAACTGTAGACCTCAAAACAATACAAATTGTATTATTTTTTAGAAATTGCCTGCAATTATTGATCAGTAACTCCAGTTTTATTTAAGTTATTTGATATGTTTTGGTCTTAAAATACTCACTAAATTACAGGCTTTCATTTGAACTATTGATAATTAAAGTCAGTAAGGTTTTAGGCGATTTATGATCTTCAAATTAACATAAATGTTCATTTTCCCTAAATTTGCCTTTAATTAAAGATCCATACCTCAAATTCTTATTAAATTATGCTCTATATGTTAGTCTAAGAACCTTCAGTGAATTACCGGCTTTCATTTAAGTCAATGATTATTGAAATTGGACAAGTTTTAAGCGAACGCACTGTGGACAACCAACATAAAGTTTAATTTTTCCAAGGGTTTTCTTTAAGTAAAGATCAATGGCTCCAGCATTATTTATGTTACTACATATGTTTTGGTATGAGAACAATCAATGAATTACAGGCTTTCAGTTGAGCTATTTTTTATTTTGGCAGGATGAACTTTATGCGAACTGCTTGATTCCAAATAACACAGTTTTTATTTTGAATAGGAGTCGTCTTCAATCAACAACCCATAGCTCCAGTTTTATTGAAGTTATTTGACATATTTTGATCTTAAAATACTCATAAAAATAAACTCTTCCGTTTGAAATGTTGATTGTTGAAATCGGTCAAGTTTAAGGCGAGGAATGAACCTCTATACAGCACAAATTTGGCTTTTTAGCGAATTTCCCCTATAGGGAAGAAGGTATTTCCCGTAGGCCTCGTGGTAAGATTTAAGCCTAATACCATGATAACTTTTCATTTTGAGGTCCCCAGATGCCAAAATCACCATTCGTTCAAATTTGTATATATGTATGTATATAAATGTGTCCGTAAGCACGATAACTCTCGTAAAAAAGGTCCGATCTTAATGAAATTTTGTACAAATGTGTAAAGTACCATTTATTTGAACGAGTTCAAAAACCAGAGGAATCGCACCATCCAAAGGGGAGTTTTTGCGGGGTTTTGTACCCAAAAATCTTTTTGGGGATTCCACATGTAATTTTTATTTCAATCAAATTTTAATTTTCACCATTAAATTCAGCATAAAAAAACAAACAATTTGGTATTTTGATCATTGTTCTACGTCAATTGGTTACAGAGATACTGAAAGTGCTAAACTCAGCACGTTGTCTAATGTTATTCCTATGGAGAAATGAAAAATTGTATATCTCGCCTATGAATCGCCTATGAATCTCGCCTATGAATCGCCTATGAATCTCGCCTTAGGAACGTAAACTGACGAAATTTGGTGTATGGCTCCATCTGGTTGTGCACCTTTGGTTCCCGTAGCAGCAAACCTAGGTACTTGGTCCCCATGTTATTCTTATGGAAAATAATTAAATTGTTATATATCGTTTATTTATGAATGTGTATTGATAAAACTTGGTATGTGACTTCACTAAGATGAGTTATATTGTTATTTGCATAAAAACCCATTATTTTGTGTTCCTTGTTGCAGCAAACCTGCGTGCTCATCCCCAATGTTATTCTTATAGAGAATAATTAATATTTTAAATATCGCTTGTTTGTGAATATATTTCTTATGAATACTATTAAGTGTTTTGTGTTACGTTATAATATATTTATTGGAAATTCGCTGAGTATTCAGGTTTGCTGCGACGGGGTGTTCCAATGTATAGTTCTACTAGTGGCTTGAAGGGGCGATAGCACCTAACTAGTGATGGTCAAAACCAGAAATTTCGAATCTCGAAACCGAAACCGAAACTTACAAAATTGAATCTCGAATCTCGAAACTCAAATCGCGAAACCCTATTTACTTGCCTGGGTATGGTTATGAAAAATAAATCCAGAAAAATTAATTAAAACTAATTATATATTTTGGTTAGAGTTGTTCTTTCACAAATAAAAAATCAATAATCCAAAAAAGGTGAAGGTAGACGACTGATGACAGTAGGCTTTTGACCTTTGCATTATTGATCGAAACACGGGCGTGATTTCTGTTAAAAAAACAACAATAAAGACTCAAAAAATCTCAGCAGTTTTGAGTTTTGATTCTCGAAACTCACCGATCGAATCTCGAAACCGAAACTTTTCCAAAGTTTTGGTGGTTTTGAGATTCAAGTTTTGGTTTTGACACATCACTACACCTAACCTTGCTCCAAGTAGGAACACATGTCAGTTCATAAACAAAGTAGACTCTTAATTACATGTTTTAATGTAAACAAAGCAGACATTTAAATCCCCATGCTTTTCTTATTGGGGATGTTTTACGTTATTGCTAATTTGCTGGTAAAATTTTGGAAATATTGCTAATTTTCCCGAATCCCTGGGGCCAAGACATTTAATTTGAGGCCTCCCTTATTTTCCTGCAGTTTGCCAAACTCCCACAATTTTGACTTAAAAATTTTGCTTACAGAATAATATATAAAGATATTTCCATTTATAATTATGTCATGCTAAATATTTTGACCTAAGAGCCTTCAATGAATCATTGGATTTTTATTGGGGTATTAATTATTACATTTGGATATATTTGTGCTATAAGGGTTTTGAGAGTTACAAAGAAGAGGTATGTTGAGCGCACCCTGCTCTCCAGTTTCAGCATAGTTTTCCGAAATTTTCTTTATAAAATCCATTCCTAGTTTTTTAACCAAATATAAATGTATACATCTGGCAGGCCTACTAATGGGATAAGAATATTATCACCATTATTAAGTTAAGTATTTTTTTTATATTTTTATTATTAGTTTCAATGCGGGGAGCAGCACAGGCCCATAAATCTCTAGTAAAGGTTTATTAGGTATTATAATTTTCACATTTCAAAAATGGAATTAAACACTGTATTTGTTGTGTTTCAGAGTGATAAGCTTAGATGAGGTGTTTGGCCGGTTGTCATTGAACGGTACGCTGACTGCTGATAACACGACTGATGTGATAAGCCTGATTGGTCCATCAGGCGTTTGGGGACAGTCAGTGATTTTGGATCTAGGAAATGGGCATTTGGCCTGTAGCACATTGATGGTAATGTTATTTCTGAAACTCAGTAAGTCCAACTTCATTTTCATTTTTATGTTATAAAATTTGTGAAACAACATCTTTTTCAATTTGTGTAGTACTGTTTTTAAGAATTGAGGAAACAGAGGATAGACTAATTAGAAAGAAGAAACAATAAGAAATAACCAATGTGATCATACTAATTTCATTGATAAAAAACATTAATTTCTAAATTATTAAATTAATATTAATAAGTAGCAAATACTTAAACAGTAGCAATTTCACTGAGTAGCAAAGTAAACAATGGCACGCCATATTCAGGAGGTTTGAAAACAGACCGACCCCTCTGAGATAAGTTTGTATGGTTCCTTATCTCACTTAGGCAAATTCCAGAATGGTTCTCTAAAGGGCCATATACCTCCAGGTTGAGTGGAGGATAAGACTAAATCTTATCTCAACCTGGTTATATAAATAAGTTCTCTAAAAATCGTAATATATTTAACTAATAATGTTAAATTTCCATACATTTTATAACGACTGAGCAGTTAAGATATTTATTCAATTTTATGAAAAGGCTTGGAAAGTTCTACAGCATAATACTAACTCTTGTTTACGCTTGTGTTGTAACAATGTTATAATTGTTTGACACAGAAATCATTATTTTATTTAAAAAATAGGAATATTATTTGAAAACAGTAAATTATATTGGTACTTTGGTATTATACGGATGCCACCCTTATGCAGCGCGCTGCGGCAGTTATGTTAGGATGGGTTATCATAAAAATGATTGTAGGACTTTCCTTGTTTCGTTACGAATCGAATGATACCTGATGAGTCATACTTCCGGCCGCCAAACCCCCTCCAAATAGGCCAAGGTCAGGTAGTTGACCGGAGCGCGCGCATCACCTGTCACCGCCTGTATCTGGGTCAGTTTCATGAATGATTTATTGCCGTGCACTACGTTACATTTGTTTTCATAATGAGTGACGTTCTTTTGGTGTGGGATTTACCTCGAAGTGAAGAGGAAACCGTACGTATTTTTATGATAACCCATCCTAACATAACTGCCGCAGCGCGTTGTATATTTGGCGGAGTACCCGTGGCGATCAGGTCTGGCTGCTAGCGGCGGCGATGCATTCAACATGATCCTAGCGGACATCGCTGCCTTTTGGGAGGCACAACACAAAGACCGCTCATCAGAATGATGTAAAATTTGTACAGTAAGTCAATAAAAGTACGTTTTTCGAATTATGTAGTTATCCTTTGTATCCGATAAAAATTTAACCTCCAAAAATAGTGGCATCCGTATAATACCAAAGTAACATTATATTTAATTTAATACCAACTATATATTTATCATTGCAAGGGCGGTTCCAGGACTGATTTTCGGGAGGGGCCATTTTGCTTAAGGTTAAAGTTACTTTCGGTCTTAAGAGTCTGCAAGGATGGTGTTAATGAGCTCATTGAAAAATGCAATAATTACTGCTGTAATTGATATTCAAATTTTATTGAGAGCAGAACCCAAAGTAAGGAGAAGCCCATTGGCCTACCCTTGGAATTATTTTATATTTTATGAAGCAAATATAAAACATCATAATATACTATTTAAAAAGTATAGCATATTATTATTTATATGAATCAAAAATAAAGTTTGCATGAGGCCTAAGCAGTAAGGCAATAAATGAAACTAAGAAGTTGTAATATTATAATGTTCTTAATTGTAAACTGGATTCTTGAAAGAAAAAATATTGTTGAAGAAACAAGTTTTATTAATATAGCTTACAATAAAATAACTGTTAAACTGTAAGAACTGCCAAATTGTGTCTATACGTCTTTATAAAACAAAGTCAAGTCGTCTGGCACCCTTTTTCGCAAATCTTTAAATGATTTGATCTGTGTTCACTCAAGGGCTCTGTGAACGAGAAGCAAGCAAAGACCCGTGAGCCGTGTTTCTCCCATTCTTGCCCTTACCCAAGTCTTAACTCTTCTTTAATGTTGAGAAGGTTAAGCCTAAAAACCATTTTACCAACCATTTCGCGCCTATACTGTGAGTGGAGTACAGACTGGCGAGTGGCGGGAGGCGACCCTTTCGATGCAGGAACAAGGACTAGGCCTATGCGCATGCGCCAGAAATGAACAGCTTTTGTTCTTTTGTTTGTGTTCTACAAGTAAAATAACGACTTGTTCAGTTCAAGATCTAACTACTCACTCACTCACTAATCGCTTCCTTAGAAGGCAAAGAAAGAGTGCAGGTACAGTACAAAACAAGTTGTAAATAAAAATTGTTGTTTGAAGTTCGGAGATGCATAAAGATGGAAAATAACAAGTTTATTTGCCCTATCTGTGAAAAGAGGACAATCTGTAAAAGCAATTTAAACAATCACGTGACAAATTTCCTGGGAGGAGGAGGGTTAGGTTCTATTGTGTCGATGTACGAGCGTTCCGAAACCTTGTTTTATAGTCATGTGAAACCTGGTATGATAATTGCTGTGTGGTTTATGCCTTAAAATTAATTGGTTGAACGAAGTGAGTCCATATACTCAACAACAAATTTCATCCCAATTTGTTTGTGTTTTGGTCGCATAACTCAAGAACGCTTTAGTATATTACAGTTATAAATTTGGCACACAAATTCTTTGCTTTGATTTTTAGGCCAAATTTGTTAACTTACCAATCCACTTACACCGTTTCCGTATGGAGGCCCTTTGAAATTGGTAAAATAATATAACTCCTTTACTGTATGTCCGATTAAAAATCTGAGTGAACCATCGCATTCCTCGCAAAACTTTACTTAAGAAAAAATTGTAACCACCTTTTTACGACCCTCCGTTGTATCATCATTAATAATATAAATTCTGGTCCTTTATATAAATTTTGGTGTTGTGGTGTTGTCTATCAAGTATCAGGAGAGCATATATTATTAGGTTCTTTATTAGGTTTATTTCACAAACGATGAGTTACATCATAAATAACAACATTTATTTTTGCCAGTGTTTGTCTAAGTAGTTTAACGTAGGAAATTTTGTTTCCATTTCAGCGGGATTCGGTACAAATCTCTTTGTATTATTTAAATATTTTGTTCAGTTTTGCGCTTATTCATTTTATATATTCTCTTTGGCAGTCCTTTGAAATTGCTAACAGAATATGACTCTGTTACCGTTGACAACATTTTAATTGTGATCAAACATTGGAGTCATCGGTACTCTTATGCCACTCTGACCATGTTATAACAAATTGTAATTGCAATGAATGTATAACATTTGTAATCACTTTTACTTGGATTATATTGTAAGTAAAATATGTATTGTAGGATATTATTTGTAAATCAAATCTTTGTTCATCCTCTTACGTGAAGAATGAGCACTTATTACGTGAACCTGCAGTTATTTTTACAATGTCCAGTGCATGCTGCAATGCTTGACAACTAATAAATATTTCTTGCTTATCAACAGGTTACAAAATATCAAAATATAACTATTATTAAAATGGCATAGCCATACAGATTCATGTTTTGAAAGACATAGGCCTATTTACTGCCAAAGAAATTTAAAATAAGTCATTAATCAGTGTTCTCTATAAAATAAAAATTTAGGCTAAACGAACAAAATAATTATACTTTCGTTTAATAACTTCCTAAATTTTTGTATGCATCTGTGGTGCACCCCTATTGAAATGCGAGGAAATGGTACTACTGTATTGAGTTGAGTGTTGGTTGGTGTTGCATTATTATGGGTCCAGTTTGAGCTCAAATCATTCACGAATCAGTAATCTGACTTATAGAACAGAATCAAAGGAACAAGAGTCGTTCATTTTTGGCGCATGCGCAAAGGCCTAGTCCGTGTTTCTGTGACGAAAGGGTCGCGACGGGCGAGAGAGAGAGGAGAATTTCAAGATGGAGGAATAGCCACTGCCAGTGTTTCCAATCATCTTTGTCAATACATTAGTGGTTCTGATACGATTGAGTTCTGGCATTGAGAGCTGGCTAAATACTTTGTTGCTTGCAAAATGCTGTTTTGATGGTTTGTTTTCATAGGAAATGATCGCTAGTTCATAAAAGTTGTATTAGTCCTCTTAATTTCAGTTAGAAAAAAATATATTTTCCAAAATCTCGGGGGGGGGCCATGGCCCCCATGGCCCCTTCTCTGGAACCGCCCTTGTATCATTGTACTTTGCAGTAAAGTTATTATTTCTTGTTTTCATTCAATTGTGATTTTATAACATGGTCATTTCAAAACAATGAAGACTCATGTATTCTACCCACACAGAGACATCTGCCCATGCGGGGAAATAATTTAATGGTTATTTTTGAACACTTCTATTTCACGTATCTATAGCGGAATAAATAATTTCAATTTAATATAAATAAATTAAAAATTTATGAAATAATTAATACATGCATATTTATGGTATGAATGTAACGTTTGTTGGTTAATTTACAATATAATAAATATTAAAAGAAAAATACACTGAAATGTTATACATAAACATTATAAGCCTTGCCATTCACACACACCATATCCTCTAAGGGAAAATGAACGTGAAATTTAGTTGACTTTTAATTTTCCACAAATTTCTCTATGTGCACGCTTGCAGCCAGATGGTAGGACGAGCATTCGCTTGGCGGAGGCGAGGTTCAACGGCCCCGTGGCCGGCTCAGTGATGTTCCAGTGGCTCGGCAGCAGTGGAGACACTGACGCAGCCGTTCTCACTGACCTCTACCACACCCACAAGCCTGCGCGGCCCACACGCCACAAGTGGAAGATATTCACCACCGACGTACTTGACTCAGAAGCAGGTACGTTCGTTGGTATAGTATTTGGTATTTAAGAAATAATGGTTTCAAAAATCCTATTTGGTCTAGTGGCAAATGTGGTACTGATCCTATAGGACTTTTTAGTACTTTGTACACAAGGGGGTACCAAACAACCACACCAACTTTTAAAACTGTGGGATTTTCCCTTGATTTGTTTAATTTGACTGGGTTATTTATTATATATTATTTAACCTAGTTACCACATTAATTACCATGCCTGGTTTTTATGTAATTGGATTATTTTGAGATGTAATTTTGACTCTGTTGTAAAAGTAGCAGTGACTTCACTCAATTATTTTTTGTAAGCTATGAGTCAGTCTAAATGAACTACTTCATAAATTGGATTACCACTAAATAATCATATGCAGATGTGTAAAATAAAATCGGGCTAATACCAATACGTTGGCATATTCATGTCAACAGTCACAAACCAGAGAGATAGTACGGTAACACACTCCGGCCAGAGTGTGTATAAGGTATTAATGATTGCAGCTCATGAAACATTGTATCTTAAGACTCAGTAAAATAAAATACCCCCGTCGCAGCAAACCTGCGGACTCAGCGAATTTCCAATGCATAATATTTGTCTGAATTCCACATAAAGCCGCAAACCAAGTTTCATAAAAATATATTCACATATAAGCGATTTTAATTATTCTCCATAAGAATAACATTGGTAATGAGTATGTAGGTTTGCTGAAACAAGGAACAGAAACAATTGGTTTTTATGAAAATATAAATAGAATTTAACTAGGCGAAGCCACATACTAAGTTTCATCGATATTCAATCATAAATAAGCGATATATGACATTCTAGTTATTCTCCATAAGAATAACATGGGGGCTGAGTACGGAGGTTTGCTGCTACGGGAATAATCAACAAAAAATCAATTTTTTGTGCAAATATCAATATACCAGTACTACTTGAAGCCACATACCAAGTTTCATCAACATACATTAATAAATAATCGAGATATCAAATTTTATTTATTCTCCATAAGGATAACATTGGACAACGTACTGTGTTTAGCACTTTGAATATCTCTGCAATGGTTGGGCGTAGAATCACAATTTAAACACCAAAATGATTGTTTTGTGGAACTGAACAGATTGGTAAAAGCAAATGTGAAGTTTACATTAAAATAAACTGAGGAAAAGCCAAAAACCTTTTTCCCATAAGATTAACATGGGAGATTTTATGAGCAGGTTTTTTGGATTTTCTCCGCAACCACTTAACCTAGGTTAATAATTCAAAATACCAAATTATTTGTTTTTTTAAGGTCTATAACATGGTCAAAACCAAAATTAAGTTTTTTAAAAATTTTAGGGTGATAAATGCAAAAAACTTATTTTTGGAAAATTTAAAACCCCCATAAACCCCCCTTCCCGTGGTCCGATATTTATGGTTTTCGAACTTAAATCCATGAATGTCACTTTACACATTTGAGCCAAATTTCATCGAAATCGGACGTTTTTTACTCAAGTTATCGCGGTAACGGACACATATATATATATAGATATATATATATATATATATATATACATATATATAAATTTGAACGAATAGTGTTTTTGGCATCTGGGGACCTCAAAACAAAAAGTTATCATGGTCTCGGGCTTAAGTCTTACTATGAGACCTACGGTAATAGCTTCTTCCCTATAGGGGAAATTCGCTAATTACATTTTCATTAATATTTTTTTCATAACTCCGTACAAAAAGTAGCTATTTTCGATGACAGCTGATGTCAAAGAAAATTATCGTTTCCCAAGCTCTAATTTAGAGCAAGGGAAAAACGATCAGCAGGTCTCAATCAGTTTTCCATTTGTCCACTATGCGCACTAATGTTTCTTTACCATTTATTTTTACAATTTAAATCAGCTATTTTTACCATTTAACAATCTAAATGTAAACAGAAATAGGCGTCGTGATGAAAAGTATCGTTCATAACTTGTACCAAAAGTGGTTTTCCGGCACTTGCCCCAATTATTCCTCACTAATGAAACTTGAGGCTCTGCCTCACACAGGAAACTTGAGCGCGCACTGGAAAATGCCACTTTCGGTACTTTTAATGAAATATACTATTTCAAGATTCAAAAGATTTTATTAATTTTACTGTACTTGTTATTTTGTAACTCTCATCCACTTCTACAGATAAATCTAGGAGAGACTGCAATGCTCTGCAAGTTCTCTATCAGACTCACGATGGAGGTGGCTCTGGTGACCTTGACTCAAGACTCGGGCTGGTGGATATTGGAGTCAAACGAACCGAGAACAGGTACTTATCACCTCTGATGCCTTTATGACAATTAACCCTCCGTCAGGCACATTGATTTTAAAACACCCAAGGGCGCTCACGGAAGTTACCTCCAGGAGTACAGAACCAAACAACGATGAGTAAAAAACATTTTAATAGCGATAAAACTGTATGAAAAACATTTTTTATGAGTTATTACACTATTACTTTGGTTGTATATAAAAGAGCAAATGTTATAATAAACAATAAAAGTATGTAAGTGTTGTGGATAAAAAAGACTTACTGTTTGTACATATACAATAGTATCGTATAAAATTAGAAAACAATTGCAATAGTGTATGACATAAAAGCACCTATGGTCTAATGAAAAAAATAATTTGTTACAAGAACTACTCATTTTGTCAAAGCTCTTAGAAAAAATTGCAATATTGTATGATATAAAAACACCTATGGTCTAATGAGAAAAATCATTTGTCACAAGGACTACTCATTTTGTCAAAGTCTTAGTCCAATTCCATGTCTTCCTCATCATCACCATTCACACAGTCAACACATCTTGCTGGGGCCGTATGCTCTCGACAGATAAAATTTCTGCATGTCGAACACCTTGTTTTCGATTCTGTCTACAGTTACACTGAAAACATCTCCCAGAAGTTACGTCATCAGCTGGTCTGGGTCGTTGAGTTTGATCTTGTTCAATATGCATGATTTCTCGAATCCGCTTTTTCAAGTCTCTAGGCACACTTCTGATTGTTAGTTTTGATTGAGCATATTCTTTGCACAAGCTTTTAGCGAGTTCATTCAAAAACACATTTCTTTTCATTTGTGGTTCACCAATATTTTTCTTCAGGACGATGAAGGCATTTAGAGCTCCAATATCAAGTAGCGAGTAGAATAATCGCATGGACCACCGATTTGTGATCCTTGCTGTAGAATAAGATTCTTTGTACTTATCTACATTATCAACCCCACCTTTACTAGAGTTGTAGAAAAGGATCATCTCAGGTTTTCCATAAGTTGCTGATTCCACATCCGTGTCAACAGCATCGTCAGTGTGCATAGAAGACAACAAAAGAACGTCTTTGTTCTTTTTTGCTTTGTATGAAACAACTGTCGCCTCTTTCTTGAAGGCAAAACAGGAGATTAGTTTATAAAAACTCACACGGGATTTCTCTTTTATTTTTGCTAAGAGTGCCTACCATAGTCAATTTATGGTCAATCAACAGACTATTACACAAAGGGATCGATGTGAAGAAGTTGTCCACTGTTACATTTCTTCTTGTGCCTGAAATTGGCTCGATCATTCTTATCACAACTTCTTTTCCTGAATTATCTGTGATGATGGTCCATCCGGCTGCTTGCAAACATAGACTTCTGCTTGCATTGTAAAAAGTTCTAGCGCAAACCAAACCATAAACTTTTATGCCGTATTTAGCTGGCTTTGACTTTATAAATTGCCGAAAGCTGCACCTGCCTCTGAATGATTCCAACATTTCGTCAACTGTAACAGACTCACTGACAATGAAGTTTTTTTTACAGTTTTCTATGAAATTTTCAAACAAATCTCTGATGTGTGCCATTTTGTCCAAACTTTTTCATTCTTCTCTGGTTAGAATATTATCGAACCTCAAGGACCGAATCAAAAACTTAAAACGCTTGATTGACATGGTACATCTACAAAATTCTACCCCAAACCCTTCTCTAGCCCATAGGTCTTCTAGAATTTCTTGGCTGCTTTTCAACACTCCAACCATGTATAAAAGGCCAATGACAGATTTCACTTCCCTGCTAAATTTGTGTTTATTTTCATTTATGTAAATGTTAGGACATTCTGTGATTTCATTAATCATTTCATCGGTGGAAATATAACTTCCACATTTTGCCTACAGTCATAGCCTCACGGGCGGATTGTGAAACACAGCCCATTCTCATTCTTATTACATTTCTTTGAGGTGTTCTTCTTTGATTTACAACAGGTTCTAAGTCCCATAACATGTCCCTCTTTTTACTAACGTAAGCAAGTTTACCATCGATTCTGCTAACAATATTTTCATTTAGTCAAGTTTTTAGAGGTAAGGTTTTTAGAGGGGGTATCATCAAAATCTAATTCAGGATAAATACCTTTTGTAATTTCAGAGTCATATTCGGGCACTAATTCTTCCTCATATTCATTATTCTCTTCAACAGTCGCTTCTTCTTCTCCTTCGTTTTCATCACCATCGTCATTTAGGCCCGAATCCTCCTCTGCACTGTCACAAAAAAGTTCCTGAACAAACGCACCGGTAGGTCTTTCCACTAAAGGTTGTTCCCTGTCCTCCTGTTCAACACTAGCCAACAATCGCGCAATTCGTTCTTCTTCATCCATTTTATGATATCGCAAAATAAGGTCAAACACAAGGGTGCACACGGAACTAGGCTCCGGGAAACCGGTTACATCACAGGGCGCACACGGAAGCTACTTCCAGTAGTGACGCGAACCGCTCCCCAAGGTCGACTGACAACTGGGAAAGGGGTGAGAGTTGCCGAAACCGATTCCGCAAAAGAGGCGCGTGAGGTATGGCAGGCGACAGCCCTGCCGAACGCAAACTATGGTTTTTACAACGAAAAATGTAGTGACCCGGAGGGAACTTCCGTGATGCGCCCCATGGAAAGTTAACTCTATTTTTAGAAAGCAACATGACATGCTGATATATCAGCAGTTGGGGCTCTAAGAGTTAGAGGTTTGTTTGTAAGCATTAACAATGTCTACCTGGATATGCTATTGTCAGCTAAAAGGGCACTGAATGCACATTCTCTGAAAAAAGTAAGCATTTTGACAGTTGTATGTTCCAGGCAAACAGGTTTTTTCAGGTATGTTACTCTATTTTTCAACTCCTTTTTGTTCCTATGTTTAAAACACATATATTAAAGCTTTAGGTTCACTTTTAGATATTAATTTGGTGAGTTAGTTGTGGTTTTATTAATATTTAAAAAAACACTCATAGTTAACTTCTTAACTCGCCACTTGAGGATTTTGATTAGAAAAGTGAAGTTTATGGAAAGTATTTAAATGAAAACCTATTTCATAAACATGGTTGTTGTTGCAGCGCAGGCAAGAAGCACCTGTACCACTCTGTGAACCTGACATTGCTGGACCTGCGCAACAAGCAGCGCCATCTTTACCTGGTGTTGTATGACAACCTGCACACCGAGTCATATCTGGCGTGTGCGCGCATCACCCCGCTCGAGCCCTCCATCGCCAAGTGAGTCACAACGGGCTCCGATTCGTGCTGCACTCTACTGCGGTTAGCTGCAGGTTCTCTCCTCTAGGGGCGCAGACTGGCTATTGGTCGTGGTAGCCGTATTGTATAAATCGTAGAAACACCTTGTTCTTACGAAGTTCACGGCTTCGATTCCCGCTCAATGTAATTTTGGGAAGGCTTCTCCAAATTGTGTAACATAAACCCCCTACCAAGAGGCCATTAATTAATCCATTAAGGTAGTAATTTTATTCTATTCACAACAGCCCATAGCGGAATTTGATTGGTGCTGCACTCTAGTAGCAAAATGTTTAACTAATGACTGCGGGCAACTACAGTTCTTTCCACTAGGAGCGCGGACTGACTATAAACCTATCTAATGCTGCTAGGCCACTGGTTGTGATAGCCGTGTGGGCTAGTCACACCTTGGCCAGGTGTTGATACAAAGTACATGGGTTCGATTCCCGAACACGACCAAAACTGATCAGTCGTGCAACTCACAACGAGTTATCAAATCAAAATAACTTTTCCCAAATAAAAAAATGGAAAAAAAACTTTTTTCAAATGAAAATGGACAGCGATTATGAATTTGAATACTTATTGATACCCGACACTTGTGGATTTTGGGGTGTGGGGAAAATGTTGTGTGTATTACGGGAGTAAAGTACATTGTCTAGTAAATTAGAAAATGACAATACCAAATTCAAAAAATTCTTAAAAGAATATCTGATTAGCATAGCTCCCTACTCATTAAATGAATTTTTCCACCTCTCGTAAAACTTGAAAGGTAATGTAGAAGGTTTATGGTACCTTCTATGTACCACGAGAAGTTCTATGTACCCTCTATGAACACGAGCAAGTTTCCCTGAGCATCCGGGAAAATGTAATAACCTTATAGTGTAAAAATGTGATTAAATAACAATTATTTACTTTGCTTTACTTAAAAAATGTAGGTTTGATTTAATTTGTTTCAAATATGTATTAGATGTAAGAAAAGACACTTGACACTATTCAATGTATACTCTGTGTACTGCCTATGAATAAATAATTTTGAATTAAATTGAATTGAATTGTCTCCCTCGGGAAAATTGTCGCTCTCGCCAACGGCGTCGGGTGGCAATAATTTCCCTCAGGGAGACAAAGTTGCACTTTACTCCCTTAATACACAAATAATTATTATTCATGAAGCACATAGGTTGTGCAGAATGGTGTCATTTACAAAAAAAAATAAAACAATACATAATATTACAATCAGTTTGAGATTTGAGCTAACCGGTCTTTGGCAACGTTGGTAGGAGGGCCCAAGTAAAATAAATGGTGGCAGGCTTTCTTAGAAGTTGACGGAATTGGTTAATTCATTGTGATTTGCATATCGTCAACACTGATTTTGGTACTTTTACTTAAGTTATCGTGTATGTGCCACTACGACTCTTAAACTGAAAGAAAACTATATTTCCATTAAAATACCCTATTAATCCATTTAAAAGCACAAATTGTCTATTCCAGTTCTTAGATTTTCAAAATGACAAGTTAGGAATGGGACCAGCTCGTAACTCTACGCCAATGGACTGAAGAACACCTACATGACACATGACACATTGTCTTTATCATCATAGCAATAGTGTCTCAATATCTATAAAATAATTCAATTCTACCTCAAAATTAAGGGCAAGTTCACATATATGAGTGTGTGTAGGACAGTGTTGCAGACCCAGGCTGAAGGGAGGAGAAGGAGGCCAGTGGTCATGTCTGCCTTTCTGACTTTTTAGTAATAAATGGCTCTAATGAAAATCGTAGCCATCTATAAATCTGTAAGCCATCTATGTCTTGCTCCCTCCTCCTGTTAGTGTAAAACTGAGCTTCCAAATTTTTTCCGGCTTGAATCCTGATGGAAGCACTAATCAAATCAAATATATTTTATTCATTATTTTATCATACAAATAATAAATGGCATAATTTGAAACATAATAATTTTAAATAGTTGTTAAAAACTTTTTAATGCAAGCAATAATATCCAGTGCTAGATTTAGTTATTTTTGTATTGGCTAAATATAAAAATATTGACTATAAATTTATAAAACTTAAGCAAAATAAGTATATAATTTTATCAAACTGGAAAACTGATAATAAATTATTAAACGATTTGCAATTTACAAAAAAATAACAATCAACAAAAGTAAACATTCAGGAGCTAAATGTTTTATTATTATTATTTGATTTGAAACATAAATGTTTCCAACCAGCTCAGTAAAATAACTATCGATCATCTCGAAAGTTATTATTTTAGTGAGCTGGTTGGAAATATTTCAAGTATCTTGAGTTTTGAGTATCTCGGCTGTTATCCTCCTTTTATAAGTACCGGCATTGATCTAGGATCAGTCCAGGATCTAAGCTACCATTCCCTGGTACCAACCCGGGTCCTATCCCAGCTCCAGTATACACATACCTAACACCTACTCATGCATCGGTTATGGTTAATAATATGTATGGGTTAGTGTAGGGCATTATTGCAGAAATGTGTTTTAGGCAAACTCAGATGTGTATAACTTTTGTGGGCATTACAGCCTACACAGACTAATGTACTTTGAGAGTTCTCACTCACAACAAAACAATATATTTTTGCAGAGCAGTGATGCAAACAAATGGACTGAAGGGTACATTGACATTGCAGCAGACTTATCCGTTTGCAACTACCCAAGTCTCATTGTGGTGGGAGAACAAGCCAGAGGGCCTCGGAGGGTTCAGGATCCACGAGCTGCCAGCAATCCCGGACATTGGATACAACGAGGACCGCAAACACTGCCAGGGCATCGGTGCAGTGTACAACCCTTCCAGCAAACCCACGGCGGCTGAGGCTCCTCTGCCAGGTTGTCAATTAGTCACTTGGTCGTGAGAAATATTCTACATTGGATGTTATTAATTTTATAGTAATGAAAACCGGGTGTGATGGTCATATTACGAATATGTTTTCTTAATACTTAATGTAATGTGATAATTGCCAACAGTAAGTGACATCTGATTGATTTATTAACATAAATAATCATATCTAATTCCATAAGCCCAAATTTGACAGTGAAATTGTGAGCGAATGGGAGGTCGTACAAAGCTGGGAGAGGACTTATTTTAAAGGGTCTGGGCATGACATTTGTTATTTATTTTTCTTAATTATGTACCGAAATGTTGTTACGGATTTATAATTTCCATTTAAATAGTATGGGGATTTAAAAACATCTGCTTTTTTACATTAAAAAATGCCTACTTTGTTTGTGAACTGCCATGTGCCCCTATTTATATTGTTTTGACATCCTCAGCATATTGTAAAGAGTAAACAAAATCAGATGAAGCAGGGTATTGGAGCAAAGTTAGGGGCTATGGCCTCTTCAAGCCACTAGTTTTGTTGTATTTCTATTAGTGCAAGGTACCAGTACTTATTGCCGCAGGTATCTTTGAAAGAATAAATACCCCCATAGCAGCAAACCTGCGTACTCAGAGAATTTCCAATGCATATATATGTATACGCATACGCATATAATGCCCCATAAAGCCACATACCAAGTTTCATCAATATACATTAATAAATAAACTATTTATGGCATTTTTAATTTTTCCATAAGAATAACATGGCGGGAGAGTATGCAGGTTTGCTGAAACAAGGAACACAAAAAGTGGGTTTTTATACTAATATCAATATAACTCAACTAGGTAAAGCCACGTACCAAGTTTTATTAATTTATGTTCATAATAAAGGTGATAACATTTTTCTTATTCTCCATAAGAATAACATGGGGGCTGAGTACGCAGGTTTGCTGCTACGGGAACTATCAGCAACAAATTTTTGTTGTGCAAATATCAATAGACCACAATAATATAAAGCAATATACCAAGTTTCGTCAGACTAACTTGATAAATTTGCAAGATATATAATTTTTCTCATTCTCCATGAAAATTGTTTGTTTTTTAGGCCAAATCCAATGGTGAAAAGTAAAATTTGATTTACTAAAATATTATTTGTAAAAAACTCAAAAAACCCATTTTTAGGTTACAAAACCCCCCTAAAATACCCTTTCGGATAGAGCAATCTGCTGGTTTTCGAACTTAAGTCATAAATGTTGCTTTACATGTTTGTACCAAGTTTCATCAAAATCGGACCATTTTTACGAGAGTTATCACACCCACGGACACATATTTATATTTATATATATATATGTATAGAACAAATTTGAACGAATGGTGTTTTTGGCATCTGGGGACCTCAAAACGAAAATAAATTTATCATGGTCCTGGGCCTAGGTCTTACCATACCGACTACGGTAATAGCTTCTTCCTTATAGGGGAAATTCGCTAAAAATGACAGTACAAGTATGGTAATAATTTATTTATTGGTTTGAAGTAGGTCTGCAAATGTAAACCAGTAAACATTTTAACTTATTTGGTACTACAGGGTGTTAAAAAAACCTTTCAGAACTTTGGTATATGACTCCTCATACAAAAATAAAGAAAAAAGTTCACGTCCTAAAACGCTTAGTTTTCTATCTATCTGTCTGTATGCGTTTATTACTTCATACGTTATATCTTAGGAATATCTGAAGATATCAACTTCAAATTTGGTACATATATTACATCTGATAAGACTTATTTTGGTATGGAATATCAAGTTTCTACTTTGCACCATTTCAAAATGGCGGCTATTTTTGGTTTTCAAATCTAAATATCTTAAAAACCGTAATCTCAAAGATTGTAAAATCAAAAAAGTTGTGACGTTTTGTTCTAAAAATATTTATATGAAGATTTTAGCAATAGAATTATTAATAACTGAGAAATCGGGATTTTTATTAGTTATTAAAACATGATATTTTAGGCAGAACTGGCAAAAAACCACGTTTTAACTTATAAAAATTACAATTTCTCACTTATATACAATCTTTCAAATTTGAAGTTAATATCTTCTCATGTTCCTAAGATATAAGGTATTAAATAAAAAACACATACAGACAGATAGACGGAAAACTAAGCGTTTTAGAACATACCTTCATATGAACTTTTATCTTTATTTTTGTATGAGGAATCATATGCCAAAGTCCTGAAAGGTTTTTTTAAACATCCTGTATAAAAGATATTTGTTGAAAAGTTACTAACACTAAAGTAATATATTGAGACTCGGCTTCCTCTACTGTGTTTTGGCAGAGTCTTTGATTCAGATAAATGAATACCAATTTCAAACATTGTTCTTCAAGGGGAAGTATCACAAGATGAGTATGCTGTGGGGGACCTGTCAGGCAAGGTCGGGTATGATAACAAGCGTCGCTGGGACACACACTTGCCGCTGTTTGGCCGCCACTCTGTCGCTCACCGCTCCTTCGTCGTCTATAAGTATGTTGATAACAGTGGTAGTTACAGACAGGAAATAGGCCTATGTAATACATGTTTTTGTAAAATAAGTTTGACAATGACAGTATTTTTACATGTCATCAAAGAGTAAACAATAATAAAACTCAAAGAGTAATGTACAAGTTTATGTTTTTTATACAGCTAAAAATCGTAAGTTATTTAATATTATTTGTTTTTAATTCATGTTTGTACTTATTAATCCTTGTTATTATGTTTGATGAACCTTTCAAATACACAAAAATAACAAAATAGTTTAACTTAAAACTTTGTTTTCTTTTTATAAAAAACCGTTGTCTTATAATTGCATTTGCTCTAAAATCTGTCAGTTTGTTCAATAGATCATAAAAACATTTGAACTAAAAGTTGCCTGTTTTATTTCAGCTAAATGCAACTCAAAATGTTTAATTGCAGGAACAATGATATAAGCGGAGTTGAGGAACCTTGGGTGTGCGCCACTCTTACAAGGTTCACCCGATATAACACCAAAGTAGCAATGGCAACAGCTGAGGTGATATTCAGGTAATCCAATTCTGTAATTAATCTTTTTAACCTCTCTCTGTTTTTGTTATATTTAACTTTTATCAAATTTATATCTACATTATACTACAGTTTTGATTTATATTGTACTTGATATTCTAAGTAAATATATGTATTTGTAGGGGAGAAGTAGATACATATTGTGCCTACAAACCTAACAAGCCTGCAGACTTCACCCTGCCACTAAAGTCATCTGATACTATATGTAGCCAATCATGAGCTGAATATTGTTAAATAACACTGGAAGATCACAAATCTACTCCCTTCTTTTCGATCTCCTCAAAATTAAACAATATATTAATTTGCAAGACAAAATAATAAAATAATTTTTTACCATTCAGTTTAAAACTATTTTATGAATATTTTTACTGAGGTTAAGTAAAATTGTTTACGCTTTTTGAACTAATAGGACCGTATACAAACAAAAAAATCCTAAGAGGGGGGAACTATTTGCTTGAATTCATGCAATTGAATTCGCTTGTGTTATAAAATTAAATTAAGCTGTTTAAATGTTTTTTGTTTTGGATGTCAACAGCTAGAGTAGACCGCATGCAAATTGTCCGATGATTACTTGCCTATATGATTTCCCCCTCACCCCCTCTCATCCAACACTGTTGCCATACGAATTTCACAAACAATGATTCAGTATGCTTGTTTTTTAGGTTGTGTACGATAGGAATGGATTTCAAAACAGACGACAGATGTACTTTACCATATGTTTTATTATTATACCAGAGCGATTTGGCAACAATGTATTAACTTCCATCGGACTACTTTGGTGCTACTTACTCTAGTTGGGATACAATTGATGTTATGAAACATATCATTGTTGTTATCCACCAAAAATTGTAAACTACTTTGCACTACTACGGATTAAGACAATTTCTTTAAACCTTCAACCATTGAAACCATTGAACCATTGAAATCAGTTAAGAAATTCTGAAGAAATCCTGTTTACAAAAATCACATGATAAATTTAGCAGAAAATGTTGTTTGTAAATCCGAAAAGTCTATTTCATATTTAGAAAAGTAGGACGATATTTATGTATTTAATGCAGTGTAGAATGATTTGCAAATATCTAATATATAATATACATAATAATAATAATTTCTTTTTATTTAGAGTTTACGACGATGATAATTATATAGTCGATGATTTCTGTGTTGGAGCAGTGGAAGATCAAGCTCTAGCAATGCCTTTAAATGGGATTAACGGCTGCAAACTGCCGAATAGAGTCACATGATCAAAATATTATGTAGGCCCATTAGTTAGTTGTAGGCCCGATATATGACCCTCTTTGTTGTTAGGGGAACCCTTTCAATTGATAAAGAGAAAAACTGATGATTCTTGTTTTAGAGACGGAAAAGATAAATTATCTCCCCTATTTTAAGAATGAAGTTGTGTGTATGCCTGTTATTTAATTTGATTCATATCTGTTATAAAACTATTTCCCTGGAATGTTAAACATGTAAAACAACTTTGTCTCATCTCAACTTCTTGAACTCAATTCATTTACCCATTTAAGTGACCTACCTTATCCTGTTACACAGGTATCCCCTGGCTGGGCATGTGATATTCCGCCAGCCACGGGAGGATTGGACGGCAGACACAGTTGTCTTGGTAGAGCAGCTAGTCCATGCAGATGGAACGTCACTCAAGACAACTGAGGACCACCGCTGGGGCATCAGTGTGGAGCCCCCAGGCAAGGACTTCTACGACTGGCAGAACAGATGTGTCAGTGCTGGCCCTTCGTATGATGGATTCCTTGTAAGTTGACAAGTCAAGACACTGTAAAAAATATGTAGACAACAAGAGTAAACTTCAAACGTCAAGTGTAGATGTAATAGTGAACCACAGTTTTTTTTATGCTTACAGTGCCTTTAGGGATGTAAGATATAAGGCAGAAATGGCCTTATTGTCCTGGAATGACTTTAGAACTGAGCTCAGAACAGTGGCGGACTTGCCTATGACGCCGCCCCTAGGCCCGTTCGGTCGGCCGCCCCTTTGTGTTTCGCGAAAAAAGGAAAGGTTTGAGCATAAAGGCGATATTAAATTTCCCATTGTTGGCATGCTTATTAATGCAATTTTCCAAGAAAGTCATAGTAAAATATGAGTACATTATTTTTAATTTATATTTATACGTTTTGAGAAAAACATGTTTTGTAGGGGTGGCCGAGTTTTTTAAATCGAGTCGAGTATTCAACCAAACTACTCGAGTGTCGAGTCGAGTCGAGTAGTGCTTTGAAAAGTAAAAAAAACTAATTTTATTTTTTGTATTGAAAACAATGTTTTTTACATATTAAACTTTAATTATAAACATATCATTTTATTGAATCATTAATTTTATTATTTGTATTATTTTAACCTTTATTTTACAATGAATGAATAATGATTTAAATGAAAAATATATATACACATAGGCTATACTGTTTTCAACAACCAAAACAAACAAAAGACAAGTATTCAACAACCAAAACAAACAAAAGACAAGTATTACAAATATATATTCATACAAAGATTTTGGGTTGGTTTATCAAAACCAGAACATTTTGAAAAGAAAGTGATTTTTTTACCCTGACCCAAACACTCCCTGTGCCCCTCTCTTACTTATCTTAACTCACAAGTATCCATAAATAACCCACCTGTCAATGTCTCCTTTCATATGAGCTAAAAATAGATTTTAAGCTTATTTTTCTTTATTTCAGTCAATTATTTTGTTAAACAATGGTTAGCGCCGTAAATGTGGGTAAACGGCGGGGGTAACTAAGCTATTTTCATCTATCTGTGGTAAACGGCGGGAGTAGTCAACTACTCTACTCGATCGAGTATTTTTACTACTTGGCTCGGCCTTCGAGTAGTCTTTATTACTTGAACAAATACTCGAAACTCGAGTACTCGCCCACCCCTAATATTTTGTGGTTGAGGCAAGAATGAATATGAATAGCCTAAATTAATCACTGGACGCTATGCCGTTCTTGAAAAAATTTGATTAAAATTTATTCAGTTAAAATTGCTTTTCTTTTAGTTTCTCTTCTAATTTCTATGCACTTAATAACATATATGATACCCATATAAGATATTTTATTTTGTGATTTAATTATGAGTACTGTAATTGGGAATTTATAAAATGGGCGGAATTTTGAGCAATGACTTAATTGCTTTATTTACTAACCATCATTTTCTCAGGAGGTTAACAACAAAATACACCATACTCTAAAATAACTTAGGCCTGAACGATTTTAAATTTAACATTCAAAACAGCTAACAATAATTTTACTTAACATATAACTGTAGTATCACCTCTTTATATGAGTTGAGTATTCAATATAACATTTAACTTCAACTTTAAAGGAATAGAGAGGCCTTTATTTTATTTTTAAGATCATACTAAAAAAAACACAATTTTACCTGATTCGATTCCACGAATCTAAGCAGTTATTTGTTATACTTTATACATTAAATTAATAAATACAAGTATAAACATGGCTTTTGCCGGATATTATTATGACTGACATATTATAATTAATACAGTTTGAGAATTAATTTCAACTGTATGAGTAGTAGAGTAGTTTATTATACGATTTTAAATGTCATACAAATTATTACTGTACTTAGTGCATAACCGCTTTTGATTACAAATGTAGTATATCAATGGTACAAATACTAATCATAAACAGACAGAGATAAACCACGGTCTCATGTGTACTGGCCAGGAATTGATAGGGAAATAGAAGCACTGGTAAAAAACTGTACTAGTTGCATCACCACAGCCCATAGCACAGGGAAGCTTCCAACACACTTCTGGGAATATCCAACTCGGCCTTGGGAAAGGAAATATAATGATCATGCTGGATCATTCATGGGACCAATTATTTTCATTGTAGTTGATGCACATTCCAAATGGATCGAAACCTTTACAGTATCTAGCACCTCATTAAAAAGTGTCATTAAAATACTTGAGTCCCTCTTTGCTCGTTATGGAATTCCACAAACAACTGTATCTGATAATGCAGCTTGCTACACTGGATCAGAATTCCAATCATTTACAAAATTGTACCACATTACTCACAAAACTTGTGCTCCTTTTCATCCAGCTTCAAATGGCTAAGCAGAAAGGTATGTTAGTATTTTCAAACAGGCATTAAGATCCATACGTGCTCCTAACATCACGACTGGCTATAGTCCTGCAATGTTGTTTCTTGGAAGAGAAATACGATCACGGTTAGACATAATGAGTCCTGGCCCAATCAAAGCTGTTACAGACAAGCTGAGGAAAAACAAAGTTATTTTCAATGATCCTAGTTTTACTCCAGGAGAGGTAGTAGCAGTACGAAGCTATCAAAATCCAAATCAAAAGTGGATTGTGGGACGGATTGTCGCTAAAGATGGAATTTTGCACTATTCAGTCCATGTCAAGGGAGAGATGTGGAAGAGACATGTTGAACAGATTCGGAAAGTTGGAAATGAAGTTACTCCAGACACATGTGCAAAAAGAAGTTTCATTTCAACTAAGATACCGACATACGGAGTTCCTAATCCAACTGCATCAACAGAGGTTTTAGAACCATCTTCCAGACAAGAAAGAACCATACAAACATCCATGGAGAAACATCTAGCTCTCCTCCAGAATCATCGCCAATCCAACATCATGGTGAAACCACTTCAAATAGTGACTACCAATAGGTTCCTTTGGCATCTCCTTCCCAAGAGATCCAGCCTTCTCCGTCTACACCATCGCGGCCTCTGAGAAGATCAGCACGAACCAGGAAAACCCCAGATCGACTTAATCTATAACGTAATATCCTGAGGGGAGAAAGATGTCATATATCTTATCTACCTGATAGTACAGATATAGTTATTTTAGTATGAAAACAGATGTAAGAAAACACCTGTTACTATAGTTTCAATGTTGTGTTTAAGATCTATTTTCCACTATTTCTAAAGAATAATGTTTCATTACATTGACATATTTTATTAAATAAAGAACCGTTTGTTGTTATGATTTAAACAGTTATTAATGTATCTTAATACATTTTACATCGGTCCTCCCATGTTTGTAGACAGCAGGGATAGCCATTAGCTGAACAGGGCACCTAGAAAACAGTCTAGAAAGGCAGGGGCTATCTTATTTTGAGGACTAAGAGCAGCCATCACAAAGAGATTGCCCTCCAGTAACTTTGTCTTATTTTGCTTCAAACACAATAAATATACTGTATGATATTTTTATTTAAAATGTTATTGTAGGTTTAGAGTGTATCTGCTAAGTGAAGATTTTGATTTTTTCACTAAAAAAGTGTTGTTTGTTTGATTAGTTTTAATCTGGGTAGAGTTATGATTTTTTCGCTGACTTTTATGGAGAGCAAACTGTTTATATTTTTACTTCTTGTAATTCTTACTTCATAAAGAAAAAAATAATTGTGAACATAAACCCAAAAGAAGAAGAAAACACAGGTTCCTTTGGCATCTCCTTCCTAAGAGATCCAGCCTTCTCCGTCTACACCATCGCGGCCTCGGCGATGGACCTACGGTTGTTTATCATCTTCTTATTTTCAACCATACACCTGATGGTTTCTGTCGTATTGGTTCTCTGTCTGAGCGCCTAGGATTGCTCAACATTGCTGGTCGCAAAAATGAGAGTGAGACAGTGTTATAATCAAGGTGACCACGGTATGCTATATTATACGTAAAGCTGTTTACTGTTAATTCTCTAGCTTCTTTTTGGAGGCTTGATGCTTTTTCTTAATTCATTCCAAGAAATATAAATGATGTATCAAGTTTATAGATTTTTAAAGTTCCACGACCTGTTTTAAACAAGTTTATGAATACTGAATCTACAGCTTAGCACTGGTCAGATAATTGTTTCACATTATAAAGGTGGTAACATTTGTCAAGGTTATGATTTTGAGTGTTTATATTTGTTTGATCTCTCTTCCAGATAAATTCGTATTCATCTTTGTCAAACAATTATTTCAAAATATTTACTATATTCTTGATAAGCTCAGTTATAATAATTTTCTTTTGTCAGGTTTACTTTGAGAACAAGACAGAGGAGTGCCTCACCCATACACCTGATGGTTTCTGTCGGATCGGTTCTCTGTCTGAGCGCCTAGGATTGCTCAACATTGCTGGTCGCAAAAATGAGAGTGAGACAGTGAGTCGGAGGTTGTGGACTGACACTCTGCTTCCCCTCTCGGGCTCGTACGGTGTTGTAGGACGATCATTGGTTATCTTCGGTGACAATGGTCCTAAGGCAAGAGGAGAAAGGCTTGCATGTAGTAAGTGAGTATAAATCTGTTTTATTGTTTCATTTGTAGGAAACTTCTGTTACATTTTATTGTGAAGGTAAAATACTGGTTGTATTATACTAGCTTAAATTGATTATTTATCATGTCTTATTTATATTTTTGTTTATAAATGAATGTTGGTTTTCCATTATTAACCAATTCAACATTTTTATAGGATTACTAATGTCTTCCGGCGCAAAGGTGTTGTTAGAGATTGGTTTGGCAATGGAGAAGAAACAACTGTCAGTGGGAAAATAGAATTTTTTCAACAAACTGAGTATGAGGCCACCGATGTAGAGTTCTCACTCAGTGGATTGATGAATGCAGGCACTTACCACATCCACAAGGTATCGCTAACTTACTAGCTCTAATGCTAAATATTTAAAAAAAACTGGTCCTTTCTTGATTAAAAGCTATTTGAGGTAAATTTGAGGTGTTGATTTATTTTCTAGTTGTCATACAATGATTAATTTAAATGTTTTATTATGGTGTATAACCTATTCTCCCACTAGATTTCAACTCAATTGGTTTAGTAAATATTTATTGTTAACACGATTGGCATGTGAATTTTATGGCCAGTGAGGAAGAGCCCAAGCTTATCACATTGGAAGAAGGCCATTGTACATGATTATTGTTTACTATCCCACCAAATTGTCTATGTTTAAGGTTTTTCATATAATAGGTGTTATTAAAATTTGATTAATAATACATAGAATTAATGTACAGAATATAAAATATATTCTATAGAATACAAAATATAAAACAATGTAATGTAGGTAATGTAGTAATTGATGAACGAAGTGAATCACTGTATTGATGAAGAAGTTTCAGTGGCCGTGTGTGGGTGTGGGTGTGTGTGTGTGTGTGTGTGTGTGTGTGTGTGTGTGTGTGTGTGGGTGTGTTATCGAAATACTAAATAACTGTAAAACATATCTTAATGAAATTTTGAAGGAGTCATTTGGGATACCAAAGGGATGTTTTAACACAGCATTTGTATTTTATTTTGGATTATTAATAATTATTAAAACTAATTTTAATGTTTGATATTCAGTAGTTGAATTGGTTTTCGTAGTAAGCCATTGACTATGGTTGTCTTTAAAATGTCAGCTGGGATTTATCTGTGTTTCACTTGAGGGATTTTTATCCCCTATATGGGATATTTTGACTGCTTGTGGGATAAAATGGGATTGTGGGATAAAGTGGGATTTTTTGAAATCGGCATTACGTCTGCTAGTTTGCTTACAACTTACGACCAGAGCACCTTAGCAGTAGCACTTCTAGTGGATTTTCTCGCCGTACTGGCGCAGTTGCGGGGTTTCCCATTTTTTAACCTCGCTGTCCGCACCTATTATGATTTTATAAACGTCACAGAACGAACACTGAATCATGACAATTTCGCTGGCCAAACCATGTTGGACTTAACAAGCAAACTATATGCCATTATTTAGTACCTACTTCGTACTCTTTAGTACTACCATTAAAAATATTAGTACCTCTCACGTAAATAAATTATTTAATTTAGTTAATTCACCGTATCATTTAACCTATGTCGCATTGCTCAAAATGCTTTGAGGTATTAAAATGTAAAATACCTACAGGTAATTAGTAGATCTAAATAAGCTCTATCTAACGGTATAAATATTGTACTAATACATTATTCAATAATCATATAATATTTAACATTAATTGTGTTGCAATGTTTAACAAATCAGTGGAAAAGTGTGGGATATGACGAGGGATACTATAAGGGAGAGTCTGGGATAAAGTGGGATTTTTTGTATCAGTGCGTGGCATATTTTTATCGTAGAGTGGAAACACTGCATATTTGTTTTTAAGTCACTCAAATGTAAACATATTTCAACTATGGATTTGGTTATGTTTTGTTCCATCAATTTTTTTATTTCAAAATAGTTTAAAATGTGAGTGTTATGTAAATTAATAGTGTTTTGTCGTGTTTAAAACAATGCTTGTATCTATTTAGATTTATTATTAGTTTATTTTTTACTGGAAAACT
This sequence comes from Allygus modestus, assembly GCA_963675035.1. Taxonomy (NCBI): domain Eukaryota; kingdom Metazoa; phylum Arthropoda; class Insecta; order Hemiptera; family Cicadellidae; genus Allygus; species Allygus modestus. Next base: position 208,382,543 of record OY776111.1, read on the forward strand.
TCGATGTAAAAGCTAAGTGTTTGGACTAGTGATGATAAATTAATACAATAGGTTTTGGAATTTTTGAATTACTGGGACAGTATGACTCTGTAACACGACTGACTGTGATTGATAATCAAGCGTGTTGTAGACCTATAGTAGTATCTTTACATTGTGAACAAATTACTTGATGGCAGACTTACTAAACGATCATACGTGCAAACTATCTTTATTACATGTAATGTACCAAATAAGCCTCACTGTCACCTAATGTAGGTAAAAACAGTTCATTAAACAGAAAATTTGAACGAAGAAAAATCCACAACAAACCTTATTTAGTGCTTTTTAGTCTTGTTTATGTATGATGGTTAAAAAATAACTTTTGAGACCATAGGGCTCTAGCCCTGAAGTATTTTTGGGATAGGGGTAATATAAGTAAGCATCTAATAGTCCCAGCTTTTGCAGCCTTTTGTTACTTTTACTTTTGGTGAAGTCTTTCGCGAATAAGAAGTACATCCACTGTCATTTGACCGAATAACATTTTATAGCAGGAATAATTTATTGGACTTAACAACATTCTAGGCTTATTTTGCTTTTCTCAGCATGGGTAACACTTAGTTCATTCTCCTTTCTGTAAACTATGTTTCAGCTACATTTTAAGTTAAACACACAATTCTGTACACACAAAATTAAATTTGTAGTTCATGAACATTTGTTTCAAATAATTGTTTGATCATAGAAAATCTTCTCATCTGTTGGGTTAATACTGATACTTTGTAGACCAAGAAAATACAAAAGGATTTAATGAATTTGGATGAATACAGGAATCACAACAAACATGTTAATTTTCTTTATGATAAATATTTTTTGTCACTACCGTACTAAATTTGGTTCCCCTGATACCTATTTAATATGATTCTATTTATTTAAAAATAATAATTTTAAAATGTAGGATGTACATTTTTGTAGAAGTTAAACTAAAATGTTTGGAATTATTTACATTTTAGATGCCAGTGAGTGAATACTACGAGTTTCCATGTGAGGAGTCAACTTTGGGCACCATGTTTGACCCATACAACGTAGGTCCATCTACAGCTGCTGCTGTTGGTACTCCTGATCTGTATGCCATGGGTGACCTTAGCGGCAAGTACGGACAATTGGAGGGAGTGTCACACCTGGACACTTCTTATAATGACTCATCTCTCATGTTATTTGGACAACGTAGTGTGTTGGGTCGCTCCATCATCATATTTAGGAGAGATTCTACAAGGTGAATATGTGACAGCGATATAAGTTATACTTTGTTTGTGAAAACTCTGCTATTGCTATTGCTTGTTTAGTTATGAAATGAATTCGTAAATGGCTTCGTATTACTTTGTATTTGTTATCAATATACAATTTCAGCTCATCTAAAAACTACATGATGGTTAAAGATGCACATAAGGCAACATACAAAACAGTTTTCCAAAGTGTAATTACAAGGCAGATTCAACTGTAAACGTTTAGCAATAATTATTGTCAAAATTCCACCCACGCTTAAACAAAAAAAATCACTAAATCACTGATGGTTATACTCTGAAAATACTGTTTACTCTGCAAAATATAGAGCCAAAATGTTATCTCTAATTCTAAAAACTTTATTCTGGTACAGTATATCTATTATATTTAAAGGTGGACATGTGCTACAATAGAGAGAGGCTATGCTCCATCAGAAGCTAGAGAACTAAGAGCTATTGCTTCTTTCCATCATCCAAAAGGTTACGCTTGGGGATATATGCGCATGGTAAGACTATTTTTATACTTTTCAAATAGAAAGTATTTTTTTGTCCAGCACAATGTGGTTCCTATCAGAGTTAAGCATATAAATCTTCATCATTTCTGAAACTTTATCTCAAAAAATAATTAGTCTCCATGTGACTTGATTTATATAGATGGATCTACAGAGGAATGCTACAAATTCAAGATATACATTAAAAAACAATTTTAATTCAAATTAAAAATTACTTAAGCGTTACCTTAGTTAACAAGTTTGCTACAGTACCGATCGACGCCACTCACACAGACTAATGTAAAAATGAAAAAGGTTACTCAGGGACCACGGTAGTACTTGACACGTTTACCATAAGTACAACCTCATACAGTTGAGGTTCTATGTTTCATAACAACTTTCACTGATCATAATAACTTATAACTTCATGTTTTTAGCATTTTTCAAGGTGAGGCTTAGTTGAAAAATTCAGTCCACATTATGTTATTTTACTTATAGACCAAGTGACGTATATGTGCATCATTGAACTATTCTTATTCAAAGCGGTTCAAACACGTAATTTTAATTCTACCTTTTTTAATTTTATAGTTGGCAAACAATCACTTAAGTTTACTAAAACTGACAGTAACTGTGGGGCACTGATGCATGTAGAATAAAAATGTAAACATCTTCAAAATTGTCTCATAATATCAATAAATGTCAGACACATAGAACAAGCGCCCAACATGTGTGACAGATATCCCCGTAGACTATAACATGATCAGGCCTTTAAAAGGTACTAGTACTTTGAAACAAGTGCCTGCAAGGACACTGCCATGAATATGCATTGTCAGTCTATCTTGATTGGATCAGGCAAATGTGTGGCAGCAGCCTATTAATAGAAAACTGGTCTCCGAATATTTGCTGCGACTATTAATGTTGAAGTTTGTACAATGAATATATATTGTACCGACTGTGGATGTATCAAGGCAGTTTGGAGTAGCGCGGGGTTTGGAAAACTATGGGATCGGATAAAATGACTTGTATTTCCCATGTTTTCATTTCATGTTATATCCTTCTTCAGCCAAAGAAATTATCCATGTGTCTTGTTTAAACTAGGAGTACGCTCATACTTCCCGTAAGAGAATGAACAAAGATTTTATTTTAAAATTATTTCCCTCAATACTAATTTAACTTGTAAAAAAGGTGATTATAAATGTTAAAACATTCAACATAGTTTACAATCTGTTGAAACATCAGAGTATCATAACACACTGCTATGGTATTGAGAATCATGCTACTATTCAGGTTTATTGCTCCCACTGCCTTAAAAACCCTACACTTTTTAGGGAAGACAAACATTAAGACACTTAATCAATATTGAGTGACAAATTATGTTATAAATAATGTAATAAATATAGCATCATCAAAAACCAAGACATCAACTAATATCATTAGTTGATAATAACTAATATGCTCAGAACCAAATGTGCGTAAACAATTGTCTTTTACAAACTTGGATTAGCGTCTAAAACTGTATACTTCCCTAAAACTTCGAAGTCTGCAAAAAAACCAGAGCGCTTCAATTTTAGATTATTATTTATGCTGCAACAGGATGCCGAGGAATCCAATGTTTAAACAAAATTTAATTGTGGACTACAGTGGAATAACATTCTTTTACCGATTTCAAAGGACTGCCAAAGAGAATGTGTGAAGTGAATAAGCACAAAACTGAACATGATAATTAAATCATACAAAGGTACCAAATCCGATTAAAATACAAAATAAAATGTCATGAGTTGAACGACTAAGACAATAACTGTCAAAAATGAATTTTGAAATATATGTTGACTAACTTCGTCCGTTACATAAACCAATTAAAAAACACAAAAATCTATTATGCTCTCCTGAAACTTGAGTGGCAACAAAAAAAACGAGAACTACCTATATTATTAATTGATACGACGCAGGGTCGCAAAAAGGTGGTTTAAAATCTTGTTTGTCTTAAGTAAAATTTTGCAAGGATTCCAAAGTTTAATTTGATTTTCAATTGGACCTATGGTATAGAGTTGTATTTTTTTACCGATTTCAGAGGGCCGCCATACGGAAAGGGTGAAAGTGGAAAGTAGGCCAGTTAATGAACTTAACCTTAGGGGTCTGCGGTGCACCGAAAAACCGGTACCGGTACGGTACACAACTAATTACCGTCATCGGTTCGGTACAGAACATAACCCCGGTACAGATTCGGTACGGTACAGTTTACTGCTTCAAACAATAAACAGAGATAAGCTAAACAATGTTTAACAAAATAAGTGGTTTAAATAAGACCGACTCCTATTTATAACTAGTCATTTCCTTTAAGGAAAACAAGCCCCAAAACTCGTAGGAAAAGAGACGTTGACAGGTGTTATTTATAGCTGAACGAGAATGGAGATAAGAAAGGTGTGCAAGGGGAGTGGGGAGTAGCTGGGTAGGGTCGCAAAAAATGTCCTTGAAGACAAGAAAGGTTTAGACTAGGAAAGCGTGAGGGGTAAGGGAGGAGGGAGGTAAATTAGCTGTAAGTCAGTTGTTTGTCAACAATATTCCTAGGGTGAGTGGCTGTAAATCAGTTGTTTGTCAACATCATTCCTAGAGTGAGAAAAGGAATACTATCCTTTAAATCACTTTCGTTCTACATTATGATTTCAAATTAAACTGCTTTTATTTGTGTATTATTATTATTGTTATTGAAGTATACTAGTTAAATTTTTAAATTATATTAAAAAAGGTTTAAAAAATGGTTGAAAACTAATTCAAAAATAGCCACTAACTTAAATTTCAAATGGTAGCATAAATTTGTTATTTTTTACTGTGCTGTGAAATTTGTACATACATATTTATACATACATTTATTGTACATACTGTTATGTGTTAGATTATCTTGTGTGGTTTTGGAAAATTCAACTAAAATTTATTATTAACAATAACCTAAATTTATTTTTTGATAAGGTTAATAGTTAATTATTTCAAATATGATATAGGCAAATTAACATTATATAAAACTGTCTTACTTTTATTACTTTATTTATTTATTTTTCAGTTTTCCATGGTACTTATGTTTAAATAAATGTACTGTAATATTTGTTATGGACTTCAATTTTGAATTTAGTAATGTAATTAAGTAATTTTAGAATTATTTTGATTTTAATCTTCAGTATTTATTGGTCTAATTTTCTAATATCTAATTTCTTTTAGTTTCACATCATACATAGTTTTATTTAAGTTATCTGATTTTACTTTGTATTATTGATGTAATAATCTCCCAATGCAACAAGAATAGTATTTACAAAACTTTGATTTTTGTTGTTTGTATGAATTAATCCAATAGTTTTTATTTATATTGAAATCAATATAATTAATCAGTTAGCAACTTATGCAATTGATTGATTTTCAAGTAATTTTTGAATTTATTTCTCATGATTATTTCAAGAACTTGCATTAATACCTAATAATAACAATGTTAAAATGTAATACTCCGAAGATGCAGGTTTTAAAAATATTTTTATCTTTAGTATAGTTATTTATTTGTTTAATCAAATTAATAATAATAATTGTATATGACCTTAATTATTACTCAATAATTTGTTTATGATACATTCAAATTAATAACTAAATTAGTATATATGACGGTACATTGTACCGTACCGAATTTGTACCGAGAACCGAGGTACAAAATCTTTTACCGTACCGAACCATACCGATCTGAAATTGTTGGTACCGCAGACCCCTACTTAACCTTAAAATCAAAGTAAAGAATTTGTATACCAAATATGAAATAGACTAAAGCGTTCTTGAGTTACACTTCTTAAAACAATTTTGAATGAATTTTGTTGAGTAAATGGACTCATTTCATTCATTCAATAAGGATAATTTACTATCTTGAGAGTATGAATGCCATATAACTTTCTCGTAGCTGCTCTCTAAGTAGTGCCGGGACTGGTATGTGCTAGCATAGAAAAATAAAGCAGGTATAGAAGTGTCACGGAATGCTAAAATTTGCTAACACAAAATTGTTAATTCAACCGGCCAGATCATACGAGCAAAACCGGCCAAGCGACGTTGCCTGTCTGTGCACTCCAGCCGGCTGGCCGGCCGGCCCAGCCGGTAGGGAAAAATTCCCTCGCCCTGCTTGGCGCTTGTCGTATTGAGTGCAGTGTTTACGCGCTCTTCGCATTATCTACTTCTCTGGTTAGTTTTCTATTCAATGATGCTAAAGATTTTGCCTCAATGTTAATTTATCGATTTACCAACTTTAAAAATACATTTAAAATCTTCTGAGATACTGGTACGTTTAATGTTGACTGACGATTTCTTTAAACATTTTTTAGTTCGAGGATAGTTTTCGTGTATGGGTTCATCGCGTCAATAATAAGATTAAAAGCTTAAGCTCTCTCTGTATGTTTTATAAACATACCCTGATTTATAAATAAAGGGTTACAGAAAATAAGTAAAATCATAATTTTAAAAGTAAACTATGTTTCACGATTAAATTGTAATGCATTTTATTACTGAATTTAATATTTTACAGTAACTTGTTCCTACGTGAAGAGCTAATTTCTTCAGTGAATTTATAGTAAATTTGTATGGCATCGGCTGCTAACATTTCAACATGTTATATACACTCTGCATTTTATGTACAGTATTCTCCTAAAGAACAACATTAAAGGCTGAGTACGCAGATTTGCTGCATCAAGAAATATAAACAATATGTTTTTGTGCAATTATCAATATAACTTAACCAGGTGAAGCTACATACCAAGTTTTATTTTTTATTTATGTTCATAACTAAGGGAGAGATAAAACTTCATTTATTCTCCATAAGAATAATATTAGGGCTGAGTATGCAGGTTTGCTGCTACGGGGACTATAACAAAAATTGTTTATGCAAATATCAATATACCAGTACTAGGTGAAGCCACAGGCCAAGTTTCATCAATATACATTCATAAATAATCGAGATATTAATTTAGAATTATTCTTACGGTACATATTATTTAGATGAAAGATGCATATATTTTTAATAATTTTAATAGTTTCAGCGAATTTCCCCAATAGGGAAGAAGCTATTATCGTAAAATAAAATTTAATATTGCACTTATTTATGAATATGCTTTGATGAAAGTTGGTAAGTGGTTCATGACGTAGTGAAGTACCATTTTAAATTCTCTGAGTATGCAGGTTTGATGCAACGGGGGTATTTTATTGTTAATCATCATTGCAAGTTATGGAATTTAAAAGGTTTAATTTGTCTAATGCAGTTCATGTTTTATCCTTCTGTAATAATAACATTCCAGAAATTTAATAAATACCAGATCAGTTCGAAACGAGATTTGTGCACATCCTCCATTTCCTGTGCATACAACGAGAGAGTGATCTCCACTGCCACACAGCCACACGTTTATCAGATCAGCCTTACCGCCTACCGATGCCGTGGCCGTGGCGGAAGCGACCGAGATTGCTCCCTGCGGGAATTTGGGAATCCCGCACTGCCCGACTTGGCAACAAGGCACCGCTAACTCAGACTTGAACGACGCGACAGCGCCTGCATTTCCATGATACCCGCGTACGCTTTTTCCCTACTTCGTGACACTTCTGTACCTGATTTATTTTTCTATGGTGCTAGGTTAAGGTCTGCTTTGGTGTTTATTTAACCTTACAAACCGAAATGTGAAAGCTTCAGTCTTTTGCTAATGGGTATTAACGCTACAGTTTTTCAACATGTTTATTTATTTTTCAATAGTGTATTTTTTAATATTTTTACAGTACCTACTCGGACCTACTGAACTATGACTGAAAAACGGAACACATGGCTAAATTTGTCTATCATTTTGATTAGTTATGATAGCAAAATTTAGCCATGTGTTCAGTTTTTCAATCATAGTTCAGTTAATTTTAACCCGATTTGAAATGTTAAAGCAGATATGGGTTTATAATTACATTTTCTAACTTTTATATTCTAGAAAGTTTTTTGTAAAATTTCTAGTTTTTTAGATATTTGAGGTTAAAAATTTCCAATGGCCTCCATTTTAAAACGGAAAGATTTTATTAAAAAATATGTTTACAAAAAAGAACCTACCAAGAAGAGTATTTAACCAAAATTTGGTTGAATTTGGTCTAGTCATTTTAAAAATATAAATTTTCTTGTAAAAATCACATACAGAGAGGCAGATAGTGAATGAAAAGAAATAGACCCCCGGTTACATGATGATTTATGTTCCTTTTGACTAGGGGTGTGCGAGTACTCAAAACTTCGAGTTTTCAGCGGAGTATTTCAATACTCGAACTCGACTCGAAGTTTTTAAAAATATCCGAAAGTTCGAGCGAGTATTTCCCGCCGATTTCCAGACAATCGCTAATGATTGCGACCGGCCAAAACGCGTAGTAACGGCCGCAAAAGGCGATCGTATCACGTAAAAACGGTTTCGTCATCTAATATTGATTATAAACGATGTTTGGACCAGGTGATACTGGCCAAATGACAACTGGACCTGTTTTATCGGCCGGAAACGAATGTCAAACTGTGTTTGTTTGTCAATACCTAATCCAGTTTGATTTTACTGGCCAAAACTTTGTATTGCTACTGATGTATTGGTTAGAAACCATGATTAGATTATCAAATCTAGAATGGTATCCAAATCCCATTACACTATTTTAAACTACCAACTGATGGCAAATACTCGCTCGAAAATACTCAAAAGTCGAAAATAATTGGCACTACTAGACTCGACTTGACTCGATTAAAAAAATCACTACTCACACACCTTTACTTTTGACATAGGAACAATATCCCGAAGTTAGCAACCTTAATTTGGAAACAACCTGTAAAATAGTTAGTTAGTAATGCCTCTCTCTTTAACTTTACTTTACAGAGATACTATTGCATACAGTATTTAAATGACAGCATGTTCAATACTTGCAGACTCAGTTGATTCATTATGATGGCAGTGCGAGTGACACAATCATTGAGGTGAACCTCAAACATCCTGGTGAACATGACCGCAACTTTGTAAGTAAAATAATTCTCATAAATAATTTGATATTATTTGTTATACATTGGCAGCGCCGTCCTTAGCCAACACAAGGCCTGGTGCAAGAAATGTTCGCGAGGCCTTTCTTTTTAATAATGACTACCTCTCCTCTTCCCTTTTTCTCCCTTCCCCTCCCTTTTCCAACCCCCGCCCTCGCACATCTACCATACATCATGATTTTTAATATTTAGTTTTAGAGACAATCATTTAATTTTAAAATTGTCATTTAAATATGAGAAAAACTTTGATTTTTGTGAAAACAGCCTTTTGTACTTCGCCATGACTTTCCACAGTTTTCTCTCCATACTTTCTTACCAAAAAATAACACTCCTTTTTACTCATTTTAAGATCACATATTGAAATAGAATCATTTAGAAGCAAATATAGAGGGAGTGGGATAGAGGGAGTGGAAATTGGAAATTATGAAACAGGTTCGTTATTACAGACCCTTTGGAACATCAAAAATTACAAGACACAAAGTACAGTTTGTATTTTACATTACATCATTGAAATGCAGGTGATAAATCAATGTAGGGCCTTGAAATTTACTAACGGGAATCTTGACTGCTTCAAATGAAGAGGCAAGTTGTCAGCCACCAGAAAAATTAACCAAAGTATACTTTTAATATACACACCTATAAAATGTCTTTGTTTTAAATTTGGCACACTTAAAAACGGACTAAACTCTAATTTCCTAATTATTGCATTTTGCCGAGCGATGGTGTGAGCCTTTTATTAGTGTGATGTTTGTACTTTTAGGCCTAGGCCTATACATACAAAATATTATACCAAGACTAACTAGTTTTTACAATAACTTTACTTATATTATTTCAAAGTTAAGGAAAGGCAAAAGAAAAACATTTGCAGTTAAAACTACATTTAATAAATTCAATTTTAATTTATTTTGATCAATTGATTTTTGATTAATTTTGTAATATTTTGTTAGTAATATTCAAGCTTAGTAAATTCTAAACGAAATGCTCCATAGATATTGACCTTCAAAATACTATAATGATTGGGGAGGGGCGGGGGTGGTAGCTGTTTAATTTGTAATCACCAAAAGTCTACACGTCTGCTCTCTAAGTATTTTCTGTATTTCTTAAGGCGTATTTCTTAAGGTATTACTTATAGAAGTAACTATTAATGGATTATCTTAATGGTGTCTTTTCTGAGGAACTTGATAAGGCATATTACCTTTAACAAGCATGACAAAATTTATTTGTGTTGTATGTACTGGCAATTAGAGTGATAACGGAAATCCCAAAAATCCACGAATCCCAGAATTTATGAAAGAACATTTTTAAGGAAAATCTAATTTTAATGGTTCCATGTATATTACTATAGTACTTTAGTTTTTGCAAAACTAAATCCTTCTCTAATTAAAACAAAACAAATATTACCTAATCAGACATGAACCTCCGTTCTCCCAGTCATAAAACAACATTTTTTTAAGATCTTTTTACGTAACATTATACAATAAACTGAAAGAATGAACAATCACAATTAAAAGAAGAATATGCTACAAAAAAATATAAGGAGCATGTTAAAATATCTTTCTGAATGAAACGTGTAAGATTGAGGAGATCGTTAATTAAAATTAAAAAATAATGAAAAGAATTAAATTTAAGGATTTGTTTTGCATCTGTAATACTGATTCTTATATACTTGATATTCTGCATACGCTGATGTAATTGCAACATTTGTGTAACCAATAAAGTTAAATTTCTATGAAGCTGACTATCTATATATTTTACTGTAATTCTGTTGCTTTAAAAAGCGATGTACCAAGTATGGATGAGTAAGAACCAGAAGTTTAATTTTTATGAATAAAGAATAAGTATGTATGTCACACATGTTAAAACCGATATCTGAAGTGGTAGACCTATTCTTATGTGTGATGGGTATGTTTGACAGACCCAGAACCACAACTGGGCCATCTACGTCAACCCCGTCGGTGTGGACGCCACGGTGCAAGTGCTGCACACTCGCTGTACCGCAGCCGGCTACTTGTGGAACCCGTACTACACCCAGCTGGCTGACCCACTTAATGTGAGTGGTTGTTAACCGTCATACAATATTCACAATTTTCACCATTATCTACCATGTGTTTTTTGCCTCAAAGTACAAATATTGAAACACATGTTGATTTGGCACTGAAGTTAGTCTTGCCAGCAGTTTCCTCCAAACCAATGTTTATATCAGTCCACTGAAAAGCAATCAAACCTCATTTTGGTTTTTTGTCACTACTGCTGCAGCAAACACTAGCTGTGTTCAATGTATTATTTTTATTTACGATCCAAATATTGTTATCAATGCAGTTTTAACTGTTCATCCCTTTCAACATTCTTTGAAGTTACCCTACCAATCGTGTTGAGACCAAATAAATAGTTTTGATTTCAAACTTTTAGTAGTTTCCCAATATTTTCCTAATTGCACTACTAATATTAAATTTAATGAAACAAAACATTCAATACATACATACATACATGTCAATATATTTATTACACTACTGAAGGTTTTAAGGCTTTTTCCATTACCATTACCAACTCCTTAGTCGTTGACCAACACACTTGTTGGATGGACTGCGTCGATGTTGAAATAACTATACTATCGTATTAAAACACATGAAAATCTTGTAATGAGTTGCTCATAAGAAACGATTCTTTAGAAGATCGCCAGACACTCTGTCAGATGAGACAGGGGTTCATTGATAAGTTTCTTTTGGAGCTAGTTCGTAAATTTCTTAGGATCTAGCGCATTTTAAAGCAGTGCAGAGCAAGAAATGGGTATGCTGTCATGGTTCAGCCTACATCTGGGGATGTAGTAATTATTATTTAATAAATTATTTCAGACATTATCCATCACTGATTGAGAGTAATATATTTCATTACAAGTACTGAAAGTGACGTTTTCTGTCCAAAACCCACTTCTTCAACAAAGAAAGTTAAAACGTCATATTAAGTTCTCAAACACTACACATTTAGAAACACAACTGAAAGATCACACTCAGATTTTTTCCAAAGCAGCACTCAAGGGTAGGTTTAGATGTAGGCCGAGGCCCATATGTGTAATTTTGCTGGTTTGTTACTTTTTTTGCAGGCTGTTTATCACTGTATTCACTAGGAAAGCCCACTTTAAAGGAACTGTAGGACAGATATTTTGCTTCTAGCTACTCACAACGTAGTTCCATCATGAATATTTTGAAAAGTTTCCCTTACACTACCGCCATTGACTATCAATGCTACCGCTTTTAACACGACCTTCTAACGCGCAGAACATGCTGAAGCTGTTGCGCATTTGCACTAGCGTTGGATAGGTGTCACTGTTACATCTATTATTCACCCGTTCCTTTGTACTTTCCATGGTTAAATAAGTAACAGTGTGTAATGTAGCAGTTCCAATACTCGGTTAGTTGCTAGGTGCTTTTTTATTAGTTGTTCTAGAGATTTTATGCCAGTTTACCTTAATTAGAAAAGAATACATTAATTGGTGCGATATAACTAAATTGAAGCGTCTTTTTTTATTGGCACGTATATTTTATTTATCTGTTAGGTTAGATTTTCACTGTTTACAAATGTAATGTATGTTTTAGTGATAGATGACCGGATTTTCCTTATAGCCTACTGCCAGTTTTATGCACTGCCTGTTACTTATTTTCTGAAGACTGTTTACCGCAGGCTAAGTTATTATTTGCATCAGCTAGTGTAGGGTTGTGAGGCAGCCTTTAATTTATTGGGGCACCAAAAATCAAATGAGGGGAAATTTTGCACCCCCCTCACTCCTAAAAAAGTGATTTTTATTTTAAGATTTTTGGGAGAAAATATCCAAAATAATAATAATAACTTGAACACTCCTTAAAAGAGGGCTTTTAGGTGTTCCGATTACTATGCCCAATGAACTTGTTTTTGTACAATGAGTTACAGTAATAATGCAATTTCTGAATAAATTTGATAATCGAACAATGCCAATAGCAGAGAACTAAATTATTACTGCAATAACAATAACATTAATGCCAGTAACCAAATAACCAAGGGCTAAGAGGGCTAATGCCTGTCAAGTTCACAGGTATGTTAAAACGGTTACTTTCAACTAAATAAGCAGTCACTGTTACAGTAACAGTTACCTGGCTTTGGCGACATTCCTCAAAGGTTACTTTAAAATAAAGCAGTAACTATTTCACATTTCCTGCGCATAGAAGGTCGTCTTTTGACAGTGGGATCTAACCTAGAGAAAAAATGCTATTTATGCAAGTATGCTTGTTGGCTCTGGTCCATCCCTGACACGCGGCTTAATGCAAGGGTTTGCAAACATAAATCATATAATTAAAGTTTAAAGAAGAAATTATCTACTCTCACTGATTATTTCTTGCTTGTTCTCGTTTTAAAACTATAATAACTTATAAAATCAGTTTTTATCCTCCCTACCATACAAATGTTGCAGCAAGATCTATACCGGCGGGAGTGTGGCCCAGACCACCCTCTGCGCTGCTACGTCGGGGACCTCTCGGGCCGACTAGGCACCATTGACATCGGCGGACGCAAGCGTGTCTTCTCTGATCCCAACTTCCCTCTGGGTAATCACAACATTTTTAGTCATAAGTCGTTTATTTGGCCAGAAGTTGACATTACAATAATGCATTGGCTAAGTCATAAAATATAATAAGGAAAAATAATAATATCCTTATCAATACAAAACAAAATACTAATCATAAATTAAGACGATTTGATCTTATAATCATACTTTACAACGACTGCCTGTCAAAAATAAAATCACCGACACTGTAGTAGCAACCTGAAAGAAACATTGCTTTGAGTTTTATTTGGTAAGTGACAGGGTTTGACTCAGCTTTCAGTTGGTGCGGCAAAGCATTAAAAGTCTGACACCATATTATACAGATGATGTTTTGTGTAAAATCTTGTTGAGTGTCTGGAAATTTTAATTCATACTATTACGCAAAGAGATATAGTATCTTTACTTATACAATAAACAACATTCTGTTTAACTTCATTCTGTGTAGTATTTCAAGTTGTTGATCAAATTGAAGAATTTGTGTTGAAAGCAGAGACATATTTTTTAATGGTGGGGGTTTCTAGAACATAAATTAAAGGAAATTTTAATTTCTGAAGACTGAAAAAAATCTCGACATGTATCCTGTGTATTGAGTTATATGTACTTAGCGTAAAAGATATTTATGTAATTTATTTTCTATCTTAAGATAATCGGTATTAAACTATTTCATAAAATAATTCTGTATATAGTGTAAGTCAGGCATTAAGTCTAAGAGTTAGGAAAGAATTTGGGAATAAAGGTCGGTGGGGATTTTAACGAACCCGTGGAGCAGTAAATTTACAACTAACAATGTTAATGAAGTAATTAGCAACTAATAACTATTTAAATGCAAATTTACTAACTCAACCTGTTATAAATTCTACGTATAAAAGTTGATAATACACAACACAGTTCCCTTTAAAATTGTTTATACATCTGTAATAATCCTTGTCAAACAAACAAAGGAGAGATTTAGAAAAGTTTTCAATTTTTATTTCTAAAACAGTTACATGTTATTAAACTTGTAAGGGTACCCTTATAATATATTATTACTTTTGAATTTTATCAAAAGCAAGCTATTCCTAAACCTAGAAAAGACTAATATTGTGCCATTTGATACAACAAAATTAAAATATATATTTTGAACATTCTTACAGTTTATGGCCTTTATATAACGTGGTCATTTCTGCATGGCGAGTTTTATAGATTACAAATTTAATGGTAATAACCACAATTTACTATACCAGAAAAAGTTAAGAGTTGGCTGTCTGTCATCACTTGGAATTATTTGTAAAGTACTTCAATATTTAGGAATTATGAATTACATTAAAATACTACCACGTATTAAAGTTGAATTTGTTCTTAAAAAGTTAAAAAAACCCCAGGTGATTAATTTTACCTTGATACCTCGACTTATATATCTCAGATCTGTACATTAATCAAACAAAATTAATAATTAATTATTTATCAAAACTTACCTTAGTTTGTAAAAACCTGTATTATTTAGTTGGATTGTCTTATAAGTCCATTTAATCTTTGCAGAGGGTACAGTATCAGCAATGGGCAAATCAATAGTTATTTTAGACAAAAATAGAGGACCAGACAAATTTGCTTGTGCAAACATACAACCTGACAAAGATATAATCAAGTATGTCAATGTGAGAAGACCTCCAAAATTCATTGTGTAAGTAATTATTAAGTTTAAGACATGCAATGGTTAGCTAGTGTGAAACTTTATTTTATAACAATAGGTACACTGACACTATTAATACAGGAAGTGTGGTTGGTATGATAGTAACTTTATTAATTGCATATGCTGGTAGCTTTTGTTTGTAATTAAGAAATAAAGAGAAATTGATATGAGAAATCTCTATGCTGCTATGAAGCTTCCACCTATGGCCTCACGCCCTGGTAATTTAGTAAATAATATAAGCAAACTCATTTTGTTTGTTCATTTGAGAGAAAATTCTTAATATTTATTGGTAAAAGTAATTTACAAAAAAATAAAGATGACAAAAAATACAAATTTATTTACGCAGGCTTTATTACAAACACAATTCTAGTAAACTGTATTTTCAAAACTTGTTAGTTATTATTATAATTAAGGAAACTCCTCCCCTAATGTAGCATAGTTTAAAACACAAGAAGTGATAGGTTAAGTCCAAACAAATCTAATAATAATCGCTCAGAAACTGATGTGAACAGAAACACTTTGGTTCAAGGCAAGAAACATATACCTAATTGTTCAGCTTAATGACATTATATTTAGTTCAATAAAAAGTAGGGTTGGCGAATTACCTATAATAATTTGTTAATTAATACAAAATAATCAATTTATCAATCATAAATTCATCATTCTTTTATTAGTTTTGACATCTTAAAGATGTTATCTTGCCCCAGAACTGGTATGACACAATTAGTGGTTTAAATTTACCTTTTCATCGTCCAGTTCTTATCAGGTTAAATTTGCAACCTAGGTTTCGGTGCATAATTGCACTATCTTCAGGCTTCAGCACGAAATCAGTCCATTGCTGACATCGTTAGATTTAAAACTTAGACAAAACTTAAGAACAAAGGTGACAAAGGTCGGGCAGGCTCCTCCCAGAAGGAATCTAGTTGCAATGTGGCTCTCACCCGCCGCGGCCGGTAATTGATTGTGCGTGTCGCCTCCGTCAATGTTAAACCGTCGGTTTTGTTGTTTGTCCGTCCTGTTTGTTATGTACTTTTGTGTATTATAGCAATGTATACATAACCCTATAAGTAGGGACACCCCATGTTATTTTATTTTAGTTTCGCCCCCCCAAGTTCAGAGGAGAATATAGCGCTGGCTGTCCCAGCTAACTCACCTTTGTCCCGTCGTGCGCTCTACTGTTTACCTTTAAAACGTCAAAATGAGTATGTTTGTTTGTAAAAAAACTAATAATTGACAGATTCCTTTCAATATATTTCAGCCAGCTGTTAGAATTTTAACAATTCACTTTATCCGTAAACACTTAAATCCAGTCCAAATAGAGGCAAATATGCGATTGTGACTCTGTGTTTGGGGGGGAATTATCACTAGAAATTGTTTTTCCATAAGCGTGTCCCTACTTATAGAGTTATTGTATACATTGACTATAGTTTTGAACTGTAAGAAGTTATAAATCTAACGATGTCCAATAGACTGATTTCGAGCTGAAGCCTGAAGATAGTGCAATTATGCACTGAAACCTAGGTTGAAAATTCTACCTGATAAAAACTGGACGACGAAAAAGTAAATTTAAACGACTAATTGTTACTCTTTTATTGTTTTAGTGTTTAAATTTTTTATGTGGAGGCCGATTGTATTTGCTTATGTTTTGATAGGGAAGACAGTCCAAACCCTGGTCTTGTTACTATCTAATGTCAACATCTTTCTTGGAAGCATTATAAATTAATAGGCTAAAGACAAATAGCAGTTGAGTCCATAGTATCGAACCTTCACATCATTTTCAGATTTTGCTCTGGATCGATTATAATCTCTTATAATTATAATCGATTACTCTCTTGGTGAAACTTTTGAATTGAATTGTCAACTCAAGTTTACATATTTGTATTATTTTATTAGATCAAAAGTGCTAGAAAATTTTATTGTGCAAGTTATTTTTGCAGTAATATTCAGTTTTCAAAATCCCAATCCACTTAAATCCAGACGTACAAAGGATTGAAAAATCCCTTCAATTGATTTTTTTTCCTCAGTAAAAAATGTAACTCCTCAGTTTAATTATTTTGGTGAGAAGGATGGTTGATTTATTTTTTCTCATAGTAGAAGTCTACATCTGTTATCCCTAGAATACGTACCCAAACTTATTTGTATTAGTCAATCAATAATCATCATAACCAGCTGTTACGATGCGTTGCAGATCCCAGTTCCTCGAGGACGTTCGCAAGGTGATGGGAGTGCCGGAATGGCTGCTCACCGTGGATACCAGACGCACCAAGATACTGCATGGCGGCTCCTGCATCCAGCTGCTCATACACTTTAAGGGTTTGTTATCTGCCTATCAGTACTCGAGTAACTAAAACTATAATCTTACTAAAACTTTGATCAGAACTATAATTAGCTATGTCAAAGTTATAAACAAAAGACTCTCAGAGACTTCCATCGGTGGGGCTCTTAGAGATTTCCTCTGCACTATGGAGTTGCTTAACCTCACCATGGTTTTATGAAAAAAGCACGAGGCTTTAACATTTCAGTAGGAGGAAAAAGATAAAAATAAGAAAGGTTCAGCTAAATAGCTTAAAAAAGCACTGATGAGTGGATGAACCCTTAATTTAGGCACTGTAAAAGGTAATGTTTCGGCTATAATAATATTTTATTGGCCATAAACAATACAGAAGTTTTGCATAGGCAAAACAAATAAATTTTAATGATTAATTCTAGCCTAAATTGAATACTCTAGTTAGTTGAATTTTACTTTTTTCCTTCTAGGAAATGACCAATTCTATAATATCCTCCATATTGCAGAATTATTTTTATAATCTTCTTAAATTTTTTGAAATTTCTCTCTTTATAATTTTGAAGAAGTTTATTATACAAAATTACACCATTATATAGTACATTTTTTTGAAAAAAGATGTACTGTGAACTTGAATTTTGATATTGAGGTTGTGCCTAGTGTTAGTTGAAGTTTTTTGAGCTATACTTTGTAGCCTTTTTCAACTTAACTATCAACTGCCATTCACAGTCAGAGCAGAAACAAATAGATTCCAGCCAGCCAATGAACAATGAGGTTTCAGTCAACTATATACAGTTAGGTGCAGGGCTCTGGATTCTTTCATAACCTATATCGTGGGTTGTGAAAAGTGCTCATAAATATAAAGAGTTTAATATAATACCTTTATATTATAAAGGTATTTTCCCTTGAAAACAGGTGTATATGTAAAACATGAAATAGACATAAAGATATCTTTATTAGAAATATATAACGTCACTAACTCTAAAAGCTTTTCAGATATGTTATTATATGGATTTAAATTTTATAAGTATGACTAAGTTTAGAAAAAAAACTGTTCTTAAAGTTATATACAGTAAATAATTTTAGGTCCTGATGCCAACAAACTGGAACAAGACTTCAGTCGCCTTTTGTCTATTGGCAAACTTGAATCACCAAGTCTCTTCATTCCTGGATATCTCTTCCCTGCCAACCGAAAAAACCGGTTATCATATAAGTTGTGTGGAGCTGATAATGAAAAAGGTACCTAGCCTAGTTACTACATGTTCTCAAAGTCTATAAAAAAGGTTTATGGTGACTATTGATAGTTAATATACATTAACAGTAAGAGCAGCAGTTTATTTAAAAAGTAAGAAATAAAACAGCCCAGAAAATGTTATAACAATCAAACCATGTGAATCATTCCTTATTTCAACCAAGAGTCTTATTAACTGCATTATTGCAATGATTGATGTATGATTTAGGTATGCAATAGGAGATTAAAGCTGGTTTTGTTATTCGTTGTTACTGTCTACTTTATGAGCTGAATTGTCAGGATTGTATTGCTGTTCGAAATTAATGTTGTAATCGTACAATAATATTGTGATTATTTTAAAATTTGCTTTCTATATCTTTTCAAGCATAGTATTATAAATAGTTGCCCATATGTTTATATATTTTCGGTCAGATTTTTAAAAAAATTCTTCAACATGTTTTACATCATAAATGGTAACATAATTTTAACATTTGCCAGTTAATGTTAAAATTATGCTACCATTTATGATGTAAACACTTTCTGCAGGAGAACTGCATGAAATCCGCCCTTGGAGAATAAAATGTTACATAAAGAGTGAATCTTTCCTAAAGTTGTATTGTATTTTTAATTAAATGGGACCTTAGTCAGAATTCTTAGAGGAAAAAATTAAAATATTTTCAAAATTTAAATAAATTTAGGAGAAATCTCTGAAAATTGCATTGTTTGTCTTACATATATAATTAGCAGTATTGTATTCTTGTATCTGAAGCTTTAACCTGTCTACATTTTGTAATCATATGTAAACAAATGTTGGATTAATTCTCCTAATAATTACTCAATTACCATACAAACACTTAAGTCACAACAGACATTTTAATATTTTAATCGCATAAAGACTTTATAATGGATATTTATTTATATTTATTATTATTTAATTTAATTGATAATTTGCAATTTTCTAAGTGCCATCCATAAACGAAAACTGAAATTTTAAGTTTCTCCATGTCTAAAAGATATGCTCACATGTCCATGAAGATATATGCTCACATTCAAAAGAAACATAAATATCAGAAAAGAAAACTCTTTACACACCTGTAGTAGTTACACTCTGACTGTTATTGTCTTTTTACAGAAGGAGCAAAACTCATTTACGGCAGTGGATTTGGTGTCCGGTTCAACACAGCCAGTCTGGTTGTATCAACTTCCAACTCTCTTCTGACTTCAATTATAATAACCCTTTACACATTAGAACATTTATACTATTCTTGAACAATTTTAAGGTGTTTAGAGTAGTTGATGATTTTTATTACCCCATTAGAATACATTAAAATAATGTGGTAGCAATATGCAAGTTTTTTTTAATGTTTCAGCTTACATTTTACAGTGGTTTTAATTATTTGTTCACATTAGTTTACTTATACTTTGTAGTTTTAAAGCTGTGTTGTTACAGTTTATTTGTAATATTTTACTTTACAATTTTTCCATTGGATAGTTTGTAATGGTATAGTTTAAAAACTGACATATATTTCTTGAACTACCTATTACTTAAATATATTTTCTATACTTTTTAAATTATTTCCTTTTGTAAAATTATAACCATTTCAAACCCATCTAACAGATAGTTGTCCTTACAACATATTAAAATTTACCAGGATCATTATTACTTTGATTTGCGAAATTTGTACCAGCTTCCTTGTGTATGTTTTTGACATATATTTCATAGTGCATGTATGACAGGAAACCCATTTTGTGGGCAAGTGTATTTTGGTGTAAATACCTAGGGTTGCAAGACATATTTCATTATGTTCTGCTAAACAATTTAAAATGTTTGTAAAGAGTACATATGTATTGTATATAAGATTGATCATAGTTTTAATTAAACAAATTGTACATTTTATGTACATATTTTTAATAAAACTGATGAAAAAAATTAGTTTAATAATGCCACACTTTAAACCAGTTGATTACATTTTTTCCGTTTCCTACTTAACCTTTGATTTGTTAATATGCTTGTAAAACCGGTCTCATTCTAAAAAAACTTAAAAAAAACACTGTCTCACTTGAAAAAATGTTATTTTACAGATATCGAGAAAAGAATGTCATGGTAACAATGTCAATATGCTGTACTAAGAAATATACATTTTAGTGTCATCCAAAGAAAGGCAAAACCAAAGCAAGGTCAGAGTTTACTGACCTTATGATCAGTGGCTTAGTAGCTCACACTCAATAGAAACTTGCTGGCCACCATTGCTATAGGCGATCGATTGCATAAAACTGATCTCATGTTCAACTAAAGATACATAGGATCAAATGAGAGCTATAGAAAGCAATTGATTGTGTGTAATGAAATTGGCGGTATCATACCAGTTCAAGGCATGAAACTAATCATGAGACCATTAGTCCCACCTGTGCTACTGGAGATACATTGGTTCATATGGACCACATTACACATACGTAATTTTTTTCTTGCAATTGCAGTGCGGGTGCTTGTCTTCAGACTCGTTACAAAATTTGTCACAAAAAAATGAAGTTTAATAAAATAAAAGACGTGTCCTTTCAATGTTATGAAGCAGTGTGTAACTGTTACCATTCAATGTCAATGAGACAAATGCTTTTTTTTCTTTTCTAAAGTTAATAATAAGTAAATTTCAAACATTACACTGGAGTCGAGTCCCCACTAATAGGGACTGGAACCTGTTCAGAATACTGCATTTTTTTAATATCATACCTGAATGTGGTGTATATATTTTGAAATTAAAAATACAAGCACAGGTAGCATACAATCTGCATTGCGTTCAACGATGTGTATAATTTTGCAAGAAAAAATTGTAAATTTCTATCTTTTTGCATGTTTTTAAAGCTAGAAGGCCAGAAAACCTTAGCTGGGAGCAGAAAGGCTGGGAGTGTATGACCTAGAAGGCTGAAAACTGAGGGATTTGTAGAAAATCAGATGACAAAGATCCAAACAGAGTCTAATTTTTGTTTTATTTCCCTTAAAACTGTGCATTAAGTACAGGCAACATTTTAAATACTCTCGTCGCAGCAAACCTGCCTACTCAGGGAATTTATAATGCAAGTTTATACCTCATTAACACATAAACCAGCTTACCTAGTTTATTTAAGAAATTATTATGGACATTTTCCATCACTAATTATTAAAAACAAGTTTCACGACGATTCGGGATCTGGAATCTGATCCCATTTTCAGGTGAGGAAAATATCTAAAACATATCAAAATTACAGAAAACAGTCTACCTTACCTGGTTTAAAGATTTTCCCAGAGGTTAATTATTGTTTTGTAAATTCCGATACAAGCTAATCTTAAAAGAATACAGATTGTAGAAAGAAATAATTTGCAAGTTAAAGCTTTCACCAGAAATATTTAAATCTAGAAAAAATTTTAATTTAACATAACTAAACATTTAGGATCATCGCATTTAAGAAAACTAAGATTCATAGAGCTCAAAAGAAATTACCGATTATTAATAAGAAAAGAGAAGCAAAATTTTATAGAAAATATATTGAAGAGTTCAAAAAAGCTCACCAAGACCAAGGATTTATAAGGAAAGTGATCAATTACAAACCGATCAGCAAAAAGAAAAAAAAAATTACTAACTTATGTATTGAAGAAAATGGAAACATCACTGATAATCCAAGAAAATTGCAAACTTATTTCATATTTTTGCAAATATCGGATTAATACCATCTTCAAATAAAGTTAAAATAGAGAATAAATCACCTCATTCTTTTTACATTAGTCCTGTAACAGACAGAAGTCCTGTAAAGACAGCAGTTATAATTAAGTACGAGCAGCTCCCCCGCAAAATTTTGCGGTTAAAAAACGCATAATAAATAAAAATCCTATATAATAATAGCGTATAGTGGCGACATGTAACCACCAAACCACCGAGTAAACTACTGAACTATTGGCGGCCAGGTTGGTGTCAATAGATTTCCCTTGGCTCAAGGATGATGGGAAAAATACGATATCATAAATTTATTCAGTTATAAGTTTGCAATTGGCAAAAAACACTGCTTTTTTGCCATATTTTATTTGCAATAATTTTGTTTACCGAGCCATGTGTTCCCTATTTTGCATCCAAATCCCAAACAACAGCTGAGTAAAGTTAAGGTTGTTTTTTTAAAGGAAGCAGACAACTATTCCTAACTAATTTTAGGTTTTTGGACTGAAATTTACAAGCAGTAAGGAACACAAATTCCATGCCCTATTACTGTAAAAAAGTGTCAGCAAAGTTCAATTCAGATTTATTTATTCTATGTTTACTATTTATATTCCAATTTTTGTTTACTTTTACTCTTGAAATTGGGTTTTATCACTGGCAAATGGAACCAGAAGTAAATGATTTTCCTTTGATAAATCTTGGGTCTCAGAAAATATGACGATGACAGCAGGGTGGCTTTCTAGCGGTTCATTGCTGGAGTTGTATTTTTTAGGTAGTTTATAAAGTTTTGTTTAAAACTGAATCAAAAGATTTTTAAACATCAATGATAGCCATTATACTCCTTAAAGTAGGCTAGCATTTTGTGTATGAGTATATAAAAAACATGCCTATGATACAAGTATAGTTAAGAAAGGGAAGTAAAAATGTGAAGGTAAAATTAACCACAAAAGGTTAGTGAAGGTTAAGATGATTGATATAATCCAGTAAATCATATTTCAGATATATATTTCAAGTTTAAAATTCCGATTTAGTTTTTTTTATCTGAAAACTCAGTTTGATTTCAAATTCATGTTCTGTATTGGAAGAAATTGGGTGAAACTTAATGAAACTCTGGTAAGAAATTTAATGCAATGGATAAAAAAACTAAGGAGTACCTTTGGACCTACCCTATTAGTATTGACTACAATGTGAAATATTCCTCCATACAGTTTATAGCTAACTAGAATTTCCTGTACGCAGATTGTGCATCCCGTTTTGAGAAGCAAAAATAGTAAATAGTTAAATAGTAAAGAAAACAATGACAGCCTGTAGTTGCAACGGCTGACTGATTGTCTCGGCTGACTGATTGTCTGCAAGTCAGTACCCTGATTTTGGTATAAGTCCAATAGTTTTTTTTTTTAAGAAGTTACGGCGTAAGGCCAAGTTACATGCGCTATCAATAGTTATTGCCTTGAGGAAAGGATCGACATTACATTGTTCAAGAAGCAAGGCTCTAAATTTGATACACGCCTGAGCTAGAATCTCCATGTCAGAGATACAGTACTGTAAGATTTCCTTTTTAAAATCAAACACGTAGTCTTCAGCGACTCGTTCATCGTACCATATATCAAAATCCTTGTAAGACTTTTCAAACATTGATTCCGGACAGTAACTTTTTGTCAGGTATAGGGCCAATATAATTTTTGGTTCTCCAGAGTGTTGAAGAGGTGGGGAAAGTAGCCCTTCTTTTTCTCAGGAGGCAGGTCAAAAGTTTTAGGGAGTGCAGATAGGACCATAGGGAAATAGCTAAGAGAATCCACAAACCTTACGTTGGCTACTTCAGTCAATATAGCTTTAGTTCCCCGAGGAGTGATGTTTGGGGTAAATTTAGTTTCTTCCATGATATACTGTAAAATGAATTGAAAATCAAAGCCCTGCCCGTTGTGGGCAATTACACAAACATTTTTGAACTGTTTTCGAATTTCCATGACATAGTCTATGAATTGTCTTACTGGTTCTTTTTCAAATACTCTTTGCCTCTCAGAACAAGTTTTACGCTCACTCCCATTAATACATTTAAAACAGATTGTTGTGAGACACACAAGTTGACTTTATGTACTTTTTTATCAGGGTCTGAGGGAAGCGACTCGTCCTGCCTTGTTTCCAAGTCAAAAAATATGAAAAGAAAATCTCGGTCTGTTGGAGTTCTCCTATGTACCCTCATGAAACACTGATGCGTGGGGTCTTTGTACGCATCACAGGGTTTACAATAAACCTCTCCACATACATGAGCTGTTTTGTGTTTTGTTGGAAAAATCATTTTCTTACAGTCCTTGATGGGCTATTAAACACCGCTCATTTTTGAAGAAACGGTTTCAATTTGGACAAACTTTTCCCCCATGCTCCTCTTTACAGGGCGGAGATATAGAATAACAGGAAGAGCATCTGTTAGAGCATAGATGCTCATGTTTTTTGCTGTAGGGAATATGGCAGGGTTCACAGAAATAATGACATACGAAAGCAGCAGTTAAGTTTGCAATTACATTTTAATGCCCTTTGTGAAAGAGAATGTAAATTTTGAATTTAGCGTCTTAATTACCTCCTTCAAAATAGACATCCCGGCCTTTTTTGTCATAGTTGTAGACTGTGATTCTATACTTTTTAAGATGGGACTGACATTTCTCAAGCTCAGGAATCACTACTCTGAATGTCCCCTCTCTAAAGATGTGACACCGAAATGTGTCAACTGTGGTGAAAATCACACCGCCAATTTCAAAGGTTGTACACATTACCAAAGCCTCTTGTCTCAAAACAAAAATTCAAAATAACCAAAACCTAAACAACTAAACTCTAAGCCATCCATAGAGGTCATAAGAAATAGTTTCGGGACTAAAATGAATCCCCAATCAACTGAGAAAGCCCGACCTCAAATTCACGAAGCCTCCTACGCTGACGTCGTAAATGGTAAACATAATTCATATAAAATACACCTGAGAACCAGCTCTCCCTCTTCAAATGTTAATAAATTAGAAGATGACTCAAATAAGTCTGGTAATATTGAACAGTCAAGCACAAACAATCTGAAAACTCTTATAGTAGAACTTGTTAAATCCTTAATCCCAATGATCAAAACTATTCTGACTAACGTAATCTCGTCTTTTATTAAAAATGGCTCAATCTAATAGGATTATTTTTCAATATTTCAAAATCCTCAACTGGAACGCAAATGGTTTAAAGAAGCAAAAATCAATATTTTCTGCCTTTTTGGTTCGTCATAGTATTTACATTGCTTGTGTCACGGAAACTCACTTAATAAATAATTAGGCATTTAAGGTGAGCGGCTATAATGTTTATAGGGAAGACAGAGTGGCACCTTTTGCCTCAGGGGGCGTTGCTATTTTAATCAAAACATCCATTAATCACTGCAGTTTATTTTTACCCAACCTTGTATCTCATTGTATCTCTTTCCCACCCTTCCCAATAGATAATATTTTAAATGTAGAGTTAAAACAGATATCTACAGAGGGGCAAAACCATTCCAGTAGTCAGTAGTGTTTTTTTAAGGCTTAAACCTCTCCACCTCATCCTCTCCCCGTTAATGTGGAGTAAAAACGCATATCAGGAGGCCGTTACCATTCTAGTAATCAGTAGCATTTTTATTTATGCCCCGAAACCTCTCCACCTCATCCTGTCCCCGTCACTCATCCCCCCCCACATAGACAGGTTTAATTATTTTTAATCCTATACTCTAATATGAGTAAGTTTTGCTTGTATGTTTGCTTGCTTGCTTTTGCTTGCTTTTGCTTGCTTGCTTGCGACACGGATCTCAAAAACGGCTCCAACGATTTCCTTCAAATGTTCGAAATAACTAATTTCTGGGATAAAAATAAGTTCTAGACAGGCCTCATCCCTAGGAAAAATCGAATAATGAAAAAAAAAACTAAAATGAAAAGTAAAAAAAATTAACATTGGGCTTATGGAGTTTCAAATCAAAACAAAAGAATTGTAACAGCTGTTCATAATCAACCAGGGAACTGTCAAAATAATACTCATGTTGTTTATATTTTTTTATATATAACATGTCAGCTGTGATCGAAGTGATGAAAACACGTACGGTTTTTTTCTCCTTGATATTTTGTGATAAAAACTTAACGCTGAGCGACTATTTAGTGTTTTTATAGTTAGTTTTTAATTGCGGACATATTATTTTGTTACTTTCGATAACTGTTTCATTTTGTGGTTTAAAAGTGGAAATGTTTTATACTTGATTGCGTTCATAACCTACCGCAGGTTTGTTTTTGTTTACTTGTGACACTTGATTGCATGGATAACATAGCAGACGAAAAGTCAACAGAAGGTGCTAAGTATCTAAACTCTATACTTCTTGGTGACCATAACTATTCAGTCGAGGATGTTTCTGACTTGTCAGAACAAACTAATAATATCACTCAGCATCATTGTACTGCAACTAATGACACTACCAATTGGCAGACTATTTCGAAGCGTAGGTCTTTTGATCCGTTGTCCAGTAGAGGTCAAAAAAAGTCTAAACACAAGACTTCTACATCGAGTAACCTTAAGCTTCATAATAGCTTTGAAGTTTTAAGTAAAGCAAATGACAATAACATGGAAGCTGATGCTACTACTTCACGACAGTCAGAACCAAAGCCACCACCAATTTTCATTCCCGATGTGGGCAATGTACAGGCAATGATTCACACATTTGAATCGGTTGTCACTACTGATGATTTCTCATATAAATGTGTCAATCACAATTCGGTAAAAATTCTTCCGAAATCTGCCGATATTTACAGGAAACTTGTTCGGATATTGAACGAAGGTAATGTCAGTTTCCACACGTATCAACTTAAACAGGAAAGAGCATACCGAGTGGTTTTAAAACACATGCATTATTCAGTTGACACGAATGAACTGAAAGCTTCTTTGAGTCAGATGGGTCACACCGTGAGAAATATTACGAATGTACTTCATTCTTCCACTAAAAAACCATTGTCTATGTTTTTCATTGATTTGGAGCCAAGCTCTAGTAGTAAGGATATTTTTAATATACAATATTTGTTACATGCAAAAATAACATTTGAGCCCTCTTATAAAAAAAGGGATACCGTCCAATGTAAACGATGTCAGCAATATGGACATACAAAAAGTTACTGCAGACATCCCTTCAGATGTGTTAAATGTGGAAAAGAACACGACACTGCCAAATGTACCAAAGACAACTCTACTCCCGCAGTCTGTGCTCTGTGTGGGGGGGACCATCCGGCCAATTACAAGGGCTGTAACGTATTTAAAAACATTCAAAGTCGTACATATCCCCCGTTACTGGAGAAAACTGTCAGTCCAAAAGAAGTCACTACAACTCGTTCTAACACTTCCAGCTCTCGTCTAATCCGACCTGGCTTGTCATATGCTGAAGCAACCACGAATGTGAACGTAAGTGATAATGCAACTAGTTCTAAAAGCACCGGTAATGCGCGTAAAACAGAAAATACTCTTTGTGATGTGACCACAAATGACAATTTAGCACATACTATTACTACATTTTTTGACCGGTTTGAAAAACTTTTCATGCAACAGTCTCAACAAATATAGGCTCCTTGCTCGACCTACTTACTGCTGTTCTTAAGAAGCTAAATTAATGATTAGATCCTTAAAAGTAGCTTTATGGAATGCTAACGGCTTGGCACAACATTGTCAAGAGTTGAAATTGTTTATTGTTAAACATAATTTGGACGTGGTTCTAATTTATGAAACACATTTTACTGATTTAAATTATTGCATAATTCCAAATTTCACTTTGTTCACCACCAATCACCCTGATAACAGAGCTCATGGCGGTAGCGCAATTTTAATTAAAAGACATATTAAACATTTTGAACTGCCAAAATATCAATATGACTATATCCAAAGCTCAACCATAGTTGTGGAATTTTCGAGTGGCCCACTTACTATCAGTGCTGTTTACTGCCCACCTAGGCACAATGTAATTCACCAGCAATTTAACAATTTCTTTGCCTCTTTAGGTGGTAGATTTTTGTCAGGTGGCGATTACAATGCCAAACATCCTACTAGGGGCTCCCGGCTGGCGAATCCCAGAGGTCGACAACTTCTACGGTCTCTTCACGAGCAAAATCTTGATCACCTGTCAACTGGTGAACCAACGTATTGGCCTTCTGATCAGCAAAAAATTCCAGATCTTCTCGATTTCTTTGTTACTAAGGGTTTACCCCGAAATTGTTTAAATATCGAACAATCTCTTGATCTTTCCTCGGACCACTCACCTGTGATTGTAACGGTTGCTTCAACTGTTATATTAAGACCAACCGCACCTTTCTTGTGTAACAAAAACACAGATTGGAATTGTTTTCGAGAACTTATTGATCAAAACCTCAACGTTACAATGCCTCTAAAAAAACGAGAAGATTTAAACATCGCTGTTGAGCACTTAAACAAAACTATTCAATATTCTGCTTGGCGAGCAACTCCAGAAAGGAAGAGTGGGCAAATTGCCCAAAAAATTTATCCGATTGAGGTAAATAAAAAAATAGCGGAAAAACGCCGCCTTCGTAGAGTGTGGCAAAACTCTAGGAACCAGATTGATAAAAATAATCTAAATAGGGCTACCCAACAGCTAAAGCGATTGCTTGGTAATATTAAAAATGAGAGATTCCAAGAATTTACATCGAGCTCTCTCCAACTGAGGCAAGTGATTACTCTCTCTGGAAAGCTACAAAACACCTAAAGCACCCACAGGTTTGTATCCCTCCAGTGTTAAAGTCCGACGGTACTTGGGCAAAAAATAGTATAGAGAAGGCTGAAACGCTTGCTTCCTACTATAAAGAAGTGTTTAAACCGCATGCAGTTCATTCCAATGTTGAACAGGACATTACTGAGTTTCTTGATTCTCCAAACCAACTAGAATTGCCAATCAAACCATTTACTCCATCTGAGGTCAAGAAAGTTAAAAAAAGTGACTTAAGTGCAAAGAAAGCTCCAGGATATGATTTGATTACTGGCGAAGTGTTAAAGGTATTGCCAAGAAAAGGTATAGTCTTACTTACGGTAATTTTTAATGCAGTCCTGCGCTTGGAATACTTCCCGTCGCAATGGAAAGTTTCACAAATAGTAGTCATTCCAAAACCAGGCAAACCTTTAAATCAAGCTTCATCTTATCGGCCCATCAGTCTTCTCCCGGTCATTTCTAAAGTTTTCGAGAAACTCTTTTTACAACGACTTCAGGTTGTGATTGATGAAAAAGATATAGTGCCACCTCACCAGTTTGGATTTCGGCGTAGACATTCTACTATAGAGCAAGTTCACAGAATAACTAATGTCATCAAGGAAGATCTTGAAAATAAACGTTTCTGTTCAGCTGCATTCTTAGACGTGGCACAGGCCTTTGATAAAGTCTGGCACGCTGGTTTATTGTTTAAAATTAAATCTCTCTTACCTCACAATTACTACGGGATCTTCAAATCTTACCTGTCCGAAAGATTTTTTCAAATTAAGTATCAAGATGATATCACTGATTTGCATGAAATCGAATCGGGAGTGCCCCAAGGTAGTGTTCTTGGGCACTACCCAAGAACACTAAGACCAACTACTGGGCTGTATATTTTGTATACCTTTGACCTTCCCCAGACACCAGGCATCACTACTGCAACGTTTGCAGATGACACTGCACTGTTATCTTCCAACCTGGACCCTGTTATGGCATCCTCCCGTTTACAAACAGCTTTGGACGATATTTCTGAGTGGCTGAAAAACTGGAAAATAAAGGCAAATGAAACCAAATCAATCCATGTTACTTTTACAATGTCAACAACTACTTGCCCACCAGTCTCATTAAATAATGTTCTGCTACCTCAAGCAACTGAAGTTAAATATCTTGGCATGCATCTAGACAGGCGACTTACATGGCACACTCACATCTGGAATAAAAGATTAAATTTAAATCTGAGGACAAATAAATTGGCTTGGCTTCTTGGCAAACATTTATAGCTGTTTAGGTCTTCAGTTCCTTAATTAATTAAGTTAAAAGAAGAAAAGCTATACTGAAAAATAAATGTTGTATTTTTACATCAATCCCAATTCCAATATTTTATAAATAAAAAGCAATAACATTAAAAATAATGAAACATATGATTTGTTTTAAATTAAAACCACATGATAAACATTGGTGGATAGTCAGTTGCCACTACACCGCCCCCCGCGGAGACCGGAGGTCAGGGCCTTTTGAAACAAACTTGACGTCCTGATCGGGTGGTGTAGTTTGGAAGTAATGAAGTTTCTGTATTATCTGGAGGCTGCGCAACAGGAGATGGTTTGGTGTTGAGGGTCTTGGGTGGGGTTTCTGCATCTTTTTGTGTCATCAGCCAAAATATAAGCAGGTTTTACTCTGTCGATGCTCACCTTGGACTTTTGTCCGTTAATGATAATGGTTATGGTCTTATCATCACGATCAAACACTTGGTAAGGGCTTGTGTAAGGAGGTTGTAGAGATTTCCTCACTGTATCATCTCTAAGGAAAACATGAGAGCTAGTTTTTAGGTCTTGGAAAACAAAGGTAGTCTGTTTTCTATGACTAGATCCAGGTGCAGGACGGAGATTAAACATGTGGTGACGGAGCTGCACGACAAAATCCGAAGCATCCTTTTGCTGATGAGGACCGCTTGGTGCTACAATGAGTTCTCCAGGAAGTCTAAGAGGTTCACCGTACAACAACTCAGCTGATTATGCCTTGAGGTCTGGTCGAAACGCGCTACGGATTCCGAGTAAAACAACTGGTAGGGCTTGAAGCTATGTTGTCTCTGGGTGGCACATGATTGCAGCCTTGAGTTGCCTATGGAAACGTTCGACCATTCCGTTAGAACATGGATGCCAGCTGCAGGTGCGATGTCGATCGATGCCTAATGTCATACCCAGGCGGCGAAACAAATCAGATTCAAATTGTCTTCCTTGATCTGAAGTAATCCGAGATGGCATACCAAATCGAGAGATCCAGCAGTTGATAAGTGCTTCTGCGACTTCTTGGGCTGTTATACCTTGCAGTGGCCAAACCTCAGGCCATCTCGTGAACCTATCTACAACTGTAAGGCAATATCGATAGGGGCCAGCAGGAGGAAGTGGTCCTATGAGATCAATATGTATGTGTTGAAAACGGGACGAAGGTTGAATAAAACTACCAGGTGGAGAGTGAACATGTCTAAATACTTTAGCTCTTTGGCAATACTGACAAGTGCGGGCCCAATTGCGGCAATCTTTGTGTATGTTAGGCCACACAAACCGTTTTGAAATAAGTATTACAGAGGCTTTTATACCAGGATGACTCAGTCCATGTAAGGAGTCAAATACATTACGTCTATATTGCTCAGGAACATAAGGACGGTATGTAGATGGTGTGACGTCACAGTAGATCTTTTTATCTGAACCAGGAATGGTTATAAGTTTTAGTTGGAGTGAAGTGTTTCCTAAAAGGAGATCTTGTAATTCAACATCATCCTTTTGAGCACTTGCAAGGGATTGCAAGTCAATCGGAATGGGGGAGTTTACAGCTTCAACACGTGACAAGGTGTCTGCGACAATATTTGTAGAACCAGAGATGTGCTGAATGTCGGTCGAAAACTGTGAAATAAAAGTAAGCTGATTGAGTTGGATGGGAGGCAGTTTATCTCGTCTTTGCTGGAAAGCATAAATTAGGGGCTTGTGATCTGTAAAGATAGTGAAAGGTTGTGCTTCGAGTACATGTCGAAAATGCTGTACTGCTGTATAGACAGCATACAATTCACGGTAAAAGGCTGGCCAGTCCTTTTGCTTTTCGTTAAGTTTGTGAGAAAAGAAAGCTAAGGGTTGCCAGGAAGACTCTGTAAATTGCTGCAGGCAGGCACCTACAGAAGTTGCAGACACATCTGTAAACAATCCAAGACGAGCTTCAGGATCAGGGTGATTGAGCAATGTAGCATTGGCAAGGTTTTCCTTACATCTAGTGAAAGCTTCGTCTAAATCCTCGTTCCAGTTCACAGGTTGGGAGCCTAAGTCCAGCAAGTGCATCGTGGAGGAAGGACTGATATTTAGCTGCACTGGGAATAAAGCGACGATAGAAATTCATCATGCCCAGAAACCTACGAAGATCACGAGCAGTCTGTGGTCTTTTAAACTGTTGGATGGCAATGACACGATCTGGCAAAAGTTTAGTTCCAGCTGCAGATACTTCGTAGCCAAGAAAGGTGACTGCAGAGGATGCAATGACACTCTTTTTAACATTTACTAGAATGCCATGGTCAGAGAGACGTTTAAAGAGGATGTTCAGATGCTTCATGTGTTTTTCCTGATTGTGAGACGAGATCAGAATGTCATCGATGTAAGCAAAACAGAAATTTAGACCAGAAAGAACTTCATCGATAAACCTTTGAAATGTCTGTCCAGCATTTCGAAGCCCAAATCCCATAAAAGGAAACTCAAACAATCCAAACGGAGTGGTAATTGCGATTTTGGGAATGTCGTCAGGATTTACAGGGATCTGAGTGTAGGCTTTAACTAAGTCGATTACACTAAATACATTACAACCATGTAAGCAATGACCAAAGTCATGTATATGTCTAACAGGATACCGGTCGGGAATCGTCCTGGCGTTGAGTGAATGATAGTCTCCACATGGGCGCCATCCATCGGTCTTCTTGGGTACCATATGGAGAGGTGAAGCCCAAGGACTATCAGAACGACGAGCAATACCTTCCTGAACCATTGAGTCAAACTCTGATTTGGCTATTTTAAGATGGTCAGGAGCGAGACGACGGGGACGACAAAACACTGGCGGACCTTCAGTTGTCCGAATATAATGTAAAGTTGAATGTCGAACATTCCGAGGCAATCCAGATGGGCGGATTAACTCTGGGAAAGCTGCAAAAATCTCATGATGGGGAGTGTTTTCAGAGAGAGCCTTTACACTGGGTTGAGAGTTCTGAGCTGGTTGGCAGAAAGTCACGAAACCTGTTGTTCCGTCGACAAGACGTTTATTACGACAGTCTGGCAAGAGATTGAAATAAGCCAAAAAATCAGAACCAATAATTGGCAGGTGTACATCAGCTACAATGAAGCGCCATGTCAAAGAACGGCGAAAACCAAAATCTAATGTAAGATTCATGAAACCATAAGTACATATTGTTGAGTTATTTGCAGCACTTAATGTGTAGTCAGTCGGGCAACGTCGATCAGGTAGGAGTCGTTTAGGAAAACAACAGAGGTCAGATCCGGTGTCAATAAGGAATCGGTTTTGACTAGTTCGATCTGTAACATAAAGGCGGTTACCAGCAGTTGTGCAATCCGTTGCCGCCATTACTGACTGCTGCTGGAGTTTTCCTGAAAAGTGCAAGGAAGGATGCATTTTGTAGCATTTTTACCAAACTTAGTGTGGTACCAGCACATACGTACTGATTTTTTTTCTTCCGTTGTATGCTTTGACAATGAACGACTTCGAGGGTGACTACGGGACCGATTGTTATGTTTAAAATTTGCAGAGAGTTCCTCAATTTGATCGGAAAGAGATCGAAGTGTATCTAACAAGGCGTTACCTGAGTCAGAAGATGTTGAGTTTACGGCAGCCGACATAGGGACGGGTGGTTGAGCTACTTCGATGATTTTATCAGCTAACTCAGCCAATTTGTCCAGCGAAAGCTCGAGTTGAGTGGTTATGATCGCCTGAGCGTGTGGAGGTAGGCGCCGTAACCAAAGCTGACGAAGAAGGTTGTCCTGAAGAGTCGAGGATCCAGCTAGTGAGCGCAGATGACGTAGGAATTGTGACGGTTTTTGATCACCTAATTCTTCATCGCTGAGAAGTTGTCGTATTCGCTGCTCCTCTGATGCCGACAATCGTTGAATCAGTTGAGTTCGTAGAACGTTGAACTTGTCTGTATCCGGTGGGTTAGTGATGATGTCCTCCACTTCGGTTGCGTAGCGAGTGTCTAGTTGAGCCACAACGTAATGGAATTTTGTTTCATCACTAGTAATCCCAGATATTATGAATTGAGATTCTGCTTGTGAAAACCAGAGACTTGGTCTATCTGCCCAAAATGGAGGTAACTTCACAGCAACTCGATTTACAGCAGTTACATTTGTCTGAGAGATTGTATTATGTTCTCTTGCGATTTTCTGACTCAATTCAACATTTGCAGCTATTAATTCTTCCAACTGTCTTTCGATTTTTTCTAATGACATCGTGAAAACAAACTTGGTAGAAGTAAAGTTTAATTTTGCAAAAAAAACAATATTTCAGTTAAATTATAGTTGAAAGTAGACTGTAGAAAATGTTCTTTTAGTAGGGGTCACCAATTATAGCTGTTTAAGTCTTCAGTTCCTTAATTAATTAAGTTAAAAGAAGAAAAGCTATACTGAAAAATAAATGTTGTATTTTTACATCAATCCCAATTCCAATATTTTATAAATAAAAAGCAATAACATTAAAAATAATGAAACATATGATTTGTTTTAAATTAAAACCACATGATAAACATTGGTGGATAGTCAGTTGCCAATACACATTCAAAATTATCCGTTGAAAATAAGTTACTTTTATACAAAGTTATGTTAAAACCAATATGGTCCTATGGCATACAACTCTGGGGAACAGCGTCCAATTCGAATATTGAAATTATTCAGAGATACCAATCGAAAATGCTGAGAAACATTTTACAAGCGCCATGGTACGTTACTAACCGAGTTCTCCATCGCGACACTAAAACTCCAACTGTCCGAGAAGAAATTTCCAAATTAAGTGTACGTTATCAAAATAAACTGGAAGACCATCCAAATTATCTTGCAGTGAACCTTTTGGACAATAGTGAAGCTACATTTCGACTAAAAAGACATCATGTTCTAGGTCTTTGTACCCGCTTTTTGTAAAAGTTTTGTTTATAATTTTATGTTCTTATTCTTATGTTAGTGCGCACAGTGGTGTGTAACTAACTCATGTCCATAATTTACATCAAATTTGCTTATTGTTCATGTTGAACAGATTGTAAATAAAAATTGTTATAAAAAAAAAATGTTGTTTATGATTATTGACATGTGGTTTCCTGAGAGCAGAGATTAAAAGATTTGAGTTAAGATTACATATATAGAGTAGTAAAATAAATCAAAGGGTCATTGAGCTATAAATAACAACTAGAGGGACCTTAAAAATGTAGAAAAGAGGCAAATGAATAATACAAATCGGTACTTTGGTATTATACGGATGCCACTATTTTTGGAGGTTAATTTTTACCGGATACAAAGGATAACTACATAATTCGAAAAAACGTACTTTTATTGACTTACTGTAAAAATTTTACATCATTCTGATGAGCGGTCTTTGTGTTGTGCCTCCCACAAGGCAGCGATGTCCGCTAGGATCGTGTTGAATGCGTCGTCGCCGCTAGCAGCCAGACCCGATCGCCACATGTACTCCGCAAAATATACAGCGCGCTGCGGCAGTTATGTTAGGATGGGTTATCATAAAAATACGTACGGTTTCCTCTTCATTTCGAGGTAAATCCCACACCAAAAGAACGTCACTCATTATGAAAACAAATGTAACGTAGTGCACGGCAATAAATCACTCATGACACTGACCCAGATGCAGGCGGTGACAGGTGATGCGCGCGCTCCGGTCAACGACCTGACCTTGGCCTTTTTGGAGGGGGTTTGGCGGCCGGAAGTATGACTCATAAGGTATCATTCGATTTGTAACGAAACAAGGAAAGTCCTACAATCATTTTTATGATAACCCATCCTAACATAACTGCCGCAGCGCGCTGTATAAGGGTGGCATCCGTATAATACCAAAGTACTTACAAATCTTATTATCAGTAGGGGGAAGTGGTGAAATATTACTCCGAGTCATCTAAACAAACTGACTGGCCTTCCCCCGAGCAAAGCTCGCCGCCCAGGTACTTGTAATTATTTAGATATGTTGCATATGGTCTAGATATTTGTTGACCTATTGTAAAAGTGTTTGGCAAAACAAGGTGTAAGTTAGCAAAAGCTAAATACGCAACATGTCTATTCAAATATATCTTTAAAAATTCAGTCTTCGTTCATCCTCTTACGGGAAGAATGAGCGTACACCTAGTATAATAACAGGTAAGATGCAACTGTTGGGGAAAGCTACTTCTTTACTTTTTGAAAATAATAATTAGGATTCCCCGATTCCCATTTAAAACCCCGATTGTTAGGTCATGTATGCCTTCCTCAATAAATACTTTGCAAATGGTTAAATAATGTTTATTCTTTACTTTTTTAATAAATACACAGCAATACCCCATTATACAATTTATTTCACGTAGTTTTTTTAGGAGATGGCTGCAGTGAAGTAGTAAGCAATCCTACTAATATTATAAATATGAAAGTTGTTATGTATGTATGGATATTTGGAGTTTAATCACGGATAAACTACTACTGTCGGATTCAAAATTATGGATACTCGAGTTTGACTTGCCACAACAAATTTACCGATTGAGCTACAACAACGGCGGTTACATCAAAATTGTCCTTGTTTTATTCTTCGTGTTTCGGTGAAAACAACAATTTTAAATTTTGATTGTAACTAATTTTTATTGCGGGTAGAATCTAAAAAGTACACGATTTTTGCCGTTTTTCTAGCAACTACGGAATTAAAAAATTCATATTTCCGAAACGGGTCAACTTATCGATTTCAAATTTTACTACTTCATAGATAGACATGTTTTTAGTTTATTTGTATAATTTTATATTTTTAAACTTTATTTTATGAAAGCTGTTATCCATTTCGTAAAGTGATATTTTCTCAACACTCAAAATAGCTAAAAACTTGTTTAATGGTTTGAAGCTCATGATTTATATAGTCTAATTTTGAAAGTGCTTAAACCAAATCTACTTCGAAACGGTTTATTCAGAGTGATTATTAAGTAATAAATCAGTGTGAGCACGAGGCTGGCTACCGCTGCGGCATGTTGAAAAGAACGGAGTGCGACGTTGCCGCCATAAGCGAGTTGGCGAGCGCTCCGCAATCTGCAACCAGTTTGTAAAATGCTTTTTAACCAGTTTGTAAAGTGTTTGTCAAAATGTCTTTTTTGATTTACATTTTTACCATTTCCCATCACCGTTGCCACCTCTTGTAACCCAGCTTCTCCCCTTCACTCTTGAAAAAACAAATAGCACTTAAAATCATTCGCAATTCCTGCTCACTAAAATGTTCTCTGGGAGGCATCTCATGGCTCGATGTGAACACAAGCTAAAACGCTCACCAAATGACTCAGGAGAAACCGAACATTGCTCTTCCAACACATTCCATTATAAATTCATAAACAAATTTTAATTTTATAATCCTTCCCGTCCAACCCGAGGTCTGTGCTGGTCTGTTACCACTTGTTATGTGTAGCCTTCTTCTTCTGCTACTACTACTTGTTATTTTACCAGAATGAAAAACAAGAGTATGAATGAGACCACTTGTTATGTTTTCATAACCTAACTGCAATTAAACCCTGTATGCCTGTCAAATTTAAAACTCAATTTATTTCAATTTCATTAATCTGTCAATTGCAGTAATGCAGAGCGAGTGTTGCTGGCCCAAAAACACTCGTGGATCTCTGATTTAGTTGTGGGTTGCTTGAATGAAAAAAAAACTGATTGCAAGAAACTATTTGATTTATATCTAGGAAAAAACATTACAACATATACATGCCTAAATCAGAGCTGGAAAAGAGTATTTTAAATTAATCTGAAATGGATCACCTTAGAGGTTATGACTTTGGTCAATTTCTGGCCTTTTTAGTTTTAATATTTTTTTGTATTTTGTATTTTAAATAATCAAAAGCAGTTCTCAAGTGAAAGTATCAAGTTGTGGTAATCAGGAAATCCTAGTTAATCAAATGGTGGTTCATAAAAACAAGCGAGTGGTCGGGAATAAATAATAATATTCTACTCCTCCTAACTAAACCTCCTGACCTTCGACACACTCTATCCTCCTATATCATTTTACCACCAAATAAAATTACACATTCGAATGATTCATGATTAACTTATTAAAATCTGTTGTGAATCCTGATTTGAGCTCTTAACTGCAAATTAATTAATTTTATACTCTTTTTTTTAAATCAACCAAACAGTAACGCTCTGTTATATAAGTACTAAATTTCCTAGAATTTCGGATTCTACTCAATTTCCAGCTCTCACAATTATTTTAGATTTGAGACAATGTTATTAAATTTAAATATTTTTCAAAAGTATTCTTGCTTAAATATAAATTAATTCTTGTACAGCAATTACGTTTTCAAGTTAGATTACAATAAATAGAGTTGCGTTAAATGATTTGTGAATATGAAATTACATCAAATAAATTAACAATGATAAATGAATTCAAACTTAACAATTATTAAACATTGATCAGTACCAATTATGACATGTGCTCTGGTGAAATATGACCAAGTATGTAAAACAAATAAATATTACTTACATGACCATTGTAGAAAATTACATACACAATACGCACACAATATAAATACACTGTAACACTATTAATGCACTAAATACTAATAATACCAGTTTTTTAATCCCTAAAAAAACGACAAGAATGGCAGTGTTAAAACCTGCTCTTAGCACGTGTAATTTTGAAAAAGTTTGATAAATTAATTTATACGAATGCGAGATTGTACTGCGAATTTCGGTCTTTTCTTTAAAATAATTCGCGAAATAGAGAACGTATGGGATGCACCCCGTTAACAAATCGACGAACTTTTAGAATTGGCAAAGAAACGCGGTATTAATTTAGAAAAAGGTTTTAGATGCTGTTACGCCGAATTGTTCCGAGCTAAGAGAACGAGTAGCCGCGGTCGGTCAGTTTTATGAGCGAGGCGGGTCATGTGACTGCATTGTTATTGTGTGTGCGATAGTGTGTTCTAGATGTTTCCGATATGGCGGCAAGTTTGAGTTTGAACTTGTAACAGGTCAAAAGCCTCAGAGTGCGGAGCGCTCGCCAACTCGCTTATCGCGGCAACGTTGCACTCCGTTGTTTTCAACACGGCGCAACGGTAGCCAGCCTCGTGCGCGCACTGACTTATTACTTAATAATCACTCTGAATAAACCGTTTCGAAATAGATTTGGTTTAAGTACTTTCAAAATTAGACTATATAAATGACGAGCTTCATAACAAGCCATTAAACAAGTTTTTAGCTCTTTTGAGTGCTGAGAAAATATCACTTTACGAAATGAATAACAGCTTTCATAAAATAAAGTTTAAAAATCTAAAATTATACAAATAAACTAAAAACATGTCTATCTATGACGTATCAAAATTTGAAATCGATAAGTTGACCCGTTTCGGAAATATGATTTTTTAAGTCCGTATTTGCTATA
This sequence comes from Allygus modestus, assembly GCA_963675035.1. Classification (NCBI taxonomy): domain Eukaryota; kingdom Metazoa; phylum Arthropoda; class Insecta; order Hemiptera; family Cicadellidae; genus Allygus; species Allygus modestus. The sequence continues at coordinate 208,422,140 of OY776111.1, forward strand.
AAAACGGCAAAAATCGTGTACTTTTTAGATTCTACCCGCAATAAAAATTAGTTACAATCAAAATTTAAAATTGTTGTTTTCACCGAAACACGAAGAATAAGACAAGGACAATTTTGATGTAACCGCCGTTGTTGTAGCTCAATCGTTTAATTTTTGGTGGCAAGTCAAACTCGAGTATCCATAATTTTGAATCCGACAGTAGACCGATTAAGGGTGCGCCATACCTGCCTTCCGCACACTAAAGTAAGGGGTTTGCATCTCCAACATTGTAGGCTCAGTTGTTAACCAATTAAAAATAATTTGTTGTTATTTTATTTACTAAATGTTCATCTATAGATCATACAATTTAAAAATCGTGATTTTAATTCAAAATAAGTGGTATGCCATTAGTAAAGTTCTCAAATTAAGCGTTTTTCTAAAGCTTCCTAACGTAAGAAGAAAAATTATTTTTGAAAAAAGGAATCGTACAATCTCTAGACTGGAATCTGAAAAGTGTGAAACTGCAAATAGTTGGTAGAAATCTGTAAAATAACAGTGCGATTGAGGAGAACAAAAAGGTCTACAAGCGTAAATACTCATCGCCCTGCTTGGTGGCGCAGCCAAGCGGATACCGCGGAATGCTGTCGGCAGCTCCCCAACATCCCCGGCCAGTGGCGGATTTAGGGGGGGGGAGCTATAGGGGCTGTAGCCCAGGGCGGCAAGTTTTTAGGGGCGGAAAATTTACAGAAAATTAATAAGTTGTTTACAAAAGAAATGTTGAAACCGGGAACATTTTGACGAAAACGGATGACAATGACGGTGTGCCGCCCTTTTAAAGGTAAAGGTAGTAAACAGAGACTAATTTGTTAATTTGTAACACTTGTAGTCCCTTACACTGAGTTCCTCAAAGCAGTCATAATGCATTTGCCATTCATCCGTGCTAGCGACAAGGCGATTTCGCTACAGAGAAAGGGTGGCAAGCCATGAACTACAGCTAACTCAACTTCTCCCCTCCGTTCATCAGGCAATGCGCCACTATGACTATGTCCAACTCACGGACTTCCAAGTTTACCCGTACATTCGCATAGCATTAAAATGATTTTTTACACAATATCAATAATGACTAAGGCACACGGCCGAGAAATGTTGCAACAATCGAATTTGAGATGGCAATAACAACATTAAGACTACAAAGATATTGTCGATTCACTTTCAAATTCAAGGTAACAAAGAAAGTTATTTCAGCCAACGTATATTTACCATCAAAGGCTACCACACACAATCGTTCATTCTGTAGTATATATTTTTAACAAAAAATCTGACCAAAGACAAATAAAGACTAACATAATTTGTGAAAGGATTTGATTGGTTGTTGTCATGGGAACATAGTTGACAGAGGGTCAAAATGGTGGTCAGCATGTAGGCTGCAGCTTTTTACTCCAGGCGAGATCACTATGTATATATTTTGGGTGGGACGGTGTCAAAATCTCTAATTCATTAAATGAAAAACTGTGATATTCGAAGTCTTTAAATTAACATCTTTTCGCATTTTAGGCGAATCATGATGTTAAACTTAACTTTATAATCTTGAGACATATTTTAGATGTAATTTTATTGTTTATCTCGAAGTAAAGTTATGTTTTGAGTTAAATGAAAACACCGTTGTAATATGGCTTTGGAAATAGTGTTGAAAACAAGCCGCCTTGTACGTCGAATGACACCGTTCTACCATCAAGTTGACACCACAACAGCAGGACAAAATACCAAATATGACGGCACGCTTTATGAAGGTTATTTGTCAGAGAGTTGTGACTCCTGTAGTTATTTTGTTATTTTGTTATTTTGTCCTGTTTTAAGTTTTGCAGGTTTGAATTGAGCAAAATAACATCATCTTCATTGAAGAGTTACTACAGCTGTTTTGAATACAGTACTGTTGTAATGCATTGGATTTACAACATCATGGAGGTGAAACTAGAAGAATTGTTTGAAAATGTGTAGAGTTTTATGAAGATTAGGCCTACATCAAATAAATTCTTTGTATAAAAGTATAAATTACAAAATGACTGAAAAACTGTATTTAAAAGCTCTAATTCAGGATCAAAATAGTCAGAATCTTGAGGCTAATGGTCCGAATTACGAATTTTAAGGCTACAGAGCCATCATATCTTATTTATAGGTTATTTATTATAATTTTCAGTAGTCAATGCGTTGGTGTAAAAATTAATGTTTTGATGAAGTATAAGAAGGGATTTTTAGGCCTTTGTTGAAGAATTTTCTTTTTCTTCACTACTTTTAACACGAACATTTTTCTCTATGGCCTACATTTAATATAGCCTACTCAATTGTCATTGAGTAGGCTATATTAAATCTGAATCAAGTCAATATTATACATTATTTTACTGTTTTTTTGTTTTGTTTTTTTAACTAGGAAATAACAGAAATTTCTTAAACTTATTAATTCAGTTAATACGTAACTTCTTTATATACTATCACAAAATAACCAAACAGGATATATATAACATGTGGGTAAACCTGGGCGGCGAAAAGGACAAAGATTATAGTGGGGAGGGGAGGGCGGAAAATTTCCTAATAGCCCTTAGGCGGCAATTTCTTAAATCCGCCACTGTCCCCGGCTGAAAACTTCCCCTCTCCCGATTTGTTTTGATTTTACTGCCGCACTTTCTTTTACTGTGAATGTTAATTCTATCATGATAACAGTATAGTTATTTAGTTGAAAGATGCTGAATGCAAGGAAAACAAAGAAGGTTCGTTTTTTAATTATACAGGGTGATATTTAGTGTAGTACATATCATTGAACCTTTTTTAAATCATGTATTTGGGAATTATTAATGAAATAGCTCTACAGATAGTTAATTAGTTAGTATGGTAATTAATAGGAGGAAGATAGTAATTTTTAATCAACAGTTGTTTATTTAGATGAGGGTTACTATCAGACTTTTAAGTCAATGAAAATGAAATACAGTGTGTTGCATAAATGAAAACCAGAGCTTTGTTAACCTTTAGGCTGACTAGGCTGTAGCTTAGGGCGCCAGTCAACCAAGGGAATTGATGTTTTTAAATAATCTTAGAAGTGCGGTGATCAATTGGCTAGAGGGAAATTTATTTCCGCGCACCCTTAGTTTGTTATAAAGTTAGTTTAGTTGTTCTTTAGCTCATGATTACCGAAATTTCGGGAATTTTCAGGTAGGATTTATCTTACCTCGGGATTATTTTGGGACGGAATTATATCCTCAAAACGGTTAAAATCTGTGGTGCAATCGTATTTTAATATTGTCAGTATTGTTGGCCCAAGCAGGTTGGTTAATTGTTGTATAAATTGTATAACATTATATTATATTAGCTTAATAAAAAGATTTAAATGGTACACTGTTATAATTATTTTAGTATTAATTATATTATTATTATAATTATAAATATATATTAATTTGCTCCCAGTTTATCATATTACATGGCAAGAATAGATACATAAAACAAATGAACCAAATGAATTTGTTCCAATTTGTATTACTTTTATTTCAGTGAGGTGTACGAGCAGATTCGATTAGAAAATTAAAACTAAAGTATTTTCTGAGTTGTCTAGGTGTAGACTATTGGTAATTTGTATATCCCACACTCCATCCTAGTTTTTCCATGATGTGAAACGGCTGCGGGAGCTAAGGCGTTAGGGCAGTAAGTCAAAGATCCTAGATTAAAAACCTATCCTGGTCATGATAGTTTTGCTACTCAAATCCTTTTTTTAAATTTATATTATTGGTTTATTAAGCAATTTAATTAAAAAATAATTCGATTTAAAACTAAAATAACCATTTAAATAAAAATTTATAGTTCATTATTATATAGATTTTATTTTTATATCATTAACTATTATTAAAATAACTAATAACTAAGTACTATTAAAATATAATTTAATGATACTTTTAATGATACTTCCTATAATAATTTCAAGTATCATTGTCAAATTTACGCGTTGAATATTATTGGTACTCAATAATACTGTAAATAATATTTATAATACTATATAGTTTTGGTTGTATTCAATAATGCGGTAATAATTTGTGTATAGGGCCAAGCTCTCCTCGACCATGGCGATGTAAGAAGAATAGCACTATCTTGACCAAGGAGTTCTATTGGTATTACTGGAGGTAACACTGGTGAACAAAACTGCGAGCCGTTCTTTCCAAATTTTGGGGAGGCAAAGAACTACTCGCTGAAATCGAATGAGTCGGCAAAGTCACTCAAACCAATACCTAATCATGATTTTAACATTAATAAACTTGTATTTGTTTGTTTGCTAATAATAATTGATCATATTTCAAGACAAGAGTAGATGCATAAATAAAACGAAAACATGAATTTGTTCCAACTTTTACTATTTTTGTTCCAGTGATTTGCATGAATAGATTCACTTATAGGAATAAAACAACCATTCAGGGTAGTTCAAAGAACGAGAAATTTGCCTCACCAGTGTACCAACCTGACAAAATCACTGGCTCGCTTTTTCGACAAAAATAGTGAAGCAGTGTTCCCTCCAGTTATTCAATAAACCTCCCTGGTCTTGACAATCTCTCACACTCTTATACATACTGCGAGCCTCACTGGACAATTATTGCGGTAATCCCTTTGATCCAGAGTTGTTCTGAAGCGAGAAGCGAGTTGCACATTCCTGAAGTTGACTTGAAAACCTACCTTAGAATAAAGGGACTGTTCTTCTCGACACTAACACATGGGCAGCTCGCTATAACCACCTCTTTCAGATCATTACAGAACTTGACAAATATTGATTCATTGTCAATAAGGGAACCTTCGAGCATGTATGGCTGTCATTGAATCCACTCGAATACCTTAGTGATATGGCACCTATTAAGATTGGGTATCGTAACAGAGTGGCGCTTTGGGATTATCCGGCCATCAGCAAGCACACTCCAGGGCAGGGTGAGCTGGTAAGCACTCTCCTCTGCAATCAGGGGGTCAATAGCTGGATTCACTGTAAGATCTGGGTTCAAAGAGAATATCAAGTTGAGTAAAACCCCTATACTAATTGGAACATCGTTGACTTGCGTAAGGTGAAGAAATTACACCGTATCAACCAGAAATTGGCCTCCAGGTGTTATTATATAAGTCAAAGCACCCATCCAGTTAAATGCTGATTAAGATCTGATTTATATATTTATACATAATCTTTTGCTATAGTCTACAAAATATTGAAGTTGGTCTATGGTTTTACACATAAAATATTATACATGCACATTATTACACATATTTACTCAAAGATTCACTTTTTAACTCTTTGATCGCTCAGTCAACCTGTACTGATTGCACAATCTGTATCTGTGATCGTTTGGTTTAGTGCTAGTGCTAGTGAAAAAGCGAAGTGCCGAAGCCGAGTCGAAAGCCGAAGTGGTTTCGGTGGTACCACGACCCTTCGAATAGCATGGATTAGAGACCTAGGTCAGTTAGTGCCCTTTTCGTCGTGTGAAAAGTTCCAAATTTGTTGTGTTCGTGGTTATGAACCTAGACTAAATCATAAAGTTGTTTCGTACGAAGTGTTCGTTTTACAATATAGACTATTATGAACTTTGAAGACTATGAAACACTTCCCACCACCAATGTTTCAACACACATGACGGCAGGGGCAATTGCAGGGGTTATGGAGCATTGTGTAATGTACCCCCTCGATTCTGTAAAGGTAATTTAATTTTGAATTCCTAGACATTTATCTTAAACATTTAGTCATCGTATAGATTACAAATAGTCTATGTTAAACGCTGGAAAAACTACAGCAGACAGGCATATGTTTGAAGGTTAAAAACTACTTTCACCTGCTCATATTGGCCTAGTCTTACTGGGTTTAGCTTAAATTTATATAATTTAATTTGATAACTTTCTCAGGCACACATTATGTCATTTTGAAGGTAGGTATCATATTGGTGGTTTATCTATAAACATGCTTTTATCTCTGCATTTTATGTTACAGGCTTAGGGCAGGCCTAACAGTAGGTTAAGTTTATCAACGCAAAATAAGTTAGCTAGAAAGAAAAGTAAAAAATGTCTTACATGGAAGCAGGTCACCCATATAAAGGATAATCATCAGAAGTAAATAATTCAGACTCCTGTGTGTTACCAATATCTCCTGCTGGGTAAAATTCACAGTTTCATCAACCTAGCACATCCCTTACTTGTTGCCCCAATCTATTATTCGATAAGGAATCAATTGTCAAAGCGCTACAGCTGTCGAGTTACATTTTCAACCACAGGCCTGTGCATCATAATTGTTTAATCCAAAATACCCACACCGTAGGCCTAGGCTACTTAATGAAGTTGTTTTTTTCTAACATTAGGAAGTTGGTACTTGCCACTCTTGATGTTTTTTGACTAAGTTAGGAGATGTACACTTTACTTTCGCTGGATTATCTTAAAGGCCTAGGGTAGAGCGGGGGAATTGGGACCCAGGGGTAATTGGGTTCTAATTTATTTATTTATTTTTACTGCCATAACCTAGAATAAAATGTAAATAGTAAATACATGACAAGTTAGGCCTATTCATTGGTTTTACATACCGTAAACCAGGCTAAACCCGGACACTTTTTTACGTTTTTTAGGTTAAAGTGCCTTTCAAACAACGATGTCACCAATAAAAACCATACCATTGTAAAGTGTGTGTATCATTTACTATATCCCTGTACCTTTCTAAGTTATGTGTTAGATGTAATTATCAAATAAATAAAAAATAAATAAAAGTGTCCAGCTTAACCTCCACAAACGGTCTAAACCCGGACACTGACCTAAATATCATCATAACGTCTAAACTAACCTCTGCTGTCCATAATAGGATGGTATTTTGAGGTTTGCAGATGCCTTTGTACCAGTCAAAGGCTTAAAATTGAAATAACAATTTTAAATGGGTTGGGGATGAATAAAGAGTATTCTTACATCACGTTTTCAGCTTTTTATTCTTTGCAACTAAAATTAAACCAAACAAAGAACCATTAAACCATTAAAGTATTTGACTTCCTTCTGTTGCGGACATTTCCTTAGGCCTATGAGTTAAAATTTCCGGTTCCTTATATCAGCCTTAACCCTCCAACCGCTCATTAAAATTTTCCATAATGGTAAGGTAATTTTGACCGTCGCGTAAGTTTTTGGGAAAAAGCTCATACAAACTTTAAATTTTCACACAGCAAATACATGTTATACTGTATATCAAATTGTTCAGAATAAAATAATCTATTAGAAAATAACATTATTTATTACATACTTACAGAAAATATCCAGAGGAAGTCCAAGGATATAGTTATAATAAATCTTTTTTTTTCTTCTTCTTTTTACAGTAGGGTACCATAGTAAAATATATCTTCCAACCACATTCTGAGATAGCCAAAATGTGCACAATTTTGTGTTCTTTTCAATGATATATAAAACTTCGGGTTTTTATTGGAAGTAAATTATTTACAGGGAAAAATCCGTGGAAAAACACAACACACTTTTCCGCAGAAATGCTACATAGTGTGGAACATATATGGTAAACCACTTCAATATTTGTTGGAACTGCATAAGAGGTCTAGCAAGTGTTTTTAGTCTATAAAAACTAGGTAATTATTAGCCTATCTCTAAATATTTTGCAAGTTATATACAAAAGTCTATGAATTTGCTTTGATAACGCACAGTACACAAGTTAAAAAAACTAATCGGAGTGGCTGCCAACATTTTCTCTGCCTCTCTTTCTTCCCCTTCTTGGAGCTCTCCAAAAATGTTCCAACTTATGGAAGCAGGCTGGGTGGATGCCTGAGTTGCAAGCAGGGCATCAAAAGTGACTTCTGGACTTATTTTGAGGAGTGGAACACACAACACACACTAAAAGTTGCACGCCAGGGAGTCTTGTCAGAGTATGGGCCGCACCCCCTACAGGGGCTCCATCACCTCCAGGCCCAATACCTCAAACCATCACTAACCAAGCTTTCAACAATACTGACCATGTAGTTATGACGTTTCAAAGGTTTGTCAGTATTTCTCATATACAAAATAAAACTGTTAAATAAAGCCATGTTCAAAAGTTTTCAAATATTTTTTCCCAGTACTTTTTGGTTGCTCTGGTGCATGTGCTGTGGTAGATAGATTTATCTTTGCTGTCCACTCCCCCCATATGAAGATTGTATTCATTTATGAGGGATGGTTTTATGGCTTCAATACCACTTTTTTACTTTTGATTAGTCTGTCATCTGCAGGGTACCCAGTGGTAATCAAGTAGACTGGCTTGTGCTTTTTCTTCTGCTTGTAACCAACAAGCAAAGTATTTTGCCTTCTGTAGTAAATGGACGTCTCTGGTTGTAAATTAGCTTCCAGCACATTTTTTGACAGTTCTTTTGATCTTTTGTTGATAGTTCCGGTGATATGTCTCCCTCTCAAGCAGTTTGCTGTTAAGCGGCAATTTTGTATAATAATTATCAGTATACAAATGATAACCTTTGTCCAGTAGATAACACTTGTTCAATAAATACATTACAACTTTCTCTGTAAATGCTACATTAGGATCACCTTCCAGAAAAGACTTGCCAGTATATAGTTCAGAATGTAAAACGTAGCCTGTGTTACTATCACATACTTCAAACTTCTTAATTCCAAAGCGGGCATGTCGCTTATTTGGCATGTACTTTATGAATGCACACCTATTTTTCATGCCTATCATGGACTCGTCTAAGGAGATATTTTGGTCTGGAACAAAATAAACTTTGAAATAACCGTTCATCAGCTCATAAAAATGCCACACTTTATACCAAGGATCATGGCCGAGCTCTCCTTTAGGTATAAACCGTAAGGAGGACAAATGAAACATTGATTGCAGTGCCTGGAATCTAAGAAGAGTCATTGTTTCTGGGTAAAATGGAATTCTCTGGGATTTAGCTGTGGACCAATAGGTTTCCATATTTTGTTTGAAATTCAGTCCTATATTTATTAGTAATGCCATAAACCGTTTCTTTTCTTGGATCGAAGTAGCTTTCCATCTTCGCAATCTACTATTTGGTGTCATGGTACATGTGTTATTGGCCGTTTCAATTTGTCTAGTAGCATAAGCATTTGTCTCCCTTACCATCATTGACCAGATTACATGTGTGAAAAATAAGTAAAAATAAGTTATTGGTGAACTATTGCGGGGAGGAAGATTTCGAACCCCTGTATTTCTTATCTGACATTTTTCTGTCACATCAAACATCTGTTCGGGTGGATATACGATAACCCAATTTAGGCCAGCTGAGCTTATTCTAGGTCCTGGGAGATTTGCAGTCCTATTTTGAGAGTTATTAACTTTATTTCTCACAGGAATAGGAGGGTTGTCTGGGTCAGAATCAAGTTCTGGAGAACTCGGCCTAGGCCTAGGCCTACCTTCACCTGCACCACTGGGGCCTGCAACATTATGTCTACGCCGTGGAAGGTCAAAATCTGTAATAGATGTGTCTGAGTTTTCGTCATCCCGGGGTTGGGACTATACAACTCACCACTCCCTGAAGAAAAATCCATCAAAGACACATCAGACACATAATCTTCTACATCTGAACCAATATCACCATCACCCTCATCTGCACTTTCATTTGCACTTTCATTTTCACTTTGCAAGTCTGATTCTTGGTTTAGACATGCTCTAATAGCACTAGAGTTACTTAATTCACTCATAATTATAAGTAAACTAAGACATTTTCTAAACAAAAGTATTTCAAAACATTCAAATTAAACAGTAACCACAAAACAGAGCAGACTACACACTCAAACGTAAACAAAAACATACCCCCGAAAACCAGGTTTGCCAACATCGCATTTTCACGACGCAAATTACTGGAACTATGATGACAAGATAGCGTATTCTTTCCTCTTTAATACTATATAAAATACATGTATATTTACTGAAAAATAACAGAGATAAATGCAGTTTACTAAACCCATGTAAATGGGTCTCGATCACGACCTTACCAGTATACGCGTTGCGTAATTGGATTGTGATCGCGATCTTTACCAGTTGGAGGGTTAATATATTAGTTGATATTAAGTTCAAAAAAGTTGGTCTATAGCCTACTATTTTTGGTTTAAGAATAACAGAAATTTGGAGACAATCCCTTTAAACATAATATAGACCAACAGTTTTAGTAGACATACTTTCCGATTCCAATTTTACGTGCAGATGCAAGATGCTTGTTTCGTCCTCTGCAGCAGAAAATATGCTGGTTTGTTTGTGCTGAGGTAAGTTACATGCCATGCCGCAACTGGGTTGGATAAATCTTTGTAAATTGGTGAACTATAGTTCTCTGTTCTTGGGGGACCCTCCTGTACTGTGAACTGTTAAAGTAGCACTTATACAAGATAAAGTAATTTTAAGGTATCAACAAATGATTTCATAAAAACAGTGACTAGAACCATTGAATAAAGATTACATGTAGGGTGGACATTTTGTTCATCCATGAAACAAATCAAATGTCACCGAGTAAGGCTCGGTCTCCACGTTACTATTAAATCATCTTTCCCAGTATTTTACCCAAAATAAGCTATATTGTTATACCTCTATAAGACTAATTTCATGTCATTTCATACAATCAATCAAAAAAATAAATAGGGACTAAAAATAAATACCGATGAGTTTAAAATCTCTCAAGATGATAAAACAGATTTTCTAGGATTACAAGTAGACCATGAACTGAACTGGGACCAGTAGACGTAGAAAAGGTGGTTGTCAAAAATAGCATCTGGCATATTATGCATTAAACAAAATAAGGATCTATGTAACTAAAATGCTTTTAAATGATGTAGGCCTAGCCTACTTTCTTATATTCATACATTTTAGGATCTCACTTTATGGTGCAACCAATAACAGAAATCTCAACTTTGGTAATATTAAAAATGCTAAAAAAATAATTAGAATACCGGTCCCCTAAATAAATTGGAAACCATAATCTTCAGTTAAAGAACATTTTTCAGAAATGGAAATTCTTACATTTTTTGGTCTTTATGTAAACAAAGACATTTCTGTGAAACAAAGGTTTACAGAGCAAAATTTAAATGGTGATAACCACAATTATGATGATAAATGTGGCCAAGAGTTAGCTAGGCCTATCCCTCCTCATCACTGGTACTTTTTGGAAAAAACCTCAATATTCAGAAATTTAGTTTTGCAGTAAAATGTCACAGAGCATGAAAGCTGGCTTTGTTCTCGAGGGATTTAATTCAGTCTTAATAAATATTTATTGAGTATAGCTGTAATCTTTTGATGAGAAATTCTGAGTGTAGTAGGTAAGTTACTTGTAGTACTACGAGACATGTTGTTAAAGTAAGTACCTACTGTTTTTGAATACCGTCATCGTAGCGCTGCGGTTAACATTCCTGCATGCTGCGCTGTGTACCTTCATCTATTAGCAAGCCTGGGGCGGAACTACGACAAAAATTGACTGAATTTTCATTTGTTTGTGAGCATTTAAAATCGCGACAACCATTGAGGTCCCTGTCAACTGTGAAGTCACGCTGTGGTTCAATTTCTAGGTGTAATTCATCGGCAGGATTAGTGAAGTGTATGGAAAAAACAAATTAAGCAATAGAATGGCACACAAATGGATTATTAGAACATTTCAAGATGGCCATATGAATGTTCATAACGAGAAACAAAGTGGGCGACCTTCTATCATTACTGAAGGTTTGGTGCATAAAGTTGATCAAAAGGTGAGAGATAACAGACGGTTTACAATCTTGTCGCTGTGGTGTGAGTATATTTTAGTGTTAAGAATTGTTTTTTTAAATAATTGTTACCGAACGACTAAATTATTGAAAGTTTGCTCACATATCAAAACGTTGACTGAGTTGCACAAAACCAAGCGTTTGGGAAGTGTGTTGACTTCTCTTGAGCAGTACGAGGAGAAAGGGGGGAAGGTGATGATTTTTTAGCCTAAGCCAATTTGTCACAGGTGTCGAATCACTTCTTAACGCTAGAGGTGTCGAACACTTTGCTATACACTTCGTTAATCTCCTGATGAATTTCAGCCGCTTTCATACCGTTAACACTTAGAAATTGAATCGCAGCGTGACTTCACAGCCGGTGTGGACCTTAATCGTCGGCGTGATTTTGAATGTTCACAAACAAATTAAAATCCGGTTGATTTTTGCCGTAGTTGCGTCCCAGGCTTGCCAGTAGATGCAGGTACATAGAGTAGTATGCAGGAGTACCAACCGCAGCACTACAACGGCGGTAGGCCTATTATAAAACAGTACCGTACTTATTTTAAAAACATGCATTGTATATAATTTATTTTACCCAAGGAAACTCTTGCTATAGCAAATCATTTCATTAATTTCTTTGCTACTGTAGCTGAAAAAACTCTAGAGGACAACAATGTCAGGACTCAATATGAACAAAACAATCACACCAACACCTCAACTCACAAATCAAGAGCTACACTTTCAAGAAACCACAGAAACCGAAATACAAAACGCCATAGACTCACTAAAACCGAAAAAAATTATCTAGAATTGATGAAATATCAGGAAAACTAGTAAAAGCAAGCAAAACTGAACTAATCAGCCCACTGACAGACCTAGTAAACAAATCACTCCAACAAGGCAACTTTCCGTCACAGTTGACAACAGCAAAAGTATACTCAAAATATAATAAAGGTCCTGCCACAGACACAAACAGCTACAGACAAATTTCCCTAAAACATACTTTTTCAATATTTTTTTGAAAAAATTTTCTTTCAAAGGCTCGTCTGCCATCTGGAACAAAATGAACTGATCACAAGCCAACAACACGGCTTTCTCAAAGGCAGATCCACAACAACAGCTTCCATCCAATTTACAGAGCACATCATTGACCAACTAGAAGAAGGCAACCTAGTCACCAGTTTATTTCTTGACTTCAGCAAGGCATTACCTTAACCACAACCAGCTCCTCAAAAACCTACAAGCATTAGGCATTAAGGGAAAAACAGCACAATGGTTCTATAGCTACCTAAACAACAGACATCAGCTTGTCTAAATAGTAGACACACAAAATGGCACAAAACATAAAATACACTCTGAAAGAGCACCTATAAGAAGAGGAGTGCCGCAGTACTCAGTACTTGGCCCAGTATTGTTCCTTCTGCTCACAAATGACCTCCAAGACTAACTAGGAACTTCTGCAAAACTAACATGTATGCAGATGCAGTATGCAGTTACTACCATAGCTAACAAATCAATAGACATACTCTCACCCTACATGCCAATACAGCCCTCAGCAGAAGCAAAAAGCAACAACAGTGAACTAGCTCTCGATGAAAAAAAAAAACCGTGCAAATTAATTATATCACCAAAAAAGAGATGTAAATCTAACTTGCCAGGCATACAAGCTGAACCCAGCATCAAATACCTCGGCGTCATCGTAGATGCAAAACTCTCGTGGCAGCAAGATATAACAACTATATGCAAGAAACTCTGCTCTGGCATATTTGTCATTTGAAGAATAATGTACATAAGTGGCCTGCATGCAGCAAAAACTGCCTACTACTCCCTATTTGAAAGCCACCTTATGTATGGCTTAGTGGTATGGGAAGGAACCTCCAATACTAACCTGGAGAGAGTTCTAGTGAATCAAAAAAGGGCAAAATGCCTAGCAGTACTTAAAGAGTGTAAGAAAGTTCTCGAGAGGCTTTCAAAGAACTGAAAATCCTCACTGTAATGTCACTCTACAAACGCGAGGTAATCCTTCATTCCCATCTCCACCCCTCAAATAAGAAACAAAGACTTACACAAACACCACACAAGAAACGCCTCTAGTTTTGTCCTTCCAGTACACTGACTCACCCTGTATGAGAAGCCATCTTGCAAGGGAGCACTTTTCTTCAACAACCGCCCAGACAAAAAACACCAACCAAGAAGCTGAAGAAAACCCTGGCGACTTGGCTATAGGATAGACCTTTCTACACAGAAATATAATTTATGTTAAATCAGTTCTAGCCACCACTTTTTAGCGAATTTCCCCTATAGGGAAGAAGCTATTACCGTAGGTGGCATGGTAAGAATTAAGCCCGAGACCATGATAACTTTTCGTTTTGAGGTCCCCAGATGCCAAAAACACTATTCGTTCAAATTTACATATATATATATATATATATATATGTCCGTTACCGCGATAACTTTTGAAAGAAACACCCGATTTTGATGAAATTTGGCACAAACGTGGAGAGTAGCATTTATGACTTTAAGTTTGAAAACCAGATCGATCGCACTATGGGAAGGGGGTTTTATGGGGGTTTTAAATTTTCCAAAAATCTTTTTTGCAAATTTTACCCCAAAATGTTAAAAACACTCAAATTTTGTTATAGCCATTTTATAGAGCTTAAAAAAACAAATAATTTAGTATTTGTAATCATTAACCTAGGTTAAGTGGTTGCGGAGAAAATAAAAAAAACGTGTCCCATGTTAATCTTATGGGAAAAAGGTTTTTAGATTTTTCTCAGATAGTTTTACTAAAAACTTCACATTTCTGTTTATTAATGTGTTTAGCTCAACAAAACAAACATTTTGGTGCTTTAATCGTTGTTCTACGTCCAACCGTTAAAGAGATATTCAAAGTGCTAAACACAGTACGTTGTCCAATGTTATCCTTATGGAGAATAAATAAAATTCTATCTCGATTATTTATGAATGTATATTGATGAAACTTGGTATGTGGCTTCAACTAGTTGTGGTATATTGGTATTAGCACAAAAAACAAGTTTTTTGTTGATAGTCCCCGTAGCAGCAAACCTGCATACTCGGCCCCCATGTTATTCATATGGAGAATAAGTAAAGTTGTATATCTCCCTTAATTATGAACCTACATTAAGAGAACTTGGTATGTAGCTTCACCTGGTTCAGTAGTATTGATAATTGCAAAAAAAAACATTACTTATCTTCCTTGTTGCAGCAAACCTGCGTCCTCAACCCTAATGTTATTCTTATGGAGAATAAATAAAATGCTATTTATCACTTATTTATGTATGTATTTTTGTGAAACTTGGTAAATAGCTCTATGTAGTAGTGAGTCACATATATATACATTGGAAATTCGCTGAGTACGCAGGTTTGCTGCGACGGGGGTATTCTTTTTTTCTGACGCATTGTACTATTCTCAAAGAATATGTCAATAAAGATCATTGTCTATTGTCTATTGAATAAAGAATGTTCTCAATCTATCTGCAAAATGTTTTTCCGTTATGATGATGTTAAGTTATTGTTACTATCATCGTATATTATTATTGTTGCTGTTATTGTATAGCCTACTAAATTGTGTATAATGGTTCAGATAATAATTTCACTTAATATTTTTCTTGCAGTTTATATGAAATAAGTTTTAAAATCTAAAAATATAGTATGTACTTTAAAAAATTTAGCGCCTATGCAAATTTTGCACCCTAGGCACGTGCCTAGTTTTCCTATTGGTAAAAGCTGTTTTTAGCGACTGAATCTTTAATATGTAAAATTAACCAATACCCCCGTCGCAGCAAACCTGCATACTCAGCGAATTTCCAAGGCATAAAATATGTCTTAATGCCACATAAAGCCGCATACCAAGTTTCATAAAAATATATTCACACATAAGCGATGTTAATTATTCTCCATAAGAATAACATTGGTAATGAGTACGTAGGTTTGCTGAAACAAGGAACACAAACAATTGGTTTTTATGCAAATATAAATAGAATTTAACTAGGAGAAGCCACATACCAAGTTCCATCAACATTCAATCATAAATAAGCGCTTTATAACATTCTAGTTATTCTCTATAAGAATAAGATGGGGGCTGAAAAAGCAGGTTTGCTGCAACAAGGAACAAAAAAATGGGTTTTTATATAATTATCAATATAACTCAACAAAGTGAAGCTACATACCAAATTTTATTCATTTATGTTCATAATTAAGGGAGTCATTACAGTTTACTTATTCTCCATAAGAATAACATGGGGACTGAGTAAGCAGGTTTGCTGCTACGGGAATAATCAATAAAAAATAAATTTTTTGTGCAAATATCAATATACCAGTACTATGTGAAGCCACGTACCAAATTTCATCAACATACATTCATAAATAATCGAGATATCAAATTTTATTTATTCTCCATAAGGATAACATTGGACAACGTACTGTGTTTAGCACTTTGAATATCTCTGCAACGGTTGGGCGTAGAATCACAATTTAAACACCAACATGATTGTTTTGTGGAAATGAACAGATTGGTAAAAGCAAATGTGAAGTTTACATTAAAATAAACTGAGGAAAAGCCAAAAACATTTTTCCCATAAGATTAACATGGGAGATTTTATGAGTTTGTTTTTTGGATTTTCTCCGCAACCACTTAACCTAGGTTAATAATTCAAAATACTATATTATTTGTTTTTTTAAGCTCTACAACATGGTCAAAACCAATCAAAATTAAGTTTTTTAAAAATTTTTGGGTGAAAAATACAAAAAACTTGTTTTTGGAAAATTTAAAACCCCCATAAACCCCCTTTCCCATGGTCCGATTTTTCTGGTTTTCGAACTTAAAGTCATGAATGTCATTTTACACGTTTGAGCCAAATTTCATCAAAATCGGACGTTTTTAGCGAATTTCCCCTGTAGGGAAGAAGCTATTACCGTAGGTCTCATGGTAAGACTTAAGCCCGAGACCATGATAACTTTTTGTTTTGAGGTCCCCAGATGTCAAAAACACTATTCGTTCAAATTTATATATATGTATATATATATATATATATATATATATATATATATGTGTCCGTTAACACGATAACTTGAGTAAAAAACGTCCGATTTTGATGAAATTTGGCTCAAATGTGTAAAATGACATTCATGACTTTAAGTTCGAAAACCAGAAAAATCGGACCATGGGAAGGGGGGTTTATGGGGGTTTTAAATTTTCCAAAAATCAGTTTTTTGCATTTTTCACCCTACAATTTTTAAAAAACTTAATTTTGGTTTTGACCATGTTATAGAGCTTAAAAAAACAAATAATTTAGTATTTTGAATTATTAACCTAGGTTAAGTGGTTGCAGAGAAAATCCAAAAAAACCTGCTCATAAAATCTCCCATGTTAATCTTATGGGAAAAAGGTTTTTGGCTTTTCCTCACTTTATTTTAATGTAAACTTCACATTTGCTTTTACCAATCTGTTCAGTTCCACAAAACAATCATTTTGGTGTTTAAATTGTGATTCTACGCCTAACCGTTGCAGATATATTCAAAGTGCTAAACACAGTACGTTGTCCAATGTTATCCTTATGGAGAATAAATAAAATTTGATATCACGATTATTTATGAATGTATGTTGATGAAACTTGGTATGTGGCTTCACGTAGTACTGGTATATTGATATTTGCACAAAAAATTGATTTTTTGTTCATTATTCCTGTAGCAGCAAACTTGCGTACTCAGCCCCCATGTTATTCTTATGGAGAATAACTAGAATGTTATATAGCGCTTATTTATGATTGAATATTGATGAAACTTAGTATGTGGCTTCGCCTAGTTAAATTCCATTTATATTTGCATAAAAACCAATTGTTTCTGTTCCTTGTTTCAGCAAACCTACGTACATTACCAATGTTATTCTTATGGAGAATAATTAAAATCGCTTACATGAGAATATATTTTTATGAAACTTGGTTTGCGGCTTTATGTGGTATTAAGACATATATTATACATTGGAAATTCGCTGAGTACGCAGGTTTGCTGCGACGGGGGTATTTACTAAAGTTATCGTGTTAACGGACACACACATATATAAATTTGAACGAATAGTGTTTTTGGCATCTGGGGACCTCAAAACAAAAAGTTATCATGGTCTCGGGCTTAAGTCTTACCATGAGACCTACGGTAATAGCTTCTTCCCTATAGGGGAAATTCGCTAAAAAGACAATAATTGGGCAATTTTGTGAGTTTGTACTGCCCCCCACAATCAGTAAAAATATATATTCAATTGTATTAACCTAAACTAATAATAATTAATTTTATTTTAATCTTAACATTTGTTTTTACCAATCACTTCAGCTCCACAAAAAAATCATTTTGGTGTTTAAATTGTGATTCTACGTCCAACCGTTGCAGAGATATTCAAAGTGCTAAACACAGTACGTTGTCCAATGTTATCGTTATGGAGAATAAATCAAATTTGAAATCTCGACTATTTATGAATGTATATTGATAAAACTTGGTATGTAGCTTCATGTTGTACTGGTACCGGTATATTGATATTTGTACAAAAAATAAATTTGTTGTTGATTGTCCCAGTAGCAGCAAACCTGCATACTCAGCCCTAATGTTATTCTTATGGAGAATATGTAAAGTTTTATATCTCCCTTAATTATGAACATAAATTAATAAAACTTGGTAATGTAGCTTCACCTGGTTCAGTTATATTGATAATTGCATAAAAACTCATTTCTTATCTTCCTTGTTGCAGCAAACCTGCGTACTCAGTCCTATTGTTATTCTTATGGAGAATAAATAAAATGTTATAAATCACTTATTTATAAATGTATTTTGTGAAACTTTGTAAGTGGCTTTATGTAGGAGTGAGAAACATATAAATGCATTGGAAATTTGCTGAGTATGCAGGTTTGCTGCGACAGGGGTATTTTGAGTTTTTTACAAATCATTTTTGAAAAAGTCAAATTTTAGTTTTTCCACTGGAATCAGCTTAAAAAGACGCACTATTTGGTGTTTTGATCACTGCTCTACGTCAAATGGTTACAGAGATATTGAAAGTGCTAAACACAGTACGTTGTCCAATGTTATTCTTATCGAGAATTAGAAAAATTTTATATTTCGCTTATTTATCAACTTATCCTGATGAAACTTGGTATATTGCTTCATATCGTTGTGGTCTATTGATATTTGCACTAAAAAACATTTTTTGGCCGATAGTTCCCATAGCAGCAAACCTGCGTACTCAGCTCCCAAGTTATTCTTATGGAGAATAAGTAACGTGTTATCTCCCTTAATTATGAACATAAATTAATAACATTTGATATGTGGCTTTACCTTCTTGAGATGTATTAATATTTGTATAAAACCCCATTTTTTGTGATCCTTGCTTCAGCAACCCTGCTTCCTCAGCCGCCATGTTATTCTTATGGAGAATAATTAAAATGTCATAAATCGTTTATTTATGAATTTATATTGATGGCTTTGTGTTGTATTAAGATACATATATATATATATATATATATGCATTGGAATTTGCTGAGTACGCAGGTTTGCTGCTACGGGGGTATTTTATTTTTAAGTAGTTTCCGAGCTCTAGTTTGGAATAGGTGGATTTTCGGAATAGGGGTGTTCAGAATAGTGGGACTCTACTGTATTTTTATTAAGTTTGTCGTGTGTACATTTTTAAGTCATGCACAACTTAAAATAAGTTTTCAGCTGTTTTCTGTTTTGCATTTATTCTTAGTTGTCAAAAAAAATTGTTTACAAATATCTAACAACAAATAAGTAAATGAATCAATTTTTATATTATTTCTTATTAAAATCCATCCAAGTCCATCTAAGTTTGACCTAGGAGAATGTTACTGGTCAGATTTAAGGGAAATTATTATGGTTTTGTTTCTAAACTATAAAGCATGCGTGGTTATACTCTCTTTAAAGTACATCATGAAGAACAAGTGGGTGCAAATATGGTATCTGGGGCAGTAGCAGGGATTATGGAAATGGTCATAATGTATCCAATTGATACTATTAAGGTTGGTTTAACAACATTCCTAATAATTTAATGTTTCAATATAATATTTATAATTATATATAAAACACATTACTTTAATAATTTCAAGACAATTGGTGCAAGAGATATATAATAAGTTGTGGTGACAGTTATTGATATGAAAACATAATGAAACAGCCATTATTACACCCCGTTACCAAGTTTTCCCCATCAATGGCTTTGTAAGAACTGTAGATGGAGCAGTGCTTTCCCTCGCCCCGTCTTGGATTCGCATGGCTTGAGGAAGGTGTGGTGGAGGCCTGTCCTCTGCCTTTGCTACGTGTAGTGGACACTGTCAAGAAAGTTCAGTTGTACTTAACTAGCATTTTGCCGTACTCCTGGAGTTGATTGCTATCTTAATGCATCAATCCTTTGAGCACCAACTACCGATTTAGCGGCAAACTAAAAAGGAATGACAATACCTACAAAGATTCAGATGGTGTCTGGGAATTTTGTGGCAAGAAATACCTTAAAAATTAATTTTCTGTAGCCTTTGTCAATAAAAAACAATCAGTGTATCAAATCAACGCCTTGTGAAACCAATGCTATAATATCGGTTTTGAATATCTAAGTATCCATTCAGTTGCTATGTTGACTTTTTATTTGTGACTACATGCTGAGATATCGGCAACTGATTAGCATCTGCTGCGAGTGCCAATATATTGTCAGTTGGCCTTGTTTGCGTCTACGTGATTGCCAATAATTTGGCAGGTGGCGCTCTAAGGTTTATCTGAGTTCAAAAATTCTGATACAGTTCTCACCCCTTGACATAGGAATTGCTAGCAGCACGTCTGCTATCCTAAGCAGAAAACGTGTTCACAACAAGATATATAGATGTTTTGTTTTTATTTAAATTGTAAATAATTATTATTATTAGTTTAGGTTAATACAATTGAATATATATATTTTTACTGATTGTGGGAGCAGTACAAACTCAACAAATTGCCCGATTATTGTCTTTTTGGTTAATTTTACGTATTAAAGATTCAGTCGCTAAAAACAGCTTACAACTTTGCTGTATAAAAGTAAAATTTGGCACAATTCACTAGGTGGTATAGTGTGAGTTGCTTAGTTAAAGCTTAAAACTATCAAATTGTAGATGTTTTTTAAGAATCCTTGATAGAGCTATCTATATTATTTTCTCTCTGTATTTATTGGTTTAAATAGGAGTTTACTGACCCATAAGAAATACAGTGGTGCCAAAGAACTAACATATTACATGTTTTTTATTCTATGATTTAAGGTAAACGTAATTTAAAAATCTTTATTTTTAATAAAGTATATGCAAATAAGTGCAAATTGTGCTATTAAGTAATGATGTATAAAAATTCTCAGGAATAACATTTTTTAACTAGTTTTAAAGTGTTCAATTGCCCCTCAAAAGTTGTCAATCTTCTACGTTCTGGTGATTCTTCATGAAGTTAAGACTGTTGACGTAAGATAGCAGCACAGACTTTTATACAATGATCTGTCGGGTCATCTAGTTAAGTCTGTAGATGTAAGACTGCAGCACATGTTATTGTATGTGAAATATGTTCATGATTTACATTCATGCATCTAAAAATGCTGCTTATCCAATATAAACTACATAGAAAACCAGATTAAAGTTGAAAATAGAAGATAGAGATAAAATAGACAACACTTTCAAGGATGTTTCTTATATTTGCAAAACATTTTGTTAAAATTAGGTATTTTAAAGTATTTTAATATCTTATTGTATTCCACAGCACCTAAAAAAATGGTATGCTATTTAGATTTCCTATGTGAAAGTAAATAGTTAAAATTTGTTGTGATAAGAGTAAAATGATGTAATTTAAGTGATTACATTTTAAACTAAAATGGCAATTCATAGTTCATGTTATTACACACAGTGAAAAATAATTACACACAGTTAACACAGCAATTCTTAATTTTACAATTTTGCATGCTAATAATGATAAAGCCCCTATCAATACTTTACCAAAATGTTGGTACAGATAACGCCGGTTAGGATGATGTGTGGAGGACAATAAAGGTGGTCCCAGATCGGCCCCCTACTACTCTCCGCCACGAATCTGGGAGCGAACAGTCAGGGCAGTGACTAGAAGTGTTGAATATACTGACTGTACTCGCCTGGATTTGTGAATAAAAGTGTATGAGAGACAAATATTGAAGTTGCCGTGACCATGCTTCATCCTAGGGAACCATAATTCTTTGGGGACAAGCCTCAGGAATAAAAGCGGTCTTTAGACTGCAAAAAACAGTTATTCGCATCATGACTAACTCTCACCCAAAAAGTTCTTGCAAATCACTTTTCAAAAATTAAATATTTTTACATTATCAGGCTTATATGCTTACAAATCTTTAATCTACATCAATTCAGTAAAAAACCATTTAACAAACGATTTAAAATTTGTTCATAATTATAGCACATGAAATGGTGCACTTTATAGATTCCCAAACCACCGATCAAGTTTTTATGAAAAAGTTCCCTGTATTCCGGGTTAAAAATGTATAATTAGCTACCAACTCATTACAAATCAATAGAGCTTAACAAATTCAAAGAAGAGCTTAAGTATGATCTGCTTGATAAGGCTTTTTATTAAATTAAAGAACTGTTTGATAACCCTTTAAGATAGATTGTATCATTAGTATCTAGGCTATTTGAGAGTGTTTAAATTTGTTACGTTCTTATTGTGTGTCTCTGTTTTTTTTATTTTTTATTAGTTATAGTATGGAAACAAAAGCTTGACAATGGTCCTGTTTAATTTTGTAATAACACGTCTCGAATGTTTTGTGCAAATAAAGAATGTCTAATGTCTAGGTGGCTCTATCTGTTCCACACATCAAATTATTATGTTATTTTTGGAATGTAAGCAATCCAATGGGAAATATACCGTACCAAATTTGAAGGTGTTATCATGAGTAAATATGCTATTATACAATATTTATCTAGCATATCAAAATATTCGTTATGATTTCTACATGTGTCTAAAACCAGATAATTATTTGAAAATCCAATGTTGGTCCCATTGACAATTGCACACGATGATTTTATTTGATGACCATATGATTCTTTAATCGTATATTTATATCTTCCCGGTGTAACTGGTATTCTCAGGCCTAGTATACTTTAATTTGTTATATGCAGGTATATTAAAAATAGTGATTAATATTCCTTGTTGTATAGATTGAAAACATATACCGTACTTGCATTTGTTTGCTATGCTGTAAAAAATAGGTTTTTGCCAGAAACTTCTTTGTCTTAATGCAATGTCAATATACCATTCTTAAATCTTGAAACTTGGGATAAGATATCAATTAGAAATTGGGCAGTAATGTCATTAGTTAAGTACAATTTCATTCATATGCCTAACTTAAGTGTATAATCAGTTTACAATTCATCAGAAGACATATTGATCAAATGTTATTAAAAATATTACCATGCTTTAATTGGCCAGTAATATTTATATTTTGAGTTTGATAAGAAAACACATCAAAATCAAACAAACGCCAGGATTGAGGTTCAACTGGGTTAGATCAATGATCAAGGAGGATAACCTTGACTCTGCCTACCACAACAGAGTGAGAGGGCTCTTATTATGTTAGATGACTGGCTTAACTCAAATTGCAGCAGTGGCAGTGGCAGACTCTATATGACCAACTTGGGATTATTTTGTGATTTAGAACTGTAAAATGTTGCATTTGTTATTTTATGATCTTATGTAACATTAGTAGTGTAATATTTGACCAACATTTTGCTAACATATACAAAAATAATCCTAGCCCTATATTCTTAAGTGCATAATAATTATACATGTTTATTTATTTGTAAAATTATTTAAAAATCTTAAATACCAATAACAAATATTGTTGAAAAATTAATAAACTTGGGCTACCAATATAAAAATTATTGTTGAAACAAAGAACTAATGGTATTTATCCAAAAGATATGATACCATTGTATCACACCATGCTTTTTGATGTACTTTTTGATTATTTTTAGTCAGCTTTTCATTAATCAACACAGGTGCATATTTACTCAGATATCAATGGTTGCAATCCTTAAATAATTCGTGCAGGTTCTAATATTATTGTAATATTATATATAAGAACAAATAAAAATATTTTTGATTTGTTTCGTTTAAAATCAAATGAATAATTAATTATTTATTTTACATAATATTATTAATTTCAAAATATACTGCACTTGTTTT
This sequence comes from Allygus modestus, assembly GCA_963675035.1. Lineage (NCBI taxonomy): Eukaryota > Metazoa > Arthropoda > Insecta > Hemiptera > Cicadellidae > Allygus > Allygus modestus. The sequence goes on from OY776111.1 coordinate 208,446,077, forward strand.
ACTAGCAAGTTTTACATTCTAAGCAAATTCAGTAATTACTTAGGAGCACATAAATGAAGCATATTATTCTTTCCTTGTGATTCATAACAGGAAATGATAAGTTGAGAAAAGTTGCTGTAAATACAATGAAACACCGTTAATTAAAACCTCAACAGGCTAATTTGAATCCCTTGTTAATTTAAAACTTGTAATTCCTTTTGAACTTCTTACCTCCTACTATGTTATTTTACCTCTGAAAATCCAAGGGTTGGTGGGGAAATCTTGATAATTCATTGTTTAGTTGTGCAGCTTTCTGTCGCACCTCTATAAATCAAAGGTGTACAGTATTGGACCAGTTACCATTTTTGAGCATTTATCATATTAAAACCAGAAATCCGCCATATATCTACTCCAGTCCAGTGTTAGTTCGAAGGATTGTGTGTATAGGTTAAATGTGAATTGTAGTTTTTAGGTTGTGTTGATGAAATTATGTTAATGCGAAGTTGGTCAGTACTCATGTTGCTTCAAAGGTGGAGGGGAGGGGAGTCTGGAGACAGAGGGGAGTCTGGATTCTGGAGGGGACAGAAGATGAGTAGGGGCAAAAACCCGTCAAATGGAAAAATTTGGACAAATGTATAGAAAAAATGATTTTATTGCCAACAGATAGGTACACTTTACAACATAATTCCGTAACGATTGAGGGTCGCATCTGTGTAGAGTGTCATGACAGTTTCTGTATTATCGCACAGCGTAAAGATAGACAAGCAGTAGATGTGACGGAACAGTGCATCCCCCCACAAAACGCTTTGTTACTTTTGGACCCAGATCGTTACTCTGACTCTAAGTTGAGTTGCGGTTGCATAAACATGACCGCCTCAAATAAATTCTCCCGGCAAGTGTGAATTGTGAAACGTTATTCATTTCCTGCAAGCATAAGGAGATAGTGCTGCAGAAATTCTTCGCAGAATGAGCCGACCTTATGGAGGAAACCTTTTGAGTCATATCATGGTGTTGTGAGAGAGTGTTGTTAGAAATTTAAAGATGTGCCGTACTGATGTGCATGATGCCTGATAAGGCATAATAGTTTTAGTGGATTCCATTACAAACAATTTAAAAATAACACATTGATTCATTTCAACTATCTGAGTTATTTATTACCTCGTATCTGAATTAAATCAGAAGTTGTAAAATTGTTCATTGCCATTAGGTATTACTTGTGTTGTGACATCCTCTTGCACTGTGTTAATGACATCCAAATAACCCTTTGCTGTGAAGTCATGTTTAATCATCCAGCTTTGATAGCCAGAAAGTTGTCAGTTCAGTAATGGTGGATGCGGTTTTCCAGACGAGGATGCAGAGTTTCTCAACGACGACATCCTACCGCATAGGTGAGGTGCTCCAGAGGATGGTGAGCCAGGAAGGCATCCTGAGGCCAGTGAGGGGGGTCGGGGCCGTTGTCCTAGGCGCCGGACCCGCTCACGCACTCTACTTCTCATGCTACGAGTACCTCAAAGAAAACATGACGCAAAATGGCCTCAACAACCACCTAGCTTACGGTAAACACCCAATTATTCTTAGTACACACTACACAAGGTCTTGGGGTGCAGACAATGTTTCCCAGAACCTAAGCAAATTTTGCAAATACTCCAAATGTTTTTATACATAATTCGTAAATTTAATTGTTTTACTATGAAAATTAACAACAGTAATTGAGTTTAATTTTTAAAATGTCAGTGAAGTGATACCGTTGACCTCAGCTAAGTGAAGAATCAATCATTTCAAATAGTTTATCGTGGTCAAGTTGAGGTTTATACCGAAATTAATATTGGCAGTACACATTTTTGGCCAGAATCAAACAACTTGTTTTACTGTTGTTGGCAGCTCTTAAAATGGGGTGTGGTTGCTAGTCAGTTTTATTTATGAGGTTTGGTCAATATTTTAGGCCAATGTACCATGGTCCAGTCGTTGTTTAACCCATTGAGGTAGTAATTTTATTCTATTTGTAGTAGCCTATAACGGGAATTGATTGGTGCTGCACTCTAGTAGCAAAATATGTAACTAATGACCGCGGGCGTCTACGGTTCTATCCGCTAGGGGCGCGGACTGACTGAAAACCCTTAATATCGCCGCCAGGCCTTTGGTCGTGTTAGCTGAGTTGGCTACGTCGTGGAAACACCTTGGCCAGGTGGCGATACGATGTTTGTGGGTTCGATTCCCGCACACGACCAAAACTGACCAGTTGTGCAACTCTCAATGAGTTAACCGGTCTGTGGCAACGTTGGTGGGAGGGCCCAAGTAAAATAAACGGTGGCAGGCTTGCTTGGAAGTTGACGGGATCGGTTAATTCTTTGAGACTTGCACATGGTCAACACTGATTTTGCTAATTTTTACTTATGTCTACTGTGTGTGTGCCAATGTGACTCTCTAAACTGAAATAAAACAATATTTTAATTAAAATATGCCATTAATCCATTTAACAACACCAATTTTATACTCCAATTCACACGTTAATAAAATTACAAGTAAGGAACGAGACCTGCTCGTATGTCTACGCCAATGGGTTAAAGCCTGTTTTATACAGTTAAAACATAATTTCTGGGCAATATTACATGATTTGGTCATCATTTACAGGCAGTATTAGACAGTTTGATTGTTATTCAAAACCGATATTTCGCTATTCAATTGTCATGGAAAAACCAAAACTATAACAACTCATAACATAGCCAATCTATTATTAACGGCCAACTTAATACCAACCATTAGTCGTTACGGCCCATGAAAACTATAAGAAGACATCTTACAACTGCATGGATACAGCTTATATTGTGCGGTTCATCATGTCTTTGTTGTCACGAATCAGCGGATTAAATTTACTCAAACTTATTTTAACAAATGCACTGCTAATGATTTGCTTGCTCAAATTTTGCTTGTTCACTGCGTTAATCGTGTATATGCATGATAATTGCATTTGTTTCCTTGTTAGATAAGCGCCGGAAATCCGGCGCGCCGCACGGAACGTGATGAGCTGAATCCAGTGGTGAAACCTAAAATTAGATTTTTTAAAACATGATATGTACAACATTAAAAAAATCCATTTTTTGGATATAAAATCCAACCAAAAAGCCCCCTTGGGATGGGGTTTCTGTCTGGTTTTTTAATTGAAAGTCATTTAAGTGTTGCTTTACATGTTTGTACCAAATTTAATCAAAATCGGACGATTAAAAGAAGTTATCACACCCAGCTCTTACGCGTTGCTTAGCTCGCGAAAAATTAAAACATATTAAAAATATTAACCTGACCAGCACTATCAAATCTTTGTTTAATTTTACCTTATGACTTCCTTTGCCCTAACTGTCAAACAATTACAGCTGGTAATTTTATAAATGATATCCTCCTATAAAATTTGCATTGGAACTTACAGGACCCGTGGGTTGGTGCCCTAATTTTGGATATGGACATTATCAGGTCCACATTAATCAGGTTTGTTGATTTTATGTTCATGCAAAATTTTAGCGTAATCGGTCCAGTAGTTTATGCAAGATGGAATCACAAATATCTATACATTCCATACCAAAGGCACGAACATCACAAACTTTCCAACCTTTCAAATTTGTAATATTAGCCTAGGTGAAATTTGAACGAATGGTGTTTTGTCATCTGGGGACCTCAAAATGAAAAGTTATGTTGTTCCTTACCTAGGTCTTCCCATGCCGACAATTGTAACAGCTTCTTTCCTATAGGAGAAATTCTCTAAAATGATACATAAAAGACAATATTAAGAGACATATGCACATGCAGTTTTTCTTTCATTCCTCAGTTGGCTTCTTCTTTCTCCTTTTTTGTTTTAAATTACATTTATTGAAATTTAAGCATTCAAATTCAAAATCAAACGAGTTGGCACGCAGCACGCTGACGTGAGGGAAGTGAATTTCCTCATAAAAACTTTTAAAACTCCAAATCAATGTAATAACATAGATTTATTCCAATTTTTATTGAAATCTGAAAACAGTGATTTTTTGGCTGTTCTGATGCTCCTGGTTTCATTTACCTGCAAAGTTGGGAATACAATTTTGTGCATTATAATATTAGGAGAAGGTCCAGACAGGCTTGAAAGTAGGCGTGAGGTTGCTGGGGATGATAAAAGTACTTTATCAAAGGAATAACAGGCTTTTCTAGTGTAAAATCCCCATAAGACAACGTACTGTGTTTAGTCGATTCACATTTTCTTTAATAACTCAGTAAATATGTATGCTAGAATGACGAGAGAGGGCTTAAAACTTTTGCCTCACTAATTCCCGTCTTTTTGCATGCATTAATTTTACATATGGGGCATTTCTGACCCTTTTGGGCCCAAAAACTCAAAATTTGAAAGATTAATCCCCAAAAAAGGGGTTTAGAGTTTTCCGATTGTTTTGTCTTACGAACTTGTCCAACTGATTACAGAAAAGAATGTCCCTACCAAATTTGAAGTAAATTGGACAAAAAATGCAGCCGCTAGAGTGCAAACACATATATATATATACATACAGGGTGTCCCATAAGTAAAGTGCCAAACTCTGGGAAAAGGTTATGTGGGTCAAAATAAAGAGAAAATCAAGAATAAGATTTTTCCAAAATCGCTTCGTTTACCATATATCCGCCATTTTGGATTTTTTACAAAATAATTGTTATCTTCAAAATTTTTCAACCGATCTTTATAAAACTCGGTAAGTATGTTTAAATAAAAGAGACCTACTGTAGAAAAAAAATTCAACTTGGTCCAATTTAAAATTTCCAAATGGCGGCCATTTTAAACTTTTAATCTAAAATGGCGGGAAAACGGTAAAAAATAAAAAAGAACTAAGACCAATTTTTTTAGAAAATTTTATTTCCAATCTATCAACACCAAAAACATGAGAATCAAACAAAACATAACCGAGATACATTGAAACCATTTATCGAGTGACAACACATAATGGGATTGAAAACTGGATTTTTTGCTGCCTCTTAACACACATTTCAATGTATCTCGGTTATGTTTTATTCGATTTTAATGTTTTTAGTGTTGACAGATTGGAAATAGAATTTTCTAAAAAAAATTGATCTTAGTACATTTTTGGTCTTAGTATATTTTTGTATTTTTTACCGTTTTCCTGCCATTTTAGATTAAAAGTTTAAAATGGCCGCCATTTTTAAATTTTAAATTGAACCAAGTTGAATTTGTTTTCTGCAGTAGGTCTCTTTTATTTAGACATACTTACCGAGTTTTATAAAGATCGGTTGAAAAATTTTGAAGATAACAATTATTTTGTAAAAAATCCAAAATGGCGGATATCTGGTAAACGAAGCATTTTTCAAAAAAATTGTATTCTTGATTTTCTCTTTATTTTGACCCATATAACCTTTTCCCAGAGTTTGGCACTTTACTTATGGGACACCCTGTATATACAGGGTGAGTCAGACCACCCGTCCAGCATGTATAACGGGAGAACGGTTTGGTCTAAAGTCATCAAACAAAATTCTTCCCAACTAAAACGCATATGGGCTATCTGTTAAAAATATTTTCATCAAAATCTATATACAGAATGTTCCAAAACTGAAGGTCATGGGTTCGAATCTCAAAATGTTCTTATGTAAACATAGGGCATATTATAATCATTTTAAAGGTCTCGTTAAAAGAAACATTTTGGCGAAAACAGAATTCACTTATCTTTATCCGTTTTAAAATGGCGGCCATTTTTGTTTAAAATATTGACATTTACGGAATACCCTGTATTTTCTAAACCATTACTCATGTCATTTTTCCGACTTTTCTTACTCGTGATAAAATCAGCTTTACTCTGATATGTTACAAGACAGGTTTTTTTGAGAAAATCTTTTCAAAAAAAATTATTTTTTAAAATGCTTATATGCACAAAATTCAAAAAAGTCAAATGGTAGCGTATTTCAAAAAGCATACCATTGAAAAGGTCTTGTAAATCCTAGCAAATTTCTAATTTACACCAACCTTGTATCTCTTTTAGTTTTTCTGCAATCAGCAAAAAACATTGTTTTCCTATATGAAATGCATGTTAATTTGCATAACACTTGCATGTATTCTGTGGTCACATTCGTTTTATGTGTTATGCACAATTAACATGCATTTCATATGGGAAAACAATGTTTTTTGCTGATTGCAGAAAAACGAAAAGAGATACAAGGTTGGTGTAAATTAGAAAGTTGCTAGGTTTTACAAGACCTTTTCAATGGTATGCTTTTTGACATACGCTACCATTTGACTTTTTTGAATTTTGTGCATATAAGCATTTTGAAAAATAATATTTTTTTGAAATATAGATTTTCTCAAAAAAACCTGTCTTGTAACATAACAGAGTAAAGCTGACTTTATCACGATTAAGAAATTTAAGTCGGAAAAATGATATGAATAGGGGTTTAGAAAATACAGAGTATTCCGTAAATGTCAATATTTTACACATAAATGGCCGCCATTTTGAAACGGATAAAGATAAGTGAATTCTGTTTTGCCAAAATGTTTCTTTTAACGAACCTTTAAAATGATATATAATATGCCCTATGTTTACATAAGAACATTTTGAGATTCGAACCCGTGACCCGTTTTGGAACATCCTGTATATAGATTTGATTTTGATGAATATATTTTTAATAGATAGCCCATATGCGTTTTAGTGGGGAAGAATTTTGTTTGATGACTTTAGACCAAACTGTTCTCCCGTTATACATGCTGGACGGGTGGTCTGACTCACCCTGTATATATATATATATATATATATATATATAAAATTTTGAACGACCCCCCAAAATGTGTTCAGGGGGTCACGTTAGGAACTTCAATGGTGGTCCCGGGCTTAAGTTTCACCGTGCGGGTCATGCTAATAGTTCACTTTCCAAAGGAAATTCATTAACAAGCATCTAATATATATACAGCCACATGTGTAACTCACTCACTCACTGACTGACTGAGGTATACGAATTCTAGACCACTTCTAGATAAGCTTAAGTGAAATTTTGCATGCGGGTCACTGATACCTTGTAACCCCCTGGAAAATCCCTAAAACTGACAGTTTTAGCGAATTTTCCCTATAGGGAAGAAGCAATTACCGTAGGTGGCATGGTAAGACCTAGGCCCGGGAGACCGTGATAACTTTTCGTTTTGAGGTCCCCAGATGCCAAAAACACCATTCGTTCAAATTCATATATATGTGCCCGATCGTAATGAAATTTGGTATAAACATGTAAGGCAGCATCTATTTTTATGAGTTTGAAAACCAGACAGATCGCACCATTATAAGGGTGGGTTGGTATTTTAATCATTGCTGTACGTCATTTGGTTACCGAGATATTGAAAGTGCTAAACACAGTACGTTGCCCATTGTTAATTTTATGGAGAATAAGTAAAATGTTATATCTTGCTTATTAATAAATATATAGTAATGAAACTTGATATGTGACTTCATGTGGTTGGGGTTTGCTGATATTTGCATACAAAACCCATTTTGTATGGTCCCCATGGCAGCAAACCTGCGTACTCAGCAGCTATAATGTTATTCTTATGGAGAATAAGAAACGTGCGATATCTTGCTTGTTTATGAATACCAAGCAAACCTGCATACTCAGTCTTAATGTTTTTCGTACGGAGAATAAATAAAATGTCATATTTCGCTTATTTATGAATACACTTTGATGAAAGTGGGTAAGTGGCTTCATGACTTAGTGAAGTACCATTTGGAAGTCGCTGGGTATGCAGGTTTCTTGCAACGGAGGTATTTTATTTTACCCCCCTCAAAAAAATGATTAAAATCTCCCCAAAAAAGATTATTTTAGAATTCTAGTTTTTGAGCTCTAGCGGGCGAACGGCTGGTTCCATCAAAAAATGGATACCACCACGACCTGCAGATTTTGCAAGATCTACAACATTGTTCCTATGTTGTATCTCGTTTCCTTCACCCTTAGGTAGCGGTAGATGTTTCAAATTTCAACATTTTTTCGAGGTTTTTTGGTGGTTTTTAATTTTTTATCACGTGAACAGATTTGATGATTTAAACCCATCGACCTAGGAGCGAAGTCTCCCACAAGGGTCTAGGGATCTAGGGGTTGGGGAAGTGGGGGGGGGGGGTAGGGGAGGTCTATGTATGAGGGTTGCAGTTTATTTGTTTGGGTATATGAGATGATATAGCATGCATGTGCCTTGAACACCTCAAATCTCCCTAAACATTCCCAAACTGTACTATTTCAATTGTTAACCCCTTCATATTTAAATAACTGCTAATTTATCTATTTCTTAGTATAAGTAGTAGTATTATGTCGGTTCTTGGCCGCTTAATATGACACCACTTTCACTTGAGCTAGGTACCCGGATCACTGCCACGGGTACTACCCACCCGACAGCAACCTGGGGGCGAAGCCCCACACAGGGGTCTGGGGGCAGAGCCCCCAGCGAGCAAAGCGAGTATATATATAATATATATACAGCCGCATGTGTAACTGACTCACTCACTCACTCACTGAGGTATACAAATTCTAGACCATTTCCAGACGAGCTAGAAACCTGAAAACCCTAACACCTGCATGCAGCTGGCTTATACCTTATAACCCCCAGGAAAATCCATAAAACTAACAGTTTTTTATTTTAACCCCCTAAAAAAATATTTATATTCCCCCCAAAAAGCCTTATTTTAAAAGTCCAGTTTTTGAGCTCTAACGGTTGAACGGATGTCCTATGAAAAATCTGACACCTCCATGTAGTATGGATTTTGCAAGATCTACAACTTTGTTCCTATAACTTTTTGTCGTCCTCGCTCCCTTCACCCTTAGGTAGCACCAGATTTTTCAAATATCTGGCAATTTGCAACAGTTCATAATTTATGTTGGTAAATATTCAATAATAACAGTTAGGTAGGCCTATGTAAAAATATGTAGTCATGTACAAATCCAGATTAGGCCCCTATAAAATATCAATGTGCCCTTAGAGAAAATAGAATTTAATAATAAAGCAGAATCTAGAATCAAGAAAGAGAGTCTCCACACAAACTTTCTGTTTATAACGCCCTGAGATAAAGACTTTCGTATTCTCCATAGAACTGTGCCGAGGAAGATTTCACAATTTGTAAATAATAAATCATTTATTAAAGTCAAATCATATATTTCCCCCTACCTTTTATAACCCATATTGTTAGTCCCTTGCAATTTTTAATATGCTGGAATGTGAATTTATGAATAAATAATTATTTTTTTTGTTAACTGTACCTGCGAGTTGTTCATTTGAGGCAGAAATCGCCATCTTGTTTTATGTACTTAGCGACCTTAGTCTTAGAGCTAGGAGTATATTTGCCATGGAGCCACTAAGTCAGTAACTCAGAATAAAAACTTCATAGAGTAAGTGAACAGTTGTATATTTAATCAAAGAGAACAGTACATATATATATTTATCGGTAAAAAAACATGAGAAAAATAAATAAAGGTAAATAATAAAAGTAAGTAAAAACAAAAAATAAAGGGTAGATGAAGTTTTCAAATTTCAATGGTTTTTGTTATGGTTTTTAATTTGCTATCACTTTAATTTAGTATTTATAGGCTTGATATTTGGCACTCAATATGTTTACACATTTCTCTTCATGATTCGGTGGTTAACCTAACATATTTTACTTTTATATACCCTCAAAAAAAGTTAAAACGTGATTGATTTATAACTAACAAACTGCTTTGCCGATCTACTCAGGTAATGTCTTTCTAATACAGCTCTAGCCGCCAAACGGATAATCCTATCAAAAATGTGACACCACTACGTGCCATGGATTTTGCAAGATCTACAACTTTGTTCCTATGACATTTTGTCGTATCTCGTCTCCTTCACCCTTGGGTACCGCTGGATTTTTCAAATTTCAGCGTATTTTCATGATTTTTTTGTGGTTTTTAATTTTATTATCATGTTAATATACTTGATTAAGCCCTAATATTGTTCACGCAGTCACACTTAGTTAATAGTAGCAGTCATATGACCACTTTTGCTTTCTTTTAGATTTTACCGTTTAATTAGTATAAGTAGGTAAGAAATCATGGTTCTGGGCCTATTGTTACTATTAGAATGAACGTTACAACATTTATACTTGAGCTATGAAAGTGATCTTGCATGCACCTTTACCTTGCACCTCTTAACCCATGTGACAGTTCCCAAATCCTACTGTATTTAGTTTTAAGTATCTCTAAATAAAAATAAAACTAATTGTGAATAAAAAAATCAAAATGTAGTGTTATTTTATTTGAGCTAAACGGCCGAACAGATTGTCCTATCAAAAAACAGAGACTACCACATGCCACGGATTTAGACGATCTACAACTTTCTTCCTATGACCTTCCTTTTGCCGTACCTCGACCCCTTCACCCTTAGATAGAGCTAGATTTTTTAAATTTCAGCTATTTTTCAAGATTTATATATGGTTTTCAATGGTTTGCCGCTCTAATACAGAACTTAGAGGCCTAATATTTGGCACACAGTATTCCTACATTGCAATTAGTATTTAGCACCAGTCATACGCCCAGATTATATCACTTAAATTCCCAAACAAATAAAAGACTGAAATTTTGTAAATTTATTTGTGTTTTTTTTTGGTACATTTGTTATGTAGCGCTCTGCCAAGAGTAAAAAACCCTTGTAAATAATGTTATATTTGTTGCAGAAGGCTTGTAGTTGACCAAACACATAGCAATTTAGGTGGTTAACTTTGTTTTTCCCCCTAATAAGGTTTAAACGACGTCCTATAAAGGCTATATTACAAAATCCAGGATAGGGTTTTAATTTTTTTCTAAGCACTTTAGGTAATAAATGGAGGCTTAAAATTTAATATACAATACGTCTTCATGCCAAGTAGTATTCAACAACAGGCTTACGACCAGATTTGATAGGCTAAACCCTTAAAAATAACCAAAGCTTTTTGTAGAATTTAGGTCTCAAATAGAATCTGGACCAATTTACATTAAACTGAGGCTAAACAGCAACCTGCGAGCGAAGCCCCCCTACAGGGGTCTGGGGGCGGAGCCCCCAGCGAGCGAAGCGAGTCTGTAATATATACAACTGCATGTGTAACTCACTCACTGAGGTATACAAAAAATTCTAGGCCTCTTCTACATGAGCTAGAAACCTGAAATTTGTATGAATGTAGGTTGTACCTTGTAATCTCCTGAAAAATTGCCAAAACATAGAATTTAAAATTAAAACCTCAAAAAACTTTAAAATGGTGACAATTTTGGAACGGGCTCTAGCGGCCGAACAGTTGGTCCTATCGAGAAACGGAGACCACGACGACTTATGGATTTTAGACGATCTACAACTTTGGTCCTATGACTCTTTGCCGTATCTCATCTCCTTCACCCTTAGGTAGCGCTAGATTTTTCAATTTTTAGCGATTTTCCACCAAAAATTTGTGGTTTTTATTTTGTAGGCACTCTGAAATAGTACTTAGAGTCCTAATATTTGGCAAAAATTATCTAACTTACATGAGGCAGAAGTCATATGACCAATTCCAATTGTTTGAACCCTTAAAAAATGATAAATTCTTCAGTTTTTGACATTTCACGGTATTTTCATTTATATTTTGGTATTTTAGACTTACATAGTGGGTAAAAACCAGCACCAATTTGTTTTAATTAATTTGTACATGTCATATATTACCACATGTATTATAGTCATGGTATGTTGTGACCCGTGTATCTCCTCAGAAAAAAGAAAAATTGTTATTTAAAAGCTATTTTCAAAAATCTGTCTATGATATTTAATTATTTAAATGATTTAAATTATACTTGGAGCCTTATTTGGCACACATTTTCCTCTTACCATTCCAAATATATAACAAGAGTCTTTACATCATTTTGAATGATTTCAACCTTTAAACAAATTAAATTCTTTATTTTGTTTAAATTTATGAATTTTGATGTTTTGTTTACTCTAGGACCACTTATAGTGTAAACCCCCTTATAAGTTAGGATAAACTAGCTATATATAGCATGTAGGCAACCCACAAATATCATTGTTAAATACAGCTATGTTTATATCTTTAAACTTTAAAAGATCGTAAATTAGTGGATATCTATCTATAATAGGTGGTTTCTGTTTGTCTGTCTGTCTGATGTTCCGGGTGACCGCAAAAACTATTGAACCGACTGGGCTGAAACTTTACACAAAGGTAGATCTTGAACCCATGCAACACATAGGCCTATTCACTTCCTTAAAATCCCCTCGGGCTACGCCCCGTGAACATCCTAAGTTTCAATGTTTACATTTCAGAACAACGTAAACATTCAAAAACTGTAATGCGAACAGCTGTGGATACTTCCATTTGACAGCTTAAAGAGCAGAAGCAAGAACAGCTGTTTCAAGCTAACTTAAATGCAGATTGCATTGACTATAGATTGGGTAAAGAAAACACCTGTGCGAAGAATGGGTACATCAGCTAGTTTTTTATATTTCGAGTGGGGGGTTAACAGCATTTACACGTTTGCATATATACCCTCTAATCATCTTAAACATTCCCAAAACCTACTTTTTTATGTGACAATCCCCTCAAATTAAAATGGATTCTGATTTGTACATTTTTTTAAATATGAGTAGTAGTTGTTTAAATATGTCGGTTCTAGGCCACTTGATAAGACACCACTTTTAACCTGAGGACAAAAAAAAACACATGGGGGCGAAGACTCCCCCAGGGGTTTGGGGGCGGAACCTACTATTTTAATTTTTAATCTTTTCAAATGTAAATATTTTACGATTTATATGTTTTCAGCTATTTTTCAAGATTTATACATGGTTTTCAATGGTTTGCCGCTCTAATACAGAACTTAGAGGCCGCAAAAAAAAACAACAAAAAAACTGCCACCATCCCCTTAAAGTAATAATACCATGAGTAGTAGTAATATGTTGGTTCTGCGAATTTTATATGCCACCACTTGATCTTACGACCTTCACTCGAACCAGGTACCCAGGTCGCTGCCATGGGTACTTTTCTATATTGAAAATACGGTTTTGAATAAAGCTATTTAATCAAACTAAACTTGTTTAACATGATCCCAAAATAAGACAAAACAAGCACAGTGACAGTGAAACAAATTAAACTAATGATTTGTCGGTATGGAATTCCGAAGACAATAGTAACCGACAATGGACCTTGTTTTATTTCTTCCGAATTTGCACAGTTTTGCAAAGCATTTGGAATTGCTCATGTGACTACTCCCACTCATCATCCATCTTCCAATGGACTAGTGGAAAAATATGTTAGTACGATGAAACATACATTAAAGAAACTTTGCCTTGAAGTATCACCAAAAGGACTAGAAGCTGATTTAAATAATTTTTTATTCAAGTATAGGATTACACCACATGTAACTACTGGGTATTCACCTGCTGAATTGTTTATGGGACGTCAACTTAGATGTATTTTGGATTTGGTTCGTCCTCAGCAGAGAGATCAACACGAAGAGAACCAAACTACTACTGAAGGTTCAAATGTTCAAATTTTCAAATTGAATGAACCTATTTTCTGGGCAGAAACAAGAAATGGAAATATTCAGTGGAAAACCAGGTAGGATTTTAAAGAGACTTGGAAAGAACATTTGGAAAATAGTAGCTAATGGGAAAATTCTAAAGAAGCATGCTGACCAACTCAGACAAAGAAGGGACAGTTCAGCAATTTAAAAAAGAAAGAAATGTGAACAATCTCAGTGGGAAGGTGAAGAGTACTAACATACTCTGCTGCATACTTTCCTCTAATTTACAGATTTAAAATCAGGTATTATTATAAAACAGTTGTTTGTTTGTTTATCATCAACCCTTACTTCTACTTCCTTCACTGATTTGCTCTGTTTACACACCCTAGTTATATGATTTTTTGCCCCACACTTGTAACATACTGGTTTCTTTATGTGACAGTTTTTTTTAAATGCTTACCTCCACATATGAAACAAGGGCCTAGAGTTATTACATTGCACTTATCATATTGTTGACTAGAGTTTGGAAAACAGAGAGTTCAAAATAACATCCATTATAGATCAAATTTTTGTACTTATGCTGATGACATCAGTTTTTCAGTTTCCAGCAAAGACCAAAATGTAATTAATCAATCAACAAATTTAATAATACAAAATATCAAAAATTTTTTGGCTGAGAATAATCTTTTGCTTAATTGTTCTAAAACAGTAATTATGGAGTTTTATAACCTACAGAATCGTCCAAAGTTTAATAGTATTAATATTATGGATGAGGAACTCGAAATATCAAGTGAAACCAAGTTTTTAGGATTGCATCTAGATAACCATTTAAATTGGAATTTACATGTTAATAAAGTTTGTAACAAAATTTCTTCTGGCATTTTTTCTCTGAGAAAATTGCAACATTTTTTAGACATGGATGCAATGAAAATGATTTACTATTCAAACATCCATTCTCATTTAGCTTATGGAATTGCCATTTATGGTTCAACCACAAAAAATAACTTAGATAAAATCTTGAAACTACAGAAATCAGCAGTTCGTATTATGTTAAATTTAAGTCCTGAGGCTTCTTGCAGAGAGCATTTTGCTACTCTTGGAATAATTACAGTTTATGGTTTATATATACTTGAAATGGTTTCACATGTAAAGAAAAACATGGAAACATTTTTTAAACATGTTCAAATCCATAATTATAATACAAGGAACAAAAATGATTTATTGACAATGGCACACAGGACAAAACTTTTCACAAAAACTCCAACCTTCAATGGAATAAAATTCTTTAATTCACTACCTCAACAAATAAAAAACATAAATAAGTTTGAAATTTTTCGAAACAAAGTGAAACAATTGGTCACTGCTAAAGTTTTATACTCCCTTGATGAATTCTGATTATTCAGGAATTCTGAAATTGAAAGGGTTTTGAGGCTGGGAGATAAATGTTATTTTGAAGGTGTTATTATTATTTTAACATTACTGAGTAATTAAGATAAATTTGTTTTGTACCTTTGACACCATTCTTTGTACTAATTGTACTGGTTGAATAAAGAGTTTTTTGATTTGATTTATGCAGCAGAGTACGTTAGTACTCTTCAGGTACTACCCGCCTGACAGCAACCTGGGGGCAAAGCCCCCCACGGGCCTGGGGGCGGAGCCCCCAGCGAGCGAAGCGAGTCTAATATATATATAGCCTCATGTGTAGCAGACTGAGGTATACGAATTCTAGACGAATTCCAGTCCATCTAGAGACGTGAAATTTAGCATGCACTTTGTTGTACATAGAAACCCCCAGAAAAATTTCCAAAGTAAATTTTTCAATTTCAAACTACTAATTATTATCGTGAAAATTGTAAATTTGAACATTGGGCTAGTGGAGTTTCAAATTAAAACAAAATAAATCATAACAGCTGTAAACAAATATCCAGTAAACTGTCAAAGCAAGTTTCACATGGTAGAGTATAAACAAATGGTAGGACTATTGAAAAATGAAACATCAGAGTGGATATAACCTTAATGAATCTAAATACTATTATACTATATAACAAATGCTTGAAGGGCCATTGACATATAATAACATCTGGAGTGACCTCAAGCGGGGGTCTGGGGGCGAAGCCCTCAGCGAGTCTATATAGAATTCTGTCAGCAAAATTTTTAAGTCAAAATTGTGGGAGTTTGGTAAATTGCAGAAGGATGAGAGGCAGGTCAAATTAACCCCTTAACCGCCACGCACGAGATATGCCGGGCGTTACGTGTTTTCTGCGCAACCGCCACGGACGAGTTATCTCGTGTTGAACTAATCAGCGTGTTTTATTTTAGGCAGCTCATTTCCCGCCATTTTCTGATATACGGACGTAAACAAACTGTTGACAATACTGCTTGTCTATTGCTGCATTCTGGCGGATTTTAGTGGTACTATTGGTCACGATTAGTTCAGTTTGTAGTCTCAGTAAAACTCGTGTTTGCGGAAGCTTACGTTTATTGTGCGTGTCATTATAAATGTGTTTGTGGTGGCTATTTACTTAGTAGTGTTACATGAGTGGTAACTAGTAGTTGTAATGGCCGGTGAAATGCTTGAGGATGACGATTTACTAGAGTTATTAGAACTTCCTAGTTCACAGATTGGCCCTTACGAAAACTTGTCTGACGACGGCGACTGGATCAGTGACGCCTCCATCCAAGACCGTGCGGATCGAGATGGCATTAGTATTACACAGCTAAGTGAAATAGATTCCGATAGTGTAAGTAACGAAGCTATCCCCCCTGATTTTGATGTTACCCCTAGCACCTCTAAAAGAGCTAGAAAACCCTGCCAACAAAAAGGACGTAAAAATAAAACGTTCAAACCAAAACAAAAGCGGATTTCAAAGAAAAAAAAAAGAATAAAAATAAATATCCTCATGTTTGGAATAATGACGTTTTTGTTCCTCAAAATCATCATTTTGATGATTCACAGAGTGGTATAGCTAGCCCACATTTATATCCCGATCCTTGCCGTGAAATAGACTGCTTTGACAAAATGTTTCCTGATGAAACAATTCATTTTATTGTAGATCAAACAAACCGGCATTATGAATATGTGACTTCAAATCAGGCCCCAACACCTAAATCTAGACTTCAGAAATGGAAACCATTGACAGTACAAGAGTTCAAAGTTTTTTTAGCTATTACGTTGCTTATGGTCCACAACAAAAAACAGGTTTTGGAAAATTATTGGTCAACTGACAAGCTTCAGCTAAACTACATACCAACCCTTATGTCTCGAAACAGGTATTGCACCATTTTGCGCCTTTTACATTTTTCAGACAACACTCAGCAAAATCAGAACTGTAGACTTTCCAAAATAAAGGAACTGGTTGATATGTTTAGGAAAACATTTTCTACAAATTTAATTCCGTTTAGAAATTTGTGCATAGATGAAAGTTTACTGAAGTTCAAAGGCAGACTATCATTCAAACAATTTATACCATCTAAAAGAAGTAGGTTTGGTATAAAAACCTACGTCTTATGCGACTGTGAGACAAGGTACGTACTGGACCTAATTGTGTACACTGGAAATGACAGTGAAATATACAATACAGAGGGCTTAGGTATTTCTGGAGCGATCGTGACTACGTTGCTTACACCGTACTTGAACAAGGGTCACTTATTATTTGTCGACAATTGGTACAGTAGCCCCGATCTATTCACGTACTTACACTTGAATAAGACCAATGCTTGTGGTACGGTTAGAGGTGAACGATTAGGGATGCCTCAGTTTCAACAAGAGTTAGAGGTTGGTCAAACGGAGACATGTAACGACACAACAAGTTTAGTTGTCAGATGGGTAGATAAACGGCAAGTCTTGATGATAACAAGTGAACATGTCGACGAAATGGTAGATAGTGGCAAAGTACACTACCAAACTGGTCAAAAGATTATGAAGCCCGTTTGTGTCCAAGAGTATAATTTCAACATGGGATCTGTGGACAGATCCGATATGATGCTTAGTTATGTTGAATGTGTTAGGCGAACCCAAAAGTGGTATAAAAAGTTTTTCTTGCATTTACTAGATCTTGCAATTCTCAATAGTCATGCTATATACCTCAGCAAAACTGGTAAAAAACCAACACTTCAAGAATTTCATCTTGAGATAGTTCGTCAACTTTTGGAAAACAATATGCAACCTCAGACCCCACGTCAGAAAACAGGTGGCCGCCCATCCCCTGGGGATCCCTCCCTAAGACTTACGCAACGTCATTTTCCATCGTGTGTTCCTTCCACGGATAAAAAGGAATACCCAACACATCAGTGTCACGTTTGCAAACACACGTCGAGGCGGGAACAAGCAAGGCGAGAGTCGCGTTACATGTGCGAAGACTGCGGCGTTGCTTTGTGCGTCGTGCCGTGCTTCAGAGAATATCACACTCTGAAGCACTACTAAAAGGAACAAAACCAGCTTGTGTACATATTGTAAATAGTTTTGTTTTCATTTACTACAGAGGAACATTTATTTTTATCACAAGGAAAAAAAATGGTGAGTAATAAAAAATATTTTTTGTAATTTTAAATTTTAACTCTAGAAGCCCCCTCCCCCGCCCCCCCTCACCCCCCACTAAAAGTTAAATATTTTTAACACATTATGCTTTTTATTATGTCTACCTCTTAATATTGATAACTTTTTTATTTTAAAAACGCCTAGTAAAATTTTTTTATTAACAGGTAAAAATCGTCTAAAAACGGCAAAAATACGTGGCGAAGGCGGTTTTCGGCTAGGCTCGTTTGACGGCAGTTAAGGGGTTAAAGGTCTTGATCCCAGGGACTCGGGAAAAATAGCAGTATTTCTAAAACGTAACCAACAAACAAGAAATAACGTAAAACATCCCTCATAAGAATCATGGGGATTTGAAAATGTATACTTTGTTTATATTACAACATGTGATTAAGAGTCAGCGAGCACAGAATATAAATAGAGAGGGCAGTGGGCGTGGCAGGTGAAGCCATGCGAATATCGGTGGTGCCCCCATCAGTGGAGGGGAGAGCGATGAGTCATCCTAGTCCCGCGCGTCTTGAGCATACAATATTGCATACAATGTTGATTGTCCGGATCAAGCTTGTATAATTTAATGCTATTAGCTTATAGTCTAATCCAATAACTAATTATAAATTAAAATTATGGCAATTAAGACTTGTACTATTAAAGAAACAAGTTTTAAAACTCGTTAACCAATGTCCTGCCCAAGTATTGCCAATACCAGTTGGGAACCGCAAGTATTTAAGCAAGTTGTGAGGTGTTTTCTGGGGGGGGAAGAAACAAATTCGAGTATCGTGACGACTCCCCTAGAAAACGGCCACCGATCGATGTTCCTCGGAATCCACTCAGAAACGAGCCGGGATTTATTCCAGGGGTCGGATAAACAGAATTGATAATGAAGGTTGAGAATTGTGTGTGACGCAGGGCTCAGACAGCAACCGTGACGAAAATCGTCTTCAAATCAACTTAACGGTTATGTTACTTCATCCTCGCCCTCGTAAAATTTTGTCAATTTTGCCCTAGAATTTTGAATCCAACTCTGCAGGGGGTTATGCTGACGCGTTTCAAAATTATCTATTGGGTACAGCCAATTTACTAAGTAAAACTATAAAGGTTCAAAAAAAATTTCCAATAAAATCCCTATTGGTATTTACGATTTGCGAAGTTGAATAAAAATCCTGCAGAGTTTACGAACCAATCAAAGAATCCATACGTGACCAATTTAACCGATTAATTGAGATCAAAATTTAAAAGAAAAATAATTTGATTTAGAAAAATGGGTACCTTGGATTTAAACAAAATTTACCCTCTAAAATATAATCAATGAGATGTCGGTGGAATAGGCCCGTAAAATAAGGGTTGGTAGTCAAACGGCGCGAGACTTATTTGTGTTGAAATACACTCGAGGCGTCGACGTCCCTAAGTACCCCTACTACCACTTGGAGTTCAAGTTTTAGAGTTTCACCGAAGTGAATCGTAGAGATTCCGGATTAATCTCAACGGGATTATCAGCGTTGTATCGTTGAGGTTCACCCAATTATATTTAATTGGGTTATAAACGTTCTACGAAATCGTCTTCGGGGCCATGATCGATCATGAACGAAACACGAAAGAATAGAAAAGAAACGTTATTTAATATTCTCAGATTTTCGAATAAAAAGTTCAATTTGGGCGGAGATTAATTTAGGATGGATATTACTAATCGGAATTTACTAAAATAATTAGATGCGAACCTGGAAAGAACTAACAGACCTGTCCCCGACAGACTGGAACAGGTCGGTCCGGTGACAAAAATTTACTATTTTACGGACAAATAAAACAGCGTGACAGTGATTTTATAGGATTAAATCGTGGTAAAATACTACAATGTAATAAAAGAGGTTCAGTTTAACCAAAGGTTAACTATACCTTAACGGGAAATCGTAAAACGCCGATTCGGAATACAGCAACAACGTAGCGTGTGTCTAAGCGTGTTCGCGGTTCGGAGCAGAATGATTGCCTACACAAGGTTTTCAATTTCCTTCTTCCCCTCCATTCCCCCTCCAGTGATGAGGGGGGAATCAGCTGGTTACAAACTTCAGGCGTTTGTCAAAAATAAGTCCTCCCACCAGCTGTCGACGGCCCTAGCGAAGAAGAAGAAGAAGAAGACTCGTGCCGGTTGTCAACAAACGCTAGGTTATGTAGTTGTTATTGTCGTTCTGGGATTAACTATGGTTTATTTAAGTTGTCGGTGCTTACCAAGCTTCAGTGAAGTGTTCAGACTATGGTTGGAATATGGTTTGCAGTGAAATTAAATGAATCAAAGTGAAAACGGATGAAATGTGTTTTGGTGATTTTCGACCTTAGGCCTAGGCCCTAGGTACAGTGGGAGCATAGGCCTAGGCTATACTTCCTGGTTTGGTGAGTCTCAGCTGTTTGTTCCAGCGTTTGTTTATACACCTCAAAGTTTTACCCCCCTAAAATTTGGTACCTCACAAAGTAAATATTAATTACACAAAAAACAGTTATAATTATCTTCTGAGCATGTTGTTACTAGCAAA
The DNA here is from genome assembly GCA_963675035.1 of Allygus modestus. Taxonomy (NCBI): domain Eukaryota; kingdom Metazoa; phylum Arthropoda; class Insecta; order Hemiptera; family Cicadellidae; genus Allygus; species Allygus modestus. Next base: position 208,466,582 of record OY776111.1, read on the forward strand.
TACAATAATTATTGTTAACAAATTACCTTTGTCTTCAAATGTGTAACTCTCTAATGTTGCTTGGAAATTCTGACACTAATATTCTTTTCGGATGGACAATATTTCCGAATACATTTTCTTGTCCTACAGACCATTACAAGAGGGATAAACTACTTTTTATCAGCGTATTAAAAAAATATGTAAAAAAAGAAATGAAATGAATGCATGGGAAGAATTGTTTATATTTAAAGAAAAATGTAAAAATAGAGATAAATGATTAACGAACAAGTTAACTTTGACTGTGGCACGTTTAGGAACCTGTATCCGGAACTTCCAGTAGCCAATAGGATATAAGCAAGGACGCCATTTTGATTCTGTCAGTTCTCTCATTGGCCTGATGATTACTGGTGTGACTGGTCGAAATCGATAGCCTAGTACCATCTTTTATATATGTTTACCGTCTGTATGTGAATCAGTATAAGTGTAAATATATCTTAGGTGTTATAAGACGTCTTTTATTACATCCCGTAAGAGGGATAAATAAACCTATTCGTAAGGAATAAACATTACGTCAACGTCAATCATTCATACAACACTCCTTATTATCCACTTACACTAATGAATGCCAGAGACAGCACATTGTCATTGTGTTTACGTCGAGAAACACGGGGCGTCACCGCAACACAAATTTTACTACCTCTTCAACCTGATTTATTTCCATAACCATTGATCACAAATTTTTCAAAAAAATATATGTTATGATTTAACTCAAGCTCTCAAACTTTGTCGCTGACAAAACTTTCCTGACCAAACAATAAAAAAATTCCTTTATTATTCACTTTTCCATGTTTTCATACTTAATTTAATAATTTCTTCACATATTATTAGTTATTAAAAATACAATAGAATATATTTTAAATTTTAGCTAATTTCCTCTATAGGGAAAAAGCTATTTTAGGTCTTAAGCCCGAGACCATGATAACTTTTTATTTTGAGGTACCCAGATGCCAAAAACACTATTCGTTATCTATATATGTCCGTTAACTCGATAACTTGAGTAAAAAACATCCGATTTTGATGAAATTTGGCACAGAAGTGTAAAGCGAAATTCATGACTTTAAGTTCGAAAACCAGGAAAGATTGGACCGTGGGAAGGGGGTTTTAAATTTTCCAAAAATCAGTTTTTTGAACTTTTTACCCTAATATTTATAAAACACTCAATTTTGGTTCTGACCATTTTATAGAGCTTAAAAAGCAAATAATATGGTATTTTGTATCATTAACCTGGGTTGGGAGGTTGCGGAGAAAATATAAAAAAACAAGTTCATAAAATCTCCCATGTTAATCTTATGGGAAAAGGTTTTTAGCATTTCCACAGTTAATTTTTCTTGACATTTGCTGATACCAATCGGTTCAGCTCTACAAAACAATCATTTTGGTGTTTAAATTGTGATTCTACGTCCATTCATTGCATAGATATTCAAAGTGCTAAACACAGTACGTTGTCCAATGTTATCTTTATGGAGAATAATTAAAATTTGATATCTCGATTATTTATGAATGTATATTGATGAAACTTGGTATGTGGCTTCAACTAGTACTGGTATATTGATATTTGCACAAAAAATTATTTTTTGTTGATTTACCCCATAGCAGCAAACCTGCATACTTAGCCCTAATGTTATTCTTATGGAGAATAAATAAATAGCTATGTATCACTTATTTATAAATGTATTTTTATGAAACTTGGTAAATGGATGGCTCTATGTAGTAGTAAGAAACATATGCATGCATTGGAAATTTGCTTAGTATGCAGGTTTGCTGCTATGAGGGTATTTAACCCTCCTCGGACTACAGGCGGATATATCCGCTAATTTCTTGTACTTAGCGGACGATCGGCGGATATATCCGCGGGCCACTTTTAGGTTTACGGACGGTAGGCGGATATATCCGCAATTTGTTAAAATTGACTTAAGTCAGGTTTAAACCTTATTAAGTCGATAATAAACGATAATAAACTATAATCTTTATGTTATATAGCTATTTACTTATTTCCTGGTCAGTGGGAAATATAATTTCGGTAGGTTGGCTGAACTGGTAATTGCAATCCGTCAGCTGTGAACTAGCCGTCTGCAGTTCGCGCCAAATCGCCTCTTTGTCTCAGTTGCCGAGTTGCGCTAAACTAGCAAGTGTCAATACATGTGTCAGTAGTTTTTTAGGTGTGTTTACTGTGGTGTCTTCAGTACTACAAGTAAGTAATGATTGAATATGACGTCAAATGTCAAAGACTCATTGCTTGAAGAGGACATTATCGACCTGCTGAACCGGAGTGTTTCCGAGGGTGATGTTTTGATAGATGTGGACGATGTTTTGTACGATGCCATGGACACTGGTGAGCTGGATTATTTATCGGACCGTAGTGCAGAAGAACATAATGTTCAAGAAAATGTGGAGGACTTGCTTATTCATGATGACGTGATATATAATGACATTGAAAATGTAGTTCATGTCCCAAACAACGAGAGTTTTATTGACGGACAAGTGGACCTAGACTGTGAGAAAGATGAGGACAATGATAAAGATATTGATATTCAGGATAGTACGAATCTTGTTACTGGTGTTGAAAATTTGAACAGTGACGTCAGCATTTTCGGTGCTAATGAAGAAGATGGTATTGCATCTAGTTTCTTAGAAACAGAAAGAGAGAGCATTCCTGAAACTAAAAAAACGTATAGGCCTAGAAAAACTGTAAAAAGAAACACAACGACTAAAAAATTTGAAAGGAAAAAGAATAAAAAAGGGCGCGTGACTAAGAAGAAAAACCAACGTGCCGAATGGGACAAGCAATGGACTAACGTAACCAATAATGATGATGGCCCTACACACACAATTAGGGTAAGTAATCCTGATTCTGGCGCTAACCTTCCTTCCTCGATTGATGTCAACTCAAAACCAATTGAGTATTTTTCATTATTTTTTAATGAAATTCTGTTGGAAAAAATTTGTGATAAAACAAATCTGTATGCAAATAAAATGCTAGATGTTGATGAAGAAAATCCCCCAAAGGCTGGACTGATGCGAGTGTAGCTGAAATAAAGGCTGTCATCGGGGTGATTTTGAATATGGGTTTACACCCCTTGCCAGATATAAAAAATTATTTTTCTCAAAAATGGGTCAACAGAATGCAGTTTTTTTCTGATGTTTTCAGCCGAGATCGTTTTCTAGCAATTTTTTGGAAGTTGCACTGTAGCCATGAGGAAGGGGGTGATCGAGATCTGAAAATAAGAGGAGTCCTAACACACATTCAAGAAAAGTGTAAATTATTTTACACTCCAAGTTCGTTCATCTCAGTTGACGAGAGTACTATTTAAGACTCTTACTATTTCCTTCAAAGGAAAGGTGTTTTTTTCGGGTTTACAACCCTATGAAACCAATTAAATTTGGTCTCAAGGTTTTTGTTTTGTCAGATTCTCTGAATGGATATATATACAGCTTCAACCCATATTATGGAAAGGAAACCAATGTCTCAGAAGATGAGGAAATGTTGAAAACGACCAGCACTGTTGTGAAGCTTTGTGAAACTATAGTAAAGGAAGAACAGCACCCTCCCTCTGGTACCCACGTATACGTTGATCGGTATTACAATAGTCCACAACTCGCCAAAGAACTGTTCAAGAGGAATATTTATATTACTGGAACTGTGTTGCCAAACCGAAAAGAAATGCCAATACTTAGCAAGGCTTTAGAGCAGGGAGAGGTCGAAGGACGACGAAATGGAGAGATGTCAGTTGTTTTTTGGAAGGATCAAAGGCTGGTTACTGCTCTTTCAACCTACCATAAAGTAAGCCAAAACGATATGACTGAAGTACCGAGCAAGTATCCAGGCAACCCTCCAATAATGAAGCCTAATGTCGTCTTGGACTACACTAAACATATGGGCGGCGTTGATCGGAGTGATCATGTTATTTCCAATCATCAGTTCATTAGGAGGACCAAAAAATGGTACAGGAAACTGTTTTTGTGGCTCCTTGAAGTAGCCACAATTGACACATACATCCTCTACAAATGCGTTCAGCAAGAACATAATCGAACCCCTGTATATCACAAGCAGTTTCGACTAAGTTTGGTGGAAGATTTAGTGAGAGAACACATGACAACAAGGGCTAACAGATTGGATCTACCAGTTCGACGTTCAGGAAGACCAGTAGAGAGTGTAAATATGAGGCTGAATGGAAAACTTCATGTAATGGGGAAAGCTCCGAAAGGTTCATTCAGGTGTCATGTTTGCTCAATGAAAAAGGTATGCAAAGAAACTGTGTATTTCTGCAAAACTTGTGAAACAAAGCCATACCTTGTGAAACACCCAGAAGATTGTTTTGAAGCTTATCACACGAAAAGAGAGTACTACTGAGGAAAATGAGGAGGACATTCAATGAGAACTTTATATTCTAAAGTAAAAGTAAAGTAGGCCTAATTATTAATTTTTTTACTACAGTTTTATATTTTTCTTTTGACAAATACAACTTTCTCATTGTATTTTACCGTCAATGTTTTAGGCCAACATAAACTCAATTGTAGCCTTGAAACTGTTTTTTATTTTACTGTAGTTTTATATTTTTCTTTTCACAAGTACAAATTTCTCATTGTATTTTTACCGTCAATGTTTTTTGTCAACAATAAACACAATTGTAGCCTTGAACATTTGTAATTATTTATATCCCTTATGAAAATTATAGTTTATTTATAATATTCTACAAATACAAAATATCTATACAGACACTTGTTGTACAGGTTTGCAGAGTTAACGATCTAAAGTAGTAGTGTGCCAAGGACAGTTGGCGGATATATCCGCTAAAGCTCTAGTGCCCTAAGGACGATCGGCGGATATATCCGCAGCATTTTTTTCACCATAGAGTATAACAAAAAATTATTCAGAGCTAAATTGCAGTATATATCAACTAGATACATGTATACAAGTACTTTAAATACAAAAACAAGAAACAAAATTTTACCCACGAAGGGTATTTTATATATCTTCATACATATCCAGGCGCAGTCCTGGAAGGGTTAAGCTTACCATCAGTGAGGAGCACTAACAAATGTTCTCTGTGTCAAGTTTGGTAATTTTAAGTCTACTATAAGTGTGTCTAAGCATCGTATATTTGAAAAAGGTTTTCTGCCGCTGTGTGCCGCAGTTCCTGGGACTTGCCCACAAGAGCGGTAGGGAATTGGCTTTACTGCTCTTAATGCTTGTTGGATATACGTAGCCCCTCTATTTCTATTCTGTGATCGCGTTAAGAGTCTGCTTTGTTTATGAACTGACATGTGTTCTTACTTATATTGTTTTATTTTCTACAGCATGTAAAGAGTTTTAAAAAGATCAAATGAGGCAGACTATTGGATCAAGGTAGGGACTTTGGGCCCTTCAAGTCACAAGTGAAATCTAATTTTGCAACAGTCCATGAAGCAATCGAAAATGAATAAATTAAACCATATCTCATATTTATTATCTGTTTAGCAAAAGGTAAATATTTAACACAGATGTAAAATGATTCTTTCAAAAAGAAACTGTAATGTTATACAATTGATCTGAAAGAGACCTTTTCTAATTGGAGCCAATACCACTTATCTGAAACATTGTACAGTAATGTAAACACTGTTGCAGACGTAACAGTCTGTTCTTATTACTGTTTGTTGATGAATTTTCTATGTTCACAGCTTATCTTAATATTGACATTTATTCATTCAAAAGATGCTTACCACAATATATTAATTACTTTCATTGTTAATTTATGATATTCTATTTGGAACATTGTGAAATCCGAAATGGAGAACCTAGATTTATTTTATACTAGGAGTACGCTCTTATATCGCGTATAAGGATTGAGTGATCGCGTAAAATAAAAAAAAAAATGTTTCAATTGACAATATACCTCATGGGCCCTCCATTATAACTGCAGTTTGACAATGACATACAAATCCAGAACATGACAAACAATGAGGCCTGAAACCTGTCAATCAGTCAGACAAAGTGCATATGAAGTAGTTACTCACCCCTCAGTCTCACTGAGGGCTGTATCATCTAGGCCCTCATAATAATATTAGCTGAAGATTTTTATATAAAATGTAATATGTTGGCGGCAATAAAGGTCCCCAATCAGTGAGAGCACGTGGTTTAAAAGTAGTTATTTACACTTTGGTTCCACTGGAGGACCCATCAGGATATTTATTTTATTGTAGCTTAATATTGCTGTAAAAATCTATAAGTATAAATACAGAACTTGATGAACAATACGTTTTAAAATCAGTCAATTGGTTTTGAATGCCTAAATATTTTAAACTCTAATCCAGAGGTTTTAATGTAACACATTAACCTTACTGGGGGGAGGGGGGCTGTGCCCCCCAGGCCTCCCATTGTTATTGTAGCTTTATATGGTTGTTCAAATACATAGGCAACCTATAAATGCAGAACTTAAAAAACAATAAGGCTTAAATCATTCAATTTGTTTTTAAGAAGAATAAATTGCCTCATTTAAAAAAGAAAAGAAAAGTAGTATCTTATGTTAAATATAATCTAGGAAGAAATTAAAACTCTTTGACCCACTTCTTAGAATCCACGAGTCATTGTGTCAAGGTCCAAGATTTTGTATACATCTTAATATATAAATACCCCCGTAGCAGCAAACCTGCGTACTCAGCAAATTTCCAATGCATAAATATGTATCTTAATGCCACATAAAGCCACATATCAAGTTTCATCAAGATACATTCATAAATAAACGATTTATGACATTTTAATTATTCTCCATAAGAATAACATGGCGGCTGAGAGTGCAGGTTTGCTGAAGCAAGGAACTCCAAAAATGGGGTTTTACACAAATATCAATATAACTCAAGTAGGTAAAGCCACATACCAAATGTGAATAATTTATGTTCATAATTAAGGGAGATAACATGTTACTTATTCTCCATAAGAATGACATGGGACTGAGTACACAGGTTTGCTGTTACAGGAACTATCGGCCGAAAAAATGTTTTTTAGTGCAAATATCAATAGACCACAACGATATGAAGTAATATACCAAGTTTCATCAGCAAAAGTATATAAATAAGCGAGATATACAATTTATCTTATTCTCCGTAAGAATAACATTGGACAACATACTGGGTTTAGCACTTTCGATATCTCTGTAACCATTTGGCGTAGAGCAATGATCAAAACACTAAATTGTGTCTTTCTAAGCTGATTCCAATGGAAAAAAAACTAAAATTTGACTTTTTCAACAATTATATGTAAAAAGCTCAAAAAACCCACTTTTGGGATACAAACCCCCCCCCAAAATACCTCTTCGGATAGGTCGATCCGTCTGGTTTTCGAACTTAAATTAATAAATGCTGCTTTACACGTTTATACCAAATTTTGTCAAAATTGGATGAATTTTACGACAGTTATCGTGCTCAAGGACACACACACACACATATATATATATATATATATATATATATATATATATATATAGGCCTATATACAGTTTTAGAAAGAATGGTGTTTTTGGCATCTGGGGACCTCAAAATGAAAAGTTATCATGGTCATGGGCCATGCCGACTACGGTAATAGCTTCTTCCCTATATGGGAAATTAACTGAAATGGATCCCTATTTCCCTTGGTCACGCAATTACTTGAGAATTAGTGGACCAAATTGAATAATTATTTCTTGTTGAGTTCGTTTATGTCAGGACAAGGTTCTTATAAAAGACAATTTTTAATCTGACCTAAGAGCTCTGCCCCACAGGCCTTCAAAGTTCGTATTGATTTTATCTAAGTTCAGTTAGTTACACCAAGCAGCTGTAAACATACTTGAAAGGCATATACATATGTTGATTATAGAAATAAAAAGCTACTTGAATGTAAACTCTCATTTTGGAAATAAAAAGAGTACTTGAATGGCAACTCAAACTCTTTTTTAGCGAATTTCCCCTATAGGGAAGAAGCTATTACCGTAGTCGGCATGGTAAGACCTAGGCCCGGGACCATGATAACTTTTCATTTTGAGGTATATATATATGTATATATGTATATATATATATGTGTGTGTCCGTGAGCACGATAACTCTCGTAAAAATTATCCGATTTTGATGAAATTTGGTATAAACGTGTAAAGCAACATTTATGACTAAGTTCGAAAACCAGCCAGATCGCTCTATCCGAAGGGGTATTTTTGGGGGGTTTTGTACCCCAAAAATGGGTTTTTGAATTTTTTAGGTAATTTTTGAAAAAATCAAATTTTAGTTTTTATCATTGGATTCAGCTTAAAAAACACACAATTTGGTATTTTCATCATTTCTCTACGTCAATTGGTTACCGAGATATTGAAAGTGCTAAACAAAGTACGTTGTCTAATGTTATTCTTATGGAGGAAAAAAAAATTTTATATCTCGCTTATTTATGAACGTATACTGACGAAACTTGGTATATGGCTTCATCTGGTTGTGGTATATTGATATTTGCTCAAAAAATTATTTTTTGCCAAAGGCACCCGTAGCAGCAAACCTACGTACTCAGCCCCATGTTATTCTTATGGATAATAATTAAATGCCATGTCTCCCTTAATTATGAACATAATTTAATCAAATCTGGTATATGACTTCACCTAGTTGAGTTATATTGATATTAGCGTAAGAATAAAATCGGACAACGTACTGCCTGTAGTACTTTCAATATCTCTGTAACCATTTGACGTAGAGCAATGATAAAAACACCAAATTGTGCGTATTTTTAAGCTGATTCCAATGGAAAAATCTAAAATTTGACTTTTTCTACGATTATTTGTAAAAAACTAAAAAAACTTATTTTTAGGGTACAAACTCCCCCCAAAAAAAACCCCTTCGGATAGGTCGATCTGTCTGGTTTTTGAAATTAAAGTCATAAATGCTGCTTTAAACAATTATCCCAAATTTCGTCAAAATCAGACTATTTTTACGAGAGTTATCGTGCTCATGGACAAATATATATATGTATATATACAGTTTTGAAAGAATGGTGTTTTTTGGCATCTGGGGACCTCAAAATGAAAAGTTATCATGGTCCTGGGCGTAGGTCTTACCATGACGACTACGGTATTAGCTTCTTCCCTATAGGAGAAATTCGCTAATCCCTAAAGGTTAAATTCGCTAAAAATAAATAAAAGTGTCCGGGTTAACCTGAAACTGGGAAACCAGAAGAAACAGACTATGGGAAGAGGGGTTTTTGGGGATTTTAAATTTTCCAAAAATCAGTTGTTTTTTTTTTCATTTTTCACCCTAAAGTTTTTAAAAAACTTAATTTTGGGTTGGACCATGTTATAGAGCTTAAAAAAACAAATAATATAGTATTTTGAATCATTAACCTAGGTTAAGTGATTGCAGAAAAATCCAAAATACCTGCTCATAAAATCTCCCATGTAAATCTTATGGGGAAAAGGTTTTTGGCTTTTCCTCAGTTAATTTTAATAGAAACTTCACATTTGCTTTGAGCAATCAACTCAGCTCCACAAAACAATCATTTTGGTGTTTAAATTGTGATGCTACGTCCAACCGTTGTAGAGATATTAAAAGTGCTAAACATAGTACGTTGTCCAATGTTTATCCTTATGGAGAATAAATAAAATTTGTTATCTCCATTATTTATGAATGTATATCGATGAAACTTGGTATGTGGCTTCACGTTGTATTGGTATATTGATATTTGCACCAAAAAAAGATTTTTTGTTATCCCTGTAGCAGCAAACCTGCATACTCAGCCCTAATGTTATTCTTATGGAGAATAAGTCTATCTCCTTTGATTATGAACATAAATTAATTAAACTTAGTATGTAACTTTACCTGGTTGAGTAATATTGATAACTGCCCAAAAACATATTTCTTCTTGTTTTTGCAGCAAACCTGCGTCCCAGCCCTAATGTTATTCTTATGGAGAATGAATAAAATGCCATTGATCACTTATATACTTATGCATTTTTATGAAACTTGGTAAGTGGCTTTATGTGGTAGTGAGAAACATATGCATTATGCATGCATTGGAAATTCTCTGAGTACGCAGGTTTGCTGCGACGGGTATTTGAATTATTCATAAACGTATCATAGTAAAGCATAAAATAAACAAAATGAGATGTAATAAAAATTTACATGATGTATCAAATAAATATAATAAAATCATGCAGTAGTCTATAAAGGACATCAACAATAATTTACAAATCTTATAATACACTTTAGAGGAAGTTACACTTTGTAGCAATAATTTAGAAAGCTACATCATATTTTGATATTACAGTAGGGTCTTATCTGTATATAGTATTGCCCATTAGCGTGCATTTTAATAAAAATGGCATACTAAAAAAGTAGAAATATTGTGTTATTGTTTTATATTTTAAATCAGTAGTTCTGAGTGAACAATTTTAAAATATTTTATTGTGAAGTAGAAATATATGTTTATATTTAAATTAAATCAATATATTCATAATATAAATTGAAGTCTCTGTTTGCGTCTGAATGTTTATCTGTTACCTCCTCCTAAACCACTCATCCGATTTCGATGAAACATTGCATGGTCATTCAGGTTAACCCTGGGAAGCCACTAATAAAAAACCTAGAACTAAAGGACTTCGCCCCACTGGATTTCAATGTTACCATGCTAATCACATGAAAGAACATTTTGTTATGTTTTTTTACAGGTAACTAATATAAAACGTTGTAAAAATCTGTCTATTTATTTAGGTAGCAAGCTGTAATGTAAATAGTATAAATTTTTTAGTGTCAAAACAAATCAAGACGGAAAACATAATCTCTCTCTAAATTACTTTTGGTTTCTTTTTACTTTACGCGCTCCTTAACCATACATCGAACTGCGGTGAAACATTGCACAGTGATCCAGGTAACCCTAGGAAGGTTTATAGCCATTTACTTAAAACCTAGTGCTTTGCCCCACTGGACTCGCTTGGAAATCCTATGGTCATTAGGGATCCTCTTGAGCGGTAGCAATGTACCTAATATATCAGAGTCAAACATAAGTCTAATCATGTTCTACAAATTTTTTAGGGCTCTGCCTTCTGGAAATTTAAAATACCTATTCCAACCAGCTTACTACTGCTGCTACTACTGGACTGAGGGGTAAAATTCAGTAGAAAGAAAGCTGAGAGGTTAACGTCAGACATAAACCTACCCCTGATAATAAATACTTTGCCCCACTGGAATATGATACCTGGTTTAATGAATCCCCCATAAATTTAATATTTTGTTTTGTAAATTCCAAAACATTGTTAAACATTGCCATGGAATAAAAATTAAATAAATAAATAAATATACCCATGTCAAACATTATACACCAATGACCACCGAACTGATGGTGCTGAAATTTGTTAGAAAAATAGATAATACACCAGAATCAAAATACACATTCCCTCAATCCAAAGATCCTTTGGGGTCCCGCCCCACTGGTACTTCACGCTATGTTTACCATCTTGCACCTACTGCTGCACTGATGAAGCCGAAGGTCAGTAGGATGATGGCTAAAGCACTCAAAGCAGAATGGACAGACATACTCCAAATGATTTTTTTTTTTAGAGTCCCACCCAACAGGCATTTATTATTCCCATATTCTAATTATCGCTCACCCAATTACCGGGGGGGGGGGGGGGGGGGTTACGGGCTGCGTGACAGTAGAAACTGTTAAAGCATGCAAAATCGTCAGTTACAGTGACAAAATACCGTACGCCACAATCCAATACTTAAAAATTAATAAGTGTGACATGACATGGGTGAGGGGAGGAAATGACCAGGGTGACAGGGTGATAAAGGGCGGGAGGGGGTCAAAAAGGGCTGAATATAGCGTGACATAATTTACCAATGGCCCTTATAATATGAACATTAAAGATTGGACATATATTATTTCAAATTGTAGTTAAGCCATATTAATAGTTGATTGTTTTTGTAGTTAAGCCATATTTCCCTTAATAAATCATCGGAACGAATAACTGAGCTATCATGTTGAAGATACTTTTACCATTAAATGTGTAAAATAAAGAATTCAAAACCATACAAATTATAACATAAATGGGCGATTCTCACTTATTTTGAATGTATCGGTAGCACCACCATAGAAAGACACGTTCAAATAACCTAAAAAAGGTGTCTCATTGGAAGTTGTAGTACAACTAAATTGATAACAAATATATTTACAAACAAGTCTTGCCAATAGGCCTATGCAAATAAAATAAAGTACAAAAGACACACTCTTAACCACCCTCCATAGGACTGAGCCCTGGGTCGGATAACTGAAAGGTCGGTTAAAACGAATAACGTTTGGATAATTTGTCATATTAAGCACTAAAATTATAAAAGTCAAACGTCAGTTAAAAAAAGGGTATAAAAACAGGTACCAAGATGCAACTTTGGAATACTTGCTAACTATGGAAACATATGATCGATTTCTGATCTGATCTTTTTTTCCGGTGCAGTATCAGGAATACAGCTGCGGCGGCAGATGTGAGTTAACTTATTTCCTGGAAATAAAAAGGCGGTTGATACGATGGAAGGTTAAAGTGAGGATGGTTAAGAGGGTGTCTACTGTAATCAGATGAGCTCACAAAGTAAGGAAGATCTCATACCTGACTTCAATGCTTCTATTGCTAACGAAGTGATTCAAACTGGAGTGTCTTATGCACGATAACTACCGTGTCCATATCATAAAAAGTAAAAAAAAAATGAATATGACCGTATTTTGCATCTTTTAAGCATCCGGAACTTACTGAATCACTTCCGTGTAACATTTTGTCAAATTAATTTTTACGAAGGTATCTTCAGAAAAATATTAGTTGCACTCTGCTAAAAAGAATTAATGTTCGCACACACAATTAATAATAAATAGTATCAAGTTCAGTAGTAATACACTTCACACTCTAGCCAAATGTATTAGGTGAGCGACTCGCATTGAAATTAAACATTGTAAATAATCAATTGGAATAACATGAGCGGAGCCAGACTAAGTTACACATCCACTGACTCACGTTCATCGTTGCTCGCCTAGACTCGGCCAAAGTGTGAAGATGGCATACAAATAAATTTTGAATACCCATTAACTAAACATAGTTATATCCTTATTAATTAGTGAATTTCCTAAGGAAAAGTGAACTATTAGCATGACCCGCACGGTGAGACTTAAGCCCGGGACTGCCGTAGAAGTTCCTAACGTGCCCCCCTGAACACGTTTTGGGGGGTCGTTCAAAATTATATATATATATATATATATATGTGTGTGTGTGTGTGTGTGTGTGTGTGTGTGTGTGTGTGTGTGTGTATGCACTCTAGCGGTCGCATTTTTTTGTCCAATTTACTTCAAATTTGGTAGGGATGTTCCTTTCTATAATCAGTTGGACAAGTTTGTTGGGCAAAACAATCGGAAAACTCTAACCCCCTTTTAAAGGGATTATTCTTTCAAATTTCAAGTTTTTGGGCCCAAAAAGGGTCAGAAAAGCTCCGGACGTAAAATTAATGCTTATATTAATATGGGAATTAGTAAAGCGAAAGTTTTAAGCCCTCTCTTGTCATCCTAGCATAAATATTTACCGAGTTATTAAAGAAAATGTTTATCGGCTAAACACAGTATGTTTAGTCTTATGGGGTTTTTACATTAGAAAAGCATGTTATTATTTGTTGGTGTATTTGTATCATCCCCAGCAACCTCGCGCCTACTTTCAAGCCTGACTGGACCTTCTCCTAAACTTATAATGCGCAAAATTGTATTCCTAGCATTGCAGGTAAATGAAACCAGGAGCATCAGAACACAGCCAAAAAATCAATGTTTTCAGATTTCAATAAAATTGGAATAAATTAATGTTTTTACACTGGCTTTGAGTTTTAAAAGTTTTGGATGAGGAAATTCACTTCCCTCACGTCAGCGTGCTGCGTGCGAAGTCGTTTTCAAGTTTATATTTCCAACAAAATACACAACTATTAATAAAACAGGTTATGCTTCAATGAAATATCCTGAATACTGTTATTGGATTTAATATACCGGTTCGTAAGCGATTGGTTTTATTCTTTTAATATAGTTATCATATTGCAAGACGTGTGTCATTCATACTGTATCATCTTTGACATATTGTATAATTTGAAGTTTACTGATTTCCTGGGGTACAGTTCCGCAAACGTACCAACGATGTATTATCAAATGAAAATATCTATCGATTATAAATATCGTTTGGAATTTGGTATTTATTAGCGATCGAATTAATGGTTGTTATCGCTATTTCCAACAATATTTATAACGTATTAAATCATCTGTTTTGAAATATAATTTGTTTGCTTTATTTGTTTATGTTATTTCCTTTCCTTGGTAAGTGAACTAAAATGTTCTCTACAAGTGATAATATTCGTAGTTTAAGTATAAATGTACTTCAAAATAATTAATCTGCGTTTTCTTTGTAAATATATTTGTGGAGGAGCTTGAAAAGGTCTCTAAAAAGTGGTATAGAATCTGACGATTTGGCAAATAACTTATGCGAGTACCTTTATCGTAGGGAAGTCTTATTTTCTAATGAAGATCCATTTGAACACTTCTTAAAATCAGTACAAAAAGTGTACCCTGGTTTGTAAAGAAGTTTAATCTGTTGTGTAGTGACCGAATTTCAATCAATATTTATAATCGATCGATAGTTGCATTTGATATTATATCGATATTTATAATCAATATATATTTCCATTCGATAATATATCGTAGGTACGTCTGCGGAACTGTACCCAAAAAACATGCTACAGTACTGTAGGCAACAGTTCATTGTGCCAAATGCGTTCCCCAGAGCAGACTTACATTGTGTTGGGAAATTAAGCTTACTTTTTCGCCCTTGTGGCAACAGGGTTTTAAAAATGGAAACTATAGCTAGTCTAACGTTGCTGCTCCAAATTTGGGGACTTTTAATTTGTTCATAAGAGGAAATCATTGAAACTCAAATGACACAATATGAAAACGACGATACAATACAAGAAATACCCTTCTAATGATACACGTCTCAACAGTGACGCGATACCACTTCAGTCATATCACGAAATGTGACCATATATTGCACATCACTACTCCTTATTCCTCTCAAGGAATGGTGTATTGGTATCCATGTTAAAAATGTCATCAGTCATCAGCATATAGGCCTTTAGATACTATACACCTCTAATCAATCCAGTTAAGTCAGTAAACAGAGTTTATACTGTATTTTCAATTCATTTAGATTACAAGTGTATTACAGTACTAACAACTATCAAATGAATATTTGGATCTTTACCGTTAATTTACCAGCACAAGCTTTTTGGCTTTCTGTTTATTTGCTACCATTCAAAATATTTTTTACAACTAAAGAAAATATTCCGCGCACCTGTTAACGTACATTCTCTTTTTCCCTGTTTCTCTAAAATTCCTGGGGTCTTATCTTAACAACGCTTATCGATATCTGCTCCACACGCTCAGCGGCCAGAAGTATTCGGACATCAAAGCTCCACCATCAATGTTGCCAATTCAGAAGTTGCATGAATTGCTTCTTGAGATGTAACTTTTAGCGTTCACAGTATGTCGTGGTAGCTCAGGTATGGCCCCAGAGTCAAATCGGATTGTGTTCCTTTATTTTAATTATGTTTTACAGTAATTGTAAAACGTTACTTTGGTTTGTATGTACACCAAACGATTTGTAATATAGCCTGTGTTGATTTAGTTATTTTGGAGTTTTCAAAACAATTTACAGGCATGGTTGGTTGGTGGGAAGTGTGTATGAGTGCACAACCCTGAATTTTGTGTATGAGTGCTTAGACCTATGTTAAATACCTTACCGAACTCAACGTTACTTCACGTAATAAGCACAAATGTCAAACCCACCAACCACACACCAGAATTTATTTCCATTTGATTTTTACCCCTAATTAGGTTAGGTTTGAATGTGCTATCAGAACTAAATAGGCCTATGAGTATTCCAGTCGGGCATTTTTTACTTAATCTTTAAAAAACCCCAATAATTTAGTTTATGTTAATTAAGTTTGGTTACGTTTTATGTTTAGATATTGAATAGGGCCTATGTACTACAAAATAAACATAGGGTACATTAATTTTTTTTCGTCGGTGGTATCTAGTGCATTTAACAAAATTAAAAACCCAAAAAGTCATGGTATTAACCCTTTCAATGCTGTGGACCGATATATCAGCTTTTGAATCCATTATCAATAAACACTGTTACTGCTTCATAAGCGATTGTACCGTTAGGCGCTCAGTCTGCAGTCTGAGTCTGACATGTGGTGAAACCTGGTAGACACGAATTGAACTACCTCGTCCAGCGCCTAGTCTCTATAATACCAACTGATCCACTGCAGCTGCTAGCCTGACCAGTGGCTGTGCGGTCTAAGGCGTTACCTTCCCGGCCGGGGGTAACACTTGGATCGAGGGTTCGAATCCCGTCACAGCCGGTGGTTTTTATGTGCAACTCATGGTGAGTTCACCTGTCTGTGGCAGAGTTGAGGGGGAGGGCAGATCTTAAGCAAACGGTGGACGGCTCAGGCCCAAGCTGACGGGATGGGTGGATTCTTTGTGATTTGCACATATGATCAGGTGTTTTACAACTTTTTACCTATCCTTTACTGTGTGTGTGTGTGTTCATCGGAAGCATGTTTTTATTAATTTTAACTTTTCAGGCGTTCAAGATATTAAAAAAATTAACAAAACATCAGAAATTCAACTACTCCTTCCAGAAGCTTAGCACTGAAAGGGTTAAAGGAAAGGATCCGAATATTTTCTTTCATTAGATCGTTAAGAATAAGTATAGCCTATTAACGTTTGTTAAATAGCCAAAATTACCCGTCACGGATAAACACACCAGATTGGAGAGAGGATTCTCTTGACTAATGCAGGGTGGTGTGAACTTAAAAATTCCATGAGAACGGAAGGGTACACTTTCATAAACGGAACAATACACAAAGCCGAATAAATTTATCGATATATTGATTAGATCGACTGTAAAATATTTTATCATCTGTATGTTAGTTATTACGTAATATTTGTTTTTTAGTTTCTTTTTCAAATAAACTTAAAATAAAAATGAAATAAACCTTACCTGCATAAACAAAATAATTGATTTACAAAACATAAAACTAAAAAACAAACAAATTTAAATGGTTTCTAGGAAATAACTTTCTGGTATTACAGCAGCATGTAAAAAGAACATACGATTTCCATAGGTCTGTTAAAAGGTTGCTCCCGAGAATACATATTTAAGTATTATTGGAATCAACGTTTCTTACCTGTAAAAATTTCCAGACAATATCTTCCACATCTTTGAGACCGAACATAACCGAATAACCTAAATAATAGCTATACCGTATCGAACAATTTCATTTTGTTTTAGCGAATTTCCCCTATAGGGAAGAAGCTATTACCGTAGTCGGCATGGTAAGATCTAGGCCCGGGACCATGATAACTTTTCGTTTTGAGGTCCCCAGACCCCAAAAACACCATTCGTTCATAATATATATATATGTGTCCGTGAGCATGATAACTCTCGTAAAAATTATCCGATTTTGATGAAATTTGGTATAATCGTGTAAAGCAGCATTTATGACTTAAAGTTCGAAAACCAGACAGATTGACCTATCCGAAGGGGTATTTTGGGGGGGTTTTGTACCCCGAAAATGGGGGTTTTGCGTTTTTTACATATCATTTTGGAAAACGTCAAATTTTAGTTTTTTTTTTAGAATCAGCTTAAAAAGACGCACGATTTGGTGTTTTGAACATTTCTCTATGTCAAATGGTTACAGAGATATTGAAAGTGCTAAACACAGTACGTTGTCCAATGTTATTCTAATGGAGAATAAGAAAAATTGTATATCTCGCTTATTTATCAACTTATCCTGATGAAACTTGGTATATTGCTTCATATCGCTGTGGTCTATTGATATTTGCACTAAAAACACTTTTTGGCTGATAGTTCCCGTAGCAGCAAACCTGCGTACTCAGCCCCATGTTATTCTTATAGAGAATAAGTAACGTGTTATCTCCCTTTATTATGAAAATAAATTAATAAAATTTGGTATGTGGCTTTACCTTCTCGACTTATATTGATATTTGTATAAAACCCCGTTTTTTGTGTTCCTTGCTTCAGCAACCCTGCATACTCAGCCGTCATGTTATTCTTATGTAGAATAATTAAAATTTCTTATAAATCGTTTATTTATGAATGTATATTGATGAAACTTGGTAAGTGGATTTATGTGGTATTAAGATACATATATATGCATCGGAAATTCGCTGAGTATGCAGGTTTGCTGCTACGGGGGTATTTTATATGATCGCTCCATCATTTATGAATGTGTAACCGAATGAAAAGTTTCTGATAAACACTGAACCTTATTTGTGAATGCTACAGTAAAAATCTTTCAGAAAAAATAATATAGGCTATGAATAAGTTATTGGTCCAATACTTTCTATTTTAACCGGTTATGATTATGCAACAGTTAAAACTGTTAACACACTGTGGTGGTCAGGATAAGATTAACGCGGTTTAAATAATTATAGAGCTTTGTCACTTTTGTTAAAAAAGTGAAACCTCACTGGAAAACATCTAGCCAAAGAATAATAAAGACTAACATAAGTTGTGAAGAGGGTATTTGATTGGTTAACATATTTGTTGCCATGAAGATCGGAGGGTATAGAGCGTCAAAATGGCGGTCAGCATGTAAGCACAGTTTTTTACCCCAGACGAGACCTCTATAGATATATACCTCGTTGGATACGATAGGATTTGTTATTTAAAAACAACATAAGATAACCTAACCTAACACACTGTACAAGATGGGTGGTAAAAAAAAAAATACCATTTCAACATCGAAGGTCACTCTTGTCACTGACTTTGGCAAAAAATCAATTCCTAGGTTCTAAAATATAGATACCCCCGTAGCAGCAAACCTGCGTACTCAGCGAATTTCCAATGCATATATATGTATCTTAATACCACATAAATCCACAAACCAAGTTTCATCAATATACATTCATAAATAAACGATTTATGACATTTTTATCATTCTCCATAAGAATAACATGGCGGCTGAGTATGCAGGCTTGCTGAAGCAAGGAACACAAAAAATGAGGTTTTATACAAACATCAAAATAACTCAAGTAGGTAAAGCTACATACAAAGTTTTATTAATTTATATTCATAATTAAGGGAGATAATAGGTTGCTTATTCTCCATAAGAATAACATGGGGCTGAGTACGCAGGTTTGCTGCTACAGGAGCTATCGGCCAAAAAATGGTTTTTAGTGCAAATATTAATAGACCACAACGATATGAAGCAATATACCAAGTTTCATCAGGAAAAGTTGATAAATAAGTGAAATATACAATTTTTCTTATTTTCCATAAGAATAACATTGGACAACGTACTGTGTTTAGCACTTTCAATATCTCTGTAACCATTTGACGTAGAGGAATGATCAAAATACCAAATTGTGTGTTTTTTTAAGCTGAATCCAATGGTAAAAACAAATATTTGACTTTTTCAAAAATTATATGTAAAAAATTCCAAAAACCCAATTTTGGGGTACAAAACCCCCCCAAAATACCCCTTTGGATGGAGCGATATGGCTGGTTTTCGAACTTAAAGTCATAAATGCTGCTTTACACGTTTATACTAAATTTCATCAAAATCGGATCATTTTTACGAGAGTTATCATGCTCACGGACACATATATATATATATAGATATATATATATAGATATATATATATATAGATAAATATATATAGATATATATATATATATACAGTTTCGAACGAATGGTGTTTTTGGGATCTGGGGACCTCAAAACGAAAAGTTATCATGGTCCCGGGCCTAGGTCTTACCATGCCGACTACGGTAATAGCTTCTTCCCTATAGGGGAAATTCGCTAATTCCCTATAGGGGAAATTTGCTAAAAAAATAGCTAGGATAAACTGGAAAATACCTGGAACTCATTCCGTTAATATCAAAATAAAATTATGGCCCCTATATAGTCCTGACACAGACTTGCTTGCTGCATTGAGAAATACACCCGCTATTGGCTAAATACACGGCTAATTCATCTACTTCAGAACTTGACGTTAAATTAAAACATATTGTCAATATTAGCAAAATATGTACATACCACTAACTGTTTGTACGTTGTCTTCAGTTCCTCAATTGATAATCATCAAAAGTCCACATTTCTGATCCCAGTCATGGCCATGACGCCTCTAGCTTCCATGAAAAAAAAAACCCTAAGTGCGAGGCCTTTGTAGGCGCGAGGCTCTTGTGCGGCTGCATCTGTCGCGCCGCCCTAAGGACGGCAATGGGTCCTTATCACGTTAAGTAGATACCTTGGGTTAGGTAAGGTGTATGAGGTGGTGTGGTCTGTCGGATTCATTTTAGTGTTTGGCCATTCCAAGGAGGTCTACAGCTTACCTCAGCAAACTTCTCACAAAAAGCGAGTGGACATATGTGAGATTTTGTAAATCCCAAATATAGGCTAAGCTAGTCCTCTTATAAAATCCTCCCTAATAGACAACCAAGGCCTACATATGGATACTTACAGCAAGGCTAAAATTAGAATGTGATGGTTGACAAACAATAGCATTGGCCTACCGTATCTACATTATATGAAAGTTAAATAGGTATGGTAACTTAGTCTTAAAGAATACCATTTAATCTTCATATATTATTAAAAAGTTGTAGACAGTATGTCATGTATATTGACAGCATCAGAAGTTTGTTTTTAGTCACATCTTTCTTATATAGGCTACATGTTACTTATGAATAAAACTGTAGGCTATAGGCCTATACCAAAACATCAGGTCTAAAGTTATTCCCACAGATTATTTAACCAGTAATGGAATAATGTTCTCATTCTCGCCGATGTCACTTTTATCGTGTTAAATCCAACTAAACAAACCACAGTCTTATTGACAGATATGTATGAAACTACCATGGAAACATATCCATAACTCAGAAGGTTTACATTTGATTACCGGTATTCTTACAATGTAAATTAAAATATTATTATTGAGCATGAAGAACGTCACGTTTATAGTTTATGATTTTCGATCAAGATGTTAGAACAAATTATCAAAAAATAAACTTCTAGTTCGTAATCGTAACCTCAAAAAAGTAACGCCAAACATCAAGATGACAGCAACTAAAGACTTTTGACTGTTCTAAAGAGCCTGTGTACGGTGTGCCACTAATGTCAAAAGTGGTAGGGTAACTTACTGAAGAATGTTAAAATAATTATTAAAATGTAATAATAATTCGACAATCTCCGGTATAGTTTATCAGAATCATTAAATCGTCAAATCGTTAACCTTAAAAATTTCATGACAATCCATCCACCGGTGGAAATGGAGAGCGTATCAGGAATTAGATTTTTAGACTGAGGTATAAGGATTTTCGCTTCGCTTCAATCCAATAAGATAACTTTATATATGAAATTATAAGGTTTCCACCAAGCTATATAACATAAATATTAATCAGTGTTAAGAATAGCAACCTAATTAATATACCGTAGCCTATCGAACAATTTCATTTGGTTCTTTATTTTGTTCCACTTATGAATGTATAGCCGAGTAAGATCGAAACCATATTGGATTCGCCTGGGTAAATTAAATGTAAGTTAAACAAGTCAAAGCCTATTTCAGATTTAAAATTTGTATCACTTTACCCTTGTTTCTGAAAAAACAAATGTGATTTCCAAACTCTAGAGGTAAATTTACATGAGGTTAGTTCAATGAAAATGATCATTTTCAATCGAAAAGTAGGCCTACGACGAACTTATGCCAAAAGCCACAATTATCCAGAGACTAAGTTTTACCTTACCGAACAAATTTATAAAATGTTTATTTTGGATAAAAATGAAGAAATTTAGTCAAAAATTGTATTAAAACAGTGGTGTATGGACATCATAAACTATGCCTAGAAAATTAAAGTCGATAGGCATACCTTACAAATATTAACCTCCAAAAAGGACCAAACTTATTGAGTTTGCCTTATTGAGTTTGAATAAAAAAGTTCTGGTAATGCAATTATCATTTTGTAGGAAAATAAATTTATATTAAACTTCAGTTTTCAATCTGACAGAAAGGAAATAGGCTAGTCCCAGAAAATGGTGAAAAGTAATGTGCCACATAAGTTTTAATAACATACCATCATAGTTAAAAGCACGATGTATAGGTAGCTATAGTTTGTTCTGTTTTCTGTTCTTACA
Organism: Allygus modestus; assembly: GCA_963675035.1. Lineage (NCBI taxonomy): Eukaryota > Metazoa > Arthropoda > Insecta > Hemiptera > Cicadellidae > Allygus > Allygus modestus. The sequence goes on from OY776111.1 coordinate 208,488,833, forward strand.
AATGTTAATTATTGTAATATTGTAAAGTTGCATTGGTGATAACCGCCAAATAAAAAACCAAAACATTAATTTTATTTGGTAACTTACCGTAAGTTTTATAAGCAAGATAATAATATTTTTAACAAATTAAGACTTTCTACTTTTAATGAGTGGAAATTGTAATGTAAATAATTACATATATTAGCGTATAATCACTTCAATAATTTTCTTGTTGACATCTTTACTTTCGGTTATAATTCTATAATTCTGTCTGTCGTCTGGAGTCTGGAGTCTGGACTGGACTGGCCAAAAAGTCCCATTAATAGTGCAGCGCTCAGCCTGCATTTCTTTACATAGAGTACGGTACCAATAAAGTTATTTATTATAATAGTATTTAAAATAATAATGCATCTTTTAATTAGTATAAAATAAAATATACATACAACTTTTAAAAGCTAATAAAATTTAAAACTTAGTTTTTGTGTTTCAAGTTACGAAAAGAAGTTTTTTCCTAGTCAACATGAACATGAATAACTAAGTTGCAGTTCTGTAGTGAATCTATGGCACTGTGACTTACGTTACTCTATAGTTGAAACATAGACGTTGGCTAAATATCAACGATTCAAGTACCACTAAAATGGCTCCCAATGTTAATCTTATGGGATAAAAAACAGATTTGTTTTAAAGATAATTTTATTATTACTAAACCAAATATTCCCAATAACGAACTTGACCGAGATTTCGTACTATAGAATCTATCTCTAAAGTTTGAAGTGCATCTGTAGAGGCGTTTTTGAGTTATTTATGACAAAGACACGCCAGTTCGAGTTGATTCTCTTACCACTGTAAGCAGTAAAGTTATGTATAAGGATTTCGTTTCACTCAATCCAATGAAAACCCTTAACAGCATGTTCATGTTTTAAGATAAGGATTAAGCAATAATTATTTATTTAGATTATTTACATTGTTGGGGAGTAGTGTGCTACTTTTTTTTAGCCTAGCGTCAGCTGTAGCTCCGCTACTTAAGAAAATACCCCCGTCGCAGCAAACCTGCGTACTCAGCGAATTTCCAATGCATAATATATGTCTTAATACCATATAAAGCCACATACCAAGTTTCATAAAAATATATTCACAAATAAGCGATTTATACAATTTTAATTATTCTCCATAAGAATAACATTGGTGATGAGTACGTAGGTTTGCTGAAACAAGGAACACAAACAATTGTTTTTTATGCAAATATAAATAGAATTTAACTAGGTGAAGCCACATACCAAGTTTCATCAATATTCAATCATAAATAAACACTATATAACATTTTAATAATTATCCATAAGAATAACATGGGAGCTGAGTAAGCAGGTTTGCTGCAACAAGGAACAAACAAAATGGGTTTTTATGCAAATATAAATATAACTCAACAAGTTGTAGCCAAATACTAAGTTTTATTAATTTATTTTCATTATTAAGGTAGTCATTACATTTTACTTATTCTCCATAAGAATAACATGGGGGCTGAGTACGCAGGTTCGCTGCTACGGGGATAATCAACAAAAAATCAATTTGTTGTGCAAATATCAATATACCAGTACTATGTGAAGCTATATACCAAGTTTCATCAACATACATTCATAAATAATCGAGATATCAAATTTTATTTATTCTCCATAAGGATAACATTGGACAACATACTGTGTTTAGCACTTTAAATATCTCAGCAACGGTTGGGCGTAGAATCACAATTTAAACACCAAAATGATTGTTTTGTGGAACTGAACAGATTGGTAAAAGCAAATGTGAATTTTACATTAAAATAAACTGAGGAAAAGCCAAAAAACTTTTTCCCATAAGATTAACATGGGAGATTTTATGAGTAGGTTTTTTGGATTTTCTCCACAACCACTTAACCTAGGTTAATAATTCAAAATACTATATTATTTGTTTTTTAAGCTATATAACATGGTCAGAACCAAAATTAAGTTGTTTAAAAGTTTTAGGGTGAAAAATGCAAAAAACTGATTTTTCAAAAATTTAAAACCCCCATAAACCCCCCTTCCCATGGTCCGATTTTTCTGGTTTTCAAATTTAAAGTCATGAATGTCATTTTACATATTTGAGCCAAATTTCATCAAAATCGGACCTTTTTTACTCAAGTTATCGCATTCACGGACATATATATATATACATTTGAACGAATAGTGTTTTTGTCATCTGGGGACCTCAAAACAAAAAACTATCATGGTCTCGGGCTTAAGTCTTACCATGAGACCTACGGTAATAGCTTCTTCCCTATAGGGGAAATTCGCTAAAAAGAAGCTTTAGCTATAGCACGCTATATTTTAGAGTAAATTTAGAGGATAATGTAGTAACTTTTTTCTCCACTTTTACAATCTCGATACAATTGTTTTTCCATATGTGACTTTCATTACAAATTGACCCAAGTAAAAGATTGTTGTTACTCATTGAAAGCTTTTACTACATTCCTTGTGTCCTTTGTGTAGTTAGACCGCTGTTAAATATTGTTGTTAGTGAATTTCCTTTGGAAAGTGAACTATTAGCATGACCCGCACGGTGAAACTTAAGACCGGGACCACCATAGAAATTCCTAACATGACCCCCCGAACACGTTTTGGGGGGTCGTTCAAAATTTTATATATATATATATGTATGTGTGTTTGCACTCTAGCGGTCACATTTTTTGTCCGATTTACTTCAAATTTGGTAGGGATGTTCCTTTCTGTAATCAGTTGGACAAGTTTGTTGGGCAAAACAATCGGAAAACTCTAAACCCCTTTTTTGGGGATTAATCTTTCAAATTTTGAGTTTTTGGGCCCAAAAAGGGTCATAAAAGCCCCAGATGTATAATAAATGCATGTAAAAAGATGGGAATTAGTGAGGCGAAAGTTTTAAGCCCTCTCTCGTCATTCTAGCATAAATATTTACCGAGTTATTAAAGAAAATGTGTATCGACTAAACACAGTACGTTGTCTTATGGGGGTTTTACGCTAGAAAAGCTTGTTATTCCTTTGTTAGAGTACTTTTATCATCCTCAGCAACCTCATGCCTACTTTCAAGCCTGTCTGGACCTTCTCCTAACCTTATAATGCGCAAAATTGTATTCCCAGCTTTGCAAGTAAATGAAACCAGGATTATCAGAACAGCCAAAAAATCAATGTTTTCAGATTTCAATAAAAATTGGACAAATGTATGTTTTTACACTTATTTTGAGTTTTACAAGTTTTTATGTGGAAATTCACTTCCCTCACGTCAGCGTGCTGCGTGCGAACTCATTACTCATTGAAAGCTTTTACTACATTCCTTGTGTCCTTTGTGTAGTTAGACCGCTGTGAAATATGTTTTGTTAGCTTGTGAAAACAACTTTATTGCTAAGCTCTTAACTTTCAATCCAGTGCCACCAGGAGCTTCAAATGTCATAGAAATAACATAACCTCTACCTCTGACCAGTGGCGGATTTAAGCAATTGCCGCCTAAGGGCTATTAGGAAAATTTCCGCCCTCCCCCTCCCCCCGCCACTACAATCGTTGTCCTTTTCGCCACCCAGGTTTACCCACATGTTTTATATATATATATATATATCTTGTTTGGTTATTTTGTGATAGTATCTAAAGAAGTTACGAATTAACTGAATGAATAAGTTTAAGACATTTCTCTTATTTCCTAGTTGAAAAACCAGTAAAATAACGTATGATTGTCTTGATTCACATTAACACAGTTTAATATTCAATATAGCCTACTCAATGACAATCGGCCCTAGAGACAAATGTTCGTGTTAAAAGCAGTGAAGCAGTGCTACTTTTAATAACAAGAAAATCCTTCAACAAAGGCCTAAAAATCCCTTCTTAAACTTCATCAAAATATTAATTTTTACACCAACGCATTGACTGCTGAAAATTATAATAAATAACCTGTAAATAAGATATGGTGCCACTGTAGCCTTAAAATTCGTAATTCGGACAATTAGCCTCAAAATTCTGACTATTTTAATCCTGAATTAGTGCTTTTCAATACAGTTTTTCAGTCATTTTGTAATTTATGCTTTTCTACATTTATATGTTTTAGACGTATTGTTTTATATGTTTTAAATATAAAATTAATTGATGTAGGCCCAAACTTCATAAAACTCTACACATTTTCAAACACTTCTTCTAGTTTTACCTCCATGATGTTGTAGATCCAATGAATTGAAATATAATACCATAGATTAAACAAACTCCTTAGTGGCATTACTTACTTGAAGTATTCTTAATCTATGATAATACCTACAGGAGTCACTACTCTCTGACAAATAACCTTCATAAAACGTGTGCCGTCATATTTGGTATTTTGTCCTGTTGTGGTGTCAACTTGGTGGGACAGTGTCATTCGATGTACAAGGCGGCTTGTTTTCAACACTATTCCCAAAGCTATATATATTAAAAGGGTGTTGTTATTTAACTCAAATCATAACTTTGCTTCGAGATAAACAATAAAATTACATAAAAAATATGTCTTAAGATTTAAAGTTAAGTTTAACATCATGATTTGCCTAAAATGCGACAAGATATTAATTTAAAGACTTCAAATATCACAGTTTTTCACTTAATTAAATAGGAGATTCTGACACCGTTCCACCCAAAAAATATATATAGAGGTCTCGCCCGGAGTCTGTCAACTATGCTCGCATGGCAACAACCAATCAAATCTCCTCTTCACAAATTATGTTAGTCTTTGGTCAGATGTTTTGTTTTAAAAAATATCCTCCAGAATGAACGATTACGTGTGGTACCCTTTGATGGTAAGTATAAGACAGCTGAAATAACTTTCTTTGTTACCTTGAGTTTGAAAATGAAACGACAATTTCATTGTAGTATAAATGTTGTTATTGTCATCTCAAATTCGATTGTTGCAACATTTCTCATCCGTATGTCTTGGTCATTATTGATATTGTTGGACCTATCATCTATGGTTGGACGTAGTCATAGTGGCGTAGTGCCTGATGTAGTTTGTGGCTTGCCGCCCTTTCTCTGTAGCGTAATCGTCTTGTCGCTAGTACGGATGAATGACAAATGCATTATGACTGCTTTGAGGAACTGCAGTGTGAGGGACTGCAAGCGTTATACATTAGTCTCTGGTTACTACCCTTACCTTTAAAAGGGCGTAACACCGTCATTGTCATCCGTTTCGTTAAAATGTTCCCCGTTTCCCCGTTTCAACGTTTCTTTTGTAAACAACTAATTAATTTTATGTAAATTTGCCGCCCCTAAAAACTTGCCGCCCTGGGCTACAGCCCCTATAGCCCTCCCCTAAATCCGCCACTGCCTCTGACCCTGACTTAAAGTCAAAACTTGCAATAAAATACCCATCAGATGTAGACCATATATATGTACATCTTACTTTAATGAGGGTAAGTCGTATTATGTTTTTATTGTACTATCTATATATTGGCATCAAGGCAAGTAAAAGCTAAGTTGACAATGGCATTAATGTTGATGAAGAAGTGGCCCTTCTACAGGAATACACTTCCCCCTTCCTGGATATACACTAGCCCTACATGATCAGCCTATGAAAACTTTTTTGCAGAGTTTTAAAGATAATTTAAAAAGGTAATTTTGTAGTAAAAATCAATGTTAAAATATAATAGTTCTATTTTTTTAATATAATTTAAATGCCATTATTCAACATGCAATAAGTGTAACTTATACCATTGACTATGGATACTGAAGTAGACGTTCCATCGATACGGCGCGGTTGTCCGCCTCAAAGGTATACTAAGTCGGTCGGTAACACGTAGTTCCTTTTCCTGCCGCCAGAGTTTGCTGCAGTCGACTATCGCGCGCTCTCTCTCTCGCACTGCCCCCCTGCCCCCTTCACCCCGCGACCCTCACCGCTACATACCTATCTTACCCCACCCCCTCACATCACTGGATACAGACACAGACCCGGCCGCCCGCGCCAACCTCGCTTCGTTTCTTCGTTTATTGTAGCGGAGAGCGGTGGTCAGCGCGGCGCGACTCGGTGACGACGCCGACGGTTGCACCTCCTGATTGCTAGTCTAGTATTATTGTGTGATCTTTAAAACAGTAGTTTAGCAACGCTTGACATTTAGTGGGAGGATTTTATATAATACCGTTCAAAAAACTGCTTTATATCTACTCAAAATGTAGTTAAAATAATTTCTCCTTACATCATTTAAAGAAAGTATTAACGCGTTTGTAGTCTTTAGTATTTTATGAACAAATGTATTATTATTTCAAAGAGGACTAGAACCAAAATCATCTTTCAAATGTACGGTATGCTAAAAATATGAAATAAATAATCGTTGTTTCACATACTATTATAACTACTGTTCAATTAGCCTAATTTAGGCTAAAATTCAATTCACAAATGCATTATTGTATTGATGATGACAGGTGAAAAATATAAAAAACATACCAGATTTGAAATAAATTTATTTGCCCTCCAAGAGCTTAATCTTTTGGTAAAACCCCCGGTATTTTCGTCCAGGTTGTCTCATTTCCTTTGATTGCTCCTGCAACGTACACTGGAGTTTAGCTATGATCAATTTCTTAATGATAAAAATTCTATGTTCATAGCATTCAAAGCCGCACTTCATCAAGTCATTTTGATATCTGAAGATCGCCTGTTTACATCGGGTTAAAATAAGTTTCCTTATACCTATTTTTTGTATGATGTTTACAATCATTTTGTCAAATATGACCAGCGTGGTATTTGCTGCATAGACCGTCATTTGTGTGGGTGATATCAGCGCCTCGGACGGGACGGCACTCTACGCGCATAAAAATGTTTTTATTTGGAGTACCGTACAAGTATAGTATTTTCATGACAAACTAAATATGAAATTCAAAAAAAAATGCTGGATTTATCCCGTTAACAATTCGCAATCATTTCAATGACATATTTAGTGACGTGGTCTTATTAGAGAAATAGGCACTATATTAATAAAAAATCTGTCCGATACAAACATATTTATTGTAATACTTAATATAATTTTACAGAACAACGTTTTGTAATACAAAATTACAACATTTCGTAATGACATTTAAATCACAAACATGTGTTGTGGACCTCAAATCTAGGTTTCAAAATTCATTCTATTTGATAAGTTCTTTTCCTGTCCTAGTTGACTGTGATACCAATGCTAAGCTTAACTGGTTTGAATTCAAATTTAAATTACATTTTAGTACGCTATGCTCATGTTCTCCAAAAGTAAGACGTAAAGCACAAATCATAGCAAAATCGTTGTGCAAAATCATAGGGTGACTGTGGAACACCAAACCATGGGTTGGCCTCAGTCTTGCCATATTTGGTGATCGTGCTTAAGAGTCTTCATCACCGGAAGTTGCTAGACGCCATCTTGGAGTTTTGTTCCATAAGGCCAATGTTAACTTTGTGCCTCCATTACACCTCACCTGATCGTCACAAACAATTCATTTTGGTGTAAAATTAAAGGTTTCATCGTCATCTAGGGAAATACAATGTCGAATCCCTTAATTTGGGTATCATAGATTCATAATAAATAGTTTAATTTTGAACTGAAACACTGTACACGTTCTCCTTAATTTGTCACAAAATCCAAATTCTACTATTGAATTTCCCTAGAGGACGACGAAACCTTTAATTTTACACCAAAATGAATTGTTTGTGACGATCAGGTGAGGTGTAATGGAGGCACAAAGTTAACATTGGCCTTATGGAACAAAACTCCAAGATGGCGTCTAGCAACTTCCGGTGATGAAGACTCTTAATAAGTCGCTATTGGTCGAATCAATTGGGATGTTGTGGTGAAGAGTACTGGTGTATAAAAACCCTGTGTCGGGAATGTGCCCAGTTAGGCAGAAGACAGTAGATGCAAGCAGTCATGTGAGCGCCGAGTTCGCCGTCGGTACGCCCTTGTGCGGTAATACAAGGTCGCAATTATTCTCTGGTAGGCTCCCCTGGCTCAATATAACACATCATTGGTATTTCATAAGTTTCTCTAAGACACTGTATTAATTATTCTGAATGTTTCTAACTGTTCTGGAATGAATATCGAGTTCCAAAAATTATTTAACTATAATTGGATATGTTCCCTTCATTTGATGTAACTGTTGCCCATAAAAGGTCAGAAAAGCCCCTAATGTAAAAGTAAGGCATATTAAGTTATAGGAAAAATGTAGAGTAAAATTTGTTCGATTTCGGCTAAGTTTAGGCGTAATCCGCCATTTTGTATTTTTTTGATAATAATTAATAATTCAAAAACTCTTCGAGTTTTTTTTTAACTTGGTATAAACTTTAAGTTTCTGGTTTTTAACATTTTCCAAAAATATTTTTTATTAAACATCAAATTTCAAAATGGCGGCCATTTAAATATTTCAAAGTCAAATTCCATGAAAACTAGCAACTGAAACAAAATTTTACAAAACATACAATTTAAAGCATTTTGTAAACCAAATCCAATGACATTTTTACTGTAAAAATCGGTTAATAAACAAAAATGTTGTGGCAATTTTTTATAATAAATTTCAAAATGGCGGCCACATAACATTTTCAAAGTCAAATTCCCTAGTGCATTTGACCAAGTCCTTTAAATTTTATGTCTTGTAAAATGTTGTTTTAGTTGCTAGTTTTCTAGGAATTTGACTTTGAAATTTGTATATGGCCGCCATTTTGAAATTTATTATAACAAAATTACCATAACTTTTTTATTTATTAATCGATTTTTACAGTAAAAATGACATTAGATTTGTATTTCAAAGTGCTTTAAATTTTATGTCTTATAAAATGTTGTTTTAGTTGCTATTTTTCATGGAATTTGACTTTGAAATATTTGAATGGCCGCCATTTTGAAATTTGATAAGTTAAATAAAAATTGTTTTTGGAAAATGTTAAAAACCAGAAACTTAAAGTTTATACCAAATTTTAAAAAAATATCTCGAAGGGTTTTTGAATTATTAATTATTTTCAAAAAAATACAAAATGGCGGATTACGAATAACTAATCCGAAATTGCAAAAATGTTACTGTATATTTTCGACTTGTTTTTGTATGTAGAATCCGGTTCTGCATAGTGCGCTACGCATTTTTATGACACCCTGTGTATTAGTTACACCCCAAAACGTGTTCAGGGGTAACGTTAGGAACTTCTATGGTGGTTCCGGGCTTAAGTTTCACCGTGCGAGTCATGCTAATAGTTCACTTTTCCATAGGAAATTCACTAATAATACGAGATCGCACGCAGCACGCTGACGAGAGGGAAGTGAATTTCCGCATTAAAACCTTAAAAGATTAAATAACGGGTTTAAACCAATACTGGTTACATTTTTTTTAAATTGAAAAATTTGTTTTTTTGGCTGTTTTGATGCTTCTGGTTATATTTAAATTCACTAATAGGATGCCAATGTTGTAAATTATAAAGTTAGAAGGAGGTATTATCGGGATAACCGGGATTAGAAGTTGGTAGAGGGGTATGGGGTGTGATAAAACGATATTAAGATAGCCCAGTGTTAAATTCCCATAAGACAACGTACTGTATTTTGACAATTAACATTGTCTTTAATAACTCGGTAAGTACTTGTGCTAGAATGATGAGGGAGGGTTTAAAATCCTTGGCTTTTTACTTACAATAAGTTAATGTGCAATATGTGTTCGTTTGGGGCTTTTCTGACCCTTTTTTTAGCCCGAAAACTCGAAATTTGAAAACTTAGATCCCCTTAGAGTTTTCAGATTGTTTTGCCCAACGAACTTGTCCAACTGATTATAAAAAGGAATGTCACCACAAAATTTTAAGTAAATCGGTCAAAAACTGCGACCGCTAGAGTTATCTCAAATATAAAGTTTTTAGAGACCCCTCAAAACGTGTTCAGGGGGTCACGTTAGGAACTTTTCTGGTGGTCCCGGGCTTAAGTCTCACCGTGCGGGTCATGCTAATAGTTCACTTTTCCATAGGAAATTCATTAATAATAACGAGCTGCTCCCCCGCAAAAATTTGCGGATACGATCCTTATAACAGCTGTTTATTGAATTAAGAAAAAACACATATGGCATAAACCAAATAAAACTCTACTCCATATGAATAACATGGGAACTTGAACGTCTCGTGGGGCAGAGCCCTCTGGGGCCTAAATCTAAATTATCGCTTCACAGCGACTAAGGACTTGAAATTATCTTTTAAATAAAAAATAATCATAAAAATAGGTTAAGTATTAACTTCAGGAAGTGAGTGAACAAAAAGCCGGATTTTTTAAAAATATGTAGATAATAGGTCTACTACTACTACTACTAATAATAATAATTGTATTTTAAACTTGAGTTGTTTTTTTATAACAGCCCAAGTAAAATTATAATTTTCTTACATCCATACAAAAAATTTTCATGTTGCCTATTCCGTTAGTTATCCATGGCAAATCCTTTGTGCGGTGCGGTAAGGCCTGCCAAACGTAAACAGCAGCGATACTAGTTCAAGCCGAGCATACCGGGCCTACAGTCGGTGGGCCAAGTCCAAGCCCAGAGCCCAGAGCGGCCTTGAGTGAGAGCCGTTTCACGCACGCGCGCCACCGCAACGAGCGCGTGGCGGGCATCTTCCAATCGTTCCCGCCAGCAGCGCCACTGCATTGAGCCTTCCTCTGTTGGTACCGCGGGAAGCCAACATGGGCGCTAGAAAACTGCTAGGGACACATTCTATAATGGCGATGGTTTGTCTCCTTCAGTATCTATAGTCAATGCTTATACATTTGTACTTAGTCTTGTATACTCTTACGATTTTAGTATTAGTATAAATCAAGAAAGTTTTTGAACTGAAAATTAGGCTACATTGAGTGAGAAACTTGTAGCAGGACATTTTGTCCTGGAAGGTCATTATGGTTCTAAACATAATTCTTGAACTTAAATTTGAACACAATCTTCTATTCATTTATTTATTTGTTTGTTACATCATTTACACAACCAATGCTTAGCACTAGTAAATATATAACACGTCAAAATTATCATAAGACATAAGAAAATATATCCTAATTTATTAGTGTTCAAATGGTTTGGTACTATTTAAATGGCGTATTAACGCTACGTTTAAAGTTCATTTTAGGATCAATGTTAGTTTTAAGTTGATATGAAGATGAAAATATAAAACTGAAAATACATTCTTCCTTAGTTTATAAATGGAGGGTATCCATTTAGTGAGAACTTGTTTAGTATATGACTGTTTCATAAAACATTTACACAAAGTGTAATTTTGTGATTACAAAAAATTAGTTTTATCATGTCTAGGAATAACTAAGAAATGTCCTTTCTGGTCGTATACGATATGATGACAAAACACCTTTAGATAGACTTGTGGTTAAATGAGAAATGAGTCGTTTTGGAATTGATAACACCGACGACAGCTTTCGATCGGCAAAACTCAATTTATATACGTGAAACATCTGTTTGATATATTGATTTTACATTCATTGGAAATAGAGAAAGAAATAGTATCACTATTTGTCTGGTTGGTAGCCCCAGACAAAAAATTGAATCCGCTCTGACAGCTGACCGGAAACTGTGTCGATGTTGTTTCCATGTTGATGTGACGCTTGTGTCAGTGTTAGTTAATTTATTTTGTAAAGTTTATTCAAGTTTTAGGAGCAAATCCCCTGTTTGTGTTATAGAATATAGTGTAGTGAAGTGTATACCCCAGTAGTAATATTTATTGAATTATTTTTGCGTAAATATTACTATTAAGTGCATATATATTACTTTTTCAATTTGGATTGTTACTATAAGCAATGCTTTCTTATAAAGAATTCAATAATAATTTGATTTCTAGATATATTTATACATAACTATATATTTTCTTGTTGGGAAATGAACAAAGAATCATAGTCTGTAGTTAGCTCATTTTGGACTATTAGGTGTAACAAAATTTATCTAACTTTGAATAATAAAAAAATACGTTTTAGAAAAAAGTTTACAATAAATTTTGATTAATGTTATGAATGTGACTTTTTACACCTTTCATTCTTATATCTTTGTATTTATAATTTTATAACCTTCAAAACAAGTTAGGTTTTATTTTATTCTTTTACTGTTATTGGTTTTTTGGCTCATGTAACTGATTGCATAAAAAATGGCTATTTTCACTTTCACCGAATTATTCAATTTAATACATATGTACAATTTTTGTTTTTACGATTGTTTTACATTTCTACGTAAGTAAATACATTCTACACATGGGATATATATTGGTTTTACCATAAAAAAATCAGCATGGATGTAGTATGATTTTACTTTTGACGTTTAAAAAAAATAAAATCCTTTTTTCCAATTTTTTATATTTATTTAAAAAATACCCAAAAGACCCTTGCAAATTCTGGTAAAACTGTGTATCACCGACAGCAAACCTGGTAAAATTTTTCCATCACTCAAGAGGGTTAATGAAATTACGAGTTTCTCTAAATGCTAATCATAAAAAAATATCGGCGGAAAGGTGATAAAGAAACAAATACCAATAGAGTTTAAATTTGAAAAAAGTAACAGTGTCGCAGAATGGGTTAAGATATGTTGCTGACTGGATGGCAAGGAAGATGTGCACCATTTATAGAACTAGGTTACTTCTTATATAAATGTGAAATTAAAAACACATGAATTATGTTATATCCTTCAATATGTTATGTTGACAACACTGATTAAGTCTTTCTGTTTATTTATGTCAGATGTCTGATTTCTTTAATAGTCAGATGTTCTAGTTAGTTGTTCATCTATGAATTTCAAAACATACATTCTTCCTCAAGTTCTTTTAGTGGTATTTCATAATAACAATATAGATCAAAAAATGGCAACAAGAATAAACCTATTTGTGAAAAGAAGTTTACTGCCAATTTAGTGACTATGTAAGATTGTGTTTCAACTTGTTTAAGTACACCTACGTTTTTCAGATTACCTTTTCTACTGACTAACTCTGTTTTCATCATGGATGAAGAACAATTCTTACAAAACATTGGATGAAAAAGGTTGTTACAAACATTTTCTCAGACACTGTCACAAATAACATCTTGCTTATCTACCGGCAGAGGAAATACATCACCTTTTGAACATTTTGATTCTTATCATGAACGTTTTGAAAATTATGCCGCAGTGAAGAATGTTACTGATAACACAAATAAAACACAGCTTCTTCTTGCTTCGATTGGTCCAACCCATTATAACAACATGGCTGCATCCTTATGTCCAGAAAAACCATTGAAAACCCAATGTTACTGATAACACAAATAAAACACAGCTTCTTCTTGCTTCGATTGGTCCAACCCATTATAACAACTTGGCTGCATCCTTATGTCCAGAAAAACCATTGAAAACCCTTGACTACACGACCTTAACAACAGATTTTACTTTGATTCCCACACCAACAAAAAATGTTGTGGTTTCTCAACGTTATTTGTTTTCTTGTTACCAGACTGACACTCGATCTATTGTTGAATATGTGGCAACTTTACGGCACCACTTGTCGGATTGCGAATTTTACGTTCAGTGCAAATATAAATGTAAGGTATCGATATCTGAAACGTTCCTACGTGCCCAATTCATTCGCGGGATACGCGAGAACTGCATTCGTGAACTTTTGATGCAGGCTAACCTTACTAAATTTGATGACATTTTGGCTAAGGCAACAGCACTTGAAGCTTCCCGGGTTCAGTGCAAAGAACTGGGCAACAAGAACGTTAACACTATTCCTCGTCTCTCCGAATGTTCAAACTCTGATATGAACAAGATTGTGCCATCTCATCGTTCGCATGACGAAAAAAATAGAGCCGACCCCCGTCAACCGTGTGATGTCAAATCAAGCGTTACAACCTCATACCGCCCTTCTTCAAAACAGTCTCAAACATTTTACGGCTCTTTGGGAATTGATAATCTGTGTTTTAGATGTGGGAAAACTTATAAATACAATGACTGCAAAATAGATCGGGATAGGCTTCGCTGTCAATCATGTTCTGCTAAAGGCCATGTCGCTAAAGTCTGTATAAAAACATTGACGAAATCGGCTGTGTCAAGCCAGATTAACCATGACTCTGAGCTCAGTGACTTTGATATTTCACATCAGTCGTGCGGTGTTAATGCAATCTCCCATGAGCAGTCCAAAGTTGTAGATTTGTATGAACTTGCCACCTACCCTGGAAAGTATATCATTAGGCACACTGAACACTGATCAGAAACGATACACATTCACAATCCCTAGCCTAGTAGGCTACCTAGTTCGTCCATGATTATGTGGCGATGAGTTAGGGTTTTAGTTTTTTATCAGACTATCTTTTTCAATGTGTATTACTATTTAAATATTATTATTATTTAGCCTATATTATTATTTAAGCGGCCAAATAAATTGACAGTCGAGCTGAAGCCAATAGCATGGCTGTTCGCTGTCACTGTTGCCATAGAAAAATATCACTCGAATGTCATTCCGATCAGCTGGTGAGGAGTTTTGGCAATGCAGCATGTCTATTATTGGCTGATCTCGGTTGAAAGCCCGTTAACCCATTGGCGTAGACATACGAGCAGGTCTCGTTCCTTACTTGTAATTTTATTAACGTGTGAATTGGAGTATAAAATTGGTGTTTTTAAATGGATTAATGGCATATTTTAATTAAAATATTGTTTTCTTTCAGTTTAGAGAGTCGCATTGGCACACACACAGTAGACATAAGTAAAAATTAGCAAAATCAGTGTTGACCATGTGCAAGTCTCAAAGAATTAACCGATCCCGTCAACTTCCAAGCAAGCCTGCCACCGTTAATTTTACTTGGGCCCTCCCACCAACGTTGCCACAGACCGGTTAACTCATTGAGAGTTGCACAACTGGTCAGTTTTGGTCGTGTGCGGGAATCGAACCCACGAACATCGTATCGCCACCTGGCCAAGGTGTTTCCACGACGTAGCCAACTCAGCTAACACGACCAAGGGCCTGGCGGTGATATTAAGGGTTTTCAGTCAGTCCGCGCCCCTAGCGGATAGAACCGTAGACGCCCGCGGTCATTAGTTACATATTTTGCTACTAGAGTGCAGCACCAATCAATTCCCGTTATAGGCTACTACAAATAGAATAAAATTACTACCTCAATGGGTTAAGCCACACCCTCAACTGGGCAATTTATTTAGCCTCTATTATAGTAACAATGTCATGATTGGTTTAATTGTCTGGTGAAATTTAGTTGTTAATTTTGAATTAACTTTGTGCAGCGTTTTTGTGGTTGCCTTTAATGGTTTTGTTAGCAATGTCAGTTGTTTGGCTAGAGTTGTAGAGGAGTCCTACTAGTTGGAAATTTTGGTGGTCTTATTATCATAGTAAAGTGTGGTCGCAGAAAGAAACCAATAGCATATTGGCATATTGGTTTCAAATTCTGTGAGGTTGTGTCATGGATGCTATTCATATTATCAATCTTAAAAGATTTGGTCTTTGAAAGTGCAAGGATTCCTTGTTCAATCACAATCGATGGTAGCTTCATACCTGAAGTTAATAAATGTCTTCTAGGTACAAAATGATAACAATAAAACTCAGATTTTATAGACTAATGTGATGATGCTCTATTACTGATAACCAAAATCTGGATAAACTGGCATGAGGCTAAAAATGACATTAAGATACCCACAAACAAAACATTTCATGGCTGGCGTATTGGATGTTTTTCTATTGGTCTTAGTTTAGCTGGATAGTCATATCGTTTTTCAGGATGGCAACTGAACCGGCAAGCCGGGAATGAGGAGAACCAGGGATAAACCGTAAATGAGCCGGGGGTCATTGAATTGGGGATTTTTATATATTCATTTAGCGAAATTGTGGTGTTGTAGTGAATTTGTTTGGCTTCAATATTAATAAAGAGGAAAAAACTGAGCAGCAGAGACCAAATAATACTGCTATATCACTGTTGTAATATACAACAAATGTTTGTGGAAAGTGGTACATTGCTCTGCCGACAATATAGAAAGATTGCAAAGCTGTTTATCGAACGTTCGCTTGAGTGATGCATATGTGAATACATATTCTTACGAATATCTTATCGTCAATTTCAATATTTCAATTTGTATCATCACTTAACTATATTTTTGGTGGGCCTATAATCGTATGTATTTTTTAGCAGACAATAAAATTTCTAAATGAACTTGTTTGTGCTTGTTTAGAAAATACGCATTATAATTATTTAAATACCTCCATCGTAGCAAAATAGCGTACTCAGCAAATTTCTAATAGTACCTCACTACCACATGAAACCACTTACGTAGTTTCATCAAAACTTATTTATAAATAAGCAAACATGACATTTTATTAATTCTTCATAAGAAAAACATTAGGACTGAGTATGCAGGTTTCAACAGAGACAAACAAAAATCGGGGTTTTATAACAATTAAAGAAATATAAATCAATTTATCACAACCAGGTGAAATATATTCTAAGTTTTACCAATAGTATGTTCATAAACGAGCAAGATGTAAAATTGCCTTATTCTCCATAAGAATAAAATTAGAGCTGAGTATGCAGGTTTGCTGCCAAGGTACCAGAAAAAATGGGTTTTGCATGCAAATATCAAAAGACCCCAGCCAAATGAAGCCATAAACTTAGTTTCATCAATATATGTTTATTAACAAGCGAGAAATAAATTCTACTTTCTCTCCATAAGATTAACATTGGACAATTTACTGAGTTTTGCAATAAATTTATCAGTAACAGATTACATAGAGCATAAAGATACGGAATTGTGTGTGTGTTTTTAAAAAATCTCAAAAAACCCTTTTTAGGGGTATTAAATCCCCCCTTTGGGTTGATTTGTCTGGGTAATAACCTAAAGTCATAAATGGATTGCTTTACAAGTTTGTACCCAATTTAGTCAAGATCAGACCTTTTTTACAAAAGTTATCAAAATTTGTATACAATTTTGAACACTTTTTTTGGCATACGACGGATGGAGGACTTCGAAACGAAAAGTTATCATGGTCCCCGGCCTATAATAGCGAAAAATTAAGTTGACAGCTGAGTTGTAGCCAATAGAATTTTTATATACTGTCAGTCACGTTGCCATTTTTTCTATAGAAAAATATCACTTATCAGCTAGTGTGGAATTTTGGCAATGCAGCACGATTACTATTGGCTGATCTTGGATGATATCCCACCAAACCACGCCCTCAACTGACAATATAATTGTCCTCTAGTATAGGTCTTACCATGTCGATTAAGGTAATTAGCTTTTCCCTATAGGGGAAAATACAAAATATTCTTTGGACATCCTAATCACCCATTTAATAAAAAATACCGTATATCTATGAAATTTGCATGACATGATACAAAAACAATACAAAATAAGCGATTCGACATGCAATACAAAAGCCCGATACGATATTTTATGTCGATATATATGGTGACACTATCCAACCATTTCGTTCATCACTGTCATGTATGGTAAATCAAACACCACCGGTCCAGTTCACAAGGTCACAAGGTCCGGGAAATTTATAATTGTTGTTCAGTGGCCACCCTGGTTTTGTATGCGTTACTTGTGACGCATATGTTATCTAGTATAAATAAAGACAATGAAAAAAATATGTTTACAATTGAACATTTTATAAATTATTACAATTGTAGTTTTATCGTGTGGGTAATGTAACAAATATTTGTATTTAAAAATCACTTCATACAGAAACTATAATATTGTGCATTTACAGTACGGGGTAGCGCAGTGACAACTGACGAAAACAATTAAAAGCTTGCTAAAGCCCACAAATTTGCTAGCTCCCCTTGTAAATCACTCAAAACATTTTAAAATGCACATCTAAATTAAGGAACACCAGCAATCTCTATAATACTATACAGAAACAGACAGCTCCGAGGTTACCGCAGACTTTGTACTGTTCAAAAACCATTTTGGATATTTTAAAACATTTTAGAGAGCTTTCTTTTATCCGCCAATTTATTCAAAATTGTATAAAACAAGTCTAGATAAACCGAGGTTTACTGAACGTAATATTTTGATATGCAAGCAAATGAAGTGAATGGTCGGAAACTATTTATGTTTTTACAATGCTTTTTGGGTGTAGTTCAAACTTAGGGCCTATTTGGTTTAGCGGCATATGTAAGGTGGTTTTATGATGTTTGGTTGTAGTTGCGAAGAACATGTACCAGGCTATTACTATGGCAGTGGTTAGCAATTTTCTAAAGATCTTCAACAGTCTATTGTAAGTGAAACGAAATTCCTTGAACAAGATATCAAACTAAGGGGTCCTGCTGCTCTCTCAGTTATCAGAGTAATAAATGCAATGCAATATTATGAACTATTCAAATGTTGTGTAGTATGTTGAGGCAACCCCGCTATCTTGCAGTTATGTTTATCATTCTGGTGCTCTTATCTCCTCCTTAAACAAACACACCTTTTAAATTTCTTGTTATTAGTATTGTGTGCCACACAAGGAAACTAGCACTAATGGTATTGAGGAAACTTGCACTTAGGGAAATTGCACTAAAGGAAATTGTCATCAGTCATGTAATTTCCACTATCATCACTCCACAGTGCAAATAATACTTGACATGGTCAACATTATTTTTGCTTATCTACAGAGAGCTTGTGTTAATATAATAAAGCATTTGTGGACTAGAATTTTATAGTAGGCAATTTTTAGGCCTATAGTTATTAGTATTTAAAAAAAGTTCAATTCATTTTTACATTATTAATCCAATAGCCTTGTCCATAAGTGTTACCTTAATCTTGACTCTTACACCCGTTGCCGATCGTTTGCATACTTTTGTCTTTGGTAACTTTTTCTTTCATGAATTGGAAACTGCAAAAAGAAAATAATTTTTGGAATAGATAAAGAACATCTCTTCAACTTCCTCTCTTCTGAGTTACGCATATATTATTATTATATATATTTAGGCCATTTCCACAGACTATTAAAAAAATAAAAAGTTACAGATCATGAGTAGCTGTGTGACATTCACCACTGACCAGAAGTACAATATCGTTCAGTTGAGTTAATATTCTTTATAATAACTTTAATAATCACAATAACAATCAATACATGATGTTTATGTTTTCATGAGTTTTCATTATTTTTCGAGGCAATGCATATATTAATTGAAAATGTTGTTATGGTATGGTTAGAAAACAAACACTAACCTACCAATACTTAACTGTAGTGTTATGGTTCAGTAAAACTGACAGCAATACTGATGCAGTGATGCAACCGTGATTGCAGGTGTGTAATGAAAATTAAACACTTCAACTACAGTAATGTCATTTGTTGTTTATTGATTTGTTATTTATTTATGTAATAAGTGAATTCAATGTTATGTTATGTACTTGAATAGAAATAAATACTTTCTTTCTTTCTTTCTTAATGTATTGTGGATATGGATTGCCAGTCTATGTTATTCTTTGGTCGCTGGTAATCTTGCAGTGTGATTAGTTAAATTCCTTGATTATTTAGGGTTCCATTTAGCTTTTAAGACTGAACTAATAAACGTAACATATTTTACATTACCTGATAGATGGGCAAAACCATGTCCTTAATTGCTTCCCTGTTAACAAAACTTATTTTACCTGTTAAAAGTTAAATATTTTTGTAAATTAACTGATGCATGCCACCTTTACCTAAGTATCTGAGTAGCAACATGTGGAATAATACAGTGTGAAGACCTCTCTGACCTCGCTCTACTTATTGATTTCCAGTCTAGGACAAGTTGGAATCATTTATCAATAATTGATGTTGAACTTTTACTAAAGTCAATTTTATGGTTGATGGCTGTACATTTAAAACTTGACATAAAGAGTATGTTCATCTTTTATTTATGTTTTATCTAATATTTTGTTTTAATAAAGCTAGAGAATTATTATTCTGAAATGGGAACATTAGTTGCTTTTGTAAGCTTAAGGAGCTTATATAGCGGTTTTGAAGACGTTCAAATGTATTTTGTTTAGTGTCTTTGTAGCAGAGCACAATGATAATTTGCTCTCCAGTCGTGTAGGTTTTATCTAAAAGCTTTTAACAACTACACGTTACTCTTTAAACATATTTTTTTCTAAATAGAGGTTTCCTTAAATTAAGATAAGTCAGACAGAATTTTATTTCAACCAAACACATAAACCATAACCACCCGAGACAATTTTTGACATATTCTGGGCAAACTGTAATGGTATTGTAAATTTTATCTGAATCCAATTCAATATCCATACAATGCCTCATACATATTTCCTATGTGATTAATTTCTTGCTACGGAAAACCAGTCTTTATTGATGAGGAATGTGTATATGGAAACTTGTCTTTGTTGAAGAGAAAGGTGTATACCTTTTTACTTAACTAAATTTGCTTTTAAGTTACACAGTTTTTATGTGTATTTTAGTGTTAAATTAGTTCACTACAAGTCAACAAATTTATAGTTTTTTTGCAGTTTAGTCTAAGTTTTTCTTTAATCTAACAAAACCAAAGTAAAACTTATTATCTTCACAAGCCAATAAAACTTAAGTAGTAATAACTATGCCAACACAATGCACACCTTAGAGCCCTTTTATGCATGTGTTTTCTTACGGATGACAGAAAAACGGACGTTTTAAAATACATTGGAACAAATGAGCGCATTTATGCATTGTTGTCCGTCTTTGACAGCTATTCCATTGTCACCCGTTTCTAAAACATTGTGACATGTTTGTTATTTAAAATGCATTGGAAAAAATGAGCGCATTTATGCATGTTGTCCGTCTTTGTCAGCTATTCCATTGTCACCCGTTTCTAAAACACTGTGATATGTTTGTTATTTAAAATACATTGGAACAAATGAGCGCATTTATGCATTGTTGTCCGTCTTTGACAGCTATTCCATTGTCACCCGTTTCTAAAACATGTCGCATTGTTTTAGAAACGGACGACACACGCAGTGACGGACGTCTGCTCAAAGTACACTGTAGTCTATGGCCGTGTTTATGCAGATGCACGACAAACGCACGTTTCTCACTACAAGCCTCAGTGCAGACAATCTCCCACACTCGTGTATAGTAACTCAACTGAATTTTCCATTCTGTAAAATGTAGTAATTTTAAAAATTTGTATTCCAACCCCCATTTTTCCAATAGGGCAGCCAATTTAAAAATTTTAAAGGCAAACCATCCTTTTTCATGGCAATTTCAGAAGATACAAGTGATTTAAAGACAATTTTATTCCTGGTAATTGTTACCTAAATGTAACAGTTATGGAGGTAAGCTAAGCATAAGTTACATTTTTGTACCATTAAAATTATACGGGGAAACTTTCTGTAGCCTTATTCTCATAAACCGTCAGGTGAAGGGGAAAAATCTAAGAGTAAAATTCTCTTAGAATTACATAATCTGTCACTGAATTTCATAAAAATTGGGTATTCCTATATATTTTATAGGGTGAACAGACCATCTCCTTTTACGTCTTATTTTTACAAAATCCCTGGAGGCAGCGTACAACACAACAGGATCCATGACACTAGAACTATTTTGGTAGCACTGCCCTTTGCATAGGCACGACAGAAAATTCAAGACGCACGACATAAAATCAAAACGCATGACGCAAAATTTACAGTCCGTTTTTTGTCGTCCATTAGAAAACGCATGCATAAAAGAGCTCTTAAACTCATACAACAACTTGCATACACAGTTTTTTTTCTATTCAAATTTATGTTTATATATTTTGTTAATATAAAACAATGATTTCACTGACTCTTTGGTGTTACCATTTCAAATCTTTTTAAACCACAATTTTTTTGCAAAGCAATATTTTTGTATTATTTTAACAAGAACAGACGTTATTTTATAGAAAAAGGGAACAAAGTTGCTTTTAAGTTTTAATTATACCGCGAGTGTTTACAAACTAAGAAAGAATCTTTATAAATTATTTCCCGAGTGTTTTTTTTTTGTCAGTAGGCCATGTTCCCCTTCATACTTAACCAAAACCAATAATTGAGCAATCATTTTGAAGATCACCTTGACAGCTAAATGTGAAAAATAAACAAACAATTTAGAACCATTACAATTATAATTTAATGGGTGATACTCACTTAATTATTTGGCAATGTACTGGTGGCACCATCTTAAAGTGACATATTAAACCAACTCAAAATAACTGTTTAATGCGCAAGCTGCTGGGTATGGGCAATTCTAGTTATATACTTGTTCATGAAAATAAGTAATAAGCTTATTTTTTACACTAGTTAACAAATACAACAGCTGCTAGTTTGTTATTAATTCATATAAATACATAATGTTGCTGATGCTTTAGTTTGGGAGTTTGGGAGATTCGTAAAGTGTTGCCGAAAAAGTAAAGACAAAGTCTGGAATTATTCAGGGTTAATTATGTCAAAATGTGTGAATAAATAAATGAGAGGGATATTCAGAAGGGCCTACAGAAAATTCACTCTTCGGAAAGAGGAAATTAAACAATTAAATTTCTCCTCCACAGTAGCTCTAAGCAAATAAGGAAAGCAAATTTTCTCTCCTTAACTTAAAAGTCATCAGCATGTCATTATCTACAAATAGGTCTTTTCTTGAAATAACCTTTGATTAAAGTAATACTAAAGTGGTAAAGTCGTATTTCTCTAGTAACGAGTTTCATGGTGTTATCTCAGTGTTAATAAATGCCTTGATCACTTATGAAATAATAATGTAAAGTGAATTGGAAAATAGGGATGAACAGTTAAATGTTAACGAGTTCGTACACAGCACCCTGACCTGAGGAAAGTGAATTTCCACATAACAAAATTTAAAAAATCAAAAACGGTATTAAAACAATAGACTTATTCAAATTTTTATGGAGATCAGAAAACATTTAATTTGTTGGCTGTTCTGATGATCATGATTCAATTTTCCTGCAATGCTGGGAAAATAACGTGCATCATAAAGTTAGGAAAAGGTCTAGTCAGGATTGGAAGTTGGCATGGGGATACTGGGGATGATGAAACTACACCAACATATGAATAACAGCCTTTTCTAATGTAAAATCCCCTTAAGACATCGTACTGTACTGTGTTTAGTCAGTTTACATTTTCTTTAATAACTCGGTAAATACTATTACTTAAATACTTAAAGTACAAAAAAGAGCTCTTAAGATTATGTTACACTTAAACTATAGAGAGTCTGTAAAAACATAGTTTCTGAATTAAATATTCTGTCTGTATATGGGTAATATATACAGGGTGAGTTTTAAATGAGTCCCCCCCTAAATTGTTCTACATTACTTAAGGTATTGACTCCGGACCACCCCGGATCATTATTTTTGGCCGCCATATTGGATTCATCTATTTATTTTTGAATGTAAAGATGGAGTTGTGACCCATCATATAGAAGTACATTTTTACGGTGAAAACAGTGCCGCAATCCGTTTTTGAAAATCATTACTCGTTTTCAAGATATTGGCAAATTAAAAATAATAATTTTGGAGAGAGATTTAAAGGTACCAACCTTAAAACTTGTCCATATTCTCATCATTATATAATACATATAACCAAGAACTACTACCAATCATTGTTTACTGGCATTCGCTTCATTTTGACAAAATTAATATGAAGGTGGGATTGTGATCCATCATTTCCAATTGTTTTTCTCCTGCGGCTGAAATCAATGCCGCAATCCGTTTTCAAATATCACCTTTCGTTTTATTGATGTGGAAAGATTTATGTGTAACATTTAAAAAAGTGACAATATCATGAGAATGAAAGGTGATATTTGAAAACGGATTGTGGCATTGATTTCAGCGTGGATAAATAGTTGGAAATGATGGGTCACAACCCTACCTTTACATTTGAAAAAATATATCTTATTCCAAAATGGCGGATCCAAGATGACGGCCGAAAATTTTAATTTTGTCAAAACTAAGCGAATGCCACTCAACAATGATTGGTAGTAGTTATGGTCATTATTTGATGTATGATAAGAATATGGGCATGTTTTAAGGTTGGGACCTTTAAAACTATCTTCAAAATTCATTTTTTTAATTCGCCAATATCTTGACAACGAATAATGATTTTCAAAAACGGATTGCGGCATTGTTTTCAACATAAAAAGGTACTTTTATATGATGGGTCACAACCACCGATCATTGGTTCATTGGATCATTGGATCATAGGAAGTATGTAAGTGTATATATATATATATATATATATATATATATGTATGTAGCCTATGGACTCCGAAACCGCTCGACAGATTGTAATGAAACTTCCAGGCATTATTAAGCATTATTCAAGGATGGTTTGTGTGAGGTTTGGTGCAAATCTGTCCAAAGGGCTCCGACCCAGAGGGCATAGAAGGGTGCAGTGTCAGGTTTTAGAAATTTAGTGTTTACAAAATTAACAGCTGTAATTAGTAAACAAAATTTGGGCGCAGCAACGCGCGCCGGAAAACTGCTAGTTTAAAAATAAATAGTTTAATCCAATATGGCAGATCCAAGATGGTAGCCAAAAATATTAAGTAAGTCAAAATGAAATATAAGTTGGTCAACAATGATCGGTGGTGGTGCGGAGTCGATATCTTAAGAAATGTAGAAAAAAGGAGGGAACTCATTTAAAACTCACCCTGTATATTTTGAATGTACAGTAGAACCTTGACTGATAGTTCGACACTTTGTGGACTAAAGGGGTGTCGAACTATCAAAATGTCGAACTATAGGGAGTGCAGTGGAACCTCGATAACTCGAACCTCAGGGGGAACGGGAAAAATTCGAGTTATCGAATATTTCGAAATATTGAGGTTCGACTTATCAAGGTGATTTTCCACAGACTTCGACTTATTGAGGTTAACAGTAACGCAATAGATGGATCATGGATGGGTAGAATCCTTACATCACTTCGTTCTTTTTATCATAAACAATCATACCGGATAATAATTATTATTAAAATTAAGAAGGATTTGAACAATTTTAACGTATAAAATAAGCCCGGAAATATTTTGTAAAGCTTTGGTTAACATAGTAGAGGATGAAATACTTCAAAACAGTTCCTTCAGTGAAAATATTGTAGCGTAGGAAAGTAAACAAATAATGATTCATAGTTCGGTATTTTGGTGATGTTTTTCCCGTTCGACCACTTCCTGTCTATTTATAGATGTTTTTTGCTCACTTCTTATCACTTGCCCCAAACAATTCTCCCCCCCTTACGGAAGTCAGTTCTGACCAACTACGCATCAATTTCAATTTAGCTGAACATCAATGTAGCCTATTAAAATAATTTGCAAAACTAAAAGTGAACAAAACATGATAACAATTAAAATTGCAGAGCATTGTTGGAATTTGAGTGAAGCAAAACGATACTTATTTTTGTTTTAAAATTGTCGAAAGAGTGTTCACTGGTGTTCCAAACAGCTTCCCGATCACTATTTTTTTTATTTCCTGTGTCAACAGCGTCAAATAATTTGCAACTTTTCCTCATAAGGTGGAGTTTTTCCAACACGATTTGCCAAACTGCAAACACTTCATTTTCGACTTATAGAGGTTCTCTAGTCAATACTTCGACTTATAGAGGTATGCGATTGTACATATTCGAGCTATGGAGGTTCTACAACTAAAACTTTGACTTATAGAGGTGCGGTAACAGGCTAAGAATACTGAACAAATTCGAGTTATCGGGGAGTTTTCTGCTAACCCTTCGACTTATAGAGGTAAACTAATATAGCATTAGGTAGGCAAGTTCAAGGGAATAACAAAAATTCGAGTTGTCAAGGAATTCGACTTATTGAGGCTCGAGTTATCGAGGTTCCACTGTATAAGGAACATTTTAACACACTGAGTATTATGAGCTGAAAAAAATAGCGTATTACAAAAGAATCAAAAAGTGTTTAACTCTTGCAGCGTCTCAAATGAACTGACTTGACAGCAAACTGACTTGACCTATTTACTGGGAAGGGTGGGGTAGGGGTTGAATAGGACGGTAGGGGTGTTAGGAAGGAACAATTATTTATAGAAAAGGTGGTAGCGCACGTTCGCGAAAACAATAAGCGGGCTCCCATCACTGACTGGCGAACCCGTCAAGGACACTATCGGTCGCCGCTACTGTCATGTCATGTCGACACAGCCCATGTCGAAGTATACAAATTGTCGAACTATCGAGTGTCAAAGTATCGAAGTTCTACTGTATTATACTGTTTAAAAATAGTCAGATTGTCTAACAGAAAGATAGTTAAACATAACACTAGAGGAAATTAACTGCAATTGTTGAACTTCATAGACTTGAATTTTTTGCAAAAAAAACCTATGTATGCTGGAAATAAATTCTTAAAAAAAATTCCTCAGAAAATAAAAAAAATGAAATTAACTCTTTAAAATTTAAAACATCATTAAAATAATACCTGGGTAGCTTGGCTCTGGCTCTATATTCTGTAGATGCAGTACCGGCTCTAGGGCAGTGCGAGCCGTGCTCCAGCACGGGGCGCGAAGGGCGCGGCGCTGTTGGGGGGCGGCACTCGGCGCTCATGACCATCGATATAAATACTACTGTACTAGTATTATTTATATCGATGCTCATGACGGGCCGTGGGGTGTGGCGTTGGGGGCGTAGTCCGTAGCGCTAAAATAAAGTATTTGTAAACCTGACTAATTTTGTAAATTTGTTGTATATTAGTATTACAGTATAAATTTATAAAGGCATTATTGGGAAGAAAGTTTTGTATTCACCATGTTGCACCTTCATTAAACTTAAAACATTAAATTCACAAATCAGATAACACAACCTCCGCTCTCCTCTATTCCGAATCGAAAAGTTGTTTTGATCTCTATAGTTTTGTACAACTTCAGGTCATTCTGGTTGGTTGGTATTGAGAGTGTGAATAAAAATCGCAATATGATGCAAGCAAATTAATTGCAATGTTAAAATATCAAATTACAAAATGCAACTAATTATTTTAATCCGCCATCTTCGATTATTTTAAACTACTTCTTAGATGAGGAAATATATGGTTTGTGGATTGGAGAGTATTGAATTGGGATTTCATATTTACTTGAAGTTAAAATTATTCGAGTTTTATATTGCTATTATCTGGAAAAAGGGAGGAAGTATGATGTGCCCCCCTCAGATTTTGGCGCCCCTTCGATCGGTACTTGTAAGGTCCACTCCTCTAGCTTACTTTGAAAAATATAGGTAATAGTTCCGTTTGTTTAGTATAATTTAATCAAGTTCTTATTTGTTAACTGAGTCATTTCAGGGCATTGGAGATGGAGTGGAAATGTTAAGAATTACAAATATTTCTCGTCATTACAGATTATTTGTGCTTTCGTCGTAGTCAATCGATTAATCATCTGCATTTCTTCCAAATTGGCAGAACCTTAAATGAGTTTCGATTGTATTAACGAAAAAAAAACATGTTTACAGCCAACTTGAGTTTGTAGAGTAACTGGTATTAAACTTAAGTGATCCAAACACTTTTAGAAGTTAAGATTCAATATACCATAAAAAATCAAATTAAGCTTATTTATAGCTATACAAAACCTTAAAGACTAAATGCTCGACGATAAGAGTCTGTATAACTGAAAAAAGTGTTATACATTAGAACCAATAAACATAAATTATGTTAAAAAACATTAGTTTTGTAAAAAAAATAACATTAACAGCAAACTTTGCTGTTTTCATTGCAAACTTCAGCCTAATAAATTCCCGGAACCATCAGAATCTTGATTGGTTTTCATTATTTTTCCCCCGGACGAAATCTTTCCCACGCTCAGAACAGGTGTACTGTTATCAGTTTGTACTTCCCACTTCCTACTCAGTTTTGAGGTTTGTTTTCATTATTATTTTTCTTAAACAAACACATTGAACAATATTGTTTGTTGATACGCAGTGTAATCCCCTCCGTCAGTGGGTAAGTGTGAGGTAGGGTGACCAAACGTCCCGTAAAACAGGATTGTCCCGTTTTTTCACGATCGTACCCGGTGTTTCAAAAAAGTCTCCCGGGACGCTTAAATGTCCCGAATTTACATTGGGTACTAATAAACACATTTTAATCACTGAAACTTCCTAATTTAAAACTTCCCAGTTTGGAACAAATTGAAGAAACTATTTATGGAAAACAGTATTGACATATAAATGATACTTTGCCATTTGATCAACTGGCGTCGTCAGCAGATTTTAAAGTGAAAAGATTAAAGAGTGGACTAATGAAGATAAAATAACATCTCAGTGTCATGAAAAATGGATTTGTTTTTTTTAAACTCATACCAGGCCAGAAAATCTCTCCAAATTTTTTAAGATATGCCAGTATGTGTTTGCGGTTCCTGCCCATAATGGCAGTACAGAAAGAATATTTTCGCTTATGGACATTCAATCGACGGACGAAAGGAACAAGATGGGGGTGTAGACCCTTTCTTCTGCAATCCTGCAAGTACTACAACTTATGAACTGTTCTAATTTTTACAACTTTATATTGGATAAAAACAGAATGAGGTTTTAAAAACGGCTGGAACGAAAGCAAAATATCCCCAAATTAAATCCTAGAGATTTTTAAAATAAGTTTAACTAACGATCTCAGTTATCTTGTTTAATGATGTCTTGAAGTATGTATTGTATTAATAAATAAGTATCCACTGAAAAATTATTGTTTTAATTTATTATATGCCTCAGAATTAAAATTAAAATACAAAAGCAAAGGTAAATTAAAAAAGATTTATACGTCTCAAAATAGCTAAAAGAGCATGTTTCAATGATTAGGCCTCGAACCCCCCTAGCTCGGATCGCCCCCAACCCCCTCCTTGGGTGAATCCCGTTTTTTCCAGTTTATAATTTGGTCACCCTAGTGTAAGGGAGCCGTGCGATTGTAGTAGGTAGCCTACCGCCGCGCGCCATGCCATGCACCGCTCCTTGAGATCCTGGACAAGATATAGTAGTCGTAGCAACACATAAATAAATGCACGACAAGTCACACATAGAGTAGTGTGTAGACTCGGCCTTACTAAATTAAATTAAAATTTACTGAAATTAGTTAAATTTGCTTAGTTGTTTCCCTTTTTTAATGTTATGTTTTTCAGAACAGCAATGCAGATATGACTTGTATCATTTCAAAGTAATCGAAACTCAGCACTTCCATAACAATAATATATGAAATCAAGATTTTAAATTACTAAAGTCTCTGAGCCGAATGTGTTCCATAGCTTGTCATTTCAGGTTATCAGTGTCGCATGGAACCAGAAACAACGCAAACGCAACAACAAGCGAGGGAGCGAGGCGCGCACGTCAGTCTTATCTCAGAGCTATGGGGGGGAGGTTTTGGTTAATGGGGAGGGGGGCGGCAAGTTTGATCTATACACGGGCACTGCAAATCTGACGGGCCGCATGACAATATTCAATATATATATTTCAATGTACAATAATGAATAAAGAAATTTGACTATTGTGCTAGAAAGATGAGGGCTTACAAACTTTACCTCACTAATCTCCATATTTTTACAAGCATTAATTTAACATCCATGGCTTTTCTGACCCATTTTGGCACCAAGAACTTAAAATTTGAAAAAATTAAAATCCCTAATAAAGGGGTCAGAGTTTTCCGATTATTTTGCCCAATGAACTTGTCCAGCTGATTATAGAAGGGAATGTCCCTACCAAATTTGAAGTAAATCGGACAAAAAATGTGACTGCTAGAGTGCAAACATACACACTCACACACATATATATATATATATATATATATATATATATATATATATATATATATATATATATATATATATATATATATAATTTTTAATGACCCCCAAAATGTGTTCAGGAGGTCACGTTAGGAATTTCTATGGTGGTCCCGGGCTTAAGTTTTTCCGTGTGGGTCATGCTAATAGTTCACTTTTCCATAGGAAATTCACTAAACATAAATCTGTATAGCAACTTCAGGCGAACATGAATAGAAAAATGGGAATCGAGTTATCATGGTTGAACAAACTGGTGATACGAATGGGTGCTCTTGTATACAAGTGGCATTGCAAGGATAGAGTGTATTATCATGACCCTTATCAGTTTAGCATTACATTGATCTTGTGCAAGTAGGAAACAACTAATCTGTTAATCTAATTTAAGCAGCTCTTTATAACTATATATGGAAAAAATTGTAAAATATCAATGGACATTTTTTGCATCCTTTGTAGATATAAAGTTATAGTTAATTTACAATCAAGTTATTACTTGATTGTAAATTAACTATAACTTTATATCTACAAAGGATGCAAAAAATGTCCATTGATATTTTACAATTTTTTCCATAATTTTAAATAAAAAATGTTCTAAAACAACGCCCTAAAACCCCCCTCAAATGCTAAAATAATCCACTCTTCATGAAGCTGCCATTTTTATTTCACAGTTATAATTTATATCTTTGGAACGTAACAACCACTCGATTTCAAATTTAACATACTTCTGTATATAATCAAGCCTTAATTATGATAAAATAATCATCTCATTGTGATAATTCATTTAAATATGGCAGAAATTTACAACTTGTACATAAAAATAACTAAAAATATAATGTTAAAAAAACATCAAAAATGGTCTTTCTAGACTTTTTTATTCACTCTCAATTAGTATAACTATCAGAATTGTCGGACAAAGAAAGTAAAAGACATCTTTTATTGTGTAGACCTATGAAACGTATATGGGCTATCATTTGCGGCAATGCACAATAATAGACACTGTACTACTTGACTCCTTCGTCCAATAATTTTGAGAGTTATCCTTACTAATATGTAAAAATGGGATGGTGTGTGTCTGCATGACTGCTTTTTGTTGCGCATCACTCAAACTACTGAACCGATTAGCATGAAAATCAATTTTTAAACAAGTGTAAAATAGGTCGGAAATATGAATGAAAGTTAACAACCTCACCTCAATCAAATTTGTTATGATTAAAGTAATCTGTTGTTTCAGGAACAATTTATTATATGAGAACTTTTTATCAGAAGATAGTTAAAACGAAGAGTTAAGTGTATCAGCTGAACTGAAGGTTATCAGTAAATGTGGTGTTACCATTAATCAGGAGCCTCAATTAATCTAACTGCAATTATTATTGATTTTTTAAATTCTTGATTTCCTGGTTCCAAATAGCCTAGTAATTATTTTTAAACATAACATATCATTTATGGCTTTATGAAGAAAATTTGTATGTCTTTTTATTGTTAAGAATCAGATTTTCTTTATGTTTAACTTTTGTAAAATGTGTAGGCCTAATGTAATCTTTTACGTAACCTCAGTAAAGGGTATCAGAAAATTGACACACAAAAGCTGTCTCCAATTAATATCTTTTCTTACCACTCACAACGTATGACTAGTTTACTGGTTACTTGATTTATGCACTAATCTTCAGAATTAAAATTTCTTTATTGCAAATATTTATGGAGAACAGAGCGAATGCCAAGCATATGTTTATGTTAAAATTGTATTCTCTCGTCTATTTGTTCCCCCCATCTATATTTATAAAAGGCAAAGCCCTGGCTGACTGACTGACTGACTCACTCATCACTAATTCTTCACCTTCCCATGTAGGTAGAGAGCTGAAATTTTGTACACTGATTATTTGGGCATAAAATAGGAAAACTAAATGGTTTTCATCCAGATCTGACCTTAGGGCTCCGCCAGAGATCCCGACAAAGTTCCCATGTATTTCTTATGGACATTAATTTTTGTTTGAGCTAATGAAAATACAAACAGCTGATCTTGATTCGTAGTAGTTCCACAGGCTAACCACAGAATGCAGCACACACAACTGTCATAGTTTTTATAAATTATTTGCAGGGCGAAGCCTGCGGGAACAGCTAGTTAGGGCATAAAGATTTGGTTCACTCAATCACTTCTCCGAGTAGAATGAATAAATTCACTTATTTATTACTTTTGTTTGAAACTCCCTATCTCATACAACTGAATCATTTCCGGATCTATCCTTACCTGCCGAACCCTCTCTATGGGCCTGAGCTGATTGTATGGTGTGTATGTTAATTGATAAAATTCATCAGTTTCTCCAAAGAATGCAGCCCAAAGAAAGATATTTTTTGCCATCCAAAAATATTTGTGGTGTAACTGGGGTCATCAGGCCTTATTAGAATTATATCTACATTGACGCGACACCTGTTACTGCATTTATGCAACGTTTATTGTGTTAACATCTCATAAAATATCCAAAAGACAAAATATTTGTATTGAAAATTGTGTTTAGTACATAGTATTGTATAATTTAGTTACAATGATATTAATAATATTATATACAATGTAATGTCTATTTAAATAAATCTTTATTGTTTCAGGTGTGTCGGGATGTGTTGCCACTGTTTTACATGATAGTATTATGACTCCAGCTGACGGTAAGTACATTTACCTCCAGGTAGTTTGCAACAAACAAAATTGAATACGTTTCTCTTTTTATGATTGTAAGAGTAAAATAAGAGTAAAATCCTGTCCACACTTTTGGTAGTCTCTTAGACAAGAAATGACTTAACAAGAAAATGGTTTTGCCCTCTTTTGTAACTAATAAACTGTTAACCAGTAACAAGTCCAAGGAATGGTGAAGTAGCCACATCCTCAGATATTCAGACACTCACATATTCAGATTGCATACACTCAGCTTAGTAGTTGTGGATACAAACAAATTCGTAAACAGTTTTAAAAGAGGTCTAGTATGGTAGGAATTAATTCAAATGTCCAACAAATAGTGGACATTTTCATGAAGATATGACCTTAAATAACTTTACCTGGCTTAGAACAGAACTACTCTAAAGTATCAACATTTCATGTCAAGATTTTTCTGAGTCATGGGTATGGTGGTCTAAACACTTATAGAAATTCAAACACTTTTAATTTAAAACTAATCAATATAATCTGTGTGTCTGTGGATATTTTTTATATAAATACTGTGGCAGCTTTCTTCTAACATTGCTTTAAAACTATTATGCCACTGTCCCAGTCTTTTTGATATTTTAAAGTACATTTGTTTAATCAGTAGATAGTAAAACCTAACGTAGTAAACCTAAAAAACTAAGTTTTCTATCTATGGATCAGTCAGTTTATGCTACCTATTACTTTTGTTGTATTACTCTATTACTTTGATCAGTACTTTATTCCATTACCATAAATTTTATTTTCCGCATCTTTTAATGAACATTTAGATTCACCATCAAAAGTAGTATAAACAAATGATGTTGCCCCTGAAGCTTAGGCAAATGGGTGGGAATTTTCCTAGTTTAACTGGTTCCGTCATTATTTCTAAATGAAACTATTTTAAGCCAAAGAAGTAAGTATCAATAAAGGTCGGGAGTGTTCCGTGTATAACATTTTACAAAATTAATTATTGCAAGGAATTATTTTTCTTAGTAATGTATTTATTTATTGGCAGTTTGTTATACAGTATTAGTTTGCAATTTATTAACGATTGAAGAAAATATTAAATATCACAGGGGTTCTTTGAATTGCTATCTATTGGTATTTGCATTAAAAAATTTAGATATTGATATTTAAATGGAGAGTTACAAAGAGTGCAGGAGGTATTTAATTATAAATTGTTTAAACTGACCACTGACCAGCCAAAATGTAATGACATTAAGGTCATACTTGTGTTTAAATTCCTCTTTTTCAAATTAATTTGCCTGGAAAATTGTTATTACAATCAACTGGAACAAACTTTTACTGATTTTTTTATAAACTGTTGGTGTTTTACGTCATAATATTTATTATAGACCCAACACAGTTTATCGTTGCATTCAGATCATGGTCTTGCCAAAGTCTGAAAAGGTAAGTACTGTATGTATATTTTTACTTTTAATAAAAATTGTTGGTGGTTTCTTTACATGATTTAAAAATATTAATTTAAATTTAGTTATTTTAGATGACCTAATTAAACAAAACTATTACCATTGGAAGGAGAATTCATCATTTATTTTTAGAAACATTTTAGCAATAGGTGTAATATCCAGTTTCCACAAATCAGAAACAAAATTACATGTATTACTTAAAATAGTTAATCACTATAAGGGGCGCCACACATCTTGACGGATGAATCGGCGCTACTAGCCATTCTGCAAACAAGACGCGACGTGGAAACTGTCTTTGTTTTCAGAATGCCTAGTAGCGACGATTCATCCGTCAAGATCTCTGGCGACCCTTGAAGTGGTGATTTTCAATTAATCAAATCATGAATGAGCAAATGATCATGATGAAATTAAGTGACAGCTTTTGGCTTTAAAAAGAAATTAAGAAATTTAGGTTTACCAAGAACCTAAATCAAATATAGTGATAAAATATTGTAAAAATAATATTTAAAAATAAATTCTGTATTAGTTTAATCTTGTCCGATGCAATTAATGGTTTTCCTACTGATAGAACAAAAGAAAACGTCTTCCAGTATGTACTGTGACCCAATTTTTCAGTTGCTTACGTTTACTAATATTTTGCTTGCTGCCAATGCTAATAAGGACCTTAGTGGACCTTTACTCAAGCCTTAAAGTATTCAACTTAAGCATATTAGCTACATCTTCACAAAACAGTAGGTCTAACTACATTGTATACAACTCATGTTTATAAACAATCACTTGTGACACCCCTGTTGTGATTTGAGTCACAGCACTTCTACCTAAACATGCTGACCAATCCGATCTGGTATAATCAGTGGGTATCTCTGGTTTGTTTTAAACCTTTTTTGTTTCAACTCAAAGATAGTTGTGATGAATTGTTCAATGTACTAATCTGTTTAATATTACAGTAAAACCTCATAAATTAATGTGATTACAGGTTGTTCAGATAAGGGGAAATTAAAATAAAAAAACAATAGTTTTTCCTCAAGTCAGTCGATGCAATAAAACACAGATGACATTTGTGATGAATCCTGATCTTCCATTGGTGACAGTAAGAGTAAAGATCATAAGTTATGACAATGGAAAAACGTGATGCAGCTAAACATTTGTAATGCTAAATCAACACACTTACTGCATGACTCACTGTTCCAAATCACATTGGTTTTGGGATGGGGTGGGTTTTTCATGGAATTAGCCTGTGCGTGTATTGGAGGTCAAACTTTAGCACACCTTATCTTTTCCTTTTTTTTCTAAGTCAAAGTAGGTCTTACTAAATGCTGCTGTCTGTATCCTCTTTACTTTCATTTTGCCATGCCATCGACTAATACACTTTTGCCAGTGTAGATTTCCACCTGCTTCTCAACTCGAGGAAACAGTTACACATCCAAGTGCTCTCGGGTTACGCCTGTAGTTAGTTGTCTTTTAAGTAAAATTACTAAGATACTTCAGGAATTATACATATTTGAAATCGTGTAGAAATATTGTGAGTTGCGATATTAGTAGGGTGGCCATACGTCCCGGTTTGGCCGGGACTGCCCCGGTTTAGACCGCTTTTGAGGGCGTCCTGTCAGTTTCCGAAAATTCCCTACAATGTCCCGGTTTCGTGTAAAAATTAAAAGAATAAATATTTGTACTAACAAAGATAATAATTTATCAATATTTTCATCACAGTTTATGAAAGCTTGTAAAAACTGTAGTACAGTTTTAAAAAGTGCACGAAAATTCAGGTTATTCAGGTTATAGGTATTAGGTTTTATGATACGTGGGAGTCATAAATATAAAATATTTCTGTTCTTCAGCCAAGCCATTGTTTGTTAGTTTAAGTAGGTATTATAAGGAACACAAAGTTTTTATGATTTAGGCCCATATTTTTTAACCGTGTGATTAATAAGTATGAAGATCTTAGTTTTGAGATTTTACAAACCCATTTCCATGGAGTAAGGCTAAAGCTTTCGGACTTCACTGGGGG
This sequence comes from Allygus modestus, assembly GCA_963675035.1. Classification (NCBI taxonomy): domain Eukaryota; kingdom Metazoa; phylum Arthropoda; class Insecta; order Hemiptera; family Cicadellidae; genus Allygus; species Allygus modestus. The sequence continues at coordinate 208,524,556 of OY776111.1, forward strand.
ACCCCCCCACACCACCGGGTACTCGTCCTGGTATAGGCCAAAACATTTATGGCCACCCTGGATATTAGTGTAGACAAAAATTTCATGTGTTTTGGTTAAACAGTTTTTTTTTGTGAACTAACAAATTTTTATTTCACCTGGATACAAAGTGTGTTCAGGTTTCAGTAAAAAGGATTGAATATTGATAAAATACTATAGTAAACTGAGTATGATAGTACTCTATACAAAAAATATATTCATTTTATATATTATGTTTGTGTGCATGATCCATTTTCGTGCATTATACATCAATCGAAACACATACTAACGCTTATTACTCAGTATTACAATACAAATTTAAATAAAGATAAAAATGTTGTATAACACTTCCAACGAGTAAACAAAGATAATGGTTCCTTAAATAACCATTAATATTTACAATAAATGTAACCTGAAAAGTTATAGTTTAAAAATGAGTTCGCATGCAGCGCGCTGATGTGAGGGAAGTCAATTTGCACATAAAAAACCTCTAAAAAGTCAAAATCATGTTAAACATAGACTTCTTCCAATTTGTATGGAAATCTGAAAACATTGAATTTGTGGCCTGTCCTGATGCTCCTGGTTCTTTTTACCTGCAATGCTGGGAAAACAATTATGTGCATTATGAGGTTAGAGAAGGTCCAGTAAGGATAGAATGTAGGTTTGGGAATACTGGGGATGATAAAACTAAACCAATCTATGAATAACAGCCCTTTCTAATATAAAACCCCCTCAAGACAACATACTCTGTTTAAAGTCAATATACATTTTCTTTTCTTTGATAACTCGGTAAATATCTGTGCTAGAATGATGAGAAACTTTCTTCTGTCTAATCTCCATCTCTTTTTTGCGTGCAGAAAATTTATAGCCAGGGCTTTTCTGACCCTTTTTGGGCAAAAAATCTCAAAATTAAAATCCTAAAAAGGGGGTTTGAGTTTTTTGACTGTTTTGTCTTACACATTTTTAGCAATTAAACGCATATCAATTTGTTTTAGTCTGGAATACTGTTAAATGAATTGTTTAGAGTTAAAATTATACCATAAAACAAATTAAGTTTTACAAGAAAAATCCTACTAATATTATAAATCTGAAAGCATGTTTGTTTGTGGATCCATCTTGCAAAAACTAATGGACAGATCAAGATCAATTTGGTATGGACAAAGCTTACATGCCCTAATAACACATAAGACTGTTGTCATCTCCCTCATATCTTCAGACTTTGTCCCTCTGGGCATTTAATTTACAATATTAATCTTATAGGAGGCTAGTTTTTAGACTTTTAAGAGAGAGATAAGTTATGTACAGCTGTGATTTATATATTCTGATTGTTGTCGTTGAATTATTTGCTTACATTTTATGGAAGAATAAGAATTTTCTACCCCTTTGTTTAGTGATTTTTTTGTATTTAAATCCCATTTTGAAAACCTTTTAGAGCCGTGCCTACTGGCCTTCAAAATCCCCATGATAATTTGTTATTTTCAGAACCGATTTAGCTAAAACTTGAAGATAGGTGCACAGTATGATGAAACGTAAGGTTACTCTCATTTTTGCAAATAGTTAAGGACTCTTTCCCTCTCTCTCTTAATCTTAAAAATTGTACTAACAATCTCATATCTACTAATGGACTGATGGAGTTGCAATTTGGTAGGGAGATAGCTAATGCACTCAAGGCAGGTGTAGAAATGCTTCTGTTCTAACAATCCTTTGGGGCGTTGTCCCTCTGGTCTTTAATATTCCCATGTAACTATTGAACACAGACTATTGAACCGACTAAGCTGAAATTTGGAAGGAATATAAGGTAATATACCAGGATCATAATTCATAACCACGTTATGAAAATCCCATCAGGCTCTGTTCCCACTGGCTTTTCAAATTCTTATATGCACACACCAACTCACTAGATAGCTAAAGATCAGTAGAAAATTAGCTAAATGTCAGGTTTCAAAACTAATACGGCATTAGGCGGGCAAAATATGTGGGGAAAAGCTAGTTATAAATGATGTTTTAGTTTTAATATATTTTATAGTTAACAAGAAATTTCAAATGTGCAGACTAAGCTAATATAAGCTTGTTGTTTGATAAGTTCTGATATTGTGTGCTTGAATTGTTATAGTGGTGAAGCAAAGGATTCAAATGTACAACAGCCCTTACAAGAGCCTTGTGGACTGCATTGTCAGAGTATATAGGGCTGAAGGCATCAGTGCATTTTACCGCTCATATACAACACAACTAGCCATGAACTTACCTTTCCAGGTATGAATTCTTCTGCATATATCCTCAACAAGTGTCAGGGGCACTTGGTTTATTTTTTATACAACAGTATACAAATTTAGGCCTTAACTAAAAACAACTCTGTATAGAATTCTGATCAAATAATAACTCCTTCCCTTATATATGTATTTCTCTACAAATTTTCCCCAAAACAGTTGTTTTGTTTATGACAAAACTTCTGAACAGAAGCCTAGTTTTTTTGGGTTCAAATTGCATTATGTTTGAATGTATTTCTCACTGCTGAATTTTAACAAAAGACCGGACTCAAATGCACATGAGGTTACTTTAACCATGTATACACATACATTTTGATAATAAATAAAAGTAATACTACTACCAAGAGAGACTACGTCTGCATTATCATAATTGAAGCAATCGCCTTAAAAGAAAAATCTCAGCTATTACATGTGCTCAGTGAAACGACAGGTCAATGATTTATATGTACTGTGGGATTAGGAGAGGTGTAGTTTGGCTGCCTTTGACCAATTGAAAGGTGGGTGGTTGAGAGGGAGGCTACTGTGAGTGTCATCGAGGCATTCATGTATTTTCTATCTCTTGACAATCTCTTTTCTATATCTTCAGCAATCACAGTTTAGCCTTGTTTTACAGAGTGTTCATTTCATGATGTACGAGCTGTGCCAGAACCTGTGGAATCCTGACAGAGGGTACAACCCGATGATGCACATGGCGAGCGGCGCCATCGCGGGCGGAGTGGCAGCCGCCATCACCACTCCTCTGGACGTCTGCAAGACGCTGCTCAACACACAGGAGGGCGCTGGCAAGGTACCACTACCACTCTGTCACCTAGCATTCCCCATTAGAGTGTGGTAATGTTGCAATAATTTATTACAAAAATAAATTGACATGTTCTTTCAAAGTGAAAGCTACTGCAACAAATGATAATAGTCTATATGTTTAATAGTATGTAAAATATATTTATTAACTAGTTACTTCTAAATTTAGATTTCTTAAAGAAATATTATAATGCAAATAAAATGATTTAGTAATATTCCAATAGAATGTTTCAATATACATCCACTTTTCATATAAATGTTATTGTCCAAATATCACAGAAAAAGCTTGGAATAGTCTCTCTGGAACCCAAACAAAATTTAAGACAGTTATTTTGTTTATTCCATATCTCTCTTTATAATAACCAATCATTCGATTGTAAATTATTTGCTTTTCTTAATTTATTTCAGTAGCTTGTGATGTTTTAATTTCAATCCCCTCGTAACCCTCGTTTTAGTTTCTGTCAATTTCCAGAATATTTTTTGGAATCCTTAATCCTTTTTTTCGATATACCGCTAACTTCTTTGTATACCTATTTTTTTTTTGTCATAAGGGCATCAACTATGGTTTTTCTAATAACTTGATGTCCGGTGGTTTCCTAATAGCTCACCAAAAGGGCAGAATCCAAGGCCATGTGGCAATGATTCATGAACATATGTCTCAGTATTTGAAAAACGTCTGTCCTGGTAGCCATCATTGGATCTATGCCGGTTCATCCTGGTTGGAGCTACATCACATATTAGTTTTATACTTTTAAGCGCTTAATTCATCGCACATTTTTATTGGTGCACTGCGACCCTTTTTTCATGTCAGTCTGTGCCATATGGTACAATAAACCATGTGGCGAGAGGGGTTTTGGCACCTATTACGTTACCTAATCGTCATATAGAGGTTGTATCACATGGTTCTGTTGTCCTTTAAGACTGCTAGCAGCATGAACATCATTAATGGCTCATTTAGTTGCGGTGTGATTGTCATTTCTGACCAAGAAAACGTGGTGCAATTGTCAGTTACAGCTAATATCATACGGTGTGATCTATTTTACGGCCAACATCATATGATAGGTCATCATCCTCAATGGATAATTGTGGCCCGATCGTCATTTAGGGTCATATTTTGAGACCTAGAAGTTGGATGTGATGGAACTGGAACTGACACATCCCTAATGTTAGTAGTTAGATTAGCTGATTATTGTACACCAAACATTCTATATTTCCTAGTACAACCTGTTGAAACTCTGCAGTTCTGCTATTTTTAAAAGTTTTACTACCACTAGAGAGTCCTCTCCCCCCCATGGAGAAGTGCAAGTACAAGTGAGTGTGAATGTTCTGAGAGTGACATGATACATAGTCACTTCCAATACCGGTAACAACAGACATATTACATTGTATTGGGAAAAGTTCTTATCGTCTCTTTTATCATCCTTATGGATTTATTTCCTCTTTGATCTAAATTGGCTTTTAATTCACACTTTTTCGGGACAACCCAATATACGCTTAACTAACAATTTATTTGGTTTTATACGGTTTGTGTTTGTGGCAGCTATGAATATCATTGATATGTTTATAAAATAAAAAAAAAACTTATTAACATATTACATGTTGTTATTACTTACGGGATGTAATAAAAGACGTCTTACAACACTTACGATATATTTACACTTATACTGATTCACATACAGACGGTAAACATATATAAAAGATGGTACTAGGCTATCGATTTTGACCAGTCACACCAGTCATCATCAGGCCAATGAGGCCAAAATAAAAATTAAACATCAACATTGTTTTCAACCTATACAAATATTCACCCATGTGTTAACATGTTTTTTATCGGTATAAATTTTTTATAAAAAAATGATTGTATTAACTCCAAATTTATTTGATTTTGTTTACGGTTTATCTTACCTAATTCAATAAATCTGCCCTTTAGTTTTCTTCAGTTAAGTTGTTCATATAATAAACATGTCATAGTATATGAAAAAATTTTTGCTGGGAGTTAAAAACCCAATTAAATTTTGATAAAGCAATATGCCTGTTTTATGATAAGGAATTATTGTTGGTTTTTTCCTCACAGCTTATGATTTGTGAAGCTTGACTTATGAATTGTATAACTTAAGGTACCAGTTGATCGAATATTTTACTTCTATAAATTGACGGAAAATTTGCAGATGAAAGTATCAGGGCTGGTTAATGCCATCAAGACAGTCTACAAGATCGGGGGGCCCCTAGGCTACTTCAGAGGCATCAGTGCCAGAGTCATCTACCAGATGCCCTCGACTGCCATCTGTTGGTCGACATACGAGTTTTTCAAGTACATGCTGAAGAAACCGATCATAGTAGAGACCATCGGAGAGACGTTGGAGTCGGAAGCCCGAGCGAAGCCTCCGTCGGGCACCAAGTGCAGCGTGGCCACCGGGGAGGCGTGGCCTCGTGAGCTGCCCGCCATGTCCGGCGCAGGGCTCTACGGAACCATCAGCTTCACCACGGTACACACTGCCGAGAGTACTGTGCACACCACCGTCACACACAGTTAGAAATAACCCCCTGTAAAGCTTGATTGTATACGAATTTATTTTGTACATAGTTTTTTTTAGAATGGTTTTGAGTTACGTTCTGCTTTTACCTTACTTTTGCTTTATTAAACTCCTTTTGTCTCCGTGAATTACTAATTCTCTTTTGGGATTATTAAACTGTCTATCGCAAATATTTGAGTTTTAATTTCATAATTTCATTCACATTCATTTTATTTGTTTACTTCACCGTTTTAAGGAACAATCGGATCGATTCAGAAATATTCGAGAAGTCAGAATGAACAAATTTTACTTGATATAATATGTAAAGCAAATATTATGTGAATACAAATATATACTATCTACATTGGTACTGGTAACTTAAATCGAGCAAAAATAAAACTAAAATCCGGGTGGAGGTTTCATTTTTATTTATGATTATTTATTCATTATTACGCTGCTCTGATTTCAGTATTCTTATTTATAGTAAAGAGGTGCGTAAAAAGTAAAAAAATCAAGCTTTACAAATGTTAAAGTGATGGCAATGGCTTATAATATGGACTTTGAGTCAGGTCAATCACATAAATACCAGTTGTATATTCTGATCATAATTATTTACTTTGAATCCTCGACAATAACTGATTTTTCTTTTGATGTTGTTACTTTGCTATATCTTTCATTCTAACGGAAGTGCTGATTAGTCTATGTGAGTAGTATTTAAGGGAATTACATAATATTTTTTGTTTTCTTTTAGTTTAAATTCACTTAAAATGCTTTTGTATATTAGTTTACTTCTCTAAATACACTTTGTTTATCTTTAATTTTCAAAATTGAATGTTAAAGTTTGTATATATTCATTTTGTTGTCTTTATTGTACTATGTAACATATTTTGATTTTTAATTTTGACAAAAACTTGCATGTAGTTTTAATTTTTGTGTTCCATTTCCCCTTGCACAGTGAAACAATCTTAATTCTTTCATTAGTTTTTCATTAATTTTGTTACATTGACATAAAACACAAATTAAATAGTTTAACAATAAAAAAAATTTGTAATATTCCTAAATGTGATTTGAATTACATCAAGTTATCATTAATGTTTAAATGAGTGTATATCGAGAAAATTTTATTTACATCTAAGGTACACGTTTAATCACTAAGGCTTTATGATGAAAAATTGCTTATGTAAATATGTTAAATTTATTTTCTAAATTAGCTATTTAGAAACTGAAAATATAAGTACATTAAAATGGTAATGACTTAGATTAAAGATGTATGATACTAAATGATAGTCACTCTTGCTCATAGAGCAGAATGTTTTACCATTGTTCTCAGGTTTATTGAAAAACCTTTAATTTTTGCAAAGGACTTACCTTCAAGTAATAAAACATTTCTAAACCTGTAGTGATAAGTAGTTACCTTGTGCAATTGTTTATTTTTGAAAAGTGGTTATGTAGTGATGTACATATGGCTGTAAATGTACACGTAGTTATTTTTGAACAAGAGAGTTGTAAATGGCTAGTTGTGTAATTAATGTAACATAATTTGTTTATCATAAAACAAATTAAACATAATGAGTGAGATATTAAAATGGATTGTGTCAAAGTTGTTTAGAATTTCATATGGTGAAACTATGTTTTTACTTTAAACAGTTGATAACATTCCTGCTGTGGTGACGGTTAGCTGGTTTGGAAATAACTTGTCAATATGTCTCGCTTTTTTCCAACTTGAGTTTGTCAAAATGTTGTATTAGGTTTTTGTTTACATTCTATTTTGATATTTTCTTATCCCACTCCATTAATGAAAGCTTTAAGACTTGCAAACTGCTGTTAAAATCACAAAATTTTTTTGCTTGATCTTGTTCAAAAAGACAAATATTAATATGAAACAGAATGTCATAGGATTTGGTTGCACCATTTTCGACTGATTGTTTAAGACTTGTGTTGTACATACACAGTAAAACCTCAGCCCTTGATGCACTTCACCTAGACTCATCTTACCTTCCGTTTGTGGTCTGTGATAACTTATTTTAGGACATTGTTTAGATGATGTTCACTTTGGAGGAAAGTAATATCATTTTTAAACGTTGAAAATATTATCAATATTATCGGGCTAAGCCTTTTTTTATATTTGTTGTCATTCATATAATGTATATTGTTCATTTTCTTGTTGTTACTATAAACTATACATAATTATAAGTTTTCATTATCATGTTCATCATGTTGTTAGTTTAGTTGTTATCTGAGCTAATTTGGTACATAGAGTTCATTATGTATGTAGGTATTTTATTTTTAAATTGTTTTCTACATTTAAATACAGATATAAATTAAATTGAGAGCAATCTCTTTGATTCACTTCTTGTTTGTAAAATTGTATGATGAAACAAATATATAAAACGTTTAAAATCTTTTATACAACAGTGCCGGTACACATGCTGGTGAGTAGAAATTGTGTACTCTATTTATTTTTCTAAATTGATGTGACAAAAAATTAAATTTGGACATATTTGTTATAAAATAAGACATTATGTGGTTTGATATTTATTGATGATGTAAATATATTTAAGAAATAACTAAATTTTCAAACTTAATTCTTTATTTTTTACTTTATTTTATTTTCCAATGTGAATATTATACAATCAAAAAATATATAATGAACTCTATAATAATGTTATATTCCTACATTTGGGGATTCAAGAAAGTAAATCACAAATATTTTCAATGAGCACAATCATTAGTCCCTTTTGTTTGACATATAATTACATAGTGTTAAGGTATGTTAAAAATTTAACTGATTGAAATTAAAGTTAATCTTTAGCCTCTTATCAAATAAAAGTTAATCTGATTGTAATGGGATGGACTTGTATTACAATACTATTTCAGAATGTAGATAAGAATCCTATTTTCGATTCTTTAACAAAATTTCAAGCTATAGGAAATTTTTTTTAAACAGTCATTACATATCAACTATTGTGCAGTGCTTGAACAGTATTGATAAATTGTAGGCCCCCCTACTTTGTCAATAAATAACTATAGATATAAAATCCTTCTTTCAAACCAAGCTCTTATTTATACAAAGGTGCATTGCATTAATTGATGCATTTCTAAATAAGTTAGTCTTGCCTTTGAAACTACATGAATGAGTTGATTTAAAACGGAATAAAACCTTAAATGGGGTAGCCATTTTGGCATTTATTAAGGATTATTAAAATTATATGTAATGTTGGGGATGGATTTTGTAAATAAACATGAAAGATATATTTTGAGAGTTGAATGAAGAGCTTTGTGCAGATGTGTGGTTTTATTTGTTGTCCTCCTTCCTAGTACAGTAGACTCTCTCTAGTCTGTCTTAGGTTGTTTTAGTTTTTCCTTTTATTGGATGGTCACAATGAACGAGGTTTTTGATGTAGTGGAATACAAATTTGGCAATTTATATGGTTTATTCCTGTGTTAGTGAGTGTAAGTATCTCGCGTTTATTAAAGAAAAAAGTTCTACAAATATGAGGGTTGTTTCACGGAATGTAGTAGTTATATTGTAGTATGTACTGAGTGACTTCTCTGGCCGAGTGACTCAGGGGAGAAACAATGGAAGAGAGTAGTTCCTTCGATAAATCATAAATCACCACCAGAAAGCGCTTTATCACCAACATAACCAAATATAAACAGAATAACTGGGTTACTGTAAATTAAGTAAGAAATAACCGACCAGAATAAATTCATATTTAGCTATGATAACCCAACCAAACTTAACCTAATTAGGGGTAAAAGGTTTACTCACTGTAATATAAAACCTTACCTAACCCAAGCTGCAAGCTGCTAACGTGTTTGACACGTTTTGGGGGGTTGTTAAAAAAGATATATATATATATATATAGTATATATATATGTGTGTGTTGGCATAATAAGCATCTATGCCAATCCATCCAACCATTAAATAGCTTTTAAATTGTACTTAAAACAACTAAACATACATTACAAATGGATTTGTGTAAACAAAAATCTAAACAAGGATTACAAATTATTTCCAAACATAAAGAAGAAAATGAACATAATCAGATTCAAACTGGGGACCTCATGATCCGGAATCCGATATGATGTCCACTGTGCTACCATATCATAACAAATCTGCTAAGAGTTACAGTGAAGTAGCAATGAACAATTGAGCAGCGCTTTCTGGTGGTTATTGAAGGAACTACTGTTATCCATCATTTCTTCCCTGAGTCACTCGCAACATTGACTAAGGAGACAACCCATGTGTATGGCCCACCTGAACCTCTTGTAGTGTTAGGTAGAATTTGAAGTGAAATTAAGTCACCGACAGAGTTTGCTGCTGTTATGTGCTGCTGTCAATTATTTATTTTGGTTATTCACGTGAACTTATAAAAGATCTCCCCAGAAAGCAAATGATAATTAACTTGATAAGTAATAGTTGACAGAAGTATACTCTGTTGCATATGCGTAATTCGGGAGGGGGGGGGCAGTTGCCCTCCCAATAATTTGGAGAAAATGTTATTGCAATATATGAAAAGTTACAATAATCACGATCACTACCATGTTTGCCCCTCCAATTAAAAGACAGAAATTACGTTTATGGTCTGTTGGTGATTAGTGTAACACTTTGAATCCTGTCTCACACAAAAGTAGGGACAGATTTTACAATGGCAATGAGAAGTCTAGATACGGGTAATAACCTGAGTATAATTTTAAAATAAAATATCATATGTAACCAGAGGATGGCAAAAGCCCATTCAAGCAATACTATTTTACTTAGAATGTCTGAATGTCTTGATAACTAATGTATAGCAAGGGCGTATACAGACTATCGTTTTAGGGGGGGGGGGGGGGTCATGACAGAAAAATATACAGGGTGAGTTTTAAATGAGGTCCCTCCCCCCCTACTTTTTTCTACATTGACTCCGGACCACCCCTGATCATTGTTGACCAACTTATACTTTATTTTGACCTAGTTAATTTTTTGGCCACAATATTGGATTCAACTATTTATTTGTAAATGTAAAGGTGGGGTTGTGATCCATCATATAGTAGTATCTTTTTACAGTGAAAACAATGCCGCAATCTGATTTTGAAAATCATTATTTGTTCTCAAGATATTGGCGAATTAAACAAATTCAGTTTCGGAGAGAGTTTTAAAGGTCCCAACCTTAAAACATGCCCATCTCATCATTCCATCAAATAATGACCATGAACTACTTACTACCAATCATTGTTGAGTGACATTCGCTTCATTATGACAAAATTAAAACTTTGGGCCGCCATCTTGGATTCACCATTTCGGACCCAAACTGCCAGTGGTTCTCAAACTTTTTTGGCCAAACACCCCTGGTAATATTTAAAGGTTGTGGCATCCTAAACCAGTATAAACCCCTCTAGAAGGGTAAATTATTTTATCCCAATATTTAATTGATTTTATTGCTTAACTGTTTTATGACAACTATTTTATGTGCATAAACCTCCACTTTTTTACAAGTAAAATTACTTTATTTAGTAAAGATTTTTTGATTTTATTGTCATGCTAAGTGAAGGAAATTTAACTTTCTTCAATGATGGTTGCTTTCACTTTTAATTGTTTAGTGCTTACATTATCCAAAATAACAAGAAGTAGGAGAGTTGAAAAATTAGCTCCCATCACTACAGAATTAGGCTAAGGCGTATATTGCATGCGAATGACGAAATGACATATCTAAATTCACACATTCAATTAAATTTTCTACCTGAAAGCAGATAACATCACCCTATACTCAGCACTTGCAATTATTTCACATCCGTTTGACAAATGTGGTTTTATAAAGGGAAAGCATAATTGCTTTAGTAACAAATTTAATTGGTGGTTAAAATGTTGATGTTACTAAACATTTATTTGTTTAGTATGCTTTGCCTACCGTACTTTAAAATCACATTAACTAACCACGCCCCTTGGGGGTCACACCGCACAATTTGAGGACCGCTTAGATATATGTTTAGGCTTTGGGCCAAATGGTCTACTGAATTCAGCCGTGGCAACTATTATTTACACTGGCCTCTGATGAAAATTGGTGCATCACCTATGTTTAAAGCTGTTCTACGGATTTTAGCAAATTTCCCCTATTGGGAAGATCCAGGCCCGGGACTAGGGATGGGTCGGTTGCATTTTTTATCGGTTCGGTTTTTTACAAAAAACGGTTGTCGGTTTTGGTTATTTTTCAAAGAACTGTCTCGTACATACTTTAAGTTTCTGCCTAAAAAAAACTTTAATTGATTATAAATAGGGGTGGGCGAGTAGTGTTTTTTTAAAATCGAATCAAGTTGAGTCGAGCATTGAACCAAACTACTCGAGTCAAGTCGAGTCGAGTAGTTCTTTAAAAAGTAAAAACACTCATTTTATTTGTTATGGGAAACAATGCTTTTTACATATTAAACTTTAATTATAAACATAAAATGTTATTGAATTATTAATGTTATTATTTATTTTATTTTAACCTTTCTTTTACCATGAATGAATAATGATTTAAATGAAAAATAATAAATATCTACTGTTTTCAACAACAATAACAAACAAAATACAAGTATTACAAATGTATATCCATAACAAGATTTTGGTTTAGTTTATCAAAATCAGAACATATTAACAAGAAAGTGATTTTTTGCCCCCGACCAAAACACTCCCTGTACCCCCTCTCTTGCTTATCTTAACACACAGGTACAGTAGACGCTCTTTTATCCGGCATGTTTGGGACCACGCCCATGCCGGTAAATCGATTTTTCCGGATAATAGAACTTTTTAGTTATTAATGGGAATACAGTAATCTGAGAGTCTGTCATCTCGCTACAGTAATGAGCTGTGGTCGCGCGCATTGGTTGACCTTGGCACTGCTCCGGAACACCTGCATTTGTGGACGGATAGACAGACAGACAGACGGGTGGACAGACAGCCGGGCGGAAGGTCGGCGTCTAAAAATAGGTTGAATACAGTAGTGTACTGAGCAAATTTTACGAACATCACTGAACGTTACTGCTTCAGACGTAAACAAACAACAGGTGACTAAGAAAAAGGCGGGAACAGTCCAGCGCAGTCGCAGTACGAAACGGAAACGACCGAAAATACCTGGAAAAACCCGAGTCGCCTGGTGCCGGTTAATAGAATGTGCCGGTTCATAGAATGCCGGATAAAAGAGCGTCTACAGTATCCAAAAATAACCCACCTGTTGTCTCCTTTCATGTGAGCTAAAACTAGATTTTAAGCTTATTTTTCTTTATTTCAGTCATTTATTTTGTTAAACATTTGTTAGCTGCATAAACGTGGGTAAACGGCGGGAGTATATACAATGTTCAACTATTCGAGGTACACGGCGGGAGTAGTCAACTACTCGACTCGATAGTTAAGTGTATTTTTACTATTTGACTTGGCCTTCGAGTAGTCTTTAGTACTCGAACAAATACTCGAAACTCGAGTACTCGCCCACTCTTAATTATTTACCGGTACCTATAAATCCCTATTTCATACTAAGACAAATCAAATGAATTTAAATTAAATATTATGGGTCATTACAAAATTAATTAATCACCTAGGCTTAAATTCTTGTTTAGCCAAATAATAACAAGTTAGCCTTGGGTAATAACGTAGTCTAAATAATCTTTAACTTAAACTTTGTTAAGATTTAAGGTTAGCCTACTGTAGGCCTAACCTTAAATACCCCCGTCGCAGCAAACCTGCGTACTCAGCGAATTTCCAATGCATAATATAAGTCTTAATACCATATAAAGCCGCATACCAAGTTTCATAAAAATATTTAATTATTCTCCATAAGAATAGCATTAGTGATGAGTACATAGGTTTGCTGAAACAAGGAACACAGACAATTGGTTTTTATGCAAATATAAATATAATTTAACTAGGTGAAGCCACATACCAAGTTTAATCAATATTCAATCATAAGTAAGCACTATATAACATTTAAATTATTCTCCATAAGAATAACATGGGAGATGAGTAAGCAGGTTTGCTGCAACAAGGAACTAAAAAAATGGGGTTTTATGCAAATATCAATATAACTCAACAAGGTGAAGCCACATACCAAGTTTTATTAATTTATGTTCATAATTAAGGGAGTCATTACATTTTACTTTTTCTCCATAAGAATAACATGGGGGCTGAGTACGCAGGTTCGCTGCTACGGGGATAATCAACAAAAAATCAATTTTATCTGCAAATATCAATATACCAGTACTACGTGACCCCACGTGCCAAGTTTCATCAATATACATTCATTAATAATGGAGATATCAAATTTTATTTATTCTCCATAAGGATAACATTGGACAACGTACTATGTTTAGCACTTTGAATATCTCTGCAATGGTTGGACGTAGAATCACAATTTAAACACCAAAATGATTGTTTTGGGGAGCTGAGTTGATTGGTAAAAGCAAATGTGAATTTTACATTAAAATTAACTTAGGAAAAGCCAAAAACCTTTTTCCCATAAGATTAACATAGGAGATTTTATGAGCAGGTTTTTTTGGATTTTCTCCGCAACCACTTAACCTAGCTTAATAATTCAAAATACCATATTATTTGTTTTTTTAAGCTCTATAACATGGTTTAAACCAAAATTAAGGGTTTTAAAAATTTTAGGGTAAAAAATGCAAAAAACTGATTTTTGGAAAATTTAAAACCCCCATAAACCCCCCTTCCCATGGCCCGATTTTTCTGGTTTTCGAACTTAAAAGTCATAAATGTCACTTTACAGATTTGAGCCAAATTTCATCGAAATCGGATGTTTTTTACTCAAATTATCGCATTCACGGACACACACACATATATATATATATGAAATAAAAAATAAAAATTCAACTGAGGTTTTTTAATATTTATAAAAATAGCAGCCCTATACTGTGATCTGTTTAGTAACATATATATATATATATATATATATATATATATATATATATATATATATATATATATATATATATATACATATATATAAATGTGAACGAATAGTGTTTTAGTCATCTGGGGACCTAAAAAAAAAATTGTCATGGTCTCGGGCTTAAATCTTACCATGAGACCTAGGGTAATAGCTTCTTCCCTATAGGGAAATTCGCTAAAACAAAATAAGTTTATCTGTTTTTGCTGATATTTTAGTTTTGCAAACTTTGGAAACCCAGAATCTAATCGTAAATACAGTTTATATATTTCATACTAGTTTATAGAAACCAAACCAGAACATTTTAAACAAGGAAGTGATCAAAAATAATACTCCTAGACAGACAGGCAGACCAGCATTTTGTTGTGTCCAGGCTCCAGGGCGCCTTTCACGAATAGAGGGCAATAAATCACTTTTCTGTACTGGTCATTCAATGCCTCAGAGAGTTTATGAAAACAATGTATCCCATTGAAGCAGAAGAATACTAAATTCCTAATTGGCTATATCCTGTTTTAAGTGACTTTATTTCAAATAACGTATACAATCTTAAATCATATGTAGCCATTTTACAATTATGTAGTAGCTATTTTATGGTTAATTTTTAACCTAATTTGCAACCTTGTAAATTGCAATCTAATATTGATTTCACCAGTATTATAATGTTTCTATTGTTATTTATGTGTCTGTATTAAATATTTTTATCAGCAATGAGATCTCTTTATAACTCAGGGCAAATGGGTAAGGGGAGATTAATACAGGACAGCGTTCTACCACTTGCCCTCCTGTTGGGCAACAGCTCACGACACATGTAAACCTCAACAGTCTTATTGGGAAGCAGCACAGCGTTCTGCAACTTGTGCTGAGGATAATGTCGGGCAACAGCTTACAACATTTGTATGCCACAACACTCCTAAAATATAACAGCGTTCCACCACTTGTGAAGATTTTAACTGTCACCAAATCTTTGTTTCAATTTTTACTCTTAATTGAATATTCAATGATCACACCAGTTTAAACAAATGGCATTTTAATATTTATTTTTCAATAACACGCGATTGATAAAGAAACCCTTTAATTATTTCCTAAGCAAGAATACCTAATTGTTATACGCCCTATCATAGTCAGTCACAGCGACTACGCTTGTATAATGCAGCGATTGCACTTGTAAACCCACCTACTCTAGTTGGTAAGACAGCCTTCTTTCACTTGTCTACTCCTTAATGCTGCTTTCACACACACCGGTTTTGGACGGCCGGTAAAATATCGGCCATCCAAATTCCAATAGTCGCACAAAGAAGACTACGGTCTCTTTCACATTGGCCGGCAACGGCACAGGCAGTGTCCGGCACCGGAGTGCTGCCGGAGATTGCCACTGGAGTGCCGGTCCGGATCAAGAAGGCAGTGGCGCATGTGACTTTGTGCACGCTTTCAGACAGAGCGACGCCGCCGCGCCGGTAGTTCACTGCCGTATTGCTCGCTGTCCAGTCTAGTCTAGTTTTGAGTTGTGTTTCTTCTTATAAATTGACATCTTCTATTAAAATGACAGAAGAAGTTGACAGTGAAGTGTTGATATCCCTGGTGTTGACTAGGCCAGTGTTGTGGGATAAAACCCTTGAAATATTCAAAGACAGGTTAGAAACAAGAAACGCCTGGCGAGAAGTTTGCGTAGAGCTGAATCCCAGTTTTGAAGCGATGGAGGATAAAGAGAAAAACGCATATGGTATGTTCAATGTTCATGTAACTTTAATTTATTTTACACACATCATGTATTATTATAATTAAGAGTTTTTACAATTTTTAAACTGTCATGTTACTATTCATGTCGATATAACATATTGTTTATTTTTTATGCCTTATTGGTATAATATATTAAAAACAAACCCTTTAAACTAGAGTTCAAAATGTACGAGTAATAACCTAGATTAGCATAGAATAGAATACAATAACATAGAATGTAACAGCATAGAATGCAATAGGATGGAATAGTGCTCGTAACATTCTTTGTGATATTCCAATAAATAATACATACAAAAAAATTATATTGTGAAATTGTAACTTATAGGTAACGCCAAAAAACACAAGTATTAAAAAATAACCGAGTGGTACTGAGAAAACTTATATGTCTTAAGCCCATGCTAACGTTAAATGGCATCGACGTTAGATTTTGGACATTTGCCAAGACACAGCTCCAACACTTGTTTGAAAATACTTCGGAAGTATGTTCCTAACATTGTTTGCTGACAGACCCCCTCGTGTGACGTTCTCTTGTGGCACATCATCCAGACCAGTGATTGTAGTCGTGTCTTCAACCAGATACCCATCCCGGTCTCGTACAAAGTTGTGCAATACAATACAAGCATTGACAATCTGAATAGCAAAATCAGGATGCACATTAAGAGGCCTGTGAAATATTCGCCATTTATTGGTCAAAATACCAAAAGCGCACTCTACATATCGCCTAGCCCTACACAGTCGGTAGTTGAACACTCTCTTCTCTATTGTAAGATGATTTCCACCAAAAGGTCTCAGCAGATGTTTGTTTAATCCAAAAGCTTCGTTCCCTACCAAGAAATAGTGCACCTTTGGGCTCTCCGTACCTGGGAGACATTTATCTTCCAGAAGTTGTCCGGGATCTGATTCAAATGATTTCCACAGACTGGATTTCTTAAATATGGACGAGTCACAGTCTTTGCCATAACTCCCAACGTCAACAAATACAAACTTGTATCTCGAATCTGCAACTGCCATAAGCACAACGGAAAAATAATGTTTGTAATTAAAATACATTGATCCGCTGTCAAAAGGACAGGTAATACGAATGTGCTTACCATCCACTGCTCCTTAACAATGTGGGAAGTTGGCGATAGTTTGAAAATCAGAAGCTATAGATTCCCAAAGCTCTTTTGAAGGTGTTGGGATACACTCTGATCACATAACTGACCATATCGCTTTGCACACATCGCTCACTATGTAGCTATAGCAGTGGAAACTCCAATTCGGTAGGTGTAGTGAAGATCAGCGAACGTACATCCACTCGCCAAGTACCTGCAAAGAAATTACATACTGTACACTTACTTAATTACATACTGTACACCTGAACATATATTTATATATTTATAGATATTTTTATATAATTTTGTTGTTTTAGGCAAAGAATTACTTAAAAGATGGCAGAATCTTCGTGACGCATATGCAAAATCAAAGAAGAAGGTTAAAGATAACATGAGGAGTGGAGCAGCAAGTAAGAAAATAAAAAAATATGTTTTCAATGATCAGTTAAACTTTTTGGATAAATTATACAACTCAAGGGACACAACAGATAGTTTAGAGAGTGCGGAAGAAGAACGGATGGAACATGATATACTTATTGAGTCTACAGAAGATGGAGAGGTAGATGATTGCATCGTAACTACAAACAAGCCGCAAAAACGACCTATAGCTCAACCAGGTCACGAAACCCCAAACGATTAGATGTAGTTGACCTTAAAATTTTGAAATCTCTTGAGCCCCTTCTTCCAGCCCCAAAAAATTATAAACTGTCGTTTTTTGAAAGTTTACTTTCTCACTTGGAAACATTTGATGACAGTGACATGCTTCAATTGCAAATGGGAGTATTGAAGGTTATTTCCAATGTCACTAAAAGGAAAAAATTACAACAATCCCAAATGTTTCCACAACTTATCAATGCCATTTTCCCTCATAATAATTCACCGTTTCAGACACACCCTAGTTTCTCTTAACAGACCACTTCAAAGTCCCAACCATCTTCTAGTCAACCATTGTATGCCCAGAATCAGCCACTTAACTACTACTCTCAGCCTAACCAAAACGATGTCCAAAAAGCTACTCCAGTATTTCAGAGAAACGCTGAAACTGTTCAACCAGCTTATTCATACCTGGAGTCCGCTAAACAACTGTACACGCAGACTACGTCCTCTCCAGTGAGTCAGCAGCCCACGTCAAATCCCAACACTTCTAGTTTGGAAATTGCTCATGGAGAAAACTACCGAAAACGGCCCTATTCTTCGCTCTCCAATCCCAAAGTAATTGATAGCTGTTCAAACTCTTCTTACCTAGCATCGCCATATTCTCATGAAGACATTGACTTTGGAGCTAAAGACTAGCGTGTTATAATGACTGTTCGGTGCTAAGCTTAATTTAGTTATTTCATTATTACGTCACGATACAATAATTTAATTTTTGTTCATTCAATTTGTTCATTTTACATAAGATTTTATTTGTATTAAATTTTACTAACTGAAATGAAAAGTTTGTTACTAACCGTAATGTCACAGCTAACATTTCAACAGGTTGGATGCAGTTCCTCATCTTCGTATTTTCACGTTGAAGAACATCTTTGAGTCTCATGTGTAGCTCATCGAATGAAGCAATAGACATGCGGAAATAGTTGAAAAATTTCTTCTGATCATTTCTCAGATCTTGGAACAATGTGTAGAATAATCCAACTTCCTGCCTTCTTTTATATATAGGATGAACCCAAGTCAGGAGATCACGTCTTCTTTTTTTACAACAGTAGTACAACCATACGGTGAGAATTTGTGTACAATTCATTCCCTTCCCTTGTATGCTTGCCACCAAGACGATTGAAAAATACGGGGTCCAAGTGACAACTGACGAGAACCGCCGGATTTAAATCGGTGTATGTGAAGTGTCGACGCTCCGACAGAAAATCGGCCGATAATTTACTGGCCGTCCAAAACCGGTGTGTGTGAAAGCAGCGTAAGGATGTGGCTTGGAAACAGAATCGTCAAACGAATTGAGGCCGCCAAATCTGGGTTCATAGCTAGCTTATGGGTGAATAGCATTGCGTTTTAAAGTTCAGCTAGGCCACAATTATAACATTCATAAAACAAGTGCAATCTTTTAGTTTAATTTTACAACAGTTTCTTTAATTTAGAATGTGAATTTGTATTAAAGAAAATCTAATTCATTATATGCTCAAACAATTATTCTACCCAGAGTTCATCCGTAACATAGCTTGAACTGTCAAAAAGTTGTTCTAACCTAAAGGTGAACTTGCTAAAGGAATATCTATCTATGGATGTTTAACAACTTATCTTTATCTAATTATTCAAACTAGCGTACCTGGCGCACGAAATCGTGCGCTGTCAAGGAGAAACTCTGTCCACCAATGCGTGTAGGCAGTTAATCTTAAGTGTTGCTATTTAAAAAAATCAAGTTAATTCAATAATGATAAAAATTACTTTATTAATAAACCTTATATAAAATTTCTCTATAAACAATATTGCGAGTGTAAATATGGTTTTCTCGACGAAGTCGGCCTTGGTGTTCTCCATCTTTTATGTAGACTTTAAGTCCATCAAATGATCGGGCTCTACTTACTGCGACATACAATTGGCCGTGACCAAACACCTTTATGACAACAAAGGCTGAAGGTTCGGCGATCACCACTTGTTTGTTCGGCTTTGAAATTATATGCGGAACAGCTTATGCAGCGATTATCCAACAGTCCTAAATTGAATGTGAAATCTTCAGGCGGCTGTTGGAGAGCACACTTAAACCCAACACGGAAGGGTGCTTGCTGTATTCGGCTATCAACGACAATAGTATTATTTGTATTTCGTTCGCGTCTACCAGTTAAAGTTCGTCGCCCTCCTCCTCTTGGCCGTCCTGGTCGACGTCTTATAGTCTCCATTATGTTGAACGGTTTTTTGGTTGTTTTGATTTTGTGCAAATAAAAACTGGTGTTTTGTTGCCAGCTGTACGTTCAATAACCATTTTTCAGGGTCAGATTTGATTTGTTTAACCACTTCCTTAAATAAACAGCTGATTTCTCGATCGTTGGTTTGTAACTGCATATTATGTCTATGGGGAAAATCACGACTTTGACCCCATATTTTCCCATGTCCACGGTGACTTTTATAAATTTATTTAATTGATGGCAAAACTACATGCTAAGACCTTTCTAACGACACCTTGGACATGGTGATCGGTAGCACCACCGCTCCAAAACAATTATGACAAAAATATGCCTAGCGTATTAAAAATATAGATTTATAAAATAATATGAAGTGAAATTATCTGTGATGCTATGTACAAAGGTTCAGGTTAGTGTAGGTTAATATATTATTTACAATAATACATAGGCTAGTTAGGTTATGTAGGCCTATCTTGAAAATAAGGATGTTACAGTATCCTACAATAATACAAAATATACAAAATCAGTTTAATTTAAATTTATAATGGGAAAATAGCACGATTATAAAACAATATACATTTCCGTATTCAGAGAGAAAGTGACAGTATGTTTAACAGTGACTGATAATTGCGCTCGGGACCGGTCAAGGTCACATTTTTTGTCGCAACCAAACCCTCTCGCCTTGCTTCCTTATCTGTTTTCTCCATTCACGTACATCCATAAATAGAAGTTATGATAAACAGTTGTGGCGGCGCAACTACCCACCGCACTTTTTACGCAAATTAAGGTTCTGTAAATTAAAACACTTGTTTGTTAAAAACTGAATTTATTGTTACTTGGTAAATTCAAATGTGAAACAATATATAAAACTGGATAAACTGGACGTAAATTGAATCTAATCTTAAAGAAATGTATCTAGTCAAAGAATGTCTAAAAATGGATCGAATCTTGCGAGTCTCGCAAGTGTCACTCGGTTGACGCTAGACGGACGACTGAAATGTTGAGGGTGAGGGCCTAAACAATAACCCCCTCCAACACCCCCGCAATCGGCGCCAACATCCCGTCGACTTTGAAAGAATCACTTTCAAAATAAAACAAAAACTAAAATACCCCCGTCGCAGCAAACCTGCATACTCAGCAAATTTCCAATGGAGATATGGTCTTAATACTACATAAAGTCACTTACCAAGTTTCATAAAATATATTCACAAATAAGCAATATATAAAATTTTAATTATTCCCCATAAGAATAACATTGGGGCTGAGTACACAGGTTTGCAACATCAAGGAACACAAAAAATGGATTTTTATGCTAATATCAGTATAACTCCACTAGGTGAAGTCATATACCAGTTTTTATTCATTTATGTTCATAATTAAGGGAGACATAGCATTTAATTATTATCCATAAGAATAACATGGGGCTGAGTACGCAGGTTTGTTGCTACAAGAGCCTTTGACAAATTTTTTTTTTTTTGAGCAAATACCAATGCACCACAACTAGATGAAGCCGTATACCAAGTTTCATCAGTGTACGTTCATAAATAAGCGAGATCTAAAATTGTTCTTTTCCTCCATAAGATTAACATTAGGCAACGTACTGTGTTTAGCACTTTCAATATCTCGGTAACCAATTGACGTAGAGGAATGATAAAAATACCAAATTGTGTGTTTTTTTAAGCTGAATACAATGGTAAAATCTAAAATTTGACTATTTCCAAAATTATGTATAAAAAATTCAAAAAACCCATTTTTGGGGTACAAAACCCCCCAAAAATACCCCTTCGGATAAAGCGATCTGGCTGGTTTTCAAACTTAAAGTCATAAATGTTGCTTTACACGTTTATACCAAATTTCGTCAAAATCAGATAACTTTTACGAGAGTTTATCGTGCTCACGGACACATATACATATATATATATACATACCGGGTGTCCAAAAAGTCCCGGGTCGGTTAAATATTTTTCGAAATATTTCAAATAGAGCTTCAAAACTTTGCACAAAGTTACTGGACATAAAAATCTATTTTAACACATATTCAGTGATCCGCTACTTCCTCAGGGGGACGGCCCGCTAGGAGTCAGAAGAAAATCTTAAATGTAAGCATAGGTTGATATGCATATCAAATAAAAGGTCTTTATTAGTAGAGTACAGAGCCGCAAACCCGACCTCAAACGGAGGAACGAGTCAAAAATGACAGCCGTTTGAAGATGGCTTGAGTTTGCAACTTAGGTAAATGTAATCAAGTTCATGGAACACACTATCAGTCACAAATAACTTTCTCTTTTAGGTTTATCATGGCTCGTTCATTTTCCTAGTTTGTTTTATTTTCGATCCCTCTCAGAAATAACGAAACTTATAATTCTACAACAGTATTAATTGTTAACAGTAGTTTTGGGTTAGTAATGTTAAAATCAAAAAGCTCGTCAGTTTATTTTCTACATTAACCTAAGTTGCAAACTCAAGCCATCTTCGAACGGCTGTCATTTTTGACTCGTTTCTCCGTTTGAGGTCGGGTTTGCGGCTCTGTACTCTACTAATAAAGACCTTTTATTTGATATGCATATCAACCTATGCTTACATTTAAGATTTTCTTCTGACTCCTAGTGGGCCGTCCCCCTGAGGAAGTAGCGGATCACTGAATATGTGTTAAAATAGATTTTTATGTCCAGTAACTTTGTGCAAAGTTTTGAAGCTCTATTTGGAATATTTCGAAAAATATTTAACTGACCCGGGACTTTTTGGACACCCTGTATATATATATATATATATATATATATATATATATATATATATATATATACAGTTTCGGTTGGTGTTTTTGGGGTCTGGGGACCTCAAAATGAAAAGTTATGATGGTCCCGGGCCTAGGTCTTACATGCCGACTACGGTAATAGCTTCTTCCCTATAGGGGAAATTCGCTAATAACATTAGGCTAAACATACAATGTGATCAAGGGGCAAATGTAACTTTATATTAAATAGAAAGGATCTTGACATGTGATTAGGCACTGTCAAAAATAGATTGACTCTTAAATTAAACTTGTTCAATAATCAATAAATGTAAAATTGAACATTTACACATTAAACATAAACAAGTTAAGTACTGTACAATGTAGAACATTTGTCAAATTCAAGTAGTCAATATTAAGCTGATAACATTTAAATAAAATTAATAATAAACATCAACAAATGAACAATGAAATCAACAGTAAAATACCCCCGTCGCAGCAAACCTGCGTACTCAGCGAATTTCTAATGCATAATATATGTCTTAACACCACATAAAGCCGCAAAACCAAGTTTCATAAAAAAATATTCACATATAAGCGATTTTAATTATTATCCATAAGAATAACATTGGTAATGAGTACGTAGGTTTGCTGAAACAAGGAACACAA
Organism: Allygus modestus; assembly: GCA_963675035.1. NCBI lineage: Eukaryota > Metazoa > Arthropoda > Insecta > Hemiptera > Cicadellidae > Allygus > Allygus modestus. The sequence goes on from OY776111.1 coordinate 208,548,153, forward strand.
ACAATTGGTTTGTATGCAAATATAAATAGAATTTAACTAGGAGAAGCCACATACCAAGTTCCATCAATATTCAATCATAAATAAGCACTTTATAACATTCTATTTATTCTCCATAAGAATAACATAGGGGCTGAGAAAGCAGGTTTGCTGCAACAAGGAACAAAAAATGGGTTTTTATATAATTATCAATATAACTCAACCAAGTGAAGCTACATACCAAGTTTTATTAATTTATGTTCATAATTAAGGGAGTCATTACATTTTACTTATTCTCCATAAGAATAACATGGGGGCTGAGTACGCAGGTTTGCTGCTACAAGAATAATCAATAAAAATTAAATTTGTTGTGCAAATATCAATATACCAGTCCTACGTGAAGCCACATACCAAATTTCATCAACATACATTCATAAATAATCGAGATATCAAATTTTATTTATTCTCCATAAGGATAACATTGGACAACGTACTGTGTTTAGCACTTTGAATATCTCTGCAACGGTTGGGCGTAGAATCACAATTTAAACACCAAAATGATTGTTTTGTGGAAATGAACAGATTGGTAAAAGCAAATGTGAAGTTTACATTAAAATAAACTGAGGAAAAGCCAAAAACATTTTTCCCATAAGATTAACATGGGAGATTTTATGAGTAGGTTTTTTGGATTTTCTCCGCAAACACTTAACCTAGGTTAATAATTCAAAATACTATATTATTTGTTTTTTTAAGCTTTATAATATGGTAAAAACCAAAATTAAGTTTTTTTTAAATTTTTGGGTGAAAAATGCAAAAAACTGATTTTTGGAAAATTTAAAACCCCCATAAACCCCCCTTCCTATGGTCCAATTTTTCTGGTTTTCGAACTTAAAGTCATCAATGTCATTTTACACGTTTGAGCCAAATTTAATCAAAATCGGACGTTTTTTACTCAAGTTATCGTGTTAACAGACACATATATATATATATATATATATATATATATATATATATATAGATAGATATATATATACATTTGAACGAATAGTGTTTTTGGCATCTGGGGACCTCAAAACAAAAAGTTATCATGGTCTCGGGCTTAAGTCTTACCATGAGACCTACGGTAATAGCTTCTTCCCGAAATTCGCTAACAAGTCATTATCAACACAATATTTTAAATTAGAAATTCTTTAAATTAGAAATTAAATTCAAATAGCATGACAACAAAAATACGAGCCCATAATTGCTTTCTTAATGGAAGAAAAACAATAAGTTGAATTGTACATTTACAACATATTTGAATACAAGTTCAAGTTAGCAGTTTACGAATAAATAATGAGGTAAAATGCGAATTGAGTTGCCATGCAAAACGTGACTTATCAAAAATTTCGTAGAATACATGCAAATAATATATACAAATCAATTTATAGTTAATGGAAGGTTTACTATTCTAAGCTAAAACAGTTTTATTGACTTAGGGGCTTCAGTTGTCTATGGGGAGGGGACACAGCTTATTCACGCACCTTTTCACTTCACCGGACAATGTCTTTATGGTCGCGACTCTGGTGAGCCCGTCCTTTCCGAGGTGAAGGTTAATGACTTAACCTAGTGGCCAGGAGAGGGGTGGAGTATTGTCCTCTTTCAGCACGACTACACTGCCTTCTGCTACCGGTGGCCTAGGCACCTTCCATTTCTTGCGTTGCTGAAGATTGTTCAGGTACTCCTTGGACCACCTACTCCAAAAATGCTGTGTGAGCTGCTGGACTCGTTGCCATTGGGAGAGGCGGTTCTCTGGTAACAGCATCAGGGATGGCTCTGGCAGTGCTGTAAGTGAGCCACCGGTCAGGAAGTGAGCGGGTGTAAGGACAGACATATCGGAAGTGTCATTAGATATGGGAGTTAATGGACGGGAATTTAAAACAGCCTCTACTTGGGTTAATACAGTGGTAAGCTCTTCAAAGGTTAAACAAGCGTTTCCTACTATTCTTTTCAAATGGTGTTAGTGATTTGACCGCAGCCTCCCACAAATCTCCCATGTGAGGCGCATAAGGAGGATTGAAACTCCACTCAATACCCTTTAGACTTGTCTTGTGTGTTATTTCTGGAGCCTCTGCTTTGAGAAACTCTCCTAGCTCTCTTAGTTCCCGCTTTGCACCTACAAATGTTTTTCCCTTGTCCGAAATCATTTTGGCGCATATTCCCCTTCTGGACACAAATCTTCTCATAGCTTCTAGGAATGATTCTGTTGTGAGATCACTCACTAATTTTATATGAACAGCCTTGGTAGCGAGACATACAAAAACGGCTACATAAGCTTTTGTTGTACGTGCTCCTCGGCGCTTGGAGTGCTTTATGTGGAATGGGCCACAATAGTCAACTCCTGTGTGTTGAAAGGATCGAGAATGGGTGCCTCTTGAGGCAGGTAGATCTCCCATGAGTTGCTCATTGGTTTTGGGTTTGGCCCTGAAGCACCTAACACATTGATGCGTAATCTTTCTCGTCAAATATCGACCATTAATAGGCCACTACTTCTGCCTAATTGCATAAAGCAGCGCTTGGGGGCCACAGTGTAGTTGTCTTATATGCTCTTCGGTAGCAATCATCTCAGTTACTTTATGATTCTGTGGAAGAATAACCTGTTGTCTTCCATCATAGGTCAGGTTAGATTTGTCTAGACGACTGCCCACCCTGATCAATCCATCCTTGGACATAAAAGGAGACAGAGACATGAAGGAGTTTCCTACTGTCTTGAGCGTAGATTTTCCTCCTCCTTCATCTTTTAAAATCTTGATCTCCCTTGGAAATTCTTGTTCTTGTATTTTTCTAAAAAAAAATACGTTAGTGGCATTGATTTCTTCCATCGTTAGAGGACCTGACATTTGATCGTTTCCTTCAGATTTTAAGTTTTTAACAAATCGACGGCAGTAGCTCAAAATCCTTATAATCTTCCTAAAAGAGGAACATTTATTTATAAGATGGTCCATCAGTTCTGATTAAGAACTATTTGAACATACGTGTGATGATACTCTTGTGTTCCTTTCTTCTGGTAGGGGCTCCGTCATATTAGTTGTCATGGTGTTGTGCGGCCAATATTGCCTAAGCTTTGTCGTGGAACTGTCTTCTTTGATGACTGGATGGTGAGGAAGGTAATATTCAGGTGGGCTCTCTGAGGCTACTTGATGCTGCTCAGAATTAACCTCCTCCATATGTCCCAAGTCAATATACTCGGTCATAAATTTTGTGTACTGCAGTCTGAGCTCTGGGTTTCTAGTTAGTCGTTTCTCTACCTGTTCAAATCTCTTCAAAGCCATTTCTCTGGATTCTCTAAGTGTTCTTGGATCTTCCTTCAATGGCATGCTTACAATGTATTGTCCATTGACGTCTATTTTGGTGTGTGCAAGGAAATGGTCTTCACACTTTTTTCGTCAGATGTGAGATGAGGCTTTGAAGTAGGTTCCTCTAATTCCCAGAAAGCCTGGAGTTGTTTGTCAATTCTGTCTAAGATTACAAACAGATGCGGATACTGGTTTATCTGCACTGTATCTGCCTCCGACTATCCATCCTAACCTAGTCTTTTGGATGGTTGGCAGTCCGTTGCACCTTATCTGTCCAATGCACAGAAGATCAAAAAATAGTTCTTGGCCAATAAGCATGTCAATGGGGCCTGGAGAATAAAATGTGGAATTAGCCAAAATCACGGTTTGAGACATTTTAAATTTCTGAATATTAATCGTATCTGCGGGAATCGGACCAGTGAGTTTTGGCACAACTAGACAGTGCATACTTGTAGTATAACTGGACAATCGAGATCTTAGTGTAACTTGGACAGAACTGTGGGCATTGATTTGGTTACCGTTAATACCTGAAACCGTAACAGATTGCCTTTTTCTTGTAAGACAAAGCTGCTGCGCTACAGTCGCAGTCAGAAATGAGGACTGAGAACCATTGTCAAGGAGTGCTCTGCATTGTATGGTGTGGCCATGTGGACCTATGACATCTACAATTGCGGTAGATAGCAAGACCTGACTATTTTCAAAACTGGATGAACAATGGAAACTTACTTGATCTGCACTAGACTGTTTGTTACTAGGAGGATTGATCAAATGTAAAAGAGAATTATGTTTGCGTTTACATTTTTTACAACCTCCCAATGTGCACTGAGTCACTGTGTGTCCTGGCCTCAAACAGTTCAAACAGATTCCTGCCTGTTTTAGAACTTGGATTCTGTCTTCATGTGGAGTTGTCAATAGTTTTTCACATTTATAAATTGTATGTTTTCCTTGGCAAAATCGACAAACTACCTCTTGGGAAACGAAACAGTTCTGTTTTGTGAATCTTTTTGTTTGAGTAACATTGTTGACAGGTTTACTTGAATTTTCCAAGATGTGACAGCGACGCTCAGGAAATCTGTTAAATGGTTTAGTTTGGGAAGTTCATTATAAACTGTGGAATTCTCCCAATCTCGATAGGTGGTTCTCGGTAACTTAGTTTTCACGAGGTGTACAATTAGTGTATCCCAGTGATCTGTTGGTTGATCAAGGGCACAAAGAGCTCTCATGTGTGTCAGCGTGCTATCTAACAGCTATCGAAGTGGCATTGGCGACTCCTTTTCCATTGTGGGAATGTCAAAGAGAGCTTTCACATGTCTCTCTACAGTCAATCTTAGGTTCTTGTACCTATTTTCAAGCAGTTTCAAGTAGTATTGTCTGCTACTGTATAATTAGTAGCAGACAATTCTAATGAACTAATTACTTGGGCAGCTTCATTTTTAAGTGATGATTTTAAACAATGAATTTTCTGTATGCCAGTTAAAGTGTTGTTATGGATTAGGACTGTAAATGAATCAAAGGAGACCCAGTCTTCATAATTTCCGGAAAATGTAGGTAGACTTATCGAAGGGAGGCGTACTTGAGGTGTGTCATTTGATGTATTGGGATTGTTATCAGGTGTTACTAGGTTTTGAAGTGATGGCGTTTTACTATTTATGAAGTCTTCTGTCTGAGAAGTGATCTCATAATATAGTGGTTCAAAGGTCAAGTTCAAAGACAAAAGTCTATCATGTTCATGACTTCCACTGTTGTCAAGAAGCTCTACTTGGGATTGGATAGCTTCATACTCAGTCATGCATTTTTATAGTCGGTTTTTTAGCTCTGTAAGGCTCGTATCATCTTGAAATGCATCAACATATGTTTTAAACCTAGTCAGGACTGCTTTCATCTGACCACGTTTCTGGATCAGTTGTTTTAACTCTTCCTAATTGGAATCGTTATCATTGCTGTCACCAGCCATGGTTACCCAAGCAGAAACAATATTCAGGAAAGCCGATAGTAAAAGGTAAATTTATAAATTATGAAAGGAAACTGAATAGTAGACTAGAATGGAATGTGTGTTGGGTTTGTTTACGAACATAGGAGAGAGGAAAGTGACAGTCAGCTGCGAGTTGGGTCAGTGGCATTTGTGTGTAATAGTTGTAAGAAAGGGCATGAATGGAAACAACAGAGGGGACCAGTTTATGGCTTACTCACCAACACGTGTGAATAAGGGCTTCAGAGAGATGGCTGCGATGTCGATATCAATGTCCCCGCTTGCGAAGTTTCAGGAAGGGCACTCCACAAAGGCTCGAACGCAGTAAAGGGCCAAAGGGTCTCGCTATTGTCCTGGAGTTTCAAAATCCGCTTTCTCCAACCAGTAAAACACTCCACAGCTCAAAATACAGCTTGAAACTTTGCTTCTAAAATACTAGCACTGAACTGTTTCTAAGATTAAGTCGCTTAATCCAAATGTATCTGAGACCGGAGGACCAAATGTGGCGGCGCAACTACGCACCGCACTTTTTACGCAAATTAAGTTCCGTTAATTAAACACTTGTTTGTTGAAAACTGAATTTATTGTTACTTGGTAAATTAAAATGTGAAACAATATATAAAACTGGATAAATGGATAAACTGGACTAAATTGAATCTAATCTGAAAGAAATGTATCTAGTCGAGGAATGTCTAAAAATGGATCGAATCTCGTGAGTCTCGCAAGTGTCACTCGGTTGACGCTAGACGGAAAACTGAAGGGTTGAGGGCTAGGGCCTAAACAATAACCCCCTCCAACACCCCCGCAATCGGCGCCAACACAGTGGTTCTATTATCCATTATCTCTTGAACCTAAAGTCGCACAACTTTGATTGACATTTTATTTTATCTGTGGGAATCAGACGAAAAAAATGAGCCGTCATTTGTCTTAGTACGACAATTAGTTTTGGTTTTAGCATTTTGAACTAGAAACTCCTTATCTCTTGAATAAATTACCGGGACCCTCGACCAGAAGTCGAACAATAGACTAGCAATAAGAATGGGACAAAAAATATAGGGTCGCTCGGCGACTCGGGCCACTAGCTTGTTTCCTTATCTGTTTTCCTCATTCACGTACTTCCATAAATAGAACTCCTGTCAATTCTCCTTTTGTGTTAGTTGAGAGTTATTTTGGGACTGGAAAGGAAGTGATTAGTTGTCGGGAGGAGTCTTATTTCAACCACTTATTTTGTTAAACGTAGTTTAGCTTGTCATTCGATATTTGCACAACATTATAAAGCTTTTTTCCAATACAAGAACTAACTGACAGTGAAAAACCGAAACCGACATTAGACCATCGGTTCTCGGTTTCAGTTTTTTGTAAAAAAACTGTAAAACCGACAACCGACACATCCCTACCTAGGACCATAATAACTTTTATTTTGAGGGCCGCAGCTGCCAAAAATACCAACCTTTCAATTCCTCTATATATATGTATATATTTATTTATTTATTTATTTATATAAGTAGATATGTATCCGTAAGCTCGATATCGCTTGTAAAAATGGTCTAATTTTGATGAAATTTGGTACAAACAAGTAAAGCAACATTTATGACTTAATGCAAAAACCAGACAGATCATAGTGAACCGAAATTTCATCAAGCATAAAGATTAATTGCTATCCAAAGGGGTATTTTGGAGGTTGTTTTAACCCAAAATTTAGTTTTCACCATTGGATTCGGCATACAAAAACACACAATTTGGTGTTCTGATCATTGGTCAATTGGTTACAGAGGTGAGATACTGAAAGTGCTAAACACAGTACATTATTTGTCCAATGTTATTCTTATGGAGAATAAGAACAATTTTATATCTCACTTATTTATGAACGTATACTGACGAAACTTGGATATGGCTTCATTTGTTGTGGTCTATTGTTATTTGTACCAACAAAAAATTGTTACTGATGGTTCTTGTGGCAGCAATCATGCGTACTCGGCTCCCAAGTTATTCTTATGGAGAATAATTTTTTAAATGTTATATTTTCCTTTTTTTATGAATATATATTAAAGAAACTTGGTAAGCGGCATTATTGAATGTTAAGATGTATATACGCATTGGAAATTCATTGATTACGCAGGTTTTCTGCGACGGGAGTATTTTATAATCATACCGCCATGCACACTTTCACTTTTATATATGTGCCAGAAATCATCTGATTCCACTGACCACTAAAATCTAATTGCTAATTCCAATTCCCTATCTCCTCAGCGAGCTTAGAGTTTAGAAGTGCCCCACTTCGAGTTCAACCGTTATACGAACCAGCTTATTAAACTATCAGCTAAGTTTAGAGTTTAAGCAGCAATAGTTAAAATAACACCATGGAATAGAATTAAATTTAATATAGGGGCCTCAAGGGGTTTCCTTAATGCCATAAGTTATCATTTTTAAGTAGACACAATTTTGTAATGTAGCTAAAGTTAATTGTCTGACCCCCTCCGGGTCAGACTATTTTAGATGAGGTGATCACTATTATTGAGTAAATTAATTGTTAGTTCCTTATTTCAGTAGCTCAGCTCTCCCATTTAGTAAATTGCAGCGTAAATTTTAAGATTTCAGGTATATTCTCCATTAATTCTAACCAGTTGTTGTAAATGTCGACCTGTTGAATACAGGAAAACTTTGTGTCCAATCATGATTTTTATGTTAGGGTAGTGTGAACAGCTCGTTAAAGCTGGCTCGAGGTGTAATACAGCTCTGGGTTAATTACAATCTTTGGGTAACTCCACCACCTTCCTATTTCATATTCCCCCAAATTGACTTTCTTTAGTTCTCCAACCATGGCCACCAGTCAACTTGTTATTCACACTGTTCCATCAATAGCCTATTACCACTAGAACAACCCCACCATACGCTACTACATAATGTCGGTAGCTAATAGTTTAAACTTGCCCTTTGAAAAAAGTGTTGTCAGTGCGTACCTGAAAAAACAGTAACATCCGATATAGATTTTTGTTTCAGTTTGTTCAGATTTCAGTTGAAAATAAAAATCAGACCTCTTTAAAATTGAAAAGTCAACTTTACTATGACAGCTTTTAAATTATTTCAGCAAATTCAAATATTGTTGTGCTTATAAAAATAAACAATGAGTTTGGTGCAGAGAGGGCAGAACTTTCCCCGGGCGTAGCATTCAGTGGCGCAGTCGAGGCAGAAGGAGGTGTGGGAGCCGCCGAAGTGCACTACGCACGTGTCTGCCTCTTGTTGTTTGCACACCTCGCAACTCTCCTTGCCCTCCGACGACGCAGAGCCGCTCGACTCCAGCGTCACTGTCGGCCTGCACTTTGGCCATGCGTTCTTCTTGTTGTCTGTGGAAAGGTAATACTGTGAGTAGAAATATCGTGACAACCACAGTCACTGAATTGTAACTGCTCAAACTGACATATTTTAAGATTTTTTTATGAGAGGACAACTCAAGACCATAAGCGCACATGATTATGCAGAAGAATCTCAGAAATCTGGATCGGCCAAGTCCGGACCAATGGTCTTGATTTTTTTTAATGTTGCAAAAAAACCATAAAATGAAACTTTGTTTTAGCGCCTTAGTTTTCACACAATTAGCCCGTTTTACACAAGTGGGCGCTCTGTGTTTCAGTAAAATTGATGTTAATCATTTACGAGGCAATGGAAATTGTTGCATGGAGGGAGAAGGGGGTAGGAGAGTCTCAGTTCACTGTGTCCGCTTTGTTATTGCAGACACATTTTACCTTGTTTGTGTTTTGTATGAGTCATACCCACCTCTGGGAAATCAGGATTTTCGATATCTGGACTGATTATCCGCCACATTAGTCTGGATTGTTGAGAGTACTGTAACATGGTTCACACTCTCTGGAAAGTCAGGGAATTTAAAAAAGGTCCGGGAAAAAGTTGGAAAAATGCCAAAAGTCAAGGAAAAATGTTGATTTAATCGTAAACGCAAAACACTATTTTGCAAAAATTAAAACATTAGCTTTTTTAAATCAGTTTTTATGGTGCAAAGAAGAGGAAGTAAACCATAACTGGTAAAGCAACAAATGTATTGAACAGCAAACTATAAACAATAAAATAAGTAGGAGAGCGTGGACAGATATGGGGAAGATGGAGGCCAATTCAAAAAGACTTTTTCAATTATTACCGGTACCTATTGTAAAAAGGTTGCATTCTGAGTCGTGAGTCAGGAAAAATTACGGAAATTATTAACCAATAAAAGTGTGAACCATGTGTAACCATGATTCGTAATATGCAACAGTGTACCTAACTCCTCCAGAACACAGACGGGAGCGGTTTCAGGAATTTTGTTTTGGATGGGTCCGGTTCCGTATAATAATATGCAATAATAATTTTGCATAAACTTTCTCTTCAAATTCACAAAAGAAAATGGTTTCATTTAGTTTTTTATAGTTTTTAAACCGTTACCGGCACTGAGATCTGTCTGCTATACGAGATCGGCAAGGTCCCAATTCCGTTGTTCCCAACAGTTATTCTGGGATCGCCGAATTATAACAGTGCATTGTTATGCCACTTTAGGACAGCAAAATTATCTTTTTCTACACTCAAATGTTTTTTATGATACATTGTAATTATTATAAATGAGGCGGGAAGAGCGCATCACTTATAACACACAGACAACCAACCAGCTGTCAAACTGACAGTGCAGCCAGAGCATGCAATCCTCTCATGATCTAGACTGATATCTTACTAAATTTACCTTTGTTAAATCTTAGCAAAATAAATGCACTTAATGAAAAATGAGAGTAATAATGTAAAAAGTGTGGGTAGACCTGGGCTCCCCTGCTGGAATTGCCCCTGAACACAGAAGTTATTTTTAAGAGAGCATAATAAGATCACAATTTAACCATCTCGGCTGAGAAACTGTTTAAGTTTCCAAAAAGCAACCTTATAATTGACTTGCTCTTTAATCCAGTGGTTCCCGAAAGGTGGTCCGTGGACCCCCAGGGGTCCACAAGTGGTTTTCAAGGGGTCCGCGGCGGCTAGCTGGCATTTTAAATCGAACTAGGGTATATTTTTTATTCATTAAATTTAATTTCTTTAACAACCAATAGCCTAAATATAATAATCCATAACCTGTTTTAAATAATAATAATTTTAGCTGCCGAGAGAGTTATTCAAATAGAGGATCTGTTATGGTGTTCTTCCCACTATAACTGCAGGCATAACTATGGCATCTGGCACCAACTCTTACTCCCGCCGTCCCTTCCACCCATTACTCTTTTCGATGCTGCAGTAATTACCCAGTTTTGGGTATTTTTAAGATTGTGTAGAAATTATATGGGGATTAATATTGCCGACTAAAAGATGGTATTTTCTTGGCGGATGGTAGACAATATTTCAAAGTCAGTCTGGCAACACTGCAAGTGTAGACCTAAATAAAGTCCAGCTGTCAGCAGCCTATAGTCCTAGCTTTAACAGCATGAGTAACAATTGTAATTCTAGTAAAAAAATTAGAAAGTACGACAGTAAATATTTGGAATTAGGATTTACATATGTTGGCTCTGAAGAAGAGCCACGACCTCAATGTGTAATTTGCCTTGACGTTTTGAAATTATTAGATTTCTGGCTAATTGTGCAACAAGACCACAAGACGTTATCTCTGAAAGCAATGACACATTTAACACCATTTTGTACAACCTACACATTTGAATAGGTTTTACATGAAGAATAAATATAGAAATCTTCTCAACATGCATGATGGACACTGTGTGAATTTCTCCAAACTGTGTCCCAATATTGAAGACATTTTGGGGAAAAGGATAGATTTCATCATTCACACTGAACAAAATAACAACATTTGTTTATGTCCACTTACTAATTTGTACCTATTTACTAATTTCAACTGCTTTGTCAACAAATATAATTAACTCACTCATATGCCTTGTAAAATAAAAATAATTTGAGTTTTATAGAACAACTTGGGAAGTTATTTTTCGACAAGTACCTTTAGTTGGTTATGCCCAATTGGATGTTGTATTACTTACCACTAAGACTTTAGGTAATTAATAAGGTAACGGAGTATAAAAAATGGGATTTCAATCTAACACAGTTTCAGGGGTCTCCGATGGTTTACTTTATTTACTTGGGGGTCCACGACCGACTGTCATTTGGGAACCACTGCTTTAATCAAAGGAACTTATTGTTTCACATGAACTGAATCGTCGGGAGGTTAAGTCACAACAATATTCTAGAGTGGACCGCACTTAACAGACAAGTAGGTGGAACTTTTGGAAATGCAAGTGGGGTCAGAAAAAATCACGCTTCATTAGCTTAATCTTGCATTTTGGTGAAAGAGGTCAAGGGTTCAATTGCTGGAGTGCTCACATAACATTGAGAGGTTTGAACTGTTAACAATGTATGTAAAAGGCCAATGGTGTAGACAAGCAAGCAAACGATTCCATGTATGATCCACAATATGTAGATAGTAACCACTGTGGTCTAAAGTAAACCATAGTCCTTTACGAGCTTTCTCAGGAGGGTTGGTGGGTCGCCGGTTATCAGTGGGTTGTGCTTTTAATTGGTTGAGGGGACAGCTCTTGGCTACTTGAAGGACGTAACCTTTTTAATTCCTAACTCTAAACTGTCCAGAATTAAATACTGGAGACAGTCTGTTTAGCTGCTGCTGTGATATAAAAATATAATTGATGCCTCGACGCCATACTAAAATTATAAACCCACTTAGAATATTCATATCATAATATTAATTAATACATTTTCTGACTTTGATAAATAAAAGCCATAAATTTATGTTTATCATAACATTAACCATCAATTTATTATTAATTCTACGGTAAAGAAATACTAAACTTACCTTCTACTGAATCATTTAGATCACTTGTAGAATTGACAACGTGCTGTGATGCCCATGAAGCACTGTCGGAGTAAAATCCTGCATCAGATGCGTCTTGAATTTCTTCCTCATACTCCATCGTTCAGATAAAGTGGTCACTTAAAACACCTAAAATCAATATGAGATGTTATATTTGGTTTTAAAACTTGACAATCTGACTGAGCTATGAACAAGTTCATAACATGGAATGTTGACTTTTATTTACCGGTATTGATAGTTTGGTCTTCCCCAGAAAAACTGGCGAAAAGTTTTTACTAAAGATGCTTCAAAGTCCACTACCATCTTTCTTACATAACAGAAATAAAGTAGGTAGAACAGTTATTTATTAGATTTTTCAGATGATTATTGATATTCAATGCTTGAGACTTTCTCCTCTATCAATATCTTTAATAATGCTTTTATTACATTTTCAAAATCAATTGTATTTTACAAATAAATTATTTAGTATAATCAGAAATTGTCTGAATCTTCTTTTCTTGTGGATCTTTTTCTTCCCTATCTTTAGTTGTAATTAAGTTAGTCTTTATTGGCAGATTTGGTTGACCTGAGTTTTACTGTATAGAATTCTTCTTTATACAACTAAATTGAGAATAATAGCTTTCGGTAACTCTTGAGAATATAGATGCATTGACAGTAAATAAAATGGAAATGTTGTATATGAGTAGAGAGAGATACCTGGAATTGCACATTTTATTCACTAACTTAACTTTTACCTCTGTTCACTGCTTTTGATTTTATTAATGTTTCTATTGTCCCTAAATTTATCGATTTAATTATCAAGTATTGGAAGATCAAATTATCTGCTATATACAATGAATTTAGTTTTAGCATTTATATGTTTCATTTAATTCATTCAGAAATATTTAAAAATAACATCAAACCATTGCTTGGCAACAGTTATTTGATTCAGCATGACAGTCAAGACATTTTTTTTACTGTAAGCATTGTTATATATCTGAAGAAACTTGTTTTACAAAAGTGCGGAAAAAATGACACATAGCGTTACGATTAAACTCCCAGCAGAGCTTAATGAGACATGTTCCAGTAGCATCAGCTGTTGCGTTTACAATAGTCTTAAGTTTTCACAACATACAATTATAGTTTGGTTTGAGCTGGTATAACCTTAACCAGCAGTGCCAGTTTCTAAACTTCTATTTTTAGCGAATTTGCCCTATCGGGAAGAAGCTATTACCGTAGTCGGCATGGTAAGACCTCGGCCTGGGACCATGATAACTTTTTGTTTTGAGGTCCCCAGATGCCAAAAACAAACATCCGTTCAAAACTGTATATATATATATATATATATATATATATATATATATATATATATATATATATGTGAGTCCGTGGGTGGGCCATGGTGACAAATTTCTCTAGGCTTATTAACAAAATTGACTGGCCTTCGCCGAGCAAAGCTCGGTCCCTCCAGTACTTAAACAAGTTAACCTGGTAAATCTTATTTAACAAATTATTGGTTAGTATTAGCCAACGTCTACATTCTCAAATCAGGCTAAATGAATCATCTAAATTAAATTGGATACTACTCAAATTCCGCTATTCTATGACGTTATACATAGTCAATCCTGTTTTCTCGTGTCATTTGCTCAGAGCCCTTCTCAGGGCAACACTATTAACAATATAACAAATATTATTTTTTATGGTGAATACCAAAACCACATGAGATGTATAGATAGTTCAAATAGGACAGAAATGTTTGTTATTCAGTGATTTGGTTTATTTAACATTTTTTACTGAAAATTAAATTCACCCGACATCCCTGTCCTATTCTCAGTAAGTAGCTTAGCAGAGTTTTATACATTTTATTTCATTCATTATATCTGAACTATTGTAGAGGTCTCTGATTTCTATATTGTGTTTCCTTCTCCATTCCGCTTGTTTGCATGTAGGTCTGTATGTTTTTCGAAGTATTGGTAATCCAAAGTGAAGTAATGGCAACTAGTTTCAACTTCTTATGAAGTCATCATCAGGCCATCCAAGGAGTTGGTTATCTTCATAAGAAGAACATCGAATTAATAAAATATTCCCCATAGCAGCAAACCTGCGTACTCAGCAAATTTCCAATGCATATGTATGTATCCTAATACCACTTAAAGCCACATACCTAATTTCATCAATATACATTCATAAATAAATGATTTGTGATATTTTAATTATTCTTCATAAGAATAACATGGTGTCTGGGGATGCAGGTTTGCTGAAGCAAGGTATACAAAACATGGTTTTTTATGAAATTTTTTTATAACGCAATTAGATAAAGCCACATACCAAATTTTATTAATTCATGTTCATAATTAAGGGAGGTAACATTTTACTTATTCTCCATGAGAATAACATGGAGGCACGACAATCATTTTTCGTGAAAATATCAATAGACCACAACGTATATACAAAGTTTCATCAGGACCAAGTTCATCAATATACCAAGTTTCATCAGGATAAGTTGATAAATAATCAAAATATACAATTTTTCTTTTTCTCCATAAGAATAACATTGGACAACATACTGTATTTACCACTTTCAATATCTCTGTAACCAATTGACGTAGAGTAATTATCAAAACACCAAATTGTGCGTCTTTTTATGCTGAATTTAATGGTGAAAACTGAAATTGGATTTACAAAAATATCCTCTGTACAAAACTCAAACGTTTTTGGGGTACAAAACCCCCCCCCCCAAATACCCCCTTTGGATAGAGCGATCTGGCTGATTTTCAAACTTAAAGACATAAATACTGCTTTACATGTTTGTACCAAATTTCATCAATCGGACCATTTTTACGGGAGTTATCGCACCCACGGGCACACACAGTTTTGAATGAATGGTGTTTTTGGCATCTGGGGACCTCAAAACAAAAAGTTATCATGGTCCCGGGCTTAGGTCTTAACATACGGACTACAGTAATAGCTTCTTCCCTATAGGGGAAATTTGCTAAGACGGGAACATTAAAGTACGCAACACAGACACGATGGATACGAACATTACACTAACATGCCGCTTTTCGATCAACGGCGACGCAATCCCGGCAGAGCTGGAGTCCAGACTGACAGTTTTCAAAATACTTTACTCTCAAAAACTAAAGAACTTCTTGGTTAGCATAATACATGGTGTTATTATTGACGGGATGTAATACAAAACATTTTAGAACACTTAAATAGGTATTTACGCACCTACTAGTAAGAGCGTCATTATAGCGAAGCTTGAAAGTACGTGCGTAGCGTGAGTGCATTAACGCCCGAAGGCGTTATAGCGCCAAGCCTACTACTTGTGGGGTGTACTCTTTTATCCCCCCCCCCCAATATTTAGGTAACGTAAATATAAAATATACCCCCTTAGCAGCAAACCTGCGAACTCAGCGAATTTCAAATGCATATATGTATCTTAATTCCACATACAGCCACATACCAAGTTTCATCAATATACATTCATAAATAAACAATTTATGACATTTGAATTATTCTCCATAAGAATTACCCAGTGGTTGAGTAGGCAGGTTTGCTGAAATAAGGAATACAAAAAATGGGTTTTTATACAAATCAATACTTAACACGTTCGCTGCGACTGCCCCGAGGCAGGTCGTTTGCAAAATGCGGCCCACCAATCGCTGGTCGGGGTCACATTTCTAAATCTTGGCTACCAATGGCTGTAGCGCTCGAAGGCACTGTACTATATTACAATATAGCTGAACGTAGTTCTAAAAGGCGCCAACAGAGAGCAGCACATGATAGGTCGATGTAGAGGGTCGGTACTGCCATTTCGAGGGATTTTATTAGTTAAAAAAGCAGTTTTCCCAGTCCCTTAGTTGCGGGAATTGAGGGAAATTTCAGTGCCAACGTACACCACAAATGTCACAATGGTTGTATCTAAACTGCGAACAGCGTATAGTCCGTTCTCGTCAAGTGCTGTGCTCACACTGAAGCAATGTTTGGCAGGCGAGCGCGCTACTAGTATTATAGTAGTCTGTTTGGCGGGCTAGTGGCGAGGTACCACATTTATAGTAGCCCGCAGCCTACGTGTGGCTTACTACTAGGTAAAGCCAAATACCAAGTTTTATTAATTTATGTTCATAGTTAACGGAGATAACATTTTACTTATTTTCCTTAAGAATAACATGGGGGCTGAGTACGCAGGTTTGCTGCTACGGGAACTATCGGCAAATAAATAGTTTTTTGTGCAAATATCAATAGACCACAACAATATGAAGCAATATACCAAGTTTCGTCAGGATAACTTGATAAATAAGCGATATATCTTATAAAATAAGCGATAAGTAAAAAATTAAAAAATTAGATTTACTAAAATATTATATATAAAAAACTCAAAAAACCCATTTTTGGGGTTCAAAACCCCCACCAAAATACCCATTTGGATAGAGCGATCTGGCTGGTTTTCGAACTTAGTCATAAATGTTGCTTTACATGTTTGTACCAAATTTCATCAAAATCGGATCATTTTTACGAGAATTATCACACCCACGGACTCACACACATATATATATATATGTGTGAGTCCGTGGGTGTGATAATTCTCGTAAAAATGATCCGATTTTGTGTCGTAGAATTATCACACCCACGGACTCACACACATATATATATATATATATATATATATATATATATATATGTGTGAGTCCGTGGGTGTGATAATTCACGTAAAAATGATCCGATTTTGATGAAATTTGGTACAAACATGTAAAGCAACATTTATGACTAAGTTCGAAAACCAGCCAGATCGCTCTATCCAAATGGGTATTTTGGTGGGGGTTTTGAACCCCAAAAATGGGTTTTTTGAGTTTTTTACATATAATATTTTAGTAAATCTAATTTTTTAATTTTTTACTTATCGCTTATTTTATAAGATATATCGCTTATTTATCAAGTTATCCTGACGAAACTTGGTATATTGCTTCATATTGTTGTGGTCTATTGATATTTGCACAAAAAACTATTTATTTGCCGATAGTTCCCGTAGCAGCAAACCTGCGTACTCAGCCCCCATGTTATTCTTAAGGAAAATAAGTAAAATGTTATCTCCGTTAACTATGAACATAAATTAATAAAACTTGGTATTTGGCTTTACCTAGTAGTAAGCCACACATAGGCTGCGGGCTACTATAAATGTGGTACCTCGCCACTAGCCCGCCAAACAGACTACTATAATACTAGTAGCGCGCTCGCCTGCCAAACATTGCTTCAGTGTGAGCACAGCACTTGACGAGAACGGACTATACGCTGTTCGCAGTTTAGATACAACCATTGTGACATTTGTGGTGTACGTTGGCACTGAAATTTCCCTCAATTCCCGCAACTAAGGGACTGGGAAAACTGCTTTTTTAACTAATAAAATCCCTCGAAATGGCAGTACCGACCCTCTACATCGACCTATCATGTGCTGCTCTCTGTTGGCGCCTTTTAGAACTACGTTCAGCTATATTGTAATATAGTACAGTGCCTTCGAGCGCTACAGCCATTGGTAGCCAAGATTTAGAAATGTGACCCCGACCAGCGATTGGTGGGCCGCATTTTGCAAACGACCTGCCTCGGGGCAGTCGCAGCGAACGTGTTAAGTATTGATTTGTATAAAAACCCATTTTTTGTATTCCTTATTTCAGCAAACCTGCCTACTCAACCACTGGGTAATTCTTATGGAGAATAATTCAAATGTCATAAATCGTTTATTTATGAATGTATATTGATGAAACTTGGTATGTGGCTGTATGTGGAATTAAGATACATATATGCATTTGAAATTCGCTGAGTTCGCAGGTTTGCTGCTAAGGGGGTATATTTTATATTTACGTTACCTAAATATTGGGGGGGGGATAAAAGAGTACACCCCACAAGTAGTAGGCTTGGCGCTATAACGCCTTCGGGCGTTAATGCACTCACGCTACGCACGTACTTTCAAGCTTCGCTATAATGACGCTCTTACTAGTAGGTGCGTAAATACCTATTTAAGTGTTCTAAAATGTTTTGTATTACATCCCGTCAATAATAACACCATGTATTATGCTAACCAAGAAGTTCTTTAGTTTTTGAGAGTAAAGTATTTTGAAAACTGTCAGTCTGGACTCCAGCTCTGCCGGGATTGCGTCGCCGTTGATCGAAAAGCGGCATGTTAGTGTAATGTTCGTATCCATCGTGTCTGTGTTGCGTACTTTAATGTTCCCGTCTTAGCAAATTTCCCCTATAGGGAAGAAGCTATTACTGTAGTCCGTATGTTAAGACCTAAGCCCGGGACCATGATAACTTTTTGTTTTGAGGTCCCTAGATGCCAAAAACACCATTCATTCAAAACTGTGTGTGCCCGTGGGTGCGATAACTCCCGTAAAAATGGTCCGATTGATGAAATTTGGTACAAACATGTAAAGCAGTATTTATGTCTTTAAGTTTGAAAATCAGCCAGATCGCTCTATCCAAAGGGGGTATTTGGGGGGGGGGGTTTTGTACCCCAAAAACGTTTGAGTTTTGTACAGAGGATATTTTTGTAAATCCAATTTCAGTTTTCACCATTAAATTCAGCATAAAAAGACGCACAATTTGGTGTTTTGATAATTACTCTACGTCAATTGGTTACAGAGATATTGAAAGTGGTAAATACAGTATGTTGTCCAATGTTATTCTTATGGAGAAAAAGAAAAATTGTATATTTTGATTATTTATCAACTTATCCTGATGAAACTTGGTATATTGATGAACTTGGTCCTGATGAAACTTTGTATATACGTTGTGGTCTATTGATATTTTCACGAAAAATGATTGTCGTGCCTCCATGTTATTCTCATGGAGAATAAGTAAAATGTTACCTCCCTTAATTATGAACATGAATTAATAAAATTTGGTATGTGGCTTTATCTAATTGCGTTATAAAAAAATTTCATAAAAAACCATGTTTTGTATACCTTGCTTCAGCAAACCTGCATCCCCAGACACCATGTTATTCTTATGAAGAATAATTAAAATATCACAAATCATTTATTTATGAATGTATATTGATGAAATTAGGTATGTGGCTTTAAGTGGTATTAGGATACATACATATGCATTGGGAATTTGCTGAGTACGCAGGTTTGCTGCTATGGGGAATATTTTATTAATTCGATGTTCTTCTTATGAAGATAACCAACTCCTTGGATGGCCTGATGATGACTTCATAAGAAGTTGAAACTAGTTGCCATTACTTCACTTTGGATTACCAATACTTCGAAAAACATACAGACCTACATGCAAACAAGCGGAATGGAGAAGGAAACACAATATAGAAATCAGAGACCTCTACAATAGTTCAGATATAATGAATGAAATAAAATGTATAAAACTCTGCTAAGCTACTTACTGAGAATAGGACAGGGATGTCGGGTGAATTTAATTTTCAGTAAAAAATGTTAAATAAACCAAATCACTGAATAACAAACATTTCTGTCCTATTTGAACTATCTATACATCTCATGTGGTTTTGGTATTCACCATAAAAAATAATATTTGTTATATTGTTAATAGTGTTGCCCTGAGAAGGGCTCTGAGCAAATGACACGAGAAAACAGGATTGACTATGTATAACGTCATAGAATAGCGGAATTTGAGTAGTATCCAATTTAATTTAGATGATTCATTTAGCCTGATTTGAGAATGTAGACGTTGGCTAATACTAACCAATAATTTGTTAAATAAGATTTACCAGGTTAACTTGTTTAAGTACTGGAGGGACCGAGCTTTGCTCGGCGAAGGCCAGTCAATTTTGTTAATAAGCCTAGAGAAATTTGTCACCATGACCCTCTTATTTAGAGCAGATTTTATACTCTCATTTGCCTATTTTCATGTTTAATGTCCCTCCAGTTGTTATTGTAACTTAATTTCCCTTTAAACTTTAAAGTAGCATTTTTCCATATTTAATAAATTGTTTACTCATGTACACTCCTACAGTAGAAATCCAATTATCCGAACCCCAATTATCCAAATCTCCAATTATCCGAATCGATTTTGAGTGAAATAATAGAAATACACGGGAGCGTGTGTAGCGATAATGCGCCGTTCCGTTATTATGGCTTCGTGAGCGCTAAAATAAAAGCCCGCACTGTTACCTTCCAGCGCGATATTTTCGCAGGGAACAATGAGTCATACCCCCTTCCCGCCCTGCTCATCATCAGTCGCTACTGTTCTTTCACCGTTCTTTAATATATGGTGATGTTTTTTGCTTAATTCCCGAGGTATACCTGATTATCCGAATTTCTGCATATCCGAATCGGCCCGATCCCCAATTAATTCGGATAATTGGAGTTCTACTGTATATGCAATCTTCATTCAATGGTTTTAGTCTCTGTTCTCAGGAAACCACATAATATTCACGACATCAGTATTACTTTGACAGTTTACTAGTTGATTTTAAACTCCGTAAGTCTATGTTAATTTTTTTAACTTTTAAAATTTTTGTTTGGATAGATTTTTCTTGGAGATGAGACCTGCCTAGAACTTAATTTAAACTCAGAAGTGAAGTAGTTACAACTTTTGAAAAGAAA
The DNA here is from genome assembly GCA_963675035.1 of Allygus modestus. Classification (NCBI taxonomy): domain Eukaryota; kingdom Metazoa; phylum Arthropoda; class Insecta; order Hemiptera; family Cicadellidae; genus Allygus; species Allygus modestus. Next base: position 208,568,844 of record OY776111.1, read on the forward strand.
TCGTAGGAGTCGTTTTTGAGATCAGAGTCGCAAGTAACCAACAAACTAAGCAACCCTTACTCATAATAGAATATAGGTTATTGAATGATGCAAACAAAAGAATATTACATCATGTAGGAAACTAGAAATTCTGACTTCTCATCCGACCTGTGAACTGATTTAAAAATGAGGTACCAGTGGTTTGCCCATGTTATCACTGCAGTCAGCCGGGATTGAACCTATGCTTGACCATGGCTGACACTATTCCTCTGAGCTACTGTGTTTGGTTTTTGGGGGAATACCTACTGTGTGAACAATAATTTCCAATTCACCATTGTAATAACCAAATATTAAGTACCAACCTACAAATAAATAAGCCAAATTTGATAAATATGGCCTATTGGTGTGCAAATACAATACTACAATGAGGTATCCCTGTAGACAGATAAAGACGCACATCACTTGACAAACTACTTTTTGGGTTCGGGGAGCACCAAAACAAAATACTGATAACTCAAATTCAAAGATTTTGGCAAAAACAATACTTTTTCCATGGTAAAGGGGGAGAAAGTAAAAAGAAAACACTGAAATGGATTTTAAATTTTATTTGTACAAAAAGCTTCATAGTAAATAACTTTTTTATCAACAGTGAATAGAAAAACTTAAACTAAGTACTTTTGTCACCAACAAAAAATCCTGACTATTTATATGAACAAGTTTTTTCATAGTGAATTTTATGTTTAAGTCAGTAAATCTTAACTCTCAATTCAGTAAATCTTAACTATTAATTCAGTAAAATTAAGTAGTATTCTCTCAACTGCCCAGCTTAGTGATCTTGTACACATACCAAGATCAATTCTTAATCTCACATTGTATGTTGAGAGAATGGATGTATCATTGTCAATACTCAATTCACATCACTCAATATAACATTGATTCTGTAATGCACTCAAAATAAGCGTCATTGTCAACCATACTTATTACCCACACGAATGGTGATGGTGATGAATAGTTGCTTCCAACAATAGCAATGTTTTGTCTGGTTTATTGAAATTTGTTGCTCAAAGACAATTTTACAACTGATTTTCATACAAATTAGATTTTATAACTTATTCATCTTTTTATGTTCACCTTTAGCGGTTCATTAACATAAACACTGATTCACCTTTTATCAAACATAATAATAGTGGTTTTAAAAATTGTAAATATCTAAATACAAAATGTTTTCTAACCCCTGTGTTTTCTATTATTGTAATAACTAAAAGGAGTATTGTTGTTTATTTGTTGAAGCCGTAACCTTTTAAAATGATGGATTGGTTATTAGACAAGTGCCCCTCCATCTCCCACCTAAAGCTTTTACTCAACCCAGCCAATAAATTCACCACTTAGCTGGATAGTTGAGAGGCTACTGCTCAATAAAAAAAGTTATATTAGTCTTATCAGGTAAGGTAGTAAAACCCTGAATATATACAATGTATTATAACATTTAAACATAAATTCATAACCATTAACTTCACTACAGGCCCAGCTCTAGGGGCAGGTGACCTGTGTCACTCCTAGGATGGCACATTTTAGGGAGTGGACAATTTTGCAATGTTAACATTACAAATATATGGAGACATAAATAATTTTACATAGACCAAAGCTGAAAACCAAACAAATAATTACAAAAACCTAACTTAGAAAGTACAACATTAATTTTTTACATGTATTTAACACCTCCAAATTTGATTCTAAATTGTTGACATTGTGATTTTTCTCAACCAGATGTTCAGCAAACTTAGATTTTCGTGTCTTCAATTTAGGTTTAGGCATATGTTCTGAAAATCTTTTCTAAAATGACTTGCCTGTCTGTCTGGTATAAAACTTTAGGCAGCCCGAACAATTCAATTTATATACACCAGATTGGTCGGCTTTATTAGCTTTTGAAACACATTTACGGTCATTAGGTTGCTTCTCTAGTCTATTAGATCTTAGTCTGTTGTCTTGGTTTTTTTTTGTTTTACAAGTCATTTTAATGCTGTTTTTTAAATTCTTTTGTTTAAGTGTGGTATAGTGATTTTCCGTATTTAACTGAGATGAACCACTGATTTATTTCTTGGCTGTTTTGTACACTAGTTGAGCTGTTCTCTTTGCTTTGTTGTTTGTTTAACCAATTTATTAACTATATCACTTTTGTAACCATTTTCAACAGCAATAATTTTATTATTGAGACTTCGTTATCATAGTCTTCTTTGTTCATGGGTAAAAAAAGCCCATAGTCTTCTTTGTCCGCCTGGCTTACGAGGCGGTGAACTAAGCTATTATAAGCTGCCATCTTAAGCGCCATAGGGTGGTAAGACTACATGTACTGTATGGTCAGTTGCGGTTGCAGTTGGCTTGTGATGAATTGAAAATTTTATTTTATCCGTCTTTTTCTTTATAGCTAATTCCAAACAATTTATACTATTGTTGTTTTATATTTCTAACATGAATTTTAAATCGAAGTGACTGCGTACACGTCCAATGTAAGGGCAAATTCATTTCGCTACCGCTTAGGTTAGGTTGGGTTAGGTTACGTTACGTTATGTTACGTTAGGTTAGGTTAGGTTACGTTAGGTTAGGTTAGGAGGTTTTCTGGCTCTCAATTTGTTTTAAAAATCACAGGAAAAGTAACGTACGGTGCATAATTTGGAACGGACGTGAACAGTAGCGGCTCACATCGGACGTGTACGTAGCCACTGCCATTTTAAATTGTTAGATTTTGTTCAGTAGTTCCAGTCGTTAAGCATTTACTTTATAAAACAACAGAGTGTCATCAACATATCTTTTACATAATGTTATTTGGCTTTTATATTTGATACCTGATGGAAATGTGTGGGTGTTCTTTTATATTTCTGATCAAATAATGTCGAACATCTGGTTGAGAAAAATCACAATGTCAACAATTTAGAATCAAATTTGGAGGTGTTAAAAACATGTAAAAAATCATCTTTTATGATTTTCACTTGAGGAGTTGCAAATCTACGCCTTCAAAATTGATCCTGGAAAAGTTCTGAGTTAGAAACTCAAATACAAGTCAAACAAATTATTTGACTGCGTTTCCTACTTTGAGGACAAAGAGACAGACCAGCTGATTAGGTCTCAAGGTCAACAAATTGGAGTGGGTTGATAAGAATCCTCAGTCGGTGTCTTTTGCCGGCCAGCAGAACAAGTATTTCATGTTTAAATGTGTGTATGTGTTGTGTTTTAGTATTTAATTTCAGTTTTTGACAAAATAAATTTCTGCAATAAAAGAAAGACATTTTTGTCCATGATGATGGAACAAGAGTTTCGAAACATGTAGGGATGGAAACTGAACTGTAGACTGAAACTGTATTTCAGTTGTCATATAACAGTTCTCGAGGCATTCAACAATGAGTAAATTCCCTGATTTTTAGAATTTTCAGTAAATTTATAGCAGCAAGGGTGAAAAATGATAATTTTCCACTTGTCAATAACTTAACAGAGTTGTCAATGTGATCAGTGAGCACAAATAAAAATACAAAGAACGAAAAACTAGAAACCTCAGAAAGATTTTGTGAGAATCACTATCCATCAACTAACATTCTTTCAATTTCCAAAGTAAAGGAAATATTCACTTTTCTAGATTATTCTATTGTGGTAGATACCTTTTTACCATATTAATGATACATAAACAAAATTATACAAGCTAAATAGTTAGCATAGTTGGTTTGTCCAGTAATGACTCAAATAATTTTTCAGGAACTTTTTGATTGTGAGTAACATGATCCATGACTTGTGAAATGGCAAAATCTACATCTAAATTTCTTGATACTTCTCTCTATTGTAAGCATTTATAAAGTGTAAAGTAATTAGTGCAAAGTAATTATTAAATAAAACCTATAAAACCATTACTAAGAATAATTCAAAGTTCTTTGTTGTTTTTTACAATGCATACACAAATAGAAGTAGTGCTGAGTCTAGGAAGGTGTACCACAAAGTCCAATTATGAAGCTCAGCCTGTGTGTTAAGTTTTTAGTTTACTGAATAAATATCAGATGTTTTTTTAATAATGCTCCTAAATTATAAATGTAATATTTTTTAAACAATGCTCCTATACTGATCAACCAGTAGAAATGACTATGTAGTGATTATTGGTCATTGTACAAAGTACTTACCCATTTATCTGATCATTTAGCTAAATTTAAAAACCAGGAATGAATTTTCTTTTGGCCGTGCTAGTAGGAGGCTTTTTAACTGCCGGGGTCAGCTGTTTGTGGGGAGTTGTGTCGGCATCCTGGAGCAGCCTCCGCCTCTTGCAAGCGGGCTTGTCAGAGTCATAGGACAGGAAAGAGGGAGGAGGAGAGGGTGGGTTGGGGGTGGGGGGAGTTGGAGGTGTTCTCAGAGTCCGGGGTAGTGTCTGTCCTGGGTTGGCCATCCAAGGGGAAGGCTCTTCCGGAGATTTGGTGGGACTCTCAATCTCCATGGCTGGTCTGACATAAGGTGTGCTTGCCACTGTAGGCTTCAATGAGGACATGTCTGGAAAAAATAAAAGTTCAATTTCATATCTTACTTGTTAAACATCACAGGCTAAGAGCCTGATTAAGAAGTGAGGTGCCCATAGGCTTGAGTTGATTTGGTGCCCCCCTCCACCTATTAAAGGGGGATGTGTGTTGCAAATACTCGATGAACGAGTGTCATCTGTACGCGACCCGACATAGCTTAATTTTTTGTAGGCTCTATGCGTTAAGGGGATACCAGCGTCAGGAATCTTTGACTCTTTTCAAAGTAGAGTTCCATATCTCTTTCCATCCAATGAGTGGTTGCCAAATCTCAGGGGCAGGCACCGCTGGTATCCCCTTAAAGCATATTTTCTGATTTAAAGGGTCCTATATCTCTCGGTTTCAGTCCCATCGGAAAAGACGGCCGGATCGTGTAACATCGGCCGTAAATGACTATCGCACTGTATAACATCGCGGCCATAATTGACGATCGCACCACATAATATCGGCCATAAACACGACCGACCTATACAACAACAATGTAACAGATGACTGAACCATATGCTAGTTACTGTAACTGATGATCGCAACGTGTGCCTTTGACCATAAATAACAATCACAACACATTTTATAAAGAAACCATGACGATCGCGCCCCTATCCACCGAAAAAGATGACCAGAACATGAAATATCTGCCGTAAATGACGACTCCATCGTGTAATCATGGCCGTAATTGACAATCGCACCACGTGATACAGGCCGAAAATGACGCGATCGCACTACGTTAAATTGACTGTAAAAGACGATTGCACCATTTTAAGGATATAATATCCCGTCCTGAACTACTCCTAAAATAAAATAAATACCACCCAAAAACAGAATATTTTTTCCTAAAATCATCCCAAAATTTCGGGACCTGTCCATCCCTAATCAAGAGATAAGGAACAACTAAACTAACCTGTCAAACTAAGAATAAAGCAGGTGTGGCGACGGGAAAGGGTGCGCAGATCCAAAATCCCCTTTACCAAATTGATCCATCGCACTTCCAAGATTATTTTTAAAAAATTGTGCCCCTATGGCGCCAGCGCCCTAGGCTACAGCCTAGTCAGCCTAATGGTTAATCAGACCCTGTACAGGCTCTACTGTGATTTAAACAAATTTATCACACTATAGTAACAGACCAGTGTTCACTGAACCAATGTGGTAACACTCAATTTTCAAAATGATACCAATATAATTAACATTGACTGCAATTTTCCCTTACTTCATACATCACCACAGAGTGGATACACGTTGACGAATGGAGCACTAAATATTAAGACTTATGCTTGATAGAAATTACATGACTATTTCTTTGGCAGGTGTAATAAACTGTTAAAGAATAAACTAGGTTTTATTTACCAAAAATTTCCTAAGTAAAACATAAGTAACACAAAATAATAGATAAACAATTTCAAGGAAACATATTACATTACAATAAGTCAACTGACATTCAAAATATCATCACATTCTTCCCATCTAGTAAATTTTATAGTCTGTGGACTTAATGGGTCTCCTGTCTCTGATTGGTTTGCGTAGTCGTTCCCTAGCCGTCCTCTGAGGTTGGACATCCTCAGGAAGACTTGTATATGATGACTTTGGGATGGTGACTGACATGAATCTGGGTTAGGATGATGTGAGGATAATGGTAATAGCGTGGTATCAGGTTCTAGCTGTTGGGATCCCACTAGAATTGTGTGGTTGGTGACTTGGTGTTCAATTTCATCGTTATGATATGGTCTTTCAGTCTACTGAAGGCTCACATCTCCTCTTGGTGATAAGTGTCTTGAGTTCACAATTGACTCTTTTCTTTCATTAGTACGGATTAGCAAATTTTTTTGGATTTACTTCAAGCACTTCAACCTCCTCAACCATAGGGTTGCATTTACTGTTCCTTACTTGCTTTTTCATAAAAGTTTTCCTTGCATAGTCAGCCAAGTTGGGATCGCATCTCCGTTACTCGATCTTCGTCCCAGGACTACCTTAAAACTGGTCTATACCAGTTTGGAGGCCGATACTGGGTACAGCAAATGAAGTTGTCATTACATATGGTAATCTTTTGGCTGTCCATTATGACAAACTTCCCTTTCACCTTTGGTCCCTCCATTTGCAGCGGCTAGGGACAGAATCTCCGGGTTTGGTCCCCAACCTACCAACCTGAGAATAGATGGACCCTGGCTGTTGTACATGGATACCCTGTCAGTTGAGTTAACCAGTTGGAGGGCAGAGTGCGGGTCCCCTGTTTGAGAGCCTCATCCCAGCTGTCACAGGAGCACGGGAGTTGGCCCTCTGAAGGGTCGATTTGGCTGCCGTCCCATCCCACCCTTTCCTTTCCTGCTATATCCTATCCTTCCGGTAACCTGCGCAATATTCCTGCTTGTGGAAGATGTGCCTAGCAGCTATGCTGCGATTTCCTAATCCGCAACAATTGTGAATGATGATGATACTCGATCTTCTTTGATGTCTGAACATCCTTTCATGGGGAGTACAATCGGTCGCTGTGCATAGAAGGGAGCTAATGCAGTGAAGGGCTTCACCCAGTACATTTTCCCATAGAGTGATCATCAACTGTCGTGATTTGAGTGCCAGTTGTACGGTATTCCATATAATCCCACTGAACCTCTCTATTTGCCCATTTCCACATGGATTGTACAGACTCGATCGACTAGTTGCTATTCCTAAATTATGTAAGAACGATTTGAGTTTTTCTGATATGAACCCTGATTGCTGTGTATGTATGATGGTGTTCCAAAAATGCTGAAGAGTTTGTAAAGGTTCTTGATTGATCATGGTTTTAGAAGACATGTCAGGGCAGGGGAGTGCAAATGGGTAACGTGAATATTTATCTACAATAGATAAAATGTAATTATTATTCGTTGCTGAAGGAATCGGCCTTTTAAAAATCTCTCTTTTAAAATCTTTTAAAGTCTCTAACACAGTGTCAAGGCTTTGATAAGATGTCCACTTGAGTTTTTCAAGATACTTGGTTTTATTTCAGCGCACACTGGGCAGGCTGCAGTCATTTTCCTAACATCCTCAACCGAATAAGGAAGATTATGTGTTCGGACCCAATGTGCCATTCGAGTTATGCCTGGATGACATAATGATTTGTGTAAGTGGAATAAACTTTGATTCATCATTGAGCTACAGAGTCAAGTAAAAACGTCAGCAACTGTATTTTGACAACCAGGTCTGTAAACAGTGTCGAAACCAAAACAAGACAGTTTGAGTCTCCACCATTGAAGTTTCTCATTCTTTATTTTGCTGCTGTGTTTTTTATCAAAAATGAAAGATACTGATCTTTTAGCTGTCAATAGCATTAAATGACGTCCAATTAAGAAGTGCCTCCATTTTCTAACTGTCTCGACAATGTGTTATGTTATGTGTTGTTGAAGGGACGGATTCAAAGATCCTCACACGTCAACCGAAGCTTATTGTGTGTCCCTAGTATGTTAGTTGGGCGAACCAATTCCCGTACCCTTTACATGATCCAGGAGTTTTTTCCAAAAAATAACGTCCCATTCATCACCTGGTTGCTTGCAACCAAACAGAGCCCTTCTCCTTGCATCGAGTTTCTCGCAATCCAGTATGATGTGCTTGGCAGTCTCTTCAGTCTGATTGCAAAGCCTACACACCTGACTTTCATTTTTAAGTCCAACAGTGTGGAGATGTTTCCTGAAGTGGCCGTGTCCAGTTATCAAAGCAATCACCTGCTTAACCCGACCTCTGCCCAACCTCACCAACCAGTTAGTGAAGTAAGAGCTAAACCTTGCCATTGCAAGTCCCTAAACCATTTGTTGATCGTGTGAAAAGCAGTTGTTTTGCTTATGCCACAGTTTGGCTCTGTACCAAATAATGACATACCGGAACCTCATTTAGCAAGCTTATCTGCACACTCATTGCCACCTATGTCTATATGGCCAGGTACCCAACCAAGAGCACCGAGTTGCGTGTTGCGAGTTCGCTGAGTGCGTTGTAACACTCCCACACTAATTTTGACTTGATTTCGTTGGAGTCAAGAGCCTAGAGGGCAGCCTGACAATCTGACAAGATTACTATATGCTTGTCGCAATAGCGTCTGGCAAGGCCTAGATTGGCACAAACCATGATGCCACAAATTTCTGCTTGAAAAATAGTACAGTATTGTCCCAGACTTGCGCAGAGTTCTGTTCTGGGTGATACACTGTACACCCCGTAGCCAGATTTTCCTTCAATGAGAGAGCCGTCCTCGACAATAGCTGCAGCTTCTTTTTTTATTATTGAGTGTTTCTTTTCAATGTCTGATAAGGATCGTGAAAAAAAGCAACTGGACGACCCATTTGACTCAGTGTTGCTGCAAGAGCATTTTCCAATGCAAAAGCTTCAATTAAAAAAGGGACAGAATCCTCAATACAACAGCACTTCTATGCTCTTCTTTAAATTTTTCGTACTCAGAAGCAACGTCTGGAGGAACTGAGAATATTTTATATTTAACTAGCCTATGTACTTTCTCAGTCTTGCTGATTATACTATCAATCACACGTTGAAAACATGCTACTCCATTGGTAACTCCAAACGGTATTCTGTTAAAATGGTATAATTTTCCCCCTGCTTCAAAAGCTGTATACTTATTTTCATATTCATAAATACCAAATAGGGATTACATGGTAAGCACTTTTCAGGTCAATTGTGCTGAATACCTGATACTGCAGCTGGGTAAGTTTATACTTATTTGGGCAACACAAACCTTAGTATTCAAATGCAGCGTGGATCCTCGCTCAATATTGTGTTGTGTTTTGTGTTTTTTTATTTTTTTAAGATTGACCAAGGACCCACACAGCATTTGAATACTAAGGTGAGTGTTGCTCAAATAACTAATAAAATAAATATGGCTTTAAAGCTATTGAGGCTTTCTACCATTCAAAAAAATCTGCATCGCCGCGGGAAAATAAATTGTTAAGATAAGGAAGCGATGTAAAGGACTGAAACATTATTTGTCCACTGCAACAATAAATTAAGTTAATAAAATACTCTTAGCTTTTAAAGGAAAAAATAAAAGCAATTCTCAGTTTTTTTTTAATTCAAAAAAGTTATTTATATACTAATTGGATGAGCAAAGCGAATCCCTGGATTTATTAAGAAAGCTGAATAAAAGACCTCACAATCCTTTCATAAAAGTCCTCACCAAATCTTACTATTAGACATAGACATACTTTATTATAAAACATATAACATTCCTTACATATAAAAACATACAGAACAGGTGCATCGTCAGAATATGGTAAGAACTATAAAACTAAATTGTTATGATATTTTAAATCTCATCTCATACAAAATAAAAATAAAAACAAAATTAAATCAAAACAAAATTAAGTCAGGGGATTTTTATAAAACTCCTGCAAAGAATAAAAGGCTCTGTCAATAAGTTGGACCTTTAATTTCTCTTTAAACTGGTGATTGTTAATGAATTTAAAATCTACAGGCAATACATTGTACATCCTCAAACTGGCATACAATGGACTTTTTTCAAACCAAGCGATGTTGTAACTTGTACCTTTTATTAATTTATATTTTTCAATTCATATCTTATTTTACAATTAAAAATTTGCTTGGCCTATTTTCTTCTTATCTCAGGGTCGTTTTTTATGGGTGCGTGGTGGGAGCTATGTAAGATGAATGAAACGCCATTTCAATAATCAAAATTTTATATTGATTTCATTTCAGGGCAAATAATAAAATACAAATTCACTTATTAGAAAGGGAAAGGAAACACAGAAATTATCCTACTCCTATTTTTTAGGCTATAGGAAAGGAAACAGAGAAGTTATGTCATAACTATCAGAAAATGTTTTTTTGTTGAAAGTCAATAATAGTTTTTACTTTGAAGCTTATCCTTTTATCAATAAAATTTAGAATGTTACTAACTTCGTTTTATCGGTTCATAATAATTATTGGGACATTGTGCAATAAGTCTCCTGATCCGTTTTCCTACTTACGCCAATTTAATCTTGAATTATGGATTCCAATTTAATTAACCATCACCGACTGGTTAATATGTTCAAGCAAAACCAATACTTAAAAACTTTACATTGTGTTGTGAAATAGTTCAGCCTGCTCAAGAGCCAGGACTTACACGTCTTCACTTCACGGAAGGGGAAGACAGACAGAGACTCCTTCACGCTCGTGAATGTTGTATAAAGAAAATGGCGAAACTAAAAATCCTTTGTCTAAAAGCCTTCGTCATTACAGAAATGTCCCTTTGCCTCGTAATTTGTATTAATAAAAGAGACCCCCCTAGGCATCTAATGAATCCTCGCAATCCCATTGGTTGAGTCAGTCACCTGACTTCAAAGAGACTCACCTTATTGGAATACACAGACTCGAGTTATTATGATTTTTACCACTATATTTCAAGATTTCTCTTCTTTTTATCCCTATTTCCAACTAATGACCTCCTTCACTCTACCTATATTTCGTCTGAAACTATAATTCCTATATCCCTATTTCCAACTATGACCTTCTTCACTCATCTGAAACTTAAATTCTTGCATTTCAGTATTTAAGGTTATGTAATTTAATTTATTAAATTATTTACGATTTACGCTATAAATAGTATATTTTATTATTATAGATGTAATTTTGAGATTCTTTTATCCTTTAACAGTTTTGATTTTATCCGTTAGTTTATCCTTAATCACGTCATTTGTTATCGATCAATTGTTGCTCAATAGGTTTGCATTTACATTGTAAATTTTATCCATCAGTTTTTTAAAGTTGGTTTCTATGATTCTTCTCTTCCTACCTATATTTCCTAAACTAATTCATTTCTTTACTACAATTTGGACTTATTAAAAAAAGTTTTTTAATAGGCTAATCTTTTAATCTCACTAAATAGGCCTATAGCCTATTTTGACAATTTTATTAATATTTTATATGAAATACTTTTATTAGGCCATATATATGTGACCCGCTACAATGTTTGGGAAGTCTAAAATTGGTTTAATTTTTTGTGTTATAACTATGCTGGAATTTTAATGATTCAGGCAGATGAAATTTCATGTGATGAATATAACTTAATATTTCATAAATATATACGGGATGTAATAAAAGACGTCTCACAAAACTTTTATTACATCCCGTAAGTAATAACAACACGTAGTATTCTAATCAAAAAGTTGTTTATAAATATATAAGCTGGGCAGTATTAAAATTTCTAGATTTTTAAAATTAATTTTACAAGAACTTCGTGGGTGGGAATTTGTCATGATACGGACTATTCTCTTTTGCAGTCTAAAAATTGATACTTGATGCTTGTCCCCATAAGATTAATCCATACTTCAAAATGTATTTGATGTAGGCATGGTACAGTATTTTCATTGTCTCTATGGGGACACATTCCCGTAGGTGAAAAAATACAAAAGATGTAGATCTGATTTTTTTTCATAACAGAATCTATATGAATTTTCCAATTTATGTTTTCATCTACATAGATGCCTAAGAATTTTTGGGATTTGACTAGATTAGAAAAGTGTGTTACTTCATTAATTTTTTTTGCTGAAAATTTAATTAGTTGTGTTTTGTCGAGGTTGGGTTTTAACCCATTTGATTCAAACCAATTATCCATATCCTTCGTCACATTTGTTAGTGATGTAGATAGTTCTTCATGACTTCCGTGCTTCACAATTGCAGTTGTGTCATCAGCGAACAAAATTAAATCTTACTTATAGCTTTAGGAAGATCATTTAAATAGATTAAAAAGAAAAGTGGACCAAGAATTGATCCTTGTGGAACGCCAACAGACACACCTTTCCATGCTGAGAAGTGCCTGGTCCCATTTTCTGAAACTATTGTTCTTTGTTTTCTTTTTAAAAGGTAAGATTTTATTAAAGAAAGACATTTTCCTGAAACTCCATAGTCATTTAATTGTAAAAAGAATACCAAATGATCAACACAATAAAAGGCCTTGGAAAAATCAGAAAATACACCAGCTGTAGCCTGTGACCCATCCACAGTCTCTGTGACTTCATTTACAAATTGTGTGAGAGCTGAAACTGTGCTGAAATTTTTTCTAAAACCAAACTGTTTATTATAAAATAAGATCCCGCTACACCCAAAATCTACATACTACCTAAGATCCACAAAGCTATAATCCCTCCACCTGGTAGGCCAATTGTAGCCGGCTGCGACTCCCTAACTGAAAGAACTTCAGCCTACGTTGACTCGTTCCTCCAACCAATAGTACAGAACCTACCATCCTACATAAAGGATACTAGTGACTTCTTATTGAAGGTTTCCCAAATAGAACAACCTCTACCCAAACACACCATTTTAGCCACAGTAGATATCACCTCATTATATACAAACATTCCCCATGTTCATGGCCTAACAGCAACTGAAGACGCGCTCAACAAACAAAGGACCAAAGGGTCATTACCCACAACCTCGTGTATCATTTCCCTAATAAGATTTATACTAGAGAAGAATTATTTCCAGTTTTAGACAAGTACTATCTCCAGATCAAGGGCACAGCAATGGGGACGAAAATGGCGCCATCGTACACTAACATATACATGGGCAAACTTGAAGAATCTTTTCTCAAGACACAAGTCCAGAAGCCCCTTTGCTGGCTAAGATATATTGATGATATATTTATCATCTGGACCCATGGACACGATAGCCTTGAAACCTTTTTACATAACCTCAACCAATTCAGCCCTCTAAAATTCACATGGAACTACTCGGTACACACCATAGACTTCCTGGATGTTTCACTCAGACTTTCAGAAGGAAAAATAAACACTTCAGTCCACATCAAACCTACGAACCATCAACAATATCTTCAATTCAATAGCTGTCACCCCAATAATACCAAACGCTCCCTTCCATACTGCTTGGCCCTGAGAGGCAAACGCATCACATCGGACCAAAAAGATTTACAGGATTACAACAACAAAATCCAAGTGGCTTTTGGAAACAGAGGCTATCCTCCTCAGCTGGTGAAATCCCAGATTACTGCAGCTCAGCACCCCAAAACTCAACCTACTAAATCCCAAAACTGCTCTGAATCGACCAACCTCATCACCACCTTTCATCCTGGCCTACATAAACTTAATAGCCTACTGAAAACCGGCTACAAAATCTTGGACTGCTCCAGCCAAACCAAAGGCCTTTTGAAGAAACCACCATCAGTAGTATACAGATAACCACCCAACCTGAAAAACCTATAGTTCACACTTCAGCCCACATCAAACCTACGAACCATCAACAATATCTTCATTTCAATAGCTGTCACCCCAATAATACCAAACGCTCCCTTCCATACTGCTTGGCCCTGAGAGGCAAACGCATCACATCGGACCAAAAAGATTTACAGGATTACAACAACAAAATCCAAGTGGCTTTTGAAAACAGAGGCTATCCTCCTCACCTGGTGAAATCCCAGATTACTGCAGCTCAGCACCCCAAAACTCAACCTACTAAATCCCAAAACTGCTCTGAATCGACCAACCTCATCACCACCTTTCATCCTGGCCTACATAAACTTAACAGCCTATTGAAAGCCGGCTACAAAATCTTGGACTGCTCCAGCCAAACCTTTTGCCTTTTGAAGAAACCACCATCAGTAGTATACAGACAACCACCCAACCTGAAAAACCTATTAGTTCATCCCAAACTTCCAGACCCCACTGTAACAAAACCAGATAAACTACCACCCGGCTCATACCATTGTGAAGAAACCAAATGCAAAACCTGTAACATGAATCCTCCTACCTACACATTCACTAGTAATTTTCACAAAACCCAATACCAAAGGACACCATACCTGCAATACAGAGAATCTAATTTACCAATTAGAATGTAAGCAGTGTCAGGCACAATATATTGGCCTAACTACAGAAACTCTCCGGAAAAGGATGAATCAACACCTTGATACACAAGGTGACAAGGATAGACATGATGTCAAGTCGGAAAAAGGAAAACCTGTAGCACAACATGCCAACAGCCACAATCTTTGCTTCAATGACTGTTTCACCACAAGAGTATTAAAATCGATTCCCAAAAATCAGTGCAATAGCTCCATGCTCAGAAGATGGGAGTTAGCCTATCAATTTGTCACTAACTCCAGGTCACCCCCTAACCTCAATATCAGATAATCCTCCTCTCCCAAAAAAAACCCTAACCTAACCTTACCTTACACAGCTAGCTTAATATAACATATGAACACTTTCAAAAGACAAAAATAGTTTTCTCCATCTTTCTAAGTGTTTTTAGTTGTTTTTTTGTCTTTTTACATAAACAATCAAAGTAGGACTTGGTGTGTACCAAAATCCAGTATTAATGTACAACAGGTTAATTTTAGTGGTGTTTGTGTGTTGTGGCAACACTGACTTAAGGACCAGTTTACAAGCAGCCATTTTATACTTCATTCTCTTCTCTTCTGATGAAGTCCCCAAGAGGGACGAAATATCAAGTGTTTTTTGTGTGTTTTTTATGTATCTCCTGTGCTACACCTGTTTTATTCTCTTCAGGTAAGCTAGCTGTCTATCCTTTTCCCAATTACCAAATTCTCACAGCCTAGAGCTTTTCAAAATGAACCTCACCTTAAAGTGTTAAAACCTTTCCCCTTTCATCCTCTTTTGGTTTCCTTTGTGTACTATCCTTCTCTCCTATTTCTTCACTATGGATCAAAGTCCATGCCTTTAAACTCAGCAAAATAACCTGCCATGTCTACTTCCTGGAAGCTTGCCTAGCACTAGGTTTGACCCCTGTAGGCCTAACAGTAAAACCTGCTCTCAGTGGAATGCCTCCTTTCAGTGGAACAAAATCAAAGTCCTTACACACCAACAAACTTTAGAACTTACCACTGAAGTCTTAACTATTTACAAGGAGCAAATAATTAGTCACAGCCAATCCCTCCAAGACCTCGTCCAGCTTGTCCTCGGCAACTACCCTAACCTAATAATTACAGTCAACAATATCATCAAAAAAAGCTGTGAGTAACATGGAACAGGAAGCCAAAAAGAAACTGAAGAAACTTTCAATCATCTGTAAAAATCATCTCATCAGCAATAACTACATAAGCCTACAAATTCCTCATCGGAAAGCCCCCTTGATTGCTGACAAACCCAGTCTTGCTTCTCTTTTAGGCCTACCCACCCCTACCAAACACCAAGTGATCCTTCCCTCCCACAAACCTGAAGGCTCTGTCAGGACTTCACCTAAGGTTCCACCTGAATCAGATACTCAAATCTGCAATATTTCCAGTTATAATCTGTCGGAGTCAGAGAAAATGGTCCTTTCTAAGGGTTTGAGTTTCTGCCCCACCCCAGCCTTTGACCACTTCACTAATAAAAGATATCATGTCACTGGCACGAAAACTCCGCATAAAACATTATTTTTCCAACAACCCTAACAACTCTGATCCTACCACAGGTAATGCTTCAGCCTTAGAACAACTCAAACCTGCGTCAGACTGGGATCCACCACCTCTCCCATCAGACCATCCTATAGAACAGTATATTAATTTTCTCGTTCAAAACGTGCCTGATCCCACCTTTGCCACCTCAGTATCCAATAGTACTGAGAACAATCTTTCTTTTGAAGAGAAAAAGGCCATCAAGTCCCTGAAAAACAATGACTCCATCATGGTTCTTCCGGCCGACAAAGGTCAACGACTGTTGTTATGGACAAAGCTGATTATGTCACAGAAATTTACAAACAGTTATCTGACACCAGCACCTACCGAAAACTAGGCAGTGACCCCACCCAAGCTTACAAAACTGAACTGACTGTACTTATTAACAACCAAGCCAAAGCCAACCAAATTTCTCCTGAAACTATCAAACTTATGATCCCAGAAAATCCTACAACACCCAAAATCTACATACTACCTAAGATCCACAAAGCTATAATCCCTCCACCTGGTAGGCCAATCGTAGCCGGCTGCGACTCCCTAACTGAAAGAACTTCAGCCTACGTTGACTCGTTCCTCCAACCAATAGTACAGAACCTACCATCCTACATAAAGGATACTAGTGACTTCTTATTGAAGGTTTCCCATATAGAACAACCTCTACCCAAACACACCATTTTAGCCACAGTAGATGTCACCTCATTATATACAAACATTCCCCATGTTCATGGCCTAACAGCAACTGAAGGACCAAAGGGTCATTACCCACAACCTCGTGTACCATTTCCCTAATAAGATTTTTACTAGAGAAGAATTATTTCCAGTTTTTAGAAAAGTACTATCTCCAGAACAAGGGCACAGCAATGGGAACGAAAATGGCGCCATCGTACGCTAACATATACATGGGCAAACTTGAAGAATCTTTTCTCAAGACACAAGACCAGAAGCCCCTTTGCTGGCTAAGATATATTGATGATATATTTATCATCTAGACCCATGGACACGATAGCCTTGAAACCTTTTTACATAACCTCAACCAATTCAGCCCTTTAAAATTCACATGGAACTACTCGGTACACACCATAGACTTCCTGGATGTTTCACTCAGACTTTCAGAAGGAAAAATAAACACTTCAGTCCACATCAAACCTACGAACCATCAAAAATATCTTCAATTCAATAGCTGTCACCCGAATAATACCAAACGCTCCCTTCCATACTGCTTGGCCATGAGAGGCAAACGCATCACATCGGACCAAAAAGATTTACAGGATTACAACAACAAAATCCAAGTGGCTTTTGAAAACAGAGGCTATCCTCCTCAGCTGGTGAAATCCCAGATTACTGCAGCTCAGCACCCCAAAACTCAACCTACTAAATCCCAAAACTGCTCTGAATCGACCAACCTCATCACCACCTTTCATCCTGGCCTACATAAACTTAACAGCCTACTGAAAACCGGCTACAAAATCTTGGACTGCTCCAGCCAAACCAAAGGCCTTTTGAAGAAACCACCATCAGTAGTATACAGATAACCACCCAACCTGAAAAACCTATTAGTTCATCCCAAACTTCCAGACCCCACTGTAACAAAACCAGATAAACTACCACCCGGCTCATACCCTTGTGAAGAAACCAAATGCAAAACCTGTAACATGAATCCTCCTACCTACACATTCACTAGTAATTTTCACAAAACCCAATACCAAATCAAAGGACACCATACAGAGAATCTAATTTACCAATTAGAATGTAAGCAGTGTCAGGCACAATGTATAGGCCTAACTACAGAAACTCTCCGGAAAAGGATGAATGGCCATAGACATGATGTCAAGTCGGAAAAAGAAAAACCTGTAGCACAACATGCCAACAGCCACAATCTTTGCTTCAATGACTGTTTCACCATCAGAGTATTAAAATCGATTCCCAAAAATCAGTGCAACAGCTCCATGCTCAGAAGATGGGAGTTAGCCTATCAATTTGTCACTAACTCCAGGTCACCCCCTAACCTCAATATCAGATAATCCTCCTCTCCCAAAAAAACCCTAACCTAACCTTACCTTACACAGCTAGCTTAATATAACATATGAACAGTTTCAAAAGACAAAATAGTTTTCTCCATCTTTCTAAGTGTTTTTAGTTGTTTTTTTGTCTTTTCACATAAACAATCAAAGTAGGACTTGGTGTACCAAAATCCAGTATTAATGTACAACAGGTTAATTTTAGTGGTGTTTGTGTGTTGTGGCAACACTGACTTAAGGACCAGTTTACAAGCAGCCATTTTATACTTCATTCTCTTCTCTTCTGATGAAGTCCCCAAGAGGGATGAAATATCAAGTGTTTTTTGTGTGTTTTTTTATGTGTCTCCTGTGCTACACCTGTTTTATTCTCTTCAGGTAAGCTAGCTGTCTATCCTTTTCCCAACTTACCAAATTATTATAAAATAAATGATTTTGTTCGAAGTAATTTACTAACCTAAAATGTATAACTTTTTCAAATATTTTATAAAAGTTTCTTGAACATAAATTGGACGGTAATTGTTTTTGTCTGTTCTAAGACCCTTTTTGAAAATTGGAGTAATTTGTGAAGTTTAAGTCAAGTCACACAAAAAGCAATAAACAAAATTCCAAAGTATATTCTCATTATATAATCACCAGTTTAAAAAAAATATCCGTGTCCTGATAAAAATATATTTCATGTGTTCATGTGTATGAATTTTTTCTGGGCCAAGGTAGAAAAACAAGTTAGTTATCCTATTAGCAACTATGAAGTTTATATAATTAACTTATTCAATAGAACACTTTATGGTAAAGGCAGTCCCACACTCCTCGCGAACAGGCCTGAACATTCAGCCGAACTCCAAATGTTTGGAGTATTTTCGAGAAGTGTGGGAGTTACACGAACTTTGATTACGGGACGGAATGTTCAGTGAAAAATGGACGGAATGATCGGGAGAATGTTTTGGAGAATGTTTGACCAAATGTTCAAGCCTGTTCGCGAAAAGAATGGGACAGCCTTAAGCTTTAGTGAACACTTTCTCTACAATGTAATGTACAGAATTTGTATAACACTAACTGTTAGACAATTTTAATTTACTCAGTTGTCTATTGTCCGATACCCAATTTGGACTTTGTATAAGTCATACATGCGCAGTTTTAAATTAATACAACTTTAACTGTTATTTTTTTAGTAAAAACAAAGAACTACATCCCAAAGTTTTAGAATGTAGTTTGGGGACACCAATGTACAGAGTGTTCCATTTTAACTGGGCCACCGTTATTCAGTAATTCAGAAATTCAGGACCTTCTCCACTCTTTAGTGCCTGTAAAAATGTGACTTCTGAATTTAAAAACTCGATCGCCAATTTCCGTTATGGCGGCCAACTTGAAAAGTTTAAAAACAAACCCTACTTTTTAATATTATGATGTTATGATGTTTTAATATTTTAGATGCAATTATAAGAAATTTATATTCTTTGGAATATTTTCAAATGAGCTAACTCACCAGCCAGAGTCTGGTCGTTGAACGTGATGTTGCCGGCCTGTAGCCAGTTGTGCACCTTCTCAGCTGGGTCTTGCTCCACCAGTGTCTCTTCCTCCTGCTGCTGCCACTCCTCCTCATCCTCCACTTCCCACACAGAGATCAGCTTGGGAGCGAGCAGATCCACACAGTCCTCTAGATACCGCTTGGAACGTCTCCACCCTCCTCCTCCCTCATCCTCACCATATCCTCCGATCTTGGATGGCTCCTCTAGTGGGTAAGTGTCGGTCAGGGCTGTAACACCGTTAATTACAAACACTGTAAGAGGACCTGTTTTGACCACAATTCAGCAAATTTTGAGCCAGGTTACATTTATTTCACAATTTAAGGCCCCATTAATAAAAAGTTATACCAGGAATTCTCATGATTTTCTTCAGACTCAGCCTAAAGATCTAGCCAACTTACAAAAAGGCTAGATAAAACTTAGTTCAGATGGGGAATCAAATTAATAATTCTAGCTAGCCTAATTAAAAGAAAGCTTTTAATTTTCTTTAAACATTTTTTTTTATCAACATACGTTATGTATGATTCAAATATGCCTCCAGTCTAAATAAATAATTTAATTTACGATGTAGAAATAAATTTGCAAGCTGTTTTCCGTTTTGAGGTCTTAGTCACAAAAACCAGATGTTTTGAAATATTACATAGGCTACCATGGTAATGAATAATCAAATCAAAATCCATAATAATAATATTAGATCTCTGAAGACCCAAGAGGCAGAGCGCTTAGGGGTTTTAAAAAGGTAAATATGCTGATATGGAGTATCTTCATGCAAATTTCAGCTCAATCTGTTCAAGAGTATCTATATTTAAAATGCTAATTTTAGAATTAATGTAATCAAATGAGAAATCTGCCATGGCAAACTATCAGGTCAAGGTCCTAAAATATTTCATATAACAATTTTCATTAGGAATGTTACAAACAAAATAAGTCCAAATTTGTCACCAGGGCCCCACTGGCCTTAAAAGTTTCAATATATATCTTTGGCAGATGATGATTTTAAATTTGTTAGGAGATTATATAAACATGTTTGTCATATGTTCGTCAGTTTCTCCACAGAAAACAGCATAACAAATGTTTTTCGCTCTGATGAATTTTTCTGGGGTAGCTGAGATTGTCAGGGCTAGTTGTGTTAAAATGTAACACCCACAGAGGTCGGAATCACATTCCTTTTATAACAGTACTAGCTGGCCCGACAGACTTTGTCCTGTCCTAATGTCATTGAATTTGTTTTATGTCAAATACTCGTTCAATATGACTTTGTTCTCTTCGCTCACTCGCCTATAAAAAAAATTTACGTCCTATTCTCAGACCTACCGAATATACATACAAAATTTCATAAGAATCGGTCATGCCGTTTCGGAGGAGTTTTGTTACAAACACTGTGACACGTGAATTTTATATATTAGATGAATGAACGTACTTAAACAATTTCTAAGTATAAAAATAGGTATTATAATGTTGACTGACAACCCTAATATCACTAGGGCTTGTGTATATATATATATTATACCTTCTAGCAAAGGTAAAAAATTGTTGACATCAGTGACACTGACAGTGGTCGATTCCTTCTGCAGAGACATGCTTGGCTTGCTCCAATCAGAGTAGGCAGTCAGCTGTTTATCAGTCAGTTGACCGGAGGTTTCATTGTCGTCTGCACTGACTAGCTGTTGGATGAACACATCCCCTGTGGCAGACTGTCTCACAATGTGCAATCCATTTGCAGATGACAAATATGTCAGTCCAGTCATACTCTGGGAAAATCTGTACATATAAATTATAAACAGGTTTTGATTCAAATGTAAGGCAGTTTTACAAAAACTTCATAAAATTATAGGTGCCAAGTTAAAAGCGTAAAAGAGCCATATGAACATATCATGGCCTTCTGATTACATGAACAAGTCTAATCACAACCACTCTAAAAAATTCTAGGTATAATGTGGGAAAATACTAACCACACTACTATGGAAAAAAACTTGTGTTTCAAATGTAAAAATTTCTTCCAAAATATTTGTAAAATAAAATAAAAACAAAATGTCTTAGTTTTTGAGTTAGTTACACCAAAGCAGAATGTTTTCATTATTTCTGTAACAGTATGTGTAATATCCAAAAACGGTCTGCAAGCCTAACACAAAGATTTAACATTTGCATTCTGCAAGCATTGAAGTCTAATAAATTATTGGAATATAAATAAAATTATAAAACCTAGTAAATAAAATAAGTAGGCCTAACTAAAATAAACCAAACCCCAATAAAAATTATTAATTTTTCCTTGGCATATCTTATTTATTTAATTGCAAAAATAATAACACCTGTACACTATGTAGCCCTAACGAATTAATGTAAATAAAAAAATAAATCTTCCATTTAAATGATAGGAATATAGTATTAATAACTTTGTAATTTATGACAAACTTAATAAATAAATATCTAAAATCTCAAATAAGCACTTGTGCGTTACAACAAACATTATGATAAAATAACAAATCTGAAAGTGGTTTTAAACAACCAACAAATCAATGACAGTATATTGTACAAGCTGAAATTGGCAATAAGTACTTTTATATTCCCCAACATTTAAAAATACCCCCGTCGCAGCAAACCTGCATACTCAGCGAATTTCCAATGAATATATAACATAACACATTAAAAACTTAACAAGATTCATAAAAAATGTATTCACAAACAAGCGATATTTAAAATATCAATTATTCTCCATAAGAATAACATTGGGGATGAGTACGCAGGTTTGCTGCAACAAGGCACACAAAATAATGGGTTTTTATGCAAATATCAATAGAACTCATCTTAGTGAAGTCACATACCAAGTTTCATCCATATACATTCATAAATAAGCGATATATAACATTTTAAGTATTTTCCATAAGAATAACATGGGGACCAAGTACCTAGGTTTGCTGCTACAGGAACCATAGGCGAAAAATTGTTTTTTTTGTGCAAACAACAATAAACCACAACCAGATCAAGCCATATACCAAATTTCGCCAGTTTATGTTCATAAATAAGCGAGATATACAATTTTTCTTTTTCTCTATAAGAATAACATTAGACAATGTGATGTACACGACCTCGTCGATATACAAACACCAGGAGCGTAGCTTAATGAGTACCCTTTAGAGTAGGTTTCCCACAATGAGACAAGTTTCCTAGGTTTAACACTTTTATTTAGTCCTCACTTCACTCTCTCTGGTAAAGTACAATTGGTAATAATACCTAAGTTATATATACCTAAGTTAAGTATAATCAAATTGGTTAACCCCAGGTAGCGTCCTGGAGGCAGCACGGTCAAAGTGACTTGATCCCCCTTGATAATTTAGAGACTGTACCTTGATTTATAAGGAAATCAGACCACCCAATTTAATGTGTATTAATCCCTCGTTAATATTCCCTTTTATCAAATAATCCCACACACAAAAAACTACTACCGAACTCAAAACCCCAAAATGAATTTAGTCTTCCTATTCAGACAGGGCTCAACCCTACACAGTAACCAATACGTCTACTCACCCACCTGGAATCTCCTGGGCCCAGTGCCCCACTGACCCCGATACAAAACAAGCCACCCTATTTAACTGACCGCCTTCTACTGAGTGTCAAAGCACCCAGTGTTTACATAAACACCTCCAGAACGCTTCCTAGTCGGCGAGGTCTTATTTCTCACAACAAGGGTTCAGAGACCTAGCTACAATTAGTTGTTCACAATACAAATGACTTATAAAATAACTCTAAACCTTTTAACCCCCCATTACAACAACGTACTGTGTTTAGCACTTTCAATATCTCGGTAACCAATTGACGTAGAGTAATGATCAAAATACCAAATTGTTTGTTTTTTTAAGCTGAATTCAATGTTATAAATTAAAATTTGATTTAAATTGAAATTACATGTGAAAACCCCAAAAAACTCATTTTTGGGGTACAAAACCCCCCAAAAACCCCCTTCGGATAGTGCGATTCATCTGGTTTTCGAACTCGTTCAAATAAATGGTACTTTACACATTTGTACCAAATTTCATTAAGATCGGACCTTTTTTACGAGAGTTATCGTGCTTACGGACACATATATATATATATATATATATTTATACATATATAAAAATTTGAACGAATGGTGTTTTTGGCATCTGGGGACCTCAAAATGAAAAGTTATCATGGTCTCGGGCTTAAGTCTTACCATGAGACCTACGGTAATAGCTTCTTCCCTATAGGGGAAATTCGCTAAAAGGAAAGCTAAAGAAGATTTATGCTGCATTGGGAAGTAATTTCCTTCTATATTTTCTTTTGGACGATACATATTTAACAGGCATTACCGGGTGATGTCTCGTGTAATGAATTTTAAGATTTTTTAATATAATGGTTTCCAAACAAACCAGGCAAACACCCCGTTAACCAAATTAGGCCATTATCATGATGTTGCATCACGATAACAATAACCAAGATACCGGTAACAGCCTTACAGGTTGCTATAAGTCACTGATTCGTGCCACTGATTGATAGACACAGTAAAATCAATAATATGTTAACATCGATAATTGATTACTAAAATCATGTTCACCCAACCTACCCCGAGCGATTCACAGTGGCACTACGAGCATTTCAAACATTGGGAATATTCTGTAGCTCAGTCTTGTGATGTGCAATAGTGGATATCTAATGTGAGTTGGCATAAAATGTATTGCCGTATTACATCAGGCTTGTGGTAGGTGTCACGTGATGCGTATCGCTAATATTGCACTGATTTGAATGTATTATCCTTTAAATTTCCCTGATATAATGAGCTAAGAAGATAGTTCATTTGAAGCCTTTCTTCGAGTGAGCTCTCACAGAACATTTCAAATGAGATTTTCTACAAATCAAATCGAATAAATTATTTCTCACAAAACAGGTAATTTCTATGTGCCACTAAAAATTAAGAATACCCCCGTCGCAGCAAACCTGCATACTCAGCGAATTTCCTATGCATTAATATATTTCTTACTACCACATAAAGCCACTTACCAAGATTCATAAAAATACTTAAATAAATAAGTGATATATAGCATTTTATTTATTCTCCATAAGAATAACATTAGGGCTGAGAACACAGGTTTGCTGCAACGAGGAAGATACAGATGTGTTTTTTTTGCAATTATCAATATAACTCAACCAGGTGAAGCTACATACCAAGTTTTAATGATTTATGTTCATAATTAAGGGAGATATAAAGCTTTACGTATTCTCCATAAGAATAACATTAGGGATGAGAATGCAGATTTGCTGCTAAGAGGTTAATAAAAAAAAAAATCAATTTGTTGTGCAAATATCAATATACCAGTACTAGGTGAAGCCACATACCAAGTTTCATCATTATATGTTCATAAATAATCGAGATATCAAATTTTAAATATTCTCCATAAGGATAACATTGGACAACGTACTGTGTTTAGCACTTTGAATATCTCTGCAACGGTTGGACGTAGAATCACAATTTAAACACCAAAATGATTGTTTTGTAGAGCTAAACTGATTGGTGAAAGCAAATGTGAAGTTTACAGTAAAATTAAGGAAAAGCTAAAAACCATTTTCCCATAAGATTAACACGGGAGGTTTTATGAACACTTTTTTTTGGATTTTCTCTGCAACCACTTAACATAGGTTAATGATTCAAAATACTATTTTATTTGTTTTTTAAGCTCTATAACATAGTTAAAACAAAAATTGTGTGATTAAAAAATTCAGGGTGAAAAGTGCAAAAAACTGATTTTTGGAAAATTTTGAAACCCCATAAACCCTCTTTCCCATGGTCCGATTTTTCTGGTTTTCGAACTTAAAAATCATGAATGTCACTTTACACATTTGAGCCAAATTTCATCTAAATCGGACTTTTTTACTCAAGTTATTGCATTTACGGACACACACATATATATATATATATATATCAATTTGAACGAATAGTGTTTTTGGCATCTGGGGACTTCAAAACAAAAAGTTATCAGGGTCTCGGGCTTAAGTCTTACCATGAGACCTACGGTAATAGCTTCTTCCCTATAGGGGAAATTCGCTAATATTAAAATGGACTACATATATCATTTTCCAAAAATAGTTTCAAATATAAAACATATTGGATCTCCCATACTGTGATATTAAGGTACTTTACGACAAATTATCAGATATCACTATCTCAGTGGTTAAGTCTTAGACTGTGTGACTTTGGCATTTGAATCTTATGTTTATATAATGAATTCAATTTTTTTATGTGGTTATCGATAATTTTTGATTACAGAATGAAGACATTTTCTGCTATGATACGTTTGTTAACATACGGTTGATTTTTCTGCAGTTGTAACTTTCTGCTATATGTGGCTGATATTTCTACAGCCCTTACTTTTTCCTACAAAAATTTCCTACTTTTACCTGTTGTTCTGCTTTGGGGAGTTAGTATATGATTAACTGAATTATAAAATGTTCCTTTTCCTAATGAATAAGCCTTGAATTTTGCCCTTAACAAACAAATAATATAGTTGCTGAAAGTAAAATTGCAAATGGGATACCATATATGTACCATTTATATCAGGCCATTTTTAAATGTTGAAACACAGCCCCACTTTCTATAAAATAAGCAAAATTTATTGAGTTCCCATGATAAACTCTTGCTTTTTACTTTTAACCAAGCAATGTTTCTCTAGACATACTAGTTATTACCTTGACCTACCTCTGACTGAGCGTAGGCTCCAAACACAGCCCCTGTTGGCGAGCCAGCAGCAAGGCCTGGGAGGGAGAGGGAAGGAGCATTGGCCTGTACTCTGCTTGGGGGTCATTCCCCCTCCACCTGTTGACCACTGCTAGACAGTCCGACATCACCTGGCTCCCGATACATAGACACTCCTGACTGTAACATTCATGCAAAAACACATCAAATGTATAATCAAGGAAATAGTTTGGTAAATTTAGTTCTTGTACAGAAATATAAGATTATAGTACATTGAGTATATGATGAACCTGGCACCACTTTTATATAAAGTGGTAAACATTGGGCAAAAGTTTTACCACAGGAATCAAGTTAAATACTAAGGTAAGCCAATGTGTTATAATAAAAACTGGAGTGGCTATCAATAGCAGAAGAGAAAAAGTTAAGCTAAATCTGCTATGAAATTAAGAGAAAACATCAAATTCTCTCGCAATGTGTACAGGTGCTGCGGTGTTTAATTAAATTAAGGTTACCGAGTTGACTAACTGATCATCTTCACAACTAAGCAAGTGAAATAAATCAGTAAGGCACTGGCATAGCTTTCTTGATTACCACATGGAAATGTTTTAAAGTAATGGAAATATCAAGCAGAAAATGACGTCAACCTTGAAAATCATACAATTTTGTAACAGTATTTAACAACCACAGCCAGTCGGCCTTAGTCGGTAACACAGGGCATCTCACCCAATCTACACTCATCATCAATAATTCATATTCACCTTAAAAAACACCCTAGTTATGTCGGCATCTTTAACAGAGATTAAGTGACAGTGCTATACTTACAATTTAAGAATAAAAATTAATATACCAAACAAGCAAAAATATTAATTCATCATAAGAACACCCACTCATTGTCAATGGTGTGTGTAAACCCAACATAGGGGGGAGCCGACATCATGTGAGACCAGCGCTGACAAAAGCCAATCCTCAAATCCAGGGTGAGGGCCTGGTGAGTGGTCATAGTGTAGACCACTTGGTCCTGCAGTTGACTCTGGGTGACATAGGACAACTGTTCACACTGCTCCCCCAGCTTCCTGGGACACCACGCCAGCTGCCTCTCTCTCATGTCAACCTGCAAATCACATCAGAATTGGTAACCGGCAGCATCTTGAAAAATTGATCACCACCAAATCCTTAAATTACATACCATCATACTCTCGTTGGAGTATGATAAATAATTTAACTGTGAAGTTAAGATACTAAGATTGGGTGTTTAATAGTCAGGATTATCAGTTGTAAGCCAAAAGAAAAAGAAATATCCTAACTGACTCATCACTAAATACAAGTTGATTATCAGTCGTAAGCCAAAAGAAAAAGAAATATCCTAACTGACTCATCACTAAATATATGTAACTTCTCGATATACATGAGACTAGCGAGGTAAACATATAAACGAAAAGGAAAGGATTTTGATTCAGATTTTAACTTAGGGCTCTGCCCTTCAGGTTTCAAAATTCCAGTGTTTTTCTTGTGGGCATTCACTTTTATTTCATTAGATGATAACTTAAACAGATGTTAATTAAATTTATAAACACAATATTTCAATATTTCTACGTATTGTGTTGCTGTGTAGAGCATAATCTTATTTGAAAAAATGTATAACGAACAACTGTTCAACTTTCAGGTTAGTTTTGAAAAATGTTTACAAATATGTAGATAGTGTCCTGGTTAAGGCCCTCTGTCCAGGTCCAGCCGGTTTTATGGTACTTCCAGCATTGGAAGAAAATAGACTAGCGCCGAGTTTTGATGTTGTAATTGTTTGGGATGGTTACGGTTCATTAAAAATGTTGGTGATTATAAAGCTAAAAGAACAGTGATCGGGCAATGGTTAATGTAGGGATTGAATTTCAATAAATAAATTTGGGTTAAAAAGTTTGCAAGTGTAAGTGATTTTTGTCTTAGGCATAGGCCCTAGGTTAAGTGGAAATATAGGCCTAGCTTAACTTAAATTATCTGTTGAGTCCCAGCAGTTTTTAAATGATCTCATAAGTTTTTATCCCTTTATATTTTTTTACCTCACAATTTAATTAAAACTTGTAAGTAAATCAAAACATGATTCTTAATTTTCAAACACACTATTTAAGTTGCAATAAATTTTACCCCAGGATTAATTGAACTGTCTTGTGATATTAAGTTATTTAATAATAAAAATTGGGTTAAAGTACAGTAGCATTTCTAATTCAGAATGATAAAAATCTGTAGGTATTTTAGAACTTCTTTGAAATCCCCAACTTTTCAAATTTTTTAATCAGAACAGACTAAAAAATCGACCAAAAAATTCCCCAAACAGCTCTTTAAAAAATTCCCCAAAAAACTCAGGATTTAATGTATAGTAGACACCCTGTTATTTTAACAATCCTCAAATTTAGTAATATTTACCCTGGCGTCAAACAGGTGGATGCAGCACCTGTCCGCCAACAGCAGTGTTTTGCTATCCACAAACTGTACACTGCTCCAGCTGTCCATGACATTGACTCCCTCGCCCGGCCCCACTCGTAACTTCATCTTGTAGCTCCTGTAGATAATGCAGTGTTAGACATATTGAACAGGTTTAATAAACACAAGTCTTTAGTGAGGCATTTAAGATATTTTTATTTGAGGTCATAAGCTTCTTCATCTATAAAAGTCTTTTGTTTTGGTTTTATTGTCTCTGCAGGGCAAGCTGCACCAATGTTTATTGTTAGTGTTTTGCATCATCAGCATTTTTAGCACTGTACACTCCATTTCAGTATTAATTTTCCAATAGTGTTCTAAGTGTGTTAACGTTCTAATTTTTAAACTGTCTCTGTAGATAGCTGTTTGAAGAAGTAAAACAATCTGTGAATGACTCGCTGTCTACTATTTTAATTTATGTAGCTTATAAGCATGTTTAAATTGATTTATTTTTCCTTTGTGCAAGGACAAACAAATTGGCAGGATAGTATCTAATTTTCAAAAGTTTTTGGCCTAAATAAATAAAATAAAAATAATATTATTTAGCCTATTCATAGAAACTAACGAAAATAAAATAATCAAAGGTTGCTTATTGAACAAAATGTAGGCCTAATGTTAATTAGAACAAACCCAAAATTCAATAGCTTAAAATGTGTCGATCAAAAAGAATCACCAAGAAAATATTTTGATATGATGACAACTGTCAACTATTGGCTGGGGCCGCCAATATTAGCTGCCAAAATATGTCACAATAGACTACAGGACCGTTGAAATAATGAATCAGTAGTCTACAAAGAGTGAGCAAACTAAAAACGAACATGATCTTAGCTTTTTATTAGAATGATTCAAGTATTATACAAACTAGATTTATTCTTCTTTATTATAAAATATAAACTTGAATTTGTTTATCACCGATTTGTAAACAAAAAACCTAAACTTACTTTAAGGACAAGCTTGGCATTGTGTTTTGTCCAGCTTTTAAATGTCAACATCGAAACAAAACTACAGTTCTCCTATTTAGGATCCATTTAAAAAATAAGAAATGATTACAATTGGAAAACAACTCAATAATTGATGACTTTGACAATGATTGACGTTGTCGTCGTCATGTTTGTTTATGTTGTGCAAGTGCACCACTGACAGATGACAGAACCGAGACAGAATACCAACTAATAAAACTCTATCGACTTCTTTGATAGTTGTGAACTATTGCTGTCCATGCCTATCCTGTAATCTGGTACCCACGCCTACCATCAATGAATTGCAGGTTTTGAAGTATTACCACCTAACAGGTCGATAATACACGGTTAAATTATAATGATTAAGAAAACTAAAACTACTACTGGACAGAGGTGAACAAAGGGGTGAGAGGGAAAGCTAACCCCATGACATCCGTTCTTTCTTATGCTCTTTAAGTTCGTATCCTTGTGTTTTTCAGTAATTTAGTCTTCAGACCATGTTCAGTGAGTATCACTATATCACTACACTCAGTAGCTTGAATAAGGTGTACTATTTTATTTTTTTTGTATTGCATTTCCTGAACATTCTACAGTCAAGAGCATCAAATTAGACAGGTGGGGGATTTTACGTTGTTGCCATATGTGGTTCTGGCATAATATATCTAGGTCGAAAATCGTGGGTTTTGGGGCACGAACTGGCAACGCTGAGAGACCCATGATGTCTGTAATTTTTTTCTTGTGTCTGTAATTTGGCCATGCAAACGTTTAAATTTAATTTATAAATTCATATGTTTTGTCTTTGTTTATATTTTTGTTTTGAGAATTAGTAAATATTGAAGTTTAGAACTGCGATAATTATTTTAAATAGTTTCTAAGTATATAATTATTATAACTTACTACAACTGTAATATTGTTCTGGTACACGTTTTATATTCAATTATTTGTTTAATATATGTGATTCTGTGATTCTTTTTTCCTTGTTTGTGTGTAACTTTGATAAATTATACTGATGGCTGTAAGATGGAGTCTGATCAAATTTAGTCTGGACCATCGCGCGAACAGTTTTAAGTGGTTGATAAAACGCCAGTTAAAAGACAACGGTTACCTGGGATTATGAATAATGACTTAAATGATCAAACAAAATGTGTTATTGCCGACGTTTTAAAATTTTTAAAGAGTTTGTCTGACCCAAATTTTCTTAAAATGGTAGACTTTAAAAAAAGCCACGAGTTGACATCCAAAATGTGTAGCAACATGTCCTAACTCCAAAAGTGGAGCATGTCCCCTTATCACAGTTGTATTATACCACCAAAACCAAAACCAACAATTTATTATAATCATACTGTAGAAACCTTATCAATATACTAGCCGTTACCCCTCGCAACTTCGCCCGCGCTCATTGTATAATGTTAAAAAATAATAATATACAAAAATACACAATAGGTCTATTAACATAATATAAAATATCTATAACTTTGTCTTAATATTTTGAGTTCAGCCATCCATACACGGTCGAACATTGCCGGATGCCGACGATTCATTTAATCTTCGCCAGATAACCGACACAAATGGTTTGCGTCAGGGCAAAAATCCTCCATAGACGGGGTAACATTCGTGTGCTTGTTCGCGTAAGATAATTGCTCGCCCGTGTATATGGCGGGCTTTACACAAAGCAGGTGGTTTTCCTAAGATTGCTGTGGAAAACTACTTGACTAAAGCATCTGCCGAGGTGTTCAAATTTAAATGAAAACACAACCTCCAATAGAAAATTATATGTTTTGGTACTTTAGGATAAATCATTTTTATCAAACTTAAAACACAATAGCAGAACCACATAATACAGAATCATTCAAGTACAAATGTATTAATTTGTTACGTAATATTAATGAGTCTGGAAAGGAGACAATAATGAATGACCTTGGACATTTTGTAACAATAATCTCAGCTATAATTATTATACTAAATACGGTTGCCGTTCAATCCAATTCTGATAAAAATTAAGATTCATTTAATCTGACAATACTTGTTGATGATGGTGGTACTTTAGTCATAAAAGGCTGCTTCACTGGACTGCATCAGAAGCGGTGTTACACGCCGTGATTATCGTGGTGTACCATCGGGTGTACCCCTACGCAATCTGATGGTTTCTTTGGGTACTAGATCAATTTGTTAAATATACAGAATCATAGATACGAAATGGTAGTTGTAGTTTTCTAAAGCAAGCCAGCTGATCATCTGAGAAAGAAAAATACATAAGGATTCTGTAGACGTGTTGCTGAGAAATCCCTCTAATATTAGCTTGCACAAACTGGCAACATTGCAAAATCCCCACCTGCCTAATTTGACACTCCTGACTTTAGTGAAATATTTTTAATGGTTTTACCTGTCTGCTTTTCTGCTGTGTGCAGATATATATATATATATATATATATATATATATATATATATATATATATATATATATATATATATATATTTAAACTGTACTATTTTTTTACCAACTACATTAACCTACAAATTAAGAAGCAAAAGAACTTACTTTGTGTATTCAACATCCCAAAGTTTCAGGATACCACTGCTAGAAAGTGTACAATATTTCTTGTTTGATTTGTTTCTAAGAGCAACGCTCAAAAATGGATCTCTCTTGTCAGACACAGAGTGGATTTTGTTTAAACATAGTTTATCATCCGACTCACCTATTGAAAACAAACTGACACAAGACTTTTGTCTGGCTACAGCACCAACTGAAATAAACAATACAAAAATTATAAATACAGTTATAAAAATATACAGGTAGCTAAATGCTTTATGGAGCACTAATTTAAATCAATCTGTGGCACTTATGATAAGTTTCCTTACTCTAATTTGTGAAGCGTACAAAGTAGGCCTAATGTTAAATAATGTTAATAATGTACTGATCATTAAATTGGTCTGTAAATTGATAAATGTATGACGGTTATGCAAGCCCCGACAAGAGAGATATTTGTAGAAGAATAAAAATCATTTTACATTATTCAGTGTTGAGCAAACCTCATACATGTAAATATGTGACTTACCGTCAATTATTAGCAATCCACTGAATAGATTTAAGCTATTCTGAACAGGTTTCGCGGCAACTAGGCTGCATCATCAGCAGAAGAGGTTAAGCTACATAAGTAGGTTGATCCGCAAGGATCATGTCACGAAGTTAAAAATAGTCAAAACGTCTTTTGGACACACACATACATCACACGAACAAAAAACACTAACGAAAGTGGCTATTTGAACACTAACTATGACACGGTCGAACATAACCTCAACGGTCACCAGTGTAAGTTAGTGTAAAAATGGTCACTTTCATTAGTGTTTTTTTTGTGTTTTATTGTAGTGTTTTTTAACCTCATACGGTTAAAGTATCACTAACCATTAAAAAGGGTAAATATTTAAACACTCAAAACCACTAAATTATGGAGAAGACACAAGATGAAAAAAGCAGGCAGTTGAAAGGACCACATTGCCAGGCAAATAATGCCTGAACCTGCTTGATAGTAGAGTATTCAGTCTTGAGGATGATTCGTGAGAGTGAGAGCAAGATCAAGACATTGTTGACGATTAGTTATCCAAGTATGTTATGCAAAAATAGAGCAGAGAAATCTGCTCATTAGAGTTGAGTAAGATCTGCAGCACCCTACATACACGTTGTACTCATTATATTATAAAACCAAAATAATAGCCTATTTCTTTTCCAAGCAGGCAAATCATGTTTGATTACAAGCCTAATGTTTAACTGATTAATGTGGTGTTTAGGGATGTACCGGTTATTAAAGTCGGTTGTCGGTTTTACCGGTTTTTTTATAA
Source organism: Allygus modestus (assembly GCA_963675035.1). Taxonomy (NCBI): domain Eukaryota; kingdom Metazoa; phylum Arthropoda; class Insecta; order Hemiptera; family Cicadellidae; genus Allygus; species Allygus modestus. The sequence continues at coordinate 208,602,256 of OY776111.1, forward strand.
AAAAAACCGAAACCGAAAACCGATGGCCTAATGTCGGTTTTGGGTTTTCACTGTCAGTTAGTGCTCGTATTGGAAATAAGCATTATAATGTTGTACAAATATCGAATGACAAGCTAAACAACATTTAACAAAATAAGTGGTTAAAATAAGACTCACTCCGACAACTAATCACTTCTTTTCCAGTCCCAAAATAACTCTCACCTAACACAAAAGGAGAATTGACGGGAGTTCTATTAATGGAAGTACGTGAATGAGGAAAACATATAAGGAAACAAAGCTAGTGGCCCGAGTCACCGAGCGACCCTATGTTTGTTGTCCCATTCTTAATTGCTGGTCTATTGTTCGACTTCCGGACGAGGATCTCAGTAATTTATTCAAGAGATAAGGAGGTTCTAGTTCAAAATGCTAAAACCGAAACTAATTGTCATACTAAGACAAATTACAGTTCATATTTTTCGCCTGATAACCACAAACAAAATAAAATGTCAATCAAAGTTGTACGACTATCGGTTCAAGAGATAATGGATAATACAATCACTGTTTATCAGAACTTCTATTTATGGATGTACGTGAATGGAGACAACAGATAAGGAAGCAAGGCGAGGGGGTGGGGAGTATTTGGTTGCAACAAAAAATTTGACCTTGACAGGTCCCGCGCAATTATCAGTCACTGTTCAACATCTTTCTCTCTGAATATGGAAATGTATATTGTTTTATAATCGTGCTCTTTCCCCATTATAAATTTAAATTAAACTGATTTTGTTTATTTTATATTATCGTAGGATACTGGTGAAATCAATATTAAATTGCAATTCACAAGGTTGTAAATTAGGTTAAAAATTAACCATAAAATACCTACTAAATAATTGTAAAATGGCTACATATGATTTAAAATTGTATACGTTATTTAAAATAAAATCACTTAAAACAGGATAGAGCCAATTAGGAATTTAGTTTTGTTCTGCTTCAACGGGATTCTTTGTTTTCATAAACTCTCAGAGGCATTGAATGACAGGTACAGATAAGTGATTTATTGATCTCTATTCGTGAAAGGTGCTAATGGAAGACTGAAAGTGAGCAAAAAACTACCTGGAGCCTAGACACAACAAAATGCCGTTCTGTTTGTCTGTCTAGGATTATTATTTGTGATCACTTTCTTGTTTAAAATGTTCTGGTTTGGTTTTTATAAACTAATATGAAATCTATAAACTGTATTTCCGATTAGATTCTGGGTTTCCAAAGTCTGCAAAACTAATATTTCAGCAATAACAGGTACACCAACTTATTTTGTTTTTAAGGTTAGGCCTACAGTAGGCTAAACTTAAACCTTAACATCTTAACAAAGCTTAAGTTAAAGATTATTTAGACTATGTTATTGTCCTAGGCTAACTTGTTATTATTTGGCTAAGCAAGGTTTTAAGCCTAGGTGATTAATTAATTTTGTAATGGCCCATAATATTTAATTTAAATTCATCTGATTTGTCTTTGATTGATTACTTGTGATTTTTTAACCAACTCTCCTGCATAGTGTCTCTGCAGCAGTATTTATGTAAACCAGTGAAACAAAGTATGAAATAGGGATTTATAGGTACCGGTATAGGCAGAATTTCAGAATTTAGGTAGAAACTTAAATGTGGACGAGACAGTTATTAGGTAAGTTCTTAGAAAAATAACCGAAACCGACAACACACAACCATTTTTTATAAAAAACCAAACCGAAACCGAACCGATAAAAAATGCAACCGACCCATCCTCAGTGGTGTTTATCTATGTGTATGTTTCTTTCCTTTTTTTATGTGAAAGTTTTACTTGAAAGGAAAAATCACAAAGTGTAATGACACTATAATCTCACGTTCAACGCCTGTTGTTTTAAAAGTAACTCACAGTTATACGAGGGCTGTTATCAAAGTAAGGGCCGTTTCCTACTGAAATAAAACACACAAAAATTGCAAAAACCCTTCTTACTTTCGGATTCTACATACTTTTCTCTATAGTTATCTTGCTTGTTTAAGCAGTTGTCATACCGTACAACTAAGTTTTGAATACCCTCTTCATAGAAATCAGCCGCCTGCTCGATTTGGCAGGTGTGTTGATTCAGCCACATTCCCTTGTTAGTAGTTATCGTAGCGTTTGCCGCCAAGGTGGCTTTTCAAATGACAGAACAGATGAAAATTGCTTTGAGAAAGGTACGGACTGTAAGGGGGATGATCGATAAAATCCTAAGCCAAAAGAATCATTTAGTTCCTCAGTTCAATCAGCAACTTTGTCATGCAGAAGCAGGATTCCTCTCTTCAACATGCAGCGCCGTTTGTTTTGGAACCCAACGTGGGCACAATTTTTTAAGTTCAGGTTTTCTGTGACAATTTTGTACAACCTAGACACTTGAGGGAATTCTCAGGCCAGCGTGGATAACATGAATGTCATATCCTCGTGGATTTTTGCATTCACTGCTTTGGCCAAGTCGTCTGAGATTGCAGATGGTTGGCCCAAGCGGGATCATCATTGATGTTTTCACAACCGTTCTTAAACTCTCTAACCCACTTTCTCACTTTTTCTTCACTCATTGTATTAGGCCCGTACACCTCAGACATTTGAAGATGAATGCCCATAGCACCACAGCAGACGTGATTCTTGATGAGGTCGGAAAACGTATCACTGACTGAATCTCGCACCCAGCAGGCGATTCAATAATTTAAAACATTTCAATGACGCATAGTAAACCATACAGGTCAGCTACAGTGCTGCAACTGCCGTCTGGCCGTTCGCTGGGCATGCCGTAAGACGACGCATGTGCTCACTGCGGCGTGCGCACCAACTAATAGCTTTGAAATTAAAATGGCCATTACTTAAAAAATAGCCCTCGTATAAAGGGCTTATTTCACAAAAATATGTTCTCAAGTGTCTTCATTAATTACCTGTTTGGTTATTTCTCAGGACTGCTATTTAAAGCACTGCTTTCTTTCAAGGACTATTTCCCCATGGATACTGATAAGTAAGAACTACCCTGATGAGCTACACTGATATGTTAGTGTTGAACTCAATTTAAAGATTTCAGTTGGTTATAAAGGATGATATTGAATCTACTACGCTTACTATTTAAGATTCACTACAGACTAACATATACTTGCCAGACCTTACCTGTACTAGTAGCAATTTGGTGGATAGGAGTGTTCAGTTCGAGAGCCAATGTAAACAACAACTCGGTATTATTTTCATCTTCATTATATTTGGAACAACCTAATACAAATAAAGTATAGATGTGGGTTACTAAAGAAATGTGGGTAATGTTGTTACTGTAAGGTTAGATATATTACTAATAAAATCAAACAAATTACACAGACTGATACTTGGAAGGATCACACTGCTGAACCTGATGCCCTTGATTGAAAAGAAAGGGATTTGAATGAGTCTTGAAACTTAAATAATTAACATTAGAAGTGTGTTTTATAAAATAAAACATATGTATCCATCATTGTATCAATACACTAATATGTAACATATATTAACTGTGATAAAAGTGTATATTTCATTTATGTTATCAGTCTATGGTTTTAATTCAATTTAAAACTTATATACATTGCATGCCGAGTGCTGGCTTGCTGTTTAGACCAGAGAGATCTATTTTTTGGAGGGTTAGGCAAATTCTCCTTTCAATCTTTGCAGGTCACTTGCCATAATAGACATAATCATTTCCCAAAAATACAACGGAAAGTTGGGAGAAGGGGGCTTCCTGTCATTTGTCCCAATATTGTACGACGGACTACCAAACAATGTTAAAGAGCACTTAAATGTTTTCTTAAAAATAACATTTAATTTGTTTGCATGTATTTCATTTATTGTTAGATTATAGTTTGTGTTATTATTTTGTTGATACATATTTCATTCCAGGAAACGAGAACAATTATTTAAAAAGCACTGCGCTCATTAAAAATTTATGTTCGTTAAAAAAAATTGGAAATTTTTATTTTTTATAATTTACATATTCATGTTAAAAAGACAAATAAAGTTTCAGAATCAATAATAGATCATGACCAAAAGTCAACAGAAAAAGGACCAGAGGCATAGAAAAAATAACTAGAAAACTTTTAATAATAAGATATTTAAAACTCAACAAACAAAAACATAATTGAGCCCTCAGTACACACAAATATATGAGTGTGTACACTTTAGGCACATTTTCAAGTATTGGGCAAGTGCCTATGAAACATAAATACATTTCAGCTACACTGTTGTAAACTATAAATACCAAATATCAGTTTGTAATTTTAGAAAATAGAGTATATAGAATTTCACTGATGTTAGAAGATCAATGATAATAAACTGATGTTAATGCACTAGATTTAGACATGGCATAATACTATTGAATAAAATAACGTTTTTTGGATAAATGTGCAAGCAAAAATACATATATGCACACGCCAAGTAAAAAATACAGTACCAAATTACTACCGGTAATGGCTTATAAGAAAACAAATTAATTATATCATCAACTTACTTAATTTAGATTGATTTGCGTATATTAGATAGTTTTCTTCATCATTTTTTACCAAAGTTGCCAACGTTCCTCCAGCATAGTACCAATTATAAACCTATGAAAACAAACCTTGGTAATAACAGAGGTCTAATTATCAGATAAAAAACAACTTTGTTAATCATTTGTTAAAAGTAGAATGTTGTTAGTTAACACTACTATTGTTTAGTTACTATACAAAATGTATAGACAGTTCAAGCACAACAGTAGTGTCAACATCATGGAAAAGCACCTCCTTAACAACAGCTGGGTTGAGGTTGCCATTCAATTTTTTAAAACACATTTTTGTTAAACATTTCAAAATGGTAGCATTAGAAGAGAACAAAAGGCAATATTTAAAAACAGACTGCAGCATTTAATTCAGCATGGATAAATAGTTGGAGGTAATTGATCACAACCCCACCTTTACATTTGAAAAAATCTCATTCCAAAATGGCAGATCCAAGATGGCAGCCAAAACATCTTTTTTTCAAAATTAAGTAAATGCCACTCAACAATGGTTGGTAATAGTTCATGGTCATTATCTGAAGTAATGACGAAAATAGGGGCATGTTTTAAGGTTGGGACATTTAAAACTCACTTCAAAAGTAATTTTTTAAAATCCCCAATATCTTTAGAACGAATAATGATTTTTGAAAAAGGATTGGAGCAATGTACTAACAGTAAAAAAGTAGTTCAATATGATGGGTCACAACCCCACCTTTACATCTGAAAACCAAAATTTAAATCCAGTATGGCTGATCCAAGATGACAGCCAAAAATATTAATTCAGTATAAGTTGATCAACAATAATCGGTGGTGGTCCGGAGTCGGTATCTTAAGATATTCAGAAAAAAGTAGAGGGGAGGGAATCATTTAAAACTCACCTGTATATATATATATACATGTGTGTTGTGTCCCGTGCAAGATTAACAACAAATAGTTAAGATGTTCTATTCTTAAAATCAATTATCATGCGTGAAATGTGAAATTACCCCAGCAAACTGTGGATCAGGATCCTTGTCCAGATGCTCAGCAAGTAAAGCCACTCCACGAGGCACCTCAGTGCTTGTGCCCACCTCAGCTCTCTCTGCCCTCCTCAATGCCTTATCACCTGCCAAAATAAACATCCAGGTAACAAACAGGATCCTTGCGTCCAGATGCTGAGCTAGTAAAGCCACTCCACGAGGCACCTCGGTGCTTATGCCCACCTCAGCTCCCTCTACCCTCCTCAACGCTTTCTCACCTGCCAAAATAAACATCCAGGTAACAAACAGGATCCTTGCGTCCAGATGCTGAGCTAATAAAGCCACTCCACGAGGCACCTCAGTGCTTATGCCCACCTCAGCTCCCTCTGCCCTCCTCAACGCCTTCTCACCTGCCATAATAAAAATCCAGGTAACAAACAGGATCCTTGTCTAGTTGCTCAGCTAGTAGAGCCACTCCACGAGGCACCTCAGTGCTTGTGCCCACCTCAGCTCCCTCTGCCCTCCTCAATGCCTTATCACCTGCCCTAATAAACATCCAGGTAACAAACAGGATCCTTGTCCAGTTGCTCAGCTAGTAGAGCCACTGCACGAGGCACATCAGTGCTTGTGCCCACCTCAGCTCCCTCTAACCTCCTCAACGCTTTCTCACCTGCCAAAATAAACATCCAGGTAACAAACAGGATCCTTGTCCAGATGCTGAGCTAGTAAAGCCACTCCACGAGGCACCTCAGTGCTTATGCCCACCTCAGCTCCCTCTGCCCTCCTCAACGCCTTCTCACCTGCCATAATAAAAATCCAGGTAACAAACAGGATCCTTGTCCAGTTGCTCAGCTAGTAGAGCCACTCCACGAGGCACCTCAGTGCTTGTGCCCACCTCAGCTCCCTCTGCCCTCCTCAATGCCTTATCACCTGCCATAATAAACATCCAGGTAACAAACAGGATCCTTGTCCAGTTGCTCAGCTAGTAGAGCCACTCCACGAGGCACCTCAGTGCTTGTGCCCACCTCAGCTCCCTCTAACCTCCTCAACGCTTTCTCACCTTGCCGAAATAAACATCCAGGTAACAAACAGGATCCTTGCGTCCAGATGCTGAGCTAGTAAAGCCACTCCACAAGGCACCTCAGTGCTTAAGCCCACCTCAGCTCCCTCTGCCCTCCTACATGCCTTCTCACCTGCCATAATAAACATCCAGGTAACAAAAAGGATCCTTGTCCAGATGCTCAGCAAGTAAAGCCACTCCACGAGGCACCTCAGTGCTTGTGCCCACCTCAGCTCCCTCTGCCCACTTCAATGCCTTCTCACCTGCCATAATAAACATCCAGGTAACAAACAGGATCCTTGTCCAGATGCTCAGCAAGTAAAGCCACTCCACGAGGCACCTCAGTGCTTGTGCCCACCTCAACTCCCTCTACTCTCCTCAACGCCTTCTCACCTGCCATAATAAACATCCAGGTAACAAACAGGATCCTTGTCCAGTTGCTCAGCTAGTAGAGCCACTCCACGAGGCACCTCAGTGCTTGTGCCCACCTCAGCTCCCTCTGCCCTCCTCAATGCCTTATCACCTGCCATAATAAACATCCAGGCAACAAACAGGATCCTTGTCCAATTGCTCAGCTAGTAGAGCCACTCCACAAGGCACCTGAGTGCTTATGCCCACCTCAGCTCCCTCTACCCTCCTCAACGCTTTCTCCCATGCCAAAATAAACATCCAGGTAACAAACAGGATCCTTGCGTCCAGATGCTGAGCTAGTAAAGCCACTCCACGAGGCACCTCAGTGCTTATGCCCACTTCAGTTCCCACTGCCCTCCTCAACGCCTTCTCACCTGCCATAATAAACATCCAGGTAACAAACAGGATCCTTGTCCAGTAGCTCAGCTATTAGAGCCACTCCACGAGGCACCTCAGTGCTTGTGCCCACCTCAGCTCCCTCTGCCCTCCTCAATGCCTTATCACCTGCCACAATAAACATCCAGGTAACAAACAGGATCCTTGTCCAGTAGCTCAGCTATTAGAGCCACTCCACGAGGCACCTCAGTGCTTGTGCCCACCTCAGCTCCCTCTGCTCTCCTCAATGCCTTATCACCTGCCATAATAAACATCCAGGTAACAAACAGGATCCTTGCGTCCAGATGCTGAGCTAGTAAAGCCACTCCACGAGGCACCTCAGTGCTTATGCCCACCTCAGTTCCCACTGCCCTCCTCAACGCCTTCTCACCTGCCATAATAAACATCCAGGTAACAAACAGGATCCTTGTCCAGTAGCTCAGCTATTAGAGCCACTCCACGAGGCACCTCAGTGCTTGTGCCCACCTCAGCTCCCTCTGCCCTCCTCAATGCCTTATCACCTGCCATAATAAACATCCAGGTAACAAACAGGATCCTTGTCCAGTTGCTCAGCAAGTAAAGCCACTCCACGAGGCACCTCAGTGCTTGTGCCCACCTCAGCTCCCTCTGCCCACTTCAATGCCTTCTCACCTGCCATAATAAACATCCAGGTAACAAACAGGATCCTTGTCCAGATGCTCAGCAAGTAAAGCCAAGCCACGAGGCACCTCAGTGCTTGTGCCCACCTCAACTCCCTTTACTCTCCTAAACGCCTTCTCACCTGCCATAATAAACATCCAGGTAACAAACAGGATCCTTGTCCAGTTGCTCAGCTAGTAGAGCCACTCCACGAGGCAGCTCAGTGCTTGTGCCCACCTCAGCTCCTTCTGCCCTCCTCAATGCCTTATCACCTGCCATAATAAACATCCAGGTAACAAACAGGATCTTTGTCCAGTTGCTCAGCTAGTAGAGCCACTCCACGAGGCACCTCAGTGCTTGTGCCCACCTCAGCTCCCTCTACCCTCCTCAACGCTTTCTCACCTGCCAAAATAAACATCCAGGTAACAAACAGGATCCTTGCGTCCAGATGCTGAGCTAGTAAAGCCACTCCACGAGGCATCTCAGTGCTTATGCCCACCTCAGTTCCCACTGCCCTCCTCAACGCCTTCTCACCTGCCACAATAAACATCCAGGTAACAAACAGGATCCTTGTCCAGTTGCTCAGCTAGTAGAGCCACTCCACGAGGCACCTCAGTGCTTCTGCCCACCTCAGCTCCCTCTGCCCTCCTCAATGCCTTATCACCTGCCATAATAAAATCCAGGTAACAAACAGGATCCTTGTCCAGTTGCTCAGCTAGTAGAGCCACTCCACGAGGCACCTCAGTGCTTGTGCCCTCCTCAGCTCCCTCTACTCTCCTCAACGCCTTCTCACCTGCCGTAATAAACATCCAGGTAACAAACAGGATCCTTGTTTGCTCAGCAAGTAAAGCCACTCCACGAGGCACCTCAGTGCCTAAGCCCACCTCAGTTTCCTCTTCCTTCTAATAGTTTACTCACACAACACACATTCCGGTTTCACGGATCCTTGTTATCACACAATACAATGAAATGGTTACTTTAATTTTTAAGGTACTAAATTCACTTTCAGCAAACTTCCAATGGAAAAATTAGCTACATCTTGACCATCATGGTAAATCTTAAACCCAAAGAAGTTCCAAGCGTGAATACCTCTGAACAAAGTTTGCGTGACTGCTAAAAATCATAAATATATACAGTATATATATATATATATATATATATATATATATATATATACAAATATAAATACATGTAAATGCAGTGTGTCTCACATAAGGGTCTCAACAGATTACAGACAAACTATTTGATCTAGAACAATGAAACAAAAACATTTCCTACTAAATCGACCCAAAGGAGTAACATATTAGTTATTTATGTATTAAGAGCGTAAAGCAGGTCTTTATTGACTGAGAGAAAATCATTACCGAAAGAAATATCGACATTTTACACTCGAATCATCTACCGGTAGCCTACTTAATGTTTCCTACAACTGCAAATTTGGATCCCACATGACATATAAATTAACATTCACCCACTTAATCTGAAAAAAAAAATCTGGACAAAAGAGAGCTGAGACAAACCTTGGTGTAATTTTTCATGTAAAATGTCTTTGACAATCAACTCAAATGTATTTGTTTTCCAATTTATATTAATTTAATAACTTAGTCTTTATTTTGTGAAAAGGAGTCTCTAACTCAAGTTGTTATCCATTTACAAAATACCCCCGACGCAGCAAACCTGCATACTCAGCGAATTTCCAATGAATTTAATGTCTTAAAATCACATTAAGCTACTGAACAGAATTCATAAGAAATATATTCACAAATAAGCGATGTTTAAAATATTAATTATTCTTTATAAGAATAACACTTGGGTTGAGGACACAGGTTTGCTGCAACAAGGAACACAATAATGGGTTTTTATGCAAATATCGAACTCATCTAGGTGAAGTCACATACCAAGTTTCATCCATATACATCCATTAATAAGCGATATATAAGATTTTAATTAATCTCCATAAGAATAACATGGGGACCGAGTACCCAGGTTTGCTACTACGGGAACCATCGGCGAAAAATAGTTTTTTTGTGCAAACAACAATAAAACACAACCAGATGAAGCCACATACCAAGTTTCGTCAGAGTATGTTCATAAATAAGCGAGACATAAAATATTTATTTTTCTACATAAGAATAACATTAGACAACGTGCTGTATTTAGCACTCTCGATATCTCAGTAACCAATTAAGGTAGAGCAATGATCAAAACACAATTTTTTTTTTTAAGTTGAATCCAATGGTGAAAACTAAAGTTTGATTAGAATAAAAATTACACTTGAAAACCCCAAAAAACCTATTTTTGGGATACAAACCCCCCCCCCCAAATCCCCCTTTGGATAGTGCGTTTCATCTGGCTTTTGAACTCGTTCAAATCAATGGTACTTTACACATTTGTACCAAATTATATTAAGGTTAGACTTTTTTAGGAGAGTTATCGTGCTTACGGACACAAATATATATATATACAAATTTGAACGAATGGTGTTTTGGCATCTGGGGACCTCAAAACAAAAAGTTATCATGGTCTCGGGCTTAAGCCTTACCATGAGACTTACGATAATAGCTTCTTCCCTATAGGGGAAATTTGCTAAAATGTATTACAATGAAATGCTTTTGGATTACTATAAAAGTAAACTAATTTTGGACCTCTTCGGGAAAAAGTGGATTGTTAATTACTTTTAATTTCAAAACAGTTTTATAATGCTAAAAAATGAAAGTTTAATTGAAGAAATTCAAAATATTAATCATAGTAGCTAAGCTGAGACTTCCATTGGTGTAGTTTTAGTTTCTTCCTTGCAAGCATTTATGTGCAATAAATTCTCTTCTTTTTTTTATAAAGGAAAAACAAATTATAAATTTCACTGTACGTAAAATATGTACTTACCGGTACTAATATTCTTCTTATCCTTTTTCACTGCATTAAGAATTTTATCTTTCTTCATTTGCCATCTTATTTTATCCCTAATCAAAGTAGTAGTTGGATCAATACCATTTAAAGCTGAAAAAATAATTTTTGAAAGCTTTAAAAGTATGAAATTCACTAAGTACAACGCAGGTTTGCTGCGATGTGGGTATTGAAATAGATAACACTGTAGATTAAAGACAGACAGTAAACCTTTTTTTTTGTCCAACAGTCATAAAAAGGCCTAAATTTAGTGTTTGGTTTTCTTTAATCTAGCGATGCACAGCACCCCAAATATTTTCATATTCAGTTTTACAACAATTACATTAAATTTCTTTGGTACACAACTATTAGGCATGTGTTCATCATTCCCTTAAAAGGATGAATGAATATTAACACTTGTGTTAAATTGTCTTTACACTTACACTTGAACTAAATAAAGACTATTTCAAACATACATTAATACAAATACAGTCAACTCCCGATTATCCGGGGTAATGACCGGTTGGAGGGTCACGGATAACTCGAAACCACGGTTAAAACAAAGGGATTCAATAAATTGAATATTACGAATATAATAAAGGTTTATCAACATTTGTATAGTACAATATTGTGTTTTAATGTCATTTAAGATATATTAGTAGTAGTAAATGATATGCATCAGGACCTAAAAGTCGAAGGCTGAGATCACGTCACCTGGATTAAATTCGCAAACCTCAGTTAAGCGATGTTTTTACATACTAAAACGATCTCAAACCTAACTTAAGCCATGTTTTAATTTATAAACGAGGGTTTTCATTAGTGATTTAACAATAAATGTAAAAAACAATATTTTAATTTAACAAAATTGTTTTAAAATACAATTGGTGTGGAAAGATTCAATAAACAACAGCTGACTCACAGAGTCTGTCTGTCTGCGGGCTGTTATCTTCGCATCAAGCTCTGCCTATGTGAAAGATCACTTGTTTATCTCTTGATTTTAATTGGTTATAAAGACGCCATTTCCTTTTAGTGTTTGTTATCTTACACCAAAGCTCCGCCTATGAGAAAGATAACGGGTTTATCGCGCGATTATTATTGGTTTCTAAGATCAACTGACTCCTCCCTTCAACCATGATGTTAATGAGATTTATTCCCGCTAATATGTAGTATAAATTATTCATGACCTCCAATATGTAGTGTAAATTATACATGACTGCCAATATGTAGTATAAATTATACATGAATCTGGGTCTTTTATAGGGTGCTTAAGGTCTTTCACCTACAAATGTATAATGGTCATTGACAATGCACGTCACGCACATCATCAGGTAAATCACACCATGCAACGATCGCGGTTACCGAGCATCGACGATGGTCGTTATACCTTGATGTCCTTAACTTGCATGAGTTTCGTACGGACGCACTGTGTAACGAATCGTTTGACGCACGTCTAGACACTCATTGTTATTATTTATTAAGCTTGTAATTTCCAAGTATATTTATTAAAAATGAAGTATAATTTCGTTAAAAATATACAAATAAAAACTTTCAAAATCTATTCAATTCAAATTAGCTTTATTCAATAAAATCTGTACAATCATGCATAATTACAAATGGTTATACAAATGTTGAATGGCATCATAATAATCTAGTGCATTATATACAAATTACAAGCATCTTATTCCAATAATTAAATTAGCAATTCCCCTTAAAGTATTTACAAAGTTATTACAAATTATTTTCAGTAAATTCACCAAATGAATACAAAGCTTTTTCTACCAAAAGTTTTTAAAATATTTTTTAAATTTCAAATTATTTTTTATCAATAGGAGATCATTGGGTACATACTTCATAAATCTGATACCAGCAGAACTTGGCTTTTTAAGATAAAATTCTGTTGAATGTAGCTGACTAGCCAGCTGATTTCTATTTCTTGTGTTATAATTATGATTTGACCCTAATCTCGGGAACCTGTCACCGTTATACCTCACAAACATAACTGTTTCAAGAATATATAGCCCATAAATTGTTAATATTCCTAAACTGGAGAAAAATTCTTTAACTGAATCCCTGTTGTTCAAATTCATAATTATTCTAATGGCCCTTTTTTGTAGTTTCAAAATACTTAATACATTTTTGTTACTAGTTGCTCCATACAAAACAATGCCGAAGGATATATGAGAATGAACATGAGCATAGTAAATAGTTTTTAGAGTTTCGATTGAGCAATATCTAGACATAGTTTTAAGAGCGAATATTCCAGAAGAAACTTTTTTCTGCAGTGCTACAATATGATCAAGTTAAATTTTCATCTAACAATAATCCAAGGAATTTTTTATCTCTGAATTGAGATATTTTAAAACTATCTATTGCAATGTCTGGCGTAGGTTTGTTCCTATTTTGTTTAGTATGAAAAGATAAAAGATTTGTCTTATCAAAATTTATTATACAAATTTTACGGTTAAAGTAATTATTAATCAGCCCAAGGTCATTATTAGCCATATTCTCCACTTCATTTACAGTTTTACCCGTAACTATTAAGTTGGAGTCATCTGCATAGACATAACTTGCTCTGATGACCAGATAAAATTGAAGGAAAACCTCTTAAATAACAAAGAAAAAGAATGGGCCCCAAAATAGATCCTTGAGGAACTCCATACTTGGTTGTTTGTAGCAAAGATTTTGTATGAGATATTTGATTTGATTTTGTAACATGCTTCAATTCAACATATTGTTGTCTGTTAGACATATACAACTCAAACCAATTTAATGTAACATCGCAAATGCCTAAGTTCCTTAAATTATTTACTAATATTTCATGCGAAACACTATCAAAGGCTTTTAAAAGTCTATATTTAGACATGGTGAAAAGAAGTATTAGTGATAGCGATATAGTCAATAATTTAGTTAAAAAACACAAAATGGCTGATAAAAAAATGGTATCGAGGTGGGCACCTTGGCGAGACAATATTTATCTAAAGCTAACGATAGAACATTTGGTCTTAACTATGATATCTTCAAAGCAATGATCCTTCGTACGGACGTCCCAAATCCAGTCAAGGGTTTAAGTGGAAAAGTGATTAAACCTATGTGGGAGGAGCTTCGATTGGAGAATTTACGCGGAAAACCAACAGGAAGCGGCTTAAAAAATAGCAGAACACTTGAAATTGTGAGAGCTATGGGATCGGGTTTGCTGGAAGAAACAAACAATCCAGCTGAATATAAATATATAAGACAATATGCGGACCTTATCGAAAGGCTCTATTTCCTACAAGCAGAAGAGAGAGCTGGCAATAACAACTTCCATAATGAAAAGTTGGGTATTGCTCAATTTATTTACGATAGATTTATAGAATTAACAAAATCGCCAAACGCACACAAGTACATTATGCGTTGTATGCTTGCTCTACCGAAACATTCTGGGAAATACGTGATTGATTTAATAAAAAGTACAGATCATAACACAACTGAATACGTAAATGATGTTATTAATTTTATCTTGGACATTCTCAATAATCAGATCGACCTTCCAGATGGTCCGATGTATTTGGTGCGATGTTTGGCATCTTTACCTGAGAAAGTAATAGAAGGATCTGGAATTTTAAACGATATTATCAACAAATTGCCCTTTGAACTTCACGTGCCAGGAATGAATTTTCTAGGACTCGGGACGAAACTCTAAGAACGCTTAGCTAGAGGTGATAAAGGTGTAAATCCTCTTGATGAAGCAGCAAAAGAAAACGATATATGGTATAGTAAACACAAAAGAGCAGAGGATAGATGGAAAGCAGAGAAGATCCTAGAGGATAAGGCATTTAAACGCGTTATTGCACCTGATGCCAGTCTTTACGAGAGACCTTTAGCTTTGGCTATAGGGACAGCGATGTGGGCAAAACAGAAACTAGGCATGGGGTTACCTGTAACATTGTCAGATAAAGATGATGAGAGTAATGAGGACAAGATGGAAAAGGCGGTGGAGGACAAACATGTGTTCGGGAGAACTAATTTAGGACTGGTATCAGATAGGAAGAAAAATATACTTTTATTTAATCAAAAATAGTGTGTACAAGACTGATTTTTTAAAGGTACAATGTGAATTTATTTTTTTATTCCTATAAACAGCAACAATGGGATTACGTAACGCTGGCAACAATGAAACTTTGATATCACCGCGACATTGACCTATGCCCGCAAGCAGATGATAACGGCGCGTGCCGCGAGATAGCAGGCCCGAGATGGAAAGTATTGTTGAATTACAACTATAAAATTCATTTAAAAAAATGAATTATCGTTGACGCACGTCACACACGTCGTCAGGTCGGATCACACCGTACAACGATTGCAGTTACCGAGCGTCACGGTATACCGACCCACGTCACGCACGTCGTCAGGTCGGATCGCACCATACAACGATTGCGGTTACCGAGCGTCACGGAATACCGACCATCGACGACGCACGTCACCATCTTCAGGCGCTTGGTAACCGCGATCGTTGTAGGCCACAGATTATAAGGTTTAACTTGGATTTTACAGTACATAATTTGATTTTTATATGCGAAAACACATAATCTTTAATAATTAAGAGGTTTGACTTGGAATTTACAGAATAAAAATAATTTTTCATATTTATATGAGTAAAAATCTCACGACTATGTAATGGTTCCCATCGAGGGTGGAGACAGTTGAACTTATAACCTCGCCAGATAAAAAGCGTTGCGTTTAGTGTAATCTTTTAACAACCTCATTAGTTAACTTTATTTTTCATACAGTAGTGTAAACCACATATGTGCTGGGATGTTTGCAATATTGCGTGCCTCTAGAAGACCAAATATACTCAGAATCGGGGTTTAAACACTCCATTTTGTATAAGGTAAACTATAAAATAATCGAGTTTGTTTGCTAAATAGCCGCCATAAATGGAGAAAAAAGCCGAGAAAACGCCTTTTACCCTATCTTTCCCAGGTAGTTGAAACTGGGTAGTTGAAGTATAGTAGGGTGGGTTTCGTACCTATATGAAACTCGGACTCTATACCGCTCCCGATAAGATTTAACTGCTTACTTTTATTGTGAGAAGAATTGGTTGCTTGCCAATTATTTGACGATTTTAACGAAATAAATAAATGAAATCAAATGTGTCTGTAATATTTCTTCAATAATCTCACTAATTATTAATGTAAAGTGGAAATGGTAAAATATATATAGACAAAAACATTTTTAACAAAATTAAATATGAATTGTAACGATTATAAATATTTTCTACTAACTGAGTTTGCCTCTCCACCAACTAGAGGTTCTCTGGAAGCCCCAGGTTATGATTTGAAAAGCGCTTATGATTATGTTGTACCGAAACGCGGTAAGCAGTTGGTGAAAACAGATTTATCTTTTCAATTTCCACAGGGTTGTTATGGAAGAATAGCACCCAGATCAGGATTAGCGCTTAAGCACTCAATCGATGTAGGTGCCAGTGTGACTGATTATGACTATACTGGAAATGTGGGTGTGTTGCTGTTTAATCTATCAGATAATGATTTTGTGATGAAAAGAGGTGATCGGATCGCTCAAATAATATTAACAGTTTATAAAAACAATGTGCTAATTGAGGGTGACAAAGATACGCGCCATACGGAACGTGGAAACAAAGGTTTTGGATCAACTGGTGTAAAAAGGAGAAAATGTGAATAAATAACTGAACTATAAAGATTTTTATTTAATTTTTTACTGTAGAAGAAATCAATGTTGTGTGAGTATTGTCTCGAATATAACCATGACATTGACTTCTGATCACGGCTAGAATGATAACGGTGCGTGCCGCCAGATAACAGCCCGCAGACAGACAGACCTTGTGAGTCAGCTGTTGTTTATTGAATCTTTCCACACCAATTGTATTTTAAAACAATTTTGTTAAATTAAAATATTGTTAGCGAATTTCCCCTATAGGGAAGAATCTATTACCGTATGGTAAGACCTAGGCCCGGGACCATGATAACTTCGTTTTGAGGTTCCCAGACCCCAAAAACACCATTCGTTCGAAACTGTGTATATATATATATATATATATATATATATATATATATATATATATATGTCTGTGAGCACGATAACTCTCGAAAAAATGATCCGATTTTGATGAAATTTGGTAAAAACATGTAACGCAACATTTATGACTTTAAGTTTGAAAACCAGCCAGATCGCTCCATCCGAAGGGGTATTTTGGGGGGGTTTTGTACCCCAAAAATCAGTTTTTTGAATTTTTTACATATCATTTTTGAAATAGTCAAATTTTAATTTTTACTATTGGATTCAGCTTAAAAAAAACACACAATTTGGTATTTTGATCATTCCTCTACATTAATTGGTTACCGAGATATTGAAAGTGCTAAACACAGTACGTTGTCTAATGTTATTCTTATGGAGGAAAAGAAAAATTTTATATCACGCTTATTTATGAACGTATAATGACGAAACTTGTTTTACGGCTTCATCTGGTTGTGGTATATTGATATTTGCTCAAAAAAATAATTGTTTGCCAAAGGCTCCCGCAACAGCGAACCTGCGTACTCAGCCCCCATGTTATTCTTATAGAGAATAATTAAATGTGTCTCCCTTAATTATGATCATAAATGAATAAAAACTGGTATATGATTTCACCTAGTTGAGTTATATTGATTTTAGCATGAAAACCTATTTTTTGTGTTCCTTGTTGCAGCAAACCTGCATACTCAGCCCCAATGTTATTCTTATCGAGAATGATTAAAATTGTATGTATCACTTATTTGTGAATTTATTTGCAAATAAACTTATTTGCAAACCTCCATAAGAATAACATTAGACAACGTACTGTGTTTAGCACTTTCAATATCTCGGTAACCAGTTGACGTAGAGCAATGATCAAAATACCAAATTGTTTGTTTTTTTAAGCTGAATTTAATGGTATAAATTAAAATTTGATTTAAATTAAAATTACATGTGAAAACCCCAAAAAACACATTTTTGGGGTACAAAACCCCCCAAAAACCCCCCTTTGGATGGTACGATTCATCTGGTTTTCGAACTCGTTCAAATAAATGGTACTTTACACATTTGTACCAAATTTCATTAAGATCGGACCTTTTTTACGAGAGTTATCGTGCTTACGGACACATATATATATAATATATATATATATATATATATATATATATATATATATATATATATATATATATATATATATACCGGGTGTCCAGCCTAAAGTGTTACAATAGCTAACTTTTTTATTTTATGTCTGGCAGTAAACTTCTTACGGAGGACCCCCTTTATTTTTGTATGCTGCTTCTAAGTATGTATTTCAATTATTGAAATTTCCCGCCATTTTTCCAATATGGCGGACAACTTTGTTTTTTCTTATGGAATACCCTGTATTTTATTATGGTTTTAGATAGCAAACGAGATTTTAAAAAGTTTTTATTCTTGGTATTTTTTCCCTAAACCTAATCAATGATGCTCTAGAGCATTTTTAAGGTTTAATTTCACTGTAACTTCAAGAATCATACGGTCGAAAGTCACAGCTGTGCAACAATGGTAATTACACATGTTCAAGTAAATCAAAAGTATGAGGTTTCCTGTTCCTGTTTATTCGTTGTTGTGTTTATGCACTGTCTTAAGAGTACAATTTAATGTGACTGTGTATTGTAATAGTGTTTTTTTATTGTTACAATGACTTTTAACGAACAAGTGGATATGTTATTAATCTTAGGGGAATGCCACAAAAACACAAGATCCGCAGCTGAACTGTATGCCACTCGTTTTCCTAACAGGCGGCATCCATCAGGTATGAGCTTTTTACGCCTTGAAAAAAAAGCTCGTTTAACAGGTAACTTGGGTCCTAGAAAACGGAATCGAACACATCCTATCACCGATTTTGATACAGAAGCAGATGTTTTGCCTCAGTTATGGTTGACCCGCACCTCTCTACTTGAGAAATTGAGAGGTATACAAACATAAGTAAGAGTTCAGTTTCAGTAATATTACTTCACCCATATCATGTCATTCTTAACCAAGAGATACGAGAAACTGATTACCCTAGAAGGTTAGCATTTTGCACATGGTTGACAGAACAAATCCAGTTGCAACCTCGTTTTTTGTCAACTGTTTTATTTTCAGGCGAGGCAACGTTCCTCAGTACCGGACATTTGAACAGACATAATATGCATTATTGGTCTACTGACAACCCTCACTGGATGCAGACCATTGATAACCAAAGAAAATGGTCATTAAATGTTTGGTGTGGTATTTTCGAAGGCAAAATTGTCGGGCCTCACTTTTTCGATGGCCCGCTAAACGGGATCGACTACGCTAACTTTATAGAAAACCATCTTCCTGCTCTTCTAGACAATTTTCCCCTTCAGGCCAGAATGGATATGTGGTTCCAGCAGGACGGTGCTCCACCACACTTCTCCAGAGTGGCCAGAGAAACCGTCAATGATGTGTTTGAAGGATATTGGATAGGGAGAGGAGGCCCAGTTGCATGGCCACCGAGATCACCAGATCTCACACCACTGGACTTTTTTCTTTGGGGTGCGATTAAGGACAAAGTGTTTAAAACCGGACCAACGACACCTGCAGACATGAAGTGCAGGATCCAAGCCGCCTGCAGTGACATAAATGAACAAACTATTATTATTTCGCAAAGAGCTCATGAAGAGCGCTTGGCCATGTGTATTGAGCAACATGGACAGTTGTTTGAGCATCTTATGTAGAACTAGGATAATTGAGCTCTCTTGTTGTGAACGTGTACATAATTTAATCTAAGTGTTTTAAACTGTAAATAAATAAAGATAAGCAATATCATTCACATTTAAAAGCTGGGTTTTACTATTAATTTTAACTTAACTATTTTTCAGAACTAAAAACTAATAAAAACTACTAAAACTGAATTTACTTAAAAATGGTATTTTAGTGTCTCTAGAGCCTCATTGATTAGGTTTAGGAAAAAAATACCAAGAATAAAAACTTTTTAAAATCTTGTTTGCTATCTAAAATCATAATAAAATACAGGGTATTCCATAAGAAAAAACAAAGTTGTCCGCCATATTGGAAAAATGGCGGGAAATTTTGATAATTGAAATACATATTTAGAAGCAGCATAAAAAAATAAAGAGGGTCCCCCATAAGAAGTTTACTGTCAGACATAAAGTAAAAAAGTTAGCTATTGTAACACTTTAGGCTGGACACCCGGTATATATATATATATATATATATATATATATATATATATATATATATATATATATATATACATATATAAAAATTTGAACGAATGGTGTTTTTGGCATCTGGGGACCTCAAAATGAAAAGTTATCATGGTCTCGGGCTTAAGTCTTACCATGAGACCTACGGTAATAGCTTCTTCCCTATAGGGGAAATTCGCTAAAAGCTGGCAGCAGCTGAAAATGTCCATGCATGATGGCGAGGGGCAGAGGGTGGGGCTTGTGGAGGGGGGGTGGGTGGATTAGTGGTGAAGTGGTGAAGGGCGGCAAGAGTACAAGGGTCAGTTTAGTGCTGCCTGTAATCTGCTGCAATAATAGACTCAGCCTCGTCTATACCCAACCTGAGAAACCATTCATTAACACGTCTTTTGAATATATTTATGGAAGGGGAATTAAATAAATCCAGGTCTTGAAAATGATTACATAAATTACGGTACACGACATGAGAAATGAAAAATGCGTTAGTTGTAGAAAATGTTTTATAAATTTGTAACGAAGCAATTCCAACTCTAGATGCATACCTGGTGTTATGTGAGTGAGAAATTTGAAGAAAAAGATCGTTGTGATTCTTAAAAATATGAATTAAAACGTTTTTTTATAAAAAAGTTGTCTGATAGTTAAAACGGAAGTTTCTCGAAACAGTGCGTCAGTCGGGTATCGTTTACATTTTCCAAAACCTATTTTTAAAATAAACTTTTGCGTTATACTCAGTGGTTCCAGAATACTTTTAAAACATCCACCCCAAACTAGAATCCCAAACGATAAGAGCGATTGTACATATGCATAGTAAACCATTTTTATTTCCTGATCATTGAGAAAGTGATTTAACTGTCTAAAAGCAAAAATGTATTTTCTAATTTTAGCGTTTACAAATTGTATATGACTCGACCACTTAAGGCGTTTATCAAAAAATACACCTAAATATTTATATGACTCAACCCTTTCAATTGATTTACAAGAACAAATTAGGTTATTATAATTCCCGCAAGTATGTATTATAAGATCCTGCAAACTGTAGTCTGACATTTTACTAAGGGAGATGGGCATGAACTTAGTTTTTGAAGTACTGCAATGGTTGATAGCAGTAAATACTATCCAAAACGCCGAATGATACTTAATAGGTTAAAACTCTTTAAACACCGAACAGTATGCTAATTAATTCCGCACTGGGGGAAAAACCCATGAGGGTAAACAACGGGGAAGGGTGATGTTTTGAGATGTTTCTATTTTTAGACGTCCACGTCCGACCGTCCGTCTGTCTGTCGCTTAGGGTGAACAGCAGCGGGAAGGGTGATTGTTTTGAGATATATTTCTATTTTTCGACATCTGCGTTCCTACACTGCCTAGCCAGGTGCAGTGGCTAGAGCAATGTCAAAGTCATCGCTCCCATCACGCACCCACGGCTCATTAGCGAGATGACAGACTCTTAGATTATGTTGTGTTTACTAAATTGTTTGTATAGTATTTATTCTCATAAAGAAAGTAAATTAAATACGATTCTGGAGATAATTTAGCAAAATCAATTGTTATTATTGCTCTATTTATGTTTAGAAGGGGATAAAATAAAAATAATAAAAATAAACCTTTCGTGACCCCGGATGAACTGCAACCCGATTAACCCGCTCCCGGATAATTGCGAGTTGATTGTATATGAATATGAAAATTTGATTAAAAATGATAAACTTATAGGAATTTTGAAGATTTAAAAAAGTACAGTTACTAGTTATTTTTATGTGGATAACTGGTGTTTGAAGAAGGCAGTCATGGCAGCCGTTTTGACAACACTCAAGCACGCACGCACGCACGCACGCATACACACACACACACACACACACACACACACACACTCTCTCTCTCTCTCTCTCTCTCATAACTTATAATCTGTGTCACCTATGTAACAGGGTTCTCTTTGTTCTTAAAACTACTTTTTTTTAGATTGTATGCAAATTTATACATTTTCTTACCTCCAAAAGTTGTTTTAGCAAGTGGCGTTATTGGAACTGGCAGAGATGATCTCCAAGGGATTCTTTTTAGGAAAGAGTTTGATATAAAATCCTGGTTTACTTCAAAAGGTAATAACCTTCCTAGGTTCATGCAGGGTAATACATGATGAGGAAGTTTTGATAGATAATCTCTCGTCAGTGGTCCAACACAGTGAGCAGCTACTTCTAAATCCATATTTTACACCTCAGAGGTTAATTCAATCAATCTGAAATGATCAAAATAATGTTTTAGTTTTAAATTTTTTGCAGTAGGCCTACCGTAATTATATTATTTACTAGACTACAAACAATGCAGTTTAACATTCATGAAGTTCCATAAATGTCATAAGGTTGTATGTATGAAAATTACTACAATCATAGCAAAACTGTTTGACCAAGCAAATTCATAAATCAGTTATTCTTGTAGCCTAACAAATAAAATTAGGAACATTCCTATTGAAAATAACATTATTTTGTTTTACTCATAAAATATTAATGGCTGAAGAGCACACAGGTTAGAGTGCTCGCCTCATCATTAAAGTTGACCAGATCGAACCTGTGAAAAATCGTAAATTTTGTGAGGGTTAGTGAATCTGGATCAAGCTACCATTCGTCATTGGGTGAGTAATTATTATGCTTAAATTCAATTCAAATATCTTTATTTCAAATATGCTATACAAATTATACAGACAGAATAGCCATAATAGTACTTTTTATGTACCATAAACTAAAACTGGATAAGTAGGCTAATAATAAAACTATCATCCCTAAATAACATTCCTAAGGAATGATCGACGTTAGATAGTAACAAGGCCAGGGCTTGGACTGTTCCCTACGAAAACAATTAAAAATGCCCTTGGCATAGACATGCAAAGAGATTTAAAAAACGAATCAAATATTGCCAATGATTTGTTGATAAGTCTATATTCCTAGCAATAACAACAAATGTCTGAGATGCTCTGATAAAAAAAAGAGTTAAAATCACATAAATGAGTTAATTAGTCAAAATGAAAATTGCATACTAATAAGCACACTATCCTGCCACAGGCACGACGGACCATCCTCCTTCGTTTTTGAACATTTTCAAAATTCCAGGATTTTGGATTAAATGAAAATGCCAAGCTCCCATACTGCCCCTATCCACACGTTTTGGACATATCGGCAAAGATGGGAGGATATTATTGAATACTTATTCACTTTTAGTGAATTTCCCCTATAGGGAAGAAACTATTACAGTAGGTCTCATGGTAAGACTTAAGCCCGAGACCATGATAACTTTTTACTTTGAGGTCTCCAGATGACAAAAATACTACTCGTTCAAATTTGTATATATATATATATGTATATATATATGTATATATATGTATATATATGTATATATATGTATTCGTGAATGCGATAACTTAAGTAAAAAACGTCCGATTTCGATGAAATTTTGCTCAAAATGTGTAAAGTGACATTTATGACTTTAAGTTCGAAAACCAGAAAAATCGGACTATAGGAAGGGGGGTTTATGGGGGTTTTAAATTTTCCAAAAATCAGTTTTTTGCATTTTTTACCCTAAGATTTTTAAAACACTTAATTTTGGTTTGGACCATGTTACTGAGCTTAACAAACAAATAACATAGTATTGTGAATTATTAACCTAGGTTAAGTGGTTGTGGAGAAAATCCAAAAAACCTACTCATAAAATCTTCCATGTTACTCTTATGGGAAAAAGGTTTTTGGCTTTTCCTCAGTTCATTTTAATATAAAATTCATATTTGCTTTTACCAATCAGTTCAGCTCCACAAAACAATAATTTTGGTGTTGAAATTGTGATTGTACACCCAACCGTTGCAGTGATATTCAAAGTGCTAAACCCAGTGTACTTGTCCAATGTTATCCTTATGGAGAATAAATAAAATTTGATATCTCGATTATTTATGAATAAGTATTGATGAAACTTGGTATGTGGCTTCAGTAGTACTTGTATATTGATATTTCCACAAAAAATTATTTTTTTGGTTGATTATCCCCGTAGCATCAAACCTGCGTACTCAGCCCCCATTTTGTTCTTATGGAGAATAAGTAAAATGTAATGACTCCCTTAATTATGAACATAAATTAATAAAACTTGGGATGTGGCTTCACCTTGTTGAGTTATATTGATATTTGCATAAAAACCCATTTTTTTCCTTGTTGCAGCAAACCTGCTTACTCAGCCCTCATGTTATTCTTTTGGAGAATAACTCTAATGTTATATAGCGCTTATTTATAATTGGATATCCATGAAACTTGGTATGTGGCTTCGCCTGGTTAAATTCTATTTATATTTGCATAAAAACCAATTGTTTGTGTTCCTTGTTTCAGCAAACCTACATACTCATCACCAATGTTATTCTTATGGAGAATAATTAAAACTGTACATATCGTTTATATGTGAATATATTTTTATGAAACTTGGTATGCGGCTTTGTGTGGTATTAAGACATATATTATGCATTGGAAATTTGCTGAGTATGCAGGTTTGCTGCGACGGAGGTATAAGGTTATAGTGCCTTCCTATTAACGATGTCACCAATAAAAACCATACCATTGTAAAGAGTGTGTATCATTCACTGTATCCGTTTACCTTTAAATACGTTGGATGTTACTATAACAAAAATTAAAAACGAATAAAAGTGTCCGGGCCAATCTCCACAAACAGTCTTGACCCGGACACCCACTTAATGACGTATAAACTAACCTCTCCTGTCCGTAGTTGGATGGTGTTTTGAGGTCTGCAGATGCCTTTGCACCAGTCAAAGGCTTAAAAGTAAAATAAATAAAATATTTTTTTTAATAGATTGGGGATGAAAAAAGAGTATTCTCACGTCACGTTTTAGCTGTTAATTCTTTGCAACTAAAATTAAACTAAACATAGAACCGTAAGGGGAAAAGGCGTTTAAAATACAGTTTGAAAAATGGGGCCATATATATTTTCTACAGTCATAATGACTTATGGTCGATTTAGGCAAAGAATACTTTTTCGCCGGTGCCCGTACACTTAACTTTCCTCCCTTTACTTCCTGCTCTAACACCTTGGCTCTTGGGATATTTTCTTTCATCTTGGAGACTTTACCTATCTCATAAACAATTTTTCATAAATTAAAAGTACAAATTTCAATAAAAAATACATAGGCCTATACGGACCCGTATCAGGGCTAAACACCACAATGTTGTTATTAGTTACGGCAGGAATTCTGTGTTTACGGCAGGAACGAGTCGCAACGTTCTCAACCACGGGTCTCAACCACGGAGTATAATTAAGTGTACGGGTCAAAACTGGAATAGGCCTGACGTAAATGTGAAACATTATTTGACATATACGTTGTTTCTCTTTAAATAGTATGGCATTATGCGCGTATAAATTTTGAATAAAATATGCCTTTACGAAAACAATCAAACAAACGTGATGAAAATTACATGTCTTAGTTCAAGACATATATTTTATTTTTGCGAAAAGTCGTCAGTTATAAACGATTAGAGCGCGCCTCATTTAGAGCATGTTCTGCTCTAAACAAATGTAGGCCTACCTAACTTATAATGAAAGACTGCTCAACTTTGCAGGTTAGTTTAGAAATATTTATGTTTATGTGTGTGTCCGGGTCAAGACCCCCTGTCCGGGTCTAGCCGGTTTTATGGTAGTTAAAAGAAAGTAATTTAAAGTTTAATGATTCATTGAAATCCACATTCCCAATTGCTAATAAAACGATGTTTAAAAGGTTTAAGCTATTTTAAAGCCTACTACAATTGAGTTACAAAACACATTTGGGGGTGGGTTGTTTTACACCATATTACTGTGCTGTACATTGTTATAAAATGTTAACATACCATTATTTATATAATTTCTTATACTAATTTCATTCCTTTTAAGTTTCTTTTAACTAGTACATTACAGCAGGTCTACGGTATACAACTTTTCCGGTAGGCTAAGTGGATTTTCGGATTAGTAGGGTTCTAGTGTGCTTATACAATTAACTTATAAGAGGTGATAAGTTATGTAGTTCTACATTATGACTTCCATCTCATATTAGCCTATATAAGCCTCTCTTACAAAAACTGACATTTTAAAATTAACTATAGGCCTAGGCCTATTATTGGAATTAACGTTTGATATCTGGACAAATTCCAGGATGATATCTTAAACATCTTTGAGCCCGAGCATAACCGAAACCTAAATATCCTAAAATCATAACCAAAATAATCTATATACCGTATCAAACAATTCATTCGGTTTTTTATATTCTTCCGCTTATGAAGGTATACACACCAGTGAACCTGTTAATTTTTGTCAAAACATAATAATTTTGCCATCAAAATTTAAGTGCTTACTATTTTAGGTTAATACTGTTTGTCAGTTTAGAGGTTGACACCGCTCTTGTTATTCAATAAGGAGCTACTTTTACTGTTTAAAATTGTACATTTAAGGCACAGACCTTCCCAGACCTACTAATCACGATATAAAGAGTTCTAGCAAGTATATGAGAGTTCTGTTATACCAAGAAAAATAATAACAATAACATTTGCTCCAGGTTTCTTCTATTGTATACTATGACCTAACCAAATAAGCTAGGCTCTTAAGTCTTTTGCTAATACATGTATAATGTCAATGGCAAATAAACGAGTCTTGATTCTTGATTGGCCTTAGATAAGAGAATAAAAGGTTGCGAATTAATAATCATAACAAATGCAAGTTTGATAAATCTTACAATTCTCTCCTGAAGAGAATACTCCTGCCATACATTTACAAATGTTTTTAAAAGTTCTTGAGTAATACTAATTATAATTTAGGAACAGGAGTACTACAAATTAATTTAAAATCCGAAAGTAAACAATAAACATAACCTTAAAATGAATTATCACGAGTGTTGAAGACCGAGGAGGTGAGCACTTTTTCGCCTACGAGGAGATGAGGTTACCGTTTGTTATGATATCGAACAATTTCATCGTTCGATTGATTGTTTGTTTTATCGAATGAATTTATAATCGTTGCTCACCGCCTGAAGAATTATTGTAACTTTCTGATAAATCGGCAGGCTTCGGTAGCCCAGTGGAGTGGATACTAGCGTAGACTAATTAAAGTAATTTCTAACGAATATAATGAGTTATTAAATGTATTTTAATAGTCTTCAAAAGCAAAACACTTGTCAATAATCTTACTTTACCGACCGCATTAACCAAGTAGTTCTTATTCCGTCCACGGCGCAGCACTGTCCTGACGAATAAAAAGTGCTATGCTATTTTGCATTGCGTGCAGGGTCTATACTGTAGTTAGTCTATGATATTACAGTTTGGGGCACAGTACTTGGCGCCTGGTTGGTGTATGCTCTGGAATGACTTTTCGCCTCTATATGGCTTAGTACCGTTAGTGTTACAGAATACCTTTGTCAACAGAAACCAAAATTAAATAATGAAATTTTAAAATATTGGTTTTTGTTATTTTCTTTATTGTCTGCTTTTAATTGTGAGAAGTTTGAGTTGGTTCTCGCCTTTCCCAGGCGTCAAGTACCGTGGCGCGAACTGTACTCTTATGGAAATAGTCATACCTGGTCTGAAAGCTCTACGATCCTTGGGACACTCTGGCCCAGAATTGTGTTTACGTTTACGTTTTACCATTGTTTCACTGTTTCAGTGTTGCCAGGTGTGGGGATTTTTCCCACAGTGGGGAATATTCACATGTTTTTCAGTGTTAGAAGAAAAACGTGGGGAAATCGTTCAAGTGGGGAAATAAGCGGGGATTTAAAAAAATCTATAATGAAACATAATGTTTTTAATATATTCATAAAAATGTATTGTTTTTACACTTTTATATCCCATCAGGGCATTCATTATTGCATAACTTCATTTTCGTAAGCCTTTTCAACCATAATTTTTGGTTCTGTCTGAAAGTAAAACACTGTAAAGCACTGTGTGGTATAAGACTATGTCTTGTATTTTACAGAACTTTATCCCCACTACCTCACCGGCACCGCTCTACATTTTACCCAATCACCATTCCGGTTTAACGGTTCTTTTTAATTTGGTTTCCTGTACTTTACAGAATCCCACCACTTCATTTTTAAGTGCCTCAAACAAAAGAGTGCACGGTCTATAAGTCCAGGAGTAAAATCAGTTCTTATAATTAAATCCCTTAAAATTAACGATCTTTAAACAATAGAAATGTAAATTAAATATTCGAAACATTACAAAGTCAACATAAGAGTGTTGATAAAACTGTAAAAAGTTGCAATTTAATAGAGAACATTGTTTGTAGGTTACATTTTAAATTTCCCCTACAGTTTAATAATTAATTTGTACTATTATAGCTTACATATTTAATATAGTATCACACGTGTGAGCGCACGAACAGAGGAGAACACAGAATGAGTGAGGAAATCAGGGACAGAGTGGGGAAATGTTGTAGCTCTTAGTGGGGAAAAATTATTTTTCCACCTGGCAACACTACTTTCAGTATTTTGCTTCAAACTTCAAACTTCAAATTAACCTTAAAGTCTAAATAAACAGTTCAAACTAATGTATTTTTAGGTGATAGAGATGAGAGTGATTTCTTTATGTAAAAATGTAAAAGATAATATAAAATTCCTTACTCATTCCAAATATTTCGATAAACAATGTGCAATATCTTTATATTTTCCTAATTTTGGTAATATAACAGAAAGTCAGCCTCAAGGAAGGACTAACAATGAAGGACATTTTGGAAACGGTGGCTCATCAAAATTTAAATTAGGCTTTAGTTTTGGAATTTTAAGTGGTGTAGGTATTTTTATATCACTGAAAAAATGGGATGAATATTATGACCTACCTCATGTCTTGGATGTTTTGAGATGTAGTTTTCCTTCAGTCCATGCAGCAAACCCAAGTGACTACTCACCTCCTAACAAAGACAGCTTGAGAAACAAATTTAACTTCATAGCTGATGTTGTTGATAAATGTGCATCCTCTGTAGTTTACATTGAAATACAAGATTCAAAGAGGTAGGTTTTGTTAGACATGGTCCTAATTATACATGCTGAAGGTAATGGTAAAAATACTCCCTAGCAGCAAACCTGCTTACTTAGCGAATTTCCAATGCATATTTATGTATCTTAATACCACATAAAGCCACATGCCAAGTTTCATAAATACACATTCATAAATAAACTATTTATGACATTTTAATTATTCTCCATAAGAATAATATGGCGGCTGAGTATGCAGGTTTGCTGAAACAAGGAACACAAAAAATAGGTTTTTATACAAATATCAATTGACTTAACTAGGTAAAGCCACATACCAAGTTTTATTAATATATGTTTATAATTAACGGAGATAACATTTTATTATTCTCTATAAGAATAATATGGGGACTGGGTACGCAGGTTTGCTGCTACGGGAACTATCGGCAAAGACATTGAATTGTGCAAATATCAATAGACAACAACTATATGAAGCAATATACCAAGTTTTGTTTGGGTAAGTTGATAAATAAACGAGATAGGCCTATACAATTTTTCCTACCCTCCACAAGAATAACATTGGACAACATGCTGTGTTTAGCACTTACAATATCTCTGTAACCAATTAACGTAGAGCAATGATCAAAACACCAAATTGTTTGTTTTTTAAGCTGAATTCAATGGTAAAAAGGAAAATTTGATTTAATAATATATAAGGCCTATGTGTAACAAACTCAAAAAAAATGTTTGGGGTACAAAACCCCCACAAAATACCCCTTTGGATGAAGCGATATGGCTGGTTTTCGAACTAAAGTCATAAATGTTGCATTACAGGTTTGTACTAAATTTCATCAGAATCGGACCATTTTTACGAGTGTTATCGCACCCACGGACACACACACATATCCCTAACATTGAAGTTTTGAACGGATGTGTTTTTGGCATCTGTGGACCTCAAAACAAAAAGTTATCATGGTCCCGGGCCTAGGTCTTACCATGCCGACTACGTTAATAGCTTCTTCCCTATAGGGGAAATTCGCTAATGGAATGTTGTCCTTTAAACTTAGTCTGGGTACACTCTCATAAGCGGAACAGCATTTGCAGGTAAAAATTTTAAATTTAAGAATAGGCATATAAATTTCTGATATACTGAGGGGTACACTTTCATAAGCGGAACGATATAAAGAACCCAATGAAATTGTTTGATACGGTACCTATATTGAATAAGTTATTAGGTTACTCGGTTATGGTTTCTGTTATTAGGTTTAGATTATATTCCGTCTCAAATTTAACGAGTTCGCACGCAGCACGCTGACGTGAGGGAAGTGAATTTCCGTATAAAAACTTTTAAAACTCAAAAACAGTAAACACATACATTTATTCCTATTTTTATTGAAATCTGAAAACCGTGATTTTTTGGCTGTTCTGATGCTCCTGGGATTACAATTTTGTGCATTATAATGTTAGGAGAAGGTCCAGACAGGCTTGAAAGTAGGCGTGATGTTGCTGGGGATGATAAAAGTACTCTAGCAAAGGAATAACAGGCTTTTCTAGGGTAAAACCTCTATAAGACAACGTACTGTGTTTAGTCGATACATTTTCTTTAATAACTCGGTAAATATGTATGCTAGAATGACGAGAGAGGGCTTAACACTTTTGCCTCACTAATTCCCATCTTTTTGCATGCACATTAATTTTACATTCGGGGCTTTTCTGTCTCTTTTTGGGCCCAAAACCCCAATTTTTAAAGATTAATCCCCAAAAAAGAGGTTTAGAGTATTCCAATTGTTTTGCCTAACGAACTTGTCCAACTGATTACAGAAAGAAATGACCCTACCAAATTTGAAGTAAATCGGACAAAAAATGTGATCGATAGAGTGCAAACACATATACAGGGTGAGTCAGACCACCCGTCCAGCATGTATAACGGGAGAACGGTTTGGTCTAAAGTCATCAAACAAAATTCATCCCCACTAAAACGCTTATGGGCTATCTATTAAAAATATTTTCATCAAAATCTATGTACAGAATGTTCCAAGACTTTATGGGTCATGGGTTCGAATCTCAACATTTTCTTATGTAAACAGGTAATATTATACATCATTTTAAAGGTCTCGTTAAAAGAAACATTTGGGCGAAAACAGAATTCACTTATCTTTATCCGTTTCAAAGTGGCGGCCATTTTTGTGTAAAATATTGAAATTTACGGAATACCCTGTATTTTCTAAACCACTGCTCGTATCTTTTTTCCGACATAAATTTCTTATTCATGATAAACTCAGCTTTACTCTGATATGCTACAAGACAGGCTTTTTTAGAAAGTCTATATTTCAAAAAAATATTTATTTTCAAAATGCCTACATAGCCAAAATTCAAAAAAGCCAAATGGTAGCATATGTCAATAAGCGTGCCATTGAAAATTTCTTGTAAATCCTACCAACTTTCTAAGGTTCAAATACAAATTAATTTGAAATAAATACAAATTTCATCACTCTAACAAAAGTTAAAATAATATTTAGTAAAATTAATAATAATAATAATAACATTTATTCCGTGACAATGTTTAACAATGTGTTGGAATTTACAAAACAAAATATTAAATTTATGAGGAAATTTTGAAACCAGGTAAGGTAGGCCTGAGTCCTATCTTTCCTTTCCTGGCAGGGTACGGCCCTTTTTTGGGAACCATACCGGCATTTGCCTAAATGAGATGAGAAACTGTACAAACTCTTCTCAGAATGGCCAGCCTGGGATGAAACCCAAGACCTCCCGAATGTGAGGTGTAATAATCGCTAGTGGTACCTCACTCGGTTGCATTTTTTTTATATTTATACATTACATTTTTGTACACTTTGGCATTAAAAATAAGAAGATTACCTAAACAACATATTATTATATTGTTTATGTAATCTTTTTTAGTTAGTTTTATTTGACTTCTTCTCATAAAATGTTTTTCTTGAATAGTCTGGAATATAGATTAACAGTTTCTTCGGCAAAAATTAATTGAATAACAATAATACCCACTAAGACAGTTTTAATTCATTGAAATATTTTATTAATTTGCACTCAAAAATACTTTTTTGTCATTTTTTGTAAATCTTCTAAATTCTTTTTTTAATATTTTTCTATAAGATTTTTACTTTCTCCCCCTATACATAGTATATGGAGAAAGTATTGTTTTCGTCAAAATTTTCGAATTTGAGTTGTTAGTGGAAATATTCGTTTTGGTGCTCCCTGAACCCAAAAAAGTGGTTTTTACGTGATGTCTGTCTGTGTGTGTGTGTGTGTGTGTCCGTGTGTGTGTGTGTGTGTGTGTCTGTGTGGATGTGTACAGAGCTAGAGCCCTAACCAATGGGCCGATTTTGATGAAATTTGGTATGTAGGCTCCAGGCGTTTTTTTCATTTTTTTGAATTTTTGATTTTTAAGGGTAATTATCCCCCAAAAACTGCCAAAAAACATGAAAAATCCAAATTTCTCAAAAACGGCTCTAACGATTTTGATTAAATTTTAGTCGTTTGTAGAACTTTAGTTTTCCAACAAAATGACACCACCCGCATTGCTGTAAAAATTCGGGTTCAGAAATTACAGGACTTAAACATCAAAAATTCAATTTTTTTGATTTTTCATAAAAATACATAAATATAAAAAATAATACTATTCACCATTAAAAAGAGCTCAAAAAACTAAATAATTTGGTATTTTGAATTACTATTCTACGATTGCTGGTTTCGGAGAAAATTGAAATTTTCATTTAGCGGTATACGCAGTACGTTGTCCAATGTTATTCTTATGGGGAATACAAAAATTACTATTTCTCTCTTATTTACTGATCAATTTAATTCAAACTTGATATGCTTGTCAATTTAGCATTGACCAACAGAGTTAATTCGAAATATGTTGCCCCTTAATAACCCTGGGGGGGAATAGGGGGCATTTCCCCTCTTTAAACCACAAGTGTAGCAATTGATTCTGTAGTGCCTCCAAAGCAGGTATTTGGGTGGATGTTTTTTAAAACAACTTGTTCACAAGATTTTCTGTACATTCGACCGTGCTTTGTATTCTATATTTAGTAAATAAAAAGTAATTTATTCATTAAAGTTGGGCTAAAAGGGAGAAAGTATGTGTCAGTTTCCTGATACCGTTTATTAACTTTTGATTTTTAATTTTCAAACCTGTTATTTTTTGTTCTTTTTCTCCTTTTTTGTTATCCTGTAATTTTTCTTCAACTTGTCTATTTTCTTCTGTATTATTCCATCTTTCCTTTATTATCATTTCTTTATTCTCATTATCTTCATACTCCATTAATTAAAAATAGATTGGAGTACATTTTATGATCTGACTATCGATTTGCTATCTTGTTTATTTTATAACAGTGTTCTTTCTAGCTTTCCTTATTTGTTTGTTAACTTTGTTTTTTTATTGTTTGTAATGACTGTTGTTGTTGTTTTTTAAATTGTATTTAAATAAAATTAAACAAAACAGATATGAATAAATAAACCAAACAATTTAACGAGAACAAAATTAAAAATACCGGTATAAACTTTTCTTGCATCCATCTGAAGCAAGTTTCAGTATTTATTAATACATTTTGACAAATTTCACGGTAGTTCATATTGCAATAAGCTACCGGTACTTAGCTTTTGCAAAAAATCATAAATGTAAACAAAAACAATAAAGAATAACAATGTAATTGATAATCGATTTTCTTAAACAATCGAATGAAATAATCTAATCGATATATTGATATTTTTTATTGAAAATTTCAGTTGAATGATTGTGGGCTGTAAACTAAACTGCAGCCTTCATAAGTAATGAACTAAAGTAAAAAATACTGGGTTCCTCCTTTTTCTTTATTGACCATTCAAAAATAAATTTCTCATAGAAAATATATTTGTTTAATATTTTTAGGTTAGAATTCTTTACTGGAACGCCAACCACAGTGTCCAATGGTTCTGGATTTATTGTGAGCAAAGATGGGCTTATCTTGACAAATGCACATGTGGTGGTAGCCAAGCCAGGAAGTAGAATTCAGGTAAAATTATAATATTTATATTTGCGATACCTATCCCAGTTTCTTCATCTTGTACCATAGCCGCCTCTAAAGAAGGCCGCGGCGTTCCAACTGGCAACACCGCCATCCCACAGAGCAGAAGAGTAACTGCTGGCACATCCCATAGCCGCCAGACGAGTAACACGACCTCTTCAACCAGTTTAGCTAAACATTAGTTTAAAAATTCAAAATCCAGTTATTTTGTTGGAGTACGTACAAATTCGCAATAAAGTCAATATTATAAGCCTACATGTGAATCATATATTTATTTTATGTTTTAAAGTTTATTGATTTGTAAAACGATGATAGAGTATCTAATTGTTTTAGGTGTCCCTATGAATACAGTTTAAAATTTATTTTTTAAATAAATGCCTCTTATTAACTGCTTGAAATAAAAATAAACTGTGAAAATGCAATACAAGGCACAACATTATTTCTTTGGAAGATTAAAATACATAAAAAAAGTTTAATAGTTTTTACAGACAGTATATACATATTTGTTCGCTAAAGTAAGTACTCTTCGTCTTTAAATAAACTGTTGTATCTCATTCATTATTAGTGAATTTCCTATGGAAAGTGAACTATTAGCATGACCCGCACGGTGAAACTTAAGCCCAGGACCGCCATAGAAGTTCCTAACGTGACCCCCTGAACACGTTTTGGGGGGGTCGTTCAAAATGATATACATATATATATGTATATGCACTCTAGCGGTCACATTTTTTGTCCGATTTACTTAAAATTTGGTAGGGATGTTCCTTTCTATAATCAGTTAGACAAGTTTGTCGGGCAAAACAATCGGAAAACTCTAAACCCCTTTTTTGGGAATTATTCTTTCAAATTTTGAGTTTTTGGGCCCAAAAAGGGTCAGAAAAGCCCTGGACGTACAATTAATGCATGAATTAAGATGGAAATTAGTGAAGCAAAAGTTTTAAGCCCTCTCTCATCATTCTAGCATAAATATTTACCGAGTTATTAAAGAAAATGTATATCGGCTAAACACAGTACGTTGTCTTATGGGGTTTTTACATAGGAAAGCATGTTATTCATTTGTTTGTGTATTTGTATCATCCCCAGAAACCTCGCACCTACTTTTAAGCCTGACTGGACCTTCTTCTAACCTTATAATGCGCACAATTGTATTCCTAACATTGCAGGTAAATTAAAACAGGAGCATCATAACAGCAAAAAAATCAATGTTTTCAGATTTCAATAAAATTGGCATAAATGTATGTTTTTACATTGGGTTTGAGTGTTAAAAGTTTTGTATGTGGAAATTCACTTCCCTCACGTCAGCATGCTGCGCGCAAACTCGTTTTCAATTTTGTTCATGTGGTTTTGAAAAACTATTTTATTAACACATCGTACAGTAATTGGTTTTTAGCGGCATTACCTCTTGATATTCAGACAATGAAACTAATGATAAAAGGTAATTGTTACTAATACCTAACTAAACTAGTACCGTACAAAAAATAACTTGCCTGTCCTTAATTCTTAGTTTCGGAAAAAATAAATGTACCGGTATACAACTCTTTAGCATACAAATTTAAAAGTTATTAAATAACTTGTCTTCAAATTCCATAAATTCAATAAGTGCATAGGTTTGTTGCAACTGGGGAATTTTAAAAAGTGATTTAAATTATTAGTACATTCTTGTCCCAGGACTACCTTAAAACTGGTCTATTCCAGTTTTGAGGCTGCCATTGGGTACAACAAATGAAGTTGTCATTACATATGGTAAGTCTTTTGGCTGTCCATTATGACAAATTTCCCTTTCACCTTTGGTCCCTCCATTTGCAGCGGTTAGGGACAGAATCTCTGGGTTTGCCACCTGCCAACCTGAGAATGAATGGTCCCTGGCTGTTGTACATGGATACCCTGTCAGTTGAGTTGACCAGTTGGAGGGCAGAATGTGGGTCCCCTGTTTGAGAGCCTCATCCCAGCTGTCACAGGGGCACGGGAGTTGGCCCTCTGAAGGGTCGATTTGGCTGCCGTCCATCCCACCCTTTCCTTTCCTGCTATATCCTATCTTTCCGGTAACCTGCGCAATATTCCCGCTTGTGGAAGATGTGACTAGCAGCTATGCTGGGGTTTCCTAATCCGCAACAATTATGATGATGATAGTACATTCTTGAATTAACTGTGCTAGGCATTAAAGTTTTACTATGCCTACGTGTAAATCCCACCAACACTGACTATATACATGCTTAACTTTACCCTCAGTTTAAATATGAACCCTGTTGGGTTCACAACAGGATAAGACGTTTGCAAAAATATCAACATTACTTCAACGGTATTTTTTAACTTGAAAAGTAAAAAGTAACCATTTTAGTCGCCGTTGACTTGTTTTCCCCATGCTAGTATGCGGGCGGCGAGGCGCACGGTAACTCCTCTTGTGGCGTTGCCAATTCTACTACGCCGCAGCCTTCTTTAAAGGCGGCCATGCTTGTGCTCAAAGTGAGTACATTTAGTTATCTTTAGCTACTAACTTCTACATCACTTGTTCTGTCTATATTTTTTTAGATATAAAATTTGCTGGTGTAGAACTGTTGAGCATATCCACACTTGTTGTTGCTCATCAGATGGCAATATTGATACATTCTTTGACCAGTTCCGAGAGGCTCCTGAATTTTGTTACCAAGATTTGCAAACCAGTTGTCTTTTGTTGCCAAAAAGTTATTTCACAAACCTATTGACAGCTTTGGTTTGATTATTAATCACTACAGGGAATTGAAAATCTACAAGGAAGAAACATTGTCTGGACACAATCATTACCAACCTCAACTTGTTGGACTAAAAAGTAGATGTTCTGGTTCCAGCGATTGCT
Source organism: Allygus modestus (assembly GCA_963675035.1). NCBI lineage: Eukaryota > Metazoa > Arthropoda > Insecta > Hemiptera > Cicadellidae > Allygus > Allygus modestus. Next base: position 208,639,169 of record OY776111.1, read on the forward strand.
GAGTGAGGCCTTCTCACAGGTAACCTTTGTGGCAGGTAACATTTCCAGCCTCGCGGATTTGAGACACCATGACGCAGGTAGGCTATCCTTAGGAACGGCCATTACTCTCAGAGTAGAGCATTTTCCCCCTCTGGTATTGACTCTTCCTGTCATCCCCCATCAGACTCCCGTCTTAGAAGTAGGTGTGGTCTCCCGGGAAAGTACAACAGGAAGTGCAGTATCATCATCCCCTCGACTACTGCTTTGCTTAACTTGGTTCCATAAATACCCTCAAACTGCAGTCCTAAAAATTAGCTAACATGTCTTACTACATTAAAGATTGAAGTTTGGTGTTTTCTGCGAGGTTAAGTTAGGTATTTTATTTAATATATATATATATATATATATATATATATAATTTTCTTTTTGCTTTTTTCATTGATTCATCACTCTGTGTTTTGTTCTCTTCCATTTAAAAGGGTTTTTAACTTAAATTTGAGTTTATTATTTGCTGCATAATATCAAAATAAATGGGTTTTGCTAATATTCACTTTACACGTTAGATGTTAAAATGATAGATTGCTGGATTAGGAAACCTCGGCAGAGCTGCTGGGTACGTCTTCCACATGGGAATATTGTGCAGGTCACTCGAAGGAGAGGAATTAGTAGGGATAGAAAAGGTGGAACGAGTTGGAATTGCCAATCATTCTATTACAGGGCACACCCGCGACTCCTTTGACTGCTGCTTTATCAACTCTCAAACAGGTGCTCTACTCCGCCCTTTTAGGCTGACTGACAAGGTATCCATCCATCAGTTAGGGATAGAAAAGGTGGAACGGGTTGGAATTGCCAATCATTCTATTACAGGGCACACCCGCGACTCCTTTGACTGCTGCTTTATCAACTCTCAAACAGGTGCTCTACTCCGCCCTTTTAGGCTGACTGACAAGGTATCCATCCATCAGTTAGGGATCACATATTAGGTAAGAGTTCACATCCCCTGCTGTCTACAAACATGGAGAAACCAAGATGAAAGGAAAGCTTGTTATAATGGATAGCAAAGGACTTAACCACATGTTATAACATTTTCATTTTCTGTACCCAACTTCGTCCCCATACACGTTTAAAATACTCATTAACTAGGGGGGCGAGGTTTGCTCGGGGAAGGCCAGTCAGTTTGTTTAGATTATTTGGAGTGATTTTTCACCAAGTCCCCCTACTGACAAGCAAATTTTTTAGCTAAATTTGCCTCTTTTCTGCATATTTAGGTTATTCCAGTTGTTGTTACAGCTCAATGTTCCTGTGATTCATTTTCGATATGTCCACTCTATAAGTAATTTCCATTCAACAGTTTTAGTCACTGAACTCACTGTTCTTAGGAAACCACACGTTAATAAACATAGGCGTAATTTCTGAATTTTGATTACATAGTCAAAATTGTAATTATTGTGACTTTTCGTATATTACAATAATATATAATCAATTGTAATTATTGTGACTTTTCATATATTACAATAATATATAATCCACATTTTGGGGGGGGGGCATCTGCCCCCACTTGCCACCCCCAAATTACGCCTATGTTAATAAATAAACTAAATGAGTATTACTTTGATAGTTCATAGATTGATTATAAACAGCTGTTATGATTATTGTTTTGATTTGAAACTCCATAAGAACAATGTTATCTTTTTATATTTTCAAATGAGTTTTTTTACAAAATAGATTTTTCCTGGGAATGAGTCCTGTCTAGAACTTATTTTTAACTCAGAACTTAGTTAATTACAACTTTTGAAGGAAAGAGTTGGAATCGTTTTTGGTATCTGAGTTGCAAGCAAGCATAGGTACAAGCAAGCAAACCTTACTCATATTACAGTGTAGGATATTACTCTTTAACATGCTAGATCATTTTAACCATTAATCTCCAGAGAGAGGAAAAACACTTCTCAGACACTTATTTAAAAATTAAAGCTAAACAGACAAATACCTCTGAATTGGGGAGGTAAAAGAAATATCATGCTAGTCATAAATGATATGTATAAAATAGCTAATAATGCTGAAGAAAAAAAACTGACGTCATTTTTTACATTTAACAGCTAAGCAACTTCTCCATAGAACTCTATAGATACAAAATAGACTCAAAAAAAAACTACACAACGTAAAACTATTGAAAATTCTCTAAATAAGTGCAAAGCTGCAAGTATCCTACCCAACGGCAACATTGCCACACCTTCATGCAAATATGAAGCTATTCCTATTGAATTCAATGTACATCCTGTTAAACACTGTTAATAATATTGTTGATTCAGCAAACATTAGAGTAGCCTCTTTTCCCGGAACTAAGACAGCTGAAATGTTTTGTGGATAAGGACATATCCTGCCACTATTGCTAGAGCCCTGTTGGCCCTGTCTAAGTTGTCAATATGGTTGAGAAATTATAGAAGTAAGAGCATATATGGCGTGTTTGTGTCTTTATAGTGTTGTTAAAGTTCATTATAGATGCTATTGCTGAACCCCTAGCTATAGTAATAGACAAATGCCTTCAAAATTGTGTCTTTCCGAGTCATTGAAAGTGTCTCACACAGTACTGATCTTTAGGAAGTGAGACCCTGCTTCAATAGATAGAGATAGGCCTACTTTAACTGTGCTCTCAAAGATCTTTGAGATGATAATTAATAATAATCTTGTCCAACACATGGAGATTAAATACCTGTAGAGACTAAATACTTGTAGACACTATTCATATGTACACCACTGTACTGTTTTTATGAATAAAGATTATTTTGATTTTGATTTTTTTGATTCTGTTCAGTGACTTTCACCATGGATTCAGACAGGATAGACTTACCACAACTGCGGTGAGCGCATTAACTCCTGAAATAGGGCTATTAATTGTTTTTGAGAACAAAAGATTCTTATCCCTGGTTGTGTGTAACCTGACAAAAGCCTTTGATTGCATCCCTCATGTTATTCTCCTAGAGAAACTTAACAAAGAAATATGAAGTTAAGGGCAAAGGGATTGAGATGTTTAGATAATTTCTTGAGGGAAGGCAACAAATCCTTTCAGTTCAAGGATCACTTTCCCGACCATTCCTTGTAAAGAACGGCGTGCCTCAAGGCTCTGTAGTATTTGCCCCTCTCGTCCTTGTTGCGATAAATTACCTTCCATGGCCTGGTGGTTTGGCGAGGCACTTCTGTATATAACCTCAAACGAGTCCTGGAGCTGCAAATAACGGCAATAAGGTGATTAACTGGTGTAGGTATCACTGATATCTCAACTCACAAAAACCTAGATGTTTTACAAATGTTTCTATGGTATAAATAAACAAATCAATATCCAAACAAATAATATTTACGGGATGTAATTAAAGACGTCTTACAACACTTAATAACAGACGCTAAACATATATAACAGATAGTTTACTGTCTCTTATGAGAATACAGTATAAGTGTAAATATATTTTGAAGTGTTGTAAGACGTCTTTTATAACATCCCATGAGTAATAACAACACAAAATATGCTAATCAAAAAGTTGTTCAGAATAATATTGGAACGTTAAAGACCCCTGGGGCGTAGTAGCCCTGAGTGATTTTTGAAACACAAATAAGCCTATCCGGAGCCTATATACACTACTTTCATGTGAAATTTCAGCTCAATAGGTTTAGTCATTTTCAAGTTACTGACTCCAGTCACATCAATCCGGTCTTCATGTATGATCCAACAAACAGGACGACCGACACTACTTCATTTGTATAATATTATAGATAAGGAACCTAAAACTAACGTATTTAGTTCTTTCTTTTGTCAACATATAAAATTGACATTTTTTTTTTAAATTGGATGCTGAGACAAACTTTTTAAAAATCTCCATACAAATAACATTGGAATTTGGGGTGGAGCTCTAAGGTCCAAGACCTTTCTTAGTGAATTTCTAGGGTCCATAACGAATGTACCCTGAACATTTCAAGCTTTAATAGTTTTTACTGCAGTTTATTATCAATCAGGACAAGTATTTTTATGTTTTTAAATAATGGTAATAATTTTATAAAATTAAAATTCAAAAATTTATGTCAATATACAATGTAGTCTGTTTTAGGTGAAGCTAGCTGATGGTTCAACTCATATAGCCACTGTTCAGGATTATGATTTGAAATCTGACCTGGCCCTGCTAAAGATTACAACAGATGTAAGTCAAAGAATTATGACCATTGATAATACTATTTTCATTTTTGCTCTAACAGTAGTTTGTTAACCATCGAAGTATTGATGAATGTCTGGGTAAAAAAAATGTGTACATAGGCTGCATTAATAATATGTATCATAATATGTACAAATGTATAAAGTAAAAAATCACATCAAATATAATTTAGAAGTAGTTAGTTTACATTAAAATCATATCTTATGGTGTGTATATATTTTTTTATTTTAGGTCGTGGGAATCTGTTTATGGACGAAGTGTGGGTATCGCCGAAGCTTTACCCACTAAACCCATCTCCCATGCCAGGCTTTTCTCTGTCCGGAATTGTTTGTCACATAACTTCGGGGAGAGAGATGTTTTTTTCAGCCCAGAAATGGCAAAAAAGCATTTTCTTTAACTTATAAAAATCACGTCAACTTAGTTATTTGTCATCCTATAGTTAATATCTTGATGTCATTACTTTTATGATAAAATTACACAACTTTTTTGATTCTTAACTTTTTTTCATAAATTTTATCCTTTTTAAGATATTTAGCTTTGAAAAACAAAAATGGCCGCCATTTTGAAACGGTGAAAGATACAAACTTTAAATTAAATACCGAAACATCATTAAGTATAGGCATGAAGTATGCCAAGTTTCAAAACAGTACCTGTAATGGTTCAAAAGATATACTAAATTTAGTACAAAAACACAAACAGACCGACTGACGCTAAAAGGAGTGGAATTTAAAAAAATGTCACTCTACATTTTTTGCTTATTTTTGAGTGTAGAATCCGAAAATATAGCTAGTGCACCTTTTTTGTATGAAAAACAACAAAATATCTAAATTTTATCTCTGAAATTTAAAAAGTCCAGTGAGTTGGCCAACATTTGGTATTATCAGTGAAGAGGTGCAGAATATAAAAAATAAATGAATAAATGAGTTTACTCTTTCAAGTAAATACATAAGTTTTCAACAAATACATACCCAGATAGCAAGGAAAATTTGCAGAACATTTTCAAAACATTTTCAACCGCAAACCAAAATGTTTGCAGAAAATATGCATTGCAAACATGTTTGTTTGCGAAGAACTTTCCACAAGTATGGAAGTCTTTCACTGAATGTTTGCGGAAAATTTGCATTGAATATTTGTAGCCAATATGCAAGGAATATTTGTGAAACGTTTTCGCTGAATGTTTGCAGCAACTATGCAAAAACTGTTTGCAGAATGTGTTCATGATAGTTTGCTGCAGATTTGCAAAATAGGTTTGTGGCACATTTGCAGTGGAATATGTGCAGCTAATATTCATTGCTAACATGTTTGTTTGCTAAATCTTTTCTGCAAATATGCAAGTCTACACTCTGTTCACACTTCTAGCAATTTTTCAGTGGATGTTTTCATTGAACTTACATGTTTATATGATGTTCTGCAAGTTTTCTCTGTAACTAAAAATTAATAATGCTGCCAACCAATAATAATGCTGCAAGATTGAGTTAAAATTAATTTACACTGATTGTTGTATGACAATTAACAACAACCTCATACAATTCTCTTAATGTAATGGAACTGACTCTTTAAATGTTGATGGTTATTCAACATACAAACAAAATTATATATTTGAGATTCAGTTAGTATATTTTATCATACTATCATTCAAACAAATTTATTTTGAATCATAGATTAAGGACAAAAGTTACTTGTGACCCCAAAACCCTGAACTTTTGCCTACTATATATTTTTAAACACTCCACAATTTGTTTGTAAGCATATATGATTGTTATTTACAAAAATATTAGAAAATATTGATGTGGTGTTTTCTTTAAAGCATTCACACCTACTTACATGATTTAATCTTAATAATTAAATTGCCTTTTCAGGCAAATGAAAAATAGACAGATTCAAAGTAAGGGAACTTTACCAATAAAATGAAATGGTAAAATAAACATAATTTGACATTATTATTTATTTAAAATTTGTTATAAGTAAAGGAAAGCTATACAATATTTAATTTCCTACTAAAGTCCGCCATGCGACTGTTGTGTCCTTACACCTTGATCGCTGAAGCAAATAAAAAACGTATTAAAACAAATTTACATTATGTTAACAAAATCTTAATATGAAGCTCCAGTCCTTTGCTTCTACCCGCTTATCCTCCCGTTAGACCAATGTTAACTTTAAAAGTCCATCCCTCCTCATTCGATTATCCTAAATCAATTATTTATTGTTTATTTTAAAGAGCAACAAAATACCTAGATGTCATATATTCATACCAATTTCATGTCACATATAGTTCATCCACAAAACATTGTAAATATTGAAAATTTTTTTATTTTGTTGAATGATTATATCAAAATTTTGCTCGCTGAAATCACTAGGTAATTTTTGCTTGTCAAAATTACGGGCTTTTAAAGTTAATATTGGCCTTATGGGGGAAGCAGGTAGAAACGTGAAAATTGTTCTGACTCGAGCTTAAATTAAAAAATACAGGTTATTATACCCATCTTCAGCTTTAAGTTAACCAGGACTTAAGTTCAGGAACTACGATAAGGCAGTCCAAAATCCAACTGGCGTTTCATCTTCCGTCATCTTCATCTGCCATGTCCACTTCAGTCGGCGTTCACCTACTGGTCGGTACGCGTTAATAGTGCACTTTAAATGTTTTCCGTTGTCGTGTGTTTATGTTCGGTATTGTGTGGCTTTTTTAAACATTTGACGGCAGACATGCAAATTCTGTAAGATTTTATTGAACTTCAAGACCTGAAGATTGAAGCAAAATTAAGCTTCTGAACCCACGGTAGTCCAGTTTGGATTAACTTAAAGCTGAAGACGGAGGTAAAATAACCTGTAGTTTTTGTCTTATCAGCTTTGGAGGCTATTCAATATGAACAGAGCTTAAACATTAAAAGTGAGCCAGTTAACAATATTCTGAACAGTGACGAAGCCAGGATTTTATTTTATTGATAGTAGGTGGGGGTCTAGCCCACGAGTAAGTAAAGTGAGGGGAGGGGAATCCATCCATAAAAAACTATACTACTGGAAAACAGATTTTATGCTATTCTAGTACTTAAACAGAAGGAAGACATTAAATCATTTGTGTAGACCTCTCAAAAGAAACAAAAGTTATTTGTTTTTCCAACGTAATCATACAAAAATGGGAGGGTGTATACAGATTATCTCCAGTACCTTCAAGTAGGCTTCAAGCTGGCTCGGCGGCAGGAAATCCCAAGTCAAGACCTAGGTGTTCACTGGAATACATTCTTACCTCAATCCTCGTAGGAAAATAATCAGTGTAACGAAGACAAAGTAGTATGAATACAACAAAAACCCGCCCTAAATTATGAAAATTGAACTTAGTGCAAACATTTATATAATCTTACTTTTGTATAATTCTAGTTTTGGCTTGATTGAGGAATCCCATCATGCATTTTTTGGTAGCTCCTCAGTTGCCTTTGGGAACGCCCTCATCACTGGATCTAGAAATACAAATACAAAGTCTGTTTTAAATGTCTGGAAAATGACTATTTTGAAAACAATATAAGTTAAAAAGGTGATTTCGTTTATCAATTTTCATTCCAACTTTATACTGCCGAGTGCATTGGTACTTTATTTTAGTCTTTTAAAAAACTAAAATTCCTCACTGGTACTTCATATTCATTCTTCATATTATCTATGAATTAATTGTGCATTTAATTTATTGCTAATATTTTCATTATAATTATTTAGGCCTAGTAAAAATTTAACTATATTAATATTTTAACATTTATTGTATTTTTAGATAGTATATTATGAATGGTGCTATGACCATTTTGATGACTACTCTCTAGTTAAAAAAAATTACTGGTAACTCTAATTATTTCTCTGAATACACCTTTTCATGCATGACACTATAGTAACCGGTACCTACAATGTTTTTCCACTTTTATAAATGTAATCATTTGTGTAAAAATTTTCTCATTTTACTCAGTCAAATCCCGTTTATAATATGTTGATAACTTAATTATCATAGCCGCGAAGAGGGATCCTGCAGACCTCCGCAACGCTTATCTTCCCTATCTTAACCATGTATTTTCATGCAGCGATGCAGATTTTCCTGTAGGGTAGACCGGAGCCTTAATTCCACCATCGGTTGTAAAATTTCATGACCAATAGGTCCCTGATATTGCAATGAATAAAGAATTCTAATTCAGTAGGCCCTACATGCTATCAAAGATGATATTATAAATATTTTATAAACAACTGTTAAAAAATGTTAAGTTATTAGTTCTGTTAAAGTACAATCTCACATATTATTTATTTTCACAATCTCAACTAGAAATCATTATATTTTACCATAAAAAGACCAAAATCATTAAGTTCAACATTGTAAGTAGTTACCTACAACCTACTAAAAGTGGTTATAAGTACCTACCTACTTTTACTAAAAAAAACACGTTATTTTCTATTACAACATGAAAAAAATTAAAAAGAAAGATATAAGTTAGGCCTACACTAACACGCATAATAATAATTATTATATTATATTTAATCATTAAAATGGCTAAATTATGTTGATTTAATTTTATTGTCATTAGACCAAATATGATAAACTTGTAACAGGAATTTAAAACTCTGATACATTTATTTTAAAGGGTACTGTACGATAAGCGTCCAAAACAATTGATTATAAAATATTCGTTTACCATGATTGAAACACCGATAACCATATTCCCATTCAATTGTTATAGTTTTTAATACTCGATCACAAAGTGTTTTACTTTACAATAAGATAACTTAATTTAAGTCAATAGTGAAAGGTTAGCTTAAATTAACATAAACTAACCTAACCTAACCCCGCAGAGCACTGTTTTTGCCTTGGTTCAGATTTTTCATTTTGTTTCTGACCAGCGGTTACCCGCAGGCTTCGCCTCGCAAATGCTTTATAAAATCTGATGACAGTTGTGTGCTGCATTCTCTAGTTAGCCTGTGGAACTAGTATAAATCAAGATCAGCTGTTGTTTCTATTTTCATCAGCTCAAACAAAACTGAATCAATAAGGAAAAATGACATGGGAACTTTGTCGGGGTCTCTGACGGAGCACTAAGATCAGATCAGGATGAAAACCATTTACTTTCTGCCAAAAGAATTAGTGTACACAAAATTTCAACTCTCTTAAGTAAATTGAAAGTAGGAGAATTTATGTGTTATGTTCTCTTTTAAAGGTGTAGATATTCTCATCTGTAATATTGATGTATCATAGTGGTTTGATATTTTATAGGCTATTTGATTTTTCTGGTGGACGCTTACTGTACTGCACCCATAATACAAATGTTAGTAACATAATGCACCATTAACGGTGAATTTTTAAATATAACTAACGATTGTATTATTAAAACGGTTATCAATTTTACCCAAATAAAAAGGTAAAACAAAACAAAACAAATGTAAATAATAAAGCGAAAATAGCTTGCAAGTTTGCGAGCTGTTATATAAGAACAAAATATTCCCTGGAAATATTAAGGCCTAATCAAGAACACTACCGTAAATGTTGTTAAATGAGTTAGGCCTCGTTAATCGTACTCTCTCAGGCTTAATGTTTTAAGGCTCAACACTATTTATCAGAAACACTTGAATAGGTATCTATTTCAACCCATGTATTAATTAGTTTTAACTTTCACACTTTAATACACGATGCTGTCCGTTTGTTCCGCCTTGAACAGAAGTACTAGCTTCATTACGGCGAAGTAACTTAATCGTTAACTTACATTCTAGTGAAGCAATATTCGTTCGACCTTTGAGAAGTATGCAAAATGCAAAAATACCGTACATGATAAAAAACATACTAATCAGACACCTTTAAGAATTTTGGACAGTATTTTTCTAGAGGTACTAACTTAAACACAAATTATAATTCCTTGCCTTAAAAAAAACAACTAAATTAGGCCTATAGGCCTAACTTATGAGAGTATAAGTTAGTACGGTACACTCTAACTGATGATTAAAATCATTAGGAATTTATAACATTAATTAAATATGGGTTTTCAAATAGTTTAACAACAAATAAAGACTGGCAAAGTTTGTAAATATCTAAACATATTCAGTAAACAAATGTTTAATTATTTAAATCGTCCTTGTTAATTAACTGCTATGGCCATGACAACACCTCCAATTCATTAATTACTTAGCAATACAGTGTATGAAATTTTAAAGTTGTAAATATTTTATTAGCAAACACACTCGGTGAACACAAAACGATGTTTTGATATTACAGTCCATAGTATTTGGACAGCCAGTATTAGTTTCCCATTGTTAAGTTGAAAACAAAATTTGAGTAGCCTATACCAAAAAGCGGTAATAAATTAACAGAGCTGGGATTTCATTTACCTTAAACATGAAAGTCACTAAGGAAGCCACTATAAAAACAACGATACTCAACTCAAGTTTAACCTTCAATAATTCTTTACCCGGCAAAACAGTACACGTTGAATAGCCAGGAGAATAAGATGGCAACAGCCGACGACGACGCGTGACGTTAGCGCTTGCGAAGTGGCGGTTTTAGTAACTTAGGACCACAAACTTCTCATCAGAAAGTTTGCGTATAACGTATTGTAAGGTTTACGCGCACAGGTTAGCAGTGCGCTCGGGCAACAACGCGGCGCCTTTGGTAACTACGACGAAGTTCCGTGCAAGCATATATCTGACAAACGTGCTGCAAATAATACTATTTGGTGCACACTTTCTTGCTATCTGGGTAGGTATGGAATTATGCTTACCTAGCATTGAGTTGTTGGTCAGCACTTTTAAATAAACTAAAAAAAATAGCAAAATGGAAATAATATTCGAGTCCAGATCAAAATAATATTCAGATTCAGTCTGTCTTCCGTAGCATCCTCACACTATAAGTTACAGAAATTTACATACGGTGCCGATACACAATTGACTTAAAATAAATGCAAGCAAGGAAAACAGGAAAGCAAGAAAAAATGGAATAAATTCAATAGTATAAATTAAATGCACAAGTACAACATCTTTGCATGTATTAACACTAACTCCTACTAGGTACTAGGGACTTCTACTAGGTAGTTGACATCTAGTTTTGTAAATAGCCATTGTTTCAACATGCATACAATTTCTTAGGTCTTACGCAGCACTTTATTACAATCGGCAATTGATAAAAAATCTTTGGTCCCAAATATTGTAACGTCTGTCTAAAGGTTTCTTTATTGGTGTTAAAAGTTCTCTGTTTTGTGTTTCTAGTCTCATAAACTAGATGTGTTGTTCCACGATTCCCACTTCTGGTATAGAATATTTTTAGCACTTAAAAATGAGCAAATCTTGGAGTGTTATTAATTTTTAATTGAAAGTAAAGAGGAAAATAACTTTGTTTATTTTTTATAAGTATAATACGGATAAATTGGTTTTGCATTGTTTTTAACCTTTTGATAAGAGATTTATTAGCATTTCCCCAACAGTTCATTGCATATTATAACCTAGATTGCACAAGTGAAAAATATAGTGTATATTCAATCATTCTCTACGGTAGAAAAAGGACCAAAACCACACATCACATTTGGACCTCTGGAGAGGTTGGGACATAATGAGCGCCAAGAGGTTAAAGCTCAACAGCCTTTCAGAGGGTTAGAGTTTTCAATACTAATAATTATGAATAGGTTTCAATTATTGGTATTGTGAATGTTTGCAGCGCAATTTGAAGACGGTGTTGATGGGGTCATCGCAGGAGCTGCGTGTGGGCGAGTGGGTGGTGGCCCTCGGCAGTCCACTGGCCCTCTCCAACACTGTCACTGCTGGCATCATCTCCAGCCTGCGCACCAGCCAGGAGATCGGGCTGCGGGGCAAGGATATGGACTACATTCAGACGGACGCTGCTATCACGGTGAGTTTTCTCGGTTTTAATGTTAGGATTAAAAAATAAAAATGACTTTCAATAATCAAGATGAATAGAAACTCTTAATTTTTATTGTAATAAATTATATTTTGTTACATATTTTCATACCTTAAAACTAGGTCTAATGAAAATAATGTAATAAAAGCAATTATTTATGAAATATTAATATATAGGACTATAGATAATACAGGAGACATCCAGGGGCGGATCCAAGGGGGGGGGGGCGGTAGGGGCGGTCGCCCCCCAAACCTAAGAATTATTTTGTTTTATTTTATTATCCAGGCATAAAATGAAAGTTTGAATAAATCCAAATGAAAATGTAAGTAGCAAAAGCCTCCTGAAACCCCGTTTTTCGTTTCCGAGAGTCAAATTTTGCCGTTGCCGTCTACATTATTATGTTAATATGCAAACTAATGCACCTAAACGTTCTTTAAATGGAATAAAATATATACCATTAGACAGGTGAAATTTTAAACTTCCATTTTAGTATGTAACACATTACTTAGATCCACGTCTTTCACCTAAAAGCGTCTTACTAAAACATGGATATTCCCGAGTATCACGAAGTTGTTGCAGTTTTGCCAGTTGGCAGACCCAAAATTCAGTGTTTTCAACATGGTATTGGAGGTAGATTTTAGCCACACACAGCAAAGGTTGTTACCATTGTATTTGGTGATTATTTTTACTGGATTTCGCCCGCCTACCGTCGTTTGCTATCACCTGTTTTGTTTATAGGTTAGGTTTGATTTTTATGTAAAACTGTATAATCCGTTGCTAGGCAATAAATATCCAATGGCTAGGCTAGAAGCAAAATTGCCACAGATTATATGTTATGAAATAAGAGGAAACAAAGATTGTGCAAACGGAAGCTCTGTAAATGCAATCCCAGCTCTGTTAATTGATTACCGCTTTTTGGTATAGGCTACTCAAATTTTGTTTTCAACTTACCAATGAGAAACTAATACTGGCTGCCCAAATACTATGGACTGTAATATCAAAACATCGTTTTGTGTTCACCGAGTGTGTTTGCTAATAAAATATTTTTAACTTTTAAAATTTTCATACACTGTATTGCTAAGTAATTAATGAATTGGAGGTGTTGTCATGGCCGTAGCAGTTAATTAACAAGGACGATTTAAAGAATTAAAGATTTGTTTATTGAATATATTTAGATATTTACAAACTTCCGCCTAGTATTTTATTTTGTAAAAATTTGGTATGACATTTTTATTTTTCGAGTCGTTGACCTTGGCTGTCAGCCTCATTCCTCATTGTATCTTCACGTAGCATAGTTCAGTATTGCAGATTTCAAATACATTTTGTAAATAGTTTTTTGTGTGGGTAACTACTAAAATAAATTGTTTATTTATAGGCATATTACTTGTTCATAGACACCTACAGATGACATAGAAAAAAGTGTAATGACTAAATATTTGTTATTTTTATTTACGGTCAGGTGAAGTAGAACTAAAATTAATTTTTGTTTAGCTTGTTTATAAAGTTATGATTACGTTTTTCTTGAGTACAAGGTTATTGATATATTATGTTAACTTACTTTCATTCGTTGAATAATTTCATATAGTTAAAAAAAATAATGGGGGTGCCAGGGACCACCCAGGGGGAGGGGGAGGGGGAGAGGTAACTTTCTGTGACCGCCCCCCTCAAACATGACCTCTGGATCCGCCCTTGGAGACATCCCAACTATATGGCCCAGCTGTCCGTCCCTCTTTTAGGGTTAGCCAGAATTTGAAGTGACTTAGTTTGGTCAAGTCACCAATAGAGTTGTGTGCTGCTTCAGTATCTATAGTCAGTGGTTATATCTTATATCAAAAAGATGTAGTTTGATTTACCATTTAATTCCTTAGTTTGTATTTGTCAAAAACTTAGTTATAATAATAGTATTCATAAAATTTAACATTTAAGTTGTTAATTTGACAGATGCAATTTACTGCTATTTTGCCACAGCCAATTTGGGCTTAGATTTATGTGTGTTTTATGTTTGTCTGTTCCAAGGAACAAATCTACAAAGCGGGACCTTGTATAAACTTTGTATATTAATAAGGGGTAAAATTAAAATAACCTTAATTTTGATCAGTTACTTTATTTTTCCCCCTTTTCTTATTTATTTTTCAGTTTGGAAATTCAGGAGGCCCTTTAGTAAATCTTGATGGAGAAGTGATTGGTATTAATGCCATGAAAGTGACTGCAGGGATCTCCTTTGCCATTCCAATTGACTACGCCAAAACATTCTTGAAGAAAGCTGAGGAAAAAATTAAAAGTATTCTGTTTTTTTTAGTTATTTAGATTAGTATATAATTACTTGTGCAATGTGCATGTTGTGAAGTATTGGTGCACTAAAATGTGTAATCTTGCATAAATTATTCTAGAAATATAAATAACTGTTTAAATAACTTCCTTTTTTGAAAATTTTCTTATTGTTCAAGTGTGATTAGTTTCCAATATAATTCTTGATCAGTGGCAAAGTTAGATTAAAAAAACAATAATGAGATCTTGCTGGTTAGCTGATTGGGGAGGTACCTAACAGAAATAGTTAGATATACTTGTCTTAGAGATATTAATTTTGATTTCCAGATAGGTGTACCTACAGCTTAAGGTGGGAACCAAACAACTATGCATTATCACATAGCTAAAAGCCTTTGGTGATTGGCAGGAATCAAACCCAAGACCTCACAAAGCAAAGTCACATACTCAGCCTACAGGTGAAGCGTGACCCCCCCTTTTTTGGTCGAATGGAACGTGATAGGAACTTTCCCCGATGCAACATCTATGGCTGTTGAGTAATGTAGGTAGTAGTTCATGATAGAATTTACAGCACTTTCTACTGTGATAAATTTAAGAGAGGCGAGAGAGTAAAGCAAAGTTATCTGTGTGAGCGAAGTACATTTGTTCTCCATAGAAACAGGTGAATGGTAAATGAATGCAACAAATTCTTTCTCCACGGTAAACAAGAATAATTTTAATTCTTTTCAAATTATGTTTACAATTGCTAGTTTGATGTAAAGTTTTAACTAGCTTTTTTAACAAAAATTCTGAGATGGCGTTGTTTGCACAGACAGGCCTCAGACAGGGCCGGTGGTCCGCCGCTACATGGGCATCACTCTGGTCACCCTGTCAGAGCCCATCCTACGAGACCTTGCGTCCAAGGGAGTGCACATCCCGCCCGGCATATCTCAGGGAGTCATCATCTGGAAAGTCGTCATCGGCTCTCCAGCATTCAAGTAAGTGATTTATGTCCATCCCTACCTAGTGATGGAATTTAAAATTAAAAACTTATCATATGTGTCTGGAAATGAGCGTTTGTAAACATGCCGGTTTACTTCTCATCCATAATTTGTAGGTTATTGGTTTATTTTGTAACTTAAGAGGGTTTCCCACCTCGGGCTATTTTATTTTTCTAGTGAGATGACAAGTAAACTCACTACGAAAAACAAATTCGAAGAATCGCTGGATAAGTCACCATCTTTGCAGAGAAAGTAGTCCCCTTGCAGTAAAAGGAGAACATGCATCTCACTCTTCCACTCTTCAATCTTTAATCTTCCTCGCACATTTCCCTCTCTCTCTTTCTTTTGCAGACCTGGTGTGAGACAGACTATCCTTTGTCCTGAACCTTCTGAATCTTTATTGCCAGAGAATCTCACTGAATTCTCACAGCCAAGCAGCTGGATTTTATCTTGGTTTCTTTCTCCATAGGTTGAATCCCCACCAAACATTTGTTAAATACTCTACAAGTCTTTTGTTTATGAGTACACTATAATTTAAGTTAACTTAATCTATAGTTGTAATCTGTTAATATTTGCATACAGATTAGCTGAATTAAATAATATTAGAATTCTATATTTTCTACTGGCGGAGGCACAGTAAAACCTAGGTCTGGGGTAACAATAACTTTTTGTGCGATACGAAAATAAGAATGGCCACAAGATGCAAAAATTAATTATGAATATAAGGACATTTTGTAAAACCATTTCTTAGAGAGAACCTAGGTGACCAAAAAAGTTCTTATCTTCCTTTTTGTAACAAACTTGCGTTCTTGGCCCTAATTTTATTCTTAAGGAGAATAAATAAAACGATACCAATTATTTATCATGTAATTTTATGAAACTTGGTAAATCATTTTATGTGGTAATGAGAATAAAAAATCCTTATGGTGAATAAATACAATTTTATATCTCGATTATTTATGAATGTTTATAAAGCTTGGTATGAGTTGCTTCACCTAGTTGTGGTATATATTGATATTTGCACAACAAAATTGTGTTGATTGTTCCTTTAGCAATAAACTTGCATACTCAGCCCTAATGTTATGCTTGTGGAGAATGAGTAAAGTTTTATATCTCCCTTGGCTATGAACATAAATTAACTAGGTGTAGCTTTCACCTGGTTGAGTTATATTGATAGTTGCACAAAAACCCATTTCTTTTCTTTCTTGTTGCAGCAAACCTGCGCACTCAGCCCTAATGTTATTCTTATGGAGAATAAATGAAATGTTAGGACGGGTAACTTATTTATGTATTTGTATTAAACTTGGCAAGTGGCTTTATGTGGTAGTGAGTTACCTTACTTTCTCATTACTTTAGTGTGGTTTATCCATGCATTAGAAATTCGCTGAGTACGTAGGTTTGCTGCGATGGGGGTGTGTTATATTTATTGCTCAAAAAATGAATTTTGAATTGAATTAAAGTATCATAAGACCACAACAAAATTGTATAAAATAGCATTTGTAGTCATCCTTTTACTTTAAGGAATTCAGGAGAAACCACTATTATCCTGAATGTTCGTTAGCCAAAACCTGTGTTTAATGCAAATATATAACCGTTTGATGTATCAAAGAAATTAAAAATACTAGATTATCTATCGATTTTTGAATTCCCTTTATGATGCAGTATTTACAATTTACTGAATTTGTGTTAATTGCAATTTAACCCAATTCTGGTGGCAGTGCCGGGTTGAAGCCAGGCGACATTGTGACACACATCAATGACAATCCAGTATATGGCGCCAATGCTGTATACTCCGTCCTGGAGTCCACCAAGGATCACATGTTGAGGATGAGGATCATCCGAAACGGCACGTTCATGACTCTCACTGTGGTCCCGGAGGAAGCTGTCATCACGTAGACTGCCATTCTGTGTAAAGTGTCTACATGCAGACATCAATAAATTGTTGTATTTGCCACTTGTATTTTTTATTTTAAATTTAAAGATTTTTGATTATTTTTAAGATTTTATTTCATGTTTTGGTGTTGTTTAATGTTTTTAAGATTGTTTTTAATTAGCTGATGATATAACTTATTTATTTGTTTAGTAGTAACAGTTTGTGTGAAATTAATTAGTTATTAAAAAATCAAAGTGAGGAATAAATGAACTGAGCCATTATTTGACCACACTCTTTTGAACTATTGATATCTATGGATATTATTAAATTTGGCTTAATTGATTAAGTTACAAACTATTGATCACGTATAAATTTGTTGTAAACCAATACATTTTGCAACATTTTAGTTTAAATTACATATATATATAAACATTTTAGACATTTTTATATTTCACTAGCTGTGTACCCGTCCTTCGTACGGGTTGTATCTCTAAATAATAGATGAATTTGAAAAGAATAACAATCAAATTAATTTTACAATAGTTCTTTGGTAGACGTGAGGATGGCAAAAGGCACTTTTGAAATTAATTTCTTTTTGAACCTCAGGGAAAAACTGTCGATCAGTAGTTCCTGTTATTCATCGATTGAACGGAGTGAAGGAGGGATGTTTATGAGACCACCTGTTTTCCAATAGCCTGTTCCCAACTTTTAGAATTACCTAATACAACTCCTCAACCCTTTAATCTTATCGAAAAATAATTTTCAAATTTACTGTTAAGATGAGACAATTAGTAGTTGGCTACAAAAATATCTATTTAGAGAGGCATAGATCTCGTCCCCCCATGACTCAAGCACACAAAGTGTCCGTATGAAATCTCTAGAGAGACTAACACCATGACTCCCCATTATGGGCCATGTTGTTGTTGCTGATGTCCTTTAAAGTACCAAATTTCAGCTCTATTGGTTGAGTAGTAGTTTGTGATGATTATATTAAAGGTCAGTGGGGCAGATCCCTTAAGTATTTTTTATCTGCTTTTTTTGCTACCGAATTTCATCTTCATCAGTCCAGTAGCAGGTGCAAGATTGTTGTAATAAGTATTCTGAAGGTTCGAGGGTGGGGCCTTAAAACACGTTCTTAACGGGAATAGACTTGGGTTTATTCTGATATATTAGGTATGTTCCTACCGAATTCAACTTAAAAGGTCCGAACCAATGCTCAAAAGATTGCCAGCAATAAAAGTAAATTAGGGCAGAGTCAGGTAGGACTTTTGTTTCAAACCTAGCCTTATTGTACATTTGCAGAATAAGGGGAATCACAATGCAAAATTTCACCTTCTTAGACATTGTCGTTTTTTAGTTGCAGTGGTCACAATGTGAGCGAATGAATGTGTCTGAAAAATTTAGATTTAGATAATATGTCCACTCTGTATACTTCTATTATTTATTACCAATATTCACTCAACGGTTTAAATGAGAATTGCAACAGCTTATTATGGAATAAATATTCTTAAGTCATCAGCTGGTTCAGTATAAATAAATGCTTTGTCCATAACCATAAGATGGTATCTTGAAAATCCCGTGGGGTGTAGCCCTGAGGAATTCAAAATGTTGAAATAGCTTATAATCTTCTAGCGTACGTATAGAACATAGAAACAAAGTTTCATCTAAACCATTTTCCCGTTTCCCTGGGAAAAGTAAATAAACACAATCAAAACTGCGCGAAAACACGTTTTTGAGCGGAAATCATTATTTTTTGAAAAGGCATATGGCAGTTTAAAGTAGCCTAAAATCTTCTCACGAATGCATAAAACAAAGATTCATCAAAATCAGCGCACCTGTTTTCCCGAGAATAGCGAACAAAAACACTTTCTTGAGCGTTACCGAAGGACAAGCAGACGGCCAGAAATTGAGAAAAGACTTTTTTGGCTCCCCTATGGTGTAAAACGCGAAAATATGCAAAAATGTCATAATTCCAAGCAATGTACAGAAAAAACTTAAATTTTTGTATATAGATATCCTCCCTGTATACTTATGTAATTTATTACCAATCTTCACTCAACTTTTTAAATAAGAACTACATCTGTTTATAGAATAACTATTCTTAAGTCATCATCTAGTTCAATATAAATAAATTCTTTGTCCATAAGAATAGCATAGGATCTTTAAAACCCTGTGGGGCAGAGTCCTAGGGTTCTGCTCTGGTTTCGAGTTACGCACAGACAACATGTACCTCTGACCTTTCCACGTGTCTTCCCCTTCCTATCGTTAGGGTAGTCGCTCATTTGCTGTGGTTATAGTTTTGTTCATCAGCCTGAATGTTTGTTTGTACTTGTCTCTGAGACATAATCACCACAAGTTGTACGCTGTGTAGTATTTGGAAGGTTTGAGATTAGATTTGATTCGGTTTCCACAGCGAACTATGATACTAACAGAGCCCAAACTGTGAGTGTATGCAACAATATAATAATAATAATAAATCTTTATTCACCAAAATATACATTACAATAAAAATGCATATACGCATAATGAGAACCGTAAATAAACACATAAGTTGTAAAAAATCAATAACTAAAATATAAAGAGAAAAATCACATTACTTTTAAATTGATGGACAAAAAATTAGAATAGAATAGAAACGTCTTTTTATTTGAAGCGTTTTTCAGTACAAATTACTGTTTTTCAAAACAACTCTAGTCAATATTTACAGAAAATGTACAATAAACTTAAAACTACATGTACAAAATTTTTAATTTCTTTTTGAATGTCATATAACTAGATTTGTTTACATTATCAGGCAACTCATTATATATGTGAGTACCAAAATAAGAAAATCCATTTTTAAGCAAGTTCAAGGGCTGCCCCCTTGAACTGCAGACAGGACAGTACTGCACTACCTCGCGTTGCCCGGTAAGTCCAGTACTGTTCTGTCTGGTAGGCCTCTCCCTTATCTCTTTTCGGGCAACTATCTTATCTTTGAGATAACAGGGTCTCTGGGTGTTAAGCACAGTGTTATGTACAATTGTCACAGTCTCCAGAGTGCAGTTTTCCTGTATAGTCAGCAGTTCAGCTCGTTTTCTGTGGTGTAATATATGATCATATTTCCTCAAGTTGTAAACAAACCTTAATGCATTGTTCTGTAAGCAGTTAAGAATATTAACATTTTCCTCCGTCAAGCTGAAACCAAAGACAGATAGTGAGTAATTTATAATTGGCATAATCAGAGTCCTTACCATTTGCAGTTTTGCATCCTCGGCAACATGTGCCTAAATCGGTTTAATACCCTGAGCAATGAGACAACACGCTGTACAATTGATTTTATGTGATTAGAAAACTTTAACTCTGAGTCAATCGTGACGCCAAGAAACGTAACAGCCTCTGTGGCTTTTAATATCGCATTGTCTAGGACTATGTTGAGGTAGTCTAAACACGGGGGATTTTGACTCAGGGAACTGCTGAAATGTAGTACTGAGCACTTCTTAATATTCAGCCCAAGCCCATGATTCTTTGACCACAACTTTACTCTGAGAAAATCTTCATTTATTATCTGTTCTGCTCCCACACGGTCAGATTATAGGAGAATAACAGTTAAGAATCATCAGCATAAGAATACAGCACTTTGATAATTCTTCATTTAAATAAGCAATGTAAAGAATAAACATGAGAGGTCCAAGCACGCTTCCCTGAGGAACACCAGTTTTCTTGGATTCAACTATTTATTTTTAAATGTAAAGGTGTGATTGTAACCCATCATTTAGAAGTGCTTTTTTACGGTGAACACAATGTCGCAATCCGTTTTTGAAAATCACTATCTGTTCTCAAGATATTGGCCAATTAAATAAATAGTCCGGTTTGGAGAGAGTTTTAAAGGGCCCAGACTTTAGAATGGGTGCGTACTGTCTCCAGTGTGAGAAACTGTGGGTGTTGCCGGGCGAACCACTTAGCCACACAAAGATCTTTCAGGTGGTTCAGAGTGAGGTCTGGGACATACCCTCTGATCACCTTCCCACAACTTTCTTCTTCAACAGGTCGTTCCGGGGGTGTATTCTTAAAACATGCCCATATTCTCATCATTACATCAAATAATGACCATGAACTACTACCAATCACTGTTGAGTGGCATTTGCTTAATTTTGACAAAAATAAAATTGTCGTTCGCCATCTTGGATCCACCATTTTGGAATAAGATATATTTTTTTCAAATGTAAAAGTAGGGTTTTGACCCATCATTTCCAACTGTTTTCCACTCTGAAATCAATGCCGCAATCCGTTTTCAAATATCACCATTAATTTCCATGATATAGAAAGATTTCTGTTTAACATTTCAAAAATTGACAAGTAGCACAAAAGCAAGAACAGATGATTCATAAATAATAAATATTACTGAGTACTGGAATGGTAGCCCTCTTCTCTTAACTCATCCGTTTAAACTCCACATTTAAAAAAAGTTACCTGTTTTTGAGGGGGGAGGTAGAGGGACGGGAAGATGATGAGGTGGGGACTGGGGAGGTTTCAGGCATAAATAAAAAGGCTACTGATTACTGGAATGGTAACGCCCTTCTGCTATTCATTTTAACAGCACGTTAAAAAAATACCTGGAGGTAAGGGTAGGGGAGGGGGGATATCGAGAGAGGGAGAGAGAGATGAGTGCAACAGAACCCACTAGATATTACAAATTTGTCCTACTTTTACCTCACAGGCCTACTTACTTGCCACTGGAGCTCTCAGTAGCAGCCCAGGTGCCACTTTGGAGTGACTCTTTGATCTTTTGCCCCCCTTTTGGTCTTTTTTGATCTTGATATTTTTTTTAGACATTCATATCAAGATGGTGGTTAGAATGGGTGCGTACCGTCTCCAGTGTGAGAACCTCTGGGTATTGCCGGGCGAACCACTTGGCCACACAAAGATCATTCAGGTGATTCAGAGTGAGGTATTGGACATGCTTTCTGATCACCTTCCCACAACTTTCTCCTTCAGCAGGTCGTTCCGGGTGTGTATTCCCAGCAGGGATGACTGGAGCGAAGGTGTTTGTCCGCTCCCTCCTGGAGACAGAGAATGGTTCACGGATGGTTCCAAGTCTAGGAGCGAGTCAGGCGCTGGCATCCATGGGCTGCAGGATGGCGTCAGTCTTGGGTTGTCAATGGGCTTTTTTCCCACTGTGTTCCAGATGGAGATTACCGCCATCATGGAGTGTGCGCAAGAGATTCTGAGGAGGGGACAAGAGGGCCTCTCTATTAGCATCTTTTCTGATAGCCAGGCTACTCCGAGGGCAGTGGACTCCTGTGAGTTCAGGTCTAGGGATGTCTGGGATTGTTATAAAACAGTGTCTTGCGCTGGTAGACACAACATGGTCACTCTCTGTTGGGTACCTGGCCACTCAGGGATTGTGGGTAGTGAGGTAGCGGACAGGTTGGCTGCCTCCTTGGCTCCCAAGGGCCCCCCCTTTTTGTGGGATATCCGGTTTTGTGCTTCGCAGATGCAGTGGCGTAGATATGGTGGGGGGGGATGAGGGAGATATATCCCCCCTTGTAACTTGGAAAAGGTTTTTTATCGTCCTGAAATCAATCTTATGCCTTTTAATAAAAAAGAAATGCTGTTACTGAAAAACAAAAAAAATATGTGTGCAATACCTCCAAAATATCTTATTTATATATCAATAATATTGTTTGCGTGGAGGTGGAGACAGAGGAGGTTTCAGGCATAGATAAAAAGGCTACTGATTATTGGAATGGGAACGACTTTTTGCTATTCATTTTAACAGCACGTTAAAAAATACCTGGATGTGAGGGTGGGGGATGGGGAGGGATAGCGAGAGAGGGAAGAGAGAGGGAGAGAGATTTGAGTGCAACAGAACCCACTAGATATTACAAATTTTTCCATATATATTCGTCGAATTCATATTCAAAAAATATTTGGTTGAATGTCAACCATTGGGCAGTCTCTAGTATTATACAAATTAGTTACAGATGACTGGTTCAGTGTCTCAAGAATAATTATATTTTGAAGATTCGCTAACGGCATAAATAAACTACGTCCAACCAACATTACAAAGTATATTTACACTTATACTGTACTTGCATACAAGACGGTAAATTTACACAAAAGATGGTACAAGGTCTATATTTACCGTCTTGTATGTAAGTACAGTCTAAATATAAATATACTTTGTAGTGTTGTGAGACGTAGTTTATCTATAACGTACTATATCATATCTATAACCTATATCATACTACCAAAAAATTATTTAAATTGTTTCTTTTTTTGGTGTTTTGGTATGTAGTTGGGCTCATATAATAGTTAAAGCTCTTCATAAGTCAGAATAAATGTATTGCAGATGGATTGTCGTTAGTACAAATATAACGGTTTAGGTCGTCGTTGTGGCTGTTGATCCTCCCAATAGCCTACAGTTATAGTAGCATTTAGAATATTTAAAACCTAATGAAAATATATTAGTCAAACACTGCATATTTACAGCATTATAATTAGGAACTGAACGTTTTGAAAGTTTACAATTTAAAATAACTAAATATAAAGAATTAAAGAAAAACAGCCACTTTATGAAACTTGACGTTATGAAATGTCCCCATATAATACAAATTTGAGGGGAGACACCTGATGGGGGCACTGGAGGCGGAGCCCCCAGCGAGCAAAGCGAGTATTACTGTAAAGTGCGTATATATTATTACCAACCAACATTACAAAGTATATTTACACTTATACTGTACTTGCATACAAGACGGTAAATTTACACAAAAGATGGTACAAGGTCTATATTTACCGTCTTGTATGTAAGTACAGTCTAAATATAAATATACTTTGTAGTGTTGTGAGACGTAGTTTATCTATAACGTACTATATCATATCTATAACCTATATCATACTACCAAAAAATTATTTAAATTGTTTCTTTTTTTGGTGTTTTGGTATGTAGTTGGGCTCATATAATAGTTAAAGCTCTTCATAAGTCAGAATAAATGTATTGCAGATGGATTGTCGTTAGTACAAATATAACGGTTTAGGTCGTCGTTGTGGCTGTTGATCCTCCCAATAGCCTACAGTTATAGTAGCATTTAGAATATTTAAAACCTAATGAAAATATATTAGTCAAACACTGCATATTTACAGCATTATAATTAGGAACTGAACGTTTTGAAAGTTTACAATTTAAAATAACTAAATATAAAGAATTAAAGAAAAACAGCCACTTTATGAAACTTGACGTTATGAAATGTCCCCATATAATACAAATTTGAGGGGAGACACCTGATGGGGGCACTGGAGGCGGAGCCCCCAGCGAGCAAAGCGAGTATTACTGTAAAGTGCGTATATATTACTATTTCAATTTAGATTGTTACTATAAACAATCCTTTCTTATAAAGTATGTGATAATAATTTTAATTATCCGTAACAATATATTTTCTTGTAGGGGAATGAACAAATAATCATAGTAATTAGCTCATTTTGGTATTAGATATAAAATAAATTTTCTTAAGTCTGAATAGTACAAAAATATTTATTTTGTTATGTTTACAATAAATTTTGAATAATGTTATGAATATGATTTTTTACACTGTTCATTCTAATATATTTGTATTTATAATGTTATAACCGTCAAAACAATTTAGGTTTTATTTTATTCATTTATCGTTATTGGTTTTTTGGCTCATGTAACTGATTGCATAAAAAATGGATATTTTTACTTTTTCGAATTATTCAGTGTAATACATATATACACATATACAGTTTTTGTTTTTATTATTTTTATACATTTCTACATAGGGAAATATATTCTACACATGGAGTATATATTGCATGGGTTTACCATACAAAAATCAGCATGGATGTAGTACGATTTTACTTTTGACGTGTCTGTGTTATGTTTGGTTTTAAACAAAAAAATCTTATTTTCCAATTTTTTATATTTATTTCAAAAATCATCCATCTGAAAATCTTTATTATGCCTTTTTCGAACCACCCTTTCTTTTACAAATAAAAAGAATATGAGGTTCAATAGGATTCCACTATTCCTTGCCTAGCTGTGAATTTTTCAAAAGACCCTTGCAAATTCTGGTAAAACTGTGTATCAGCGACAGCTCACCTGGTAAAACTTTTGCATCACTCGGAGGGTTAACTACAGCTGGCAATTTTATAAACAGAACTTACAAGGCTCGTGAGGTGGAGTCCTAAGGTTGGATGTAGACATTTCCACGCCTTTACGTTAATGTGATGTACGTTAGCTATGTTCATGCAAAAGTTTAGCTTGAATTGTCCAGTAGTTTTTGCATAATGGAAGTCTGAACATCCATCCATACATACATACAAACTTTCATATTTATAATATTAGTATGATTAGCGTTTATACAAATGTTGTACAAAGTTTGAAAATATTCAACAATCAAACTTTAGGTTTGATAATATACTGCAGGAGATACATTTCAACCCTAGTGAAGTAAAAAACCATAAAAGACTTGAAACTTAACCAATATCTCAACTTTCTTAATAATGGGAACTGCTATCCGACCTTTAGGGAAGTTCCTGATTGTTCTTAAATGACTTTTAACAATAATACATCATGCATTTGGAAAATGTTAGTCTTTAGTCTTTATAATAGAATCGATCATTTATTAATATGTTAATTAAAGTTACATACATTCTGATGAGTTGTAACCTATAATTGTTAAGTATTCGTCAAGACAATAAGAACAGATGACTATTTGTAGTAAATTTGTTTACATATTTTTGTATGATACCTTTTTACAGTTCAGTTTTGTTTCAAGAATTTCATAAAAATGGTACAAAATGAATTCATTTCTTTAATTTTAGTTTATTACGGATTTACAGTTTCAGTTATATCGCGGTTCAGTTTCAGTTTCAGTTTATTACTGTTTCAGTTTATTACTGTTTCAGTAATATCATCACCAAACACTATTTACACAATAATTGATTTAACATTTACTATTTTTACAGCTACTTTATGTTATTGATAAAATGCAAAACAGTACAGTTTTATCATCAACAGGATAAATAAAATACGTCTTACAATACTATAAAATATATTTACACGTATACTGCACTTACATACAAGACGGTAAAATATACACAATAGTACAAGGCCACTGTATGTAAGTGCAGTATAAGTGTAAATATACTTTATAGTGTTGTAAGACGTATTTTATTTATCCTGTTTACCTGTTTAGTTGTAACAACACGTATCATACTAATAAAGAAATTATTTAGTTTTATCATAAAAATACAGTTGTATTATTAAAATCTACAATAAAGTATAACAACAACACAATCAGTTTTCAATTATAAATAGTTTTCTCAACCATTATCACAACTTAATAAAAATTTGAAAATTGTGATAGATATTTAGAATTTTGACAAAGTCCATTACAATAATGAATTGTTTAGAGATAGAATAAATTCATAGTATAATAAATGTACTAGTATATTTTATATTTATTACTAGTATATACATTCATTGTATATTATGTTTATAGATATGACAGAAAATTAATAAATCCATTCTAGCAATAATTATCTTTGTACTACATTGAAAGTACAAATGAGAGATTCCAAAAGTATACTCAGTGTGTATTCAAACTCTCCTGTAGATAAAATTACAGTTGGGAATAAAGTGATCTTGCAGAACTTAGCTAAGATATGTGCAACAGTTATGGGTTGAGTAAAGATAGATTTTTCTGGCCCCGCCACCACTTGCTCATTGGTTTAAGCTGCTCTAATCAGGTATGCTATTAGGATCAGTATTACTTACTCAGCTTGTTGAATATATTTTCCATGAGTTCTGTAAGAAGTCCCTTGGTCCATCTTTATCAAAAATGTCTTGTAGGTACAGGGTTTTAACTCACTCCAGTCTCAGTCTGTTTGCACCCTTCTAAATAAATGTAATTTCTTAAAAACTATCTTAGGCTACTGAAGCTTGATATAATAATAAATAGGGTGTGTGAAAACTACGGTAATTTTATTATCAAGATTATCAGAACCTCTACACTTACAACTACGAAATTTGGCACGTATCCTCATTCCGTAACCTAGGTAACCACTAAAAAAGGATTTTAAGAAATTCCCAAAGGGCTCCTCCCCACGGCAAGTCAAAGTTCCAATCCTGTATTATTCTTATGGACAATTTATAAAAAACGATCATCCCCCAGGCCAAATCTCTGCACCTACAACCACGAAGTTTTGCACTTGTACTCTTTCAATAATGTAGGTAACCACTAAGAAAGGATTTTAAGAAATTCCCAAAGGGCTCCACTCCATGTGGAGTCTTAAGTTCCAATCCTATGTTATTCTTATGGGTATTCAATTTAGTTTGAGCTGATGATAATTCTAACAGTTGATCATGATTCGTAGTAGTTCCACGGATTAACCACAGAATGCAGCACACACAACTGTTGTATTCCCGGGTGAAACCGGGACGATGGCACCTAGTTTTCAAATAAGCATGAAAAGAACTTCATTAATTAATTTATTTTCTGTCTCACACCATATGCAAAGGTTGTTTGTTAATAGTTGGTAACTAAGTCAGTAATTGTAATAAGAGTACGTTTGAGTCACAGGTGCTGCTGGTCAGCCAAAGTTGAGGCAAAACTCTGAACCGAAATATAATGTTGCACCACTGCGCCGATGGTGTGACAACACTTCTGTGCTAGAACATTAGGCTCGGAATAAACAATTCAAACCATAGCCGGTCTGGGACTTTCATTCTAAATTATACCCCTAGGGAAATGTTATTGTGGTTACTAGAACAATAAGTCTAAATAATAATTTCAAACTTTTATTTAATTCGAGTCACCCACCAAGAGGTATTCCTACACGCCGGAAAGTATGTCAATTTTTCTAACAGGTCAGCTGAAAAGAAGCTAACCAGAGACAATTCCACTCTTTATTTGCACTTGACATCTCAACACTAAAACCATTATGTTATTTTGCTAGACTGGGTAGCAAAATAATTGTTAATTTAAGCCTGTTCGAACAAAATGTAATTTTAAAAATATTAACAAAATAGTATGTACCTTTAAAATACCTTTGCAATGAGGTGTAATTTGATCAAACGTAAACTGATAATTATTGTGGGAGCATAGAATTGGGGTATTAAACGTAGATGTTCAACCAATCCGAAGATCCTTGAGGGCTCCACCTCACTGGCATTTAAAGTTATGATTTCTATCACACACCAACTATTGAACCGATGAAGCTGAACTTTGATAGGAAGATAGATAACACACCTGAATCAAACATAGACCTCCCCCATTTATACCTTTAATATTCCTTTAAGTAAAACTGGATGCGGTAGCTCAGAGGTAAAGTGCCTGCCTAACAAGTCAGATGTGGTCGGTTCGATCCCGGTCCCGGCCGACTCCTGTAAGTGTAAGATCATGAGCAGTCATCTCTGGCTTGCCCATGTCACTAATGCCGTTACGGTACCTCGCTGCCTGTAGTTCACCGCACAGGTCAATGGCCTTTAGTGACGGGCAGTTAAGGTTTTTTTATAATAAAAAAGGAAGACGAGTTTGACTTATTAACACATATGCCTAGTACTGGAGCGATGGAGCTGAAATGTAGTAGAAAGGTAGCTACATGAGAATCAAACCAGTAGATCTGTAATGACATTCAGATGTTATGTTTATAAATGGTCAGTTTTAACTTTATGAAGTTATGTCTTTTTCTATAGTAACAATATTTTTACAGTGGAAAAAGGAATGGGAATAAACAGGAAAGTAAACGGGAGTCAAGGAAGGTTTTGCGAACAAAGATGTGGGTACCAGCTAGTTAATCAATAAAATCCTTTCTATTTATTTACTAATAAACAATATAACAATAGTATGATAAATAATATATCAATTATTTATTTATTACAATCAACACACATAAAGCCGACAAGTATTTCATACAACAGCCAGAAACAAATTAATTGCTTTAAATTACATTGATATAACTGATAAATAAAACACTTACATTATTAGTTTTAAGTATGCAAGTCAATTACATGGACATAATAAAAACTATTTGCAGGAGATTTTTAACACACAAATAACAGTTCTTGTTTTCAATATAAATTGAAAATTGTATTTAACTTTGAAGAAGAAGAACCCTAATCAAACCTTTCAAGTTACTAGTGAGTTTCTTTGGTCCTAATCTGCACTCAATTGAGCTCCCACCTTGCAGGCTGAAAGCTTGAACTTCTTTGCATAATTAAATTGGTTGAATCTATAATCAAGATTTCCTTTGAGATTTTGAAATATCTGTGAATTTTCCCTCCACGATTTGAACAAATTTGAGAGTCCTTCCCCTTTATGCTCATGAAAGTAAAATAAAATAAATGAAGAAAAAACTTATATGGTAGATGGGACTCAATGGGTTAAGATAAAAAAAACAAAAACAATAATAATAACTGTACAAGTCAGTCAAAAGTTTCTAAATGATTTTTGTCTATGACTTTCTGTTACAAATTAGGCTTATTTTAGGCTTTTAATACTGTAATATTCAACCTTAAAAAATAAATAATATACAGTAAACTAGGTTGTTTTATATGAATTTATATTATGTTTGGCATCTGGAATTGTGGATAAGCCGGGTATATTGTGTTAAAAATATATAAAGGTAAGACCATAAGAAGTTTTATATTGGCAAATTTCCAAATCCTGAATATTGCAGTTCTACAATTTAGATTGCTGTTTTGATTTTCTTCAGAGAAAGTTTAGATTACTCTTAATTCCATTACCTTGTCATTCTTATATGCAAAATAATGATAGCGAGTATAAAACCAGTGATGTCACTCACAAAATATTTAACTCAGATCTGCGATAAAACTCCCAGGTCTTCAAAACTTGTTGCGTAGATATTTTGTATACAATATTAAGTTTTTTGTTGTTTTCTTTTTAAAGCAGCA
Organism: Allygus modestus; assembly: GCA_963675035.1. Classification (NCBI taxonomy): domain Eukaryota; kingdom Metazoa; phylum Arthropoda; class Insecta; order Hemiptera; family Cicadellidae; genus Allygus; species Allygus modestus. The sequence goes on from OY776111.1 coordinate 208,669,239, forward strand.
TAAGTTATAGTTTTATTTATGTACGAACTGAAAGCGGAAAACAACTTTTTAACTAAAGCATTTAGCTCTGTTGGAGTTGAATTATGATAAAAGTTAGTCTCAGTGGCATGCTATAAAATACCCCCGTCGCAGCAAACCTGCGTACTCAGCGAATTTCCAATGCATAATATATGTCTTAATACCATATAAAGCCGCATACCAAGTTTCATAAAAATATATTCATATATAAGCGATATATACAATTTTAATTATTCTCCATAAGAATAGCATTGGTGATGAGTACATAGGTTTGCTGAAACAAGGAACACAAACAATTGGTTTTTATCAAATATAAATATAATTTAACTAGGTGAAGCCACATACCAAGTTTAATCAATATTCAATCATAAGTAAGCACTATATAACATTTTAATTATTCTCCATAAGAATAACATGGGAGATGAGTAAGCAGGTTTGCTGCAACAAGGAACTAAAAAATGGGTTTTTATGCAAATATCAATATAACTCAACAAGGTGAAGCCATATACCAAGTTGTATTAATTTATGTTCATAATTAAGGGAGTCATTACATTTAACTTATTCTCCATAAGAATAACATGGGGGCCGAGTACGCAGGTTCGCTGCTACGGGGATAATCAACAAAAAATAAATTTTTTGTGCAAATATCAATATACCAGTACTACGTGACCCCACGTGCCAAGTATCATCAATATACATTCATTAATAATGGAGATATCAAATTTTATTTATTCTCCATAAGGATAACATTGGACAACGTACTGTGTTTAGCACTTTGAATATCTCTGCAACGGTTGGACGTAGAATCACAATTTAAACCCAAAATGATTGTTTTGTGGAGCTGAGTTGATTGGTAAAAGCAAATGTAAAGTTTACATTAAAATTAACTTAGGAAAAGCCAAAAACCTTTTTCCCATAAGATTAACATAGGAGATTTTATGAGCAGGTTTTTAGCGAATTTCCCCTATAGGGAAGAAGCTATTACCGTAGGTTTCATGGTAAGACTTAAGCCCGAGACCATGATAACTTTTCATTTTGAGGTCCCCAGATGCCAAAAACACCATTCGTTCAAATTTTTATATATGTATATATATATATATATATATATATATTTATATATATATTTATATATATATATATGTGTCCGTAAGCACGATAACTCTCGTAAAAAAGGTCCGATCTTAATGAAATTTGGTACAAATGTGTAAAGTACCATTTATTTGAACAAGTTCGAAAACCAGATGAATCGCACCATCCAAAGGGGGGTTTTTGGGGGGTTTTGTACCCCAAAAATGTGTTTTTTGGGGTTTTCACATGTAATTTTAATTTAAATCAAATTTTAATTTACACCATTGAATTCAGCTTAAAAAAACAAACAATTTGGTATTTTGATCATTGCTCTACGTCAATTGGTTACCGAGATATTGAAAGTGCTAAACACAGTACGTTGTCTAATGTTATTCTTATGGAGAAAAAGAAAAATTGTATATCTCGCTTATTTATGAACATAAACTGGCAAAATTTGGTATATGGCTTGATCTGGTTATGGTTTATTGTTGTTTGCACAAAAAAACAATTTTTCGCCTGTTGCAGCAAACCTAGGTACTTGGTCTCCATGTTATTCTTATGGAAAATACTTAAAATGTTATATATCGCTTATTTATGAATGTATATGGATGAAACTTGGTATGTGACTTCACTAAGATGAGTTCTATTGATATTTGCATAAAAACCCATTATTTTGTGTGCCTTGTTGCAGCAAACCTGCGTACTCATCCCCAATGTTATTCTTATGGAGAATAATTAATATTTTAAATATCGCTTGTTTGTGAATACATTTCTTATGAATCCTGTTAAGTGTTATGTTATATATTCATTGGAAATTCGCTGAGTATGCAGGTTTGCTGCGACGGGTGTATTTTGGATTTTCTCCGCAACCACTTAACCTAGCTTAATAATTCAAAATACCATATTATTTGTTTTTTTAAGCTCTATAATATGGTCTAAACCAAAATTAAGTGTTTTAAAAATTTTAGGGTAAAAAATGCAAAAAACTGATTTTTGGAAAATAATTTAAAACCCCCATAAACCCCCCTTCCCATAGCTCGATTTTTCTGGTTTTCAAACTTAAAGTCATAAATGCCACTTTACACATTTGAGCCAAATTTCATCGAAATCGGACGTTTTTTACTCAAGTTTTCGCATTCACGGACACATATATAGATATATATATATAAAATGGTTAACCTTCGTAAGTCTGAACTGGCCCATCAACTAGTCTTACAAACACGGCACCCGTCTGGTTTAAATCTAAGATAATTATAAAGTCCAATATTGGTTTATGTTTTGACCTGTATATTATTTTTATCTATGACCCATCTGTTTTATATTGCATGTGATTTTTATTATCTGTTTATATTTTGTTGTTAACCTATTTTGTTTAGTTTTTTTATACAATTATGTACATATTTATACACCTTCTTTTATATTTATCTGATGAAGTTCACCAGATGAACGAAAATTAATAAAGATTTTAAAATTTGAATCTGGAGAGAACATTTCTACTATATATATATACATATATATATAAATTTGAACAAATAGTGTTTTAGTCATCTGGGGACCTACAAAAAAAATTTGTCATGGTCTCGGGCTTAAATCTTACCATGAGACCTACGGTAATAGCTTCTTCCCTATAGGGGAAATTCGCTAAAATCATCTACAAAATAAAGCTTGAAATAAAAACATCAGATTATTCTGAGTTACTCAAATACTGGTATCTAATTTACCTTTATCACAGTGTACATTACATTTCAAGTCTGTTTACTCATTTACTTGTTTAATCAAATTTGAATTGTTAAAGAGAAGATGATTAGTTCAAGGTTTAGTCACATATAGGATACAGTTATATAGTTAAAGTTTCCAATGAAAGCTGAGCCCTTTGATAATGTTTTACCCAATGAGCCTTTTAACATAAACACACTCCCCCTTTGCCTTTGACACATAAACAGTTCAATGATATCACAAAAGGTATTCATTTAAGTATTACAATGTCATCAGACTGCTGGTTATTGGAAAACATTAATGTTTTACATCCACAGATAACAATCTAAACTTACCTGTAACATTCATACTTTAATTATATTTGTACATAAATATTTCCTAAAGTAAATAAGTGTTTTAAAGTTTTCAAACAAAGGCTGTTTCAAAATTAAAATACCCCCGTCGCAGCAAACCTGCGTACTCAGCGAATTTCCAATGCATAATATATGTCTAAATACCACATAAAGCTACATACCAAGTTTCATAGAAATATATACACAAATAAGCGATATATCCAATTTTAATTATGCTCCATAAGGATAACATTGGGGATGAGTATAGGTTTGCTGAAACAAGGAAGATAAACAATTTGTTTCTATGCAAATATCTATATAACTCAATTAGGTGAAGCCACATACCTAGTTTCATCAATATACATTCATAAATAAACAATATATCTCATTTTGATTAGTCTCCATAAGAATGACATGGGGGATGAGTACAAAGGTTTGCTGCAACAAGGAACAAAAAATGAATTTTTAGGCAAATATAAATATAACTCAACAAGGTGAAGTCATATACAAGGTTTTATTAATTTATGTTCATGATTAATTAAGGGAGACATAGCATTTTGATTTTTCTCTATAAGAATCTATAAGAATAACATAGGGGCTGAGTACGCAGGTTTGCTGTTATGGTTACCTTTAGCAAAACATTGTTTTTTGAGCAAATATCAATAGACCACAACCAGATAAAGCCGTATACCAAGTTTTGTCAGTATACGTTCATAAAGAAGCGAGATATAATTCTTTTCTTATTCTCCATAAGAATAGCATTAGACAACGTACTGTGTTTAGCACTTCACTATCTGGGTACCCGATTGACGTAGAGGAATGATCAGAATACCAAATTGTGTGTTTTTTAAAGTTGAATCCAATGGTGAAAATTAAAATTTGATTATTTCAAAAATTATGTATAAAAAGTTTAAAAAAACCCCCCAAAATACCTTAGATAAAGCGATATGGCTGGTTTTCGAACTTAAAGTCATAAATGTTGCTTTACACGTTTACACCAAATTTCATCAAAATCGGACCCTTTTTACGACAGTTATCACACCCACAGACACACACACACACATATATATATATATATATATATATATATATATATATATATATATATATATATATATATATACATATATATGTAACAGTTTCGAACAAATGGTGTTTTTGGGGTCTGGGGACCTCAAAACGAAAAGTTATCATGGTCCCGGGCCTAGGACTTACCATGCCGACTACGGTAACAGCTTTTTCCCTATAGGGGAAATTCGCTAAAAGGTTTATATATTCTTGGAAAAGAAGAAAAATAGCCTATATTTATTTTCCTGATGAATTAAACCTTATTTATATGTTAGCCTAGGTTTATATGTTAACCTAGCTTTGGCATGTTAGTAGTAATCAAAACAAGCAATGGTTTATTCATACCAAAGGGAATTTTCTCCGTTCACTTACTTTGTAGTTTTGCAACATTAATCTGCACTGCATTTTGTGGTGAACCTTCTGTTGAACCATATGTCGGACAATAAATGCCTGTTTGACTCACCTTTTCCTATGAAGCAATGTTCACAATATTAATATCAAAACTGTCTTGGCCGACAGATGAAGTAGGGCATATAATTTACTCAGATAAAGAGCTATTTTCATACAAAATAAAATTTCATCCTAACGGGTCCCGAGTTGACAATAAAAACAAATCTTACATTCAGATTTCTAAGATGGAGCAACTGATACTAATGTTAATTAAGTTAGTTGTTTTAACTTAATTTTACTGAATTAACACTACATTCAATCAAACATAAGCTGGTGTGTGCCTTGAGGATTTTTATTGTCTACCTAATAAATTTCAGCTCAATCGGTTCAGTAAATACTGTTAATGTCCATAAGATTAACATAGGTACATTGAAGGCCATAGTGGGGCGGAGTTCTAAAGATTATTTTTGAGAGTATTAGCTATCTTCCTATCAAATATAAGAGCAATCAGTCTAGTAGGTGGTGTGTGATCAAGACACAATAGAATAACGAAACAATACCATTACAACAATACATGATTGTCAAAGTTTACAAATAATTTGGAATCAAATTCATAAACTTCCAGCTTTATAATATTAGTAAGATTTATTCAATTTATTACGTATTATTAAAGTAGGTCATTCAAATTATGTGGTAAAACGTAAAACATAAACATAACTTTATTATATTAAATTATGTGGACTGAGGAATGTTGAGGGGGTTTATTATTTAAGCCCTCGCCATCAACCCATCAGTTATCCGTTCCATGTTTCTTCGTAATGTCTCTTTATAGATTCAATCCATTTTTAACAACATTAATTTATTAAAATTTACATAATTTCACTAAGATTGGGAGCGGCCTGGTGGTGTGGTTGAGCGCTATGCTTGGTCCCAGGTTAGTTCCCGCCAATCACCAATGATTATTAGCTCATGGTTATTAGCCCACACTAACAGATTATATTAGGTTTTTTATTTAGCTTTTCTTGAGAGAAAATACCACTATAGTAGTTATTTTTTCTTGCGTCTTCATTAATCATTATTATGTATATAGATTTACTGTTTTAAATTCCCGTGAAATTTTGCAAACAATTTATTTTGTACATACAATTTATTTATGTATTATGTGATAATGCCCATCATGGTGGTTCTGAACACACTTTAAACTGTGGGTCTACATAGACTCAACAACAAAAGTGGATATGCCTCAGAGACGAGGGCATCATCTCTGTATTAGAGATCTCCCTCCACTAAAAGCCTTCTATAAATAAATACATAATTGATATAAGATTCATAACAGTATTCCTAAAACAAGTTTTAGTTATTGAAGCGCACATTTGTCATTCTGCTAGCAATTACAACTGCTCATTCAAGTAATAATTAATTAAATTCAGGTTTATTTTAGGCTATTACATTTACAATAAATCATTGGCTATACAGGCTGGCTGCTCTGTACTTGTGACGTTATTGATGCTCTCCTATATTTATAACAAATAAACAATTTATTTATTAATTTTATTTAAATTACAACTTCAAACTTTTGTAAAAACGTAACAAACTTGTTTTTTGAGACACCTCAGTCCTAATTAGAACTAATCCTCAATAATAGTCAATCATTATGAGTTATCAAATATAAATACTCCCATAGCAGCAAACCTGCGTACTCAGCGAATTTCCGATGAATATATATGTATCTTAATACCACATAAAGCCACATACCAAGTTTCATCAATATACATTCATAAATAAACGATTTATGACATTTTAATTATTCTCCATAAGAACATCATGGCGGCTGAGTATGCAGGGATGCTGAAGCAAGGAACACAAAAAATGGGATTTTATACAAATAATATAAATATAACTCAAGAAGGTAAAGCCATATACCAAATTTTATTAATTTATGTTCATAATTAAGGGAGATAACACATTACTTATTCTCTATAAGAATAACATGGGAGCTGAGTATGCAGGTTTGCTGCTTCGGGAACTATCAGCCAAAAAATGTTTTTAGTGCAAACATCAATAGACCACAATGATATGAAGCAATATACCAAGATTCATCAGGATAAGTTGATAAATAAGCGAGATATACAATTTGTCTTATTCTCCATAAGAATAACAATATAGACAACGTACTGTGTTAAGCACTTTCAATATCTCTGTAACAATTTGACGTAGAGCAATGATCAAAACACCAAATTGTGCGTCTTTTTAAGCTGATTCCAATGGGAAAAACTAAAAGTTGACTTTTTCAAAAATTATATGTAAAAAACTAAAAAAAAAAACATTTTTGGGGTACAAAACCCCCCCAAAATACCCCTTCAGATAGGTCGATCAGTCTGGTTTTCGAACTTAAAGTCATAAATGCTGCTTTACACGTTTATACCAAATTTCATCAAAATCGGATAATTTTTACGAGAATTATCGTGCTCACGGACATATATATATATATATATCTCCGTGAGCACGATAACTCACGGATATATATATATCTATATATATATATATATATATATATATATATATATATATTATGTATCCGTGAATGCGATAACTTGAGTAAAGAACGTCCGATTTCGATGAAATTTGGCTCAAATGTGTCAAATGACATTCATGACTTTAAGTTCGAAAACCAGAAAAATCGGACCATGGGAACGGGGATTTATGGGGGTTTTAAATTTTCCAAAAATCAGTTTTTTGCATTTTTCACCCTACAATTTTTAAAAAACTTAATTTTGGGTTTGACCATGTTATACAGCTTAAAAAACAAATAATATGGTATTTTGAATTATTAACCTATGTTAAGTGGTTGCGGAGAAAATCCAAAAAACCTACTCATAAAATCTCCCATGTTAATCTTATGGGAAAAAGGTTTTTGGCTTTTCCTCAGTCATTTTAATGTAAACTTCACATTTGCTTTTACCAATCTGTTCAGTTCCACAAAACAATCATTTTGGTGTTTAAATTGTGATTCTACGCCCAACCGTTGCGGAGATATTCAAAGTGCTAAACACAGTACGTTGACCAATGTTATTTTTATGGAGAATAAATAAAATTTGATATCTCGATTATTTATGAATGTATGTTGATGAAACTTGGTATGTGACTTCACGTAGTCCTGGTATATTGATATTTGCACAAAAAATTTATTTTTTGTTGATTATCCCAGGAGCAGCAAACCTGCATACTCAGCCCTAATGTTATTCTTATGGAGAATAAGTAAAGTTTTATATCTCTCTTAATTATGAACATAAATTAATAAAACTTAGTATGTAGCTTCACCTGGTTGAGTTATATTGATAATTGCATAAAAACACATTTTTTTGTTCCTTGTTGCAGCAAACCTGCTTACTCAGCCCCCATGTTATTCTTATGGAGAATAACTAAAGTGTTACCTATATAGCGCTTATTTATGATTGAATATTGATGAAACTTGGTATGTGGCTTCGCCTAGTTAAATACTATTTATATTTGTAAAAAAACAATTGTTTGTGTTCCTTGTTTCAGCAAATCTACGTACTCATTACCAATGTTATTCTTATGGAGAATAATTAAAATCGCTTATATGTTAATAAATTTTTATGAAAGTTGGTATGCGGCTTTATGTGGTAATAATACAAATATTATGCATGGGAAATTCGCTGAGTACGCAGGTTTGCTGCGACGGGGGTATTTTACTATCAAGACAACTTTCATAAGCTTTGGTAATTCACATGCCTTAAATATACGCAATTTCCCCACTATCTAACTTTTTCATTTCACGATTTAAAAATCACTGTAAACTGTAAACTTAATTTGGTTATTACAACTGCATTGAAGTTAAAATTAATACTTTCAATTACACCATTAGCATCCACCCCTAATACAGTTTATCTGTGTTAAGTTTCAATTTTTTTTCTTTACGCTAAGTATTTTAAAACGAAGTGGGATTGAAAAGTGCTCTAAAAATTTACCCGTGTTTGGACCGTCAGCAATGAATACAGAGTCTTATAAGAAGAACCCGTCTTATGGGCCAGAGTCTGTTAGTATTTGAAACTTGCTGTGCTAGTTTTGAGCCCGGCCAGGTGGCAGAGCGCGCTGTCTACCCAGCCACTCCTCCCCCGCGACCGTCACTACAGCCAACCCCACCCTACAACAAGAGCGAAGGGACCTATGCCACGGCAACACTTCGTGTTTTCGGTACCGGTCTGCAGTGCTAGAGGCGCTTCACAGCGGCAAGGCGCAAAACTACGGATTTCCAGCGCGCCAACTTCAAATAAGCGACAGAATTTTTAACACGGGACCTGTTCTTATAAGACTCTGTATTCATTGTCGTCAGTAAGCGGGTTTGCCTACCGCAAAATGGCGGTGGTGGCGACAACTACGGTAAGTGCTTGTTAATAAATTTGCCCCTTCTATTATTTTTCTGTGTTCGTTGATTATGAGGCATAAATACATTCAAGATTTAATAATCTAAGTAGATTAACTTACATGGTGTAATTGTGGTCAAATGAAACCCAATAACAAAACTTTAACTTACAAAATTTGTGGTAGCCTATGAATGATAAGTTTTAAAATAATCTTAAACCTATAAAATGCCAAATCTTTGTACAACAGGTGGGTAGACTTTCATAACCGGGACGATATAAAAAACTGGATGAAATTGTTCGATACGGTATATGACGATTATTTAGGTTATTCGGTTATGGTTTCGGTTATGTTATGTTTAAGTTTAGTTCAGTTTAGTAACGGTGAAACCACTGTTACTTAAACGAAAATGTATTGCCAGGAACAACATGAGGAGCATGTCGAGTCATTGTAATGTTTATTTATTTTTTATTTTCAGTTTTAGTTTATTTGAAAAACAAAGTAAACAAAACGAACATGACGTAATGACTGATATAGGTATACACACGAAAAAATATGTTGCAATCCACCTAATCGATATACCGTATTGAACAATTTAATTTGTTTTTTTATATCGTTCCGCTGATGAAAGTCTACCCCAAATGGAGAACCTTGAATGAATATTACATATAGAGTTGTCTTGTTACAAACATTTTTTAGATGATTTTCAGGTTTTCGTTTCAAACACAATCCTCGGTCCCCGGTTCTCTAACACAAAACTAAAATGCATCTGCATTTATATCAACCTCACAACCCACTCTGACTGCTATTACACGCTGTCTGACTTTTAAACATAGAGGAGTCTTATTCAATTTTGGAAAAGCTCTTTCACAGGTACTTGCGATACAGGCAAAGGTAAAACAAATTTATAAAATTTAAATAGTTCTAGATAAGTTTGAGAATACATACTGTACTCCAAGAGAATGTCGAACAAACATTTAAAACAGGAGTTGCATTTTGAATCGCTTTTACACTTAACTGATTTAAAGTCAGTTTCATTTATATTTTCATTATCATCCTCCCTACCATAGGTCCTTGGAATCCAAAAGTAGTTATGTGTTTTCGGATGGTTATGTCGTACAATCTTGTTCAATGAGCTTTTATATATCTTTCCACATAGAATAAAAGGACATCAGCTCCTCTTTAAATTTCCCTTCTTTAAAATTGGGTAGAAAATGTATAATTCTTGATAGTCCAATGGAATAGGTGTTCAATTTACCGATTGTCGAATATCTTGGGTCAAAGCACTCTAAATCTTGGTGTAGACGCTGATTGCCCGAACTTCTTTCCTCCATACTGCTGGAAACGTGATCGATTACGCAGTTAAATAAAGTGACCTCTGTTGCAAAGTAATTATTTGATTTAATACAATAAATGTCATCAAGAAGCAATTTTAAATTATATTTCAAATAAGAATGTCAGAACAAAAGTTTGCCTATACAAGTAGACCTAATCCGGAATCATCTTGAAGCCTCAATTTTACAATAGAATAAGGAACAACCATTCGACCAATCAAAAGCCTGCCTATAATATTGAAACAAGGGAACGACAGAGAGAACGGCAGTCTACACTAAGCTCCAGGTATAAGCAGTTGGTTCATTTCTGCCTGCCATATAATAAATAGCTCGGTACGTTATTAATAGTAACTATTGTATTAGTGCGTGTTATAACTTATATAATTTAAAAGCGGATCCTCATTACACCATATTTCAAACAAATATCTGCACACTATCTTCATTTTTCTACATTACATATAAATGTTTTTTTACTGAGTTTCTGAAGCGTGTCTGCAGTGAACTGAACTATAAGAAGCTATATTTTTTAGTATTTTTTCTGATTATCTGCAGTCAAATCACTATATCATGGCAAAACGTTTTATAGTAATAACGTAACACCACAACATATTCATAAAAATATAGTTTGCTCTTAAGGACAAAGTCTATAAGTTAATTTGCTAATTTTTATTCGAAGTAAATAAACTAAAAATTAATGAAATTATTAATTTTAGTGCATTATATGTAATAAGCTTTCATGATGATGGTTTGACGCATTATCAATACAAAAGTCTTGCCCAATAACAACTTTTATATAAAAGTAAGACAATTTAATACAAATACAGATACTTTTTATGCACTTACGCGCTTGGATACCAGTAGGGTATATTGGCCGATTCTGCCTGTGGCGGGTGAAATTTGCATAATTTATTCCTCCTCCCCGGATTTTTTTTGGGCTGCAGCTGGATCAACCCATGGGAAACATTCCACCGATGGGTGGTTTTCTTCCGTAACACCTGCGTCCGCCATTGGGAACCAACACACTAGGCGCTTCCAACAAAACCGATCAACGCCGTGTGCTAGCTCATTCTTGGTCTGAACACCATAGTGTATAGTTTTGCATAACTAGTTTTGTATAGTTGTGTCACAGTTTTGCTCCGCTTCTCACTGCGTGCGTGTGTGTGTGTGTGTGTGTGTGTGTGTGTGTGTGTGTGTGTGTGTGTGTGTGTGTGTGTGTGTGTGTGTGTGTGTGTGTGTGTGCGTGCGTGCGTGCGTTCGCGTGTGCGTGTGCGTGTGCGTGTGCGTGTGCGTGTGTGTGCTATTCTCCTTGGATTATTAAATGTAAGTAACATTCATTCTTCTTCTTATTAGTTGTAATGCACAAGAATATTAAATTGTATAAATCATTTGTATAAGAATGTATTATATTATTCATGATGTAACATTCTTTATATACTATCTTATAACAATGTCAGAGATTATCACAATAAGTACTATAATGAGGATTATATTGAAAGATATCTAAAAAATGCACAAGAATATTAAATTTTATAAATCATTTTATAAGAAAGTTATCTTATGACTCATGGTGTAATATTCTTTATATACTATTTTATAACAATGCAAGAGATCAGTTCAATAATATTCTTTTACATAATCTTTATAACAATGGTAGAGATCATCTCAATAAGCAATTATGTATCTATGATGTTGCTAATATCTAAATGAATTTTATTTATTTAATGAATATCATTATACAAACTCAAGTAATTTCTATTATCTAAAAGAACAACATCATACAAGAGTTTGGATAATTAGTGACTTATCATTAAATACATGGGATGCTAATTAAGATATGTTAAAACCAAACAATATCCTAATACAATTTCCTATCTCCCCCCCCCCACCGATAGATATATTTTTACAAATCTACATAATTCGGTATGCTCTGTTTCTGATCATGGACGTCGAGCGTCCTATTTCATGCGCCGCATGCGATATGGCATACCAATTGAAGCAACATCTTGCTCGTGAGGTGACCAAGTCATCTGTCCTGAGTGTGGATCACGATTCGCCAGGGCCGAAGATCTTTGTCGCCACATGTTTGTAGCACCCGGGTGGCACAATAAGTCGGATCTGGGACTGATCACCCCTATTAATTTAAAGCCATTGTTGTGCTAGCCAACAATGCCGACAACACGATGTCACTTGCTTGATACTTATATTCCGCCGACGGGAGGAGGGAAATATTCTCAAACCAGATGTCATTGTTGCGACGACCCGACCGCGGCCTTATCAGTACTGATAACGATCTGACATCTGAGCGGACCGACACGGGACAACCCGACGCGGGTCAGACGGACACGGGACAGACGGACAAGCTGCCGGACGGAACGAGACAACTGCGAACAGACCGACCTTCTTCTCACAAGAGGATTTATGCACTTTGCGAAGTGCGAAGAGGTAAGGCAGTACTGCAGAATATTAACTTGTTTACTGTCGTCCAGCAGCGTGATAAAGAAGGTGTAAATAATTAGACTCAAACTTCCGTAGATAATTAATTATTTACCAATCATGCATGGTACTGGCTGGAGAAAAATTAAGTAAAATTATCATGTTATCAGAGCTGTCAATATAATACAAGTCTTGCATATAATGTATAACTCGTTCCGAATAAATAATGTGTTTAGTCAGATGCCAATTTAAATAATGTCGACCGTTGGATTCAAGTATCAAGTTCAGGTTGAAACTAATCAAGTTATTTGTCCTGGTCATAGCCCTAGAGTGTTTATTTTGTATTATGTATTATGTATTCACAGCTTATGTTTGTACATATTTTATGAAGCGAATCCAATACTTTAATCGCTATAAAATAATTTAGTAAGAATTAATTAATTAATTCGGTTCAATGTTGTATTGTCATTTATGGCAGTGGCATCTGAGAACGCAATTTAGAAGGCAGTGGCCTAATTCAATTTTGAAAAATGATAATTAAATTATTAAAACATAATTCTCTTTTATATGCTCTTATTTGTATATGCTGTCTATAATTTTATTACAGATGATAGAATCAATTATGTTAAAAGTGAACTAGCCAATTAATGTTCTTATTTATTTAAACAAATTAGTCAATCTATTTACATAGTTATACATGTATTTTGATAAGTTTTCTCCAGAGATATTTAAATCAGTATTGTTAAAAGTATGCATGCATACATATACCCTACGTTAAAGAACAATTAATCTATTCAGATATCATTAAAGGGGTTTAGCTACATGTTAATACATTTATGTTTACAAGCATTAGGGTAAATATTGAATATCAGACTCATTGTAAATATTTGTTACCATGACTTGTAATTGTTTGATCAGCTTGTTGTTGTTAAATAATTCTGATATTATTTCTGTAATTAATGTTCCTAAACCCCAATTAACGTAGTAAAATCATTGCAGGAATTTATAATAACAGTGGTTGGGCCAATAACGAATATTTTAATTATGTATATATGTTATTTATTTAATAAGAGGTCCCAAAATATTTCCGTATATGAAATTGGTCATTATTGTAAATCAACTTTTGTAAATTAACCTATATTCTGATCTGTATATAAGAGAAAAGTAAATAGGATTTATTGTGATATTCATAAATAGTAGTGCCAATTTGGGCTTTCTGCACAATACTATTATTTGAGGAATTTTCAGGGTTCTTGTACCTGTGTGGAACATTGTCGGCGGCGGCCCTCGGGACGCCTTATCTCCGAGTTCTCACCTGGCTACGGCGTCGTGGAGCTTCCTGGGAACCTCCGATCTTTGGACGCGTTCTCGCGACTGGGAACATTCTGGACTCGCGCGATTCGCTTCCGGGCCCGGTACCGTGTACGGTTTTGGCAGAACACTGGGGCGAGTGATACTTCAATTTTTTTTGGACATTTCATTTGTGAACTGTGCTCCGGCTACCACGCTACAGATCGATCAGGAAAGAGACTGAGCATCTTCGGTTATCGCCAATAAATGCGATGTAATTAGTAGAGTTAAGAATGTTTAGTTTATTTGTATGACTGCTATGGATAAATATTTTAGAATTTAATAAGGAATATTTAAGTTTGTATTATGGCCATTTTTTGTTATATCTCTGGAACTTGCAACCTGCTTATATATTATTGTATAGTTGAAATTGAATATTTATTTGCCCAGCGGGGTTGCACTGGTTTAATTTGCACACGTATTTTTCATAATTGTTGTATGCACTTTGAAGATTAGTATGACCAGTACTCTGGTTATCTATGTGCATGTATAGATATGAATATCAATAAACCGGATGTTTCTTGATGCTGAGTATAGTTAATTTAACCGTTGTTCATTGACCTTAGGTGTACAATTAAGGCATTATAGTTAATAGAGTTGTGTGCCTTGCATGATTGGTATACTTTTGAGACAGTCTGCCTTATCTGGTGGGGTGGAGTGACTTCTGCGACCAGGAACGGATCCGAATCTTCGTGATTGACCGTTACATGCTTCCTACACGAAGCGGTGCCCTAATAAAACAATTTTTCACAATTTTGTCGCAACCAGCTCTCAACTCTAGTTAGAACTTATACCTACATCGACCCTACCCATCTCCCTCAGCTGGCTGGGATATATGGGAAGTTGAATCATGACGGTTCACCGCCCCATGCCCCACCAGCCTCAGAATCCAATTTTCCGTCCCGGTTAGTATTATCATTAATCATTTACGTAGATTAGAACTTTGAAGGAGGAGCATAAATACTCATTATATATGATTCTTCAAATCAATATATGCATTGAAAGGTTTGTATAATAGTTGTACTAATAATTCACGTTGGCGATTTAGATATTGCTGCAACGCTGGGAGCCAGCCCCGATTATAAATTTAAAGTGAGAGTCCAGGAGAGTATAAATGTTCAAATAATATGTATTGAATGGTTTATATTAGTTGTACTAACAATCCACGATTGTGGATTGTTGAGTACTTTTCGGATATTGCTGCACCCCCGAGAGCGACTCCACCAACGATCCTGACCTGGTTCCCGCCCAGGCACTCAACAATGTCCCGAGAGGTAAGAATCATTTAGTATTAGTATTAGTAGTATTTGTAAAAATTTGATTTATTTATAACATTCAAAACAACATGTATGACATCAAAGCAAATAATCTTTCAGTAATAGAAATGTTTTTTAAATCTTTCAAAGATGAAATAAAGTAGGGTATTTATATTTGTAAAAACTTGATTTATAACATGTATCACATTAAAGATAATAATCTTTCAGTATTAGAAGTGCATTATAAATATTTTAAAGATTAAATAACTTTGCATCACAATATTCATTTTCACTATTACATTTAGTTTGTTTTATATCACTTTAACATGAAATATCTAAATGAATCTCATTGATGTAAATAATCTTTATACTAAACAACATAATAAAGGTTTGTCTCTGTCTCTCTTTCCAGAGTTCCCATGTGTTCGATGCGGCAAAGCCTTTTGGAGGAAGGACGCACTAGCTCGGCACATGCGGTATGCATGTCGAGGGCAACAGGTGCGGGTGGTCCCAGTGGATCCAGCAGTCGCTGGTCCCAGCGGACTGCAGCAACCATCACCTGCGCCTTCATCATCATCAGCTGACAGTGACGATGAAGCTGGACCGCCAATAATCCCTAGCGACTTGGCTCCTATCGGCTTTGAGGAGTTCCAGACGGCATTCCGCGGGCAATTGAAATCATACCGTCTGATTGAGCCCGCGGATCAAACCGTCTCTTTGATAGAATTCCTCAGTACAGTGCGGGCGCAGGTAATTACACTCATGCGACGCGTATTACAGCAGGTAAATGCCATCAAAGTACAGTTGTGGGTAGTCTGCCAATTCGCGAACATACATGGCGAATCTTGTGAGCGATACTTTAAACCAAATACGTTTCCCTTTTCCAAACCTCAGACGTGGAGGAAATATGCCAACAATTCCTACAGACAATTATGTTGGAAAAGGAGACGTGTGAACTGAAGGGTTCGGGGTGGAGCTTTGTTAGAGTGTTAGAAACAGAAGTGAGAGTAGATGTATACAACCCTCTCAGAGGTAGCTCCTTCATCCCGCTGCCGCAAGATATCGCCATGAAAAAAGCTGTGGTTAATGTGCTGAACGATGCGGATGAACGATGTTTTGAATATTCAATCTTATCTAAATTCATTGCAGATCCCTTTAGAAACCAGGTCATAGCTCATAACTTTTCTGCAGAGCTCCAAGCACAAACCTATTTCAATTTTGACAATCTCACCTTTCCAGTCACTTTATCGCAAATCCGCACGTTCGAGCACAATAACCGCGGCGTAAGCGTAAATGTGAATGGTCTGGTTAAGAAGAAGAGGAACGACACCAATCAAGAAGTTGAACACATTGTCTATCCTCTTCGCGTCGTGGATCAAGAGCTACCCAACCACTTCGACCTTCTGTTCCTGACCAATGAGAGGACATCCCACCATGACCTGATAAAGAATTTTGAGAGGTTGGTATCTAGTCAGTTGACTTGCTGAGGACATCAATTATTCATATGCAAGAGATGCTTCACATATTTCGACAACCGTCCGACTAGGTTAGGCCTCAGGGGAGATGAGCGCCTGGAAGAGCATCAGTGCTACTGTTCAACCCATGCTCCTTTGAGAACGGATGTATCAGAAGAGAAGGAGATCCGTTTTCGACACTTTGAGCGCACTCAAAGAATGCGATTCACCATTTATGCAGATTTTGAGTGCGCCCTTGTGCCACATGAGGCCAACCAATCTCTCAATAATACTCCTACAGTCCAACCACCAGCCTTGGACCCAGCAACCGCCAGAGTAGGACAACAAGATAGTGCAGGTGAGCCGAACAACGTCAGGAATATCCATGTACCATACGCTTACGCTTACTACGTTCGCGATGACCACAGAAATGCCAACGGTGGAAACGACGAAGATACTGAATAAAACACCTTCTCCAAACTCCGCTTGTACAGAGGCGAGGATGTGGCACATCATTTTATTAAATCAATACGGGATGACGTGCAGAAGATTGGACAAATGTTATACGGTCGACGTATACAAATGATCCCCCACAGGGGACAGAACAAGAGGAGTTGTCATTTCAACAAGCATGTGTGTGTCACATTAGCAAAAAGAACATCGTTTAAATTGTTGGTGGCAATGACATCAAGGTGAGGGATCACCAACACTCGCCTCCGTACAAGTAAAGAGGAGCTGCACATCGATCCTGCAACCTCCGCTTCAAGGAAACAAAACCGTCAACATGTTCCTCCACAATTTGTCAAACTACGATGCTCACTTCATCGTGAGAGAGCTCACGGTTGACAAAGGAGACATTGATGTGCTCGCTATTACTGAGGAGAAGTATATCACCTTCTCCAAACGCTTTCAATATCCCGGCGTGGGCCGGCGGAATAGTATTAAATTACAGTTTGTAGATTCATATAGGTTAATGGGTAAGTCATTGGCAACATTGGCTTCTATTCTGCCGGCCTATAAAATGACAATCAGACGAGCTTGATACGATAATCAGGACGAGTTTAACCTATTGCACCGGAAAGGAATATTTCCTTACGAGTACATCACATCGATGGAGGTACTTGATGAGGATTCATTACCACCAATTGCAGTTTTTGGAGATGCTGTTGAAGATGAGGATTATGCTCACGCCCAACGTCTGGACCAAGTTTGGTTGTACAATCCTCGGACAATATGCTGACATATACCTTCAGACAGATGTCCTACTGTTGGAAGATGTGTTCGAGGGTTTTAGGGAGATGTGTCTAACACATTACAACTTGGATCCAGCACATTACCTTACGCTACCATCATACGCTTGGGACGTGATGCTGTTCAAGACCGGCGTGGTCCTCGATACCCTGCAGGACGTTAACCAGTATTTTTTGAGAAGGTTATTTGAGGTGGACTAACCCAGTGCGTTACTCGACACGTCGTCGCCAATAATAAACTTACAAGAGAAGATGGCGGTGACCGAGACGGTCAGAGCGCATCAACGAGTAGCGTCGAGAATGACGATGATACATACTTGATGTATTACGACGCTAATAACATATACAGTTGGGCCATGTCCGAGCCACTCCCATATGCTATTTTTGAATGGTTATCACGCTCGGAATGCGACGACTTGGACATCACAAACCTTCTGGCAGACGGTGAGTATGGTTACGTTTTGGAGATGCACCTGGAATATCCCAGAGATAAGTCCCTCCATAACAAACATCGTGACTTACCGTTTTGTCCGGAAGTGCGGAGAGCACCGGCATACCAACTACCGTACTCATCACTGCACATCATCAACAGCGGAGCAGGAAGATCGAAGAAACTAATGGCCACCCTAATAGATAAAGAGGAATATGTAATCCACTACCGCTATCTTCAACAAGCGATGGAGAATGGATTACGTGTTCAACGCATCCACCGGGTACTGCATTTAAACTGTCGCCATGGTTGAATCCGTGCGTGACTTTGAATACCTAACTTAGGCAGCAGGCCAACAACAAGTTCGAAGTTGAGATGTTTAAACTTACGGTCAATGCTGTCTTAATGACTGAACTAGAATTTTTTTAGTCAAGTAATGAAAGAGTTAATATCAATGGACTCTAAAGCAATGGGCATAAAGCTGTGATTAGCTATGGTATGAGTCTCCAGAATGTCAGAAAACACCAAATCTGAAACTCGCCCCCTCGCAGAAAATCTATAAAAAGTACGTGTCCATGGCGAATTTCAACAGTCGTGTTTGGTATAACGAGAGCCTGGCCCTACTGAATATGGCAAAGGTGCGAGTGGTCCTAAACAAACCAGTTTATGCTGGAATGACCATTCTGGACCATAGTAAACGATGGATGTACGGTTTCCACTATGATATGGTAGACCGATAAGGATTGGATAGGGTCAGAATGGCCTACATGGATACAGACGATATCATATACGCAATCCATACCAGAGACGTCTACCGTAACATGATACAGAACCTGGACGACTTTGACACCAGCAACTACCCCCAGAACCACATCTGCTATGACGGTTGCAACGCTAGGGTTTTGGGGAAGTTTAAGGACGAAGCCGGTGGGGTGTCCATTAAGAAGTTCGTCGGTTTGATGGCTAAGCTGTACTGCGTAGTGTTTGGTGGTAGAACATATGCTGAAATAGGTAACGGAGATGACGACGATTGGGATGTACTTCCGCCTGTAAAAAAGGCGAAAGGAATCAATCGCGCTGTAGTTCAGAAAGATCTTTCTGTTCAAGACTATGAAAATTGTTTGTTTAGGCACAGAATCAAGTCAACGAACAATATGCGTTTCCAAAGTCGTTACCACATCATGTACACAGTTGTGGTAAGAAAACGCTCCCTGGCACCGATTGATGACAAACGATACGTGCTGCCAGAAGATGGAATCAACACACTTCCATGGGGTCATTATGGAATACTCCCAAGGGCGCCACCGTTACCAATAGCACATTTTCTACCACCACCGATGGAAATAGATTAGGAATCCGCGGCGACGCATAGTGTGAGGTGAGGTTTCGGAACATTAAACTGAGTGCTTGCGTGTGTGTTTATAGTTTATTTTGTTATATAATTTATATATTTTATTAGATTTAGTTTTGTTGCATATTTGCTTCAAATTTTAATTGATGAATTAAATTCGTATTTAATATTCAAATCAGGATGTCTATCAATAGACCTCCAATATTCTTTAAATGAATTAAATTCATATTTATCAAAGGAATCCAGATATTGATAATCTAGTCATTGATGTTGTTGATATTTATTGATGTATACGAATATATCTAGTCACATGTCATATACTTGTTAAATCCTTTCCCAAATTAGTCTTAAGTCAGACATATGGGTAAAAACGGACTCTAATAAAAATCAATCAAATTCAATTTAGTCTTGTTATTCATTGGATCTGAGCCTATAAACTAAAGTAAATACTAAAGAAGGATGGAAAATAACAATAATTTTTTTATTCTGAGTAAACAGTTTATTGAACATTTTTCAAAATTCAATTGGCATACATTTTTGCAAATAGTCTTCTGATCAGTGCATCATTGTGAGCAGTAGAATAGTCATCAAAGAGCTGAACAAAGTCCATCATCTTCATGCCGCAGTGGGTGCGGCAGTACAGGTATACAAGGCAATATTGGCCGCAGGCCAGAGTGTTGTCACTTTGAAGGCGATGCTCGTTGTACAGGTAGCGACGAGCGTTGCGTCTCAGGAATCCATGGTAGAATTGTAGATGTGGAGGTTGGCCGTAGCTGTCAAAGAATCCAATTCCTCCTCCCTTGTTCAGGTAGAAAGACACCCAATGAATTTTTGAAACTCATAATAGCGATGGATTTGACTTTATTTTTTGATTTATTTGGACTTTACCTATCGCTTCTAGTGTTTTAAACTACACTACGTTTCGGGACAAAACACAAAGCATTTTGTAGAAATCGCAAAAGACATGCAAATTTCAGACAAGGACATGTTAGTTAGTTTTGATGTTGAAAGTCTTTTTACTAATATCCCCATAAACCAAACACTAGAAATCATTGAAAAACGGTTACTCAATGACCAAAACTTAAATACAAGAACCAAAATCCTAGTAAATGTAATTATGGATTTGCTTAAATTATGTACCAAGTCAAATTATTTTGAATTGGAGGGCCAAATCTTCCGCCAGGATGAGGGAATGGCAATGGGATTGCTATGTCACCAATATTTGCCAACATATTTATGGAAGAATTCGAACAGAAAGCTATTGCGTCTGCTTGTTTTCAACCGAAAGTGTGGCTGAGGTACGTTGATGATGTCTTTGCAGTCTGGAATCATGGCGATAAAAAGTTAGACGAGTTTACTGAGCATTTAAATAAAGTTTCACCAACAATTAAACTCACAACAGAAAAAGAACAAGACAAAAAACTAGCATTTTTGGATGTAAATGTAGTTAAAGATGGAAACGCCCTTAAAACAGAAATTTTTAGAAAGAAAACACACACAGGTCGATACCTCAATTACAAATCAAACCACTGTGAATCAGTCAAAGAATCAGTAGCTTAATCTCTTTTCGACAGGGCCAAATCAGTTTGTTTTGAAAAGAAAACTTTAGACGCGGAGCACAATAAAATTTCACAAGAGTTACAAAAGAATGGTTATCCTCAAAAAATAATTAATAGATGCAAAAAGGAAAGGGGGACAAAGTCAAACACTGTTCCAAATGTGGATAAACCAACAGCTTTCATAAGCGTCCCATATGTCCCAAAACTGTCGGAAAAAATAAGAAGAGTTGCCAGAAAATATAAGATCTTAACAGCTTTTAAATCGTCAAACACTTTGAGACAGCAACTAACTAAAGTAAAACCGAAAAATGAAGAACAAGCCTCAAAAAACTGTATCTACAACATCAAATGTGAATGTGAGGGTGAATATATAAGGAAAACTAAAAGGCTGCTAAAAGTTCTTATAAACAAACATAAAAGAAACACAAAAAATGGCGAAACAGTAAAATATAAATTGGCAAAACACGCCTGGGAAAATGATCATAAATTTAGTTGGGAAGAGGCAAAAATTATACATCATGAGTCTCACTATTATAAAAGAAAGTTTGTTGAAAGGGCATTAATTAAATTACATGAAAATCCGATAAGTCAGAGTAGTATTGATGTCAGACCACTATGGGTTCCCTTAATTAAAATCCATTTCAGTCAAAAATCACCCCGCAAACCCACGCCAATTCCCTGTTTTACAGTTGCTCCTGCGTCTAGAGTCCATCCAATGCGGCTACGACACATGCGTCCGTGACCGCCCTTGGAGGAAACAAGGCCACCTGATTGCATGACCAGTTCCCAATGCTCACCTTGGAGGCATGCGGTAATCTCTATGAGAATATCGTACTGGTGCCCGTGTAGCATTCTAGGAGGAATCGTGCAGTTTTTGGTTTCCGTGTCATGTTCCCGTCGACAAAGACGTGTGGGTAGCCACAGCTGTGTCGTCACTTTCCCCTGTTGGTAGGTGGGGGTAACGGCTCTCCCCCCTCCACTACCGCTAGCCACTAGTCGAGTGCGCGGTTTGGTTGTGGATGGACGTAAGATTCAAGTTTCCCGTGTTTGCCGTCAGCTTGGAGGCTACGATGCAGAACAGGTAATGTATTGTCAGTTTTCCATTTGTTCGTATATATAAATGTTGTGTTAGTGTATTGTATTGGATTTTTTTTATAATATTTGTTATCTTTGTGTTAGTGTAAATTAAAATGTAAAGGAAAATATTTTTAAAAAATCCAAAAAAGTAGGTTAGTTAGGTGTATATATAAATGTTGTGTTAGTGTATTGTATTCGATTTTTTGTATATATATTTGTTATCTTTGTGTTAGTGTAAATTAAAATGTAAAAGAAAAATAATAAAAAAATCCAAAAAAATGTAGTTTAGTTAGGTGTAAGAATTTGATATTTAGATGTAAGTAGGGTTCACTTGATAACGGGAGGAGTTTCCGTACCTCCCGAAACGTAGTGTAGTTTTAAACACTAGAAGCGATTGGTAAATTCCAAATAAATCAAAAAATAAAACACACAATGAGTACCACCTTCATTGTGTGGATCAATAATTACAATCGTAGCAGTAGATGGTGAGATATAATGCGGTAAATGATCTGCAGCGTAGACACCAACTTTCTCTACAGGCAGTTTGGTCAGATAATTTTGGATCTCTATAGTATTGATTCTACTGTATCGATACTGTCAGTAGCAGAAGTAGTAGTATAAAACAGAAGCAGGAACTAGTATCATCATCGATATTTGTACTTAGATATAACCAACCGCGTAATGTGATACAATTGGTTAGGGCGCATCATGTGTGAGCTGTATTGTGATGGCAACACCGCACCGAGCTTGTTGATAGTTGGATAATTGAACGAAGTGAAAGTATCCTTATACACAACTTTACTACTTAGACTGGTAAGAGAATCAACTCAACTGGCGTGTCTGTGACCCCAATAACTCGAGAATGCCTCCACAGTTAAACTTAAAATTTTCCAGAAAAACTTAACAGGTCAAAATCTCGGTCAAGTTCGTTATTCGGATAATTTCGTTCAGTATTAATCAAATTATCTTAAAACCAAATTTATTTTTTTCTCCATAAGAATAACATTGGAAGCCATTTTAGTGGTACTTGAATCGTTAAAATTTAGCCGACGTCTATGTTTCAACAACAGAGTAACAATAGTTAGTTTACTAGAGTATACTTTGTTATACTGGATAACAACAGTTTTTTTACCAACAAAAAACACACAAGAGAGATAAATCGAAGTATATTTTTAAGTTGTGAGCATATTTATTATTTTATAAATTATTAAGTGTACGTTTAAAAAAAAAATATCCATACAGTTAATATTCCCTTAGTACGCCTACTCTGGGCGTAAATACTCTGATGATTTAAATATCGTCACGGTCAGAGGCGACGATTGTAACGGTGGCAGACGACAGACGACGCGTGTGGCAGGTCGAAAAACTCAAAATAAATTTTTGATGACTGTAGATACTAAGATATTAACTTAACTTATAAATTGGTTTGTTTTATTACATTTTCTTAGACAATTGGTAATATTGTGATTGTCATGTGTAAAATGTATGCAAAGCCTCAATTTGTCTTGAAAGCATTGATGAGTTTGTCTCAGTAAGCGAACAACCTTAAAATTTATTTTATAGGACAATTATTTGCTAGGTTATATTTTCACTAAATTAATAATAAAAATTGTCTACATTACCTAAAATACATTACCAGTAATGTAGTAGGTAACCACAATAAAAGCTATAGATTATTCTAACCAAACAGCCTTTTTCGGAAGGTTATCTTGAATGATTTGACATAGCCTAGGGTTGGATTACAGTAAGAGTAAGCCAACATTAAACTGGTAATACAACTTTTGTAAAATACATTAAACACATTACCAGGAATGTTGTAGCGAACCAAAATAAAAGCTTTAAACTACTCCAACCAAACTAAGCCTTTTATACAGGTTATCTTAAATGATTTGACACATCCTAGGTTTGGATTACAGTGAGCTGTTTTCATCATAAACTTGGACCTATGGCTATAACATGTAGGCCTATACACTTAGGCTACTTGCCATTTCAGAAGTTTCATGCACGGTCTTGGACCAACTCATGTTTATAGAATTTAATTTCCTGATAGCCCAGGCTATTGCAACAATATATTGAAATATCATTTTGTAAAATACAACTGTTGTAAAATACTTTAAACATTACCAGGAATGTTGTAGCGAACCAAAACAAAAGCTTTAAACTATTCTAACCAAACTAAGCCTTTTGTACAGGTTATCTGAAATGATTTGTTATCTCCTAGGTTTGGATTATATTGAGCTGTTTTCATCATAAACTTGGACCTATGACTATAAAATGTAGGCATATACACTTAGGCTACTTGTCATTTTAGAAGTTTCATGTACGGACTTGGGCCAACCCATGTTTATAGCATTTAATTTCATGATAGCCTAGGCTATTGGAACAATATATTGAAATCTCATTTTTTCATATAAATAACTGGGCCTGACGATTTATTGTTAATCCTTAAGGATATTTTGACTTGGCCTATAGAAATTGTTAACATTAGTTCATATAGAAAACTCGCTGTTCTCTTAAAAGTTACATTAACCACACTGCTAAAGTCACTGCTTAGCCCAAAATGCTCTGTTTGTTCTACGATAACGCACCCATGCCAATCCTAACAACAAACCATGCCTGAAATCTTCAATTTATTTTAAAAATAAATAAATTTACATATTTATACAACATTTACTTTGATAAATGTATGTATGTTTTTCTACGGATAAAATATTAGGTTGGTGGCGGGATCCTAACCTGCGACCTTTCGCTTCAAGAGCCAGTGTGATACCTCTCAGCTACCACGATAGTTGATTCTTAGAGAAGTGACTAAAACTATAGCTATATAGACATAAAATCCGGATTCTGGCGGCAGTTAAATGATAACGGAATGTATTCTGATGATGTTACTCAAATCAGATATTGAATTTTTGATGAGACTCGATTTAAGTTTGATCATGTGTTTCAATTATCCTTATACGCGAGGAATGAGCGTACACCTAGTAGATTGTTGATTGACGATAGCGATCCACGACCAATATCGTTGATATCAATGCCATTAGCAGTATAGTGATCTGTGATCAAATTGCAGCGTTCATATTCTTTTTCTCAACACCTTTGATACAGACAATCGATCTTTTTGCGATACATGCGCGCAACCTTTCCTCTAGAACATGATACCAGATATCGCCTTGATCCCATTCCAATCCGTGACAGTGTTTAGTGAGCCAATAACTTTCACGTAGTTTCTCTTGTGTGAGGAAATCTCAACTGAATGGTGATTTGGTGATGTGATGCATTAACAGTGTACCACTGTCCAATTCCAAGACACACACTTCATTCAGAATGTAATCATTATTGTTATCCTTGAAACATTGAAAATCCAAAATAATTAGAGATGCTAAATTTTTACGCGGAACTCTGCGTAAAAGATCCATCTTGTATGAGAAGAATCACTGACTGACTGACTGACTGATCTAGCCACCAAAGTCCACATTTACATTGTGATGACGATCAATTTCGATAACGTCGTCAAACTCTGCGTATACCAAACTGACTGTCTGCGTTGACTGTCTCAGTGAGCTCAGTGTCGAAACCAATTTCCATACGTACACTACCGTTACGCACTAGGTTCCAATGAGTAGTGTCGCTTGCTGACATATCATGTGTTAGATTGAATGCCATCAGACAATATCCATCGTCGTAATCATCTCTATTTATGAGATTACCAGCATCGCTAAAGTGAAAACAGACTGTGATACGCCAATACATATTTATCCTTATCAGTTTCATAGTGTGGTTGTAGCGGTTCGGACGGCACTTGTTCACCATCCACGCACAGCGAGAAGTAGTTGGTTTTGAAATTTTGGAAATTATATGTATTCTTTTTTAAATCACCATTATAAGCGGCGTTGGTGACAAAACCAACAACAATTCGTTTCGGCACTTGACCTAGAAAGACATTGTCCAAAGGTTTGCTCCTTACGTCAAATGGCAGTGTGAATGTTTTCAATTCAATTCTGGTGATTGGGTATTTAGCTGTGCCAGTCTGAAGCGTCTTGCTGTGCGCCAACAGTACAGTGGGGCTAACTTTACACCTTTGTATCCAGAGATTCGCATCAACAATATGCACCTTGTATTCACCATCATCCGCCATAATAGAGAAAGAAACCTTTGATGAAATTAATTTAAAACGCAGTTCCACTCCGTTCAACAGGAACTTGTTCTGATTACACATGTCCTCATATATCGATTTCACGACTTTTATTTGTAATTTTTCGTCTCACCTTTAGTCCGTCATTATTGTCCAGAGGATCGTCCATATAGCCAGCATCGTCTGATTGCCATAGACCACATGTTAAATGTGATTTCCTAGCATCAAAGCCGTAATTAATCAATGTTTCAATATACGCTCGATATGCATAAGTGTTGTTTTGTGGTGTAACCAGTTTCTAATTCATACAAACATCGACTTGACTGAATAACGAATGTAACCAATTGTTGACTGGACCAATTTTTGTCGCCTCATCAGCATCTGTGATTGCCGCTCCTGTCGATTTGACAATAGAAGCTGTAATTTCCAACATTGTTTGCGAAAGACAAACATTGTATTCTTCACCGTTGCCCGGCATAACAACTCGATGGGCTAATCATCAGTCAGTGTGGAGATTGGTTTGTACTGAACCCATCTACCGCTCTCGATACTGGTCTGTGTAGGTGGTAGGGAGAATAAATCCAATTCCGTCTTGACACATTCGCAAGACTTTTGTAGATGTAGAAACGATATTGCGTTAGTTGAATATATCACGCACAGATGTTCGCTTCACTTTCTTCTTCTGATTTCTAACTCTCCTCCTTTCATTACTCTTCTTAGATGACGTCCTTCCTCGAAGGAATTTCTCCAAAGACTGCGGTGTGACACAAGTGCCGCTGCACATTGCGCGCTTCGCGGTACTCTCACGCGAAGCTCTCGCGTTATACTTTCGTGCAGGTGTTTCGCGTTATTCTTTTGCGTTGTGCGCCGGCGTTTCGCGCTAGCGCTGCCGCTGTCACCACCACTCCTTAGCACATGTTGAAAATTGCCGTCCGCCTTGCGTTTCAGCGATTCAGTAAATTGGCCAAAACGATCTTTAGTGGCATCCTTAGGATCTTGCGTGGCTATGTCTCCCAAGAATCCAAAACCGGATTTCAACGCCTCTTTGGCCACAGCCGCGGCTCCCGACTTGAGTAGTGGCGTAATGTTGCGGAACATACAGTCAAATAATGAATACAGTCATACAGTGGGGCTAACTTTACACCTTTGTATCCAGAGATTCGCATCAACAATATGCACCTTGTATTCACCATCATCCGCCATAATAGAGAAAGAAACCTTTGATGAAATTAATTTAAAACGCAGTTCCACTCCGTTCAACAGGAACTTGTTCTGATTACACATGTCCTCATATATCGATTTCACGACTTTTATTTGTAATTTTTCGTCTCACCTTTAGTCCGTCATTATTGTCCAGAGGATCGTCCATATAGCCAGCATCGTCTGATTGCCATAGACCACATGTTAAATGTGATTTCCTAGCATCAAAGCCGTAATTAATCAATGTTTCAATATACGCTCGATATGCATAAGTGTTGTTTTGTGGTGTAACCAGTTTCTAATTCATACAAACATCGACTTGACTGAATAACGAATGTAACCAATTGTTGACTGGACCAATTTTTGTCGCCTCATCAGCATCTGTGATTGCCGCTCCTGTCGATTTGACAATAGAAGCTGTAATTTCCAACATTGTTTGCGAAAGACAAACATTGTATTCTTCACCGTTGCCCGGCATAACAACTCGATGGGCTAATCATCAGTCAGTGTGGAGATTGGTTTGTACTGAACCCATCTACCGCTCTCGATACTGGTCTGTGTAGGTGGTAGGGAGAATAAATCCAATTCCGTCTTGACACATTCGCAAGACTTTTGTAGATGTAGAAACGATATTGCGTTAGTTGAATATATCACGCACAGATGTTCGCTTCACTTTCTTCTTCTGATTTCTAACTCTCCTCCTTTCATTACTCTTCTTAGATGACGTCCTTCCTCGAAGGAATTTCTCCAAAGACTGCGGTGTGACACAAGTGCCGCTGCACATTGCGCGCTTCGCGGTACTCTCACGCGAAGCTCTCGCGTTATACTTTCGTGCAGGTGTTTCGCGTTATTCTTTTGCGTTGTGCGCCGGCGTTTCGCGCTAGCGCTGCCGCTGTCACCACCACTCCTTAGCACATGTTGAAAATTGCCGTCCGCCTTGCGTTTCAGCGATTCAGTAAATTGGCCAAAACGATCTTTAGTGGCATCCTTAGGATCTTGCGTGGCTATGTCTCCCAAGAATCCAAAACCGGATTTCAACGCCTCTTTGGCCACAGCCGCGGCTCCCGACTTGAGTAGTGGCGTAATGTTGCGGAACATACCTCCTAGGAAACTACCAATTCGATGGCCGCACTGGTAGGGCGTACCTCGAAATTCTCTGTTGATTCTACCGCCAGTCTGCAATTGTTGGCGACGGTAGTACGCCAAGTATGGATCGTTTGTATTCATTACTGCGCTCTTTTGAAATGAAGCTTCACGTACGACGTCCCAAAGAGGAATGACGCTTTTCTACCAGTGTATTCCCTTAGGTCTATATCGATCGTTTCAAATGTCCCTTTCATAACCGGCACATAATGAGGACTGGTGAAATGCACTGTCTTATGCGCGCCGTGTGCGTAGTTATCTCTGTCAATATTGATGATATCGAAAGCGGCGCTGTAGTGTTACCAATCATCTGCGGTTCAATCAGATCGCAATACACATACATGTGTGTCGTCATTCCCATAGTCAGATTAGGCGGCCATAACGCAGTGAGCTTATTTGCCAATTTATTGTCGTACGGATCGAAGCCCAACTGCAGTGACAGAGCGTCACTGAAATGTAAATCTGATATACCATCCACCATTGACGTTATCTTGACTCTTTACAGCTTTTTATCATATTCAAAGTATAAATACTGAGTCACGTTCTTTGTAGTATTGATCATTTTCAATAAATAAGTTATGTTCTTGTAATATTCGGGTTTCATCTTTAACATAATTTGTTCAGTACTAACTGGAATAGGAATACCCGGTAGACTTAGCTTATACTCTAGCCAAATAAAAGCTTCATCACTTACAATCATAAACGAACATGGATAATGCGCTTCGACCAAAGCCATCTCCCATTCGCCTTCTAATTGGATTTGTCTCGACAGATGTGTAGTATAATTGGACACAAGTGTTTTTTGGAAAATAATCCTTTGAGCTGTTGCTGGGCAATGTTAAATAAAGAATGTTTTTTTGCAAATCTTGTGCTAGTACCCAAGAATTGAACTCGTCTCAGTAACCTCCCCACTTGACGAAATACCGCTTACTGCGACCTTGCCCCTTAGTGTCTAGTATTTTATCAATCTTGAACAGATGGTCGTTGTATATTGCCACTTTTTGTAATTCGTATTCGTAAAACTGTCCAACGACTTGTTCACCTTTGAGATCTGCCAACGTGTACATTGGCAGTGGCATCAGTGTGCTTACACGTCGCACCACAAACACTTCTTTACTCCAATTAGTTTCGTAACCTTTTGCGAACGTACCTTTCTCCTTATATATGTGCACTGTTGTGCCAACTTTCAGGTTTGGCTTAAGACGACGCGTTATCTTACCGTACATGTTGCGCAATACCAGATACAATATCCGCTTATTAGTAGCAGTCACATCAACTGGGCGTATTCTATTACCTAGACTCCTGTGCGCGCTGTTATTGTAAGCATTAACCAGTTTGTCCAACACATCTACATAACGATATGTGTTTTTGTAAGTCAAATATCGCCACATGCGCGTTTTCAAAGTGCGATTCACGCGTTCCACTACGGCTGCTTTAAAATCTGGTTTTTGTGTGGTGACAGATGATTCCGTATTGTTTGAATAATTTTTTGGTCTTGGCACTGGTGAATTCAGTACCTTTGTCAGTTTGTAAACAGCGAGGTGTGTCGGCCGCTTCCGCAAATATCTCCTCAAAAGCGTTGGCCACTTCAGCTCCTTTTTTCCTCTTCAACGTCCGGACATACAGGTGTTTGCTAAACACGTCTATTACAGTCAATAAGTAGTTGCCACCATCTTTGTGTTTTACTAAGACCACGCATATCATTCAAATCAGCTTGCACAGTTCAAATGGTCCATACACTATGTAAGAATTGCGCGGGAGACGCTTACGTACCGGTTTGTGTAATGTGTAAGTGTCCTGAGTTTGTAGCCATTCAATCACTTTGCGTTTTGAAACTGGTTTTACAGCTCACACTAAAGGAGCTACACCACCATACGACGCTGGTTCGCTCGGATTGTAATACAAGCGTTCCATAATGAAACCCTATCCTGTGTACGGTTCCCACTTGTCTAAATTTGACATTGGTTTATTTCTATTTAAAAAATCAAACTCCCTCGCCACAGGTGTAGATGTTGCGCGTTTTCCTCTAGCTGATCGTAATCTATTTATAATTGGTGTCCGCAGTATTGATTCAGTTGAACTGTTTGCGTCTTCTTCATCCTCTGACCCGCCTGCGATTGATGATCGATATTCAGCATTTATTTCTTTTAACGCTTTTATATTATTCATATAGTCCTTTGGCACATTAATCGCTTTCAATGCTTTTCGCTTTTCGCGCCATCCTGGCGGTGTGTAATCACGCTTACGTACTTTTACTATGCAATTTAAGATATCCACTAGATTTGAATCTGGGATTTTTTACCATTAATGTACACCGAATAGCCACTGTCCCAACTGATTAAACTGCCTTCGCGTTTCATGAAACATAAAAGATTGCGGGCGTCAGATCTGTAAGTTTTGGAAAACGTTTCCCCAATCTCCTCAACTGGACCACCTTCCACAGCAGTGTGTATTCGACGACTATTTTCATCCCCTCCCACAATTGGTACGCTAATCGGTTGGCGGTTATTCTCTGCAATATGCAAGAAGCGACGTAACACTTGTTTGTATAATTTCCACTTTTTACTATCCATATGTTTTGCTATCCAATATTTGTTGCATCTCTGCTTCGAGACTGTTTTCACTGGATAGATTAGTCAGTGTTTTATTAGTAGCATTTGTTTGCAATCGATCAATCAACTCTTGCGGTACACCTACCATCTTCTTTGCGTGCTCCATTCTTTTACTAATGACCCGCTACTTTCTAAAGTGTAACTTCACACACGACGTTCCAAAGTGGAATGGTAGATGACGCCCGGTGCTATCTCTTAAGTCAATTTCCACACTGTCAAAAGATCTATTTATAACAGGCACGTAATGCGGATCGATGAATGATGTTGATTCATGTAATCCATACACATAACTAGATGTAGATATATTGACAATTTTTAATAATGGTGCGACTGTATCGCTGACCATCTGCGGTTCGACTAAATCACAATAAATGTACATGTGTGATGGTTGGCCGAGACGAATGTTTGGCGATCGGATGCTTTTGTTAATTGCGTCACCTTCCAGCGCCAATTCATTTGGATCAAACCCCAATTGAAGCGCTAACGTTGGGCTTAGTTTAATTTTTCCAACATCATGTCCCATCGATATTTCAACGAATTTGTTGTATGAATTTTCAACAGTAAACTTTATACCAAAAGTATTTGCTAGTTCTTGTGAATTGATATAATCACACAATTCTTGAATATTCGCATAATCGCCAGTCTACAGCTTAATTCTGTAGTTTTGTTTTGGCATAGCTGACACTATTGGTGTTACATCATCAGCAGTGCTGTCCATAACACGCACCAACGCTTTTATGTTCACAGTTGATTCCTTTTGTGGTTGTATGTAAATGTCAATTGTTTCATCACTACTGACTGATAAAAATGAACAAGGATAATGCGCTTCCACAAGTGCCATTTTCCATTCACCAGCGTCCAGTCGAATAGCTCTCGGTAAATATGTTATATAATTTGAAACTGTAATTTTCGGATAATATTGCATCG
This sequence comes from Allygus modestus, assembly GCA_963675035.1. Classification (NCBI taxonomy): domain Eukaryota; kingdom Metazoa; phylum Arthropoda; class Insecta; order Hemiptera; family Cicadellidae; genus Allygus; species Allygus modestus. The sequence goes on from OY776111.1 coordinate 208,701,725, forward strand.
AACTATTACTCGGTAATGTCAAATAGAACTGATTATGGATGTCTGTCATTTTTTAAAACTATTCAATGCTGCCTGTAGTACTGTGCTCAAAAGTAATGTTATTATGAGTCCACCGCCTTTTTGTATTAGATACTTTCGTTTCTTCGCCCAACCTTCGCCTCGTTTCACCAGGCTGCGTAGATCCACTTTGTGTTTGCTTAGCTGACTTTTGCTCTTCTTGGACAGAGGAACGTTACCGCGCAACACGTTGTAAGCACACTCACACACAGATTGAATACGACTCTTGTCACACACTTTTAACAATGCTTTTCGCTCCTTTAGTGTTTCGTGTATCAAAGCCCTTAGTAGAGTTGCGTCCTTCCGCAAGCACGACATGATTGCTACTGATATCGAAATTACTTTTTCGTTGGCGAATATACATAATTCGTAGAATCGTCTGGAAATATACAACTTCGTATTCGCATATTCTCGTCTGTTGATTGTTTCAAGTCTGACAGTAGGTAACCGTGTAGATTCCTCGTAGCATCCGTGTACGAGTCCTCGATGAATTTCGAACTGTCTGGATATATTTGTCTGGCCAAGTAACTGATTTGCACTCTATCCCTAGGATTCTTAAAACACACAATGTAATGTGCATTCAATGAGATGTCCCTCTGCCGGCGCCTTTGATGAAATAAATTTTGAGTGATGAAAAACACACTTGAATTGCGATGATGAAATCCTTTAGTGAAAAGATCCACCACACGATTGTCAGCCTCACGCATCATATCGTCTATAATTAAAAGTATTGGTTCATTACCAGAAAAAATCCTCCAAGTTTGGCAATCCTTCTATGTAGTTAATGTTTAAGTTATTTGAATCTCCTCCTCCTCCACTGCCATAATGCCATTTTATACTGGCAAATTTTTCTGTCACACATTTTTTTAATGTGTTTTATAAACTTTGACACAAATTGTGACTTACCACAACCTAATAGTCCCGCCACAATGGCTGAGAACTGATGTTTCCATATCAACACCATGATCACTACTAATTGAAAATTAGCACACTCTCAACTTACACTCTATGATTGGTTTTTGGGGTTAATCTTAATAAACAACACAGTGGTTATGTTCAGAATGTGACTATAAATATTAAACTAAATATAAAGATATTTAAATTATACATGTCTTGCTCTATACAAACTCCAACGGGGTGTATCTGGTCCCTGGTCTGGCACTGTGTTTCAGCAGGTGAAGACGCTCTCCACTACCGTTGTTGTATCTCACGATGTCCATGTCACTCACCAAATCGTTAAAGCGTCTAGGCAGATATACGCGAAGGTAGAAGTCATCACCGACCTGCCCCTCCAGGATAACGATGATAGTCTCGCCAAATGGTGTAGTGACGCGCTCCATTGCAGTGATGAGTCAGCCACACTCCTCACGGAGATCTCCAAGCCTGGTGTAGATTGGAGCGTCGGATTTACAGTTGTTGAGCGTAGTTCTAAGGTCGATGGCTGCGTCGGTGGCGACTCCACTCCCGTTATCGGATGCGTTCATGATGCTAGGAGTAGGATTATGTGGACTAGATGCAAAGGTGGCTGGGAATGATGCTCATCGTGCCACGTCCTCGCCTTATAAGCGGCCAGTGTGGCCATTTTGTACACAGGTGTTCGCCACAGCTGCACCGACAAAAAACAGACAGGTCTAGACTTGAATGCAGGTGTCTCACGCAGGTGTCTCGCGCAGGTGTTCACACAAAAAACCAGCGCGTCGCAGCTGCTCAAATTGATTGATGTGGTAGCTCGTTTTTTACGGACTGTCTGCCACGTAATTTCTTCGGTTTTGGTGGCTGTTAAACTGTACTACGTTGTGTAACAGGTTGAGTTAATCCTGTAATTTTTGGCACTCCTGATGATTTATCAATCCACATATTTTCTACTTTATTAAGTAATTGTTTAACACTTTCGTGTATTTAACCATCTTTGTCATAAAATAATACACACATGTACATCAAATCTGTACTATCGTATAATTCCATTTTTAATAATTTTTGTCCTTTGTTTCCCGGGTTTTGAACTGCAAATGTATTACCATCTTCCTGCCATGACACTATGGGGCAATCATCTGTTGGTTTTGGCACCCATCCTGGTTTCTTAGTTTCCATTTCGATGGTAGACGGCCTCTTTCGCTTCTTGTTCACGGATGGCTTTACAGATGGTGATGGTGGTGTTGTCAATGAATGATCACTTTAATTATTGTTCATAACCTCAATCTAATCAATAAATGATTTAATATAATCGTCCGCGGAAACGTAAGCGTTCATGTCTGTACCGTATGACTTCTACCGTGTTACTGACTGGTGTTGTGCCTGCTCACCGTCGAAGTAAACTTTATGCACTTGTTGTGACAAATCTTGTTGCAACGGACTATATGTTTCATTTTTTCTTCCAACATCAGTTCTAACGGTCAACGGAATCTCATTTCATCTAACGAAATTTGAGTCCATGTTAACTGCTGCACATCCTCAGTCGGTTCGTATGTGTAATGGTTATATACATTTTCATTAAATTTAACAGATTTTTTAACTTTTTCTTTCATGATCACCTGCGTCTAGTCCAAAGTGCGTCTCTCGCTCTATCTAACACCAGGACTAACTTTCTGTCTGGGGGTCCTTTGTCCCAAAGACTTGTCATCGATCACTGTCAGGTTGGGCGGGGGGGGGGGGTTATTTTATTTTTTATTATTACTATTTTTTAATTACATTGAATTATGTGCAATTACTCCAGTTACGTCGATTTATGCACAATTACTCTAGTTACTTTTGCTAATTAAACATATGAATTATGGTAATTACAAAAAATTTGAATGCTAATTATGGTAGTAAAAAAAAGATATTTTTGAATATTAATTAAGGTAATTATATAAAAAATTGCATTTTAACTATGGCAATTAAAGATTTGCATATTAATTAGGGTAATTAAAAATAATAAAATCCGGGGGGGGATAAATTATGCAAATTTCACCCGCCATACGCATAATCGGCTAATATACCCTACTGATAACCTATAACTGATTTCAGAATACAAAAAAGTTACATGTAAAAAAGTATCATAACGTGCCTGGAAGTGCCAACAAAGTTATAGCCTAAAAAAAATTTAAACAAAGAATTCGTAAGTATTGAATCATGGGTTTCCACGTGGATACATCGTATTAAAACTCTTGAAACTTATCATAATTATAGTTAATTGATTACAATTTAACTTCCAATATTAATAATCAATCTTGCTGTCAAAGTGCTGGTACAAAGTGAAACTATTTGAATAGGAAAATCATAGAACCGTAATGGAAATTCCAAAATTATGTGACCTGTCCACAAGCAACGAGATATCTTATATGGGGTTTCCCAGCTCATTTATTATCTTTAACTAAACGGATGCGCTGAGTCATTAAATACGTCATCTGAGCCTCAGCCAGTGACGTAGGCGGTTTTGTGACGTAATGAGGGAAAGGTTAAAGTTCAAGGTCACTGGGAGGTAATTTTAAAAAAGTACTACCTCGCACGCGTAAAATCCGATTGTGATTCGATAGTTTTAATTCGATAAAAATATCGGATGAAAAAATCGAATGAAGCAATCGAATGATACGAGTGCGAGGTAGTACTATTTCATTTATTACTTTAATGTTTACATTTCTCTTTATTTACAATAAGTTATGTTTCCAATAATTTATGTTTACAATAGTTCCCCGTTGTTCGTCGTCATCGATGTTGTTGATCCGGAGTCGCGGCCGTCAGACGCAGTTTTCAAGTGCTGCGCTTGTTTGTCCAATCGGCCCATCCCGACTGTGTGTTCCTTGCCTATTTATGTGACCGCAGGGAACACACAGTCGGGACGAGCAGCTCGATGTTCACCGGTCGAGAGCCGGAGAAATACTGGCTATTCACAAGCTAGCGTTGTAATCGTACTAAATGGTGGGGGTAAAAGTGTGGTGGGGTGGATCAGATGGCGGACGGCAGATGGCAGGCGGCAGATGGCAGGCGGCAGATGGTAGGCGGCAGGTGGCAAGTGCGCGGCAGATGGTTGCTACTCCATTCGCCGCCAAAGTAATGCAAGCCGTCGCCGTAATTCTTGTATTTTATCTTGTCGGTTCATTTGATATGTTTTACATCTACATATGCAATAGCTGAAACACCTGCACTTACGACAAGCTTTCCCGTCAACTTGATCGCCTGGTATTTTAAAACATTGAAACTCGCAACAATATGTCTTCAAATTGTTATCGAAAAATAAATTGTTCATCGGTGGCACCGACATGTTAGCTGCAGCGTGTGTTAGACAAGACTGAGACTAACTTTACTGCTCCCTCTCTTTTATACCCCTTCATAAGTTAACCCTGAATGAAAGTTCAAGGTCATCCATTTGAATTTTAAAAAAAAGCAACACAGCAGTATATAAAATAATATACTGCTATGTTGCTGTTGTTCTTTTGTTTTTGTTTTTTTCTTTTAATGTTATTCTTTTTTTTATTTTTCTTTCTTTACTAAACAAACATTTTACAATACAATAAGCTTAAGTTTAACATTGATGACTAGAAATACAAACAGAGAAATACAAACAGAGACATTATGTACAAAGATGCGTGATGTGCAGAGTGAGTTCCGTAGAGTTGTTGCCGCTTACACCGTGTGATACCAAATACAACGTCCCCGGTTGAATATCTCGCAAATCTTCATTTTGTAGCAGTTGAACAAATCGTTTTGGAAGAAATACTTGAAACTTCGGCTCATCTCCTGGAGTGAAAGGTCCTTCGCTCAATGAAACTAGAATTGCTTCTCCATGTGTGGTTTCCACTTTCTTGATGTTATGAATAATGTAGTGTTTTTGTTCTTTTAGTTCTGAACACTTTTTAGTTAGCAGAAGGTCGGATTTTGAATGAGTGTTGAATTGATCAACCAGTGTTTGTAGAAACTGTTGTGATGCCATCTCCGTCAGTGGTGGTTGTGGTGTCTTCTGTGATGTTGCCTCTTCGGAGTCTCGAATAATACTCGTGCTGGAGCGGTGCTGTCTCCTCGTATTTATAGGCCCCGCTACCCCCACCACATTTCTTTTCTCCGCTACCCCCACCACATTCCTGCGTTTGTTTCAAGTAAGCAGCCAAACGATATGCGTTGTACAATGCACAGTTTGTTTGACCGTGTTTAAGATCTTTTGCAGCGACACAAATATTACCGAGATTAATGTTAAAGTCCTTACTGATAGTTATATCGAAAACATTACCGTGCGTATACTTTTGTATCCAGTTCTTTTTTTCTAATCCTCTTGTGTATATATGTGAATATTGTTTGCAAAAGTTAAACATAATACTGTGCAGATTACTGTAGCTTATAAATCCTTCATACCAATGTATGTGATGAAAGTAGTTTGTTATCCATTTGTTTGTACTTTTTGCTTTGGTGTTAAGTTTGTTAAAAGAAAAAGGAGCTTCAAACGTGAATGGGTAGGCTACAAATGTAAGCAAGTCTAAAATTACTAATTCCTTGATAATAAACCTATCGTCATTATTTCGAAATGCTTGAAATTCTATTACACAAGGCTTTACACTCACTTCTTCATCCCCTCCGCTCATCATGGCACGTAGCGATCAACTAAACTGTTTTCCACACCACGGTAGGTTAAATACCAGGCCGTACAGTTGCAGGCGCGTTGGTGTATATTTAACGTGGGCACCGTCCCCAATAGGCCTACCCCACGTGTGTTCTTCTTTACTAAGTCAAACTTTAGTCTTTTTTAACTTCTTCTTCTTGTGTTTCGTTTTCTTCTTCTTCTTGTTTCTCCGTTTCTTCTTCCTGTGTTGTTTCTTCTGTAGCTTCTGTAGCGATTTCTACAAGTGGTTCAAAATCCTTTAACTTTCTCCACATGCAAACTTCATGAGGTATTCTATTAAAAATAGATGTATCCACAGGTCCGTACACGATGGTGCTATCAGGTTGTTTTTCCAAAGTATCGACCAAATATTCTTTAATAATAGCGCTTGCAAAAACCAACTGTCTCATGTACCTTGTAATAGGTTCTGTTGCGTAGTTTAAAACGTAGAATTCTTCACGTGACAGTAGAATCTTATGTTCATGTTGAGTCAAGTCTCTAATTCGCACTTGTAGTTGTCCGCGATGTTTAACAATATCGATTTCATTGTCACAATCCAAAAGTCGAATATGTGTTTTCCTTCCACACAAACTGTTAGTTAAATAACATTCTATTAAATGTACGTGTTTCAAAAATGACTCCCAAGCATTTTGCGAAAATAAAACCTTTTTTGTTCCATGGTGTAGTATTACTGTAGGGGAATAATCCAATGATTTCATCAATCCAACTGATACACTTTTACTGATGCATGCTGAGATGGGGTAAAAGATTCGCAGAAAAACTTCAGTTAAAATGTGAGGAGGAATATTTTCTTCAACTTTCTTCTTCCTCTTTGGTACTACCTTTGATGGGTCCGCATTAATTTCCTCCTCTCTATCTCTTTTACCAAACTTTAAAAATGCAGTTATTTCCTTGATGATTTCTGCTTCACTAGTATTATCACGTTCCAATAACGGTGCTACCTCTGCATCACCTTGTACAACAGATGGAGAACTCATTTTGTAGAAGATGTTACCCATGCGCCGATAGACGATCAACTGAATACCTGCATTGCTGCTCCGCTATTTATAGGTTAGCGACAGTGGCGGTGCCGGTGGTGGTACAACGTTTTACAATACTGTCTTTACAATACCGGTCAACGGTGTGTATGTAACAATTTTATCGTGCAAAATTAAACAATACGCAGATGTATTTGCAGGTACGTTTTCTTGAAATTCCATTTCTATTTTTATATCAACACTAGACGATTTTACAGATTCATTTTGTTTGGAACAATCAATTACAACAATCGGAGCTTTCGATTCAAACTGAACGGGAGATAGTAGAGGTGTATTTGTTTTGCCGTAATATGAATTTTGGAACCTAGCGTACATGTCGTATAAAACACTGTATCTTTTCTTATCAAAAGAAATATTAAAGTTGTCGTAGGGAAAGAATTGTGAATTCAGGAACACTTTACAGTTTGTTAATTTACAATGGTCAAATTCACCAGCATTTTCAGTTATTATCCTTTTCTTCTTCGTTTGTAATCCAAATATTACATATCTCGCTTTTTCCAAATGAGTAGAAGTTTTTACAGTCCATGTATGCCGTTGTGTTGTAGGTAAAACGGGGTATTCATGAAACTCCCAGCTTCTGAATGGCATTACAATGTCTCGATCTGATTTTAACTTTCTTAATAATGTAATCCTGTGTTCATCATTTAGTCGCACATGTGGTACTCTCCAAACAATCTTGTCTAATGTTAATGTCCAGTCTAAATTGGCATCAGTTGTTCCAGTAGCTGCTTTAATAATATCTTTATCGTTTGATGATCTTAATAAAACTAGTTCTTGTTTTACATTTATTATTATTCTTCTGTAGTCTTCTGCAAATCCTAGGAGTAATCTTAAAGGTACGTAGAAATCAAAGTTTCCCGAAGAGTCAGGAGCGATTGTACTTTTGTCTGGTGCAACCCATCCTGCAACAGCTAACAGATTCTTCTCATTTGGTGTTAAAGACGCTAATCCTTTCAATGTACTGGAAATTCCAACCTTTTTTGTTGAATCGACTGTAACTCCTGAAATTTCATATCTAATCTCGTCAAACAAAAATGCCATAGGATTATTTATGAACGGAACAGTGGTTCCAGCAGTACCATCATTTTTTGTTACTTTTCCTTCAATATATAAATAATTTTCGCATGGAAGAGTATAAATGTCTTGTTGTTGTATAGGAATCCTAATTTCATCGTTATTGTTTAATTTGGACGAAGCGTAAGGGTTGTGCGTGTGATATTCCTTTTCCCATAAGGTCTCGTCGAATGTTGGACCCTGCGCTATATCCAGTATATCCATTGTTAATGACCTTTAATCCAATTTCTTCTAGAAAACGAATGTTGTCACTTGTTAATCCTTCTACAGCTGATGAGCTACTGACCTCTTTGCTTGTTGGCTCTCTCTTTTTAAATGATAACCCCATTGTCTAAGCGGATGATTTTATATGTATTCTTACAGTAATAGCTTCTCCTCTAAAGTCAATAAGGTTTCCGTCTTGATCCACTATGTTCAGCACGATGTCTGAAATGAAGGGTGTTTAACGGTAGGTACACAAGGTTTTGAGGCTTTTCTACTATCTTGAAACCCGGTGCAACTGATGGGTAGAATGTGTGTAATATATGACGATTCTCTCCATCTCTGTAGGATCCTTGTATAATGTTACATGTAATGTCTATGCTATTAACTTTGATGATCGTCACAGTTTTATTCCCAGAATGAGTTTTATTAGGTTCTAATACTTTTGTTTCCTTAGAAAACCCCAATAAACTACCAATTGAATGTTCTTGACTAAAATCAATATAATACTTAGACGTAATTTCGGCTTTCATTGTATTGTTATTGCCTTTTATCGTTATATTTTCTTTTCCCATATGTTTTTGTATAACTTCATTTATATTATCAATTTCATAAGCTCCTGTTGGTAAACTGAATTCTTCCAAAGCTGAATACTTTCCTTTATCATCTTTTGTCTTGTAATAATGTATTTTGTTATTAATTCCTTCACTAACGTTTGGAATAGAGTTATATGTTGTTAAATCCAATAATGCGGCTTCCCATAGTCTTCCTTTTTGCAAACGTAGCGTTGGAAACAGAATACTGCGCAAAGTACATGAGTTACCGGTTAATGACACTGTATACGAGGACATCTTAAAGTTGACTAACACTTTTAGCTAAAAAGTCTAAACATAAATGACCGCAAATGGATGTATCATCAGGTTGTTTTCTTGTATGATTGTAAAAAACATTTTCTGCCGCACGAAAGTATTGTTGAAGTTCTTTCGGTGGTGGAAGGTCTCCAAAACTGTCGAAATAATAAATGGTTTTACCAAGTTTCTTGTAACACACCCAATGAGTGCCTAATCCTTCACTATTATCCAAATTTACAATACCAGTCTCATTTTTCCACATTTTAACCGGTAACTCATCTTTCATAAATACTCCTCTAAAAAATGGGATTTTCAAACAAGAAGCATATGTAATCAGTTCTTCATTGGTCAATTCTTTGTTTTTAATTATTAATTGCTCTTTCTTATTTAATACACACGATACGGTCTTAGGTATAATCCTCCTCCCTTTTTTATCATTGACCATATTGTTGGTTTCTTTTTAGCTTTACCACTGGTAGATCGACGTTTTCTTCTGATATTACCTCCTTGTTTTTTAGCGGGTTTTTTCCCACGCCTTCTTCTCTTTCCTCCTCCAAACGTAGTTTTTGCTTTCATTGCTGCTGTTACTGCTAAAGACGCTGCTTTTTCACCAATACTCGCGTCACTAGATTTTACTCTTTGCCAAGCTTTCTCAGCAAGTGCTTTATCCGCTATTGATCTATTTTTAGTATCACCAAATTTGGAATACGCTATATCGTGCTGTTTACAAGCCTGATCGAGCTTATTTATTCCAGGATCTCCTCTAGCAAGACGTTTCTCTAATTTGGTTCCAGGACCACAATATTGATATCCTCCAGGTAAATGTAATTCCACAGGTAATAAATCAATCGCCTTGTTAACTATAGCTCCAACCGGTTTACTCAATAGAGAAAATGCTGTTGATGCTATTCCCCTTCCTCTCTGTAATCTCTCTCGATTATGACTGATGCGTTTAACCCTCGACATGACTATTTATAGCAAAACTTACAATCAGTAGGTGCACTCTATAAATGTTTTACAATGAATGTAATATCAGTTTTGGTTTCTTGTATTATATACTATTTAAAATCCATTTATAATATCGAAATGGATTTATTAATTAAATGTAGACATATTAAATAAAAGTAGTAAAAATAGAAATAAGGTGTAATTGAAGATGTTCCAGATGTTTCTCCGCTGGTGATGGTATCGTTGTCTTCGGTAAAATGAATAAACTTTAAATAGTTGTCATGTTCCCTTAGAAACTTGCCACTTAATCGTTGATAATTGAATAACACATCCCAGTCTAGTTTATCTTTAAAATTGTCAATGTAATTCTCAGAGAGATTTTGATATTTACTTATTACTTCCCAACAGTTATTAAAATTTGATGTCATCTCTACGAGGAAGTCTTCTGAAAACTGTTGTCTTTGTAAAATATGGATCCAGTTAACTCTGTGAAAATAAATTCTTAACATAGTCATTGTAAAGAGGTAATGTATGGAAAGTTGTTCCCAATCCATATATCTATCAAACCGTTGAACAAAACCATCTGTCAACACTCCTTGGGGAAATCTCGGCTCTTGAGATATTAAACTCCACGCAGTAATATTGGATTCCATCATCCTCTCTGTATCGTCTCTCGAATATGACTGATGCTTTATCCCTTATCATGGGGGGTATTTTAAATTCTTTTTTCTCTTATGTAATCTTCATTGTTTTCTGTTGGTTCATTAATCACATTCACTTTATCCTCCTTTCCTAATGTCTTGACTTTAGAAGGCTTAGACGGTTTATCTCGTTGATTAGGTTTCTCTGGATTGTGTATATTTTTCCAGTCTAAATAATTGTGACTGTCAACATCTGAAGCTGCATCTCTTCCTGAAGCCCGATGGATATAATGGAATAGAGCTGCACCAAACCTTTCCAAATGTTTTTCATATTCCGTAGTCCATTTCTTGTGTACAATATCAAACATTTTCTTATTTACAGCGTCTTCATCCTGCTCACAATCACCTACATAATTTTAATTTTTTTACATCATAGCTTGTGTCAGTTTTATTCCTTTTGTAAATCGTTAACAATTTTAGAGTAGCTAAATTTACTGCTTCACCATCATAAATGGGATATTGTATATCGCTTAACCTTTTACCGGAAAACCCCCAATGATCTTCGTGTACAGTTGGGGTTCTTTTTTTCATGTACTGTACCGTAACCGCATCAGACGACATAAGCGGATCACCAACATTTTGAATTACTTTTCCTTCAAAATTATAGTTGCCGTCAGGTGTTAACGGAAACCCAGCTCTTTTTTCACTATATCCAGATTTTACTCCAAACTCGGAATACCGTCCAAACTTGTCCACACTCATGATGTAACTGAATCGCTATCGTTTAGGTTCTTATTATATATATGCGTCTACTGAACAATTATTCCTTGTTTTCGCAGTTCATCAACCAAAGCTACCCATTCGTTTTCTAAACCAGTGTGCCCGGCTTCCATAGCTTCATGTAATAACCTCATTCGATCAACTAACTTATTTATATCGTTGTAATATATTATATTAGTTTTATACAAGTTTTTCAATAATCCCCTTCCAGATGTGGTAGGGTCAGTTGTTTTTCTCTTTTTATGCAAAACATTTAATTCAGCAGAAGATAAAGCTCTTCTTTTAATTTGAGCTTTTTTTGATTTTGAGGGGAAAAGACTAGATATAATACTTGTATATTTTATTGACTGATTTCTATGAATAGGTAGGTCTTTGGAATACTTCTTTCTATGTGCATTTGTATACTCTAATATATGTTTAAACAATTGTAAATCCCTTTTAGTATATTTACCAGGATTATTTTTAAAGATAAGTTCAAACAAACCTTTTGTACCTTTATATTTCTTATCTCCAATAACTATATCATCATTTTCGTTTATATCTAACTTGCTATCTCTAATCATTAATCCTTTATCCTCTATTCTAGCTCCATAGGTATGATAACTTCGATTAGCATGTGCGGCGTGTAACATTTTTAACGTATATGTTCTTCCAAGTGTTCCTTTAAACATAATATCCGTGCCTAATTTGCTTAAGTTGGATGGGTTAATATCCTCTTCTTCTGCTCTTGTATCTTCTACACTTGTATCTTCTGTACTTGTATCTTCTGCAATATCCTTTTCCTTTAAATCCTCTATATCTCCGCTTTCTTCATACTCGTCGCTTTCTTCAGATGTATGTAACTGGCCAAAACTTTCATCATTCTGAAATTCTTCTTCATATTTGGAAATTGGTAGCATTTTGTCTCCTTCGAAGCGAATTGAAGGGTTTTCCATATTTTGTGCTAATCGCTTTAAAGGTTCAGTAACAGGTTTGAATGTTGTTTCTAAAAATTGCTCTCTTTCATTTATACCTGATTTTAAAGCTCGGTTTTTTTGTCTAATAGAATCACTAAGTGATTTTATTTCCTTTAATAGCTTTTCCTGGTTAACCATCTTCACACCTTGACGACTTGTACAGTAATACCGCTAATCAGTGTATTAAAACGAATTTATCAAAACCTATTCTATAACGACCATCTTTTATAGCATGATCTTTCATAATAACCAAAAATCCATACTTTTCCGCCCATGCTTTTCCGCAAAGCTCTTTAAACTTTTCAAATGGCATATCCGCATTCACATGATCGTTATATATATGTTTTAGGTTAGTATCATCTTGTTTGAATACAATTAGAATATTTGCATTATCTCTGATAAGTTGTTTTGGGATTTTGCTATAGGTTTGTCCTATATATATGCTGTCGATGTTATTATGTCTTCCCATGGCAAAGTAGTTTCTAATAGTATCCTGATTTTCACAAGATACATCGTCAAATATAAATACAGAATACGGTTTCGCTTCGTTTGGTTGCATAATGCTATCACTAGCGTTAAATTTGTAAAAATTAACATCAGACACATCAGATAGGATTTTATCCAGCAATTTATACTTTGGTTGATGTAGAGACTTTGAAAAAAAATATAGGTTATTAAACCTTAATCCCTGCGGATTAGTGATCAAATTAAAGACGACATTGGTCTTTCCACAGTTTGAGGGGCCACTTACTATACATCGAACAGTGTTTGGAATTAAACTACCGTGTTTACCATTGTTGATTTTAACGTTATCCACAGTTAAATCATCTATGTTATTAATATTGAATCGATCTCTATGGTGAATAATCTCCATCCCGCTCAAAGGTTAACGATGAAATGAGTTGCTTGCATTACACCAAGTCCTTTATAGGTATCCATGAATCCTCAGTTTTGTTAAACTCTAACCACCGCACTTTAACTGCGTCCTTTTTTCTATGTAACACTTTTTCAACAAGATATACATCACCTACTGTTGACTTTAACATTTCATGTCCATAAAATGCACCTTGCAACAAATCTCCTTTGTTATCTTTTAAGATATACGTTTCAGGTACAGTCGGTTGTACTTTATACACTGTAAAAACTTCATTCGTCCAATTGGGAAGGTATTTCTTGGTAAACACTCCCTTATATTTACTAATCCGTACTTTATCACTTACATTAAATTTTCTTGGCTGCATTTTTTCTACTTTAGGCTTTGTATTTTTCTTTATGCGTTTTAATACATCTTTTGCATTTCTTCTATTTACTTTGTTAGGTTTCATACCGATAGTTCTATGAAACCTGTTGTTATAATCATTTATTAATTGTGGTAAAACATCATACCATACGTAAGAACCTCTTTTTGAAAATTGTTTATACAGTGCTCCTTTTAAGGTTCTATTGAATCTTTCTACAATAGCTGCTTTTTTCTCTGAATTTGTAGAATAATGATTTATTTTATATTTATTCATTAACTGTGCAAAGTTTGTATTAAAGTATTCTGTTCCATCATCAGTTTGTAAATGTTTAATTTTGTTTTTATCTCTTTTTATGGCTATTTCCATGGCTTCTGTTACGCTTTTACCAGTCTTGTCCTTTAGAGGCAAAGCGTCTGCAACTTTTGTAAAACAATTAATAATTGTGAGTATATATTTAAATCCTTTGTTTATTCTGCTATGCGGTCGCATTTCAATTAAATCCGCTTGATATAGATCATTTATCCCTTTTATAACAGTATTTCTTCTTGGAAACTTTATTCTTGCAGGTTTATGAAGTTCATCAATAATTTTCTCCTTTAGATCCGTCATGATGTTTCTGCTAACACAGCTACGATAGTATTAAATATTCATTTTTAATACATCACCTTATATAGGTCAAGGTCATTCCAAACTAATGTATAAAAGGGGGAACACAGCAAAATACTGCTGTGTTCCCCCTTTTATACGGAAAGGAAAAGGAAAAGGGATGTAGGACGATGAAAGGGTTACTCGTCAATAGGGTTGAGGGAGTAGTGGCCGAATGGTACAGTGTGGATGTTGTCTGCAAGGATGTGGCGTTTGTCATCATTTGAAGAGAGAGCTTTTTTTACCTCCGTCACGCTGTACAGCTGATGGTTGAAACTTCTGATTGTGTTGGATTTTGCTGTTATATCTTGATCTTCAAATAAACATTTCTTATAGTGATTAAAATGCACATTCTTCTTTAAATACAAACTTTTTACTCCTTTAGCTTTCTTAATGACTTGGTTTTCATTTAGTTGTAAGGAATATAATTTTGACATTAGTGCAACAATTTCTTGAAGTATAACACCATTGGCTTCATCTTTAAATTTGCCAAGCACTTTTTTGTTTCTGTCATTGTCGTAGTTTGGATGATCTTTTGGATAGTCGGAAAAGTCAAAATCGTTATTGTAATCAAATGTCCGAAGGTCTTCATACATATCGTTAGTAATTATCCAATATATAAAAGCGTCTGTATCCATGTAGGAGATGCCGATGTTTTCTCGTCCATAAAAGGTGACCATCTTTTTATAATGAAAATCGTACATATGAGTCTTGGAGATATCCAGGATTGACATACCTATATACAAAGGACGATCCATCTTCACACTTGTTTTCTTCATAGATACAGCTACAATATTTTCGTTAATAATTATAGATGTTCCAAAATTTGGCTGTTGTACAAGTTTCTGTAGTTTGTTTGGATCTGTAACAAGTTTAACATTTTTATGTCTTCTTTTGTTTTCCAATGTTTTACCGAATATTGCATTGTTCATCAATTTAATAAAGTCTTTTTGAAAGGCTGATGTAGCGGCTGCTCTTCTGGTAGTATTCGAGTCTATGTACGGTTTCAACCAGCACGATTGGGAAAATTCCACAGCTCTATTAATTTTAGTAAGACGTAAACCTAATTCGATAGATTGTTGAACAACCCAATAGTGAGCTACGTATCGTTGTTTATTGTTAAGGGTCATCATTAATTTGGGGTGTTTTCCAGTTGGTGAAATTTCTGTTCTTGCAAGGAGTGGAAGGTCATAATGAAGATCGTGTAAATGTTCTGGATATTCAAAGTCGCAATCCAAAATATATCCGGTATCTCCATGTTTTGGAATTTGTGATATATCGCCAATACAGTCGGGATCAACCCATTTAAAGTTGTCAAATGGAAGTGGGTTCGACATGGCCCATCCATACAGATTATTCGCGTCGAAATATCCCAAGTACGTTGAAGGTTTCTCTTGATCATGGTCAGGTAAATATTTGTTGTTGGCTTTAACATGTCTTGTCACGCTTTGAGTTAATCCACCTCTAACACCCGACTCAACCATTAAAACCATATCTATATCTGTTAACAGCTGGAGTTTGCATTTTGTTTCTTTCAGCATTGCTTGCCAAGCTAGTCCTGGAGATGTATACGAATGTAGAGGGTCCAAACCGTATGCTGCAAAACAGGTTCTTCGGAATTCTTCCATAACATCGCAGAGAAGAGTCACGTCAAGTTTTACATAAAAGTCTGAGTATTCTCCTAAAGTCTTCATATCCAACTCGTTCCATACTCGACATGCATGTTGATAATCTTCAAGTGAAATTTCCGAATCATTAAGTTTGTTGTTAAATTGTTCTGGTGGAGGAAGTGATGTTTCATTAAATCTATGCAGTCCATCGATGTAATCGTAGGGGAAGACCCCTTTTCGAAGAACCAGATCCATTTTACTACTGGCTACAATTTTGCTTGTTTCTATCAGATCTTCTCTTTTTAAATTCTCAGTTAATTTCATTAGGCTAGAAGGCATAAATTTAAACGAATCAATAAACCTAAGTTTTATTTTGCCAACCTTTTTAGAGAAGCTTATAAATTTTTCCATTGTTGTTGCCAAAACATCTATTGCCCCATCATCTCTTCCCAATTCGGGAATTATAAAGTGAGAGTCATATCCACTAAGGTTATGTAGAACAACGGGTATAAAAGATGGAAGTTTGTAATTCAAGTTGCAAGCGTTACAGGCTGCTCCTCTGTAGACTCCTGTAAGATGGTCGTGATCACGAACTTTAACGTTATCTGGTGTAAATATGTTATTACACAGATAACATGTTGTTGCCAGATTGTGATGTTGAAGTTGATGTTCTTCCATAGGTAGCATCGGTATTTTAATTTTGTAGAGTTCTTCCACCTTAGAGGCAATGTAATACAAATCGTCTACAAAGTGTTTCGCTGCTTGTTCACCGCGATAAATCTTCGGAGCAGATGATAGTCCAAATTCTTGAAGATGTTCTTCAGACAGCGTGGATTTTGTTAGTATAGAATAACTGTTTGGTGCGTGTTTTTGATATTTGCTTCTTTTTGCGATATCCTCTTCTTCTTGTTCAATTGGAAGTAAAGATGCTTCGAAATCCGCGTACACAACAAATGGAATAGGGTATTGTTGATTTACTTTGTCAAATTGTACGTATGATCTGCTAGGATGTGGCAATTTAATTCTAACCTCATAGTTTCCACTACATAACCTTTGGTGTTCTAATAACCATTCTGAACCTCCTCTTCTTAATGGTTTGTTCACATGGCAAAAGCATCTCTTACATGTTGTGATTTTCCTTTTATGTTTTGTTAACTGTTTACATACGAGCCCTTCAAAATCTTTTACATAAACGTAATGAGATATCTCTCCTTTATTGATTAATAACAAGTCAGTATGATTGTTGCGCTCATTCGATGTTATGCGCAAGGGATACACATTATTTGACGAATCCAAACCAAATATGTTGACTGAAGCCGACGGATTTTGCTTTTCAAATTTTGATATATCAGTAATTGCAACAGGGTAAGTCATTCCCTGGAAATTATACTTATGTTGAACTTTTTCATTTTTTGACTCGGTCTTTTTTGATGGTCTTTGTTTACATATTTTACCAACATAGCATATTTAAAACATTCGTTATCTTCATTTTGCACATTAATACAGGATTTTGTATCACTTATTTTTTTCGGAAGAGGAATGTAACTACTTCCTCTCATTCCATAACCGTGTTTATGAACTCTAACATCCAGACTTGTTATACTTAATAAAGTCCATCCAGATCCTCTTCCTTCATGCTCTTGTAGTTTCGTCAAAAGTTCCTCAAAACATTCTGTTACGATTTTTTCAATATCTGACGCAGCCATGATGGTTCGGTTTTTTGTCATGAAACCTCTTGGTGATGTTTCGTTTTGAATGTTAGTGAATATGGCATCTAGCAACAGTCCAAATTTGATAAAATTTAATCTTTTTTGTTCATTCTTTAGTGTTTTGGTTACTAATTCTTTGGCGTTATGTAAAAAGTTTTCAAGTTGTAATTTTACGTTGTCAATTTTAAAATGTGTTACTACCTTACCAGGTAGTGCTTAAGCGTGTAGTTCCACATCTACTGCTGTTGATGTTGAGGGTCGGTGAAGTGTAGAAATAGCAGCTGTTGATGTTGAAGGACGGTGAAGTGTAGACATAGCAGGCGTTGAAGTCGATGTTGATGGTGTTGATGATGAAGGATGGTGAAGTGTAGACATAGCAGGCGTAGAAGTCGATGTTGAAGGCGTTGATTGTGCATAATGAATGATACTCGGTCTTGAAACTTCATTTTCTTCTTTTTCTTCATTTTCTTCTTTTTCTTCGTTGTGTTCTTCTTCATTTTGTTCTTCTTGATGTTTTGCTAGTTGTTGGTCGATTGAATCTAATTCTTCTTCATTTGGTTCTTCTGTATTTGTATTGGTGTTATGTTTCAATTCTTTATGAATGGTTAAAAGCCATTCATCTCTGAAAGAAGCTTTACAAATATCGCAGCGATTCATAATGTAGGCGTGCTCTTCACAAGGGTCAACGCAATAATGAAAAACACTGCAAATGCACCTCTATTTATACCCTAGAAAAAGTGGTGGGGGTACGTTTTAGGTTAAGTTTAAGTTTGTAGCTGGAGGCTACAAAATTTTGTATTTGGGTCAAGGACATTGAGCATATTTGCCAAAACGGGGAATAGAGCAGTAAATGATTTCATTTTAAACCATAAACTGATCTATTCCCCGCTTTGTATATAACAAGGACAATTTTCTCCAACAGGAAGATTTAATATATTTTAAACTCGGATGTGAAATCGGATTGTACACATTGCATCTCGATCAACTAAAAATTTCATAAAACAATAGGGATCTTCAGTTGTAGATTCATCTTTAACATATTCGATGGTCAACATTGCCGAACGAAGATCTTGTGGAATTTCGTCGACTTTTATTAGTCGCCTTTCCATTTCAAACCGTTTTGTTATTGATGTAAGTTTTATCACATCATCGATATCGATGAGGGGAAAGCTGTAACAAACGGAGTTTGCTGGTGGGTTCATAATGCCGATATGATAAATATACACTGTTTCATCGACATTAAATAGACGTTCCCCCACCATTAAATGTATAAGTTACCCCCACTTTTTCAAAACAAACAAAAATTGAAAGCTGGTAAATATTTTCTGTCTTGTAAATGGGTCAAGGTTATACAACGATATTACCAAAACGGGGAATAGAGCAGTAAGTAGTTCTCACTTTGACTACAAACTGATCTATTCCCCGCTCTGTATTTAAAGTTTGACAGTTGACAAGAAAAAACAACACTTAATCAGACTCATTTGATGAATCGGAATCAGTTGTATCAGAAGCATCGGAAAGAAATAGTCGTCGACGAATATGATATACCCCTCGTGCGCTATCTAAAAATAACCCATCCAAACTACTACTAGTGGTTGGGCTTTCATCATGTATTTCTTCAGAATAGAGAAGATCCTGATAGATTCTATAGGTTTCAGATTCCACATCACTTAACGGTTCAATTTGTTCCATATATCCTGCTTCAAGATCATCACTGTCCATATCACTTAATAATTCAAGATCTTCCATTGCATCCATATCACTTAATAATTCAACATCTTCCAATTCGTCTTCATTTTCATCCTCACTTTCAATCACAATATGTTTTATAATTCCCACGATTGATTTTGCAGAAGGAAATATATTATCCTTTGGTGACATAGCTGCTATATATCCTAGTGCTAACACAAGTAGCAGAATGAGATAAGCAATGATGAAAAACCTCTTTTATACCCCCCGATTTAAGTGGTGGGGGTAATTAGTGATAGGGAAGGGGTATTATTGTAACAATATATGAAAAATTTAATACTAACAGAGTATAAAGTTCTGTAAGTGGGTCAGGGTCACCTTAAAGTCTGTTATCTAGGTCAAGGTCGTTGTATCATTGTAAAAAAAGTGTGGACAATCTATTTAGACTCTGCAGCATATGCTACAAAATGTAAATAGGTTGTCCACACTTTTTTTTAATTTGGAAAAAACTTTAATTTTTAATTTAGAAAAACTGTTTGAACTTTTTTTTTTTTTTTTTTTTTTTTTTTTACTGTAATGTTTTCCACACAGTAATCCCCGAATCAACTCGGATTAAATAGTCTTTTTTGGTTGGGCGTGGAGGATGAAACATGCCTCTAGGTAATTTTAAAATGTAGCGTTGATCTCCACACTTTAAAAGTACTTTTGCAAAGCCCATTGTTTTAACAAAGTAGTATTGTTTATTTTTAATAAGCCTATTAATCCGAATCTTGGATGGTTTCACTGTTAGGTGTGGTGAAGAAAGAGAAACGTCAGCATTGTGTTTTAAATGAGAACCGCACACTTCCTCATTTAATACACAGGATTTAGCACAACGTTGACCTTTCTTTGCACCTTTTTTAAATACATAACCACATTGTTGTGCAGGAAGCATACACTTCCTCCTCAACGATTTTAGCTCATTAAATCTTTCTGAAGGACGGTTAATACTTGTGCAAATTACTGAAGGACGAAGACTTGTAGAATGTGGAGTGACGATTGGAGAAATGATTTTTGGTCCAGTAGTTAAAGGCTTGGTGGGTGTTGTAGATATCTTTGAGCTCGATGTCGAAGAAGACCCTGAGCTTGATGATGAACAAGATGACCTCGAAATCGATGAAGATGAAGAAGAAGATCTTGACCTTGGTGATGACCTCGAACTCGATGAAGAAGAAGACCTTGACCTTGGTGATGGGGAAGATGGTGAAGACTTTGATGGAGAAGATGGCGAGAACTTTGATGGAGAAGACTGCGAATACTTTGATGTAGAATCGTGCGGTGAATCAGTCATCTTCTCCGGAAGAATTAAAGATAATAATAATGACTGGCGGAGTATATCTGAAGGGCCGAAGGATGATGTAGAAGGAGGCGATGATATAACCTGGTGGAGTATAGACGGGGCAGAAGAAGTTGATGCTGAAGAGGTAGTGGGTAAAACCAGCGGCGTTTTCTTCACGTTAAATTTCATCGGTTTGGTGTGTTTTCTGATATGCGCCATGATCCTGTGTGAGCAAGCACAAGCAGCAGAATGATTTTACCAGTGATGGGGAACTTATTTTATACCCGAGTCAGCCAAACCAGTTGAGCCCCCACCCAAATGGTTCTGACCTTGAGTGGGGGGGGGGGGTGTTTTGTTGTAAGAAATAAATACATCTTCCAATATCTTACCAAACAAAGATGTTCTAAGTCCCGAAGTGGGTCAAGGTCATCTGAACATGTTGCCAAAACGGGGAATAGAGCAGTAAGTGATTCCCACTTGGACCACAAACTGCTCTATTCCCCGCTCTGTATTAGGGAAGTGAATTTTGAAGAAAGGTCACAGTTATAGGCAATAAACCTGATAACAGAACCTTTTATTAATTTATCCAAACAAAAGGAAGTTACAAATGGTTTGCAGGGAGTATTTTCAAAAGTTTCTCGAGGGTAAGATGGGTAATGTCAATCGGTTTTCGTGCCATATTGACAAAGGTCGGTTTTCGTGCCATACCTTTTTGTAAGGGGTTAGGAAAAGGATGAGAAACATACTGATCAGTTAAAGTTAATTTTACAAAGACCAACCAAGGTCGGTTTTACAAAGGTCAACAGCATCCTGAAACCCAGTCGGACGTTGGTCAGTAACGGGCGCCAGGCAACTGTGAACCAAAGTTTTGACCAAGGTTAGTTATAGCGTGTAAGAAAAGGACATACCAACCAAGGTCGGTTTTACAAAGGTCTACAACATCCTGAAACCCAGTCGGACGTTGGTCAGTAACGGGCGCCAGGCAACTGTGAACCAAAGTTTTGACCAAGATCAGTTTTAAAGCGTGAAAGAAAAGTACATATTTCATTAGTAAATAAAAACACTTCAAAGACACTTTAAAACCAACACCAAACTAACTACAGTTAAACTAACTACATTTACTAGCAGCAAACTACAAGCGTTATTCTAACATGCTTAATAATAAACAGACATGCCTTAAGCTAAGGTAGCATCTCTAATATACAGTGGTACCAACTCTATACTAGAGATACTATTGCGGACAGCGCGGGCAAACAGCTAGCTAGGCTGTCGGCCTGCGACTGCGAACCCTCTGCGGGCTGCTCCCGCTTTTATAGGAATATATCATGGGGGGGGGCAAGGACTTCGACAGTAGTTTGTTCCAACACTGTATCGCATACTCTGAATTGCTCCAAGTCCGGTAACTGGGTCAAGGCCACGTTAAAATATTTTGTAAAATAGCAAAGGTGTTACCTTTGCCATTTTACTTTGGAAGCAAGCTGTACTACGTTTAAACAAGGGAGACTATTATCCGTTTTACATAAAACTCCTTGCACGATCTTTTGATAAAATGGAAAAGATTAATGCCGGAGGGTGATTCCCATTCCACCAAAATACAATGCATATCATTTCTATGCAACGGTCTCAGCTCTATCTTTACTTTTAATTTAATGCCTCGGAACTCATAAGTAAGGATGGACAGAAAGGCTTCTGAAATAGCAAGCTCGGAAGGAACAAGCCAAGTGTTTACACCTACAGCTTCCATAGCGATATGATGATTTTTACCACGCTGTTGCAGTATATAAAACATTTCCCCCTCCAGTTTTTATTTTTAATACAACATTTTTGTGTCAACCTTGTCCGCATGAAATATCTCTAAGTCCACATTTCTTCCAATATTTGATCAAACGACAGTTTTTCTAAGTCCCGTCAGTAGGTCAAGGTCATCTGACATAATGCCAAAGCGGGGAATAGAGCATAACATACTGCTCTATTCCCCGCTCTGTATTAGGGAAGGGGACAAAAGACAACAAACAAGAGACTGATTTTAAACAAGAGACTGATTTTATATTTCACAAACGTTTCTCATGGGTGAGATAGGTGGTGTCAACCGGTTTGCATGGCCGTATTGATCTTATTGACAAGGCCGGTTTTCAGGGCCGAACCTTATTGTCAGGGGTTTAGGAAAAGGATGAGAAACAAGATACATTACTTTGAAAATAAAGACTTTACCAGCAACTATGTAAAAGAAACAAATTAATCAAACAAATTAATCAGTTAACGTTACTTTTACAAAAACAGCCGAGGTCGGTTTTGCAAAGGTCAACAGTATCACTGAAACCCGGTGGTACGTAGACCCAAACACCCGGCGTCAGGCTGCTGCGAACCCAAGTTTTGACCAAGGTTGTTGAGGGACCTGTAGGGCCGGGAGTACATATGTTATTAGTAAATAAAACACTTCAAACCAATACCACACACTAACATATATGTTAGACTAACTACATTACCTGGCAGCAAACTACAAGCGTTATCTAACATGCATAAACAAACTAACTAAACATGCAAGGGCGCGGATCTCTTAATTGCGCGTCGGGCCCAACGCACACTTAACAGACCTACGCTGCAGCAGAGTGCAACCCACTGGGACGTATATCCAAACAACGGGCGGCAAGCTACTGCGACGAGACTGCGGACTGCTCCCGCTTATAAAGGCAAAGTGACGTCACCGAAGCGGAAGGGGGGAGGTCGAAGGGGGGGTGACCTTGAACATGACCCAAATCGGGGGGGGGCTCCTCCCCGTGACGTCGGGGGGGGGGCTCCTCCCCGTGACGTCAGGGGGGGGTGTCGTCACGGTGGAAGGGGAACAGGATGTAGACCGGTCTTTAGCTTTCTACCCACTTATGGAAATGTCACGGTTACACTTGACGACCCGCTTTGCTCCGTCTGGTACCTCATTCCAGCTTCAACCATTGACTGGTACACTTCACAGCTCTCGCTCTCTCTCTTCTTACAAAATGACTTCGCCGATAACCAACGAGAAGCTGAAAAGGATTAAGGAATCCTTGAAGAAGACGGCTCCAAAGACAAGCGGATTTAAACAACCTTCTTCCCTCAGAATGAGGCTAAAGAGGGATTTTAAAAACCACCCTCTTTACTACAAACAAGGTTCTTCTGGTTCGACTTCTTCATCAACAACGGAACGACACTCTTCATCAACAACGGAACGACACTCTGCCACACGGGATCATCTGCACGTGTTGCAGAAGATGAAGACCTTGACGGAAGACGAATTGGTATCTCCCATTGAAGTTACCAAAACAAAATTCAGACATTTGAGAAGAAACTTCCCGTACAGAGCGGTGCTGAAGAACGGAAGCACCTACTACTTAACTGCCGGTGAAGTTCTCTTTGAGGTGGAATTGCCACGATCAATTCCGGCACCACCAGAAGTGTCATACAAGCAGACCTTGTCCTTGGTTAAAGAAGAGAGTAGAGTGAAGTGGACTGTAAAGTAAAATCCCTTACCATCCCACCCTCCCTCCACAAACGGTCCTTTTCAGGACCACCCTAAGCATTTCAAGTTAGGGACTTGGCCTGTACATAGGCAGGAGATTTTGTTAGTCTCCGGTTTGAGTACAGTCCACTTTGTGAAAATTTCTAAGTCCCAAGGTCCTTGAACTTGACCTTGACCTTGAACATGACCTATGTTGGTGGGGGGGTACAATGTTTTTCCAAAGTATGTCATGTGGGTACTCAAATTACGCGAATTGATCAGACGAACAAGGAGGTGCAAACAGAATTTTGATCCACCCAAGGGTATAGCAGCAGAAGCGAAAAAAGTACAAAGTTTGTCCAAAGTATGTCATGTGGGTACTCAAATTACGCGAATTGATCAGACAAACAAGATGGTGCAAGCAGAATTCAGATCCGATCAACGGTATAGCAGACATAGCGAAAAAAACAATGTTTTCAAGGTTACATACTAATAACTTCTTTATTATTGGGTTAAAGTACAGCGAGTGGGTACTCAAATTACGCGGAATAATCAGACGAACAAGATGGTGCAAACCGAATTCAGATCCGACCAACGGTATAGCAGAAATAGCGAAAAAACCAATGTTTTCGAGGTTACATATTAATAACTTCTTTATTATTGAGTTAAAGTATAGCGAGTGGGTACTCAAATTACGCGGGTTCTTTAGACGAACAAGATGGTGCGAATAGAATTCAGATCCGACTGAGAGTAGGGAAGAAATAGCGCGAAAACAACACTTTCAAGGCCTGACATAAATAAATACTTTGTTTATGGATTAACCTACGACAAGTTATTTATAGTTTACAGTATACCGAGGTAACGTTGTGGTGCGGGTAGGTCGGGTGGGTATCATACACGCTAGTGCTATATCATTATACTTTCAGCTCTTGCAGGATTAACATCTACCTATAGAGTTTGTGTTATTCTAAAGATGTCACAGTTTTACAGAAATATGACGAAGGTGTCCTTCAACAGTCCGCCTGCCACCACCTTCTACTTCTCCGACTGTGAAGATAGAAGGTCTACGCTGTTAGTGGATTGTGAGCGATTTCGCCGTAGAATACTCCAGGCTGAAACATTCTTAGCAAGTTGTCTGCTACGCAAGATGCATCATATGAGTACATGCAATAAATTAGATCACAGTGACTGTTATGATTGCGCAAAAACAGTGTCGAGCAAGAATTGTTAATGTTTTCAGTTACGGAGCTCCGATCCTCACAGAGTCAGAGCTAGACCCTAACTAATGCATGTCCCGTAGTTATTGTGCGATGTGGAAACTTGGTGGGGGAAACTGGTGTGGTGGGGGGTAAAGGCGAGTGCCTATCCTACATGCTTGTATCACTTCAGTATACCTGCGGCTCTTGCATAGTTCACATGGATTCGCAAATACAAGGCACTACTGTTTCTTCCACATGTTCTTCTTTTAATATTGAGCAAGCTGACAATACAAATGATGAAATACAAGTACATGAAGTTTCTAGCACAATATCTTCTGATGCAGAAGCAATAATGTCATCCCTAATAGGGTTTGACTAATGATGGTGGATGTAGTAGCAACCATCTGCCTTGCACCAGCTGCCACCTGCCGCCTGCCATCTGCCGTCCGCCATCTGCTCCGCCCCACCACAATTTTACCCCCACCATTTTGTTTGATACCAAAACGCTAGCTAGCGAATAGTCAGTACACCTCCGGCTCTTGACCAGTGTACATCGAGCTCTCTGTTGAAATGTCCATCAAAATTAGGTGTATTCATTATGACTCTATTCATCTGGCGACTTTCCAAGACCTCGAGGTTTTTAATGAAGAGTTAAGACTTCTAATTGCGTCCGGATACGATTTATCTTTGGAACTTTACGCATCAAAAAACAACATGGACTCTGCGCAGGAATCGAAGTATCTACCGTCTTTCATCAGAAAGCGAAGTGATGGCCGCAACTCGTCCGGATCAATAACATCGATGACGACGAACAACGGGGAACTATTGTAAACATAAATTATTGTAAACATAACTTATTGTAAATAAAAATAAATGTAAATAATAAAGTAATACATGAAATAGTACTACCTCGCACTCGTATCATTCGATTGCTTCATTCGATTTTTTCATCCGATATTTTTATCGAATTAAAACTATCGAATCACAATCGGATTTTACGCGTGCGAGGTAGTACTTTTTTAAAATTACCTCCCAGTGACCTTGAACTTTAACCTTTCCCTCATTACGTCACAAAACCGCCTACGTCACTGGCTGAGGCTCAGATGACGTATTTAATGACTCAGCGCATCCGGTCACGTGACCGGATGACGTCACTTCCGCCCCAGCAGCCTCAAATGCACACTACTGAGGTTCTTAAGCTTATTATAAAATGTTCAAAATTTTCATTTTTGGCCACCTAAATATGCTGATTCCCCGTCGCAGCAAACCTGTGTACTTAGCGAATTTCCAATGCATTACATGTTTTAATACTACATAAAGCCGCATACTAAGTTCCATAAAAATATAAAATAAGCAATATACAATATCACATTTTAATTATTCTCCATAAGAATAACATTGGTGATGAGTACGTAGGTTTGCTAAAACAGGGATTAGAAACAGTTGGTTTACATTAAAATATCAATATAGCTCAACTAGGTGAAGCCACATACCAAGTTTTAACAATATACATTCATAAATAAGCGATTATACCATTTTGATTATTCTCCATAAGAATAACATGGGGGATGAGTACGCAGGTTTGCTGCAACAAGAAACACAAAAAGGTTTTTTTAAGCAATTAGGCTATCAATATAATTCAACAATGTGAAGCCACTTACCTGCAAGTTGTATTAATTTATGTTCATAGTTAAGGGAGACATTATATTTTACTTACTCTCCATGAGAATAACATGGGCAGTGGCGGACTTACCATAAGGCACAATAGGTACGTGCCTAGGGGCGCCGCCTTTGAGAGGCGCACGGCCGCGGCGCGGCGGCGGGCGACGCGCGACGCGGCGGGAAGCGGCAGGCGGCGGCGTCGGCGCGACTGTCAGTGTGTCATTACCAGTACCTGTGTTTCTAGTCAGAGGCGGACTTACCATAAGGCACCCTAGGCACGGACAGATATTTTACAAAGGTTTGGGAAAGTAAGCGAGACTCTCCGAAGTGTTGTTACATCCACTGAAAGAGCAAACCGACTCTATGATTCTCTTGTAGAATATATGGACTCCTTTCGTGATATGTTTGACGTATACGAAAAGAGGCAATGACTCGATGTGAATGGTGTGAGAGTGATTATGACACTTCTTCAAAACTCTTTCAGAAGAGAAAACGTCGTCCAGATGAAGATAGTGGAGACGAAGTCGTCCTTCCAGGGCGAGATAAGTTTAAAGAGGAAACCTTTCATGTTATCACTGACAGACTTAAAAGTGAATTACTACAAATAAAAGAAGCGTATTCTATAGTAGCTGACAGATTTTCAGTCTTTTCTGACCTTTCAAACACACAACCATTAGTAATTTTAGAACGTGCAACAAAACTGCAAAACCTTTACGATACCGACCTAGAGACATCATTTGGGAGTGCGTGCATTTTATAAAAACTGATGGAATGCAATAACGTCAAATGCACACCTCTTTCTAAGAGCACGTTCCTCTGAGAAGAGAACTTGCAGGATGCATTTCCTAATGTAGATATAAC